>CM062817.1:1319928930-1321357680 GCA_031772625.1 Pinus tabuliformis
ATGAAAATACGGTGATAGTCTATTTTTCATTCTCCTATCACAAATGAAATTGTGGGGATCATATGGAGTCCAACTAAAATTTTTGTTTAATTTCATGTGGTCTTCTAGGATTTGTTCTGCTGCTTTCCATGCTTCCCTATTGTTGCAGACAAATGGGCCTAGATGATCTTTGATTCTTAGTTGTGCTTTCTTCTTGGCCTTGGTAAAATGAATCAGATCTGAGTATATCATTTGTCTATAATATTCCAAAGCAAACAGTCTCATTGGAACATATTTAGGTAGCTTGAATGGGGGAAGCTCACACCCATATACCCTGATCTCTGTGTGATTCTGGTACAAGTACCAATCACCTACTCTGTACTGTTTGGATAGCTGAAGGATCCTTTTGATTTCATCACTAATCCTTGGGGGAGGATTTCCTGTCAGCAAGGTAGTTGCTGGGTGGACAAACTGGTCAATGAACTCATTATATGAATAAGGGCAAGCAAAAGATTCATGGAAGATAGAAGACCAAAAGATGATAGACCTTGGATTACCCTTTGTATCAAGTTTCTTGACAGAAAATGGGAACTTGTCAGATTGATAGTAGAGGATGAGATGATATATGAAGGTGGAATACTTGAAAACCTTTTCATTCTCCAGTCTCATGAACTGGTCATGAATTTTCTCAGCAATAAATGAAGCATAATCATACTTGACAGCAGGGGGCTGGCCAGGGGTAAAGATAGACATCAAAACTAGGGTCAACTCATCTATATACTCACTAGTGTTGAATCCCATGACTGCAGCTATCATATCAACTATGATTTTTCCTGTATCTGTGAAGAAAGTTGACATGTAAGGAGGGGGATCTTTAGGTTGATGCTCTTTTACTATGAAAGTTTGGCAGAGGCGACTGAGCTCAGCTTGGGATAATTTAGTTGATTTCTCAAGCAAATTTCCAAGGGAAATGGGGGTGAGGGCTTGACTAGGATGAAATTGCAGCATCTCATTGATTGAGTCTGCAGTTATTGTAAAGAGGACTGTTTGGTTGGGAGACATCACAGCTCTGTGGTTAGGGTCATAATTTGCATGGCACTGATGGATTATGTCAGGGAAAACATGCACAGAGGGGAGAAAGTATATTGGGAGATTGGATTCCCACAGTCCTATGGCATCATAGCCATTCAAGTGGTTATCTCGGCATTGGCAAAAAACTTTTAGATGGTCTTTATCAGTGATTAGGTCTTTTATTTGAAAATCCTTATCTGCCAGGGGCAAATAGTCTAAATCACGGTGAGGGGTGGTAATGGGTGCAATATTTATGGCTATCAAAGTTTCCATACAGGTTCTTGTGGATTCAGAACGGAAACTGAGGTTTATTAGATGAAAATGATGGAATAGCAGGTCTGGGAACTTGAATTTTAAGTATGGCAACTGAATTATGGTGAATTGGGATTCTTTTCAATTAAATTTGCAGTGAAAGCAAGTATTCAGAGGGTTTCTTGATGGGAATTGGTAAATACCTGCTTTAGGGATGGGCAACGGTATGCAGGTACACTGGGTGTGAATGGAGGACTCTAAGCAGCGTTGACTGCAAATTTTGAAGTTAGTTGGCGGCTGGGAGCACAAGCTGGTTGACCTTGTTGTTAAATTTGCATAGATGTACAGGTTTGTAGAATAGAACGACGAAATGATTTATTTTGTTTTTTATACAAAGCCAAGGATTTGGTGGGTTTCGGGTTTTGGACGGGTGGCGTCAGTGGGAAAATGACGTGATGTTTTGTCATTTAGTGGGAGGCGGTAAGCAGTTTTTATCACATCGCTTATGGAGGGGGGTGGTATTTGGGCTTATCCGCGCGATACCATAGGATGAATGACGCGTGGCAAGGGCACTGTTCACAAAACTGCTCCATGATCGCATGCTAACGTTCGGTCACAAAAGGCCGTGTGATATGCACAACAATCATCGATCTGGAAGGCTTGATCAAACAATTGTTCGAGATGCGAGGTGACGAGAGTTTAATGAGGACCCGATGTAATTAAAGGTTTTTTAATCATATCGGGAGCGACGGGATTGGTCAGGAAAGCTATTAATTAACTGTGGGGGTTAATTAATCCTTTGTTAATATGGCGGGGGACGGGGTTCTTAATTAGTTACAGATTAACTAATTAATTCCCATTATTAATGTATTATGGTTATATTTTAACCAAAGGGGCGGATATTAAGATTTCGGGGTTTTTAAATAGTTAAAGTAATACGGGAATGGGTAGATTTTTATAGGGGATTTATATAATATAGGTTAGTAGTTAATATGACATAATGAAATGAAAAGTGCTAAGTCTAAAACATTTTGATGTGTGTATTTAAAACTTAGGCTAAAGTGAAAATGAGGGTTTTTATGGAAAATGTTGTAATTTTCCTAAGTAAAATAGGATTTTACTTAGGAAAAACTTTATCAAGGGAATGAATGTTTCATGAAGGGGTGTGGTTTTTTATGAATGGGCTTAAGTACTTAGGCATTATAAACTATTGGGCCAAGGGTCCGGTCCCTCCAAAAGTCAGAGAAATGCTCTGAGCCCCTCTAATTTGATAGATACCTTGGCACTTAGGGGAAATTAGTGAATTTTTAGGGGAAATGAGTAGGGAAGTTAATTATTTTGACTTTGTTTGCTTGATGTGCCTTCCATGTGATATATGCCTTTGCCTTGTGATGAAAGTAAAAGATTTACACATTTAAACTTATCATTCACCACATATTATTCTGCAACCATCATCTACTTACCCTACCTACTTAACCTAGCATTTTTACTTCTTTATTAGGGTGCACTTAGATTGGCAAACCCTTATCAAACTTTCTTTTCTTTTACATGGTAATGCCTATCTAAGTCTACACTTATTACATCCAAGGGCTCAGATTAAATTGTTGAGCTCCTTTTTTCACTCTACCTATCTACTTATCTGCCAAGATTAAACTGTTTGGTCAGATCTTTATTCTCTATTTCTACAACATGAAATTGAAAATATGAACTAGTCAAGTTTAAACTGTTTGACTATTCATGAATTGTGGCATAAGTGAAAAGCTGCACACAATTGTTTATTATACAAAAGTGAAAAAATAGTGGCATTTATAATTGCACACTTTCCTGGTCTTTCTTTTGGTGGGGTTCATTTTCTTTCATTTTTTGACCATCTTTTATTCTTTTCACCCTTCGATTTTTCTTTACATTTTTTAAATTTTTTGATTTTTTACAAATATGGAAAACCTTTGCAACAAGTAAAGGTATGAACATATTACATAGCTCATCAATTCAATCATGATATATGACACCTATTGGTATAGGGGCATAACACTCTCGTCGGATTTGTCCGTAGCCCCTTCTTGGTCCCATTCCACCTCGATTGCGTCCGCGCCCTTGAAATCTAGTGTGCGCCATTCCTGCATTTTGATCGAGGGCACGCGTTTCGGTTTGAATTCTATAGGTAGGAGTCCGATCCATCATTAGTTCATAACTTCTATAGGTGTGCTCATCATGGCCTACTGATATGCAGAAATTATAGAACAACTGCTGGGACGTCTGCGTATACTTCTGTAATAGATGGCAGTTATCTGTAGCATGCTTCCCTCCTATCTGACAAATCGCGCACCATAATGCAGGTGCCGTGCTTTGTCCTGCTTGTGCCTCTCGTCTCAAAGGCATTGGTCCTCCCCTTGCTAGGTAGTTCGCAAAGACTGGACAATGGTCCTTGTCAAGTCTCTGGCCTTTTCACTTTATGCACCATACCTCGTCACGCGCCTCTGGGCGAGTTGTCCTATCTTGTTTCAAACTCTGCATCTCAAGACACAAATTTTTCAACTGCGCATGGATCTGTTGCACTCCTAGGTTAGGATCTTGTATCGGGGTCTTGTGCAGTCTCATTGCGATCTCCAAAGCTTTGGCCTGAGTGGATAACTTCTGCTGTGACAGTGCGGTCCTTAGATGTGGCGTTAGTGACACTACAAACCATGCGTGGTGTTGCCCATCCGTCAAGGTCATGCTGGCTTCGCGAATGATACCCTTCAGTCTCTAATCCAGCTCCCTGGGGGTCTCGCCTGGAAGCATCACGATTTCATTAAACCCGATAATCGATTGTTTCTTAAATTTTGGCCTGCTAAATTCCCTTTTTAGTGAATCTTGGATATCCACGATCCCTGCATTTGGATTGTCATTGGAATGCTTAATGTACCACGTCAGTGCGCAATCCTGCAACGCGCTTACCAACGTTGCCTTCTTTATATTGTCATCCATGACTCCTTGTGCTTCCCATACAACCTTTACCACAAACCAAAATTGTTCTGGATCTTCATTCCCTACTCCTTTGAACACCGAAAACTTTATTGTGCTCGCCATATTGAACTGTGGTGGTGGGGGAGGTGGTGTGGGCAGAGATGGGGGTGAAGAGGGTGAAATTGGTGGTGGTGTAGGTGGGGGTGGTATGTGCGGAATTCGCTGCCTTATCAGACTGATCACACTTCTTGGTGAAACCTTCGCGAGCTCTTCCTTGCTTTCTTGCGGAGGTGAAATTAAGGGGATAGTTTCTATCTCTGTGCTACCTTTGTTTCTGTAGATCCTCCCACTTTGTGTAGCCCCAAACATCAATTTATTCACATAACCTACTTTTCACACAGTAGCATCTTAATCCAAGTGTTCAAAGATATAACATACTTACCTCGTAGTCTTTTGAGGAAGCATTGTTCCGCCTCGCTATAGCTGATTGAAGTATCTATTGCGAACTCGGTGATAAACCCTCCTATAATTCGATCGAGCCAATGGTCCACAACGTGTGCGATCTTATCTTCCAATGCTTCTAGTCTGCGCACCAACTCTGGAGTCCACACAATAGGTTTTTCGAGCCTACACCTTCCTTAACTGTTTGCTGCTTCGCGATTCACTCGTACAACTCAGAGGGAAGGATGAAAAGAAAATTTCGTGGATTTCCGTATATAAGTAGCGCTCTAACCACTCTTCCTTCGATATGTGTGGATTCCTGTTTTCCTACGCCGCGAACTTGTGAATTTTATTATCCAACCACTCTTCAATTTCTTTCTTTGTCGATCCCAGTGACATGACATCAGACATCCCTTATGCAGATCCCGGTCCCGAAAATGGAACCATTTGTTGGCTTTTGTGGGCCTGACCCAGGTTCAAAGGTGATTTAGCCAAACAAATCCTAGTACTTCTGGCCCTTTCGGCAATAGTCCCGGAGCGCGGATTGAGGTCTAACCTAAAATAGTATGGGAGGGAGCTAGAACTAGGTTTCGCACCCCGGAGATGTCTGATGAGTTCAAGTGGTCCATGGTTCGACCCTGCGCGCACGTCACTACGTGCACTTACCCATACCTCGCAACCTGAGATGCTGCTTTTGTGCAACCCTACTCAGGGGCCGAACGCTGTTATTACCCATGTCCTTGCTAGTATTCCGCTGTTAGTTGATTAGCTTAGGCTACTTGTATGCGTTAAAGTATACTTAGCAATATAAATCATTCATACAGGTGCGGAGCAAATAAATAGTATATTTGCAATTTATAGCAAACATGTAATAACCCAAGAACAGATACACAAAATTAAGATAAAGCTTCTCTTTACTATTTTCTTCCTCGGTTACAGACTCGACTCCACCCTGCGCACTCAGCTACAGGGGTCCGCGCACTCAGCTGCGGACTACTAGGCCTCTGCGCACTCAGCTGTAGAGCCTTCTCCTACTTTACGACCCAAGACCCACTTAGACACTTAGACTCTTACTCTTTACTTCTACTTCGTTGTCTGTTTTCTTTTACACTTAGAGCCTTGCTCTATTTATACAAGCCCATGGTCCGCGAATGGTCCGCGGACCATGGGTAGGCTGACATTACATTACAAGACTAGGGTGGACAACCCTGTGACTCTATCATACATTTCGTGCTCCGTGCCTGCAATTCATGGAGTCTTTACAATAATATCTGGTCAAAACTTGGGCTTTGAGCCCCAAAACATGCCTTGGGGGGATTCCATGCCCAACACTATATTAAGCAGTTATATCTATTTTGGTTTAGTTTTAGTGATTATGAATTTATTAAAACATATTCACTATTAATTATGAATTAGTTTTCAATTAATATATTGATTTGAAGTAGTTATGTAACATGACTTCACTAATAATTTTTCCATCTATTTGATCTCACCTTTAATGCTCTAAGCTTCTTTCTTTCATTAACCTTATCAAGTTCTTTCTATGTTTTTAAAAATTGTTGAACATGTTCGTGTTGACTAATTAGTTATTTCTAATTGTGAATTTGATCAACCTTCCTCCACATATATATGCAGAAGTTTAGATGTTGTACGATTTGGACATTTTTGGTAATCATCGCTGGAATTCGGCTATAGAAGAATTGCTTGAGTTGCAATTTTCCATTGTTGAATTTGCAAATTTTATTTCAAAATGGATTAAATTCCTTTAAAACCCCTATTACACGCAAATTGTACAATATCAACAAGTGATATATATGATTCAAACAATTCTTCTAGACTTTTAGTTGGATTTTGAGAAAAATGATTAAAAGAGATGTCTAGAAAATGTCTAAAACATAGAATATTTAGACCATGCGCATATATATTCATTTTTTGAGAAACAATGCTATTTATTTTTATTTATTTACTTATCCATCATGACAGATGAATATAAATGTGTGTAGTCTAAATATGTTACGATTTGGACCTTTTCTAACCATCTTTTTTCTAATAATTTTTTTCCCAAAATCTAGTTGAAAGTTTAGAAAATTGTTAGAATTGTATATATCTATTGTTGAGATTGAAAAATTCAAATGTAATAGAGGTTGACTAAATAGTTGATTTTTTAGCATTCACAAGGCTTCAGACCCTTTATAAGATCATTTATTTATGGGTTAGACATCATTTTCAATTTTCATATGTCATTATCTACTAGGAGAATGAGAAGACCCGACTCAATTCCACATGAGAGGCCACATACTAGATTGAGGTTATAAGGGATAGGAAAACTCATAATTGCATAGTTTAATTAGAGTGCATATATGGTACATATGTTTTGCAAAATTTCAAGGCCAAGGGGTTGAGCCTCGCATCTAAGGCAGAGATTCATAGAGAGAATATGGAAAGCAAAGAGGCCATATTTGAATTATTAGAAGGTAAATGACATATTGTGAGCAATGGCACATAAAGAAGCCTAGGAATAATAAGAACTTCTGAGCAACAAATATTTCAACCTTATTTTTGGTTACCATGCTAACCCTTCATGCAAAATTTAATGTTTATTGTTTATTGGGGTCCATGATGATGTCCCCACACTTGCGAACCCTAATATATATATATATATATATATATATATATATATATGTATATATATATATATGTGTGTATATATATGTATATATATATATATATATGTATATATATATATATATATATATATATAGTATATATATATAAATGTATATATATGTATATATATATATATATATATATATATATATATATATGTATATATATATATACATATATATACATATATATATATATATATATATATATATAAAACATTAGTAATGTAAAATATATGTCAATACATATGAATCATAATTGCTAATAAATATGAAATGACAATAAAATACAACAAACATCCTTACATGCAAATCAAAACCAAGTCTAATAACCATATAGAGGATAGGAACTAGATATGTGAAATAAACATACTAAAAAATAAAATACATAGAGACACCAACATAAATATATTGTATTTGAAAAATAAATATACATAAATATCAAATGCTATTGTTTAGAGCTAGTGCTACCTACAACACTAGTAATAAACACATCAACATTAATAATCACAATCAAACCAATTATCTCTATAGAAGTGACAAAATTATCAACATCAATGCTTTGAGCATGATGATGAACAATAAAATCAAGGAAAATCCCCTCAGTGGTATCATCAACATCATCAAGACTAAGATGAATAGGTCCACTAGGATAAAAAATATGATGAACAAGAGAAATAAGAAGAACATGAGTGACAACACTAGGATTGAAAGCAAGATCAATAAGAGAAGCAAAAAAAACATTAGGAGTGTCATCAACAAGAGAAGTAATATACAAAGCCATAAATTTAACATGCATATGTCTCTGTCTCCTGAAACCCTCATGATGGGAATTTTCCAATGGATCACATGTCCTATGTATATGATAAAACAATTGTGCCAAGTCATGAGGTAGGTTCCTTATGATATGTTGATTTTTACGTCATGAAATTATATATCTAGGTTTTATTAGTATGATACAAAATCCAAAAAACACATGACAAATATCATCTATAACTTCAAATCCATAATGTGTAGTAGGGTATACTTGATGGTACTTATATGGATGCTTTTGTTCCAATGCATCATCATTAAGGACCCTTTTGGAAATCCTCTTATGGATCAAGCACACCATCCCCATCCATTCCTCTTTTTGCAAAGTAATCAATGACCAAATAAACAATTTATGCATAAGATTATAATAACACATAATCACATTTAATACAGGTGGAATTAATTATCTTAACTAAAAGGAACGTGATAATATTACTCGTATCATATATATGAGGGTTGATATTTCAGAAATGAGATTTTTTCCACCAAATTTCTATTCATCCTTGCACAATGATAGTGCACAAAGTGAAGAACATGATCCTACTCACTACTCAAGAACAATGAGAATTGAAAGATCCTTTGGTTGTCAGGGAACCATTAGTCTCCATTTTTTGAGAAATAAATTACCCATATATGCATGCTACAATGTTGAATGGAAATATAGCGAGGTGGTTGAATTGAGGTCTACTTATTGGAATTGTCTCAATTTAAAAAAAAGAAGCAACAACTATGATGCATAGGAGGTTAAATCCCCCTAGCAAAAATGAGCAATATATAGAGTGTGAAAAGAAAGTTATGAGTCCACATTTATAGAGTCTCATGGTAAATAAACACATCCATGTCATGTAGAATTCAACGACTATTGTGCTACCGTCACCAAAAATTGGAGACAATGGATGAGATAAATAGATTATACATTCTTGCACAAGAACATATCAATCTTTAATTATTCTTGATGACTTGAAGCCACATTCATTTTTTTTCTATATGTTAAGTATTTTACATACCTTAATTCGTACGTATTGAGGCCTCAACACACCCTAGAAATTTTTTCTAGTACCAACAAATTTCTTGGATACCACTCTTGCAGCCTATTATGAATTTTCTTTAAGATTTCCATACTAAGTGGCATTTTTTTTTATCCCAATTACTTTTTATTATGTATCCAGATACATAATAACACATAAAGATAAGAAAAGATAGATCAATGACTAGATAATAAGCCACTTTGAGGAAGAAACCTCCCTTTACATCACATAAATGAACAATACTTGGATGACTCAAATGAGAAGATCTTATATAGGAGTATAAAGGGTCAAAATATAATTAGGGCCTACATAACAATATTAATGTAAGGAAACAATGATAACAATAGTGGACATCTATAGGGCACAAAACAATAATATAAGGGATACACTAGTATTATAGGGACCTAACATGCTCATCTCCTTCAAAAAAGTGTTGTCCTCAATGTTTAGTAGTTTTCGATGCTTATGTATAAAATACTCATCCTCCCATTTGGAATCTTCAACAACTAAGTTCTTCCACTTAATGAGATACTCTGAAATTGATCGATTCCGTAGCTTCCAAATTCTTGTTTCCATGATTGATTTAGGCTCCAATATGATTTTTCCTTCCTAATCAAGTTTTGACAATATAGTTTGAACTGGGAGCTTATTACCTATAACTTTCATTAAGCATGAAACATGGAAAATTGGGTGTACTTGCAAAGATGCAGGGAAATCCAATTTGTATGCCATAGTACCAATCTTTTGCAATACCTTGTAAGGGACATAATACTTGGGCGATAATTTATTATTGTTCTTAGCTTTCTTGAGGGACATTTGTTAGTCGAAAAAATACCCAATCACCCACGCCAATATTTTTTTCATTGCGATGCTGATATGCTTGTTGTTTCATTTGATTATGTGCCAGCGTTAGGTTATCCTTTAAGAGTTTGAGAACATGTTGTTGATGCTTGATATGATCTTCCATTGCTTGAACCTTATAATTGTCTCTTAGAGACGATGCAATGGTGGTGGATGATATCCATAAAGAGACATAAATGGGGTCATTTTTTATGTTGTATGGAAGGAAGTGTTATACCACAATTCTACTAGAGGTAACCATTTGACCCATTGTGTTTGTTGATTAGATACAAACAAAAAAAATATCCTTCCAAACATTTGTTCAATATATCAATTTTCCCATTCTATTGAGGATGATAAGATAAGCTATGAGCTAATTGAGTACCAAGACAAAAAAATAATTCTCTCCAAAAATTTCCAGTGAAAATGGGATCTATGTCACTTACAATAATCTTTGGGTTTCCATGTGGCTTTTGAACAATTTCCAAAAATTCAATAGTGGCTATACTGGATTTGAAACGATGAGATAGTGCACAAAAGTGTGCATACTTGGTAATTTTTTCAACTACCACCATGATGACACTCTTTCCTTCAGACTTGGATAGACCTATGATAAAATCCATTGAGACCTCCCCCAACATTGACTTGGAATGGATAATGTTTGTAAAGGACCCGGGGTCTTAATTGTATCAACTTTATTTTGTTGGAACATTCTACCACAAACTTCTGAATATTAGATTTAAGGCCATCCCAAAAAATTCCTTCTTGACCCTGTGGTAAGTTTTTAAAAATCCCGAGTGCCCTGCTATAAGAGAGGTGTGCAATTCCAAAATAAAATTTTGTTTGAGTTGGGAGTTATTACATATATATAAGCAATCTTTGTACCACAATGAATCATTTTTCCAGATAAATTATTAGATGCACTGGGATCTTGCTGCAACTTTTGAATGATTTTCCACACCTCTTCATCATTCTTCCATTCATTGCTTGCTTCATTTATCCAATGAGGTTGGATAATATAAATGGCATAGAGAAATTCCTCCACATCCTAGTCCCTTCTTGAGAGTGCATCTGCAACAACATATTGCTTCCATTTTTGTAGATGATTTCAAAATCATAACCCAACATCTTTGTGGCCCATTTTTGTTGCTCTTCTGCAGATAATATTTGTTCCAAAAATTATTTAAGGCTATCATGATATGTTTTAACCTTGAAGTGAATTCCCATTAGGTAAGGGCATCATTGCTTCAGATCATGTAGTATTTCCAACATTTCCTTCTCATAGATAGGTTTGTGTAAATAATTTCCTTTGATTGGATGATTTTCAAAAGAAATGAGTCTTCCTTCTTGCACTAAAAAAACACTAATGCCATTTCTTGATGCATGACATTCCAAAATAAAGGTTTTTGTGAAGTTTGGTGTATCTAAGACCGGAGCTCAACACATTGCCTCTTTAAGATGTTCAAAGGCCTTAATTTCTTATGGAGTCCAAAAAAAAGCATCTTTCTTCAATAATGTTGCTAGATGTGGTGTTATTTTCCCATAATTCTTAATGAGATTGTGATAATACCTTTTCAACTTGAAAAATCCTCGAATATGCCTTAATATTGTGGGAATTTCCATTCCTTGATGGCTTTAATTTTGTTAGGGTCTACCTTAACAACCTCATGAGATACATTGTGACCCAAATATTCTACTACCCAAAAGTAACATTTGGAGGGTTTTGTATACAATTGTTTCTCCTCCAATAGTTTGAGCACCCTATCAACATGTTGAACATGGAACATGATCTTTCTAGAGACTTGCTGTAGATTAGTATATCATCGAAAAATACTAACACAAATTTTCTAAAGAAGGGTTTTAAAGTGGAATTCATCAAACCTTGAAATATGGAAGGTGCATTAGTAAGGCCAAAAGGAACAACTAGAAATTCATAATGACCTTCATGAGTTCTTAATGTTGTTTTTGGAATGCCTTTTGTCTTCATTCTATTTGATGATATCCCGAACAAAGATTCAGATTGGTGAAGTAAATTTCTCCACGAAATTCATCCAACAATTCATCAATGATAGGAATGGGAAATTTATCTTTAATAGTGAGCATGTTGAGCTCTATATAATCCGTACACATACACCATGATCCTTCCTACTTGTGCACCAATACTATTGTAGAATAGAGAACTTTGTTTAGGTCAAACTATACCTACATCTAGCATTTTTGCAATCATACATTCAATTTCACTCTTTCTAGACATAGGGATATATGTAAGTTCTGATGTTTGGTCATTATATTTGGGAGTCCTTTGGGAGTCTCAAATTCCTTGGAATGATTGTCAAGGAAACTTTGGAGATATGGATAAATGGATGAATTAGATGTTTGAACATCTAGTGAGCATAATTGTGCAATTACCCCTCGTTGTTCCTTCTTAAAAAATTTCTGTCATACCATTAGAGATGATTATCTTCCCATATTTTCTAGAGATACCCCTTAATTCAATTTCCTTCCCTTCTAGAAAAATTGAAGAAAATTTCTTGAAAATTAAAAGCTATTGTCCCCAAAGATTGTAGCCATTGGACTCCTAATACAATGTTAACACCACCCATTGGAATGGAAAGTATTGGACTATTCAATACATATTCCCCCATTGTTATATTGATATTATGGTGCTTCTCTGAGAAATTTATAGTTCCTCCATCTATAACCCTCACTTGAAACACTAGTGTTGGATATAGAAATCAATTCAAATCCTTGGCTATCTTACAATGAATAAAATTATGGGTACTACCCAAATCAATCAGCATTATTTCCTTTTTCTTCTTTATATATCCTTCTGTATTGAGAGTTTGAGGGGTGGTAATTCCTACCAATGCATTACAAAATATGTTTGGATTCATTTCTTGTTTTTCAACCCTTGAGGTTGGTTCTTGCTTCATATCTTCTTCTTTTGATGTTTCTTGTTCCTTTCCTTCCTCCTCTTCACAATCTATGTAAAATAATTTCTTCTTAGCCACACTTATGACCTTTAGTGTATTTTCTATCACAATTGTAATAAATCCCTTTCTCTCTTTTTTCCTGCATTTGTTGTGGTGTCAACCTTGTATGTTGTGGGAGTCTAGGAGTGGAAACACTTCCATCTTTATAGTTGTGAGTGGTAGACCTCCTTGTTTCCATAATTTTTCTTTCAAATTTTCTTGCTACCTTAAATGCATTCTCCAATGACTTCGGTTCCTAAAGGAAATCCTCATGTTGGATGTTATCATTTAAATTCCCTATGAAGATTTCTTGTCCCTATCCTTGAAGAAAAAGTTATGACAATTTTCCCTGGAACACCTGTTTCAGATTGAATTTTGAAGCATGTAGAAATCCTAACTTCCTTGAACCATATCTCCAAAAATAGCGAACCAATGTATGAAATTGTAACTATATTTTCATCACGACTTTGCCTTCATGTGGTATAAATTTAATGGTCTGAAGCTTCACAGAAAAAAAATTACAATGAAAATTCCACAATGACCCATTTGAAGTAGCAAAACCCTAGGATAAAGAGCTCTAATACCAAATGTTATGTATCTAGATAAAAAAATAGCACATAAACATAAGAAAAAATAGATTAGCAACTATATAAGAAGCCATTTTGAGGGGGAAACCTCCTTTACACCACACAAATGAAAAATTCTTGGATGATTCAAATGATAAGACCTCCTTGGTATGTATAGAAGTCTAAAGGGTCAAAATATGGTTAGGGCCTACATAACAATAATAATGTAAGGGCACAACAATAACAATACTGGACATCTATGGGGGACACAATAACAATATAAGGGATACACTAATATTATAGGGAACTAACACTTTTCCATGATTATTTTCATTAGTCTCTTTTAAAGTGATGATTCATTATATACCATCAATGCTCATCTTCACAACAAATTACAACTTACCGCTAGTCGTCCATGTGCCCTGCAAGAAGGATTCTACTATCAATCTATTCAATAGAAACTCAAAACTTCCATTTTGATAGTTTGATAGATGAAACACCACCTTTTTGACATGTGTTCACCTCATATGGCACACTATTGATCTCCCTCCTCACAAGAATTTGTCTTTTTGATTCACATATTCTATTCCCACAGTTTGACAACTTGACTCTCCACCCTTTCGCTACCCAGTCCATTTGACATGTGCTTGTTCCATGTGACATGTATATAGATATTATATGATATAATGTTTTAAAAACCACTAATTAAATGTTGCATTCCAACCCACTATCTCATCTTCATGATGTGTGTCCCCTTTTACATGGCAAGGTGGTGGACCTCTCCATGGAGAGCCTCTTTAGGAGAATGAACTAGTCAACACCTTTCCAACCATTTTCCTTATCCTATCAATGTATGTCACTACCATTTGTCATCTTCATATCAACTAATCACACCCTTCACTCCAATTATACATCCCAAGTTAGTGATGCATGATGGTATGAAATGATTAGAACTCTCAGTAGATCTTATGTATCGCTCAAATACATATCATAATGATATCTAAAAGTGAACAACCATGGTAACACATATGGATAGGATTAATTATGTTAGGAACAATAATCACATTTTAACAAATGATGCATGGATGGAAGGTTGCAAAGATATAGATAAATCATATTCACAAGATGTATACTCAAAAGGGATGCGATCCCAAATTGACAGCTAGAAGTAGGTTCCACACTTGAAGCTAAGCTAAGTGTGATATAAGGCATACTCCTACAATCCCATGTTTTGATATCATCACATTGAATGAAAAAAGGGTTGAAAGAAAATTGAGTACAAAGAAATGTTTTCACTTGCATAAATATGAAAGAGTTCTCCCATGTTGCTTCTAGGCTGCTCAGAATGTTTCCAACCAAAATTAGCATGCTTGAAGAATAAAACCATGAAGGAGCTAAATGTTGAAGAATCTAGGGCTTGACAGAATTAAGTTGATTCTTCTTAAACATTATAACAATTTGTGAAGTGTTTTACAATTTGTCTCAGCTTGATCTTCTTTATATTATTAGAGTGTGTGTTTACTTCATCAAACTGCTACCAAAAAAAAAAGAGACAAGAACACAAGTGATTGGCTTTTTTCCAGGGCCAGAACCTCTCCCTCTTGGAGAGGAAAAACAATGCGTAAATTCTTCTTATATAGATTCCATTGACAAATACCAAGACCATGACCCTTGACACACTTTGCCCCTCCAAGACCAAGATACAAATCCTTCCTACTGTCGCTGCTGAGATCATCATGGTTGCTGCACCAGTTAGGCTGTCAGTGTTGCATCATTGAGATTTTCACTTGATGCTTCTTCATCATGTCACTATGACTTTCAAGATTAAGGTCATAACTGAGATTGGATCTTGACTGTACATGTGCCATAATGAAATCTTTTCATTATCATGTGTAGTGATAGTCCTTTCTTATTATGATAAGACTTCTTCTTCTAACTATGCCGAGATTATGATATTGCTTCTTCTCATCATGAAGATACTGCTACTTCTCATCTGCACCAAGATTGTGATAGTCATAAGGAATATGTTTGTTCTTTCATTGAGACTAAGATCTCCTTGGACCGAGCCCTACTTTGTTGTAATGCCAAGACTATTATGTTCTTTCACTATCACTGTCACCATTGATAATGCGTCTCACCATTATGCCAAGTCTGTCTTACTGTTTCATGCCTCTTCATCAGAAGTTCAAGTTTGCTTGCTTCCTGAGATGCGAGGTCACTTTATTGCTCTTTCAAGCCATCCGAGACCTAGTCTGTCTACCCTTAAACCCATCTGAGGTACAAACAGACCTTTGATATCTTGACTGCGGATGCTTCATGCTTGACTGTGAATTCATCTTCAAGCGAGTTATGTCCTGCTCCATTAGGCCGAGGTCAAGACTGCACCTAAACCCCAAACGAGGTGCAATCAAGCCCTAACTGTGGATCTACTTCTCCACATGAAATTTTAGAGCTTTCGAAATTTTCTTGTATGTTTTTGTTGATCCATCATGGGTATTTATAGTGGTCATCCCATATATGCAAGCTGACATGAAACTTCAAACCGATGTGACCCTTTCTTCTAGCTGACATGTCATATATTTATTTAATTCATTTTGGAGCTGACGTTACATTCCTTTGTTGTTTTGCTTGCAGATTTCGATGAGCTTGCTCTTGGAGGATTCTTCTTGGTCTTGGAGGGCTGGTTTGACACCAATACATTTTACATAGGATCTTAAAAAACTTATCCATTCATGACATGACTCTTTGACATATAAACAAAATCCTAAACACATCAAGAAGAAGTGTTTGACCTAGTTACACTTCTCGCTCATGAAACCCATGTAGCAAGATTACAAAAGATATTTTATTTCCTTTTATTACATAAAATACAAAGATCATGTCATTATGAAGATCGAACCTAGTTACACTTTCTTCAACATTACCTCTTAACTAAGGAGGTATTCATAATGGTACTTGGTCATTCTCAATTTGAATAATTTCTCATAAGAAGAATCAGATTTTCAATCCATCTGCTATAGCATCATTTCAACCAACATTGTTTCCACTTAGCAAGGCCTTGACTAACAACTCTATCTCTCACTTAGATCAGAGCACACAATGTTGGCGAGACCAATGACTAATAGACACACATCATCATTGTCTCTCTCAGGGTCATACGCACCCGAGTGTTCTTCGAGTATGCCCTACTAGGACTATTCTCATGTTGGGTTCCCAACCCTCAAGAATATCGGTCCTCTTGCCAACTCTTGCCTTGGATTCCCTACCACATCTTCAAAGAGTGTCAGATTCTAGATTATTACACAATACTCCATTCTTTTTTCCAAATTGAAGACAATAATGTCGTGTCTAAGTATCCCTCTTAACCAGGGACGAGTTCCAAGTTTCTCTTTACTCAGAAACTTGCTCGATTTCCTTTGCTCATAGGAACTTCCCAGAGCTCCCCCTTGCCCATGGACTCTATCATCAATGCTTTATAAGGTATTCTAGTTGACTAATGATTCAAGACTTTGATGTCATCAATTTCTTCACATGTAGGGTCAGCCATCCATTACTTTCCTCCATCATTTCATTCCTTCTTTTTCGAAAAGTATCCTCCTTGGCTTCATATCTGGGGCTTCCTTCATGAGATCATCTGTATTCTCTGTTCTTCAATAGTGATTGCTCGGGATCAAAAGGTACATAGCTGTGACATCCTTCACAACTCTTCTTTCCTTGATCCTGCACACATACCCAAATTTTTCCAAGCGGTCAGACACCAAAAAAAAATCACATATTTACCTTTTGGTGATGGCCTTGTTCCAGTGACATCTTCTTGTAGGTATTAATCATCTTGCATTCATGTTGACACATCTCCCAATGATATCTTCTTTCAAGGGTACTCATCTTTTTAGACTTCCATCAAAGTCTTCACATCATTCGAGGAGGTTTCTTGGTCAAGTCTTCCTGATCCTTTGGATGTTGACTACCTTCGTCATGGTTGCATGTTTCACGATCTCTTTCATCCTCATGTATTTCATTCTGAGGAGCTCTCATATTTCTTCAATTGTAGTCAGCTACCTCATAATTCATATAAGGACATATTATGTTGATTTCATCTAGTCAAACTTATGTCTTTACACATCCTTTCAGAGGAGGAGATCTATTCCCTTTTGATCATGCTTGATCTATTTTATCTGCAACCACATATCATGACATTACAATATCAAATGAAAATAAAAATACAATCATACATACCTCATTTTCCTTTAGGTATTTTCCTGCAGCTTCCTTGATTGAAAAGATCTTCAATCCCTTGGTTTGCTCCATTCTTCATGTCATTGAACCACCAACTCATGAGTTCCAAGCGTTGGAATTTCTGATGAGACATTCATTGCCTTCCTGGACTAGGAGATCCTCCAGTGAGATGTCTATCAGAGATTCTTCAGGGTATAATATCCCCATCTGGAAAATGTTTCCTTTGACTTCTTCCTCTTCTTCAATGTATAATGAAATTCCCAGGAGCTATGTTCTTCATGATTCCATATGAGCTCTTGATGCCACGATGCATCTTACTATGTTCATATCTGCAGGGACTTCTGATAGGATCCTTTTGAGAGGGATACCATCTCATCCATAGTGAAGATCCATTACTCCCTCTTTCCCTTGATCCTTTCCTCAAATTTCTCCATCTGTCAGGTAATATTTTCATAGTACTTACCTTGTCAACCTTTCCTCTGCTTATCTGCAGTTATTTGTATCCTATCAACTTGCCTTTCTCTATCTGACATAGAGTCCACAAACTGTTGATCGAGTAAACCTTTTGTTTATGGAAATCCATTACCTTGCTTATCAATATCAATGATGATGATCATTTTACCAAATCTCTTCATTGAGATATCATGAGATATTTCTTCATCCTTTGGCACCATTTGTACTTTATTTGAATGAGTATATCCTTTTGTGTCTCCTTTCTTACTTCATAGAACTTGAAGAGTTCTCATGACTTCAAAGGAGACCTTGACGTACTGAATTCGCTCCTTCATGAGGATTTTGTCAATCCTGCTGCAAGAACTTTGTCTAACCCATAGATCTTCTTGCACAGATGAAGTTAATAAACCAAAACTTGATTATAGAATACAATATACGTACTTGATACGTGAAGACAAGAAATTCACCTTGATCATGTTGGATGTTGTTGAGGTAGATGCATTGATGCTTCCTTCGGATAGGATCCTTGCTGAAGCTTTTCTTCAAGTCCTTCAATAATAATTGTCTTGAACATATTGTTCTTGCAGCATCAACTAGAGTTTGCTTTCTATGATGTAATAGGATAGTTCAACATCTGATTTGATTTCTGTTCACGTGCTCCTGAATCAAAAGAGTATTAATATGAGATAGTGAATATCATTGAGATTTTGTATGTGCAGTTGTGGGAGGCATCTTCTGTCATGTACCCTGAGAATTGTTGTCATTCAAAAGCCCTTATTGATGTAGACTTGTGGTTGTGAACTGTTTCCTTGATCTAAGATCTGCCATATTTGAAGTTGCTTTGATGCTTGAATCTTAATTCTTGCATGTCTCCCTTCTGCCCTTCCTTTGAACTTCTTCCTTTGATACCGTGTTGAAGAATCTAGGGCTTGAAAAAATTAAGTTGATTCTTCTTAAACATGATAACAATTTGTGAAGTGTTTTACAATTTGTCTTAGCTTGATCTTCTTTCTATTATTAGAGTGTGTGTTTACTTCATCAAACTGCTACCAAAAACAAAAGAGACAAGAACACAAATGATTGGATTTCTGCCAGGGCCAAAACCTCTCCCTCTTGGAGAGGAAAACCCATGCGTAAATTCTTCTTATAGAGATTCCATTGATGAATACCAAGACCATGACCCTTGACACACTCTGCCCCTCCAAGACCAAGATATCAATCCTTCCTTTTGTCGCTGTTGAGATCATCATGATTGCTGCACCAGTCAAGATGTCAGTGTTGCATCGTTGAGATTTTCACTTGCTGCTTCTTCATCATGTCACTATGACTTTCAAGATCAAGGACATAACTGAGATTGGATCCTGACTGTACATGTGCCATAATGAAATCTTTTCATTATCATGTGCAGTGATAGTCCTTTCTTATTATGATAAGACTGCTTCTTCTAACTATGCCGAGATTATGATATTGCTTCTTCTCATCATGAAGATACTGCTACTTCTCATCTGCACCAAGATATGATAGTCATAATGAATATGTTTGTTCTTTCATCGAGACTAAGATCTCCTTGGACTGAGGCCTACTCTATTGTAATGCCAAGACTATTATGTTCTTTCACTATCACTGTCACCATTTATACTGGGTCTCACCATTATGCCAAGTCTATCTTACTGTTTCATGCCTCTTCATCAAAAGTTCAAGTCTTCCTACTTCTTGAGATGCGAGGTCACTTTCTTGCTCTTTCTAGCCATCCGAGACCTAGTCTGTCTGCCCTTAAACCCATCCGAGGTGCAGAAATACCTTTGATCTCTTGACTGTGGCTTCATATTCAAGTGAGTTCTGTCCTGCTCCATTAGGCCGAGGTCAAGACTACGCCTAAACCCAAATGAGGTGCAATCAAGCCCTAATTATGGCTTTGCTCCTCAACATGAAATTTCAGAGCCTTCTGAAATTTTCTTGTATGTTTTTCGTTGACCCTTCATGGGTATTTATAGTGGTCATCCCATTTATGCAAGCCGACATGAACTTTAGAACCGACGTGACCCTTTCTTCAAGCCGACATGTCATATATTTATTTATTTAATTCATTTTGGAGCCGATGTTACATTCCTATGTTGTTTTGCTTGCAGATTTTGGTGAGCTTTCTCTTGGAGGATGCTTCTTGGTCCTGGAGGGCTGCTTTGATACCAATACATTTTACATATGCTCTTAAAAAGCTTCCAATCATGACATGACTCTTTGACATATAAACAAAATTCTCAAGACATCAAGAAGAAGTCTTTGACCTAGTTACACTTCTTACTCATGAAACCCATGTAGCAAGATTACAAAAAATAATTTATTTCCTTTTATTACATCAAATACAAAGATCATGTCATTATGAAGACCGAACTTAGTTACACTTTCTTCAACACTAAAATGGTTGTGATGGAATTTTGGGAAAGTGGAGAATGAAAGGAGGTACCATAAATCCAAATATTCTATTAGATTTGGAAATGGAGAAAATGATATTTATGTTGGTAGCGAGATAGAAAAGAGTCCCACAACAACTACAAGGGAGGGTTATGAATAAATCCACGTTGTTACATTGAAGTTGAAACCCCTTCCCTAAGGATATATTTGCTAGTTTTTGGTGCAACATGCCTTTGTCGGGAACAAAAAGGGGAGTAGTCATGCATGAGATGTCCCCTTGGTGAAAATACATAAGGAGGGAAGACTAATGCTTTCATTTTCGCCTCCACAAAGGGAACAATGATAATTTTGTGATCCCATTTGAAATGACTTGCATCATCTTATTTTAGCAACTGTTGCCCCTCGTAGTCTAATGGTCCCTGATCACATCATGACTACATAGTGAACATTCAATATCCACATAGGCAATGAGTCTAATGATATTATAACACCATTTTCACCAAAGGTTTTGACACTTTGTATGATTGATGCATCTACTAACTACAATGTATGACAATAGTCTTCACCATGTTATCCTTCTCCTATATAAATTAGCAAACTTTCACCCCATATATTATTCCTTATATTTGTGATGTGTGCCCATCAAATGGCACAAAATGGTCCAAATAATTTTTTCCTTGCCACTCCATCTTTCATCCTATTAGCACGTACCCTGGACATGTGGCGCCACTATAAATATTGACACAATTTATAATGACACTTTATTGTTCTTGCGACAATGATTCGTAGCTATAACGACAAAGGAGATTTCATGAAACTTCATTTCTGGTGCATTCGAAGCGTTGTTGAACCGCTGACACCTGTTCATCGGAACCACTTGACATTATTTCCCATGGTTATGATGTTGCTTCCATCGTAAGTGGTGCCGAAATATCGACAAGACTATTTTTTTGTTGTTTAGAGATATTGCGATGAACCTGTCATAATTGCGACGTTGTAGCCATCGAAAGAGGCATTGTAAGATTGACGAGATCACCCTTTTTTTAAAATATATTGCGACAAACTCGCCATGGCTGTGATCGTGTAAACATCGTAAGAGGCATCCCATGATCGACGGGAACGACAATTTTTAAAGAGATCGTGACGAACCTGTCATGATTGCGACGTTGGTTGCGACGTTGCTACAATAGAAAGAGGTGTCACACGACTGATAGGCCTGCTAATATTTTAAAACATATTGCGACGAACTCGCCATGGTTGCGAAGTTCCTGCTGTAAGAAGGTGGGTCGCAAGACTGACAAGGTTTCAATTTTTTTTAAATATATTACGACCGAACGTGCTAAGGTTGCGACATTGCTATTGTCGGAAGTGGTATCGCAAACCCGTCAAGCTCACAATTTTTTTAAAAGATATTTTTATGAACCCACTAAGGTTTTTATGTTTCTTCCATTGAAAGTGACATCACAAGACTGACACATTCACCAATTTAAAAAAAAAAATTGCGATGAACCCACCATAGTTGCGATGACATGTAGATTAACGAGTGTGCATGTCAGGATTGAATCGCGATTCATTTCACAAGGAAATTGATCTGTTTGTTTTCCAGTGGGTCAATGTGATTGGAGGATAAACGATGAGGACCCATCGAAATGAGATGGATTATGAAACAAATCATCGTTGGATATACATTCCTCATTCGTCTAGGTTCTTAAAAATGACGCGAAAAAAACGTAACTACAATGGAAGCGAGACGAGAAAGACATCATGTACTCCATGTCATCAATCACTTCCACCTCATCCCTCCACATCATTTATTATACTCTCTGACATATTCATGCCTCATCCATTATTTTATTTATTCTTTGGTCCATAGAAACCATAACAACCAACGTTTGAATTCAAAGGTAATTTTGACCTGTTAGTTTTTACCTTTTTCATTGAATATCCATTTTATTTTATTTATTTTTCCCAACTAACTATTTTTTTTTACCTCTTCCCTTTATTTCTTAGGGTTTCTCCCTATATATTCCTTTGGTTAGATAAGACTCTCTTCATTATTCTCTCTGAAGATGAACTACATTAGTTGGTTTGAAATGGACATTTCAAAATATTTATGTGATGGATCCAGAAGATATATTTCAAATTACTCTATAACATCATAAACTAAATCAAAACATTCTACATATAAAACTAGAGAATGAAACTATATGTGAAAGGAAATTTTAAAATTTTTAGTCTATTCCATCATAAATTGGACATATGCTCCAAGAGTCCTCTCCTTGGAATGGAGAAGGCACTCTTATTTATACAAAAAATGTTTTGAAACTAAGATAAAAAATAATGAATTCAGATCCAATATCTCTCATGTGGTTATACAACAATTTGCTAATAATTAACAAGTAAATATCTATAATTTTTTCTAAATATACTCTAATGAATATCTCCATAATATTTGATAATAAATATTCCATGATTTTTCTTCATCCAAGATACTTGAGTGATCCTTTCAAATCCTCATCAGATATTTAAAGGTTGAAGAGAAAATTCGAATTTGGACCTTAATGGTAAAAATTTACATTGTTTAAATTTTCAAATATGACTACAACCATCACGAAACTTACCCAATTTTCAAATATTAAGGAAAACATGTTATTTTTCTAATATTTAGTCATAAAATTACTCAAAATAATAAAATAATTGCATTAGAAAAAATGGAGCTTGATTTCACATATAAATACAAATTGGATTAAAGTAAGGTTACATAAGAGTTGAAAATGATAAAAGTCAAGGGAAAGGTTATGAAAAGACAGTTAAGAAGATGTGAAATAGAGAATCATTTTCATGACTCAACATTCCCCCAACTAAATATATTTCATGTCCTCATGCAACCTAACATCCGATTTTTTGAACTGAGTGACGGGGTCTTCCTTTTTTGAAAGGTATTTGAGTGGCAACTTAGTTTCTTGTGGTTGGTTCTTGTGTGGCAACCACTAGTTTGGTAAGGGTTGGTTCTTGTGTAACAACACTTATCTCTTAGACATGAATTTTGATTGAGCATCTTGTGGTTGGTTGTAGTGTGGTGTTGTGGCAAAGAACAACCACCCATTTTATATTAGTATCATAATAAAATGGGAAAACCTTTCAAATTTTTTAAATTTATAATTCACTTTCAAATTTCTCAAAAAATCAAAATAAATCTTTTTATTTTATACCTTTATTTATTTTAGGTCTAATTTAACACTTTGTTTAATAAAACATATAATAAGGCTCTATAGCCAAGAACTACCACAACCAATCTTTAATTGAATAAACTAAAGTATTAGGCCATTTTATTATATTAAAGTTATAAACTAATAAATTGGTGCTCCTCAATTTAATGCTTGACACGTATCTTGGAGGGCTCACCTATGGTTGTTCCCTACTTGTGCCTTTTGAATGATTCTGGGATAAACCATTCGAGATGAATTGAAATGTTATGTGTACACTTCGGCTTATTTATTGGTTCTCATCTCCACCTCCTTTACATGTCATCCCGACCCTTCTTTCCCAGGGAATACATATTACTAAAGCATTGAGATACAAAAGCATTGGGACAACTCATACCATTTGGCCTCACTTTTACTTTTATTCCTACTTTATCATTAGATGAAGGATATCCCTATCTATGTATGCCTGCTCTTCATCACCTTGCCCCTTTATAATGTGAAAAATTCTTTTCGTTCGATATTTACCTTTCGGGATGAATCAATGCACCCATTCAGTGCTCAAATGACTTCCCATTGGAACAAAATGGCTTCCATTACATGTTTTCCCGGAGCCTAGTCAGCCTGAGCATTTCCAACAGTGCTTATTTTATTCCTCCCAAGATTTAACAATCGAGATATGAAAGCATCAGGACAACTCATACCATTCGACCTCACATTTCCTTTTATTCCTACTTTACCATTAGATGAAGGACATCCCATATCCACACATGCTCTCTCTTCATCACCCTGACCCTTTATAATGCGCGAAATTATTTTAGTTGGGGATTTATCTTTTGGGCTGACTCAATGCACCCATTCAACACTCAAATGAGTTCCCATTGGAACATCATGGCTCCCATTAAATATCAGTTTGAAGCCCAGTCAACCCAGGAATTCCCAGTGATGCTCTTTTTGTTCCTCTTAGGATTCAACCTGCGGGATGACGTAATCCCCCACATGACCTGTCAACTCATCCTTTCGATTAATAAATCCATACCAACCGTCATCCTTCAAACACCATCACCTATATATAGACAATTGAAAGTTGCGCCTATATTTAATTTTGTACTTACTGTTGTTTAATTCAATTTATTGCTACGTTATTGAATCTTTATGCATCCAATGAATGATTTAACTTATCATTTTATGTGATTATTTTCAATTTTTTAGCTATATTTATATGGTAAAACTCTCTAACTCTCTCTTTTTCCTGTAACAACTAATTACTGTAGAAAACTCTATTCTAATTGCAAGAATGGTTAAAGGGAAGAAAAATATTCCATAAAAAATCACTGACCCGTTTAAAGAAATAATTGACGAAAAGATGCTAAATACTTTTCTTTTCTCTGATACTACATGTACGAGGGACTTTGATCATTCATCCTGGAATCCCGTTGATGAAATGTTTGAGGAATAATTTTAAGAGGAACAGGACGAGCTTCCAACGGTAGCAACTGTAGACTAGGATGAAAATAATTCCTCTAAGGGATGCCTCTAAATCTTCCCTTCACAGAATTTTCGCACATCCAAAGCTTCTTCCTTATACATATATGATACAATGGGTACTGGAGAACCCTTATATCAGTGAAAGGAAATTTGTCACCCTACGAGGAATAACTATTGGTTCTTTCAAGGATAAATAAATCGAGGGTATGTATTATTTTCCCGAGCCATATATAGTCAACAATTTTCAATTTGTTGAAAAGTTGTTAAAAATGAATGCACAGGTAAATGAGAAGCACTTCCCAAATTGATAAAGGAATGGAAAAGTGACCCAAATAAGTTTAAAAAGGAATTCTATGGCCTATATATCATCCACTCTTTATCCTATCCTTATTTTTTCGTTGTTGCCATGCTTTATCGATTGTTTACCTTACAAAATGTCTCACAATATCCTATATACTAGGTCCCTCTCATTGACAACGCAACTGATGGTTATGTTCTTAATTGGGCCCAAATCCTATCCAATAACTTTCCTAAGCATATTATCCATTTTCAATCTAAACAGATGACCACTCATAACCTGCCATTCTTCATGTCCTCTTATGTCATGGATACCATTTGTTTTTCTTTGGACTTCCCATGTATAGGCTGGAAATGGAAACTTGTTCACTGTCTTCCCATCCACATTTATCATGGTGTAAATTTAGAGGAAAACTATTTTGATCATTTATACCATATTTTTCACCTCATGGTGATTCCTTTACACCAAACCATTTTCAGTTATAAGCTTCCAAGGATGTCTCCTACTACCATGGATTTTTTGACCCGAAGTGGGAATTATTATGCTAAGGATATTTTCACTTACATTAGGGTTTGGGGAAGCTATGGATTCCCACATGTTTTACCCCTTTATGTCCAAGATAAGCTATTATCTAGATAAATTACTTATCAAACGGTGAGGACCAATGTAACCCTTGACCTCAAGAAAGCTTCCAAGAAGCTTTGGCCACCCTTCCTTTTACAAGTTTGTTTTTTCACTCTCCAGAATTATCAGCATGTTGAGAGGAAATTCAGGCTTTGCATGAATTTAATCTTGCTACTATTACTTACAATCCTCATTACACTTCTAAAGTAGTGGAAAATTTAGATAAAGAGGCACATATTAAAAGTTATGTCCATGAAATCAACAAGTACGACGATTTATTTTGCAAAGCTTTTTCATATATTTCTGTTTGCAATAAAGAAGAACAATTATCTCCAGATGATTACTAACATTTATTTTCATTTAGAGACACTCGAGGTCAACCCTACCACTCCATTTACTCAAGTTACTTGAAGGTGATGGTATCATTGAAAATACTGCTGGTTCTTCCGCATAGATCACACCTCAAATTACTACTACCATTTAGATTTCTTCTGCAGATTCATGAGATCAGACATCTTCGGTCAATCCATCGATTAATGAAATTACCAAAGAATGTAAAACATTTATGGAGATTAATTCAACACCGGTACATTCAAGGAAAGAAACAACAACACTTGAATTAGATGTAATTGATAATATTATGCAACAAACAACTATTGTTTCTCCAGATACTTCAAAGTCTTCCCTTGCATAGTTTGGTGTTATTTCAAAAACACCTATTAGTACTCAACTCACTATAGAAACAATTCCAACACATCCAACCATGGAAATCCAATTAAATGCGAAGGAAATTCCACCTATTGAAGTATTCTATAGTCCTAAACCTAAAGATATTTAAAAAAAGCATAAAAAAGAGGAAATTTCCTAATACATAGGTTTCTACAACAAGCAATGCATTGCAAGATACTTCATTAGAATGATCTAGAAAGATGCATCAACTGCTCCTCATGTGGAAATTGAAAAAATTAGCCCAATATGCATGGGCCTATGCTTCAACCAATATAAACAACGCAGGTCGAGTTAAAGAATTTATAAAAGAAAAATAGGAGAGAATTCAACAATAAAAACAAGAGGTTACATAGTTTCAGTAATAGTTGCAAGCATAGGTTCCCTTGGTAAAATGTCAACACAACTTTCAAATTAAGTAGAGGAATGATAAAATAAATTAATTGTAGTAGAAGGTAGAACAAGCTGAAGCAAGTGCTTTTGACCTTGCTAAATTCAAACATGCAACCAATGAGCTAAACATTCAACTTCAACATCAACAAAAATTTCTTTGCAAGAAGCTAGGTCTGATACATAATCAAAACAATCTTATTGATGCATTGGTCGATGAAATGGTTGATAATGAGAGTCAATATGATGATTTCAAATGTAAGCTTACTAAACTCTTAGAATGGAAGGCATGTTTTAAGAGATTGTATCCGAACTTGTTGAGGATCACTGAGTTGGAAAAATCCATAGCTCTTCACACATGGAAAGTCAAAATACGTTTGGTCAGGATATTGGTTAATGATGCTCAAGAGATTTTAATTTCAATCATTCAATTTATTGCCCAATCAATCATGGAAGAAAATTTGTTATCAAGAGATGAAGAGGATGCTTTTCCAAGGGCAGTTATATTACAACAAAGGGGGTTAAGAAACATGGAAGAATGTAGTAAAAGAATCAAGCAGTTTGTAAAAATGGATTTCAAATTGAATTTGAAATTTTGATTAAACCACATGGTTACTGGAAAGTAACCAAGATTGTTAATGAACAAGAAACTCAACTATTGTCACCTTTATAAGTTCATGTTTTCTACTGTCAAATGAACATCAAGCCTCATTCTCCTCTTGAGTTAGCACCACTTCTAGAAGTTCATTGTTAATGGAAAGCACCTATTGGCTCCTCATATACAACAACCCAATGAAATTGATCATTTTAATTTTAATTTGTAACTAATATCTATTTTATTCTAAGTTTTTTTTGTTGAAAATGTAGCAAGAAAATCCTAATTTAATTTTTCCTTTATTAAATTAGGAGAAATTTCAATTTCAATTTCAGCAGAATACTTGGAGGTAGTTAACTGAGGTGACATAGCTCTTTTCACTTAGTTAACTCATTAAATTTGAGTTGGAGACACTTGAGTTCAGTTCTACATGATTGATTGGTAATTTGTAGCAATCTATTTCAGTTAATTTGAGCTATTGTTAGTGTAACTAGTTCTCACTGTTAGTAGAACTAGTGGAGGTTCAATCAAGGTTGTGTAACTTTTTTCAAACTGAGTGATCATCTAGTTAACTGATCAATCAACCTAAATTCAATCATGCATGCAGAGAATTCGAGTTACCCAGTTGATATTGGAATTCAAGGGTAGTGTACTATAAGTTGTAGAATTTTCCAAGTTGTACAGGTGGTGCAGGAAGTCAAAGAAGGGCCTAAAGGAATTGCATAATTATCAATGAGTAATTTCCCTAATTAATAGGGGGATAATTCCTCATCAAACAAAGTAAGGAAATAGGAGATTGGAAGACTAAGAAATTGGCCAAGTGTTGGCTTGAGTCAGTCTATGAGGTAGTGCGATAAGTTATACTGGTGCAGGGTGTGCTTAGGCTTGAGAAAGCATTGCATTTCTTCTCTATTCTTTGATTAATGCAATACAAATAGTAAGGGGTTTTAAGTAGTTTCTTTCCCCTAGATAAATATTTGTGTATGTATGTTTAATCCTAATGCATGTTAAAGATTTGTGTTCTCGGTCGTGATTTTCTTTCCTCAGAGGAGTAGAGTACCTTCAATTCTTGTGATCTAGTAAATTTCATGAGCAATTTTTAATCTACACATTAAATTTCTACATGGTATTAGATCCAGAATCATAGTAGAGAAGAGAATTTGAAGTTGTCTTTGCAGGTGGATGGAATTTGCAGGATCAATTCTTCAGAGCTAGCAGGATGTATTTCTATGGATTGAGACTCGAGTATTCCCTTGAGTGTAGCTCGAATCATGTTTCTTGGAAATAGAGGATGGAGGTAGTGTTGGAAGATAATGGGCTGAAGGAATTCATAGATAATGATATCCTGAAGCCTCCAACATCGATGCTCAAAATCTAGCAGAATGGAAGAAGTGTGTAGAAAAGGCAAGGAAGATCATATTGGAGGGAGTTCGAGACCATATTGTCTTGAATATCCATGGGGAGGAGACTCCATATGCAATGTGGAAGTCCTTGACATATTTGTTCTAGAATAGTAATGACCACATGAAGATGATATTGAAGGACACGCTTCAGAATATCAAGATGTAGAAAGGCGACACAATACCATAGTACTTGAATAGGTTCACATAGTGTCGTGATGAACTTGGTCAAGTTGGTGCTACTGTATAAGAGGATGACTTGGTGAGCCTAGCCCTTATAGGCCTTCCCAAGCATTGGCACAACTACCAAGATTCAGTGAACGGGAGGGAGAAGCTACCAAATTGGGAACACCTTTGGTCTGATTTGGTACAGGAGGAGATAAGGCAGAGCACCAGAGATGGGACCTCATCCAAGGGTGAGGATGAGGAGAACTGTGCCTTGGCTGGAAACGAAAATAAAGGGAAAGGGAAGAAATCCCAATCCAAAGTGGATTCAAGTCAAACGGGAAAGAAGAAATATTTGTCCAGAATCAAGGGTTTTCATTGTCAAAATGATAAAAATGATAAAAGTCAAGGGAAAGGTTATGCAAATATAGTTAAAAAGATGTGAAATAGAGAATCATTTTCATGACTCAACATTCCCCCCAACTAAATATATTTCATGTCCTCATGCAACCTATAATTTGATTTTTTTAACTGAGTGATGGGGTCTTCCTTTTTTGAAAGGTATTTAAGTGGCAACTTAGTTTCTTGTGGTAGGTTCTTGTGTGGCAACCACTAATTTGGTATGTTTTGGTTCTTCTGTAACAACACTTATCTCTTAGACATGAATTTTGATTGAGCATCTTGTGGTTGGTTGTAGTGTAGTGTTGTGGCAAACAACAACCACCCATTTTATATTAGTATCATAATAAAATGGGGACCCTTTAATTTTTTTTTAAATTTATAATTCACTTTCAAATTTCCTTAAAAAATCAAAATAAAACCTTTTTATTTTATACATTTATTTATTTTAGGTCTAATTTAACACTTTGTTTAATAAAACATATAATAAGGCTCTATAGCCAAGAACTACCGCAACCAATCTTTAATTGAATAAGCTAAAGTATTAGGCCATTTTATTATATTAAAGTTATAAACTAATAAATTGGCGCTCCTCAATTTAATGCTTGACATGTATCCTAGAGGTCTCACCTAGGGTTGTTCCCTACTTGTGCCTTTTGAATGCTTTTGGGATAAACCATCCGAGATGAATTGAAATGTTATGTGTACACTTTGGATTATTTATCGGTTCTCATATCCACCTCCTATACATGTCATACCGACCCTTCTTTCCTCGGGAATACATTTTACGAAAGCATCAGGATAAAAAAGTGTTGGGACAACTCATACCATTTGGCCTCGCCTTTCCTTTTATTCCTACTTTATCATTAGACAAAGGACATCCCCTATCTACGTATGCCCACTCTTCATCACCTTGCCCTTTTATAATGTGAAAACTTCTTTTCGTCTGAGATTTACCTTCCAAGATAACGCAATGCACCCATTCAACTCTCAAATGACTTCCCATTGGAACACAATGGCTCCCATTACATGTCTGCCCGGAGCCTAGTCAAGATGAGCATTTCCAACAATGCTTATTCTATTCCTCCCAAGATTTAACTGCCAAGTTATGAAAGCATAAGGAAAACTCATACCATTTGACCCCACATTTCCTTTTATTCCTACTTTACCATTGGATGAAGGACATCCCCCATCCACACATGCTCGCTCTTCATCACCCTGCCCCTTTATAATGCACAATTTTTTTTAGTTCAGGATTTCCCTTATGGGCTAGCTCAATGCACCCATTCAACACTCAAATGAGTTCCCATTGGAACATGATGGCTCCCATTAAATATCAGTTCGAAGCCTAGTCAACCTAGGAATTCCCAATGATGCTCTTTTTGTTCCTCTCGGGATTCAACCTTTGGGATGACGTAATCCCCCACGTCACCTGTCAACTCATCCTTTCGATCAATAAATCCATAGCAACTGTCATCCTTCAAATGCCATCACCCCGATGTAGACAATTGAAAGTTGCGCCTATATTTAATTTTGTACTTGCCGTTGTTTAATTCAATTTATTACTACGTTATTGCATCTTTATGCATCCAATGAATGATTTAACTTATCATTTTATGTGATTATTTTCCATTCTTTAGCTATGTTTATATGGTAAAACCCTCTAACTCTTTCTTTTTCCTGTAACAACTAGTTACTGTAGAAAACTCTATTCTAACTGCAAGAATGGTTAAAGGGAAGAAAAATATTCCACAACAAATCACTTACTCGTTTAAAGAGATAATTGACGAAAATCTGCTAGATAATTTTCTTTTCTATGATACTACATCTATGAGGGACTTTGATCATTCATCCTGGAATCCCATTTATGAAATGTTTGAGGAATAATTTTAGAGGAAGATGACGAGCTTCCAACGGTAGCAACTGCAGACTAGGATGAAAAGAATTCCTCTGATGAAACAATTAGGGATGCCTCTAAATCTTCCCTTCACAGAATTGTCGCACGTCCAAGGCTTCTTCCTTATACATATATGATACAATGGGTACTGGAGAACCTTATATCAGTGAAAGAAAATTCGTCACCCTACGGGGAATAACTATTGGTTCTTTCAAGGATAAATAGATTCAGGGTATGTATCATTTTCCTGAGCCATAGATAGTGAACAATTTTTAATTTATGGAAAATTTGTTAAAAATGAATGCAAGGGTAAATAAGAAGCACTTCCAAAATTGATAAAGGAATGAAAAAGTGACCCAAATAAGTTTAAAATGGAATTCTATGTCCTATATTTCATCCACTCTTTATCGTATCCTTATTGTATCGTTGTTGCCATGCTTTACCGATTGTTTACCTTACAAAATTTCTCACAATTTCATGTAGATTGGGTCCCTCTCATTGACAATGCAACTGATGGTTATGTTCTTAATTGGGCCCAAATCTTATCCGATAACTTGCCGACGCTTATTCTCCATTTTCAATCTAAACATATGACCACTCATAACCGACCATTCTTCATGTCTGCTTATGTGATGGGTTCCATTTGTTTTTCTTTGGACTTCCCATGTATAGGATGGAAATGGACACTTGTTGATTGTCTTCCCATCCAAATTTATCATGGTGTAATTTGGGAGGAAAACTATTTTGATCATTTATAGCATATTTGTCACCTCATCATGATTCCTTTACACCAAACCATTTTCAATTCTAAGCTTCCAAGGATGTCTCCCACTTTCATGGATTTTTTAACCAGAATTGGGAATTATTATGTTAAGGATATTTTCACTTACATTAGGGTTTGTTGAAGCTATGGCTGCCCCCATGTTTTACCCCTTTATGTCCCATATAATCTATTATCTAGATAAATTACTTATCAAACTGTCAGGACCAGTGTAACCCTTGACCTCAAGAAAGCTTCCAAGAAGCTTTGGCCACCCTTCCTTTTACAAGTTGGTTTATTCACTCTCTAGAATTATCAACATGTTAAGAGGAAATTCAGGATCTACATGAATTGAAGCTTGCTACTATTCCTTACAAGCCTCATGACGCTTCTAAAGTAGTGCAAAATTTAGCTAAAGAGGCACATATTAAAAGTTATGTCCATGAAATCAACAAGTATGACGATTTGTTTTGCGTAGCTTTTTCATATATTTTTGTTTGCAATAAAGAAGAACAATTATCTCCAGATGATTACTAGAATTTCCTTGTATTTAGAGACACTCGGAGGTCAACTCTACCACTCCATTTACTCAAGTTACCTAAAGGTGATGGTATCATTGAAAATATTGTTAGTTCTTCCACATAGATCACACCTCAAATTACTACTACCATTTAGATTTCTTCTACAGATTCACGAGATTAGACATCTTCGGTCAATCCATTGACTAATGAAATTGCCAAAGAATGGAAAAAATTTACGGAGATTACTTCAACACCGGTACATTTAGGGGAAGAAACAACAACACTTTAATTAGATGTAATTGATTCTATTATGGAGCAAACAATTATTGTTTCTCCAGATACTTCAAAGTCTTCCCTTGCATAGTTTGGTGTTATTTCAGAAACACCTATTAGTACTTAACTCAATTTAGAAACAATTCCAGGACATCCAATCATGGAAATCCCATTAAATGCTAAGGAAATTCCACCTATTGATGTATTCTATAGTCCTAAGCCTAAAGCTATTTAAAAAAAAGCATAAAAAAGAGGAAATTTGCTAAGACATAGGTTTCTACAACAAGTAATGCATTGCAAGCTACTTCATTTGAAATGATCTGGAAAGATGCATAACCGTTCCTCATGTGGAAATTGAAAAATTAGCCCAATATGCAGGGGCCTATGGTTCAGCCAATATAAACAACGCAAGTAAAGTTAAAGAATTTATAAAATAAAATTAGGAGAGAATTCAACAATTAGAACAAGAGGTTTCATAGTTTTAGTAACAGTTGCAAGCATAGGTTCCCTTGGTAAAATGTCAACACAACTTTGAAATTAAGTAGAGGGATGATAAAATAAATGAATTGTAGTAGAAGGTAGAACAAGCTGAAGCAAGTGCTTTTGACCTTGCTAAATTCAAACATGAAGCCAATGAGCTAAACATTCAACTTCAACATCAACAACCATTTCTTGTAAAGAAGCTAGGTCTAATACATGATCAAAACAATCTTATTGATGTATTGGTCGATGAAATGGTTGATAATGAGAGTCAACATGATGATGCCAAATTTAATCTTACAAAACTCTTAGAATGGCAGGCGTGTTTTAAGAGATTGTATCCCAACTTGCTGAGGATCAATGAGTTGCAAAACTCCATAGCTCTTCACACATGGAAAGTCAAAATACATTTGGTCAGGAGATTGGTTAATGATGCTCAAGAGATTTTAAGTTCAATCATTCAATTTATCACCCAATCACTCATGGAAGACAATTTTTTATCAAGATATGAAGAGGATTCTTTTCCTAGGGAAGTTATATTACAACAAAGGTGGTTAAGCAACATGACAAAATGTAGTAAAAAAATCAAACAGTTTGTAAAATGGATTTCAAATTGAATTTGAAATTTTGATTAAACCACATGGTTACTTGCAAGTAACCAAGACCGTTAATGAACAAGAAACTCAACTATTGTCACCTTTATAAGTTCATGTTTTCTACTGTCAAATGAACATCAAGCCTCATTCTCCTCTTGATTTAGCACCACTTCTAGAAGTTCATCCTCAATGGCAAGTGCCTACTGGATCCTCATCTACAAAAACTCAATGAAAATGATAATTTTAATTTTAATTTGTAACTAATATCTATTTTATTCTAAGTTTTTTTTGTTTCTTGTTTTTTTGTTTTTTGTTTTTTGTTTTTTTTTTTTGTTTTTTGTTTTTTCTATTGAAAATGCAACAAGAAAATCCTAATTTAATTTGGCTTTATTAAATTAGGAGAAATTTCAATTTCAATTTTAGTAGAATACTTGGAGGTAGTTAACTGAGGTGACATATTTGTATCAATCTATTTCAGTTAATTTGAGTTATTGTTAGTGTAACTAGTTCTCATTGTTAGTAGGACTAGTGGAGGTTCAATCAATGTTGTGTAACTTTTTTCACACTAAGTGATCATCTAGTTAACTAATCAATCAACCTAAATCAAATCATGCATGCAGAGAATTCGAGTTACCTAGTTGATATTGGAGTTCAAGGGTAGTGTACTATAAGTTGTAAAATTTTCCAAGTTGTACAGGTGGTGCATGTAGTCAAAGAAGGGCCTAAAGGAATTGCACAATTATCAATGAGTTATTTCCCTAATTAATAGGGGGATAATTCCTCATCAAACAACGCAAGGAAATAGGAGCTTGGAAGACTGAGAAATTGGCTAAGTGTTGGATTGAGTCAGTCTATGAGGCAGTGAGATAAATTATACTGGTGCAGGGTATGCTTAGGCTTGAGAAAGCATTGCATTTCTTCTCTATTACTTGATTAATGCAATACAAATAGTAAGGAGTTTTAAGCAGTTTCTTTCCCCTAGATAAATATTTGTGTATGTATGTTTAATCCTAATGCATGTTAATAATTTGTGTTCTCGATCGTGATTTTCTTTTCGTAGATGAGTAGAGTAGCTTCAAGTTTTGTGATATAGTAAATTTCACGAGCAATTTTTAATCTACACATTAACTTTCTACATGGTATCTGTTAGAGTCGGTCTAGTAGCCCTCCACCAGAGATCAAAGCTCTTTGCATTTCATTATTAGGTGTCCCATCAGTGTGATCATGTTGCATTCCATTAGGTATGCCATAATCCTGGTGGAGGAAGTTTGTGTCTTTATTCCCCTCTTGTTTGGCACTGCTGGTTCAGGTTTGTTCAAGTAAATAAAATCCTCAAAGAGTCATTCATCTTGCTTTAAGTTTTAAGGTCTTAGGTCTAGGGTTGAGTCCATTTTTGTCTTGAGAGGTCATAAAAGACCAGCAGGCCAGAGGGATGTCCTTCATTGAACATTATTTCAAAAATTCTCATCATTGTACAACTAAATTTTCACCTTGTTCTCAAAAACTCTGTTTTTGAAAACAAAGGTCATTATCTCATTTTTGTAAAAATTCTCAAAATTTCAAATTCTTCAAATGTCGAAGTGCAGCCTTGGTCTCCTTTGCCAAAGCATCCTAGAAGCTATCTCTGCAAAATTTTTCAGAAGAAATCATCATTTCAACCAATTTTTCAAAGAAAAGAAACCAAAAGTCAGAGCCAATTAATTCAAAAAGTGTCAACACTCAAAACATTACAAAGTGGGTTTTGGGCAAGTAAAAATCAAAAGGAAGCCTATAAAGGCACATCACTCTTCATTAGCAACTCATTTGCCTCTCACAAGCTAAGTGAATCCATGCAAAGGCGATTTTAGAAGTTCTTGAGCAAGTTGAGCAGTTTCAGAGGCGCGCTACGCGTCAGGAGGGGCGCGCTACGCGTCAGGGGCGTGCTACGCGTCAGGAATCTGTTCCCAGTGTTATTTTACACATGCGCTACGCGTCAGAGGGGCGCTACGCGTTGGGCAGGGAGCGCTACGCGTTGGGTTTTCTGCTCAACAAATTGCCAGCAAGCCATCAAATCGATTTTTCTCTCAAGTCCATTGCAGGTAGGCTTCTCCTCCATGCCTAGATTTGTTTTTGCAAGATGAAAGAGAAAATTAATATGTTCAAATGCTATGAAATGATAAATTCAAAACCCTATATGGTTATGGAAAATTTAAAGTTTCAATGGTACTAGGGTTTCAAATTTCTCTTGCTGTCCAAGGTTGCCCATTTGTAAATCCCTTTTTCCCTCATTTTCATCACCTTTCTCCCTCAAATTTTCCCTTGAAATTTCATAATTCTCCTCTCTAAAATTCCTAAAACATACTTAACTTCCCAAACCCTACTTCACTTTAAAATCCCATAATTTTTTGATTTCCCATCCTTGCTTTCCCTAAATTCGTTCTTTATGTTTATTGTCCCTAATTCCCTCATGTTCCCCTTTCCCTAACAATCCCCTTATATTTATGTCCCCTTGGTGACAACATTTGAAAAAGTCAAACAACAATTGATTGGGTGCAAAGTCAGCAATACAGTTTAGCCATCTTGCCTTCAAAACCATGTCAGAAACCGAATCAGATTATGAGCAGAGTTATGACAGTGATTCAACACCAGAGGTAGAAGTGCCAAGGAGGCATCACAAGGGTGGTAAGGGTGATCGACATGTCAGGGAAGAGCCCACTTCTTTGGCTCAATTGCAAGCCTGTCCACTTGCAATGTCATGTTTTCAGTATCAATCATGCTTTGGATATTGTGAGAGGATCTCACAAATTCAACACCATAGAGAATTGGTCCGCTTGTTTGTCCTACATTTGCACAATGGCCATGTGAAACTTGCAGGAGTGGACTTCACCCTATCACTTGAAATTGTTGCTCAAGCCACCGAGATACCAAATGTTGAGGAAGAGTGGACCAAGCGCAAGCTGCTAGACAAATTTCATTATCAACCATACATCAAACCCGGATACATGAGGCACCTTACTGCTGTTTTTCCTTTCAGATTCCTAAGGGATGAGTATGAACCCTTGATGAGGCTCATTATGCGTTATTTCACTTGTGAGGGCAGATTTTCACGTTTATATTTGTACCATATCCGTTTGTTGATGCATTTAACCTGGGTAAGGATGATGAACATTCCATTTTTCATGTGCCGAAATATAGAGAAGATGGTGCCCGTAGTGCAAAGGAAGAACCCCGCACAGCAACTCAAAAGTATATATCATTATGCACTGATCGAGATCATAGTGATGCATCAGTTGGCACAACAGGGTATTGCTTGGGAGGATTTCATTTCTCGCGACTTCTTCATGGTGCCACAACCACCTCCCGAGATTGTCCATGATGAGGGAGGGCCTTCACATCAGTTTGACATTCCTGAGCCAGAGCATGTCAGCACTCCTCCTTATGTTACATATCAGAGAGGCCATAGGTCCTTATTTGCATCTGCACGACGAGTATTATCTCCACATCAGGTGGAAGGGGTCTCGCCTTCTTCATCAGCACAGCGAGTGTTATCTCCACATCAGGTGGAAGGGGCCTCGCTTTCGACAGCAACACAGGTACAAGAGAGAGGCAAGCAACCCAATATTGATGAGGGGCCATCAGGTGATCCAGGCATAGATGTTGTTGACCTTGATATCAGTTCTCCTAGCTTAGAGCCAAAGGAGATCATCCAACAACTAAGGGCTGAAAATGACTTGTTGCAGTTCTCCTAAGGGCTGAAAATGACCTTGATATCAGTTCTCCTAGCTTAGAGCAGCACAACAAGCAATTAGAGGATGAACACACTCTTGATGAGTCGCGGAGGATCTGAGAAGACCGGAACTTGGCTCGCAAGAGACCCGGTGATTTGACACCTAAGGAGCAAAGCTCTATGCTCATTCAGGTGAACACTCATTTAGAGAGGTTGATAACAAAGGCAAACATGGACAAAGACATGCTCCGCCACATGAAGAACCATTATTGGGCCCGCATGCATGTGTGCAAAGCAAAAATGAAGGTACTCAAAGCACGCTTGGCCAAGGCACTAAAACGGAGGAAAAGGCGCGATCCACTTCAAATTTTGGCTGAAGCCACCTTGAGGGAGCATGGTGCTCAATGATATACCTCCAGCTCAAAGTTCAGGAAATTTTGAGCAATTTTGGTCAATTTTGAATTTTTTGTGCCAAAAACAGGTTTTTGCCCTCAACATGTAGCGCGCCGCGCGCTACCCTTAAGTTGGGGAGGTCCATTTCATGAAAACTAAACATTTTTGGATTTTTCATGACAAAATACACTTTCTCAGCCAGTGCCAAGAAGTTTCATGAAGATTTGAGCTCCCAAAAGGTCAAAAAACAAGCAAAAAATGACCTTCTGCCACTTTTGGACACACAGGAAGCAGTCTTGGGAGATTGCAATTTTGGAGGGGCAAATGGCCACCAAATTGAGAAATTGCAATTGGGCTGGAGAGTAGACATCTAGAAATTTCCAACAATCCCACTTTTTCCTCATTTAAATGCCGGGAAGTGCCTCAAACGTGGCCTGAAAGGCGTGCTACGCATTGGGAAAATTTGCCAGTTTTGCACCTTCAGCTCAGGAAAACGCAACATTGACTAGTTTTGACTTTTTGGTGGGATTTTTCATCCTCTTTGATGTAATTGATGTAATTTCATGTTGAAATGACACTTTTTTACCTATTCTAGAAGATTCATTCATAAAATGGCAAAAAATTAATGAATGAATTGGTTTCCTAGCGTATAGAGGCAAGTTGTTTTGATTGCCTAGATTGTAGTGCTCAGTTTAGAATTGGTTGAAACAGCTCCTAGGATGATGAGCTCGACCCCTAGAGGCAAGGAAATGTGCTAGCTTGCCTATATTATGTACTTTCTTAGTCATTTTCATGGTTGGACTCTTGAGGGATAAGCTTAGACTGTATTACTCTTTGTATCTCTGCAATTTTGGCAAAGGAAAGACCAGGGTTTTGCAGCACTATTTGGGATTCCTGTGGTGATTTGTGTTGATGGTGTGTTTCTCTCATGTACTTTTAAGTTTGTTTATGTGTATCATTTTCCTACTCTTTTCTGCACATTAAGTAAATGAAGTGTTAAGGTAGAATTCATGGTTTCTATCCTCTGCCTTTAAGTTTGCTTAATATCTATGTTTTCATCTGTCTAAGGAGAACTCTCGAAGGATTCTTGCTCCCTTTAGCTCCTCACCGGTCATTCCTATCCATTCACTTAAATCAAAGGCATCAAGACAATCTCCTACCTTGCCCCAAAAAGACCTCTGCAAAAACTGTGTCTCATCCCCGCACCCAAAATTGTTGTGCTAAGTTTTCCAACAAAACTCTAAAAATTTAAAATCAAACTTTCCTTATTAGTTTACTAGCCTAAAATCAGTGTTCTTTATTGGTCATCTCCACCCTTTGAAAACCTTTTGCCGAGATAGACCCGGAGAGAGCCCTCTCCTGTCCCCGTAGGGCTAGCTACGAGGCTAAGTGGTTTGATGTTGCCTTGGATTTTGTCTTTTTCAGCTTGAGGCCAAATTCAAGCGCTAATAGTATCAGCGCAAGAATCACAATAGAGAAGAGTATTTGAAGTTGTCTTTGCAGGTGGATCGAATTTTGCAGGATTAATTCTTTAGAGCTAGCAGGATGGCTTTCTATGGATTGAGACTCAAGTATTCCCTTGATGGTAGCTCAAATTATGTTGCTTGGAAGGACAAGATGGAGGTAGTGTTAGAAGATAATGTGTTGAAGGAATTCGTAGATAATGATATCTTGAAGCCTCCAACATCTGATGCTCAAGATCTAGCAGAATGGAAGAAGTGTGTAGAAAAGGTGAGGAAGATCATATTGGAGGTAGTTTGAGACCATATTGTCTTGAATATCCATGGGGAGGAGAATCCATATGCAATGTGGAAGGCCTTGAAAGATTTGTTCCAAACAATAATGACCACAGGAAGCTGACACTGAAGGAAATGCTTCAGAATATCAAGATGCAGAAAGGTGACACAATACCACGGTACTTGAACAGGTTCACACAGTGACGTGATGAACTTCATCAAGTTGGTGTTACTATATAAGAGGATGACTTGGTGAGCCTAGCCTTTATAGGCCTTCCCAAGAGCTGGCACAACTACCAAGATTCAGTGAACGGGAGGGAGAAGCTACCAAATTGGGAACACATTTGGTCCGATTTGGTGCAAGAGGAGATAAGGTGGAAGACTAGAGACGGGACCTCATCCAAGGGTGAGGATGAGGAGAAATATGACTTGGTTGGAAAGGAAAATAAAGGGAAAGGGAAGAAATCCCAATCCAAACTGGATTCAAGTTAAAGGGGAAAGAAGAAAGATTTAACTAGAATTAAGGGTTTTCACTATTATCAATTGGGACACTATGCCACAAAATGTACACACAAAAAGGAAATCAAGAAGACTACAAGAGGAGGAATGGGTGAAGCCTTGGATTCATAGCTCGAACTTGCTTTTACCCTCATTGCATGCATGGAATGCATAGTGATGGGTAGTGTGTGGTATCTCGACATCAGTGCCTCATTCCAGATGACGGGCAACAAAGAAATTTTCAGTGACTTAGAGGAGAAGGATCAGATTCACATCGATATGGGAGATGATGGAAGGTATAGAAAGATATTCATTGGTACCATTGCTTTTTAGAGGAAGTATGGCTCCCCTCTCAGGCTCAAGGATGTGATGTATGTACTGGGTTTGAAGAAGAATCTAGTTTCTGTCAGGGTGTTGGAAGACCATGACTATGATGTCATTCAACAAAAGAAAGGCTTTCTTAAGACACATCGCCACAGGACAAGTGAATCAGATAGTGGTTCGAGTTAAGAACCTATACAAATTAGATATGGAAGATTGTGCAACATTGAGCACACAAGTAGAGAAGCTGCAAAGCCGAGATGTTGACAAATTATGACAGAGAATACTTGGCCATTTGCATCATGGCACTTTGAAGATCATGCAAAAATTTATATAGGCACTAGAGCAATGGGATACATGAAAAGGGTTTATCTTGGGGAATTACACAAAATCCACCTTCATTGATTGGGATAACAGGGCGCATGCAACCCTTGAAAGGATCCACTATGATGTATGTGGACCTTTCTTGACATCCTCCACTACCAAGCACATGTATTATGTTATATTTATAGATGATTTCTCATGGAAGTGCTGGATCTACTTCATGTAGAAGAAAGACCAAACATTCTCCAATTTTGATGAGTTTAAAGCACTTGTTAAGAAAGAGATTGGCAGGAAAGTAAAGGCTCTCAAGAACGATAACAATGGTGAGTATGTGTCGAATGATTTTTTTTTTTTATTGCAAAGGAATGCATTTGAAGGGAGTTGACAACACCTCATAATGCACAATAAAATGGGTTGTCTGAGAGGAAGAACAAAAATATTGTGGGAGCAGCATGAGTGATGTTGCATGAACAAAGCCTACCTCTACACTTGTGGGCTAAAGCATGCAACACACTGGTCTATTGGCAGAACATGAGTCCTTATAGGATTCTTGGCATGTGTACACCAGAGGAAGCTTTTTTAGGGAAGAAACCATATGTGTCACACTTCTGGATATTTGGATCACCATTTTACTGTCATGTTTCCAAGGAAGCAAGGAAAAAACTAGAGCCAACAATAGAGTTGGGCATATTTTTTTGGTACATAGATACACCTCAAAAATATTAGGTGTACTTACCATCCCTCATGATGACATTGGTCAGATAGGATGTGAAGTTTGATGAGGAAAAGGAAATAAGGTGTTCTCTTGAGAGGGAGCTTCAGTTGTAGTTTGATTAGGAGATTTTGTCTCCAAAGGAAGAACCTCAGGAAGTTGTGGAGAAACCTCAAGCAAAGGAGGAGAGAGTGGAGACATCCCCTCAAGTAGAGACATCCAAAGACGGAAGGAAGCAGACCAAGGAAGCTGACAAATTATTATAGGATGCTAGAGAGAATGCGGGATCACCCACATCACATCGCAGGCAGTGGAGGTCACTGGATTGGTACACTGGGTACGTGGCTCTGATGATTGAGCTAGTTGAGACAGAACCATCCTCATTTGAGGAAGTAGTGCAAAAACTAGTATATGTTGATGTTATGGTAGAGGAATATTATTCATTGTTAGAAACAATGTTTGGGAAGTGGTCCCAAGACCAACAAACAAATCAATGGTTGGTTTGAGATGGATTTACAAGGTAAAGCATTTAACATACAGGATCATAGAGAAACACATGGCTAGATTTGTGTCCAAGGGGTTCTCTCAGGTGGAGGGAATTGACTATGATGAGACCTTTTCTTCAGTAGCAAGGTACTCATCCATTAGGTCAATTTTAGCATTGCCAGCGCAGATGGGGTGGAATATACACCAGATGGATGTGAAGACAACATTCCAAAATGGAGTTATTGAGGAGGAGGTGCATATTCAGTAGTCAGAGGGGTTTGAGACCTTTGACAGAGAGTTGCATGTGTGAAGACTCAAGCGAGCATTGTATCGACTCAAGCAAGCACCCTATGCTTGGTATACTAGGATCAATTGTTATCTCACTAGTTTGGGCTTCACCAAAAGTGAAGCAAATGCAAACCTCTATCACATTGTGGTAGAAGGTAAATTATTGATTATTGTGTTATATGTCAATGAATTGATCCTTACTGGTGATGTGCATCTGATAAGATCTTGCAAGGAGGACCTTGCAAGTGTTAGGTGTGGAGCCTGATTATCTTCTTTATTCAAAGGTATCGACGAATTGGACCACATTTCGTAATGGGGCAACAACACTGCCCATTATTTGCACTGCAAGGGGGGTCCCGGGGGGGTGATGACGATTCTTTAGAGCCCCCCCACCTGGCGGGGGATCAAAGACAACGCCCCTGAAGATAAAAATAGATGTAAAATTTCCTTGTAAAATGTTGTAATTTCGTAGTCAATATGGGCCGTTCATTAGGTGGAAATATGACGATAGAAGTTATGTTTAATTTAGGGTTTTTTTCCCTAGAAGGCAACCCATCACTATATATGAGGGAATTGTATTGCAGCTATGTAGATGTGTATCCTGATCAAGAAAGAGAGAGGAGATTGTGTGAGAGCGAAGAGGGAATTACAACTGATCTGCTATAGGTTGTATCTCTTCATTTTGCTGGATAATGTAAACTGAAGGACTGGTTGTTTCTCCATGGACGTAGCCCAAATTGGGTGAACCACATACATCTATGTATTTCTTGTTTTATGTGTTTTCTGTGTTTATATTTCTGCAATATTTTATGTGTTGATTTGGTTTGTAATATATAATTTTCTAACAATTGGTATCAAAGCCGAAGGTCTATTTGGCTGATAATCTCGTAGGAGGGAAGAGTTCCTAGTTCGAGTGGGAGTAATGGCAGAATATGTTAGGTTTAGGGTCAAAAAATTTAATGGCCAAAACTACCAACTGTGGAAGATGCAGATGGAAGATTACTTGTATCAAAAATATTTGTACCTACCATTGAGCGGAAAGACAAAGAAGCCGACGAGTATGACATACATAGAATGGGCTATTCTCGACAGAAAGGCACTTGGAACATTACAACTGTGCTTAGTAGTGTTGGTAGCCTGTAATATTTCAAAGAAAATGACAACAGAGGGTTTAATGATGGCATTAGCCAAACTATATGAAAAACCCTCAGCCTCAAATAAGGTATTTCTTATGAAGTATTTATTTAATATGAAGATGTCAGAAGGTGGATCTGTTGTTGATCATTTAAATGAATTTAATATATTTTCCAGTTAGTTAAGTTCTGTAGGGGTAAATTTTGATGATGAAGTTAGGGGTCTGTTATTTCTGTGCTCATTGCCAGAAAGTTGGAATGGTTTAGTTATGGCCATTAGTAACTATGTCTTTGGATCTAGTACTTTAAAGTTTGATGATGTTGTCGGTGCAATCCTTAGCGAGGAAATGCAACGGAAAAGCTCCGATGAGACATTAGGTAATGTTTTGACTACAAATACTAGGGGAAGAAAAATTGAAAGATGAAAGATCCCAGGATATCGCAATAATTCAAGGAAATGTAGATCCATGTCTAGATCAGGGATAGTGTGCTAGAAGTGTGGGAAGAAAGGACACCTAAAGAAAACCTACAAGTCTTAGAAGGGAAAAGAAGGAGACACACAACAAGAAAACAATCATGAAGCGAATGTGACAGGTGATGTGTTGCAATATGCTTTGATTCTTTTATTAGAAAATATTATTGATGCCTGGGTGGTAGATTCAGGGGCATCATTCCATGCCGCACTTGATAGGAAACATTTTCATGATTATGTTCAAGGCGATTTTGGACGGGTTCGATTGGGTGATGATAAACCCTGTAAAATCATTGGAATGGGTACAGTTTTCATAAAACAATAGAATGGAAATCAATGGTTGTTGAAGGAGGTAAGGCATGTTCTAGATCTGAAGAAAAATCTAATTTCAACAGGGCAGTTGGGAGGTGAAGGTTGTGTAACTACTTTTACAGATAAAACCTGGAAGGTCACTAAAGGAGCATTGGTAATAACAAAAGGAGAAAAGGTTGGTACATTGTATTTATGCAATAGTATTTCTAATTCTATTAATGATTTAACCTCTACAGGAGCATATACGACATTGTGGCTGTTAGGATATTCCGACACATAGGATATAGTTAAGTTCAACTTGGTCTAGTATAGAGTTAGGTTAGAGTTAGGTAAAGTGTGTTTCTTTACCGTTGTACATTTTGTAACTTACAATCCGACGGTTCACTCTCACCTCGGTATTACCGACACTTGATCCGTGGCTTGACACCCGATTGGTCCATGAGTTCTATTTAAAGCGCATGGAGGGTCATTGTTCGGGTTATTCGTGCATGAGAGAAGCTTATGTAAATTTTCATTCTTTGATTAATAAATTGCCTGTAGTACCCACGTTGGGACAGGCCGTGGACTGTTTCCCTCCTTGCACTTTGAGGGTTTTAACCACGTCAAAAATACTGGTGTATTGATTTGAGATCTGGTTGTGAGCGGTGTCCTTTTGGTATTCTTTCTGAGGAACTTACCCTGTAAATTCCTACATGGTATCAGAGCTATTTGAGGGCCGCGTCCGTTGGTGATCCAAATCTGAAGCCGGTAGAACTGCATGCGGCTGTCGTTTCCTAGATCTGCTGTTTCTGACTGCTTTCGGGCCGAGAGGACTGCTCTGTTGCGTTCGGAGCATCTGTTCCAGTGAGGAACCCCTTTCGTTTCACGCGAAAAGGTTTCCGGTAGCCCTAGCTGCGTCATTTTTCAGATCGGGAGGTATACAGTGTTTTTTGCAGTTTACTGTTATTTTCTCTCTGCTTATTTCGGTCTCAGTTTATTTAGCCTTTTTTTTTAACCGGATCTATACCTTTCATTTCTGCGTATGCTCTTTGCCCTGCGACTCTGTGCGATCTGGGCAAATCAGAAACAGAAAGGAAGGATTTTTCTCATGCGTATGCTCTTTTCCCTGCACCTTAGTGTGATCTCGGAAAATCAGAAACATTGAGAAAAATATTTAGTATTTCGGCTAAAGCTAACTTTGAGATTTTTTTTTAAATTTCTAGTTTTTTGGCTAAAGCTAACTTCGAGCCGCAAGGTTCGTTTTTCTTTGCATATTCGTGTTGGGTTTTGTAGGGAAAAAGAGCTTTCTCAAGGCAAGCACGCAAACCAAGGCCCCCCCTCTCTCTCTCTCTCTCTCAAATTTTTTGTATAGATCAATTGGTTCAAAGCTATTTTAAGAGAGTAGAGGTCTTGGGTTCAAGTCTCCATTTTGTGGGGGCGGATTTTTTTTCATTCCCGCACATTCGCGCACTTTGCCGGCAACGTCAACAATTTTTTTTCAAAAAGCCATAACTTCTTCATCCGGAAGCCTTTTTCAGAGCCGTTTTTTTTAAAACCGCCTATTTTTTCGAGATCTATCCATTGGAACACTTACTTTCAGCATCTTCAGCTTCAGTGTTTTTAAAAAAATGGAAAGTCCATGCCAAGTCATTCTTGACAGCACTAACTACTTCCAATGGGTAACCTACATCGAAGATTTACTTAGAAGTAAAGGTCTCTTCAGAATAGCCACAGACCAAGAGAAGAAACCAAAAGATGAAGACAAGGCGGCAAAATGGGAAAATAGACAAGATCAAGCACGTGGTTTGATAGGGATGTCTATTTCTCCTGATCTTAGATTCCACATTGCAGAACTTGAGACTCCTCATGAAGCATTAGAAAAACTTGCTAAATTTTTTGGGATTAAAAATGAAATTAGAGCCCATCAACTTGAAAATGAGCTGCTTACTTTGGATCCTAATAATTTTTCTTGCATTGAAGATTTCTTGTCCAAATTCAAGACCCTTAGATATCTCTTGGAAGGTGTTAAAGTTAAGAAAGAAGATGGTAACCTTATTTATTCCATCCTTACTAAGTTGGGACCAGCCTACTCTGTATTTGTTTCCACTTTCCATTCTACAAGGGAAGCTTTCATTTGTCAAGGACAAGACTACAAGGCCCCTTCCTTTGACTCCTTTTGTGATTCCTTAATAAGAGAACAAGAAAAACTCTTACACCTTGGTCTTCTTAATCTTGGAAACTCTTCCACGAAAGCGTTAGCCGCCCAGCAGCAACCAAATTCAAAGAATCCTAAGAAGTCATATCCTCAAAAGAATGGTCCTAAACCATCTCAGCCTCAAAATGAAAGATCATTTCAGCAAAATGATAAGACCAATAAAAACAAATGGAAGAAGACTGATAGACATTGTAACTTTTGTAATCGAGACGGCCACTTAGAATCTAAATGCTTTAAGAAGATGGAAGCCTTGGAAGCCGCAATGAAGAAACATAACATCCATGTGGAGCCTACTTCAACTTCAACTTCCGGAATGGCACTCTCTGCATGTCATTGTCAATCATCTCAGTCTGGTTATGCATTAAATGTATCTTCTTCTTCTTCTCATTCTCATGAGTGGCTCATTGATTCTGGAGCCTCTTGTCACATGGCCAAAAACCAAGCCATGTTTTCTTCTTTAAATGATTGTAACACCAAAAATATATATATTGGTGATGATAGATCTCTTAATGTTGTAGGGACTGGAACTGTTCATCTAGACAATGGTCAGTTTAATGATGTATTATGTGTTCCAACCTTATCCTGCAACCTTCTATCTGTCTATCAGATAACTCATTCAGGTGAAGGTAAAATTGTTGAATTTTCACCTCATGATGTTGTAATCAAGGATCTAAAAGATCCTAAACAGATTCTAGCTACTGGTCTTGCTGATGATTCCAAAAGGTTGTATAAGTTTCACAACTTTGGGTCATCAAATCTTCCCTCAGTATTTGTTGCTCATAATGATGAAGTGAGCAAACTTTGGCATGAGCGATTTGGTCACTTAAACTATCGCTCCCTTCAGCATCTATGTAAAGAAAATATGGTGACAGGTCTTCCTATGGTATCTTGCAGAGATGGTGTTTGTTCCGGATGTGTACTCGGAAAACATCATCGGGACAGTTTTGACAAACGTGCCTCTTGGCACGCCTCAGCCCCTTTACAGCTTGTGCACAGTGATTTATGTGGTCCTCTTCCTGTTGCTTCATTCTCTGGCTGCAAGTACTTCTTAACTTTCATTGATGATTTCTCCAGACGCACTTGGGTATACTTCTTAAAACTCAAGAGCGAAGTATTTAACACTTTTTTGGCCTTCAAAGCCTTTGTTGAAAAACAATCTGGACATCAAATTCTTAAGCTAAGAACTGATAATGGTGGAGAATATGTTAAAAACACATTCATCAACTTTTGCACCGAAAATGGAATTCAAATGCAACATACTGTTCCATACACTCCACAACAAAATGGTGTAGCTGAAAGGAAAAATCGCACCTTAAAGGAAATGGCTAATTGTATGCTGCAATCTAAAGGACTCAGTCTTAGTTTTTGGGCCGAAGCAATTAATTGTGCAAATTATATAATCAATCGCACTCCTACTAAGGTTCTAGAGAATATCACTCCAGAAGAAGCTTGGAGTTCCATTAAACCAGATGTAAGTCACTTTCGTGTGTTTGGAAGTGAAGCATGGGCCCATATTCCAGATGAAAAGCATAAAGCTTTAGAACCTAAGAGTGAGAAATGTACTTTTGTTGGATATTCTGAAGATGTAAAAGGTTATAGACTTATTCCATTTAAGTCCAAAAATGTTATCATTAGAAGAGATGTAAAATTTGATGAAAATAAATCGGCCTGCGAGCCTAGTCCGGCGGATGTGCCACCTCTTCCTATCTCTTCTACTTTTGAAAACATTTCTTCTTCAGATGATGAAAGCGAGGATGATAATCCTCCCCCACCTTCTCAGGATCCTCAACTTCCAAGATGGGTCCGTGCTACTCGGGATGCAGCAGGTGATCTTGCCGGTGATCCCACAGATCAACGATGTACACATTCTCAGTTTGAAAGAGCCTCTTCTTTACTGGCTCAAGCTCCAGTAAATCATGATCCTGACACTTTTGCAGAAGCTTCAGGCCATCCACATTGGGAAGCAGCTATGAATGAAGAATATCATTCATTGATGACAAATGATACATGGGATCTTGTTCCTCTACCAAAGGGACGCAAACTTGTTAGATGTAAATGGGTTTACAGAACCAAGTATGGACCAGATGGGAAAGTTGATAAACATAAAGCTCGTCTCGTTGCTAAGGGCTTTTCACAGGTTGAAGGCATTGACTACACTGAAACCTTCTCCCCTGTTGCCAAAATGAACTCTATCCGCCTTGTTCTTTCCCTTGCTGCCTCTTTAAAATGGGAAGTCCATCAGATGGATGTTAAATCTGCCTTCTTGCATGGGGACTTGCAGGAAGAAATCTATATGGAACAACCCATTGGCTTCATACAAACAGACTCCAGCCTTGTTTGTCGACTTAAGAAATCCCTTTATGGCCTCAAGCAAGCTCCTCGGGCTTGGTATGCCAAAATGGATAGCTTTCTTTTAGAATCTGGCTTTTCTAGGTGTCATTCTGACAATACTGTCTACACCAAGAAAGTGGGCAACTCTCTTATCATCCTTGTTCTTTATGTTGATGATCTTATTCTTACTGGTAGTGATCCCAACCTTATAAACCATGTGAAGTCCAGCCTTAAAAAGAAATTTGAAATGACAGACTTAGGACACTTACACTATTTTCTCGGTCTTCAAGTCTTGCAATCCCAAGAGGGTATTTTCCTTTCCCAGTCCAAGTATGCTTGTGATATTCTTCGTCATTTTCACATGGAAGACTGTAAGCCAGCCCCTTCTCCCTTTCAGTCTGGAGTCAAACTTTCAGTCTCTTGTACCTCTCCTGAAGTTGATGCTACCTTATACCGTCAACTTGTCGGAAAACTCTTGTATTTAACCCATACTCGTCCTGATCTTTCCTTTGCTGTTGGCCTTGTTGCTCGTTTTATGCAAAACCCCCGTGAAAGTCATTGGAAAGCAGCTAAAAGAATACTTCGTTATGTTCGAGGTACAGTACAGTTTGGGATTCATTACAGTGCCAAAGCAGCTCCTCTGTTAGTTGGTTTCACTGATTCTGATTGGGCTGGTGACCCTGATGATCGGAAGTCTACTGCCGGTTATGTCTTCACTCTTGGTTCTAGACCTATTACATGGGCTTGTAAGAAACAGGCTGCCATTTCTCTTTCGTCAGCAGAAGCAGAGTATCGTGGTGCCGTGGAAGCTAGTAAGGAAGCCTTGTGGCTTCGTCAGATCCTATCAGAGTTTGGCTTTGAGCAGCAGCATCCAACCACACTTTGGTGTGATAATCAAAGTGCCATTCAGCTATGCAAAGATCCAGTCCAGCATCAGCGCAGCAAACACATTGAACTACACATGCACTTCATCAGAAAGCTCATTCATGACCATGTTCTTGAAGTGCAATATTGTCCAACAGATGATCAGGTTGCAGACATCTTCACAAAGGCTCTCACAGAGGCGAAGTTCACTAAACTTCGATATATGCTTGGAGTTCAGGAAGTTGTCACTAAGGGGGGATAGGCTCTAGTGCCTCCTTCCTTCTCCTATTGTGTCATATTTGTAAATCCTTCAATCCTATCCCAAGTTGTTCTTAAGGGGGGATGTTAGGATATTCCGACACATAGGATATAGTTAAGTTCAACTTGGTCTAGTATAGAGTTAGGTTAGAGTTAGGTAAAGTGTGTTTCTTTACCGTTGTACATTTTGTAACTTACAATCCGACGGTCACGATATGTAGTGATCCGACGGTTCACTCTCACCTCGGTATTACCGACACTTGATCTGTGGCTTGACACCCGATTGGTCCATGAGTTCTATTTAAAGCGCATGGAGGGTCATTGTTCGGGTTATCCGTGCATGAGAGAAGCTTATGTAAATTTTCATTCTTTGATTAATAAATTGCCTGTAGTACCCACGTTGGGACAGGCCGTGGACTGTTTCCCTCCTTGCACTTTGAGGGTTTTAACCACGTCAAAAATACTGGTGTATTGATTTGAGATCTGGTTGTGAGCGGTGTCCTTTTGGTATTCTTTCTGAGGAACTTACCCTGTAAATTCCTACAGTGGCATCATAGGCTCGGGCACATGAGTGAGAAAGGGATGCAGATTCTTCACTCAAGAATTTTTTTTCCAGTTTTGAAGCATGTTGATTTGGAATTTTGTGAGAATTTTGTTTATGGAAAACAGAGAAGAGTCAGATTCCTTAGATTTGGGAAAGAAAAGAAGAGCGAAAAATTAGAGCTTATGCATACAGATGTATGGGGACCTACTTATGTATCATCTCTTGGTGGCTCTCATTATTATGTTACTTTTATTGATGATGCAACCAAAAAAACATGGATTTATTATATTCGAAATAAATATGATGTATTTGATACTTTCAAGAAATGGAAAGCTTTGGTTGAAATGAGACATTAAAAAGGTTGAAGTGTCTCAGATCAGACAATGGAGGTGAATATTGCAGCAAAGGGTTTGATAGGTACTGTTCAAAGAATGGAATTCGCAGAGAGAAGACAGTTCCAGGAACACCACAAGAAAATGGTGTGTCAGAAAGGATGAACAGGACAATCATAGAGCGTGCAAGGTGCATGAGATTGCATGTAGGATTTCCTTTACAATTTTGGGCAGATGCTGTTGATACTGTTGTTTATCTATTAACAGAGGGCCTTCAAGTTCATTGGATGGTGGTATTCCAAAGGAGGCATGGGTAGGTAAAAAGGTAAACTACTCATTTTTAAAGACTTTTGGTTGTGAAGCCTTTGTCCACATTAATAAAGAAAATAGAACAAAGCTTGAGGCAAAAAAAAAAAAAAAATGTACTTTTATTGGATATGGTGTTAATGATTTTGGTTATCACTTTTATGATTATGAAAAACACAAAATCATTAGGAGTAGAGATGTCAAATTCAATGAAAAGGTTTTGTATAAGGACTAGATGCAGGAAAAGAAATAGGAGAAAGAAAACAAAGAATACACAGTGCTTGAAGAGATCACAGAAAAAGTGAAGGTGCTTGAAAATCATAATGATCAACAGCTAGAACAACAAAAACAACCACAACAACAAGAGGCTCCTAAAACACCTGAAAGTGGTGTTATAATATATACCAGGATAAGTAGACCTCGTGAATGATACTCTCCTTCATTGTATTATGTATTGTTGATTGATTCTAGTGAACCAAAATGTTATGAAGAAGCAGTGTAGGTAGAAACCATGAAGAAGTGGGAGTAAGGCATAAAAAAAGAGATGGACTCCTTAGTACATAACCAAACTTGGGACTTAGTTAGGTTGCCTGCAAGTAAAACAACATTGCAAAATAAATGGGTTTACAGATTGAAGGAAGAAGATGGAGGTAGAAAAATGTATAAAGCTAAACTTGTGGTGAAGAGGTTTGCATAGAAAAAGGGTATAGAATATGATGAGATATTTTCTCCCCTTGTTAAAACGACTTCAATTAGAACTATTTTTAGTCTAGTAATAGCTGAAGATTTTAATCTTGAGCAGTTAGATGTAAAGGAAACCTTTCTCCATGGGGATTTGGAGGAAGAGATATATATGTAGCAACCACAAGGATATGAGGTAAAAGGGAGGAGAAACTAGTGTGCAATTTGAAGAAGAGTTTGTATGGCTCAAAACAGGCTCAAAGGTAGTGGTATCTAAAATTTGATAGGCTTATGTCTGAACAAGGTTATACTATATGTCACTCTGATCATTGTGTTTATCTCAAAAGGAAAAATGATGGAAGCTATATTATATTGTTATTGTATGTAGATGACATGCTTGTTATAGGTTCTAACATGCAGGAAATAAATGTGCTCAAAATAAAATTGGAAAACTCATTTGCAATGAAGGATTTGGGTGCTGCAAAACAAATCCTTAGTATGAGAATAAATAGAGACATGAAGAATCACAAATTAACATTGTCTCAGAGTGAGTAAATACAAAAGGTGTTGAAAAGATTTAATATGAAAAATGAAAAACCAGTTAGTATACCTTTGGCTAGCCATTTCAAACTAAGTAAGGAGGTGTGTCCCAAGACTCAGGAAGAAATGGCTTATATGTATAAAGTTCCATATGCATCAACAGTTGGAAGATTAATGTATGCAATGGTCTACACAAGGCCTGATATTTCACATGCAGTGGGAGTTGTAAGCAAGTGCATGGACAATCCAAGAAACATTGGATGGTGGTGAAGTGGATTATAAGGTATTTGAGAGGTACCACAAATCAAGCATTATGATTTGGTGGTTCAAACATTTCTCTACAGGGATATGTTGATGCAGATATGGCAGATGATAGAGATAACAGGAGGAGCACCACAGGGTATGTGTTTACTATAGGTGGAACAACTGTCAGCTAGGTTTTAAAACTGCAAAGTGTTGTTGCACTCTCAATGATGGAAGCAGAGTATGTTGCTGCTACAAAGGATAGTAAAGAAATGATTTGGTTACAAAGGTTTCTGGATGAATTGGGTAAGAAGCAAGAGTTTGTCAGGTTATATAGTGACAATTAGAGTGCCATACATATTGCAAAGAACTCTGCATTTCATTTCAAGACTAAACATATACAGCTCAAGTACCATTTCATATGGTTAGTGTTGGAGGATGGACAGTTGAAGCTGGAAAATATACACACTAGCCAAAATCCTGCAGATACGTTAGCAAAAGTTGTAACCAGGGAGAAACTCAGATTCTACTCAGTTTCAATTAGTCTTCAAGTATGATGATGAATATGAGAAACAACCAGGTCCCAAGTGGAGTCATAGTCCAACAAATGAAGCAGTGGTGGGGTTGCTATAATCAGTCTCTAAGTGGGAGATTGTTGCGTGTGGAGCCTGATTATCTTTTTTATTCAAAGGTATCACCGCCTTAGACCCCAATTCAAAATGGGGTGGAAAGGTCACCTGTTATTTTCACTACAAGGGGGGTCCATGGGGGCGACAATGATTCTTTAGATCCCCCCTCGGCGGGGGATTGGGGGTAGTGCCCCCGAAGCTAAAAATAGATGTAAAATTGCCTAGTAAAATGTTGTAATTTCGTAGTCAATCTGGGTCGTTCATTAGGTGGAAATTTGACAATAGAAGTTATGTTTAATTTAGTGTTTTTTTCCCTAGAAGGAAACCTCTCACTATATATGAGGAATTGTATTGCAGCTATGTAGATGTGTATTCTGAGCGAGAAAGGGAGAGGAGATTGTGTGAGAGCGACGAGTGAATTACATTGAATTTGTTGTAGGTTGTATCTCTTCATTTTGTTGGATAATATAAAAGGAAGCACTGGTTGTTTCTCCATGACGTAGCCCAAATTGGGTGAACTGCGTATATCTGTGTCTCTCTTGTTTTATGAGTTTTCTGTGTTTTTATTTCTGCAATATTTTATGTGTTCCATTGGTTTGTAATATATAATTTTCTAACAAAAAGAGAGTTTAAGATGAAGGAAATGGGGCTCATGCATTATTTCGTTGGTTTGGAAGTATGGAAAGGAGATGGGAAACTATTTGTCTTTCAGGGAAAGTATGCCAAAGAGATACTGAATAAGTTCCGCATGGAGAGTAGCAAAGCCATGGACACTTTTCTAGCAGGTAACTGAAGGAAAGAGGATGCCACTTCAGGCGAGGAAGTGGAGGCTACCATTTACAGGCAACTTATGGGTTCACTCATGTATTTGGTGAATACATGACCGAACATGTGTTATGTAGTTAAACAACTTAGTCAAGCCATGGTTAAGCCAACTAAACTGTATTGGAAGGCAACAAAGCATGTGTTGAGATACCTCAGAGGCGCTACTCAGTTTGGTCTTTGGTACAAATAAACAGAGGGAGTGAAGTTACAAGGCTTCACATATGTAGGTTAGGCGGGGAATCCATCATACATGAAGACCACTTCAAGAGGAATTTTCAGTGTTGGTTCAACAACAATTTCTTGGTACAACAGGAAGTAGAGATCTGTGGCACTCATCTTAGCGGAAGCAGAATACATGGCTACAAGTCAAGCAACATGCGAGGCTATCTAGATGAGAAAGATTATTGTTGGGTTATTTTATCAGAAGATGGATCATACAATGACTTACTGTGATAATCGGAGTTGTATCAAATTCTCTGAGAATCTAGTATTTCATGATTGATCCAAGCATATCGACATATGGTATCACCATCTATGAGATTGTGTGCAGAGCTAAATTATGTTGTTACGGTACATTCTGACAGAGGAACAAGATGCAGATATTTTGACAAAGGCATTTTCAAGAGGAAAATTCAACTTCCATAGAAGCGGGATTGGGGTATTTGATAATCCATTTCTTGCGGAGGAGTATTGAAAATGTGTCGGCTTGATGGGGCCTGACCTAGGTTCGGAGTTAATTATCCAAACAAATCCCTACACTACTGGCCCTTTCGGCATCAGCTTGTGGTGCGCTGAATGAAGTCTCACCTGAAGCAGTATTGGGGGATGCTGGAACCAAGTTTTCGCACCCTTGAGATGTCTGAGGGGTCGATTTAGTCCAATTGTGCCTACCTTCGCACAAGTTACTTCGCGCACTATTCTGACCTGTGATACCTTCGCGATCTGCTATAATTGTCCTTTGCGCAGCCCTAACCAGGGGGCTGAGTTGATTTCACGCTGCTATGGCAGCGATCTATGCTATTTCCCCAAGTTACACCGCGTATATTAATTATCCTCTTATAGATGTTAGTCAACTTCGTGTAACCAAATAATTTAACTCACATTCACTTAATCTACACAGTTATATATGTTTGCGCACCATATAAACAAAAGAAATACAATTTATACCCAATATATTCGATACAGAAAACAAGAAATAAATACACAGAATTGATGTAAAACTTCTCTTTATTAATGCTTCAATAGTTACAGACTCGACTCGCCCTACGCACTCAGCTGCAGGGGTCCATGCACTCAACTGCAGACTACTAGGTCTCTGCGCACTCAGCTGCAAATCCTTCTCCTACTCTACAAACCAAAGACTCAACTTTACACTTAGATCTTATGCTATCCTTCTATTCCATGATCACTACTTGAATTAAATGTCTCAACTACTTAGAGCCTCACTCTATTTATATAATCCCATGGTCCGTGGACCATGGGTAGATCTCTAAATCTGACATTACATTACAAAATTGAGGGCAGACAACCCTATGACTCATTTACAACTTCGCGCTCCACACCCACAAAATGCAGAGTCTTTACATCGGATTTACAATTTTTAGCCAAAATCTAGGCTTTAAGCCCCAAAACTTTCCTTGGGGGATCCCGCGCCCAACAGGCCCCTAACACAAACATCATGACTCACCCTCGAGTCATTATGTCAGTGTGGAGATCTTCGCACAGAGACCTCCCAACTCTGCTTGAACTGCTACAAGATCGACATCGCACTGAGCAGCTACCTTTTGCACTTCCTAGACGCACTGTTCAGAGACCGCGGTAGCTGAACTGGTGTCCTGAATCTGTTCCTATGTACCTTGCATCTGCACGAGCTTTGCTTCGATGGAGGCTGTAATGACGAAGGCCTCATCGATCCATGGTTGTACGCATGCCTTCAAGACAACTTCCTTGTGTTGAGCAACGTCCACCTGCTCCTTGAGCGCTTTCGCTTGCTGCATCCGCGCGAGCCTCTGTGTAAGGGATACCATCTGCGTGGTCCCTTTTATTTCGTCATACTACTGCTGTAGCTCACACGCCTCTGTTTCTAGGTGTTGTATATTCGGGTCCTCCTACAAAGTAGTGAGGACCTCGAAGGACTCTTCAAATAACTTGGTATAGTCCTTCACTGCACTGTTGATCTCCGTTATTCTGGTTGTAATAGCGTTGACGCACTGTTCCTTCACCTCTAGCGGAGTTGAAGGCTACGCCTTCAATTGGAGCTCAACTATCTAAAGGTTCAGCTCCAGCTGAACCTTGGCCATCTCTTCCTTCACCTCGCACACCCCTGCTGCGAGTTTCCGGATGCGCGCCTCCACTGGGTCTTCTGCTGGGATGGCCAACTCTGGGACCATCTGGCAGGCGTCCTCAACCACCTGCACAATCTGTCGGTTCTGCGCCACTACCTCATCACGCTGCAAGCTCAATTGTTCCATATTGATTCGCTGCTCACTCATGACGTGGAGCATGCAACCCTCCTTGGCTCACAATTCTGCAGTCATTCTGTCCTGTAGAACATAGAGCATCTCTCGAGGGAGCGCAACCATGTTTATTCCAACTCCCTTCAGTGCACTGACCATATGCTCCATATTTAAATAGGAACGCAACAAATTACAGAGATAACCATAAACATCGAGATGCAGTGGAAATAATACTTCATTTCATTAATGTAAAATACTAAAATATGCTTACAAATAGAAATGAAAATAAACCAGCAAGGACGATGGTAGCTTATCTCTAAGAAGAGATGTGGCTGCTACATTCCTCTGAACTAAGTTACAATGAGGCTTGAAGGCCTATTTATTGTTGAGAAACAATGGAAAACCCTAAACATCCAAAAACCTAACCCTAGAAGATGAAACACCAAATTGTGGACCCAAATTGGGTAAATTGGTACATCAACTTCCTGGGGTCGTAACTTTGGCATCCGATCTTCGTTTGACGCGTACAATAGTTTTTTAGAAAGGTCTATCTGAGGACTATAACTCTGGGAATAGCAACATTGATATACGACCCATGTTATGTTGCTCTCGGTTTTCCCAAAAAATGTTGTTTAGGGCCTCAAAACGGCTCTGGAAGTTCAGGACCCGAAAAACTGTTAAAAATTGTAAATTGTGCTACAATTACGGAAACTGAAAAACGGAAAGAGACAGATGTGGGGGTCAAGTGGGATAGTTGGGTGGCCACCAACATCCACCTGGATCATTCCTCCCCCCTTAGGAGCAATGTTCCCCATTGCGCTGAGTTCCTCCATATGCTGAACTTGGTCCCTGATGAGCTGTTCTGTAATCTTTGATGTGTCCAGTAATGGTGGGAAGCATGGTAGAGGGTGGTCCACTTTGAACACTTGGTGTAAGCGAAGGAATGGAGGAATTCTTCGCTCCATGCTGGGCTCCAAAGCATTGTTTCCCACAACCTTGGTAATGCTATAAGGACCATGTCGAAGTGGTATGAGCTTCTAATGGGCTCTTGTAAGGTGTTCTTTCTACAGATGTAACTAAACTTTGTTGCCCACCTGAAAGTTGTGTGGTGCCCCTGTGGGTGAGGAGAAGCTGTTCCTGTGTTCTTTCATGACCGTATCCCTCTGTTGCTGATGCTGCGTGGAGGAACCCTTCGCGGGGGTCATGGATGTGGTGACGATATTCCCCTTATTTGGGAGCGAACCAGACAGAAAATGAATTTCCTAGTCTAGGAGATGAGCTTGCTGAATTTCTTAGCCGTGATCAAAGAGGTGGCGGTAGGTGCGACCCTCTAGTATCCTGTATAATGAATTACAAAAAGAAATAATGACATCATGAGGCCTTGAATCATACACAACATGTCGCCTCCACAAGTATGGCTGGCCTAATAATACATCATAAACATCCAGAGGTGCAACATCACACAATACCTCATCTGTGAAGGGTTTGATGCTATAGGGCAGGTGGTACTGCTGGCAAACTCGGAGATCTTGTCCTTGGTGAAGCCACCCGATACTGTACGACTGCAGGTGTGGTGTAGTCAGTAGGCCCAACCACTTCACGACCTCTGCTGAAATGAGGTTCTTTTGGTTGCCACTGTTGACAATGAATTGCAGCGGCGAACCCTTCACCCACATCTGTGAGTGGAAAAGACGTTCCCCCTCCTCTGGATCTTTGGGCTCATTCTTCTGGATCTTGGCGATGGCAACAATGGCACTGGGCTCCGCATCAATGATCTGCTTCCCTTTTCCATTCCACTTGTTGGGTTTTGGCTCAGGGTTGGAACATGCATCTGATTCTGAAGCCTTCAACTCGGCCACCAGCGATTGCTTGGTTCAACACTCACTTGTGTTGTGAGTGGGGCTCTTATGGAACTCACACCACTTTCCTATGTCCTTCTTCGACTTTGTGGTGTTGTTATTTTCTTGTGGCTTCGAAGGGTTGTCTTGGGTTTCGCCATCTTAGCTTTGTCCTTGGTTCTGCGATTTGGGGAAGCCTTTCCCTTGCTTCAAATTCGCAGATCCAAAGTCTCGCTTCTTCTGTTTAAACTTATGCGCGATTTTGACAGCGTATCGGTATGCCGTGCCGAGCGAGGAGATGTTTAGGAACTCCATCTCTTCCTCGATGTACCTATGTGGGTAGCCGCAGTATTTGAGTACCAAATGTAGCTCAGAATCCTTGATACCCAACTGTGTGCGAAGGGTATGAAAAATGTTTGTGAACTCTGGCACATCTTGGTCCCTTCCCTGTTGTAGCGTGGTCCACTTTATGTATTTGTCCTCATAGCTTTTGACAGGGTAGCACTGCTCCTTGATGGCATACCAGAATTAATTCCAAGTGGGTGTGGCTGAAAATAGTGAACCTGTACTTTCATCCTTTTGTTTGTAGTAGGTTTCCCACTAGTCCTTGACGTGGGGGGCTGCTTTGAGAAGAGCGAAAATAATCTTTTCCCGACTGGAAAAATCATGAATAGAAAAATAACCCTCTAGAAGATTTAACCATTTATCGACAGCATCTGCGTCTATCTGACCCTTGAATATGGGGATTTAAAAATTAGCTTGTACCTTAAATGGTGTGGTGTTTCCAGAGTAGTTGTTGGAAGTTGATGCATCGCCCCTGGGTAGCCGCTGAAGGATTTGGGCAAAGCTGTCCATCATCGTGTTCCTTTGTCACTCAAGGGCTTCTTCAAGAAAGATTTTGATAGGATATCCTGCCCCCTCATCTTTCTTTTCATCCAACATGGGAGGCCGTCGGGATTTGCGAGACTAGTCTTGCAAAGGTTCGACCAGTTCAAGCCCTGACTCCTTATATCCCGACCTCGTTGGGGACATGCAAAGAAAAACAGAGAAAACGTAGACCACTCTGATACCACTGGTCTGGATTTAAACATGAACACAACAAATTACAGAGATAATCATAAACACTGAGATGCAGTGGAAATAATACTTCATTTCATTAATGTAAAATACTGAAATATGCTTACAAACGGAAATGGAAATAAACCAGCTAAGGCCATGGTAGCTTACTCTGAGAAGAGATGTGGCGGCTACATGCCTCTGAAATAAGTTATAATGAGGCTCGAAGGCCTATTTATTGTTGAGAAACAATGGAAAACCCTAAACATCCAAAAACCTAACCCTAGAAGATGAAACACCAAACTGTGGGCCCCGATTGGGTAAATTGGTACATCAACTTCCCGGGGTCGTAACTTTGGCGTCCGATCTCCATTTGATGCATACAATAGCTCATTAGAAATATCTATCCGAGGACTATAACTCTAGGAAGAGAAACATTGGTCCACGACTCATGTTGCTCCCTATTTTCGCAAAAAACATTGTTTAGGGCCTCAAAACGACTCCGGAAGTTTAGGACCTAAAAAACTGCTAAAAATAGTAAATTGTGCTACAATTATGGAAACTGAAAAATTGAAAGAGACAGATGTGGGGGTCCAAGTGGGATAGGTGGGTGACCACCAACATCCACCTGGATCACCATAGGCCTGTCGGCCTCATTTTTTGTAACCATTGCTCCCTCTGGCAGCACTATAGTGTTGTTCATGCGGGCGCGCAACATTTTTTCAGCCATGGTCGTGCCTACTGCGAGGCTGGTCGACAAAGTACCAACTTGAGGAGTGCACACCTAAAAATCCTGTGTCTATGCCCAGAGGGCCCCCAACACTATCTGGTTTTCCTTCGTGAATGCTGGAGGGTCTCCACGGTGACATTGCACACCGTCTCCCCAATGTCATGGAGATCCCCCTCAGTGAGGGTGATTGGGTCGAAAGAAGTCTTTGAGGCCTTTGAATTCTTTTGCAGCCCCACCTACTCTCTTGGGTGCTGTCGCTTGAGTTGTGTGGACGCTGTCTGCGGATCCGCGCCACCTTCCTTTGGATCTGTCTCCTGTTTGGGGGAAGGCGACTTTTCTCCCTTGTGATCCTTCTCAGCTCCTCTCAGCTGCTCTTCTGCTGCCTTCGCAGCATCGCGCGCCTCCTGCACCTTGGCTACTACTGCTTCATTCCTTCTCTTCTCTGCCAACTGTGCCATTTGTAGTTTTGCCTCCTCCTTTTTCCTCTATGCAACAGACTTCTCCGCTTCCATCGCAGAACTGGCTACAATGCGCCACTCTGGCGGCCATGACTCAAGGACGATGAATATGACATTGTTCGTCACCAGATAAGGTAACTCTTTCCATGCCTTTACGGGGTCTTTCCTCGCCCTAATGTACACATGATGAAAGTCTGCCTTGAACTCAGTGAAGCTCTATAGACTGTTATAGACAGTGGGTGATAACTGTGGCTTGCGGTTAATCCCCATTTTGATGTTCATCTCCATGAACACCCAAAATATTTTGATGTCTCTAATCCTATGTGTATCTTTAGTTTCCCACAGCGAAGCGTACTTCACTGCTTGCAGAAGATCCTGCCCAATCGTTGGGAACTGGTTGTCCTCGGGCAATTCCCAAGCCACCAACACTATGGATAGCAGAAGCCATGCATAGTGGAAAGTCTTCCCCTGCTCCTGTGCCTCGCGACAATTTTCTAGGAACTCTTTGCACAAGTAATACGCCTAGTTAAACTGGACCCCCTTTACATCCTACGCGGCAAGTGTAACCACCGGCGTGGGCACCTCATCCACGTGGAACTTCCGCATAACTTTCCCAGCTAATATCTGCGTTGCGACTTTGACCTCAATGTTATTGATACTGGAGATCATGTACCCTCTCTTTTTTTTCTCTAGCTTGAACTTCTTCTTCATGGCCTCCGTGATGGCCAAATCATCACTTTTACCCTCAGATATGTTCATTGGATCCTCCCCTTTGCAAGGGAGCCGGGTAATTATGTGAATTATATAATCCGTGATGGGGATGGGCTCCTCCAACCACAAGCACCCATCATGCACCAGGTAGAGCAGCTGCCTGATGACAAAAATGGTCACTGGGGCACGATGGTAATGCGACACTTGGAGCAAGTTTAACAATCCTGCTTTCTTTACTCCTCGCAACCACTTGTGTAGTTCCAACTCTATGACTCCCGCTGGTGTGTTTTTCTTCTGGCGCATTAACTGCGTGGTTGCCAAATGTGGGAATCTCTCGTGGTCCGCGAGATCCCAGTCTTCAAACTTTAGCACAGGCACTCGCCCCAAGTGCGCTCCGTAAAAAATTATGTCGTAGGGGAGCAACGGTGTCTGCAGAGAGCTCTTGCTCTCATCTAGGTTCTTGGGCACCCTTGCTTTCCCCTTATGCGGAAGAACATATGTGGGCAACCTGGTCAGAGGGTCCACACCCTGGGTTTCTTCCTCCATTTCTTCGTCCTCCTCCTCTACCAAGATTTATTTAAAGTCTTCTTCCTCCTCATCGGCTTCCAAATTGATCACCTTCCCCTTTTCGTCCATGATGAACCTCATCCTTAACGGATTCCTAGGGGACATGCGCACTGATACCATAGGCTGCTTATTTTTCTTGGGTCTCAGTGTGCATGGCGATTTAGGGATTTTTGCGACTACCTTGACGCTTTCTGGGGCTTCTCTTACTGATATGGCCTATGCGGCCTCCTCAGCGATCATCTCTCCAATATCCATGGCTTCCTCTGGTGCAGCCATACTACTATTCCACAATTCTATTAACGACTCAGGTAAGTGCTCAAACAATGCCTTTGACTTCAAAAGATCGAACAAATTGGGGTTCATGAATCTTTGGGAGCACAATAGCTCAATTCTCAAATTGCCAAGTGTTGTTTGCTGGGCAGCCCTTTGCACTTTATAACGCCTTTTGAATTTGAATTCAACCGTTCCCCCCACTTTCGGTCCATTAATGATCCTTTGGCGGTAGATTTTCCCAAATCTATCCCATAAAGTTCGCCTTAAATGCCTGTCGCCCGCTCCATTTGGTCTCAAACCAAGCATCACATCATGAATAGTGACTGTAACAGTCACTTTCCAGCCAACCCGCGCGGCAGCGCAGCTACCCTCGTGCTGTCGCGGACCTTGTGATACTTTGCCACTGTGCACAGTCATGTCATCGCGTAACTCTCGGGCAGAGTAGTTTATAGTCCCGCGCTTCCTTTCCGCTGCCTAGAGTGCTAAGACTGTGCTTCCTGCGGCTAGTCAAATGGTCGGGCCACTTGTGTATAACTTCAAATGATTGCCATTTACTTTCCCGGGGAAAAGTTCGTCATTTAACTTTACCAACTGCACCGCTCCACCATCTGTGATCTCCTTAATAACATACAGTCCCAGCCAATGCATTTTGAGCTTCCCTAGAATTGATCAAACTTACTATCATATAGTAACACCAAATCATTCACCTTAAAGGTGCGCAACTTAATATGCTGATCATGCCAGGCCTTTTCGTGCTGCTTTTTCACCTGCTAGTGGAATCCAGCCAAAAACCGTTCTTCTTCGATCTCCTCCAACTGCGCAAGGCTCTCCTCCAGGGCGCCGCGATCGTCATACCTGTGAGTGCCGCTATGTGCAGACTAGGCACGATATACTCCATAGGAATTATAGCCTCTACTCCATAGACAAGCCAAAAAGGTGTCTGTCTCGTCAGTTTCTTGTATGTCGTCCTATAAGCCCATAATAATGCAGGTACGCATAGGTCCCAATCACTTCGCTTCACATTTCATACCTTGGTCAGCGTAGTCTCCAGTACTTTGTTAATCACTTCCACTATCCCGTTAGCTTGTGGGTGATATGGTGTGATTTTCTGATGATAAACCTGAAATTCTTATGTCAGCGTGCTGATCGTCTCATTCAAGAAATGTGTACTGCAATCGCTCATCAAGATTTTTGGACATCCGAATTGCGTCAATACGTGTTCAAACAGAAACTTCACCGCCGTCGCAGCCATGAAATATTTTACCTGCTGCGCTTTTGCCCAACGAGTCAGGTACTCTATCGCAGTGATAATATATCTCGCGCCCGTTTTTCCTTGAGGTTTTATAGGTCCTACGAAGTCAATCACCCATTTTTCAAGGGGCTGCAATGTCATTTTTAGATTCAAAGGAATCTCGTCCCTCCGCGATGGTTTACCTGTTCTTTGACATATATCACAGGCCTTGCAATGTGCTCTTGAATCTTGATGAAAGGTCGGCCACCACAACCCTACGCAGAGAATCTTCTGCGTGGTCGCTCTCCCTGCATAATGTCCTCCCACAATGACCCCATGAGCATCTGCGAGGATATTTCTTCGTTCAAATTCAGGTACATACCTTCGCAGTATCTCATCATTCCCCATCTTATATAGGTGCCACACAATGACAGAGAAATCTGCCTCGTGCACCACTAGTTCCTTCTTTTGCTGGACGGAGTACCCTTTCGACACAGTTCCAATTGTGAGAAAGTGAATTATATCTTCAAAATGTCCATCTGCTATGCGCACAACAAAGAGCTGTGTGTTAGGTAATCCTTCCTCCAGACTAGTAGGTTCCTCTCTTGTCTCAATGCACGACAGGTGATCTGGTCCCGCGTTCCATTGTCTAGGCTTCACAACAACTTCAAAATAATATTCTTGGAACAATAAAAGCCATCTGCATATGTGTCCCCCCCAACACAGGCTTATTGACCAAGTATTTCAATGCGGAGTGATCTGTATACATCTTGAAGTGTCCTCCTAGGAAGTAGTGTCGATACTTCTGGAATGCATACACCATAGCCAGTCCCTCACGTTCAGTGGTGGAATAATTCTTTTCTGCTTTAGATAATCTGCAACTCGCAAATGCGATAGGGTTATCCAAGCCTTCTCCACCCTCTTGTGTTAGTACTATCCCCAGCGCTATACTCGACACGTCAACATGGACATGAAACTCTTTCTTCCAGTTCGGGAAGACCAAAATCGGTATAGTAACCATCTTTTCTTTTAATACATCTAGGATTTTATTACAGTCATTGTTCCAGCAGAACGTGACATCCTTTTTCAACAGCTTTTCCATCGGCACAGTGATTTGGGCATAACTTTTGATGAACTTCCTGTAGTACCTCGTATGCCCCAGAGTAGCGCATAGCTGTTTTGCACATCACGGTGCTTGCAAATTCAGAATCACCGTGATTTTCACCGGGTCTACCATCAGCCCTTGTTTACAAACCACATGCCCCAACAGGTTCCCAAAAGCAACAAGAAATGTACACTTCTTGAGGTTTAACGCAATTTGGTATCTTTGACATGTATCCAGCATCAAGCGCAGGTTCGCTACATGGCACCTAACGATCCCAAATACAGTCCAGTCGTCAAAATAACCCTCCAAGAATTTATGAATATATTCCCTGAATGCCGCAACAACTACGCACGAAAAGATAGTAGGGGCATTCTTCAATCCAAATGGCATGACAGTATATTGAAAGCAACCCCACTTAGTCATGAAGGTTGTCTTGCTCCTATCCTTTGGCGCGATTTTGATCTGGTGGTACCTTGAGAACCCATTAGTGAAAGATAATGCTTCCTGACCGCCTACATTGTCCAACACCTCATCTGTGAATGGAGTTGGGAATGGATCATGTACACACGCGTCATTCAACTTTCTGATATCCACACATATTCTTATTTCTTCCAGCTACTTATTCACTTATACCACCATCGGGCTTACCCAATCGGATTCCTCCACAGGCTCGATGAAGCTTGCCACAAGCATCTTGTCTAGTTCTATGCAGACCTTCTCCTTGTATTTCAGATTTAAGCGATACAGACTCTACTTAACTGGATTCATGTCAGGTTTTAACGTGATCTTCATTACCCCTAAATCTCCGATTATTCCATTCAAATATGTAAACTTGGTCGGGAATAAATCCTGATATTCGCGGAGCAATTTAGCGACCTTATCCACCGTCGGGCCGTCCCAATAGTCTCCAACCTTTACAAATTTAGGTTCTACCTCTGTACCAATATTCACTTGCTTAGTCTTCACCGGTGCGGTTATGTCAGGTTTCTCAATCTATGGTCCCTAAACCTCACGGTGACCTTCTGTCTTTGGAATGTTAATTTCCACGGATCTTCGTCTTCTTCTTCAGCAATTACATTATAACATTCTAGTGTGCAACTCAGCTGAGTAGCCCATTCAGGATGAATCGATTCTACCAGAGCCTGTGGTATCCTAAAGAAGGCTACTTTTACCTCTTGTAGCGCTTCATCAATGATGTCCCACTCATCCTCAAAATTGAAGGTCATCACAAACCCTTCGCATAGAACATACCATTCACCTGTCCCATGGTAGAGCTCTCTTTCTATGTACTAGTTCATTGGTATAGCATCCAAGGTATGACAAAATAGGTGTACCCACTCAGGCTGTGGCTTTTCCCCATAGGCCTGCGTCCATTTGTCTAGATGCGTGTGCGAATCATCCTGTCCATTGTACTTGTCTATCAATCGCACCCTAAACTTCTCAAATCGTAAGCGCATCATTCCCCTACATTCGTGCCAGTCTTAAAGCTCCCTTTGTGCGTACCCCACCACCTTGTGGGCGTAGTGCACAATACCCAATTCAAGGCCTAGAAGCGTTGCTTTTCTGGTACCTCCATTTCAAATTTATTCAAGAAGGTATCTACCTCACTTAGACCATCATAAGTAAGCAGGTCTCTTACTTCTGTCAATACGTAGCACAATGACATTGTCATCATATTACAATTCAGTGTAGTCACCTCATGTAGCCGATTCTTCCATCGCTCCATTTCCTCATCCGAATCCGAAGTATAAGAGCTCTCGCACTCCCATGCAAGTTGTCCATCCGCAGTGGGATTCACCCAATCCTGGTTTCGCACTGTTATCTTATAGATACAGTCCAAATCATCATCATTTTAATAGTCACACGCTAGCTCTGTATAGCACGATCCTTCAGCAGGGTCCAGAGGTATAACTATGCGTAGTGACTTCTTCTCAAAAATCATCTTGCGCTTCTTCAAATTAATCACCCCATTCATGTCAGTGGCCCAATCAATTCCTAAGAGTGCGGGATAGGGATTGCTGTCATCAAGAATCTCTATCTCTTCAAAGTCTACTAGCACGCTCGCTCCCTCAATATCCATAGTGATTCGCTGCAATCGCTCCATGGGTATTATCTTCTGCTGGTTCGCCATTCGTAGCTGAATAGGAGACCATTGTAGCATAGGTATCCCCAATCGTTCCCATGTCTGCTTTGGCAGAACGTTCACATCCGATCCTAAATCAAGAATTACTTGGTCCATCTCATAGTCTCCAATCTGCACGGTTAGCCTCATTTCTCTTCCTATTCTTGTCTTATGCTTTCCAATCTTCTGGACTATGCGTGGTTCTCCGGCACAGTCCCAGTGCATTTTTTAATGAGTTCCTGTAATCCTTTTATAGATTTACTGTCACACAATAACTTCATGCATGTTTCCAGGAACGTTGTGAGCATAGATGGGTCCATCTCCTGCTTTGGTCTATCTTTGCTTCCTGAAGTGGAGGCATCAGCGAAGCTCTTCTTAACCTCCATGAATGTTTCCCGAGCGTGCTCCAAATCAAACTCCGCTTCTTTCACTGTAGCTTTGTGATCCCAAGTACTATCTTTCGACTATTTGCCTTTGTCATCTCCTGTTACGATTCCACTTCGAAGCACAATGTTTACATTTGGAGCTTCCTCGCGTAGCTCAGATCTCATCATCTGCAGGTTTTGAGTCAGGGGAGACGGTAGTGCTCCTTTGTCGCTTATCCTAGCTATCAACGTAGGATAATCTTCCGTCTTATGATCAAACAAGGTGCAATATAAACACGATGGCTGCGTCAGATTCATACAATCACGGGCATAATATCATGGCCCTACACAATTGTAGCATATCAACTATCTGCGGCATCTTCCAGTTCCTCCTCCATCTCGGCCTCGTCTGCGCCCCTGAAACCCTGTTCGTGCCACTCCTGCATTCTGGTCTAGGGGCTGTGATTCAACCTGAACTCTGTCAGTGGGATTTCTATCCATCATCAACTCATAGCTTCTACAAGTGTGCTCATCGTGTCCTACTGACCTACAAAAGTTACAGAACAATTGCTGTGAACTTTATGTATACTTTTGTAACAAATGGCAGTTGTCCGTAGCATGTTTTCCACCTATTTCACAAATCATGCACCAAAAAGAAGGCACCACGCTAGGTCCTATTTGTGCTTCCGGCCTTAACGACATCGGTCCTCCTCTCTTGAGGTAATTTGCAAACACCGGGTAATGGTCCTTATCATGACCCTGACACTTGCATTTTACACACCACACTTCTTCGCGCACTTCTGGTCGAGCTGTTCTGTCTTTTTTTAGACTCTACATCTCCAGGCATAAATTCTTCAGCTACGCGTGGATCTACTAAACTCCTAAGTTAGGATCCTGCATCAGGGTCTCATATAGCCTCATCGCGATCTCTAAGGCCTCTGCCTGAGTTGTTCACTTCTACTGTGATAGCGCGCTCCTTAAATGTGGCGTTAGTGATGCTAAAAACCATTCGCGATGTTGTCCATCCATCAAATTCATATTAGCTTCGAGAATCGTACACTTCAACCTCTGATCCAACTCCCAACGAGTCTCGCCTGGTAGCATCATGATCTCTTTGAATCCAAGTTGACTGGCCACCTTTTCACTTATAAACCAACTATCTCGTAACCCTTATAATTTTTTGACTACATGATGCATATGAGAGAGCGAGTGGGATACTTACCTATGGTTCCAATGCTATGCTGTAGTTGTCGGAGACCAGAGGTGCTGATGTGTGTATTTACTGCATTTTTCTTCCTCTTCTTGCTATCTGCTAATGGTTTCTTTGTTTGTGCAGGTACCTATGGTTGAAGATATGATGCTGCTGCTTTGGAGCTCTTGGATCATCATATTGAAGGCTTGTTGCTGGTATGACTGATACATTGTGGGATAGGTTACTACAGGATTTCCTACAGGATGTCCTGTAGCTGCTCTTCCCTCAGAACTCTTTAATCATTCTTCTAGCTGGGGTTGTGAGGATGGTGACATGGATGGAAAGAAGGAATGGAGTGTGGAGAGTAAGGAATATTCAGATGATGCTCTTTATTCTTCTCTGTTTCCATTTTTTCGAAGACTAAAAAAAAAAATACTCTTGAAATTGATTTTTTTTCCTTTTAATGGTGAGTGCAGCGATGATGATGGTGGACAAGGTGTGGTGATTGATGATGAAGGGGGTGAATTTTAGTGGTCTATCACGTCATTCATTTGCCTTAGGACTGCTTCTTGTGGGATTTCTCGGTCACTGTAATTCCTATAGGATCATCTTGTAGGTTTTCAGGGGATCCTGTAGAAAACACAATCCTTTTATAAACTGAAGCAATTGAGTGAAAAAACGACATAAATGATGGAGGAATGCATGGTAATGAGTGGAAAAATAAATATGTGAGTGATAGGGGTCATTTTGTGATCCTCCTTTGCTCCTTGACCGTCCTTCTTGCTGATCTGCAAATGGAAATTTCATGATTTAAAAATATTATTATTATTATTATTTTGAAAAACAACTAGGCCACCTCTGAGAGGTTTTCACCCTAGCTGTTTGCCCTGGGTGCCTCAAGAAAGGTTTTCACCCAGGGATCTTTCTTATTCTCTTTTTTGTTTTGGTTTTGACACCACTGAGCCACCTCAAGAGGTTTTCAACTCAATGATGGGAGTTAGGTGCCTCATGGAGGTTTTTACCTGAGTCCTTATTCTTTTTTTTCTCAGTGATTTGTTGAGGGAGGAGTTGGAACATGCTCCATTATCATCACTGTTTTATTGATATCATCGATGAACTCTTGTTTTGATAAAGGTCTCTTGTAAATTTTCAATCGATGTCCATTAGCAAGCAAAGGAATGGCTTCTTCATCTATGGTTCTGATTTGCACTGAACCATTATCATGGCATATTTCCACAACATAAGGTCCTAGCCATCTTGTCCTTAACTTGCCCTTGAAGTCTTCATACCTAGAATCATATAGCAATGCCAAATCACTTCCTGAAATTGCTTCTCCTTGATATTTTTATCATGCCAGATCTTCCTCTGAAGTCGAAATACCTCTGTATGTAGGAGGGCCTGCATTCTGAATTCATCTAAACCATTCAACTGGAACAATCTCTCTTTCTGTGCACTGCTGAGATCCAAATCTAGTTGGGCCGCCATCCTTAATGTGTTATACTCAAATTCAATGGACATGAAGGCATTTTTCCCATAGACCAGCTCATAGGGTGTGAATATAGTGGTAGTCTTCCATGTGGTATTATAGGCCCAGGTGGCCTCAACTAGTCTTTCTGCCCAATCCTTCCTACTGCTGCTTACCACTTTGGTCAAGATGCCCTCTAGTGCTCTGTTGGTCACCTCCACTTGCCCATTAGCTTGTGGATGATAGGGAGTGGAGGTTCTATGCTTGATCTTGTGATGGCTGAGCAAGTATTCAATCATGTTGGAGGTAAACTGGCTACCTTGGTCTGTGACCAGCTCTCTAGGGTACCAAAATTTGTAGAATACATTCTCCCTTAGGAACTCAACCACCTTCTCTTCTGTTGTTGCCTTAATTGCCTTGGTTTTAGCCCACTTAGTCAAATAATCAGTGCACACAATAATGTACTATTTTTTCTTTGAAGGAGGGTCAATAGGCCCAATGAAGTCCATGCCCCACTTGTCAAATGGCTCGAAAGTCACTTGAGGTTGCAGAGGCATTTCATCTCTTGGAGTAGGTCTTCCCATCCTTTGGCACCGATCACACTGACTAGTGTAATTTTGCACATCCTGATGAAGAGTGGGCCAATAATAGCCTACTTGTATGTTATGAAACTAGCTCACAAAAAGATAGAAAAGATAGATCAATGCCTTAGAAATAAGCCTCTTCGAGGGGGAAACCTCCTTTACATTACACAAATGAACAATTCTTAGATCATACAAATGACTAAACCTCCCTTCTATATATAGGAGTCTAAGGGTCACAATATAATCAAGTCGACATAAAAGTAATAACATAAGGGCACAAAAAATAACAATAGTGGGTTTCTATGGGGCATACTAATAACACTATGGGGACAATAGGGGCACAATAATAACAATAAAGGATACAATGTCAATAGTAATGGGGAAATCACTAGTATTATAGGGGTCTAACATGCCCCTCTCCTTCCGAAAAGTGTTGTCCTCAATGCTTGAGTAGTTTTGGATGCTTCTGTATAAAATTCTCATCCTCCCATGTGGAACCTTCAGCAGACAAGTTCTTCCACTTGATGAGATACTTTAAAATTGATCGATTTCGTAGATGTCGAGTTCTTATTTCTGTGACTGCTTCCGGTTCCAATATAATTTTTCTTCCTTGTCAAGTTCCAGAAATATTGTTTGAACTGGGAGCTTGTCACCTATAAACTTCTTTAAACATGAAACATGGAAAACTGGCTGTACTCGAGAAGCTGCAGGAAGCTCCAAATTGTATGCCATAGTACCAATCTTTTGCAACACCTTGTATGGACCATAATACTTTGGTGATAATTTATTATCCTTCTTAGCTTGCTTGGGGGACATTTGTTTATATGGTTGTAGCTGTAGGAATACCCAATCACCTACATCAAAACTTCTTTCACTGCGATGTTGATCTGCCTATTGTTTCATTCTATTCTACACCAACGTGAGATTATCCTTTAAGAGTTGGAGAACTTGTTGTTGATGCTTGATGTGATGTTCCACTGCTTGAACCTTATAATTTTCTCTTAAATATGATGTGATGGATGGTGGATGATATCCATAAAGTGCCATAAATGGGGTAATTTTTGTTGCAGTATGGAAGGAAGTGTTATACCACCATTTAGCCAGAGGCAACCATTTGACCCATTGTGTCTGTTTATCAGATACAAAGCAACAAAGATATCCTTCCAAACATTTATTTACTATCTCAGTTTGCCCATCATATTGAGGATGATAAGATGAGCTATGAGATAACTGAGTACTGAGACAAGAAAATAATTCTGTCCAAAAATTTCCACTGAAAATGGGATCTATGTTGCTTACAATAATCTTTGGGTTTTCCATGTAGCTTTTGAATTGTTTCCATAAATGCAATAGAAACTGTACTGGCTTTAAATGGATGTGATAATGCAGAAAAGTGTGCATACTTGGTAAGTCTGTCAACTACCACCATGATGACACTCTTTCCTTCAAACTTGGGTAAACCTGTGATAAAATCCATTGAAACCTCCTCCCAACGTTGGCTTGGAATGGATAAAGGTTGTAATAGACCTGGGGTCTTAATTGTTTCAACTTTATTTTGTTGGCACACCAAACATTCTGCCACAAACTTTTGAATATCTGATTTAAGGCCATCCCAAAAAATTCCTTCTTAACCCTATGGTAAGTTGTTAAAAATTTTGAGTGCCCTCCAAAGGGAGAAGTGTGCAATTCCATAAGAATCTTTTGTTTGAGTTGGGAATTATTACATAGGTATAAGCGATCTTTGTACCATAACGAATCATTTTTCCAGCTAAATGTATCAGATGTACTGGGATCTTGTTGTAACTTTCGAATGAGTGCCCACACTTCTTCGTCATTCTTCCATTCCTCCCTTGCTTTGTTTATCCAATCTGGTTGGATAATATAAATGGCGCACAACAATGCTTCCACATCCTCATCCTTTTTTGAGAGTGCATTTGCAACAACATTTTGCTTCCCTTTTTTGTAGATGATTTTAAAGTCATAACCCAACATCTTTGTGACCCATTTTTGTTGCTCTTCAAAGGATAATCTTTGTTCTAAAAAGTATTTAAGACTATCATGATCTGTTTTTACCTTGAAGTGTCTTCCCATTAGGTAGGGTCGCCATTTCTTAAGTGCATGTAGTATTGCCAACATTTCCTTCTCATAAATAGCTTTGTGTAAATACTTTCCCTTGGTTGGATGACTTTCAAAAGCAATGGTCTTTCATCTTGCATTAAAAAAACACCAATAACATTTCTTGAAGCATCACATTCCATAATAAAGGTTTTTGTGAAGTCTGGCGTAGCTAAGACCGATGCTTGGCACATTGCCTCTTTAAGACGTTCGAAGGCCTTTGTTGCTTCTGGAGTCCATGAAAATGAATCTTTCTTCGATAATGTTGTTAGAGGTGCTGCTAGTCTCCCATAATTCTTAACAAGCTTGCGATAATACCCTGTCAACCTAAGAAATCCTCGCAGATGTGGGGATTTTCCATTCCTTAATGGCTTTAATTTTTCTAGGGTCTACCTTAACACCTTCATGAGATACAATATGACCCAGATATTCCACCTATTGTACTCCAAAGAAACATTTGGAGCTTTTTGCATATAATTGTTTCTCCTCCAATAGTTTGTGCACCCTGTCAACATGTTCAACATGATCCTTCCAAGACTCGTTGTAGATTAGTATATCATCAAAAAATACTAACACACTAAGGAAGGGTTTGACAATGGAATTCATCAAACCTTGAAATGTAGAAGGTGCATTGGTAAGGCCAAAAGGCATGACCAAAAGTTCATAATGACCCTAATGAGTTCTAAATGCTGTTTTCATAATGTCTTCAGTCTTCATTCTGATTTGATGATATCCTGAACGAAGATCCAACTTGGTGAAGTAAATTGATCCATGCAATTCATCCAATAATTCATCAATGACAGGAATGAGAAATTTATCTTTAATAGTGAGCTTGTTGAGCTCCCTATAATCTATAAACATACGCCATGATCCATCCTTCTTGTGCACCAATACTACTGGAGCAGAGAAAGAACTTTGACTAGGTTGAATTATACCAACCTCTAGCATTTCTGCAAACATACGTTCAGTTTCACTTTTTTGGGCATAGGGATATCTGTACGGCCTGATGTTTGGAGGAACACTTCCTAGAATCAAATGAATAGCATGATCATGATCATGAATAGGTGGGAGACCTTTGGGAGTGTCAAATACCTTGGAATGATTGTCCAAGACTTTTTGGAGATTGGAGAAATAGATAATTTCAATGTGGGAACCTCTAGCGAACATAATTGTGCAATTACACCTCGTTGTTCCTTCTTTAGAAGATTTATCATACTGTTAGAGCTGATTATCTTTCCCGGTTTCCCTGCAATACCCCTTAATTCAACTTCCTTTCCTTCCGCACAAAATTTCATGAAAAGTTCTTGAAAATTAAAAGCTATTGTACCCAAGGATTGTAGCCATTGGACTCCTAGTACAACATCAACACCACCCATTGGAATGGAAAGAATTGGGCTATTCAGTACATATTCTCCCATGGATAGCTTGATATTATGTCACTTTCCAGAGCAATTTATGGTTCCTCCACCTGCAACCATCACTTGACACTTTGGTGCTAGATATAGGAAGCAATTCAATTCCTTTGCTATCTTACAATGAATAAAATTATGGGTACTTCTCAAATCAATCAACAATATTACGTTTTTCTTCTTGATATGTCCTTCTATCTTGATAGTTTGAGGAGTGATAATTCCAGCCAATGCATTACAAGATATGGTCAGATTCATTTCTTCTTTATCTAGGGTTTGTTCCTAGAGTATATCCTCTTCTTTTGAAATTTCTTGTTCCTTTTCTTCCTCCTCTTCACATTCATCTTAGCGTCCATGTCATTCATCTTAGCTTCCATCTTAGCGTCAATGCCATTCATCTTAGCTTCCATTCCATCCATCTTAGCTTCCATGCCATTCATCTTAACTTTCATGCCATTCATATTAGCTTCCATGCCATTCATCTTGGCTTCATTTACCTTTAGTGAGAGTGAAATTTGTTGTACTTGGTCTTGTAATTTTGATATATCATGTTGCATTTCTTCCTCTTCTTCACGAGTCATGCTAGAACTTTGAGGCTGCTTACTAGGTGTTTCCATTTTCTTTCTTCGGGGCATTAATTAATGCTAATAATTCTTCACTATTCCCTTTGAATTCCTTCAAACTAATTTTTCAAACCAACCTTATGTAAAAAAAAAACCACACCTTTTTTCACTTTGTAAGAGCTTGATATTGAATCTGTTGTATCTCTGTAACTGCGGATCTCGAATATCTGAAATATCATCCTGCGGTAGCCCTTTGAGTCCTATTTCTAGTCCCAGAAGTCTGATCAAGATTGGATTCTCCAAGGAAGAGTTATGCAAAATATCCCATGGTGACCTGATTATAGACTAGTTCAGTAGAGCGAACTTGTATGATGTGCCACGTGTCATTATTTCGACCTTAGTATTTGAAACTGATATACATAAAACTATAGGCTGTCCTATTTTTGAAATTTCTTACGAAATTTTAATCTGATGCTCAAAACAAAAGTTATGACAATTTTCCCAAGGTCACCTGTTTGGAATGTAATTCAGGAGTCTGCAAAACCCTAACTTCCTCAGATCATATCTTCACAAATATAGAGATAAAAGCTCTAAAATTTGGACTCAAAGTTCAGAACAATTTCGGCTCGAATGGGTTTTTTTTTATAGCTTTTGGAACGTCGCAGAAAAAACGTTATAGTGAAAATTCCATGATGACTTGTTTGGAGTAGTGAAAACCTAGAATCCAAAGCTCTGATACCAAATGTTATGAAACAAGCTCACAAAAAGATAGAAAAGATAGATCAACGTCTTAGAAATAAGCCTCTTCTAGGGGGAACCTCCTTTACATTACACAAATGAACAATTCTTAGATCATAGAAATGACTAAACCTCCCTTCTATATATAGGAGTCTAAGGGGTCACAATATAATCAAGCTGACATAACAATAATAACATAAGGGCACAAAAAATAACAATAGTGGGTTTCTATGGGGCATAATAATAAATATATGGGGACAATAGGGGCACAATAATAACAATAAAGGATACAATGACAATACTAATGGGGGAATCGCTAGTATTATAGGGGCCTAACATTGTGACACTTTGAATGCTGTCCTCTTTGCTGCAAAGTGACCTCCACAAGGCCCATCATGACAGGTTAGAAGGATGTCAAAGACTTTCTCCTCCCTGACACACCTTCTCAATATTTGGTAGTTTGAAGATATTTCCCCCAATCCAGGTGAAGGGTGCTTTTCCTGACTATCTTGCTCTTTTCTTTGGAGGACAAGTTTGGTGGGAACTGTGCTGACACCAAATAGTTTTCTATATCAGCGAACCATGGAGAGAGAATTGAAATAGAAAATAAGTGCTTATCTGGTAACTGGTCATCCACCATTCCTTCTTCACCTGCAGGAAAATTTATTCTAGACAAAAAGTCTGCAACAACATTTTCCTTACCAGGCTTATCAACAATGGTTAGATCAAACTACTGTAATAAAAGTAACCATCTTATAATTTGAGCATTCACATCTGGTTTGTTCATTAAATATTTGATTGCAGCATGGTAAATATGCACAAATGTTTGATAGTCTATAATATAATCCCTGAATTTGTTTAATGAATGCACAACGGCCAAGAGTTCCTTTTCAGTCACTGTATAATTTAGTTCATCCTTTGATAAATTCTTACTAATAAAATAGATAGCATAAGGCAGTTTTTCATCTATCTAACCTAGGGTTGCTCCTATGGCTTTGTGTGAGGCATCATCATGAATATGAAATGGGAGGGACGAATTTGGGCCTCGGAGAATCAATGTAGTAGTTAAATTATCCTTTAGGATGTCTAAGGCCTCTTGACATCTTTTTGACCATATAAACTCAGAGTCTTTGGCCAACAGACCAAATAAAGGAGAGGCCAACTTGTTGAAGTCCTTTATGAACCTTTGGTAGTATCCAGCTAACCCTAGGAAACTTCTTACATCTCTTTTCTTATAAGGAGGTGGAACCCTTTGGATGATAGCTATTTTTTTTGGGTCCACTTGCAGTCCTTGCTAAGATATTGAATGACCAAGCATCGTCCCTACAGTCATTAAGAATTCAAAATTTTCAGGACTGAAAGACAGGTTCATCTCGATGCATTTATGCAACACTTTTCTTGGGTTAGACCGGGCTTCTTGAAAATCAAAACCATAAGGTGTAAAATCATCCATATAAATCTCCACCGCATCATGGACTAATTTGGCGAAATACTCAGGACTACTCTCTAGAAAGTGGCAGGAGCATTGCATAGGCCAAAAGGAATGACCCTATAGGAAAAAGTACCCCAAGGACAAGTGAATGTGGTTTTATCCTGGTCTTCAAGGCAGATATGGATTTGGTTGTACCCACTGAATCCATCTAAGAAAGAGAGAAAACTTTTCCCTGCCAGGCCATCTAGCACTTGGTCAATGAAGGGTAGAGGAAAATGATCCTTCTTTGTGGCTTTGTTCAACTCCATGTAATTGACACAAATTCTCCACTTACCATTTTTCTTGGGAACTAACACCAAAGGAGAGATCCACTCACTGTCAGAGATAGGGTGAATGAATCCTGCATCTAACAAATTTTGCAATTCTTCTTTGACTATATATTTAAGAGCTAGATTCATCCTCCTTTGTGGTTTCCAGACTGGCTTGCAACCTTCTTTGATGTATATGTGGTGAGTACACACTGAGGGGTGTACTCCCTTCATTTCTTTGTAACTCCAAGCGAAGGCTTCTAGATTTTCCTTTAACATGTTGCATAACTTCTCTTCTTGGAGAGCAGAAAGAGATGGATTGTTTTTCAAGGTTCTCTCTGGGCAAAATTCTATGGTTTTGACATGGATTGGGTTGGAATCGGCCAAGCATAAGTCAACTGGATGATTTTTCTGGGTTTCCTTTACTGCTTCTTCTAAGGGAAATAAACTGGGAGTTGGACTTTGGAGTAGGTTTTCAATCAAGTCATGCTCATCCTGCTGTCCTCCTCCCATGGTTGCTTCTAAAGTATAAAGTTGGGAGGAATAAACTTCATCTTCTTCCTCCTCCTCCAACCATAAAGGTAAGTCATGCTTTAGAGAAGGTTGAGCAGGAGGGTATAAGACTAACTGCTTAGACATATGCACATTCTTGATGGTCATATTCCCAGCTCTACAACTAATGTAGGCATCGGCAGTGGCCAACCATGGCCTCCCAAGGATGAGAGGGTAACCAGTAAGCTTAGCCTTAGGCTGGAGAACTAGGAAATCTGCAGGGTACTCCCAAGAGTTAATGGAGACCATCACATCCTCCACAATTCCCTCAGGGGTTACTGTGGAACGGTCTGCAAGTTGCAGAACTGTTGTGGTATTCCTCAATGAACCTTGGAGGTTGAGCTTGAGCATGGTGTCCTTGGTCATCACATTAATGGCAGCTCCAAGATCGATCAGAGTGTGTGGGACAATGGTGCCATTGATGTGCACATCTACTACAGGGCTTCCAAGGTCCAAATATTTTGGACAAATTACCTGCCCCAGCATTAAGTCAGACAACTACCCAATGACATTAATGGTAGGAGCATCCCTTTTTTGCCTCCCTGGATGATTGAAGCACTTCTCCTTAATCAACTTATTATAAATAGGAACATCTTTTATTGCCTGTAGAAGTGGGATCTTTACACATATATTTTTCAATTCTCCCAGAAGTTTAGTCTCTTCTTGGGTAGGCTGGAGTGGTTGGGTTAATCTCTTAGGAAAGGGTGGATTTGCTTTAAGTTTGCTTTCCTCTCTTTCTTCCTCAACCTCCCTAGGTGGAGGTGGAGGTTTGTTATCTGAGAGAACTCTCCTAGATCTCAGGTTAATCTCATGGATTTCCACAGCATAAGCTAGATATGATGTCTCTCCACTGTATACTGGTTGAGCCTGCCTATTGTTCAGGTTCATATTTGGCTGGGTAAGCATCTAGGGTTGCTTAGGTGGAGCAGAGTGTAGGAGCTGTGGTTGGGTAGGTGGTGGAGGCAATAGAGCTGGAGCATTGTTGTATTGGGGCCTCCACCCCTGGAGCAGTGCATTCCATTGAGGTTGTGGCAGAGCTTAAGGTTGAAATGACTGGTTGGCTGGCTAGGAGTGATATTGAGATGCAAAGGACTAAGGGGGGGGGGTGTAGACCAAGAAGGATAAGCAGGGGGTCCCCAAGAAGGTATGGTTGTGGTTTGGTTGGGGTTGTAATATGAATGTGACAACCCTTTTATGCCCTACTGGTATCATCTAGGCCCATGAGGTCTCCTTTGGTTAATGTAGCAAAGCTACTCAGTGACCCCTTCAGCTCCTTGATATATAGCTTTGAGTCTAGGCAAAGAAGGGAACTTGTATGTAGAGTGGTTTTCTTCACAGATCGAGAAAATTTCAATAGAGTTCAATGGACATTCATTCCTAGGATGCCTCCTGGTGCATCTAGGACAAAAAATGGCCAAGGCTCTCTTTGCTTCCTCCTACTTCCTCTTAATGTGCATGATGTCCATTTGCAAGGCAAGGGTTTGTAGCATCTCACTTTTGAAATCTTCCAACATGTTTCCAATTTCACCCTTGATGGATGAGTTGGAAGACGATGTACTAACCATAGGTTGAATACCCCTACCCTTTTTCCTAGCTACCCTAGAATGGTTTCCAAAGACAATCTTGATATCTTCATAGGGTAATTGGTAGATATCTCCTCCTGCTAACAAATGTAAGGTATCTAGAAGATCTTCTCTTACTGCCCTAAGCAGGACTAACTTTAGTGACTCAGGGTCAAGTCTACACTTGGCCCTTTTGTAATTAAGCTGGAATCTCTCTTCGTAATCCTCTAGGGATCCATCATTGCCTATGGTCATCCTGAAAATTTCTTCTTTAGTATCTTTTGACTGACAATAGTCCCGATATTTGTTGTTAAAGACTTGTTACATTTGATCTCAAGTTGTGATGCTATCTCCAGGTAAACCCATGAACCAACGCAATGTTGCATCCTTGAGGGCACATGAAAATAGTTTTACCTTCTTCTCATCATTTGTATAGTCATAGGTTCGGAATATAACAACAAACTCAAATAGGAAAGCGTTGGGGTCCTCTGTGGTTAAGCCATGGAAATGAGGTAGGGCAGAGGGGCTTATATTTTTCATCTTAGTGTCCCCATTGGTTCCCTGATGGGGAAGGCACCCTCAACTCTCTCTCTATTCCCTCTGTCATTTCTGTTTTCAGCCATTGGTTCAGTAGGAATGGGTTCTTATTCTTCTTCTTCCCCTGTAGGTTCTTCAAATATGTCAGGTTGCTCACCTAAGGGTTCCTCCAGTTCATAGCCACTGAAGAAGAGAGAAGGTTGGTTGTTGGATGCAGTGGGGGTATTTGGAAAAAATTTCCCTCAGTTTTCCCTATTCCTATGAGGCATGAAAGGAAATATTTTTTGTTTGGTTTTGTATTTTTTTAAACTTGGAAAGTACTTACAGAATTGAAATTGCTGATTGAATGAAAATTACTGACATAATGAAAAAGCTACTTGCTGAATTAAAATCTTGCTTGCAAAATGGAAATGAAAGCAGACAATGCCAAATGAAAGAAAGGAAAAAAATAGATTACTTTTGCAGAAATAAACTAATGGCAGAATATTGAAGACAAGAGATATAAGAAAAGAAAGCAGTAATCACATTCTACTCAGACACTCCCCGACAAAGGCACCAAAAAGTGATGAGCGCCAGTATTGCAACAAGGATGCTACAACTCCTGGGCTACCAACTTTACTTATCAAGTCGGGGTTCGTACAAACTTGGACGTGACAGTGCTGTATGCACAAATAAAAGTGATGGTCCTGCCTGTTGTCACTGTTCAGCTGGCAATGGAACACTGGGGTTCCAAGAAAAAATTCTATGGAGTCAAAAGAAGATTGATTCTTTGATGGAAGAAAGGTAAATCTACTTCTAAGAGAGTTACTCTACTGCAATAATGGAGAAGGTCGACATGTAATGCTAAATCACACAATTCCCTATTTAACCATTTAAGAAGCTATGCTAAGTAGAAATGCTAAATCAACATGAAACAAATGATACTATCTAATTTGTAGAAGTAAGAAGCATCAAACAACTTGCGTAAAGAGACTAAACTAAATCTGTTTTTGCTTTTAAGGCCTTTTCATGCAAAATCAAGTATGTAAACTAATTGTTCTTGTGGATGTGGTAGGTGAATTAAGGATGTTTGAGGATGACTGGAAGATTTATGGAATGGTTGGACAGTGTGGAGGACCCCTGTGAGTCTTTTGGTGACTTCCTAGAGGTTTTTCATCAATTCAGCCTCAAAACAGGCCGTTTCAGAAAAACCTACAGGATGTACTAGAAACCTACAAGATGATCTTGTAGGAATTACAGGAAACATACATGATACAACCGAGAAAAATGTGAGGTGTTGGAGGTGATGGGAGGCTTAGGAAAGGTGTGTGATAGGTGGAATGGAGTGGGAGAAGGTCTAGGATTACTCAGGAGTCAATATCCAAGATAATAGATGGATAGATTCGCTCAATGTGCTTGGAAGAATTTCTATGAAATATGATGGAAAACTAGTGAAGGTGATGGTGAAAACAAGGGATGGCTAAGGTGGATGAAGTGGAAGGTGGCTGCTGGCTATGAAGTCTTAGTCTCCTCCTGAAGCACCTGCTCTACATAAAACATGTATGTATTCCAAAAAGCTATGCGATAAGATACATTTTCATAATCTAGAAAAGAAAAATTAATGAATCAACTACTTATACTATGCACGAAGAAAGTTGCTGAAAGGAATGAAACCATGAGTGAGATCTACTGTAGAAATGGAGATGAAAAATATGACAATGAAATCTACCTTTAAAAACTAACCAAATACTAAATTAAAGACAACAAACTCCAAATCTCATAAAAGAACTAGAAATATGTGTTTTTGGGGTTGCTTAAGGGTCCCTTCCTCAAGTCATGGTCCGAGAGGGAGGAAATGAGGCCAAGACACCTGCTAACAACCTTGTGGTGATCCTTTTTCTCCTTGCTAACCTGCTATTTGAAATAAGGCACAAATGGAAGCAAACTATTAAACAACCAATCTAATCTACACTAATTGTAATGGAGATGCTTCTAAAAAGAAAATTGACAATGAAGCTATGAATCTATACTAAACATACATGTACAATAAAGAGGAGCCTTGGCTGCTAGGGTTGGACCCTAAACCAAGAGCTTCAGCCCTCTGATTTAACTCAGTGCTGGCTCAAAAGAAAACTCATTCCTATGACCAAATCAACAAATAACATCAAGAGAACTTTCACAAGTATTGCAACTCGAAAATAAATTAGAGTTTTACAATAAAAATCTGAATCCTATTAAGGCCCTAGGCCTCTCTCCTTATACACCTGAAGTCCCCAATGACTTCCTTAAAATTGGGGAGGCTCGGCTCCCAAACTTGAGATAAAATGGTGCTTTGTCTCTCACTTGCCTCACTGCCTTCTAGTCCTCATGATTTGGCTGTTTGCACTCCGAGCTGATGTGATGAATGGAGGAATATTCGAATGGAGTAGTAAATGAGGAGGATTTACCTCCCACAATCCCTCTCCCTTGTCCCATTCGAGTTTTGACCTTAGTCTTTGCCAAAATTCCTTGATTTTCTCCTTTAATCCTGCATTCAATGCATATTAGTCCACAAAGCATAATATCCAACTCTAAATCACCTCATAAACAAAATATAATAAAAAACATGTAATAAGTTATGAGAAAAGTTGGTTTGACTAATTTAGGAGGTGAATTAAGGCCCATATAATTACCCAATGATGAGGCTCATCAATGCTTAGTTATTATCTCTATTATTTTGAAAAACTATTTATGAGCCTTGTTTGGTAAAAAATGTGGATGCAAATTAGAGTTTCATTTACTATCAATCCGGGTAAGTAAACTTCGAGGATAATCCAATATATATGGACTTAGAGACAAACTAAACTAAGCTAGGTGAATGAATGCCAAAGCTTCCTTACAGGAGGTCTTTCGTTGGGATCTCCAACACCTATTTAGTCATTTAACAAAATGAAATCTAAAAATTAAAAGACATTATGACAAGTGTAAGAAATATTAAAGCTCCCTTATAGGAGACTATTCATTAATATTTCTAACCATCTTAATCAATAAACTAAGAAATGAAGGCATTTAAACATAATTCAAATTGATTATAGGAAATATTAAAGCTCTCTTACAAGAGACTATTCATTTATATTTCCAGCATCAAGATCTTTAAACTAATGAAATTAAAAACATAAATGAAAGCTTACTATACCAAAACAAGTATGCAAGTGAGGCAATGGGGGCCCTCCATAGCTCCACAAGCATGCTTAGAAAGAAGTCAAATGTAGAAGAAAATCCAATCCACTTTATTTATCCTCAATTGCAAATTGCAATTACAAGCTCCAAGTTCTACATTCCAAAAGGTTCTAAATTTCCATTACAATGATCTTAAAATATAAAATTACCAATGAAAGACTAAGTTTCTAAATTCTAAAAATTAAGATTACAAATTAAGGAGATAACACTCCTATTTATACAACAAGATGAGATAACAAACTCATAATGATGATCCACTATTCCCTCCTTTGATCCACATATTTCTCAACCAATGGTGACACATAACCCTATCTTCCATTATCTCCTCCATGAGGTATATCTTATCAAATTCTAATTTAGCCTTGGGAGGCCAGATAACAGGATTTTGGAAGCTTCCTTTTAACCTACACATGTCAACAAACCCATTCCAATTGTTAGGTATAAGTATAAGCATATTATTTTCTAAAGTTTAACCACAAATTCACTTAAAAATGCTAAGAATTAATAATGTTTTGGAAAACACAAAGGTAACCCATATAATGATGAAAGTGAAGTGGATGTGATGACATGGTGGTGGAATAGAGGTGAGAAAATGTGTGAATGGAGTGAAAGTGGATGTATTTTAAGGATAATTCTTTGGCCCAACAAGCCTCCTAACCTCAGGTTAAGGGGTTTTGAAATTTTGCAAGAAACGCTCTCTTACACTTTTGCACACAACTCTTTCTTTAATATAAGTTGAACCATATTTTGATTCCAAGATTTATGAAGAGAGCAGAAGTGGTACTTTTATCATATGTTTGCCTTTGATCTATATATGGAACCTGGTCTTATGTTTTATTACTTGTGCTCATCATTATCGAATGAAATGTTATCACTTATAATGTATTTCTTTGGTTGATTATGAGTATAAGTTTTATGAAAATTGTATGTGAATGTGCCTATAATTAATTCAATTAATTATTTAATTGAATTAATTATCTTTTAACTTTTATAATGAACGATGTAATTTGGAGATCTACATTTTCATGTTATTCATTAACATTCTATTCACTCCAATATATCAGTACCTAAGTTATTAGGTAGGGATTATTTTATATTATATTTTAGTTGAGTTTTTTTATCTATTATTTTATCAACCATTTCCAATCCCATCTCATTATATATTTAAACCTTCTGCCTTTCCTATTCTCCATCCGTTGGAGAAACATTTCTATGGGTAACTAGGCCCAATTCATAACTAGTCAAAACCACTATTCCAAATGAAAAGAGTTTAATTTGGGACTCTGACCAGTGGTCTCCTAAATGTTGATGTGTGCAATTCCAACCATCAAAATTTGAAAAAAAACTCTCTTTAAAATATGGTTATTACCTAGTATATCTCAAGATATTTTGTCAATTGCTTGGTCCTAGCATCAGTCGTAGGATTGTGATCCCTACTGCAAATAATTTTTTTTGTATTTATTTATATTACTTACAAGTATAAGTTTAACAAAATTGCATGTGAATATGCTTAATAATTACTTCAATTAACTATTTAATTTAATTAATTACCTTTTAAATGATTCAAACAAACGATATAATTTGAAGATCTATATTTTCATGTTATGCATTATCTCTCTTTTTCACTACAATATATCAACACCCAGGTTATTAAGTAATTATTAGTTTATATTACATTTTGGTTTAGGTTTTTATTTGATCAAATATCATCGATCCCTTCTCATTTCTTTTTTACATCTTTTACCTTTTCTAAGTCTCCATCCATTGGAGAAAACTCTCTATGGGTAATTGGATCCAATTCACAACTAGTCAGAATCACCTTATTAAACGAATAAGAGTTTGATTTGGTGATTTCTCCAATGCTAATGTAGTCATTTTTTACCATCAACAGAAGTTCGTGGAGACAATCTAATCCATAAGAAGCATTTTAAATGTAACTGTGAAGGGTATCATACTTTATTATAAGTTTTCGAAAAGGTTTACAAGGCCATAGCCACTTCGAAAGTGTTTTTTGAGATGTTGGTGGAAGGAATTTATACCAGGTGTTTTGACCTACAATACGATGATGCATGTTCTTAGTAAATAGGGTAAATTTGAGGAGGCTTAGAGGCATGGCATCTTAGGAAAGGGATATGGTAGACTTGTTTGGGCTATTGTTGGAGGGCTGAATTGACATTGGAGGAATTAGTTGTCATTCTTATAGTGGTTAGTTTGTATATTAATTGGATTTATCTTGTTGACAAAAGATTCTATAAGGAATGAATTACTAGTTTTTCCCCTTGTGGGTTTTTTCCTAGCCTCTGACCTAATTTCTGGTGTATCTTGTCTCTATTTTCTTATGCACTGTGATCTCTATCTGAATGACTAAATTATTACTGTATAATTTCTTGATGAATTAACTAAAAAAAATGAATACTAAGAGAAAAACATACACATATCTATCACAAGTAATTATCATGATAAAAAATTCTCTCTTGCACTAGAATTTCAACAACAAGATCTAGTGCTTAAATATTTATTGAGTTTGATAAACTTGTGCAAGAAAATCAATATTAAAAAAATCTAAAACATAAGAATAACAATAGCACAATCACATATTATACACGATATTTGGATATATTTTATGAAATGCAAAAGGTAGGTTGCACACCTAACATAAAATGCCTACTCAAGAGGAGAAATTCGTCCACTTGCTTTCCAACCATGTTACATTTGTGGATGACAACTTTCTAGAATAAGAATACCTGCAATGCACATAAAATGTGTTAAAGGTAGATAAAGAATAAGAAAAATAATAAAATAAATTAAGAAACATTTTTATGACTAAATAAAAATTAGACAAGACTGAGGTGCATGAATACCTAAATGAGATCCTCTTGGTTTCAAGAATAATTTATTGGAGTAGTCTAATCTTGGAGCAAACATTCCTTGATTTGATGGAGCAACAACGAAGTCAACATTGACTTAGTTGTTCGTCTGTTGGAACAAGGGAGGTTTTCTCCAAGACTATCCAAATCCTAAATTATTCTCTACTAAATAGGGCCAACCACATGAAGGTGGAAGCTCTTATGTCCCCTCCCCCACACATCACTCTTCATTCCCCAATACCCAATCTATCTACTATAAATTTTTTTGATAGAAACACATTAATATTCATGCATACACACTAGCAAAATAAAAAATTGATAAAGAAACATATTTGTTGACATTCATCCCTGAGAAGTTCTAAGCAATTATATTTCATACTTTTCTAACATAAGTACAAAAAATTATGCAAGAACTCATTCAAAAATATTTATACATCAATATGTCTTTTTATACATCAAAGAGATTACACAACAACCTGCCTTATATAATGCATTATAACATTATACATCATCAATTGTTTTTTTTTCCTCTTCTTATTATGACCTACATAATTCTTAAGTATTTCATCCATTTATGCAATTTCATCTTCTGGCCAGGGTTGTTCTGTTGATGATTGTAATTGGATTTTTTGACGCATTGCACCCTTGGTCATGATGTTCTCACGGAGTTGAGGAACCTGTGATGGAGCATTGCATACAAAATATATCAAATTTATATGGCCAACCATTGAATATCATTGAAGTAATTTTTTAATAATTAAAAATACCTTTGCAATATAATTATTTACCTTATGCACTAGTCAACATCGTTGCAATTAATACCTCGTGGTCCTCTTCTGGTTGAGGATCCTCCTGTACAACATGATATTCCAATCAAAACAAAAAAAATTAAGTAGACAATCATAAATGAATAAGTAAAAAAAATAGAAGTACATACTTTATATGTACAAAATTATTAAGTATATGATTAATATACAACCCTATTGCCATCATGGACCTCATCTGTCGTTGCAATGTCTTAGGGTTGCACCCCACTATCACAGGGTTCTTCAGGAGCACCAAAATGTTCTGGCTAGTGTGCAATATCAGAGGATTGATGCTCAGTATTAATGGAATCATCTATATTTGTACTAATCCCCTGCAAATTAAAGAAAAACAACACATTAGATTTATATCAAACATGATTGTATTTTATAAATAATGAAAGGTTAATGTGGATTGATTTTTATTTACCCTATCCTTCAAATTGGATCTTGTGGTTTTCCTCATGCTTTTTTAGCGTTCGACTATGCTTTTAAATACAAACTTAAAACCAATCTTGAGGTCTTCCTTCGTGGCTTTAGTTCTGAATATATCACCCTGCATTGAATAAGAGTATTGATTTTTATTATTTTCTAGCACAATTACCATAATGTTGGAAGGTGATATATCATAATATTTTTAAGAAGTTTTGGGTACTTACAATTTGTGCCTATAGCTTCAAATAGCCACCCTAGCACAGTTTGTGTTGCCCATGCTTCTCAAGCCTTACCTTGGTTGCCTTCGAAGTGTGAGCCTATGAAAAGTTTCAAGTATGTTATACGCTACAATTTTATTCAAAACTAAAGAAATTTAAAAGTATTGAATTCAAGATGTAATTTATACCTTTCTTGACTAGGTAGTATTTTCCCTTCTTTTCTCATTTCCTTCCACTTTGCGTCCTCGATGAGGAACTTCTATTTTGTCTCAGGAATAATGCGAGGGAAATCATACCTAGGGTTATCTATCAAGCTTTTCCTACATTGATCTTGTAAATATTTTAACTATTTTCTGATTGTGGCGGTGACCTTAAGTTTTATTGAAGGTATATACCCTCAAGAGATCTTCAAGGTAGTCCATAACCTATTCTTTAAGGTTGGAATTTTGGCAATTCCATATTTCGCGTATGGTGGGCCCAGAAATATCGAATGATTTGTTGTCCATTTTTCATAAAACAAGTTTTTACCTACATGTAAAAAGATACGATCATTAGTTTGAAAATAATAATATAGACGATTTAGGTTTTAGATAGAAAACATGAAACAATTAGAACATAAAAAAAAATACCATAATTTTTGGTGTTTTTCATTGGAAGACCTTCGTCATTCACAAAAAATGTGCACACAATTTTCTACGTGATCTTAACATGTGATGCTCCTGGAAATGAACCCATAATGTCATCAATAGTAGGGTCACCTCCATCACCACCTAATCCAGAGCTTGGTTGCGTGTTTGGCTCGAGGGACATGTGCTCATGATGAATGGTGTGAACCCAATGTAAGTACTGGGAGAAGATGTATGCGGGGTGATAATGTTGTGTAGATGATCATGTTGTGCCTCATCAGTTCCATTAATACCAACAATGAGATGAGGATCGACTGGATGATGCGCGAGGCAAAGTTCCTCCAACTAAAACTACATAAGAAAGAAAATATTTTTTTGATTAAATAAAGTAAAAGTTAAAAAACAAACTTTTAGAATAAAACTTATGACATTAAAAAAAAAAAAAAAAATCACTTTAAAATATGATTATTACCTTGTATGTCTCAAGATATTATCTCAATTTCTTGACCTTGGCCTCAATCGTAGGATGGCGATCCCTATTGCAAATCAACTCAAATAGTTGTTTATTGGTTTTCTTCACATACTTTGTTATTGTGACCTCAAAGTTGGGGGATGAAGACAACTCTTCCTCATCAAGAGCATCACAGTCATGGGGCTCAAACTACATATTTCAACAAAATAAAAGTTATTATTTTGATTATATAAACGAATGATCAAAATTTCACATTAAATGTAAAGAGAAATTGTTATTTGTTTACTTCTGACTGTGCAAGTTCTTTTCTATGTGGATCAACCTGCAACATAATAATATATTGAAAGCAGTGAAATACTTTTAAAAAATGTTAAAGAATACGTATCAAAATAAATATTTGATTGATGGAAATATAAACACATACAAACATGATGAATAAAGGACTAGTCCTATACCACGCATGTGAGTAATTATGGAATTTTTAAACCCAAGTTTTTATGGCAAAGGATCTGCGTAAATGGGACTATGAGACAAGAAAAAATAGCACAAATTTGAGTTAATTTGAGAATTTTAGTAGTTAATTTCTCATATTACCATGCTACTTCTTCTTATTAGTACAAGGTTCAATTTTTAAACATAACATATAAGAATCATTAATGAGAGGTTACAACCACCCCCATAATGGCAATGCCTATATCTATTTGATTCAACTTGTAATTGATCAATAACTCTTCTCCTGTAGCTATTGATCTTATTGCACATACAAATACATGGTTTCCTTCATGTGCCTCAAATATGCAATTAGGTTTCTTATTCATTGTCCCGTGTTGTGTACTATTTATAAACCTTACAATATTCCCTGATGCTTTTGGCCTTTCATCAATATAGATAGATGCTCCATTATTTTTATCGTTGTATTTTATCTGTATATAATTTGAAACCAATATGTATCTCCACATACCTGGCATATATTGGACCAACCACATCCAATATTTGTAATTTTAATTAGGTCTGACATACTCCATCAATTCAATTAATCCACCACAAGAAACCTTTATGTTGTCCATGGAAAATAGCAACAAATGATGTAGCAATGAAGAAGCAATGTGGTATATCCTCTCATTGAGACAAAAATCTGTGTTTACTTGAGGAAGGTCCTTGGGTACCCATATTTTCACTAGATGTTGGCACCTCAAGGGAAACTCAATGTCATCTAAGTTATCAGCATCATAAGAACAACCCCTCTTCAAAAATAAAAAATCCATGCATCTATGGAGTTTTCTTTTGATCTTCTCATCCCTAGTTGTCGTTGTCTATTAGACATACTAGATATTTGACCTTCATCCACTCCACTTGAATTTCCCTTGCCCGACGAAGACAAATCTGAGAGGTACCTATTTGGTTGTACCTGAAATCCATCCAATGTGTCCTTGTTTAACATTGAGATGAAGTGAATAAAATAAGAAGAAATTCCACTAAGATAAAAGAAAGGCCGCCTATTGGCAAAAACAATTGATATGGAAAATAGTAATCAATGGCCCATTTGTTGGAATTTGTAACTAGGTTCGGTCTACATAATATGTATTGATTTTATTATGCTAAAGCATGTTCATCGTGCTAGAATAATTCATCCAATGTGAGAAATATTAAATATCAAAAGGATTTCTTTAAAGATGGTCAACTACCACCTACTTGACCTTATTTGTTCACCCCTTAAAAGTGATATTAACAAAAGTGCAAAGAAAATTAAGGTCAAATTATATGATGAAATAAAAGTGGTTTCTCATACACAATTGGTGTATCCACCCATAGATATTATAGATTTTTTTTATGTAAAATTGTGAAAAAAATATCCTTACAACTAGTGGAAGAACCAAAGGATGAATTCATATTCTAAAATTAAATTAAGTATAAAGTTTGTTAAAATATCTTATGAAATTTATTTCTTTCAAAGCATGCACACTACACCTTATTTTAAAAATTATTGTATTTATAAAATATCTTTGGGATCGATGGTTGAGGGTATTAAGGAAGTGTGCCATGTGAATCAAAATTCACGAAGAGAATTTGTGCTAAATACTGTGGCATCAAATGTTATTTCCAAGCAAGGGGAAATAAATAAGAGAGCTCTACTTACAATGAAGTTGGAAACATTCAATGTCTATAAAAATGCATGGTATAAGTAGGCTTATGGAATGAAAAGAACTACTTGATACGAAAGTGGTGACTTAAGGGAAATGAATGATAATAATTAACTAAAAACATAAATCGAATATGATTGTAATAATGGATAGTCTTCATGATATTGTGGAAAAAATTTCAAGTAAGGTTCAACATCTAATGCTCTTGGTACTTTAAGATGGAACAAGGGAACCACTCATATTATTTCCTTCAAATATGACTTGGAATTCCCCGACGATGGATAACCTTCTAGTTATTATACTCTTTCTTTCGTCTTTTCTCGCCTAGCTTATTCATGCTCTTCCATTCACTTTGCCATAATCTTGTCTCCCTCCTGGAGAATCGTTTCCATCCCCCCCTAAGACTTTGAATTCCCCTTCCTCATTCTCCCACCTACTAGCATGGTTTGCGAGTGTGGACATGTTAGGTGTGGAATCAGAGGACGTGGTCATGAGCGCCCTCCTTGTGATATATATTTTGATGAGCACTCAGATCTCTTCGACCGAGATATCTCGGTGAGCATACGATGCAAAGTGGCTTATATGGAAGCTAATGAACAGAGGCACCTTGGTGATGGGAATTGGGCCCTTGGAAACTTACTGGATAGACACTTATGGAAGCAACAACAAGCCAAGAACACAACCATAGGGAAGGTTGTAGAAGAAGATTCCCAGGTTAGTAGTATCCACCAATCTATATGTCACCTAACCCACTACTTTGGCATCCCTTTCCCTCCTGTCAAACTCTCCCTTCCTCCTCTAGCTCCCGCTCTCCATATTGCCCCATTCCCCCTCCACTTTCATCCAGATTGATTATATGCAGTTGCATGGTCAAGCGAGCAGAGAGGCTGAGAATGAACTAGCACAACAAGCTTCGAGTTCATATGGTTTTCTTATCATTGCGAAGTAGCCGGAAGTCGTGGTAGATTGTTTAGAGTCTAACAATGAACTAGATGGCACTACACCCTCTAAAGATGTGATAACCCCAATTGCTTGAACTCATGCATGCAATGTAGATATTTTTTTATAAATGGGTTGAGTAGTGGGACATGGTTTTCGAGACTAGGGAGGTTCCTTACATGGAATCATATGCTTTTAAAGAAGAAAATCTAGTTTATTGGGACAACCATTGAAGGTTGGATGTTGTTTGCTTTAATATACTGGGAATTGAATTTAATGGAACTTCAAGGAGGTATACAGGACCATACTCTCCTAGAGAAAATACAAACAAGAGAGGACACAACAATAAACAAAAGAGAGAAATATTGTTGAAGAACTATGCCTAAAGCACGTAAAGGGGAGAGTGGGTTGTTGAACTACTTTAACAAACTAGTGATAGAGGAGAAATGGTGGTTGAGTTTTCACTGGCTGGAAATTTTGTTGGAAATGTCATTGTCAAAGGATATTTTAGGAAAAAATGACAAGAAGACAATAGTCTTCGACATTCAGAGTTTGGCAGCAACAAAGATTTGAGATTTGGAGAGCGGTAGAAGGAGGAAGTCGAACATTGACAGGAGAGAGGAGAAGGCAGGAAGAGTGCAGAAGAGATACTCTTTGTTAGTAAGAAGTTAGATGAAACACTTCCAAGTGGGGAAGATATTGGCTCTCGGGTCCCTAGGAGACAGACGATGGAGATGGTGATTTTAAGAAAATCTCGAAGGGATGGGGTGGAGGAATTATTCCAGGGAAAATTATTGAAAGGATTATGAATTAATTTCTTGTTGTTTATTTTATTTTTTGTGGTTATGGAGTCCCCAAGATGGGTGGAATTTTTGTAACATTTTCTTGTCATTAAAATTTTGCAATTTTTTTTTCAAAAAAATTAATTTTCTGCACTTTGTATGATAATATATATCCTATGTTATATAAAGTGCAATACATTAAATAATAAAAATAGATATTTTTTTTCTTTCCAAAGTTTTTATAATAAAGTGATGCATAATATTCGTGCTTCTTTGCATAGTATAGATGTGCACGCATGTACAGTTGAGGATTGAAAATGGACCCATGCATGTTCGATGTTTATTGTGTAGGGGGTGGAGGAGGGTCCGCTATTGATTGTATTCATAAACAAATTTGGGTTACATGGCGTCTCCTTATCAAAAGTGAACCGCCCTCCCCTCCCCCATGAAAATTTCCTACCACACTACCTCCCCTCCTGCAAAACCATTGCAGTTTGGGGTCATGCCAAAGGATTTTGATGCTGAATGTAATTTATTAAAAAAATTTCAAAGAAAAGGTCGGAGTGTGATAATACACATGTTTTTTTTTATTTGTTTACGTAACAACCTTGGTGAAAATTACATGTAAAAGTATATAAATTCCATGGATGATGGGACACGTATTCCAAGATGAATGTTGGGTAAAACATCCTAATGGGTGTTCATTTGGTTGTTTATGGCTAAGTAATTTGGCAAAGGCAATGGCTAAGGATTTGGAAATGCATGAGGCATTTATTGGCATTTTATTTATGAAAATAATGGAAATTATGAGAAAAGGAAGGTGAAAGGTCATAGGTTGCATGTGAGGAGAAAATTGAAGGAAAATAATGGAAAATGAAGAAAACAGAGGCCTTATTGATAAAAAGGCTTCTGAGGATCAGTGGGGAAGGCTTGATCAATTTAGATTTGGAGCTCTCTCATTATTCTCCCTCTCTCATACTCTTGGAAACTTAGAGTTTTCTTGGAGCACTTTGGCATTGGAGCAAGAAGGGTAAAGAAGGCAAGAGGAGGCAAAGATCAAGTAGGGAAAGACAGGATCAAGTAGCTACAACAGGCTTCATTGCAGGTACCGACTTGCATGTGTGTTTTCCTTACTAGATTTGGCATGCATGGGATTTCATGTGTTTCTTTTCTACGATGGCATGGGTTTTCCAGGTGTGATAGCATTTTCAGCCTAGCCTTTCCATTTCTTGATAGCTTTGATGAGATGGGTTCTCTCATTCAATTTATGTGGGATGGTCAGATTGAATTCGAATATGAGTGGGGTGGATATCCAAATTGACAAACACATGGTGTAGTGGTCCCTGAACTAGACTAAGGATCATGAAGCCACTGGAATAGTAACTCCTGAGTTGGATTGTGGGTTGCAGTAAAGCCAGATTGTGTGCCTCAGTGGACCTAGGAATCCTTGCCGATGAATGGCGGGATATATGATAAGTCAAGAGGTGATTTTATCTCTGTTGAGCCTAGTGATTGCTGGATGGAATGCATGGTAAATCCTGAAGATTATATCTCGATGTAGGGCCTAGTAATCCCTAGATCGGTATGCGGATGCACAGTAAAGCCTAAGAGACTAGGAGGCACACAAATTCCTCACGTGTAGGAGAATAACTTGGGTGGCATCCACATTGATTGGTGTTTTTGATGTGTCATATGAGTGCCACATTCATTCTTGGAATATGGCCTGGGGGTGATTGGATGAAGTGAGACTTGGCTCAACCAATATATGGTCAGGTGGAACATGGTAGTCTCATCATCGGTTGGTTCATTGCATCGGTTAATGATAAATTCTTTCCATTGATTTTCATGTGTAAATGTACTAATGTATATATGGATTTCAATGTATGATATGTTTATTGTATTTCTGTTCCTATTATTTTGGTTATACATACATTTTATGACAATAGCTATGTATGGCGCTCAACATGTTTTTACTTGTATATGAATGGATAATGTGTAGATGACCTAATATATGAATATGTAGCAAATTGCATGAGGGAACAATGGTTCATAGTGATTCTTAGATAAGTATGAGATCCCTACACTTAATTCTGTTGTTTACACCTGTAGGTTACATGTTGATGGTATATTTGACGAAATGGCTGTCATGGCTAGTAGGGGTCTGGTTAAGGTCTTGTTGAGCTTATTTCTTTTTCATCTTTTCATTCCATACTGGGCAATGGCCTGGGCTCTGGGCTTGAAAAAGTGGCTTAAATCCCGGGTTGCTGGCATAAAACTTGCATGTTTGGACCACATTCGCTAGCATGCATGCCTATGAGAGCGACTTTAAGTCTTTGGTCGCTTCCTTTCCCATAGCATGAGAGCGACTATGGCCTCAGAGGTCAAGAACAATAGTGGGACCTAGGGACAAGCTGCCTGAGTGGTTGACTTGTCTCCTAAGGAATTTTTTGATGATGTTGGATAACTGTGTGTGATGTTCCATCGATTCCACTTCCTTAAGGTTATCTAGGAGGTTGAATATGATCATAGTAGCCTCTCATCTCATGTTTAACCTGGTTAGCATGGTTCCTTGGGTGGATGTGGGAGGAGGGTGTTACATAGTGATATCAGAGTGTGGTCAGCTCTCCTTAGGTGAATGTGTTGGTCATGTATGCATGTCAGTTGCATGTGTTTCTCTTACACTTGTATTCCATGTGCTTGTTGCATTTAATAATGATTGATCATGATTGTAGTAAGGTTGTCATGAGGAGCTTGATGTTGATTTTGTGGAATGCATCGCCAGGAGTATATGTGTAGTTGATTAGGCATTGCTTATTCATGTTGATGGTTGCATGTGGCAATGTGCACAATGGAGTAATGGTTGTTGTCACGCATGAGGTCATGGTTTGCGTACTTGATATGGTCACGCATTGATGACTGGACTCTAGCTAGAATAATGTATGTATGATTTGGTACTCATTTTTTATATGTCTATATACATTTGTTATGCATGTATGGTATTGGTTATATTTATGCATGAATAGTAGGTCAAACTTGCCTTGTGAAGTCATGGTATGCAATTTAGGTCATCATGATGCTATTGGTTGTTATGATGATAATGTGTTGGCTGTGATAGAGTAGGAGATGCTAATCATCATAATGAGGTTGTAGCTTTAGACTTTGGGGTAAGAGCATATCTTCATATAAGTATTGTATGTTTGTCATGCAGGTATGTAAGTTAAGGATTTCCATATGCATTAGGTTTATATACATTAGGTTTATGTAAATGTCTTTTGATGTTATGGTTACGTACTTGATAGATGATAGTTGATTAGCATAGTCATATGCACATGAGTCAAATAGTCAAGAATGATAGTAACATGTGGTTGCAAGCATTACTATTGTTGGTTAGGTTAGATAAATTGATGATTATGTTATATGATATGTTGTTGATGAGTATGTTATAGGTTAACTTGTTGTTGCTATATGATAGTTAGCTTGGTGATTCAATTTTATGTTGTTGATGAGCATGATATATAGCTTATTGTTGTTATGTGCTATTAACTTGATGATTAGGGTTATTTTATTAAGATCTTGATGTTGTAATTTGGATTGATCATATGCGTGATGGTTATGTTCATTTCATTGAAGATCTTGATGTTATATATATTGTGTTAACATGGTTTGACATATGCAGATGGTTATGTTTGCAATATTAAGGTATGAGCCGACATATTTGTGATATGGTTTCGTACTAATCTAGATTGATTGTACATATGTGATTTTTATGCATGAATGCCAAATGCTTATGAGCATATGATGTGAACATGTTAGTTAGTTAGTGTTATGGATATCGTGATCTTATTTATGTTGAGTTGATATGTTGTGAAGTTATATCGTGCTAATATGGATTGATTGTGCAGATAAGATTTCCTCCCTTGAGATACATTAAGGTGTGAGTTTGCTTATGTAGTATACTTGGTGCTTCATTCTTGATTATATCATCCATTTGATGTTGAGTGTTTGGTGGCTATCATGTCATCTAGTTGATTTATTTAACATGGTATGTTTACAAGTTGGTTGAATGATTGATGAGTTGTATAATATGAGTATGGGTTCCAATGGTTTTGTTTTAAGATGATTTTACTAACACAAATGTGTTGAGACAATTGATAAGTACTTGAATGTAATTGATAGTTGTAGCATTATGTCTAATGACTATGAGTTGACTATGGATTATGACATGATTGTTTGTGAAGGTTGATTTCGAATTGATAGATATGATTGCCTTGATATTTGGAACATGTGGTTGACATGTGTGAGCGTTGCAGGAACATGCTAGTATTAGCTTGACAAGGTAGTAGTTGATGTGTTTATATCATAACAATTGGGTGATGTGACAGCGCATAGTAAGCCTCAATTGCAACAAAGGAAAAAGGAAAAAGGAAGGAATTGGACAAGAATTCCTTTGGCTATGTTTGAAAACCCTAATTCCAAATGAATAAGTGCTTGCATACATGAAGTATTCTTAACCTTAATCTTGTCTGACATTATGTGGATACATGCTGTAGTCATGAACATGTACTAGATACGTATATTATCTAGTCTCTAGTTGCATGTGGATATGTCAAGGGAATTGGACTCCCTTAAGAGATGGCGTGGAGTGTTCAGATACAAGCAATGTGCTTGGCACAACAAGGTAAGGTAACCAGTGTATTGTTATGTTTATTTATGCACTAGCAGTTATGATTTGATGGTAGTATGATGCAGGGAGTTGCATGGCAAGAGAGGTTGCCATGAAATCTTTAAGAAGACTCAGGTTGAGCTTTCCTTAGGAACCATGGGGATTGAGTCATGATGTATGATGATTTCTTTTGGTCTTTTGGTTAATTTTCATGCTTGATTTGCAGTTTTGTTTGCGTCTAGTGCATGATCATGCCACTTTGATTGTGGTGTTGTATTGTTTTTATTAGTTTTCATGGTTTTCTTCTTGGTTGTTTCTTGTCTTGCCTTTTATGTTTTGAGTCTTGGGAATTGGTTGGGAAAGAGGAAAGTTAATGGAGCTCGAGGAAAGTTGTATGTACCCGAAAGGTAATGTAAGACATGGATGAAGCTCTGTGCATGAGTAAGTGCAGAGGAAGGTAAGACTATGATATTTGGTTGGACTGGTTGGGTCCATTGTGGTAAATGGATGGTCGTAGTACATACATGAGAAAGTTAACGAAAAAGGTAATGTAAATGGATCTGAGGTGTCAGGTGCCTTGGTTATGTTGGGAACGACTATTCTTAATGTTGTGCATGCTATAATAAGGAAGTTTTCTTACCTAGACCTTATGTTATCTGCTAATTATGTTGTGATCATGATTATGATGATATTATATATGTATACATGTATGTATATATGTATGTATGTTGTATTTGATAGGATTATCATGGATCATGATTATTTTATATGTACATATGTATGTATGTATGGCGTTGACTAATGAGATAATTATTATTTTATGTTGATGTTTATGTATATGTATGTATGTATCCATGTATCTATGTCACTATTCGACATGTCATTAGAAATCATTCTTGTGGAGGAATGATTGCTTATGTAGGTGAATGACATGAAGAGGTTCCTGGCTACGAGGAATCAAGTGGGAAGAGTAGTCATGACAAATATATGAGGTCATTATCACGTGGATATGAATTTATATTGTATGCTTGTATTATGCCTATGATTATGTTATGGACAGGTTATACCAAGGGATGAAACAATGAAATGAAAACAATGTGGTTGGCAACATGTTGGGACAAGCATGGATAAGACACTTGAAGCAAAGTTTCTTGGTAAAGACAGTATGGTTTTCAACGTGTGGTACTATTGTTGTGCATGTGTTGTATATCTTGTACATGTTGCATCTGTGATATTGTGCGAATGCATTGTTGTGTACACATAACATGTGTACATGTTTCTTATGCAACGTTATGTACAGGATGGTATAGATAGTGTTGTGCGAATATTGCATATGCAGTGATGGGTATGGATTGTGCTATGAAGATGTTGGATATGCAATACTATGTACATATTGTACACTACACATGATGTATATGCAGTGTTGTGTGCATATGGTGGTCTATGCATGTTGGATATGTGATGTTGTGTACAGATGATGCTATGTACATGTTGGATATGTAGTTCTATGTACAGGTGGTGTTGCGTGCATGTTGTACACATGGCACTATGTACATATGGTGTTGTGTGCATGATTGTACATGTGGTGTTGTGTGCATGTGGTGTTGTGTACATGTTGTACAAGTGGCGCTATGTGCAGGTGGTGCTGTGTACATGCCGTGCATGTGGCAATGTGTACGTATGATGTCACGTACATGTCGTGCGTGTGGTACTGTGTACATTTGGTATTGTGTACACGTTGTACAAGTGGTGTAGTGTACATGTGGCATTGTGTACACGCTATGTAGGTGGCGCCGTGTACATGTGATGTTGTGGACACGTTGTGAAGGTGGTGCGGTGTATAGGTGGTACTGTGTACATGTTGTACATATGGTATTGGTGCACATGTGGTATTGTGTACATGTCATACATGATGTGTTGAAGGAATGTGGTACTATGTATGTGCATTATGTAGGTGCATGTATTGCATGGAGTTGTATGTCATGTGTGGTTGTATGTGTGTGAGGCACACTATGTATATGTGCACCTGGTTGAGGAGAAGGCACTAGGTGTTTATGGGGTGTGGAAACTTATCCGGTGTGCGTATGGAATAAGGAAAAAGGTAGAAGCTAAGGATTGATTAAAGGATAAGTATCATTGTTTTATTTCATTTTTATTATGCATGTGTATATGATAATTATATGTGATTTATGATTCTAGTTTATGATGATTACATGTGATCTATGATTTTGGCTTATGATGGCATATGATTTATGATTTTGATGGTTATGTTTTGAGCTAACGTGATGTGATATGTTTATACATGTTCATTTGGTCAAATATGCTAGTTTGACTTGTGAAACGAAGCGAACAAGATTGCAAATGTACCTTATTGAAGAGCCACCAATGAGGTATGATGTGAGTTTATTTCAATTTAATTTGAATCTAATAGAAATTATGTGTTTGGAATAAGAATGCATGAACATGCCCAGTTGGGTAGCATAAAATGACTGTAAGAATTGGTAGTAGCAGCAAAAGAAATTGGAACATGCAACAAGATGCTGGTAGAGTACTTCAGGAGTAGGGCCATTGTGGGACGACGCTGGTACCCAATAGTGTGTTTGGTCAATTTAGTGAAGTCTAAATTGCAACTTTTAAATGTCAACCCGGGGCTCGTAAGCTGATGAAGTGAGGTGTACTATATTTACTTAGGTAACTGTTTTCTTAATCTTTTGTCGTTTTTAGTTTTTTTTTAAGTTTGTTTTCAAATGTATCTTTCCTACTGTGATGTGATGGAAATGGAATAAAGCAAGTGAAATGTGGATGATTGTGGTGATCTCTAAATGATTTCTCAAAGCTTAAAAAGTATTCTACAAGAAAGCTTGAACAACAACTGCAATAAAATCAACTCTTAAAGGAAAATGAAGACATCAAATAGAAGGACTAATGACATCGGCCCAGTATCCCTGCTGCTGCATGAAAATGAAAATGAAATCTATATTAAATCCAACTAAAAGTAAAAACAATTATCTCACACTATTTCAACCCTTCAACTCAATCTTCTCTATGAAAAGATATCATGAAATGTTAATCAATGTGAAATTGAAGTGAAACTACATAAAAGAGACTAGTCACAAATACTTTAACTTCCTCTTAACTTCTTGCCTTTCAGCTGAATTTATCATGTGAGAAACAGTTAGGAATAAGTCAAGTAATGTGAGTTCCAAAGAAAAATAAATCAAGCTATGCTAAGTGATATTTTGGCTCCCAATAAAGATATTTGATTATGAAAAAGGAATCATCAATAGATGAACAACTTGATATCTAAGAGCAGAAAGTAAATATGCAAATTAAAGGAATGACAATAAGGAAAATCAAAGCTGCAAAACAATGAAGGTCAGCAACATAGACAAGATGATCACGCATGTCACTAGTTATGAAAAGAAAAGAAAGGAAAACTGTCCCGGGCACGCCTAAGAAACCTGCATAACGCATTGATCAGTCATGAACATAAAAGTGCAGAAATGTAAATCAGTAGAAATCAAAGTTTATGTACAGCTATTATACATGTTGAAAACGCAACAATTTAAAAGACATCTGTATAGCTATTATACATGAAATCAGAAAAAGAAATGCAAGAAATTAAAGATTACTGTACAGGACTTCAGCAAACAGGGGCCCTCTGCCTACTTCAGCCGATTCAATGAGCAAATATACGCTTAGATGTAAAACAATATTCTCATGTATTAAACATCAAAATGTCAAGTACAGTGGGGAGTTCAAACAAAATGATTACAACAATGGCTAACTATCCAACATTCAAAGACGCTTTATTTATAACAGAGGAAAGCAAACTAACTTAACGAAAACTAAGCTATTCAAGCAGCTGTGTAAAAACACGTAATCTTGATGTGTCCTCCGATTTGGGCAACGGTCGTTGTGGGCATTCAATCTGTTGTTGGATTCATGTTTCCCACTGTCTTCGTGGCTGAGGAAGATGCCACCTGTTCTTCACGTGCTCCAAAATAGAACACGCAGAGTCGTGCCACCGCCAATGACTTCTGTTGACCATATTTGCCTCCTCGTTGACCACGGGTTTTTATGACAGGTTTGGGTGAGCTGGAAGGACACACACCATGTCCTTGGTTCCACGAACTTGCCCATGTGGCTCTTCTTCCCAGAGGACACCTAGAACATATCATTTAATAAAACAGTTGCGGAATCCGGGGTTGGCTGCGGAAACAGCTGCGGAAACCCTGTGTGAGCTGTGGAAACGCAACACTTTGAACAAAAATTCTAAACTAACAACAACCATTAGCATAATTAGCAAACCATGTAAAAAGTCCTAAAATACAATGATTTGAGCAATTTGATGGAGGGAATGAGTGGCAAAAGAAGGAAATGAATAGGAAAAGGAGGCTGAGAGGATGTGTAAAGAAGTGCAGGTTTGAGGCTCAACATAGTGTCCACTGATTTCCATGAGCATTCTATGACCGATATGATAGTTTTGAGGCAGGTGTATTCCTTGGGTTTTGTATCTTCTGATGCGAGGAAGCCTTGCCAAGGGATGGAATTCCCAAGATGGGGGTGCCAGTGGAACTTGGAAGGTGAGTGACTGCATGAAAGGAGTGACCAAATTCCAGGGGGACTTTGTAGCAGAGAAGGGAAGGTCACGGATAGATTTTTTTTGGTCATGAGAATTACAAGATGGAATCATATGTGCAATGGGAGTGTGCCCTGGAACAATGAGTCGGTAACTGTTCATTGCGAGGACAAGTGGCATAGGATTACAATGCTGGATATTGGATGCAAATTTGACTTTACAGTGGATCTTCAACTTCCTGGGAAGGAGGTGAATCATGGTATTACTTTGAGGGTGGAGGTGTAAGCCTTTAGATTCCATTGTTGCAGATATATGCATCATATCCTTATATTTTCTGGTTGAGAAAATGTGCATATGTGTATATGTGTGTATTATTGTAAATATTGTAATGAGCTGTTATAAAGCTCGACTATGTGGTATGTTGTCATGATGTTTTGTTTTTAACATATGGTCATTGTAAATACTACAACGAGCTATGTTATAAAGCTCCATTGTTAGTATGTTTTATTTTCATTGGTCTTGTTGGTTATAGGGGTCATTGAACACCGAGGATGGTGTTCCCCCAAGGGGGAGGGTTCTGTAACAGCCCTAGTGAAAATTCCATGTAAAAGTATATAAATACCATGGATGATGGGACACGTATTCCAAGATGAATGTTGGGAAAAACATCCTAGTGGGTGTTCATTTGGTTGTTTATGGATAAGGAAATTGGCAAAGGAAATGGCTAGGGCTTTGGAAAGGCATGAGGCATTTATTGGCATTTATTTATGAAAATAATGGAAATTAGGAGAAAAGGAAGGTGAAAGGTCACAGGTTCCATGTGAGGAGGAAATTGAAGGAAAATAATCTAAAATGAAGAAAATAGAGGCCTCATTGATAAAAAGGCTTCTAAGGATCAGTGTGGAAGGCTTGACCAGTTTAGCTTTGGAGCTCTCTCATTATTCTCTCTCTCTCTCATACTGAAACGAACAAAGTTCCTTCTACAGATTAATTACTCCAAAAGACTTGGAATATAAATATATCCATGAGGATACAAATATTATATATTAAATGCGTGAATATGAATGATTTTACAATGGGAACGAGAGGCTTGCTTATATACCAAGTAGGTGTCTCTTCATGGAGAGTCATGTCTCATTTAGACATGAATCTTCAACCTAATTACTAAGTAACTAATAATCATTTATGGTTATTATCATTTCCATTATTTCTTATATATTGATACATAACATTGCCTTCCTCCTCAGAAAGCTTTGTCCTCAAAGCTTGTTAATGAAAAAGGCTTGATCTCTTTTTCAACCTCGAATATCATTCTGTCTTGGAATTTTCATTTTTTCAATACATGTTGATATGATCTTCTAAGTGACAAACAAAACTGTTGCACTGAGAAGGGATCAGACCATCCCAAATTAATCTTTTGTGTAATATTCTGATCACTAGAATTTTGTAACGATTTGTCATCATAGGACTAGATTGAGGTTACATCACTATTCTCTGGAACATCAGTTTGTTGTTTCGGTTCTGAATGGTACATATATGTAGCTTGATTGAGTTGTCTACTCTCGTGATTCAAATGTCGATATGGAACTTTTTTGGTTTGACTTTCCCTTATTGGGCATGTGGCAATTTTTAGTTTTTCTTCTAGAAAAGATGTTGTTGAGTTGGTTATGGAACATTCACTTGGGATGTTCATTGTCTGAACTGCAACATCTAAGTGTGTCATTTCTTCAACTGACTTGTCTTCTTGAGTTGTCATATTCACTGGATCGGTATTCGTTCCCTTATTTTCAACTTGAACTGCTATGACTGGAGATTTCAACACTTCTTCTTGAGTGAATTGTTCTAACTTGTCTTTTAATGGTTTCTTATCATTCTTATGTTTCTTAATTTGAGTGAGTAGACTTTGATTATGGTTACTCAGACATAAAATTTCTTTGATTTCTCATTTATCAACCTTATTTTCAGTGTTTTGAATTTTAAGCTTTTCAACTTTTAGATCTGTGATTTGTTCTAATAAATATTTATTAAGGTTCTTTAAACATAAAGTTTATTCTTCTTGTTCTGCTAAGTGCTTCTTTAGTTCTTTCTTTGTGACCTTAGTCTTCTTCACCTATGCCAGTAATTTTTCAACGTGGTCCTTGAGACGAGAAATTTCTTCGTCTTTTCCATTCTTTCTTTGTAATGCATATCCACAAGGTTTTTATGTTCGTGTTCTAACGCTTTCTTGTTTCACTAAAGTTTGGATATTTTACCATTCTCTTGATCTTTTAGCTGCACTTTCTCGGTACACTGGCTTACATCATTTTGTGGGAATGATGATGGGCGTTCATCTTGGAATATGGATTCCATTTTCTTTCTCTCCTCATTAAAATCAGCAAGTTGTCGCTCAATTATTGTCATTAATTGTTCTATATCTCTTGCGAATGATTGTTTTTGTTCATTACTTAGAGATTCCATATTTTTTTTCTTTTTCTTCACTTCTTTTAACTTTGTATGGATTTTTTTTTTAAGATTGACTCTAGTTTGCTTCTTGAATATTAAATACTTTTTAAATCACTTTTTATTATTATTATTAATTTTGATTGTTATTCCTTTCCTTTTTTTTTTTTATAATAATTAAATTAAATTATATATGGAATTTTTAAACCCAAGTTTTTATGGAAAAGGACCTGCATAAATAGGACTATGAGACAAGAAAAAATAGCACAAATTTGAGTTAATTTGAGCATTTTAGTAGTTCATTTCTCATCTTACCATGCTACTTATTTTTATTAGTACAAGATTCGATTTTTAAACATAACATATAAGAATCATTAATGAGAAGTAACTTACATATCGCCCCCATAATGGCAATGTCTATATCTATTTGATTCAAGTTGTAATTGATCAACAACTCCTCACCTGCATCTATTGATCTTATTGCACATACAAATACATGTTTTCCTTAACGTGCCTCAAATATGCAACTCGGTTACTTATTCATTGTCCCGTGTTGTGTACTATTTATAAACCTTACAATATTCCTTGATGCTTTTGGTCTTTCGTCAATATAGCTAGATGCTCCATTATTTTTATCGTTGTATTTTAGTTGTATATAATTTGAAACCAATATGTATCTCTACATACCTGACGTATATTGGACCAACCACATCCAATATTTGTAGTTTTAATAAGATATGACATACTCCATCAATTCAATTAATCCACCGTAGGAAACCTTTATGTTTTCCATGGAAAATAACAACAAATGATGTAGCGATGAAGGATAAATGTGATATATCCTCTCTTTGAGACAAAAATATATGTTTACTTGAGGAAGGTCCTTGGGTACCCATATTTTTAACAGATGTTGGCACCTCAAGGGAAACTCGATGTCGTCTATGTTCTCAACATCATAAGAATGACCCCCCTTCAACAATAAAAAATTCCATGCATCTATGGAGTTTTCTTCTGATCTTCTCACCCCTAGTTGATCTTTGTCTATTAGACATACTAGATATTTGACCTTCATCCAGTCTACTTGAAATTCCCTTGCTCGACGAAGACATATCTAAGAGGTACCTTTTTGGTTGTACCTAAAATCCATCCAATGTGTCCCTGTTTAACATTTAGATGAAGTGAATAAAATGAGAAGAAATTCCACTAAGAGAAAATAAAGGTCGCCTATTGACAAAAACAATTGATATGGAAAATAGTAATCAATGGCCGATTTGTTGGAATTTGTAACTAGGTTCGGTCTACATAATATGTATTGATTTTATTATGCTAAAGCATGTTCATCATGCTAGAATAATTGATCTAATGTGAGAAATATTATATATCAAAAGGATTTCCTTAGAGATGGTCAACTACCACCTACTTGACCTTATTTGTCCCCCCCTTAAAAGTGATATTAACGAAAGTGCAAAGGAAATTAAGGTCAAATTATATGATGCAATATAAGTGGCTTCTCCTATACAATTGGTGTATCCACCAATAGATATTGTAGATTTTTTTTATATAAAATTGTGATAAAAAAAATCCTTACAACTAGTGGAAGAACCAAAGGATGAATGCATATTCTAAAATTAAATTAAGTATAAAGTTTGTTAAAATATCTTATGGAATTTATTTCTTTCAAAGCATGCACACTACACCTTATTTTTCAAATTATTGTATTTATAAAATTTCTTTGGGTTCGATGGTTGAGGGTATTAAGGAAGTGTGTTTTGTGAATCAAAATTCAAGAAGAGAATTTGTGCTAAATACTTTGGCATCAAATGTTATTTCCAAACAAGGGAAAATAAATAAGAGATCTCTACTTACAATGAAGTTGGAAACATTCAATGTCTATAAAAATTCATGGTATAAGTAGGCTTATGGAATGAAAAGAACTGATTGATAGGGAAATAACTGATAATAATTAAAAAACATAGATCCAATATAATTTTAATAATGGATAGTCTTCATGATATTGTGGACAAAATTTCAAGCAAGGTTCGACATCTAATACTCTTGATACTTCAAGATGGAACAAGGGAACCTCTCATATTATTTCCTTCAAATATGACTTGGAATTCCCTGACGATGGATAACCTTCTAGTTATTATACTATTTCTTTCGTCTTTTCTCCACTAGCTTATTCTTTCTCTTCCATTCACCTTGCCATACTCTTGTCTCCCTCCTGGAGAATAGTTGCCATCCCCCCTATGACTATGAATTCCCCTTCCTCATTCTCCCACCTACCACCATGGTTTGCGAGCATGGACATGTTAGGTGTAGAATCATAGGACGTGGTCATGAGCGCCCTCCTTGTGATATATATTTTGATGAGCACTCAAATCTCTTTGACCCAGATATCTCAGTGAGCATATGATGCAATGTGGCTTATATGGAAGCCAATGAATAGAGGCTCCTTGGTGATGAGAATTGGGCCCTTAGAAAATTACTTGCTAGACACTTATGGAAGAAGCAAAAAGCCATGAACTTGATCACAGGGAAGGTTGTAGAAGAAAATTCCCAGGTTAGCAGTATCCACTAATATCTATGTCACCTAACCCACTACTTTGGCATCCCTTTCCCTCCTGTCAAACTCTCCCTTCCTCCTCTAGTTCCCAAGATGACATTGGCTCCCTCTCCATCTTGCCCAGTTCCCTCTCCCCTTTCATCCAGATTGATTATATGCATTTGCATGGTCAAGCGAGCAAAGAGGCTGAGAATGAACTAGCACAAAAAGCTTTCAGTTCATATGGTTTTCTTATCATTGAGGACCAGCCGGAAGGCGTTGTAGATCGTTTAGAGTCCAACAATGAACCAGATGACACAACACCCTCTATAGGTGTGACAACCCCAATTTCTTGAACTCATGCATGCAATGTAGATATTTTTTTTATAAATGGGATGAGTAGTGGGACATGGATTTTAGAGACTAGGGAGGTTGCTTGCATGGGATCGGATGATTTTAAAGAAGAAAATCTAGTTTATTGGGACAAGCATTGAAGGTTGGATGTTGTTTGCTTTAATAGATTGTGCATTGAATTTAATGGAACTTCAAGGAGGTATATAGGACCATACTCTCCTAGAGAAACTAAAAACAATAGAGGACACAACAATAAATAAAAGAGAGCAATATTGTTGAAGAACTATGCCTAAAGCACGTAAGGGAGAGAGTGGGTTGTTGAACTACTTTAACAAACTGGTGATATAGGAGAAATGGTTGTTGAGTTTTCATTGGTTGGAAATATTGTTGGAAATGTCACTTTCAAATGATATTTAAGGGAAAAATGATAAGCAGACAATAGTCTTCGACATCTAGAGTTTGGCAACAACAAAGATCTGAGATTTGGAGAGCGGTAGAAGAAGAAGGAGGAAGTTGAACATCGACAGGAGAGAGGAGAAGGAAGGAAGAGTGAAAAGGATATACTCTTTGTTAGTAAGAGGTTAGATGAAACACTTCCAGGTGGGGAATAAATTGGCTCTTGAGTCCCCAGGAGCCAGACGATGGAGATGGTGATTCTCAGAAAATCCTGAAGGGATGGGGTGGAGGATTATTCCTAGGAAAATTATTGAAAGGATTATGGATGAATTTATTGTTGTTTATTTTATTTTTTTGGTTATGGAGTTCCCAAGCTGGGTGGAATAGTTGTAACATTTTCTTGTCATTAAAATTTTGCAAAAAAAATTCCAAAAAAATAATTTTCTCCACTTTGTATGATAATATATATCCTATGTTATATAAAGGAATATATATTAAATAATAAAACATAAATATTTTTTTTTGTTTCTAAAGTTTTGATAATAAAGTGCTACATAATACACGTGCTTCTTTGCATGGTATAGATGTGCAGGCATGTACGGTTGAGGATTGAAAGTGCACCCCTGCATGTTCGATGTTTATTGCGCAGGGGGTGGAGGGGGTCCGCTATTGATTGTATTCATAAATAGTTTTGGGTTAAATGGAGTCTCCTTATAAAAAGTGAACCCACCCCACCTAGCCCCTCTCGCCTGCGCCCGCGCCACACACCCCCCCACCCCACCTAGCCCCTCTCGCCTGCCCCCCCCACACCCCCCCCACCTAGAAAATTGCCTACCACACTACCTCCCCTCCTGCAAAACCATCACGGTTTAGGGTCATGCCAAAGGATTTTGACGTTGATTGTAATTTATTAAAAATTTCAAAGAAAAGGGTGGAGTGTGATGATACACAATTTTTGTTTTATTTGTTTATGTAACAACCTTGGTGAAAATTCCATGTAAAAGTATATAAATACCACAGATGATGGGACACGTATTTCAAGATGAATGTTGGGAAAAACATCCTAATGGGTGCTCATTTGGTTGTTTATGGCTAAGGAATTTGGCAAAGGCAATGGCTAAGTATTTGGAAATGTAGAAGGAATTTATTGGCATTTTATTTATGAAAATAATGGAAACTAGGAGAAAAGGAAGGTGAAAGGTCACATGTTGCATGTGAGGAGAAAATTGAATGAAAATAATGGAAAATGAAGAAAATAGAGGCCTCAATGATAAAAAAAGGCTTCTGAGCATCAATGGGGAAGGCTTGATCAATTTAGCTTTAGAGCTCTCTCATTATTTTCTCTCTCTCATACTCTTAGAAACTTAGAATTTTCATGGAGCAATTTGGCTTTGGAGCAAGAAAGGTAAAGAAAGCAAGAAGAAGCAAAGATCAAGCAGGGAAAGGCAAGACCAAACAACTACAACAAGCTTCATTGTAGGTACCGACTTGCATGTGTATTTTCCTTGCTAGATTTGGTATGCATGGGATTTCATGTGTTTCTTTTCTACGATGGCATGGGTTTTCCAGGTGTGATAGTATTTTTAGCCTAGCCTTTACATTTCCTGATAGCTTTGATGAGATGTGTTCTCTCATTCAGTTTATGTGGGATGGCCGGATTGAATTCAAAGTTGAGTGGGGTGGATTTCCAAATTGAAAAACACATGGTGTAGTGGTCCTTGAACCGAACTGAGGATCATGAAGCCACTGACATAGTAACTCCTGAACCAGACTATGGGTTTCAATAAAGCCAGATTGTGTGCCTCGGTGTGCCTAGGAATCCTTTCCGATGAATGGCGTGATATATGGTAAAGTTAAGAGGTGGATTTTCTCTTCATTGGGCCTAGTGATTCTGGATGGAATGCACGGTAAAGCTTGGAGAGTGTGTCTCGGTGTAGGACCTAGTGATCCCTGAATAGACTGCATATGCACGGTAAATCCTAAGAGACTAGGAGGCACTCAAATTCCTCATGGTGTAGGCGGAGAACTCCGGCGGCATCCACATTAATTGGTGTTTTTGATGTGTTCTATGAGTCCCACATTCATGCTTGGAATATGGCACGAGGGTGATTGGATGAAGAGAGACTTGGCTCATCCAAACTATGGTCGGGTGGAACATGATAGTCCCATCACTAGTTGGTTCATTGCATCGGTTAATGATAAATTCTTTCCATTGATTTTCATGTGTAAATTTACTGATGTATATATGGATTTCGATGGCTAATATGTTTATTGTATTTTTGTTCCTATTATGTTGGTTATATGTACGTTTTATGAAAACATCTATGTATGGCTCTCAACATGTTTTTAATTGTATATGAATGGATAATGTGTCTATGACCTAATATATGAATATGTAGCAAATGGCATGAGGGAACAATGGTTCATAGTGATTCTCAAATAAGTATGAGATCCCTAAACTTAATTATGTTGTTTACACCTGTAGGTTACATGTTGATGATATGTTTGAAGAAATGCTTGTCATGGCTAGTAGGGGTCTGGTTAAGGTCTTGTTGAGCTTATTTCTTTTGCATCATTGTTTGCTTGTAATTTTATTGATTTTAAGCTTTCATTCCATACTGGGAAGTGGCATGGACTTTGGGCCTAAAAATGTGACTTAAATCTCAGGGTCACTAGCACATAACCTGCAAGTTTGGACCATATTCGCTAGCATGTAGGCCTATTAGAGTGAATTTAGGTCTCTGGTTGCTCCCTTGCCCATAGAATGAGAGCGGCTATGGCCTCAGAGGTCAAGAACAATAGTGGGACCCAAGGACAGGCTGCCTGAGTGGTTGACTTGTCTCCTAAGGAATCTGTTGATGATGTTGGATGACTATGTGTGATGTTCCATCGATTCCACTTCCTTAAGGTTGTCTAGGAGGTTGAATATGATCATAGTAGCCTCTTGTCTCATGTTTACCCTGGTTGGCATGGTTCCTTGGGTGGATGTGGGAGGAGGGTGTTACAGAGTGGTATCTGAGTGTGGTTACACTCTCCTTGGGTGAATGTGTTGGTCATGCATGGATTTCAGTTGCATGTGTGTCTCTTACACTTGCATTCCATGTGATTTTTGCATTTCATAAAGATTGATCATGATTGTAGTAGGTTTTTCATGAGGAACTTGATGTTGATTTTGTGGAATGCATCGTTAGGAGTATATGACTAGTTACATGATTATATGCACCTTGATTACATCCTTGTATGTTAGGTTGCATTATTGTATGTTTGATTATATGTATCAGTCTTGTAGGTTAGTTACAATAATTGATCGCTTATGCTCGACTACATGCATTCATGTGTATGTGTAGTTGATTAGGAATTTCTTATGCATGTTGATGGTTGCATGTGGTAATGTGTACAATGGAGTAATGGTTGTTGTCATGCATGAGGTCATGGTTTGTGTACTTGATATGGTGACGCATTGATGACTGGACTCTAGCTAGAATAATGTGTGTATGGTTTGGTACTCATTTATTATATGTCTATATACAGTTGTTATGCATGTATGATCTTGGTTATAGTTATGCATGAATAGTAGGTCAAAATTGCCTTGTGAAGTCATGGTATGAAATTTAGGTCATCATGATGCTATTGGTTGTTATGATGATAATGTGTTGGCTGTGATGGAGCAGGAGATGCAGATCATCATAATGAGGTTGCAACGTTAGACTTTGGGGTAAGAGCATATCATCATATAAGTCTTGTATGTTTGCCATGTAGGTATGTAAGTTAAGGATTGCCATATGCATTAGGTTTATGTAGATGTCTTTTGATGTTATGGTTATGTACTTGATAGATGATATTTGATTAGCATAGTCATATGCACATGAGTTGGATAGTCAAGAATGATAGTAACATGTGGTTTCAAGCATTGCTATTGTTGGTTAGGTTAGATAACTTGATGATTATGTTATACGATATGTTGTTGATGAGTATGTTATAGGTTAACTTGTTGTTTCTATATGACAGTTAGCTTGATGATTCAATTTTATGTTGTTGATGAGCATGATATATAACTTATTGTTGTTATGTGCTATTAACTTGATTATTAGGGTTATCTTATTAAGATATTGATGTTGTAATTTGGATTGATCATATGCGTGATGGTTATGTTCATTTAATTGAAGATATTGATGTTATATGTATCGTGTTAACTTGGTTTGACCTATGAAGATGGTTATGGTTACGATATTCATGTATGAGCCGACATATTTGTGATATAGTGTTGTACTAATCTAGATTGATTGTACATATGTGAATGTTATGCATGAACGACACATGCTTATGAGCTTATGATGTGAACATGTCAGTTAGTTAGTGTTATGGATATCATGATCTTATTTATGTTGAGTTGATACGTTGTGAAGTTATATTGTGCTAATATGGATTGATTGTGCATACAATATTTCCTCCCTTGAGATACGCTAAGGTGTGAGTTTGCTTATGTAGTATACTTAGTGCTTCATTCTTGATTATATCGTCCATTTGATGTTGAGTGTTTGGTGTCTATCATGTCATCTAGTTTATTTATTTAACATGGTATGTTTGCAAGTTGGTTGAATGTTTGATGAGTTGCATAATATGAGTATGGGTTCCAATGATTTTGTTTTAAGATGATTTAATAACACATATGTGTTGAGAAAATTGATATGTACTCGAATGTAATTGATAGTTGTAGCATTATGTCTAATGACTATGAGTTGACTATGGATTATGACATGATTGTTTGTGAAGGTTGATTTCGAATTGATAGATATGATGTTCTTGATATTTGGAACATGTGGTTGACATGTGTGAGCAGGAACAGGATGCATGTTGGTATTAGCCTGACAAGGTAGTAGTTGATGTGTTTATATCATAATAGTTGGGTGAAGTGGCAGCGGATAGTAAGCCTCAATTGCAACAAAGTAAAAAGGAAAAAGGAAGGAATTGGACAAGAATTCCTTTGGCTATGTTTGGAAACCATAATTTGAAACGAATAAGTGCTTGCATAAATGAAGTCTTCCTAACCTTAATCTTGTTTAACATTATGTCCATACATGCTATAGTCATGAACATGTACTTGATATGTATATTAGCCAGTCTCTAGTTGCAAGTGGGTCTGTCAAGGGAATTGGAGTCCCTTGAGAGATGGTGTGGATGTGTTCAGTTACAAGCAATGTCCTTCACACAACAAGGTAAGGTAAGTAATGTATTGTTATGTTTATTTATGCACTAACAATTATGTGTTGATGGCAGTATGATGCAGGGAGCTGCATGGCAAGAGAGGTTTCAAAGAAATATTGAAGAAGACTTAGGTTGAGCTTTGCTTGGGAACCATGGGGATTGAGTCATGATGTATGTTGATTTATTTTGGTGAATTTTCATGCTTGATTTGTGGTTTTGTTTGTGTCTAGCGCATGATCATGCCACTTTGATTATGGTGTCGTATTGTTGTTATTGGTTTTCTTCTTGTTTGTTTCTTGTCTTGTCTTTTATGCTTCGAGTCTTGGGAATTGGTTGTGAAAGAGGAAAGTTAATGGAGCTCAGTGTTGAGCCTCAAACCTGCACTTCTTTACACATCCTCTCAGCCTCCTTTTCCTATTCATTTCCTTCTTTTGCCACTCATTCCCTTCATCAAATTGCTCAAATCATTGTATTTTAGGACTTTTTACATGGTTCGTTAATTATGCTAATGACTGTGTTGTTGGTTTAGAATTTTGGTTCAAGTGTTGCGTTTCCGCAGCTCACACAGGGTTTCCGCAGCTGATCTCGGTTTCCGCAGCCAACCCCAGATTCCGCAACTGTTTTATTAAACGGTATGTTCCAGGTGTCCTCCGGGAAGAAGAGCCACATGGGCAAGTTCGTGGAACCAAGGACATGGTGTGTGTCCTTCCAGCTCAGCCAAACCAGTCATAAAAACCCATGGTCAACGAGGAGGCAACTACGGTCAACAGAGGTCATTGGCGGTGGCACGGCTCTGCGTGTTCTATTTTAGAGCACGTGAAGAACAGCTGGCCTCTTCCTCAGCCACGCAGACGGTGGGAAACACGAATCCAACAGAAGATTTAATGCCCACCACGACCGTTGCCTAAATCCGAGGACGCTGCCAGATTACGTGTTTTTACACAGCTGATAGAATAGCCTAGTTTGCGTTAAGTTAGTTTGCTTTCTCTGCTATAAATAAAGTGTCTCTGAACGCTGGATAGTTAGTTGCTGATATGTAATTTTGAACCCCATTGTACTTTCTATTTTGATACATAATATATGAGAAGACTATTCTCCATTTGAGCGTGTAATTGATCTTTGAGCTGGCTGGAGTAGGCAGAGGGCCCCTGTTTACTTAAGGCCTGTACAGTGCTTTTAATTTCCTGCATTTCTTTTTATCATTTTATGTATAATAGTTGTACAGAATGCCTTTGATTGCTGTGTTTTGATCATGTACAATAGCTGTATATAACTTTGAATTCTGCTTATCTATATTTCTGCACTTTTGTTCATGACTGATCAATGTGTTTTTTTCAGATTTCTTAGGAGCCCGGGACAGTTTTCTTTCTTCTCTTTTTACAACTAGTGGCATTTGTGATCATCTTATCTAGACTGCTGATCTTTATTTTTGATTTTCATTAGTATCATTGCTTTAGTTTACACTTTACTTTCTGCTCATAGCTTATCAAGTTGTTCCTCTTTTGATGTCTCTTTTTGTCATAATCAACTAACTTTAGTGGAGCCAGAATATCATTTAGGGCAGCTTGGTTTATTCTGTTTTAAGACTCACATAGCTAACTTGCTCATAACTCTTTCTTATATGATCAATCCTGCTGAAGGCAGAAAGGTTAAGGGAAAATTTAATAGTGTGATTTGTCACCTATATTTTACATTGCTTAAGATTTAATTGAAGAGTTAAAGTAGTTATTCTTATTTTTTTAATTGAGTTAATGTAGATGTCATTTTCATTTTCATTTTCATCAGCAGTAGAGGTACTGGGCCGATGCCATTGGTCTTTATTTGATGCCTTCATTTTCCTTTAAGAGTTGATTTCATTTCAGTTGTTGTTCAAAGCTTTCTTGTAGATTACTTTTAAGTTTTAAGAAATCATTTAGAACTCATCACAATCACACACACTTCACTCACTTTATTTCATTTCCATCACACCATTGTAGGAGAAATATATTTGAAAATAAACTTAAAAACAAGGAAAATTTTAAGGATGGAAAATTTTCTTGAAGTTTAAAACATTGGCGAATCTCACTAATCCCTAATATGCAAATTATAAATGTTTATTGATATATTTGTAAAATTATTCAAATTTATAATTATTTTATATATAGTCTCTATATAATGTTGGCGATTTTTAAGGTAAAATAATTTTATATTCTAAAATTTGGGCGAATCGTCTTCTATAAATTGGAAATTGGCGAATCTTTTTTTGGAAAAATCATGGAAAATTAGCCCACTGGGCGAACATTAGCCCCTAAAATTTTCCATGCTTAAAAAGTTAAAAACGACAAAAACGTAAGAAACAGTTGCCTAAGTACATACAGCACACATCACTTCATCAGCTTACGAGCCCCGGGTTGACATTTAAAAGTTGCAATTTAGACATCACTAAATTGACCAAACATTTTGGCGCCGTTGCCGGGGAAGTTAAAATTAGGTAGCCAATTCTTAAAAAAAAAAAACAAGAAAATTTCAAGGAAGGAAAATTAATAGCCTCTCAAAGTATGCTCTCCTCTTGCACCTAGAGTGATCTGGAGGATCAGAAAAGAGAAAGTTATTGGTTTAATAGTTTCTTGAGTATGCTCTCTTCTTGCACCTAGAGTGACCTGGAAGATCAGAAAGAGAATTATTACCCTGACTTGAAGGAAAATAAAAAATGACATGCATAGAGCAAGAGATTCTAGGGGAAGGTTTTTAGCTAGAGCTAAGAGTTCGATTTTTACAAATCCATCTACTTCAAGGAATAGACAAGAGACACCTCCATCATCTCCAACTCACACTCCTAGCCCTAGGATTCCTGGAATTCAAGAGGCAATAGTTGACTCTCCCACACCATCCATCGAATCTGAAAGAGACCCTTTTCTTTCTTCCATAGGAGGACAAATTGTAATTGAAGAAGTAGAATCATCTGAAGAAGAGGGAGAAATTCCTCCTCGTTCACCCTTAGTAGAGCAACCGGAAAACTCTGAAGTCTCCGGGGAAACTACCATGATAGAAGAAGGAGCACCTGGATTTGGTAGGGGTAGAGGTAGAGGAGGAGGAGGAGGAAACAATGGAGGAGGTCGAGGTAACATTGGGGGAAATAGGGACGGAGATAACTCATTCAGGTTTCCTATAGTCGATGAGGACTCCCGAGCCACCATGAAAAACATCTCACCATCTGTCCTCCCAAATTTCCATGGGATGAGGAATGAGGACCCTGAAACATTTCTATTTGAGTTTGAAGTCGTTTTTCGAACTTATGATTATCTGGAAGACTCTCAAAAACTCAAACTATTTCCTTCAACATTGAAAGGAGCAGCTCTGAAGTGGTTCATGGGATTACTCACTCAATCCATTAGGTCTTGGAATGATATGAAACAAACATTTTTGGATAGGTACCTGGACTATTGTATGCCCACCAATCATAAGGATGAGGTATTCAAAATGGTACAAAAGGAAGATGAAAATTTGGAAGATTTGCTTGAAAGATTTCAATACAATTTGAAAAGAGCAAAAATGAACAACTTAGATGAGGAGACCTTGAAAGCCCTTCTGTTAAAATCCATTAGAGATGAATGGATAGACATTTTGAACATGATGGGGAAGGGAGATATATCTCAACTTTCACTCAATGATATAGCAGAACTATGTGTCCATCACTCAAGGGGGAAATCTAAAACTCAAAAAGGGCTTAGAGATCCTTCTCTCCTCAGAGCAAACAAATCTGCAACTGGATCAGTAAGTAGGGCTAAGATTGGCAGTATGCTTGATGAATTTAAAACTGACATCTTAGGGAGTCTTAGTGAACAACTAGACACTCTTAAGATTCACAATAAGCAGAAAGCAGAAGCTGAGGCTTTGGCCATCTTTTGCCCAAAGTGTAGAAAGAAACATGCTCTAAGGGAATGTCCCTTGGAAGCAAAAGTTGTAGAGACATGTGTAATTTGCTCAGAGAATCATGAGACCAAGGATTGTCCTTCAATCCCTGGGCTCAAAGCTGTTTTTCAAGAAGATCCAAGTACACTTGAATCTCTCTGTTTTGTTGCAAGGAGACCTTGGCAGGGGCAACAAAATCAAGGGTTTAACAACTCTATGAATTTTCAACCTCCACCAAATTGGAATCCTTGGCAACAACCTTGGCCCCAACCTCAAAATCCTTTTCAAGCATGGGTACAAGGTATGCAGAATCCTTATGGGAGATTTGCTCAGTTCTACCAATATCCTCCATCTTTTCAAAACCAACAAGCTCCACAACTTCCAAATCAAAATCCACAACTATCATTACCATTTCCACAACAACAACAACCTTCTCAACAGAATCCCAATTCTCAACTCTTGCTTCCATTCCAACAGAAGTCAAATCAACTTCCTTCTCAGCCATTGCCAAACCCCAACAATAAAAATCCTCAAAATGTTTACATAATGGAAGGACAACCTTTTCCTACCTATATGATTGTTCCTCTCAACGAAGTACAACTCAGATCAGGTAGAGTTTTAGACAAACCTTCTATAAAAGCTCAAGAGCAAAGCATTTTTGAGGAAGAATCTCTTGATGCCAATAAGGGTTCTGAAGCATCTCTTCAAAACCCAAACACTCAAAAAGGAAAAGAAAAAGAATTAACCCCCACAACTCCCATAGTTGAGCAACCTACATCTCTATCCACACCTCCTTTTCCTGAAAGATTACAAATTGACAAAGGAGTGGAAAAACAAATTTGGTTGCCTGACTATAATTTCCTAGATGAATTGAAAAATGTCTGTATCAAGATTCCCTTGTTACAAGCCATTAAGGAAATTTATTCTAGCAAAAACAATAAAGGAGTTGAGCCTTAAAAGACCAGGAAGGAAACCAAGAGATACCAGAAGGATCCACCTGGTAGGAAAAATTGCAGACATCATGATGGGAAAGATTACTATGCAGAAATATGTAGATCCCGGTAGTCCAATTGTCAAAACACATATCAATGGGGTAGAAATACCAAATACTTTGATTGATTTAGGGGATGCTATTAACATTATGAGTAGACAGACTATGGAACAGCTAAAACTTCCTAATCTTCTTTTTACACCTACTTTATTGCAACTTGTAGATCGATCAATTATTAAACCAGATGGTGTATTAGAAGACATTCCTGTCTCCTTAGATTCTTGGGAATATCTAGTGGATTTCATGATTTTAACTCCCAAAAGTAATCTAGGAGGACATTCTCTTATTTTAGGAAGACCTTGGCTAGCCACAGCTGATGCTTTCATAAGTTGTAGGTCTGGGGATATGTACATTTCTGATGGTAATTCGACAAAGAAGTTCAATCTGTATCCTCCAGCAAAAGCAATCACAGAAATAGGAGATAATGAGTGGGTTGATGATGAAGATACTATACAACCTGTCTTTACCATTTCTGAGATTAGTGAAGATAGTCAAATTCTGAACACATTAGAAAATTTTGAACCATCTTAAGAATATGAATCCACACAATTTCAGTTGGATTCTGACATAGAGTGTCTATCATCTAGACAAATGTCTCTTTTCTCTATGGAAGAGTTTGGTAGTTCTGCCATTGAGATCTTTCCAGGAAAAACACTAAACATCAACAGAAACTTGGAAAAATCACAACAGGGAGAGCTAACCAAAATCTTGCAAAGACATTCTACTACATTTGCATGGGAGTACACCGATATGAAAGGTATTGATCCTAAGACTTGCATTCATCACATCTACATTGAGGAAAACAGTAGACCAATCAGACAACCTCAAAGAAGGATGAATCCAAACCTTAGGGAGATAGTGAAAGAAGAGCTCCAAAAGTTACTTAATGTAAACTTCATTTACCCTATTTCAGATAGCCGGTGGGTTTCCCCTTTGGTTATAGTACCTAAAAAGAATGGTAAATGGAGGGTTTGCATTGATTACAGAGAATTGAACAAAGCAACCTTGAAGGATCACTTTCCTTTACCCTTTATTGATCAAGTATTAGATACTCTAGCAGGTAAAAAATATTTCTCATTTTTGGATGGTTTTAGTGGTTACAATCAAATTCAGGTAGCACCTGAAGACCAGGACAAGACCACATTTATCTGTCCATGGGGAACTTTTGCTTACCGAGTACTTCCTTTTGGATTATGTAATGCACCTGCAACATTTCAAAGGGCAGTACTAGGAATCTTTTCTGATCTAATTCATGATTGTGTAGAGGTCTATATGGATGACTTTACAGTTTATGGTAATTCATTTGAAGAGGCATTAGAAAATTTGGAAAAAGTCCTTGTAAGATCTAAAGAAACAAATCTTTCATTAAGTCATGAAAAATGTTTTATGATGTTTACTGAAGGGATTGTTTTAGGACATCATATTTCAGGAGATGGAATCAAAGTTGATAGATCAAAAGTCGAAGTCATCTCCAAGTTATCTATTCCAAATTGTCAAAAAGATGTTAGAAGTTTTCTTGGGTTTACTGGGTATTATAGAAGATTTATTGAAAACTTCACCAAGATAGCATCTCCACTCTTCAAATTACTTACCAAAGACTATGAATTCAAGTGGGATCCTGACTGTCAATCTGCATTTGAAACTTTAAAAACTAGAATATCTGAAGCACCCATTTTGAGAGGACCAAATTGGAAACTCCCTTTCCACATTTCTACAGATGCTTCAGATATAGCTCTAGGAGCTGTGTTGGGTCAAAAGGATTTAGTTCCTTATGCCATTTATTACACCAGTAAAAATTTGACTCCCACTGAGTTAAATTATACTGTGACTGAAAAAGAGTTCTTAGCCGTTGTTCATGCAATCAACAAGTTTAGACACTATATAACAGGCTATGAAACTTTTGTCCATACTGATCATTCTGCAATTAGATATCTCATGAACAAACCTGTTACTAATGGCAGAGTTACAAGATGGATTTTACTTCTACAAGAATTCAATATTACTGTGTTAGATAGACCAGGAAAACAAAATACAGTAGCTGATTTCTTGTCTAGAATTCAAAATACTAATGAAGATTCTCCCATAGAGGATAAGTTTCCAGATGAATATCTGTTTGCAGTAACTACTAAAACTCCTTGGTATGCAGATATTGCTAACTATTTGGTTACAGGGAAGCTACCTCCACACTTATTTCCTAATGAGAAAAGGAAAATCATTCAGGAGAGCTCAAAGTATTCTTGGATTTCTAATGAATTGTTCAAAACAGGGCTAGATTGTGTGATCAGAAGATGTGTTCGGGAAGATGAAATGCCTGACATCCTTAAGGCATGTCATGATGAACCATGCGGCGGACACTTTGCTGACAAGAGGACAGCCTATAAAATCCTTTCTTTGGGATATTATTGGCCTTCTCTCTTCAAAGATGCAAAGCAATATGTTAGAAGGTGTGACAACTGCCAAAGAGTTGGGAGACCAACTCCTTCAAATGAAATGCCACTACAGCCACAGGTACTCATCGAACCCTTTGAGAAATGGGCTTTAGATTTCGTTGGACCTATTAATCCACCATCTAAACAAAAGAAGTATATATTGGTTTGCACTGATTATGTTACTAAATGGGTAGAAGCCAAGGCATTGCCTTCTGCCACTAAAAATTCAGTTGTTCAATTTCTTTTTGAGGATATTTTTACTCGTTTTGGTGTCCCAAGAGAAATTGTGACAGATCAGGGAAGTCAATTTACATCTAAATTGATGGAGAAGCTGATGGAGGAATACAAAATCAAGCATAGAAAATCTACTCCATACCATCCGCAAGCAAATGGTCAAGTGGAATCTACAAACAAAGTTCTTGAGAGAATCATCACCAAGACTGTTCATCTCCACAGAAGAGATTGGGCAGAAAGGCTTCCTGAAGCCTTATGGGCCTATAGAACTACATGGAGGAACACAACAGGACATTCTCCCTATGAACTTGTTTATGGGAAAGAAGTCTTGCTCCCCATTGAGTTTCAAATCAAGACCTTCAAGATGGCAGTTCAGTTGGGGATGAGTCTATCAGAAGCCCAAAAGCACAGAATGGAGCAGCTGAATGAGCTAGATGAAATAAGACAAGATGCAATTTTAAGGACCGATCTAGTTCAGTACCAAAGAACTAAGTGGCATGACCGATATATCAAAGAGAAGAAGTTTCAAAAGGGAGATTGGGCATTACTGTTTGATTCAAAGTTTAAAGACTTCAAAGGGAAATTTCAAACTCATTGGCTTGGGCCATATGAGATTGATGAAGTCTTTAGTAATGGAGCAGTTCGAATCAAGAATATTGATGAGTGTCAAACTCCTCTCATTGTGAATGGCCACCGATTGAAAATTTATCATAAGCCACTCTCAAAAGAGGACTTTGTCAAAGTATTTCAAGGAAATTCTGCAATGAGGCTAGTGGAGAAGAATTCTTCTCCTCCATCAGCCTAATCTTTGTTTCTTTCTGAATTGAAAAAAAAATACATAAATAAAAATATGTGTATAAGCCTGAAAACCAATCTCAGATTGGCAGTCTTATATAGAAAATATGGAGTGAAAATCAGGGACACCTGACACTCTATATTTTCCAAAAAAAAAAAAATATCTCTCTCTCTCCATCCTCACTTCACCTTCATCATTTTTCATCTCCATTTCACTTCATTCCATTTCATTTTTTCCACTTCACTCCATTCACTCCATCTCATTCCATTAATAAAAGTCTCTTTCAGGACTATTTCCATTCAGTTAGTCTTTTTCTAACTAACTTTGTGCAGTTAAAAGGGAGATGTTTTAGTTTCCGCAGCTCGCACCAGTTTCCGCAGCCAGAAACGATTTCCGCAGCCAGCACCACTCTGTCTCTACAGCTAGCAGCACTCTGTTTCAAAAAGATTAACATCATCATCATCACCAAAGGCAAAAAGGATATGAGGCACCTGCAGGATCAAAAAGCAATCATGGATCAGCAACCTTAATCAACAAATGGCAAACCCATGAAGGTATGATCAAAATATTTTCCAAACAACCATTTAAATGTCATTTTATGCATAATTATTAAATCGTGGACAGAGCCACTAAATGCAATGATTCGGCAAGATCATCCCACTTCTCCTCCACGATAACACTTCATCCACCTCATACCCTCCTAACGGTCTCATAATCACTCTTAGTTCAAACTCAAATTGAGACTGTGCTTTCATTTATTAGCCGTACAAGGAAGAAGAGACCTATCGTACTACGTCTCTTCTCCACCACGATCTCCGCAGCCAATACTGAAACGTGTGCGTAAGCCACCCGACTCCAAGGGATTCGGCCGTTATTCCATCCTCTTATCACCCCATTTCCGCACGCATTTGAACTCATTCTCGTGTTTGTCTTCTACTCCCTCGCACTCACACCATTTCCACTCTCATTTTCGCTGCAAACTCCATAGCTCTGTTTCAAACCCCGCAGCTCTGTTTCAAACTCCACAGTTCTGTTTCAAACCCGTATTGCCTTGCATTACGTTGCGGCTATTCCACTTACAGTCGTAATCCATCTGTTTTTCCCGTGAGCATCCTCCTTGAGCATCCATACACAGTCAAAGCTTCAGCCGAAGTTGAGAGCCGAAGATGGGGAAGCTGCTTAGAGCTGAACCTGAAGGTTCAAAGTATTTAGAAGGGTACCCACAGACGAAAGAAGCATTAAAGAAGGCAAAATGGTTGAAGTTTATTCAAAAATTCAGAGGATATGATAAGGAGGTAACGAAAGCGTTTGCTCGATCCTTCAATGGACACACTGTGGAAGTAGGGGACCTGAAATTCACAATAACAGAGAACACCATAGCAACAACAACCAGTCTACCTCAGGTGGGAGACAGATGGTTTAAGAACAGAGGAGTGGAAGATCAGGGATGGAAAGACATGCTTAAGAACCCAGGTATGGACACTTCAATATTCACCAAAGGGATTCCTGTACATGTAATTAAGGAAGAATGGACTGCATTGTTATTACTTGTTCAAAAGTTTGTTACATGTGAGGGCCGCTTTGGCACTATGTATATGTACCATGCAAGAATTATGATGAACTTCATGGAAGGCCATGACATCAATTTACCCTACTTTCTGTTAAGAAGCCTAACGAAAATGAGTTCCACTGTCCAAAAGAATACAGGCCATATTGAACCTCACTTGTATCATCACGGGTTCATTAAAATTCTCATAGAGGACCAATTGAAAAATAACAATGATACATGGGAAAAGTTTTTAGTCAGGAATCATTTTCAAGAGGTAATTGAAGCTTCCGCTAGTAGTTCTCCTAGAGTCCCAAAAAGAAGTAGGAGAAGGAAAAGAGATGTTGCAGCCCAAGATCCTCCTATTGTAGAAACTCAGGAAACTACTCAAGAAGAAGACGAAGAGAGAGATAAAACTAAGAAACAGAAAAAGGATAAAGGGAAAAAAATTGTTCAAGAATCATATCCATCACCTGAACCTTCAGTAGAAGAAGACTCTCAAACCTTGGCTGATAGACTCTCACAACTTCAAGCTGCTGCCCTCTCAAAGAAGAAACAGAAAGAAAAACAGAGTGCCCAGCAAAAGAGCACTAGTACACAATTGAGAAGAAGCAGTAGACTTAAAGAAAGAATGAGTGTGACTAAAGAAAAACAATCACATTTCATTGATTTGGTAGAAAGAACACCTGAAAAGGTTCCAACTCAGCTTGACCTTGAGTCCACTCCTCCACGGGAAGAGAGCCCCTTTCAGCCAGAACCTCAAACAGAGTTTGATTTTGAACATAGCCCAAGAAGAACACCTGAAATTGACCCTGACCAGCAGGAGGTATACAATTATTTGGAGACCTTGGAGCAATGAGTTGCAGGTCCAAGCACTATATTGCCTCTTGAGGAACAAGTCCAATCTTTAAAACAGGAGGTGTTTGAGCTAGAAGTCCTGAACCGGCATATTAAACAAGAAAACGAAGCATTGAAAGAACAAATCAAGGTGGACAAAATTGTCCATGACAATACCATGCTTCACTTAGGACTCTAGCAGAAGAAGAACAGAAAATTGAAGAGAAAATGTAAGAAACTGAGCAGGGCCTTGATCAATTTGAAATTCAGGTGTTTAATCAAGAAACCAAGAACAATTTTGGCAGCAAGAAGAAAGAAAAGAAGGCTAGATGTTTTGGCAGAAGCATCTGAGCACATGGATTGAAAAGCAATAACAAAGTTTTGGTTGCATGAGGACATGCAACACCTTCACAGTGGGGGTATGTTGAGCCTCAAACCTGCACTTCTTTACACATCCTCTCAACCTCCTTTTCCTATTCATTTCCTTCTTTTGCCACTCATTCCCTTCATCAAATTGCTCAAATCATTGTATTTTAGGACTTTTTACATGGTTTGTTAATTATGCTAATGACTGTGTTGTTGGTTTAGAATTTTGGTTCAAGTGCCGCGTTTCCGCAGCTCACACAGGGTTTCCACAGCTGATCTCGGTTTCCGCAGCCAACCTCGGATTCTGCAGCTGTTTTATTAAACGGTATGTTCCAGGTGTCCTCCGGGAAGAAGAGCCACATGGGAAAGTTCATGGAACCAAGGACATGGTGTGTGTCCTTCCAGCTCAGCCAAACCAGTCATAAAAACTCATGGTCAACGAGGAGGCAACTACGGTCAATAGAGGTCATTGGCGGTGGCACGGCTCTGCGTGTTCTGTTTTAGAGCACGTGAAGAAAAACTGGCCTCTTCCTCAGCCACACAGACGGTGGGAAACACGAATCCAACAGAATATTTAATGCCCACCACGACCATTGCCTAAATCCGAGGACGCTGCCAGATTACGTGTTTTTACACAGCTGATAGAATAGCCTAGTTTGCGTTAAGTTAGTTTGCTTTCTCTGCTATAAATAAAGCGTCTCTGAACGCTGGATAGTTAGCTGCTGATATGTAATTTTGAACCCCACTGTACTTTCTATTTTGATACATAATATATGAGAATACTGTTCTCCATTTGAGCATGTAATTGATCTTTGAGCTAGCTGGAGTAGGCAGAGGGCCCCTGTTTACTTAAGGCCTGTACAGTGCTTTTAATTTCCTGCATTTCTTTTTATCATTTTATGTATAATAGTTGTACAGAATGCCTTTGATTGCTGTGTTTTGATCATGTACAATAGCTGTATATAACTTTGAATTCCGCTTATCTATATTTCTGCACTTTTGTTCATGACTGATCAGTGTGTTTTTGCAGATTTCTTAGGAGCCCGGGACAATTTTCTTTCTTCTCTTTTTACAACTAGTGGCATTTGTGATCGTCTTATCTAGACTGCTGATCTTTATTTTTGATTTTCATTAGTATCATTGCTTTAGTTTACACTTTACTTTCTGCTCATAGCTTATCAAGTTGTTCCTCTTTTGATGGCTCTTTTTGTCATAATCAACTAACTTTAGTGGAGCCAGAATATCACTTAGTGCAGCTTGGTTTATTCTGTTTTAAGACTCACATTGCTAACTTGCTCATAACTCTTTCTTATATGATCAATCCAGCTGAAGGCAGAAAGGTTAAGGGAAAATTAAGTAGTGTGATTTGTCACCTAGATTTTACATTGCTTAAGATTTAATTGAAGAGTTAAAGTAGTTGTTCTTATTTTTTTAATTGAGTTAATGTAGATGTCATTTTCAATTTCATTTTCATCAGCAGTAGAGGTACTGGGCCGATGCCATTGGTCTTTATTTGATGCCTTCATTTTCCTTTAAGAGTTGATTTCATTTCAGTTGTTGTTCAAAGCTTTCTTGTAGATTACTTTTAAGTTTTAAGAAATCATTTAGAACTCATCACAATCACACACACTTCACTCACTTTATTTCATTTCCATCACACCATTGTAGGAGAAATATATTTGAAAATAAACTTAAAAGGTTAAAAATGACAAAAACGTAAGAAACAGTTGCCTAAGTACATACAGTACACATCACTTCATCAGCTTACGAGCCCCAGGTTGACATTTAAAAGTTGCAATTTAGACATCACTAAATTGACCAAACACTCGGGGAGAGATGTATGTACCTGACAGGTAATGTAAGACATAGATGAAGCTCAGTGCATGAGTAAGCGCAATGGAAGGTAAGGCTATGAAAGTTGGTTGGACTGGTTGGGAATATTGTGGTAAATGGATGGTAGTAGTACATACATGTGAAAGTTAACCAAAAAGGTAATGTAAATGGATCTGAGGCATCAAATGCCTTGGCTATGTTGGGAACAACTATTTTTAATGTTGTGCATGCTATAATAAGGAATTTTTCTTAACCTGGACCTTATGTTATCTGCTAATTATGTTGTGATCACGATTATGCTGATATTATATATGTATACATTTATGTGTGTCGTGTCTGACAAGATTATCATGGAGCATGATTATTTTATATGTACATATGTATGTATGTATGTTGGGGCCTTCATTTTGATTTTTCAAATGTTTTGATTATTTTGGCGGGCCAAAGAATGGGGAGGAAATGGGAAACAACAACAATTAGCTTGCGGGAAGGACAACTGGACCAAAAAGTAGGAACAGGCAGCTGCGGAGGGGTTGCGGCAAGGTGGCGGCGGAAGAAAAAAGTAGCTGAGTAGACAGGAAGACAGAGGGGAAACCGAGGAGAAGAACATCCGAGCGAGAACTAGCAGTCCAAGAGGCATGGATGAATATAAAAGGAGAAGGCACATAAGGAAGAGGGGTTGGTCAGTTAGTATGTTGATGTTTGGGTTGCGGAGAAGATAGTCGATTGCGGCAGACTAGTACCAGAATGTAGAGGCATAGCTAAGTAGGACCTTTGAGCTAGAGAATGAGCTCGTGAGTCCATAAATAGGTACTCCTTGTAACTACTTGTGGCGAATGTCGAGATATCTTGTAATTTTTTATTGTCAAATTAATATAAAGGGAAGGTCAGATTGGTTGCGTAGCATAATGTGTGTGAGTGCATATGATGTGGTGACCCTTTTGAAATTTTGAAATGTTCTATAAGATTCATGCGTGTAGTAATTTATGTGTATTAGATGGTATATTGTTATCTTGAATATGTATGAAATGTTGTATATTTCCTATCAGTTGATGCTTCCTTGACTCTGTGACGAACCCTTCTTATTTCTGGTCGCGACACGCCTCGGGTGAGACTCCTTACCCCTTGGGTAAGGTGAAAATGCCAACATTGTCCTAGACTACAATGAACCATTGTTGGCTCTCTGCGCTTGAACCCAGGGTCTTTTCCCCTGATGACTCTTTTGTGCCAACAAATGGTTCCGTTGTCGGGACCTGAAGTTACAAGAACTGGTTCAGAACATGGTGTTGAGGATATTCAAGAAAGAGATTAGGGATTGGTGGAATCACAAAATAGATCAGTTTATAGCAGAGCAAGCTATCCATAGGAATCAACCAATCGGCAAGGTGAGTGAAGGGATTTTATATGCTGACGGTATCAATGACCAATATGAGATATTCTGGTGCAAGTTCCCAAAAGACTTGTACAATTGGTTAAGAAGGTTGAAAGGGTAGAATTGGTCAGGAGGATCGACATCAATTCACCAAAGTTGGACTTCCTTAGCTCTCATGTTACTTTAGTAGTTGGACAATGATCTGACTAGATCATTCAATTTTTGGGTAAAGACTATAGTGGAAGGATATATAGTCGAGTTTGCCGCCAAAAGTTATCAATCCTTCTCAGAGGAAAAAGAAATGTTTGGGTCCAGAGTAAGAGGAAGGTTGATGAGGGAAGTGTCATTGTGGATTAATATGTTTATGGTAGAAGAAGGACTACTACCCTCACCCACCACAGAAATGGTAGTGTAAAACCCCAGTGCCGGGGGAAGGACTTGAGTGTAGAATGATACCGGTTGGGGAATAGAGACGTTGCTAAAAGGATGGATGTAGAAGGTTTGAAGAAATCTAGAGACATTAGAGCAAAGAGGAGAGTGCTGCTAGTTGATAAGTGGCAGGCAAGGGTATTTCAAAATCTGAAGAAAAGAAATATGCGACCCCACCAAGTAGGAGTGGTGTCAGGAAAACCCCAAAAGAAAGGGGGAGGGAAAGGAGATGCAAATTAGAGCAAGACTAGCAGCAAGAGGTATAGGAGCCAGGAGGATGGAAAATATCCTTCCGTACAGGTTGCGGGAGGGATAGTGCAGGAGAAAATGTCGAGTGGGTATGAAGAGGAAGAGGAGAGAGAAGAGGACATGGGCGACGTCATGAGAAGATTATTTGCTGTAGGAGAAGCATCCATTAGGAGTCAACAACAACACCCCCAAGATACAGGTAGCATCCCTCCTAACCTTCCCCTGGTACCTTACTACAATTCGGAGAAATTTGTTATTAAATTAGCCAAGGCAATACGAGTACATAATGTGCGTGAGAAATATAAGGCCAATTTTAATATTGGAAGTAACAAGGGAACCAATAGTATTAGTAACTTGGGACTACAAGGATCCAGACAACCATGGAACAAGAGGTTCGTGTTACTAGCCCATACCCAAGTAAATATGGAAGGATCTTTTACCAAACATCCAGAGTTTGCGGGGAAGGGAAATGAAGACGTGGAACAACACTTCTATCTTTGTGAGGCTCTTTGGAGAGCACGCCAGACTCCAGAAAATGTCAGGATAGTGGATTTCCATACCATGCTAAGGGAGAGAGCTCTACATTGGTTTATAAAATGGGCGGAGCAAAACCAAAATCCCACGATAGATGATATCAAGAGAGGATTCATGCAAGAATTCAAAGTACCTCAGACAGACTAGCAAGGGCTATCAGAACTATGGGAGATCAAGCAGAAGGAGGGTGAAACTGCTTGGGAACTCATGCAAAGGTTTAAGGATGCCTTTCTAAGTTGAGTTACACTCTAGACCCGAATCACTAGCAGGACTGGTTCATCAAGGCACTCCTGCCCCTCATCAGAACGCCATTGATGCAATAGAAAATTGAAACTCTCCAAGATTCTTTGGAGCAAGCATCACACATAGAGGCCATGGATGGATATCCTCATGAATATCAGGGAGGGATGATTTTGCATGATTCATCAATCGTGGGCCTTTAGAATCAGATCAAAACTTTAACGGAGAAACTGAAGGATCTTCAACCAGTGCGACCAGCCAGACCCAACGTATGGTGCACACACTGCATGGTGGAAGGACATGTCACAAAAGAATGCCCAAGGTTGTGAGGAATTAACCATCCAAGAGGGGTTTCGAGATCTTCAGGGACCCCACCAACTACGGGAGTTGCGGCAGTAGGAGCGCAAGGAGTTTTTCCGAGACTAAATAAAAAAGACAATTGCGAGATCTGTAGAATGTATGGGCATCTGTCATAGATGTGCTAGATACTGCAGAAGTACTCCAACATCCTTAATAACAACTATTGTGAGTTCTGTGCATCTACAACACATCACACTAACTAGTGCTGAACATTGGATGCTCTAGCAGAGTGGCTGGATAGGGCGACATTCAGGATTAATGAGTCAAACTGGGGAGGATGAAGAGGAAATGGAAGAGGAGGAAGAACAGGAGGGAGAGGCCCCGTAAGATGCTACAACTATGACCAGGAAGACACATCACCAGGGAATGCCCACTCCCTGGGAGACCATGGTGCTCACAATGCAGGATCAATACTCATGCCACAGAGGATTGTTCGGAATGCAATACAAAGTGGGAGGAAAGGACCAGGTAGAGGGGGGCTAACTTTGCTAATGCCAAAACTCGTACTGATGATGGTCTTACCACAACCAATAGTAATATAGTTACAAGAGGAGGAAAGAAAATGGGGGAGGATCGTAGTACGGTGTACCCACCCTTGATTGTTAGAGAAGCATCTCCAACGAAAGAATATCAGCCTAAGCGCCAAAAGCAGTATTATCGTGAAGCAACTAAGTTGTTCGAGGGGATGACAGAGAGGAAGGAAGACTAGAGACAGAATGGCCACGTATTTGATCACAACTAGTTGATTGAAGAATGGTTTAGATTATTCCTGCAAATCATTGAAGATGAATACATGTTAAAGGAGTTGCGAAAAAGTTTAAAGTTCGTGTTATCAGTGGAGGAAGAGGAAGCGAAACAATCACCTGTCAGCCTACCAGAAAAGCATTCTAGAAGAGAGACAAAACAAGAAGAGAAGTGGAAAGTAATTCTGAATTAATGCTTAGGTTGTGGGATTCTAGATCAGGGACACGATGCTAGACCTGGGATTGGATGTAAACATCCTGCCAAGGAAAACATGGGAGGAAATGGGGAAACTGCAATTGAAATACTCACCGATTCAACTAAGAATGATGAACCAGTATTGTATACTACCCATTGGAAGGCTAGAAAACATAGAAGTAGATGTGGCGGGGTGAAGATTCATACTGAATTTGAGGTGATCGACATAATGGGAGATAAGGACCCATACCTAGCGCTCCTTGGGATCGACTGGGACTATGAAAACTATGTTGTCATCTGCCTAAAGAAAGAACTGATGATTTTCGAAGCAGAAGAAATGAGAGTAATCTAACCGTTGGACCCGTATCAAGGGCCCATGTTCACAGAGCCTCTAGATGATAGGGATGAACCAGGAATGTTGGACCAGCTATACACCTTAACAACAGGAAAAATGAAGGATTACATAAATCATATTGTAGGAGGATCTGTCATTTGGAGAAGTATTCAAAGCTCAGAGACTAGTTCAGAAGCTACATGGGATGCATGGCAGCAAGGAGGATATGAACTAAACACTAGATGTTGTGCAATGATAAGCTGAGTAAATTGGATAGGAACAAAGATAAGCGACTATCCCAAGTACTACAACATTGAACCGGTGGACATCTTCTTGAACAGGGTAGATAGAGAAATGAGGGAAGATCAAAAGATTCCTTTTCTTGATATTGCTCTCATGGAAACACCAGCAAGATGGTGGAGAACACACCGCAGTGCACTGTGAAACTGGGAAACCATCAAGCAAGCCATGAGGGAAATATTTTCCCAGGATGAAGACCGACCATATGATAATATGAAGTACATAGGGAATTCAAGTCCTGAGAGGCACATCGAGGCCTGCATAAAAGACTAGAAAACCCATGGAATACCAAGGATCTGTGGGTACATATATTCATACATACCCTAGGAACTATTCCCTGAGCTTGGTACGTACAGGAGGAACTCCGTCGACAAACGATGGATTGGGATGTTTTGGAGGCACAATTCGTTAGCATCTTTTCATTCAGAGGTGATGATGAATGCATGACTGAGACACTCCATGTGATAAAAAGGGTTCTGTTCACCCCATAACAGTTAGTTGAAGGTTGTCTTGACAAAATTTCTCTACAATATCTGTATGACATGAACTCTCCAAAATACGCAACCTGTGACAAGGTGGATGCAGATCCAAAAGAGGATGGGTTGGACAGATTGAGACACTTGACCTTCGAGGAAACAGAAGGAGAGAGAGACATTCAGGAGAGTCCCTTAAGAGAAGGTGCTCACCTTCTGCCAATGAAACTGAGGAAACAAAATGTTGGGATGGAGGATAAACCAAAAATGGCGTCTGTAGGAGATTACCGGGATGAACAGACTACGAGAGAAATTTTTGACCTATTGTAGGAGTACCAGGACTCGTTTCCAGCTTCAGTAGCAGAGTTGAAGGGGATTAAAGGAGACATAGGGGAGATGAATATTGTTCTAAGGCTGAATGCCCGGCTGATAAAGCACATGCCATATAGACTGAACCCAAGGGTGAAGGAGAAGGTTAAGAAAGAAATCAACAAAATGTTGGAAGCAGGGATCATATTTCTGGTAGATGAAGAAGAGTGGATAAGTCCAATAGTCATACAAAACAAGAAGGATGTGACTAAAATCAGAGTATGCATTGATTACAAAAGTCTCAACAATGCATGTGTGGATGAGCCATTCCCGACACCCTTCAGTGATGAAGTCCTGGACAATGTGGTGGGTAATGAAGCATCTTCGATTACAGATGGATTCTCAGGCTACCATAAAGTTTGAATAGTCGAGGAGGATAAAAGGAAAACAACATTCACTACGAATGGGGGTCATATGCATACAACATAATGCCCTTCGGATTGAAGAATGCACCAGCGGTCTTCTCAAGAATTGTCATTGCTGCATTCTGAGACTACATTCATAGATTTCTTGAGGTATACATGGATGACTGGATAGTGTATAGCCTGCTAAAGAAACACACCAGCTTACTAAGGGTTATGTTTGAAAGGTTCCGGAAAATACAAATTTCTTTAAACCTCAAGAAGTGTATTTTTGAAATCCCATTTGGAACACTGTTAGGCCAAATCGCCTGTAAGGATGGAGTATGCGTAGACCCAGCGAAGCTTGCGATAATTGTCAACATGGAGCCACCGTGCAATGTGAAGCAACTAAGGTCAACCCTAGGCCATACGGGCTATTACTAGAACTTTATCAGGAATTATGCATCAATCACAACCCCGATGGAAAAATTACTGAAGAGGACGAAAGAGTTCATTTGGACTGATGACTGTCAAACAACACTGAATATACTGAAAGAAAAACTGGTAAGCACCCCGATCCTTGTCTATCTAGATTGGAACAAAATGTTTCATGTAGACATTGATGTGTTAGGGATAGCACTGGGAGCGGTCTTATCACATCCAGGGGAAAGAAATATGGACCATCCGGTGTATTACGCCAGCAGAAAGCTATCAATTGTGGAAAGGAATTATACAACAATCGACATGGAGGCATTGACCATGGTTCTCTCCAAAAGTTCAGGCATTACTTATTGGGGGCGCCATTCAAGTTCTTCATAGACCATTATACACTGAAATACTTAGTAAACAAACTAGTACTAGAAGGTAGAATATACCGATGGCTATTGCTATTCCAGGAATTTACATTCGAGGTCATCATAAAACCTGACAGACTGAATGTGGGGCCAGACCACTTATCACGACTGGAGACAAGAGAGAATGAGGGAGCATTGGATGATCGGTTAATCGATGCCGACTTATTCAGAATAGAGGCAATTCCAGATCAGATAGAAGAGATCGCCACATTATTAACAACAAGCCATTTCCCAAAAGGATATATAGCAGCACAAAAATGACACATAATAGTAAGGGCAGTGGACTACCAAATGATAGCAGGACACCTCTATAAAATGGGCCTAGATCAAGTGTTGAGGCAGTGCATCCTTCAACATGAAAGGGGAGAGGTATTATGGGAATGTCATGCGGGAGTAGGTGGGGGCCATGTAGGGGGTAAATCCATCGCAAGGAAGATACTGCAAGCAGGACTATGGTGGCCAACCATTCATAAAGATTCTAAAGAATATGCTAAGAGCTGCAATGTCTGTCAGCGGGTTGGAAAGCCTTCCCGACGGGATGAGTTGCCTCTAAATCCCGTTCACACAGTGCACATCTTTGAGAAATGGGAAATAGATTTCATTGGACCTATTACACCACTGGCAAGACATTCATGTGCAAGATACATAATAACCGCAACGAAATACCTCACCAGGTGGACAGAAGAAGCACCTGTCAAGGACTGTACAATGGACATAGCCATAAGGTTTACTTTCGAGAACATAATCTCGAGGTTTGGATGCTCGAAGAGACTCACAAGTGACCAAGGAACACAATTTATAAACGAAACTATTGAGACTCTTCTGAAGAATTTCATGATTCAACATAACAAAAGTAGTCCATATCATCCACAAGCCAATGAAACCGTTGAAGCATTCAAAAAAATCTTGGAGAAATATCTAACAAATATTATATCAGCAAACATGGATGACTGGGATGAAAGAATACCAACAACTCTATGGGTGTACTGAACAACTGTGAAGAGACTCCATAAGCAAACTCTGTTTCAGCTAGTATACGGAAGGGAAGCAGTGGTTCCAATAGAGTTCATTAGACCAAGCATATTCATATCTGAAGCAACAAGAATGGCGAACAAATGGCTTTGAGAGAAAGACTTAGTCAGCTAATGGAACTTGACGAATCTCGATTCTTGGCCGAATTTCACCAGTCAATGGAGCATAAAAGGCAGAAAGCTTCACACGATAGGCATATCAAGAAGAATATATTTGGAGTTGGGGATTAGGTATTACTATACGACAAGAAGTTCCAGAAATTCCCAGGAAAACTACAGATGCAATGGCTGGGCCCGTTTATAGTTATAGAAATTAGAGATTTTGGAGCAGTGAGATTGGCACAACTGGATGGAATCATGTTGCACGGATGGGTAAATGGCACATGCCTAAATCTCTTCCAAACTTCATCAACCACAAATTCAAGATAAAGAGCATCTTGAAAATGAGCCCACAAGTAGGTAGGAGGTAATAAGATTTAGTTATTTTATGCAACTAGTTAGAGTCATGCTTTTCATCATAAAAATAAGTGAAATGATAATAAGGTTGCGGCAATAATTTCATCACGCTGCAACCCATTTGTGGTCACAGGGGGGGTTGGGGGGGTGAAGTAGAATTAGCAGTCACACATGTAGGCACAATCATCAAATTACACATAGGCAGACGCTTTTCCCAGTCTTTATGATCACACGTTGTACCCATCCTTTCTATTGTACCAGTAGTCATTTCCATAATAAGTAACTAATAATGTAACTGCCAAAGTAGGAGCCGCAAAACATTTTCCCGTTAAGCACAAGTTTAGTTAATAAATAACCCTATCACAACAAAATTAATACACCATGCAACGCACTCTGTCCTTTCCAAGCCCACGTCACAGTTGTCAGGTCCAGGTCAGCCGACGACGGTAGAGAATGGCTAGAACACATGGGGAAAGTTGTCGGAGTAATTAGTCGCTAAGGCCCAGTCAAGAAACGTTGCGTCAAAGCCTGACTACTTAACTCACAGGATAATGAAGGAAATCATAGAGTTTCAATTGCAGATAGAAGAAGAATTCTAGGATCGCTCTGAGGAACAGCTACAGAAACATAGAAGTGAGAAGCCCGAGGTTACAATTGTATACCAGAGACAAAGGGAGATGGCGAAGGGAATTGTCTTAGTTCCACAAGATCCGTTAGATGAGCGAATTGAGTTGGTCGATAATTTGTATGGAAAATATGATAAGGCAATTCTAATTGACAATGACCTTACAGATTGCTTCCAATTCCCAACTCTGAAGAGGGAGGTTTACACAGAGGAAATCCAGAAGGACGACGACACCAAGACTTCTAGAGTTAAGGAGGCCTTCAAAGGATTACAGAGGTTGACCTTACTCAATTTGAGAAGCCTACCTATTTTCAGCACTCAATTCGCTGCAATGCAATGAACTAAACTCCTGACAAGCAGAATTCATGGGGGATCACTGTGGCTTGAAAAAGAGTACCCCATTCATGTAGACAATATTCATCATATAAAAAGGTTGTCAGCAGGAGGGAACGCAGTCAGCACAACATTCTAAGAAGGTGCTAAGAGAGCCAAGAAGCAGAGCAAATATAACTACTATGCAAGATATTGGACGAAACGGGGTGGAAGAGGAGGGAATATGGATATGATAAACAAAGTCGACATCAGATTTTCCTGCTACACCATAGAAGGTGTTAGTGTCAGTCTTTGTAACCTTCCTCCAGTGATCAAACATGCTCTTACAAAGTGATTTTAAGGTTTCAAGGTCAAATTTTGTCATTTCAGTGAGTCTTCAAGCAAAATTTGGTCACTAAGCATTAGGTCTAGGGTTTGCTTTTAATCCTTCCAAAGTTGTCCAAATGTCGTTCCATGTCACCATTCAGCTAAGTCTACCATCACTCAGAGGGTTTTCATCATCATGTCAAGTTCCACTGGGTCATTTTACACCTTGTTCATGCTTCAGTTGTGCCTAGGTAAGGTTCATTTCCCTCTCCTAGGGTTTTGAAGGTAATTTCTCTTGGATGGTAAAACCATCAGAAAAACTTGTATCCTGATGTTCATACACCTTCCCCTATCCTTAATGTAGCTTATTAGACACTTCCCATCACTCAGATCCCCAAAATTCCTCATTTTTGCACAAACCCTAGTTTCTTGCTACAACTTGGCAATTTTCTAGGCTAGACCTGTGTTTTTCCCTTTTGGACCCCTTCCCCTCACTCAATATTTTAGATTCCACTTTCCCCTACTTCCTAACATCTCTCCCTACTTCCAAAAATTTTCTCAATAATTTAGAAGCCCCTTATCCCCTTCATTTCGCTTCATTACGACAAATCCCCTGTTCCACACATCGGGGTAGATTTTACTCAAATGATTTTTCTGAGCAAGAAAAGATGAATTTTGGAAAACTAAGAGAGGTTTTTGTCCAAAATAGGCCAAGGAAGAAAAAAAACCTTCAATTTTTACACAGGTGTCATGGTTTAGGAGAAATGTCAAAAATACAGTTCCCTCGGGAGAATTGATGCACCTCTGAAGTGACCTTGGGAAAATCAAGTTTTTTCCTAGCTTGGTTAGCCAAATGACTTGATTGATAGGTCAAATGATAACTAGAAAAAAATATATTTCCAATGAGCTATCATGAGCTCAATTTGGAGTTGAGGAACACCTTCAAAAGTTGATTGCAACAACACTCTTCCTTTAGGCAGCCTCATTTGGCACATTTTGACCAGTCTTGGGAGATTTGATTTTTGATAGGGAAAATGAACTCCAAATTGAAAATTTCTGGTTGAGTTAGAAAGTAGACTTAAATACCTTTCCAACGGGTTATCTTGTGCCCAATTTGGACATCACAAAGCCTTCCAAAAGTGTACTGCAAAAAGCGCTATGCATAGGGTAGGTGGCGCGGCGCACATAACTGGTGCGGCGCATTGGGCTCAAATTTCCAGTGTAAAAATACACTGGCACGGCGCATAGAGGAGGCGCAACGCATTGGGCTTGAGGTGGGGCGTATAGAGCTTCCAAGCCCAATTTTCTCAAAACTTCATCAAATCACCCAAATCGCACGAATTTGCCTTGTGACAAGTAGGTAGAGCCTCCGTCATTGTGTTTTATCCAAGTTTGTGCTTATATCATGGTGGTTGAAGAATGGTAATTGTTTTAAACACAAAATCAAACCCTACCATTTGACATTCTAAGATACTTGCTGCCTAGGGTTTTAATAACCATTTTGCTACCAAATCTATCATTCCTTAATCACTCCCTACTCCATGTTCCCTTGATTTCCCTATTCCCCAAATTCACTAATCCCCTCTCCCCATTCCCAAAGCCACAAAATCAAACTCCCAAACCCTAGTCCCATACTAAAAACTCCAAAAATACTCCCTAACCCATGTTCCCTTGATTAAAACCTACCCCCAGTAGTCCCTAAATCCCTCATTATTTGTTCTTCCTCCTATAGTTGTATCACTCTTCCCCTTGGTGGAAAAAGTCAAAATACACCATCAAGACAGTTCAACACATCACAGCTCACCTATTTCTCATCAAAGCAGCTCCAAAACAGTTCATTCAATACCAGTGATGGCATCTAATCCTTCATATGAGTATGAAGAGGTGACACACAGTGACTCACCAACAGGAGTACATGCACCTAGGAGACCTCATAAAGGTGGCAAAACATTCGGGAGAATCACCAAGCTGCCCAAAGGAGGAGGGTGGAGTTCACTTCACTTGAGCAGGAGGTTAATGCCGATCGAGAGTCATGGCTTGAAAGAGCCAACATCCACTTAGAGAGACTACTAGACAAGGCCGACAAGGAGAAGGCATTGCTGAGACACATGGCTTTTCATTACATGGCGAGGAACAAAGTTTGCAAAGGCGCGAATCAGGAATTTAAAGGAAAAATTAAGGAAGGCATCAAAGAGGCAAAAGAGGCAAAAGGAGCATGATCAACTTCAAATATTGGCCAAAGCCTCTTTAGCCCAACATAGCTCTTGATAGAGAAGGTCTAGCCCAAATTTCAAGAAATTTGGAGCAATTTTTGCATTTTGGAATTTTTTTGCACAAAAAACAGAGTTTTCCTCCCTATGCGTCGCGCCATGTGGCGCTCGCTTTTGCTAGAGGGCTCCAAATCACAAAATCTTTGTATTTCTGGATTTTTCATGAAAATTTATGCTTGCCTACTTATGGCCAAGAAGTTTTGGCAGGTTTTGAGCCCTCAAAAGGTCAAAAAACACTCAAAAAATGACCTCACTGCCCCTATTTTGACACACAGGAAGTAGTGTTGGGAGAATGGACTTTTGGAGAGGAAAATGGAGGCCAAATTGAAAATTTCAACTTGGGTTGGAAAGTATACAGGCAGACCTTTCCAGCAAGCACACCTGGACCTCATTTTGACATCGGGAAGGCTTCCAAAAGTGGGTCCAAACAGGCGCTACGCATAGAGAATCAGGCACAGCGCATAGAGGAAAAATTGCTAGTTTGACCAAGTTTTGCTCTGTTTTTTGCCCAGCTTTGCCTAGTTTGACTTTTTTACTTTCCTAATGGCAAAATTATGATGTAATTTGATGTATATTGATGGATCATGATGTAAATATGTCAAATTCTCACTTGGTAAGGTAGATTCATCAGTTAAAAAGTTGTTTGAAACTGAATGAATCAGTTCCCTAGTTTATAGAGGCAGGCAGTTTCATGGCCTAATTTCTAGTTCCTAGTTTAGAATCAGTTGGATCAGCTCCTAAACATGTGAGCTCGACCCCTAGAGGCATGGGAAGGAGTTAGGCTTGTCTATATCATGTAATTTCTCAGTCATTTTTAGGGTTGGACACTTGGGATTGCTTGGCACTCCATTGTACATCTGATTTCTGCATTTTTGGCAAAGGAAAGACCAGGGTTTTGCAGCACTTGTTGGGATCCTTGTGGCTTTGTGTTTTGATGGTGTTTTTCTTCATGTTATTGTAAGTTCATTGATGTTTTATGTATGTGTTGGCATTATGATTCAAGTGTTGTCCTTGATGGCAACTCACTCAGAGGTTGGTACAGGTGCTCAGAGGTTGGTACAGGTAATGGCAACTTAATCAGAGGACAGATCTTAGTACAGCATGGCAAGAAAGTTCATACACGCAGGTTCGTTAAGCCCAAGTCGCGTGTACACGTAGGTTGGCTTTAGCAAAAGCACGTGTATGTGGAAAAGTACCTTTGGTCCATGGCGGTTAGTCCTTGGAAGTTGTGCCTATGTGTCTCGACGGGCGTGTCGATCCCTAGTTTTGAAGTTGATGGTATTGTGTTACTATGGTTTTGGCTCTTGGTATTGAACAAGGCCTAAGGCTATATAAGGAGAAGATCATTAGGCAAAGATATGGACTGTGTGTTTGACGCAATGAGAGGATCTGGTATTGCTGGTTATCTGTTCGGGACGTTTTGGCAAGGGTCGGATCTGACAGTGAAGGCATAAGAATCTATTTCTAGATCTGCACGCGGGTTGCCTTTGGTGAAAGCGCGTATACACGCGGTTTTGGTACAGCGAAGTAGCGTATGCATAATAAGATTTGATATTTCAGGTTGCTGCTGATTCTGGTGGTTGTTGCAGAGTTCTGGGCTCTGGTTTGGGTTCTGTGTTCTTGATGACAGGGTTTCAGCGATTCAGTATTGGGTTGTTTAATGAGTTATGATGCAAGTATAAGTTGATGATTGTATTGCAGTAATGTTTGTTTTGTACTCTTGGATCCAGTCTGAAAATTGATGAAACGTGGTCCCTGAAGGTTGTAGGGTCAGCACCTACGTACTAGTAAATGAATCAGCTAGTACAAGAGCTGAGGGGGTTGTAGCTCCCTTCCAGAAGTAGTTGGAAAACGAGAGAGGGTTGTAGCCCTCTGCAGGTTGTAGCCTGCGTACTGGTAAAGGACTGCACCAGTACATTGTAAAAGAAGTTTCTCATTAAAGAAGAAAGAGACGAATTGCAGCAGGTGGTTTTCACCCACATTGGGTTTCCACCTTATATCATGGTGTTCATGTGTGTGGCTCTTGTGTGATGTTCTGTTCTGTTATACTGCACCTGTTTACTGTTAATATACTTAATAATGTTCTGATGCATTTACAGAAGATTAAAGCTAACTGAATTATAAGATCTCTGGGTATACGCTTGTTGCATTAGATACAGTCGCGTGTACACGCGGGTTCACTTAACGAAAGTAGCGTGTATTTTTCTGAGCATTGAAAAAGTTTTATTGATCTGATAATATTGATTCACCCCCCCCCCCCCCCCCTCTCAGTATTATTTCCAACAATTGGTATCGGAGCAGGTCCTTCAGAGGAAGCTTGATCGCTTGAAGGAAAAGATCCATCAGAATGGCTAATCCAGAAAGAGAGGCACACATCAGGCCACCAGTCTTTGACGGGAACAATTTTACTCACTGGAAGATAAGAACCACTGCATATCTACAGTCTCTTGGAGCAGAAGTTTGGGGAATTGTAGAAGGAGGATACAAATTTCCATCAGCAACCCCTACAGATCCAGTAGAGAAAAAGAAATATGAGCTCAATGCCAAAGCTATTACTGTCCTATTGAGTAGTTTGACTCAATCAGAATTTATGAAGATCATGCATTTCAAATCAGCTAAAGAAATATGGGACAAAATCGTTACAAGCTACGAAGGAGATGATCAGGTAAAAAGAGCAAAGCTTCAAACTCTCAGAATTCGGTATGAAACTCTTAAGATGCGTAGTAATGAAAGCATAGCTAATTATTTCCTGCGTATGGATGAGATTGTGAATTGTATGAGGGATCTGGGTGAAGAATTTGAGGAAATTGTCTTATTTGAAAATGTTTTGAGATCTCTGTCTGCTAAATTTGATTCTAAAGTATCTGCCATAGAAGAAAAGGAGAATGTGCAGAAAATCACCATGTCACAGCTTCACGGGATCTTAACTGCTTTTGAAATGCGACAAGAGGTACCACCAGAGGCCGCATTCGAAGTGTCAGAGGAAGAAGATGAGGTAAATTTTGTCAAGAATCTTGAACGGGGAACTGGACGGTTCAAAGGTAAGCTACCTTTCAAATGTTTTCTATGTGGTAGAGTTGGTCACTATGCTGCTAGATGCCCTCATAACAAAGGCAAGATATTTGAAGAAGATGGTAGAAGCTATTATACCCATATTAAAAGTTCATTCAATGATAGTGAAGATATTAGAAGTCTCATGGCACATGAAAAGAAGAATGCTTCATCCAATAATAGCGAAGATATTAAAAGTTTCATGGCACATGAAAAGAAGAATGCAGAAACTGAAGAAGTTGCCAAATTAAAAGAACAATTGGAGACAGAAACCAGGGTAAGGGAGAAATTGCAGGATATAGCAAAAGATCAGAGCACAACTATTCAGAGACTTGAATCAAAGATCCTCTCTCTAAAAGAAGATCTTGAAGATCAAGAAAATGAAGTGATCAAACTAAAGCGACAAGTGGAAGAAGGGAGAAAAGATGAAGAAGACCTAAGGAAGCAGTATCTGAAAAAGGAAGAACAACATCAAGTTGAGGTAAATATCTTGAAAGGTAAACTAGAAGAAAAGGATAAGCTTTTACGATTTCAAGATAGTTCTAAAGTCTTGGATGATATTCTTAATAGTCAAAGATCTCCTGCTATCAAGACTGGTCTTGGTTTTCATGAATATGTTGAAGGTGAATCTAGTTCACAAGGTGAGGCAAGAAACTCTAATGAGAAATCTGAAATGCTCAAGGAACAACCAAGGAAAGAAATTCCTCAAGGAAGATCCTTTACTCCTAACTATGGATGTGATAGATGATTATTTCCTCCACTGAATAATGTTGAATGTTATGTATGTCATAATCTTGGACATGTTGCAGCCAGATGTAGAAGTAGAATGGTTCAAGAAAGATCATCGCATCCCAGGTATTTCAGAGGGTATTGCTTTGCCTGCAATGCATATGGACACAAAGCAATTGATTGTGATAGAAGGAACATGAAAAATGTAAGGTGTTATACATGCAACAAATATGGGCATAAAGCAAGGGAATGCAGGAGTAGATTTCAAAATTCAAGACAAGAGGACCATACATCATCACAGTTGCAGGAATTGAAGAAGACAGAGACAGAAAGGTGTGGCATAACTCAGTCAGCTGACATAACAGACACAGGGGAATTTGAAAGCGATGAAATTCAGTATTCCATCCTGCATACGTTGATATAATGAAGACAAGTCGCGTATATACGCGAGTTACAGGCTGTAAAGTCGCGTATATGGAGAAAGGGCAGCAGAACAAACCCAGGTTCAGTCATGGTTGGCTCAGGCTCAGGGGGCAGCAGAACAGACTCAGGAAATGGTTCAGTCATGGCTAGCTCACACTCAGGGGGAGCATATACTTCAAATAATTCATTGTTGGCATTATGGATTGCTGATGAAACTAAATGATACATCTTGTTGTTTGATCAAAGGAATAGTATTGCAGGTTGATGATTATGGTACAAATCTGAATGGCTGGTCTTAGATCCTGCATTTGCTCAGGGGGAGCATGGATAGATTGGTACGTTTTGGCATATACAAAGGGGGAGCCAAATCAGAATCTTCAGCATGTACTCAGGGGGAGTATGGACAGTAGTATGGACAGTAGAAGGTATACCAAAGAAGAGAATATATTGGTACGCCCTTTGCCCTTGATGTCAAAGGGGGAGAGTGACTTGGTGTGGTGGTTGCCATCAAGTCCAAAGGGGGAGATTGTTGGCATTATGATTCAAGTGTTGTCCTTGATGGCAACTCACTCAGAGGTTGGTACAGGTGCTCAGAGGTTGGTACAGGTAATGGCAACTTAATCAGAGGACAGATCTTAGTACAGCATGGCAAGAAAGTTCATACACGCAGGTTCGTTAAGCCCAAGTCGCGTGTACACGCAGGTTGGCTTCAGCAAAAGCGCGTGTATGTGGAAAAGTACCTTTGGTCCATGGCGGTTAGTCCTTGGAAGTTGTGCCTATGTGTCTCGATGGGCGTGTCGATCCCTAGTTTTGAAGTTGATGGTATTGTGTTACTATGGTTTTGGCTCTTGGTATTGAACAAGGCCTAAGGCTATATAAGGAGAAGATCATTAGGCAAAGATATGGACTGTGTGTTTGACGCAGTGAGAGGATCTGGTATTGCTGGTTATCTGTTCGGGACGTTTTGGCAAGGGTCGGATCTGACAGCGAAGGCATAAGAATCTATTTCTAGATCTGCACGCGGGTTGCCTTTGGTGAAAGCACGTATACACGCGGTTTTGGTACAACGAAGTAGCGTATGCATAGTAAGATTAGATATTTCAGGTTGCTGCTGATTCTGGTGGTTGTTGCAGAGTTCTGGGCTCTGGTTTGGGTTCTGTGTTCTTGATGACAGGGTTTCAGCGATTCAGTATTGGGTTGTTTAATGAGTTATGATGCAAGTATAAGTTGATGATTGTATTGCAGTAATGTTTGTTTTGTACTCTTGGATCCAGTCTGAAAATTGATGAAACGTGGTCCCTGAAGGTTGTAGGGTCAGCACCTACGTACTAGTAAATGAATCAGCTAGTACAAGAGCTGAGGGGGTTGTAGCTCCCTTCCAGAAGTAGTTGGAAAACGAGAGAGGGTTGTAGCCCTCTGCAGGTTGTAGCCTGCGTACTAGTAAAGGACTGCACCAGTACATTGTAAAAGAAGTTTCTCATTAAAGAAGAAAGAGACGAATTGCAACAGGTGGTTTTCACCCACATTGGGTTTCCACCTTATATCATGGTGTTCATGTGTGTGGCTCTTGTGTGATGTTCTGTTCTGTTATACTGCACCTGTTTACTGTTAATATACTTAATAATGTTTTGATGCATTTACAGAAGATTAAAGCTAACTGAATTATAAGATCTCTGGGTATATGCTTGTTGCATTAGATACAGTCGCGTGTACACGCGGGTTCACTTAACGAAAGTAGCGTGTATGTTTCTGAGCATTGAAAAAGTTTTATTGATCTGATAATACTGATTCACCCCCCCCCCCTCTCAGTATTATTTCCAACAGTATGCCATTTCCCTTCTCATTGCTTCTGAAATTAAACAAATTGAGTGACAAAGGTAGAATTCATGAGTTTGTTGTGCTCTGCCTTAAAATTTGTTTAGTTTTACATGTTTTCATCTATTTGGAGAGGATTCTTGCAGCCTCTTACCCTCTTCAGCTCCTTAGCGGTCTTTTCTATCCATTCATTTAATCCAAAGCATCAAAACTACTTCCTACCTTGCCCTAACCGGAACTCTGCAAAAATTTGGCCTCATCCCCGGACCCAAATTTGCCTTTCCTTTTTTCCAACAAAAAACCCCCGAAAAATCAAATCAAATCCTTGCACTTCATACCTAGCCTAAGATTAGTAGTTAAATCAGTCATCTCAAGCCCCATCTGATTATCTTTTGCTGATATTGACCCGGAGAGAGCCCTCTCCTATCCTCGTAGGGCTAGCTACGAGGCTGAGCGTGGTTTGATGTGGACCTAGAATATTACCTTTTCAGCCTGAGGTAAATCTAGGCTCTAACAGCAGGAAAAACGATGAGGCACTTCTAGAGGAATGAATGCACACTGGATGCAATTTCGGTTGCAGAACGTTGCTGCCAAGGGGAGATACTTAACTGGTCCACTTTCATTCTTAATGAACTGTTTGAAGCATGTGAAGATGTGTATAGGCGGAGTACCAATTTTCTGTTTGGGTACATCCTAATGTCTTTGGCAATGTGGAAATGGAGGCTGCCGAGAGAGAGGGAAATGATGCCCATTGGTGAAGGCCAACCGATAACACTCCATTATGAACCATGGAGAGCATCGAGGGATCCCAGCACGAAATATATAAATGAAACAAATTTCTAGGATTGGTATGAACTAATGCTAACAACAGTTAGGTTGATGCAAAGGATACCTAAGACTCTGCTGGATGAATTTTCAAAAGAAATATGGTTCGGAGCCTCACATGCGCACACCTATCTTAGACCAAGGTGCGTCCACCTGGAGACATTTAAGATGAGGCCACAAAGATTCGTTTTGATTGAAACAACATTACACACTGAGGTGGGATCATGGCCGGGGGTGGCTTGTGAAATTATTGATGGGAAATACAACTATTTGTTTAGGGCCTTAAAGCAATAGGCACAAGGGGAAGATGCAACAGAAAGCAACAGAAAGAGACTGGCCAAAGATGTCCTCCACCTAATGGTGCTTCAGATGGAGGAGAGAATGTTCGCGTTGAGACCAAAAATAGCAAGATTTGAACGCTAATCAGGTGAGAGTAACCAACCCTTGCAATTTCAAGGTTCCATTATGTTTTCACCCATTATCACAACCCCGCTGGCCATGAAACTCCCCACTGGAATAGCCCACACTCCATCTCGACCAACAGTCCCCAAGCCAAAGAAGAAAATAGTTGTTCGCAGTCCAGCCGTTAAAAAACTGAAAACTGCTCCACTACCTCCAATTGTCGATCTTACTGATGAGGTTGAGCTATTAGTTTCCGCATCCCCCATAATCGAATAAATTACTCCCATCACCTCCACCGCCTTACATCAGTCACAGGAATCCTCCCCGCACACAACCTCCACCTCCGTGACCCTGTCAAAAACCCTCCTGTCCGGCCGATGACGCATAACTACAGAAACAGAAGTTGAGTCAGCAAGGCAGGACAAAGGCACCACTTCTTCCAGCTATACATAGCTAGCATCACTCGCATCAATACTACTTGGGTCAGACCCACCGCTAGGGGAAGCCTAGACATAGTTCCGCCGGGAATAAGGGTTGAACTGTACCGGCCACTTTTTCCTATAAATCTCACAGTGGTCCCAAACCCTAGCATTGTTCCACCTACTCCACAGTTCACTCCACAGTCACAACAAGCTCATTCACCCACCTCCCACTCTAAAAAATCCATAGCTAGTGGCCTACCCATACAATAGCATTTCCCAGAGCCCAACACAATGCAAGGAAACACACTAAAAAACTGGTCATCGGCACAACTATTTACATTCATATAACAAGAAACACACAGGGTCGAAAAGATCCATGAGGATCTGGGCAAGGAGCATGAGCAACAGACAAAGCAACTGCAAGTGGTGATGGAAGAGATAGATCACCTAAGACAGGAGAACACAGATTTACAAGCCAAGGTTGACTAGGTCATGTAGAGATTCCAATCGTTATGGCCAACGATCATGGATACAAACACGAAGGCGCCAACCGACATCACAAACTACACACTAGTAAGCTGTTACGACCACATCCAAGTGACATGCTTGAATCTGGTAGCCACTAATGCCAACATGAAAAAGAAACTGGAGACGATAAAATCAGCACTTCTGGACCCAAGTGAGATATACGCGAGGACTGTTTAGGGAAAAGTCACCGAAGTAGAAGCAAAGAAGCAAGCACTAACCAATGCCCTCGCGGAAGGCTATGCCCAAATGAACAAAGTCCATGATTGGTCAGGAAGCCTGACACTGATATACCCCATGAGAGAGCGAATACAGGAATTATTTGCCAGCACAAAGGACTGCACAGACTCTGTCCACCTATAACAAATCAATGACCAGATCGATGCAATCCAGGCCCAAGTCGATCAAATTGAGGAAGAGTCAGCAAAAACGAAGAAAGTGATTAGAGACATGCGCCCACCGGTCCGTACGCAGGTTCTAACTCTAAAGGAGGTCTGCGACACAAGCGGAAAGCAATGGGACAACCTGCAAAGCCAACGACCAATAGAGTTAATGTCTAATACGGCCGAGGAATTCACTCAACGCACTGACGCAATCCTCATCAGATGGGAAGCTACCATTCAAAGGTACAGAGAATTCAGGCAGCAAACCATGATAGATGTTCTGGAGTTGGAGCCTTCATTTGAAATGGGGGAGCCTCAGAAGGAGGAAAGTGTAGTAGGAGCAGATACCACCCTGCAAGCGTTGGCCAAAGCAAAAGAAGCACCAACCCAACAGTCAACAGAACCAGCACAACTGACAGTGCAACCACCAACCAAAGAACCCATGGAGATACCAGTAGGGCCGACCGAGGTTGAAATGAATTGAATCGGGGATGAGTCAAAGAATTTTGGTCGGGGCTTGTTGGGGCCTTCATTTTGATTTTGCAAAGGTGTTGTTTATTTTGGCGGGCCAAAGAATGGGGGTGAAATGGGTAGCAGCAGCAGTTGGATTGCGGGAAGGACAGCTAGACCACAAAGCAGGAACAAGCAGTTGTGGAGGGGTTGCGGTAAGGTGGAAGTGAAAGACAAAGGCAGCTGAGTGGATAGGAAGGAGGATGGGCAGCCGAGGGGAATAACATCCGAGCAGGAACTAGCAGTCCAAGCAGCAGGGAGGAATATAAAAGGAGAAGACCCGTAAGGAAGAGGGGTTGGTCAGTTAGTGTGTTGAGGTTGGGGTTGCGGAGAAGATAGTTGGTTGCAGAAAACTGGTACCAGAATGTAGAGGCTTAGCTGAGCAAGCCCTTTGAGCTAGAGAATGAGTCTGTGAGTCCGTAAACGGGTACTCCTTGTAACTACCTACAACAAATGCTAAGATATCTTGTAATGTTTTACAGTTGAATTAATATAAAGGGATGGTTAGATTGGTTGCATAGCATAATGTGTATGAGTGCATATGATGTGGTGACCCTTTTCAAATTTTGAAATGTCCTGGAAGATTCATGCATGTAGTAGTTTCTGTGTATTAGATGGTATATTATTATCTTGACTTTATATGAAATGTTGTATATTTCTGATGCAGGCAGAGCCTGCAATAACCAGAATCTCCATCACTCATGCATGTAAAAAAAATGCGCCTCAAACACTTCCCCAATTCAATTTCCATACACGACAATTTTCAACAAATATACAGAAGCTTGTAACCTCACATACATACAAAATGTAATTCCAAATCAATGAAATTGAAGATTCCAATCTGGCAATTCACAACCATCACAATGGTTCAATGAAGCGAAAGCTTGCCAAACATATGGTTCAATAACCACGAACCCAATATATATTGCGTCCAACTCCCAAAAGTTTAACAATTAACATTGGTCCCATTCAGTATGTGCGCACACTTGCAGGCCAAGCTTCAGCTTAAGATTCGTTTCTATTTTGCAAATTGATAAGATTCAATTCATTTAAGAATCATTTCTGTTCACCAATTATTAGGTTGTCCCCATGCCAAAAGGAAATATAGCACATTACAGTACTAGTAAAATAAAAGAAATGAATCAACTAGGTTCAAATACCAATAGCTTCTGGCGTCAAAATTTGACAGTTAACACACGACGAACACCAAAGCTTATTCTGTTTGAAGAAATGGATAAATGAAACCAGGCTCCAATATTTCCGTATTTTCTTCAAAAATTTGACTTACCACCCTTAATCCAAGATCAGAGACCTAGAGACACTTTTATTCTTTCATCTTTTCTTTATTCAAGGCCAAAAGATGAGCGACTCCTAAATCACCTTGTTGAATGAGTTGGATGTGGATCAAAATGATCTTTGGATGTATTACTGCTCATTGACGCTTACTGAACAACTTCTAATCACTTGCAAGTTTTGTCTTGTTCTTGAATTGAACTTGGTAGGCTGCAAGGATGTCTTGAAAGGAAAGCTTGCTCATATAATGTCACTGTTGTAACATCAGGTACAGTAAGGTTATATTAACTTCCGATAATACTCTGCAACTGCAACGGCTGCTGCCCTATACCATGTTGCTGCAGCTATAGCTCCGGGGTCTGGAACTGAAGCCAGATTCTCAGCTGACACATATGCTGAACGGCCAGCCTAGGAGCCAAGAGACAAGATTATGGATGAAAATAAACATATGAAAATTTCTTGTAAACACATCTTATGAAAGAATACATAGGAGTATCATCCATATATGCCATGTGAGTGAACAGATCAACAGTTATATCTGCGAGTTACACATAGCATTTTCCATCAATCGAATTCTATTTCATTTGTCAATTGACAGGACATAAGATTAGATTCAATTATAAACTTCTGCGTACGTTCCAGAAGATGCAAAATGCCAAGTTAGACTTTGTCATAACTCACATCGCTCCAAGGAAACAGAGTTCCCCACGCTTCACCCAATTGAACATACTTCTGCTTTAAGTAATTGCGCTATGCGAATTGAATTCCATTCAACCTATAGATCGATTTTAATTGAAATTGACCTTTCCTCCTCCTATGCTTTACACAGAAATTCAAGCATCTCATTCACATTCCATGCGCTGAGAATACAAACTCAACTACATTGACCAGTGCTGTAGATCGATTTCCAGCTGCTTCAAGTTATCGCTCCAATTTCACTGTAGTGTAAGAATTTACAAACGCTATACACATGCATCCAATGACAATTTCTAAATGAAGGTCGGTCTCAATATTTGCTCCCCACTACCAACTATTCCAGCATCGATTATTCATAACGATTTTCCATTACTCTGTAAAATTTGACTCATTTCATGGCATTAAACTCAAACAACGATTTCACCACCAGATTATATAAAATGTGCATTCTCAATTTAAACTCAGTTACAGAAAATATACACCACTCTAGAAATCGAACCACACAACTCTGAGAACACTTTTCACATTATTAATAAAAATACTTACAGACTTTGTCTTGCCGAATATTCAATATTAACGCCCTTATAATTGCCCGGAGGCTTTCAAGCTTTGCTTTCTATTCTCTGTTCTAACCTATCTACCTTAATTTGCCTTTGAGGCTCATAAATTTATGCAAATTGAATTAAACCAATTTAGGTTCAAATCCCTTTAATCACTCAACAAAGTCCTCAAATATCTCAACACCCCTACAATCTAGATTTTATCCCTAAAATCTTGAAACTAAATCTAACTTAGGCTCCATCATTAATTCTTAATTATCTCAAGGCTAATTCCTCTCATGTTTTCAGTTGTTTGGAAACACTTACAAATCCTCTCAAAATCTCATAAATATTTACATAAAATTAATAATTTCTCAAAAACATGAGACCCCTTAGTTTTAATAAATACAAGGTATTTTTCTGAGTCTATGCTCCTGCATCAATTTCCTATCGGTTGATGTTTCCTTGACTTTGTGACGAACCTTTCTTATTTCTGGTCGCGACATGCCTTAGGTGAGACTCTTTACCCCTTGGGTAAGGTGAAAATGCTAACATTGTCCTAGACTACAATGAACCATTGTTGGCTCTCTGCGCTTGAACCCAGGGTCTTTTCCCTTAATGACTCTTTCACGCCAACAATGTATGACATTGACTGACGAGATCATTATTATTTTATGGTGATGTTTATGTATATGTATGTATGTATCCATGTATCTATGTCACTATTCGACAGGTCATTAGGAATCATTCTTGTGGAGGAATGATTGCTTACACAGGTGAATGACATGAAAAGGTACCTGGCTATGAGGAATCAAGTGGGAAGAGTAGTCATGACAAATATATGAGGTCATTATCATGTGAATATGAATTTATATTATATGCTTGTATTATGCCTATGCTTATGTTAAGGATAGGTTATACCGAGGGATGGAACAATGAAATGAAAACAGTGTGGTCGGCAACATGTTGGGACAAGCATGGATAAGACACTTTAAGCAAGGTTGCTTGGTAAAGAAAGAATGGTTTTCAATGTGTGGTACTATTTTTTTGCATGTGTTGTATATGTTGTGCATGTTGCATTTGTGATATTGCGCACATGTAGTGTTGTTTATGCATAGCATGTGTACATGTTGCTTATGCAATGTTATGTACAGGATGGTACAAATAGTGTTGTGTGAATATTGCATATGCAGTGATGGGTATGGATTGTGCTATGAAGATGTTGGATATGTAGTGCTATGTACATATTGTATTGTGCATATGATGTATATGCAATGTTGTGTGCATATGGTGCTCTCTGCATGTTGGATATAAGGTGCTATGTACAGATGATGCTATGTACATGTTGGATATGCAGTTCTATGTACAGGTGGTGTTGCGTGCATGTTTTACATGTGGAACTATGTACATACGGTGTTGTGTGCATGATTGTAGAAGTGGTGTTGTGTGCATGTGGTGTTGTGTACATGTTGTACAAGTGGTGTTGTGCACATGTCGTGCATGTGGCAATGTGTACGTATGATGTCGCGTACATGTCGTGCGTGTGGTACTGTGTACATGTTGTATTGTGTACACGTTGTGCAAGTGGTGTAGTGTACTTGTGGAATTGTGTACACGCTGTGTAGGTGGCACCGTGTACATGTGATGTTATGCACACATTGTGCAGGTGGTGCGGTGTATAGGTGGTACTATGTACATGTTGTACATATGGTACTGGTGCACGTGTGGTATTCTGTGCATGTCATACATGTTGTGTTGAGGGCATGTGGTACTATGTATGTGTATTATGTAGGTGCATATATTGCATGGAGTTGTATGTCATGTGTGGTTGTATGTGTGTGAGGCACACTATGTATATGTGCACCTGGTAGAGGAGAAGGAACAGGGTGTTTGTCGAGTGTGGAAACCGATCCAGTGTGCGTATGGAATAAGGACAAAGGTAAAAGCTAAGGATTTATTAAAGGATAAGTATCAGTGTTTTATTTCAGTTTTATTATGCATATGTATATGATAATTATATGTGATTTATGATTCTGGTCTATGATGATTACATGTGATCTATGATTTTGGTTTATGATGGTTACATGTGATTTATGATTTTTACGGTTATGTTTTGAGCTAACATGATGTGATATGTTTATACATGTTGATTTGGTCAAATATGCTAGTTTGACTTGTTATGACAGGAAGCGAACAAGATTATAAATGTACCTTATTGATGAGCCACCAATGAGGTATGATGTGAGTCTATTTCAATTTATTTTGAATCTAATAGAAATTATGTGCTTGGAACAAGAATGCATGAACATGCCTGGTTGGGTAGCGGACACTGACTGCAAGAATTGGCAGCAACAACAAAAGAAATTGGAACATGCAACAATATGCTGGTAGAGTAGTTCAGGAACAAGGCGATTATGGCACATTGGTACCCAATAGTGTCCACTAATTTCAATGAGCATGCTATGACAGGTATTATGGTTTTGAGGCAGGTGTATGCCTTGGGTTTTGTATCTTTTGATGTGAGGAAGCCTTGCCAAGGGATGGAATTCCCAAGATGGGGGTGCCAGTGGAACTTGGAAGGTGAGTGACTACATAGAAGGAGTGACAGGATTCCTAAGGGACCGTGTAGAAGAGAAGGGAAGGTCACGTATGGATTTGTTTTGGGAAATATGTTTTGTTTTCAGTGGTCTTGTTAGTTATAGGTGTCATTGAAAACCGAGGACGGGGGAGGGTTTTGTAATAGCCCTGGTGAAAATTCCATGTAAAAGTATATAAATACCATGGATGTTGGGACACGTATTCCAAGATGAATGTTGGGAAAAACATCATAGTGGGTGTTCTTTTGGTTGTTTATGGCTAAGGAAATTAGCAAAGGAAATGGATAAGGATTTGTAAAGGCATGAGGCATATTGGCATTTTATTTATGAAAATAATGGAAATTAGGAGAAAATGAAGGTGAAAGGTCACAGGTTGCATGTGAGGAGGAAATTGAAGGAAAATAATAAAAAATGAAGAAAATAGAGGCCTCATTGATAAAAAGGCTTCCGAGGATCAGTGGGGAAGGCTTGATCAGTTTAGCTTTGGAGCTCTCTCATTATTCTCTCTCTCTCATACTCTTGGACACTTAGAGTTTCCTTGGAGCACTTTGGAATTGGAGCAATAAAGGCAAAGAAGGAAAGAGGAAGCAAAGATCAAGCAAGGAAAGGCAGGATCAAGAAAATACAACATGATTCATTGCAAGCATCGACTTTCATGTGTAGTTTCCTTTCCAAATTTGGCATGCATTGGATTGCATGTGTTTCTTTTCTACCATGGCATGGGCTTGCCAAGTGTGACATTATTTTCAGCCTAGCCTTACCATTTGTTGATAGTTTTGATGAGATGGGTTCTCTCATTCAGTTTATGTGGGATGGACAGATTTGATTCGAAGCTAAGTGAGGTGGATCTCTGAATTGACAAACACATGGTGTTTTGGTCCCTAACCAAACTGAGGATTATGAAGCCACTAGCCCAGTAACCCTAAATTGGACTATGGGCTGCAGTAAGGCCAAATTGTGTGCCTCGGTGGGCCTAGGAATCCTTTCCGGTGAATGGTGGGATATATTGTAAAGCCAAGAAGTAGATTTTCTCTTTGTTGGGCCTAGTGATTCCAGGATGGAATGCACGGTAAAGCCTAGAGAGTATGTCTTGATGTAGGGCCTAGTAATCCCTGGATCACATTGCGGATGCACGGTAAAGCCTGAGAGACTTGGAGGCACTAAAATTCCTCACGGTGTAGGCAAAGAACTCTAGTGGCATCCACATTGATTGGTGTTTTTGATGTCTTCTATGAGTCCCACATTCATGCTTGGAATATGGCATGAGGGTGATTGGCTGAAGAGAGACTTGGCTCAACCAATCTATGGTCGGGTTGAACGTGGTAGTCCCATAACCGGTTGGTTCATTGCATTGGTCAATGAGAAATTCATTCCATTGATTTTCATGCGTAAATGTACTGATTCATATATGGATTTTGATGGCTAATATGTTTATTGTATTTCTATTCCTATTATGATGGTTATATGCACATTTTATGACAACAACTATGTATGGCTCTCAACATGTTTTTACTTGTATATGAATAGATAATGTCTATGACATAATAGATGAATATGCAAAAAATAGCATGAGGGAAAAATGGTTCATAGTGATTCTTAGATAAGTTGAGATCCCTACACTTAATTTTGTTATTTACAACTGTAGGTTATGTGTCAATGATATGTTTGATGAAATGTCTGTCATGGCTAGTAGGGGCCTGGTTAAGGTCTTGTTGATATTATTTCTTTTGCATCATTGTTTCCCAGTAATTTTATTGATTTCAAGCTTTCATTCCATATTGGGCTTTGGGCCTGAAAAAGTGGCTTAAATATTGCGTTTACTGGCACATAACTAGAAAGTTTGGACCACATTTGCTGGCATACAGGCCTATGAGAGTGAATTTAGGTCTTTGGTCACTCCCTTGCCCATAGCGTGAGAGAGATTATGGCCTTAGAGGTCCAAAACAATAGTGGGACCCAGGGACAGGTTGTCTAAGTGGCTGACTTGTCTCCTGAGGGTTCTGTTGATGATGTTGGATGATTGTGTGTGATGTTACATCATTTCAACTTCCTTATGGTTACCTAGGAGGTAAAATCTAATCATAGTAGCCTCTCGCCTCATGCCTCATGTTTACCCCGGTTGGCATGGTTCCCTTGGTGGATATGGGAGGAGGGTGTTACAGTGTGGTATCATAGCATGGTTGCGCTCCTCTTGGGTGAATGTGTTGGTCATGCATGCATGTCAGTTTCATGTATGTCTCTTACACTTGCATTCCATGTGCTTGTTGCAATGCATAATGATTGATCATGATTGTAGTAAGGCTGTCATGAGGAACTTGATGTTTATTTTCTGGAATGCACCATCAGGAGTATATGACTAGTTACATGATTATATGCATATTGAATACAACCTTGTATGTTAGGTTGAATTCTTGTATGTTTGATTACATATATCAGTCTTGAAGGTTGGTTACGAGAATTGATTGCTTATGCTCAACTACATGCTTTCATGCGTATGTGTAGTTGATTAGGCATTTCTTATGCATGTTGATGGTTGCATGTGGCAATGCATACAATGGAGTAATGGTTGTTGTCATTCATGAGGTCATGGTGTGTGTACTTGATATGGTCATGCATTGATGACTGGACTCTAGCTAAAATGATGTGTATATGATTTGGTACTCCTTTGTTATACGTCTATATACAGTTGTTATGCATGTATGGTCTTGGTTATAGTTATGCATGAATAGTAGGTCAAACATGCCTTGTGAATTCATGGTATGCAATCTAGGTCATCATGATGCTATTGGTTGTTATGATGCTAATGTGTTGGATGAGATAGAGTAGGAGATGCAGATCATCATAATGAGGTTGCAACATTAGACTTTGGGGTAACATCATATCATCATACAGGTCTTGTATGTTTGGCATGTAGTTATTTAAGTTAAGGATTTCCATATGCATTAGGTTTATATACATTAGGTTTATGTAGATGTCTTTTGATGTTATGGTTACGTACTTGATAGATGAAAGTTGACTAGCATAGTCATATGCACATGAGTAAGATAGTCAATAATGATAGTAACATGTGGTTGCAAACATTGCTATTGTTGGTTAGGTTAGATAACTTGATGATTATGTTATATGATATGTTGTTGATGAGTATGTTATAGGTTAAATTGTTGTTTCTATATGACAGATAGCTTGACGATTCAATTTTATGTTGTTGATGAGCATGATATATAGCTTATTATTGTTATGTGTTATTAACTTGATGATTAGGGTTATTTCATTGAGATATAGATGTTGTAATTTGGATTGGTAATATGCGTGATGGTTATGTTCATTTCATTGAAGATCTTGATGTTGTATGTATTGTGTTAACCTGGTTTGACCTATGAAAATGTTTATGGTTGCGATATTTAGGTATGAGCTGACATATTTGTCATATGGTGTCATACTAATCTAGATTGATTGTACATATGTGATTGTTATGCATGAACAACAAATGATTATGAGCTTATGATGTGAATATGTTAGTTAGTTAGTTAGTTTTATGGATATTGTGATCTTATTTATGTTGAGTTGATATGTTGTGAATTTATATCATGCTAATATGGATTGATTATGCAGACAATATTTCCTCCCCTGAGATACACTAAGGTGTGAGTTTGCTTATGTAGTATACTTGGTGCTTCATTCTTGATTATGTCATCTATTTGATGTTGAGTGTTTGGTGTCTATCATGTCATCTAGTTGATTTACTTCACATGGTATGTTTGCAAGTTGGTTGAATGTTCGATGAGTTGCATAATACGAGTATGTGTTCCAATGATGTTGTTTTAAGAATATTTTACTAACACATATGTGTTGATACAATTAATATGTACTCAAATGTAGTTGATAGTGGTAGCATTATGTCTAATGACTATGAGTTGAATATGGATTATGACATGATTGTTTGTGAAGGTTGTTTCGAATTGATAGATATGATTGTTTTGATATTTGGAACATGTGGTTGACATGTGTGAGCAGTTGCAGGAAGCATGTCGGTATTAACCTAACAAGGTAGTAGTTGATATGTTTATATCACTAACAGTCGTGTGATGTGACAACACATAGTAAGCCTCAATTGCAACAAGGTAAAAAGGAAAAAGGAAGGAATTACACAAGAATTCCTTTGGCTATGTTTGGAAACCCTAATTCCAAATGAATGAGTGCTTGCATACATGAAGTCTTCTTAACCTTAATCTTGTCTCTCATACTCTTGGACACTTAGATTTCTCTTGGAGCACTTTGGCATTGGACCAAGAAAGGAAAAGAAGGAAAGAGGAAGCAAATATCAAGCAGGGAAAGGCAAGATCAAGCAGCTACAATAGGCTTCATTGCAAATATCAACTTGCATGTGTTTATTTTATATCATGCAATGCGTTTGCCAGGTGTCACAATATTTTCAGCCTAGCCTTGCCATTTCCTGATAGCTTTGATGAGGTGGGTTCTCTCATTCGGTTTATGTTTGATGACTAGATTTGATTCGAAGCTGAGTGGGGTGGATATTCAAATTGACAAACACATGGTGTAGTGGTCCTTGAGCTAGACTAAGGATCATGAAGGCACTGACCTAGTAACCCCTGAAATGAATTGTGGGTTGCAACAAAGCCATATTTTGTGCCTCGGTTGGCCTAGGAATTCTTGTTGATGAAAGGCGGGATATACTGTAAATCCAAGAGGTGGATTTTCTCTCTGTTGGGCCTAGTGATTTCAGGATGGAATTCATGGTAAAGCCTGGAGAGTATGTCTCATTGTAGAGCCTAGTGATCCCTAGATCGAACTGCAGATGCATGGTAAAGCTTGAGTGATTAGGAGGCACTTAAATTTCTCACGGTGTAGTCGGATACTCCAGTGGAATCCACATTGATTGGAATATGGCACAGGGGTGATTGGCTGAAGAGAGATTTGGCTCAACCAATCTATGGTTGGGTGGAACATGGTAGTCCCATCAGCGGTTGGTTCATTGCATTGGTTAATGAGAAATTCATTCCATTGATTTTCATGTGTAAATGTATTGATGTATATATGGATTTCGATGGTTGATATGTTTATTGTATTTTTGTTCCTATTATGCTGGTTATGTGCACATTTTATGGAAACAACTATGTATGGCTCTCAACATGTTTTTACTTGTATATGAATGGATAATGTGTCCATTACCTAAAATATGAATATGCAGCAAATGACATGAGGGAACAATGGTTCATAGTGATTATCAGATAAGTATGATATGCCTACACTTAATTCTGATGTTTAAACCTATAAGTTACATGTCGATGATATGTTTGATGAAATGTCTGTCATGGCTAGTAGGTGTCTGGTTAAGGTCTTGTTGAGATTATTTCTTTTGCATCATTGTTTGCCTATAATTTTATTGATTTCAAGATTTCATTCCATACTGGGTAGTGGCATAGGCTCTGGGTCTGAAAAAGTGGCTTAAATCTCAGGGTCACTGGCAAGCAGGCCTATGAGAGCAACTTTAGATCTCTGGTCGCTCCCTTGCTCATAGCATGAGTGAAACTATGGCCTCAGAGGCCTAGAACAATGGTGAGACCTAGGGATAGGCTATTTGAGTGACTGACTTTACTCCTGAGGGTTCTTTTGATGATGTTGGATGACTGTGTGTGATGTTTCATCGATTCCACTTCCTTAACGTTACCTAGGAGATCGAATCTGATTATAGTAACCTCTCATCTCATGTTTACTTCCTTAGTTGGATGTGGGAGGAGGGTGTTATAGTTTTTTAAGTCATTTTTTTCTTTTAAGTGAAACAAAGAATAATAACAAAGTCACAACAATCAAAGCACAAATTCACCAACTTTCCAATCACCGGGGAATTTTACTAATCACTCTCTTTTTCCTGTTCATAATTATTGCAACTATGAGTATGATAAAGAGTTAGTTGGGTAAAATCCAATCTAAAAACCCACCTCCCTCTACTTTAGTAAAATTCGATGAGATGCCTTTAATCGACCTAGATACTAAAATTGTGGAAACACAATGTGAATTTGACCTTTATGAATTGAGAAATTAGGCATTCCAAAGATTCCAAGAACATAGTGACGAATTTTCCCTTCCCCAATTTGTATTTACACACATCCATTATTTTCCAGAACCCATCGTGTGGTGTTCAAACAAATATTTACCTAGTCAGAGAGCCATTGTTGAAAAAAATGATGATTTCTTGTTTTATATCACTTCTAAGTCAATTTTATAGGTCCTACAAGTTGTTGTTCCTATTTCACTCCATCCGTTTTCTAGTGATATATTGCTGGAAACCTATCATAAATTAATATCTCAACAAAGGAATCTCATATTTGAATCCTTTTTATCAGAGGAAGCCAACATTCCCAAACACAACCCTCATTACCCTGCAAATATCTTCCTAGAGATTTCAATGAAAAACATATCAATGTTGTGTTGTTTATTAGGATATGAAAATGATGAGGTTGTCCATGAAGTGGTATTAGGGTATTTTTTCAAATTTATCTCTAGGAAAGAAGCCTTCTATGTAATTTAATTTCAGTCAATTTCTCTTAGACATAATTCATGAACAACTTATGAACTTTGGAATTGTGAGGTCATTTAAACAGTGTATTTGTTCTCGTTTCATCATTCAAGAAAGTTTTTTCAAGTATAGTTTCAAAAGAACGATTTGAAAGGGAATCAATGTTCAATATTTCATTGGACATATTTGGTTAAGAAACATTATGAGGAGTTTTCTTTCTCAAATTTTGTGGATCAATTTATATCAGTGTGTTATAGTCTCTTGACCAATAGTGAAGTCTCAAGGATTTTACCAGAGTTCAATTACACTTTACACCCTAGTGAATAGAAAAAATTAGGAGATTGTTATTTGTATCAAAGATTCACTGAAATAAGGTTGTATGGATGTTAACTTCACCCATATAATTTATCAGTCTTTCTCCAAAAGAGAATTTTTTCACTTGAGTTTATTAGATCAAATGCATTTTCTGCCAAGAAAGAAAGAAGACTTTTTCAAGCTCAAGGCATATGTAGGACCTTTTTGTTGTAAATGCCAAGGAAACTGATAAAGAAGTTTAATTTTTGTTGCAACAAATGAGATTTACAAAGGGACATAGCTAGCCTTATGATCTAATTGGTAGGATTTCATCCATTATAATTCAAAAAGGTTCTACTCCTTATATTCATTCACCAAAACCAGATATTGAAAGATATGCCAATAAAGAATTATGGGAAGAAGGTGCCCTGCAAGAATTATTATGGGAACATGATATAGAGCAACCGATAAAACTTAATGTTTTAGCAACTCCTCAGCAGAGAAAAAAACAACTCAAAAGGGTTATTGAATATGTTCCACATTCCACGTTAGATTTAGCAGGAACAACATTCAAAGTATAAAAAAGGCAAAAAGTAAGGGAAACAAAAGAAGCAATGTCAGAAGAAATGTCAACTGATATATCTACACCTTATATAGTTGTTTTGTCAAGTGAGCATGTATATAATCTACAACAAGTGGAAACAACAACAAGATAGTTGTCTTCAACTTCTCCTTCTGATAGTAAGAGTATTTTTTCTCAATTTATGGAAATTAAAGAGAATAATGAACCTTTTAAATCAATCACCTATAATTAATTTTGGAAACAAAGTTCTTCTACAAAAAATAGATTACTCTCAGCCTTGGATGCTTAGAAGGGCTAGTTTTAATTGGCCTTCTTAGAACCTAAAATCTAGGGGGCTAAAGAAACAAAAGATTATAATACTTCCATATTTTCTTTTAACACAAAGAAGATCCATCCAATTGACCAAATTTATCTACATAGATAAACATGGGAGATGATTTACTCCACCTCAACTAGTTCAACAATTAATTTTTCTAAATTGCAGAATACATTGTGTAACCAATTTCTGAGTTAAAGATGGAGAGAACATACTCTTTTGTGAAGGACACCAGGATTAAATCATTGGAGGACATCATTATCAAACTAGGATTGGATCCTAATGATATCAATGCTACCCAAGAAATCATAAAGAACAAAACACAAACATTCAGGTTGTTCACAAAAGGCTAAAGATACAGACTATTGAGCACCACAAATGCAAGAAATTAGAGAGATGGACAAAGAAAAATAATTTCTCCTAACAATAATGATTGAGAAGAATAAGCAGATGCATAACCTGGAACCAAAATTGGAACTATTGTTGAAGGAAAGAGAACAAGTAAAAGAGGCAATTAGTTCATCATCTCATACAACTTTAGAAGGAAATAATTCCACAGAGGAATTAATAGAGGCGTTCTCATCTTTGAGCTAAAAGAATCAAGAAATTGATAATTTGAAGAAAGATTTAGAGAAATTTGAACAAGAGAAAATTAAGCCAAATAATTCCTTAGTTGCTGAACTTCAAAAAAATTCCAGGTTACTTAAATAGCTGGAATGACATTTGGGTCAAGGTAATAGTTCTCAGTGTTTAATCCAAGCTAAAGAAAGGATATGGATGCAAATTGTGTATTCAATGTATGACGTTTGGACATCAACTGAAATTATTGTTTAACAAGAGGAAGTGTTAGAATGAGCAGAAGGGGAAATAGATGAAGTTAGGAATGAGCTTGGAAACAAACCCAATCAAGATGGTAAGATTATAAAGTTTTTAAATTAAAAATAAGAAATGGATATTGTTGACAAGACATTCAATTATTCAAACCAAAAATGTTTTAACTAAGAATAATTTGATGATGCAAATGAAAAAAAAAAGTAAATCCATGTGAATTCAGGGTAACAAGTTTAACAATAATTTATCTACTCTACAACATAGAGGTTTACCTTCTTTGAAAAATTCACAGGGAAAAATTGTATCTGAGGAAGAATATCGAAGATTACTTAACAAGGCTGCATAAGATAAGTCAATGTTTGCTGGAGTAAAAGGAGATTTGAGTGGTCAAAGTCTTCTTGAGAAATTATCTGATGATTTATTTATATGTTATGAGATCAAATATATTTTTATAGTTAAACCAACCTTTCAAAAATACATTGAAGTGGATGAAACCTATAGAAATATGGTTACTTCAATTTATCCAATGGGAGAAGAATGGGAACAACTTGTTGAGCTTATATCCTAATTCTCAATTCAACAACAATATCTGAAAGGCAAGATAATTTTTAGCAGATGATCAAGAAATATCTAGATTCAAAGGAGAAAAACCTGAGAAAATTAAGATATCGTGGAATAGAATCCCAAAATCAAGGGTGGTTACAAATAATCAAGTTGAAGATTTTCTGTATTGATCAAAGTTTTTTTTGAGAGCATCCAAGTTGTTATTTTGGATAGAAATTATTTTCCTTGTAATTCACAGGAATAAGATTTTTTTACAAACTCTATATATATTGTATATTTTAATTGGAAAAGGGCTGATTCCTAGACCAAAATTTGGAACTTCTGTAATACCTGAATATTTCAAAGTTAATCAAGGAGTTGTATTTTCATCTTATAGCATCATTGTTTCACATGTGAGTGCTTTTTTTGTTTCATTATCTTTTTCTTCAATACATTTAAGATTGTATAGATAATAGAGAAAGGCTTGGATAAGGATTATCCTCCCTTATATCCCCTGGCAAAGTTATGTTCAATACTGGGTTAATTAAGGAAACCGTTTGTTTATTTTGGTTACTCTACAATTTATAGAATGTTATCCTCTGTATAATTCCTATATCTGTTAATGTTTAGCTATAGAAGATCCTTCTACACTCTTTGTATTCACATCATATAATTAAGTATTCAAATTGGATATATAAATTTTTTAATTTCTTTTTCATTCTTCTATCAATACCTTTAGAAGATTGTATGTTGTTACTGCCGAAATCAACACTTTGGTTAGTATTTAAAAGAATAAGGCTTATTTACTTAAACAATGGTTTTTATCCTTGAACCAACCATATTTAAAGAACATCCTTCATATAGATACTATGACAAAGTTCTCTAGCCAAGAATTGTCAACAAAGTACAATAGGAACCACGACGTTGAGTTTTACAGGGTGGATATGATAAGTATCTTAATTCCCTAGGAATTGGTTGTTTGCACCTCAACTGAATGGTGGAGACAATGTGTCTCTTAATTCCCTAAGAATTGGTCATTGTAGCTTAGCCGAAGGTCAGCTATGGTGAGTCTCTCAATTCCCTGTGCACATATTGGTTGCAACTCATTTGGAGGGTGGAGGTGGGAGACCTATGGAGTCCCTGGAGCAACCACGGGGTGTGGCTATCCCTTGAGAAAAATACCCCTCTATCTCTGGAATCTGGCTTGGGGGTGAAAATTGCAAGTGATACTTAGCTGCAACTATCTATGGTTGGGTGGAGAGTCATAGTCCCAGACTCAATTTCCCAAAGATATATAATACAAGTATCCAAATATAATTTTCATTATAATGAATGTACATCACATTTGGTATCACTAATATATGCAAACACATGGTTGTGTTAATGGTATTTTGGAGGATTGGCTAACATGTTGTGTGATTGCTTAAGGCACTAGAACAATGTGTAACACTATTGTGATATGTTTAATGTGGAATCCTTTTCTTGTAGTAGCATGGTGAATATTTAATCGTAAACCCTTACTATTGATTTGCGCTTTCACTATGTGATGTGAGGATTTCCTCTTTATCTTTGTTGATATGTTATTTGGTATGAAGGCTTCTTCAAACCATCTGAATGCATACCTTAGTGTTGGGTATACACATTTGTTCTATTAAGGTCTTGAACCAACAACCATATGTTGTGTGGTGTGGATCATGGCCATGTGAGCCGACTGATATGGTTTTATACCCTGTGCTCCTGGTAATGTTGCACTTTGTTATGAATGAATTAAGGATCAAATCTGACAAGGATAGGAGTCCTAGTCTACATGTTGTCTCAGTGTTGGAACATCATGGTGATCCTTGCTTGTACAATTGAGTATAGATTGGTGCCTTGCCTGAGGGTGATTATCTATGTGTCCTTGCCAATAGCCAAGTTGCATCTTTTTTCTTCATGATGGTAGTGCTTGTATAGGTGTGTATAACCACTTGTAGGGCTACAATATGCCCTAGGTTGCACCTTGGGGTGTGGCAGGAGGTATGGAGTCCCTTATAGAGTTACCAAGTTGGTGCAAAAGAGTATTTGACTACCATCAATGTATCTCATGGATGGAACTACCATCCATAACAAGGGGATAACTGTAGGTGTATGGTATTGTTAACCATGTGACGACATATGTGGTTCAGGCTTATAGGCAAACTTGAAAAGGGATCCTTCTTTTTCCATTGGGGCTTCACTAGGGGAGCAATACCATACCACGTGTGTTCATATTGGGGGGCATATATTGAAAAAAAATAACATGATATATTGAGCATATATTAGGGGTTAAAGGGTTTTTATATTGGAAGGTATGAAAATAAAGATCAAATTTAATGAAAAAAATATAAAGGGGTATAAAAATGTTAATAAAAAAATGGATACCTACAATATCTAGTGAAAGAAGGGTTTTTTTAAATTGGGAAGGTGTATTGATTCATATTGGTATGGGGTTAAATAATGTGATTTTTAGAGGTATTTTCCACTATGTAGTCAAATTAGGGGTATTGTTTAGTATGCCACGAAAGCATGTGATATGCCAGAGGTTCATTGAGTGAAGCCCTTGTGCCTTTTTTTGTAGAATGCCAATATTCCTGCTTCCCTTCTTAGCACCATATGATCCTAGTTGTTTATAACAACTTACAGATCATGTTAGTTTCCCAATAGAGGCCTCTAGACATCTCAGCAAGGATAGATTCATTCCTTGTGGGATACAAAAGGCCTGGGGAATTGTAGGCTTCCCAGAGCCTGAATGAGTGGAAAAAATGCTCTTCAACTCTTATCACGGTCACTTTGAGCCAAGAAGAGGAGACCGTGGGGTAAGCTTATGAGGGATAACACCTATGCATGATTCATAATGCCCCAAGGGCAAGAATTGGCCTCTGGTGCAAATCTAAGTTCTTATAGAACCACCGTAGTCGAGCTATGCCCAAACTCAACACAAAAGAGTTAATGCGACTTATACAATTTTTTGGGCAAAACCACCTTAGCCTTGACCGAGCATACTTATACGTGTGCACATGAAGGTCCCTTACCTGATCGTAGCCTAAACATATATCATTATAGCGAGAGAGAAAACATGGAATCATGCCATATAAGGAGCCTTATTGTTAACTAAGCTCCTCCTTTCTTCCCTCATGACCAAGTGTGTGATTAAGAGTGACTGCCCTCGTGACGAGTGGCTAGGATCAAGAATGAAAGAGGGTTATCAACGACCCTGAGGAAGCCCAGGATGATGTAATCCCATAGGTTAGGCCCCGAGAGTTTACGAAGGTCGCATAGAAGGAATAGTTGGGCTAATGAGGACCAGGCTGATGTATCAGCTCTGGTAACATGGAATAGGCCAATATGATTTGGAAGTTGTGAATTGGCCAATGGGGAAAACAAATTTTCACACTATGAGGGCTTACCACAATATTGATAAGTGGTAAGTGGAACTCGCTTGACGAGAAATGTTGCAACAGTTGATGGGGACATCCCTACACTAGAGTTCATCTCCCATAAATAATAAGGTGCAGTATCCAAGGGAGAGCGAGGATGAATCAGCATTGGGTCACCATGTCAGAATCAAGGCTACCAAAATTGTTAAGTGGGAGTGAAATTTTATGGACCAATAAAAAACACAGACAATGTGGTCGATGGACCCACCAGGATGCGTAAGCTCAAAGGCTATTCCCTAGGAGTACAAGGCAGGATGTACCTTGAAGAGAAGTGAGATGACATAAGCTCGGGCTGTGGTGGATGTAACCACCCTGGTAAAAAATCCATGTAAAAATTAATAAAGGCTAAATAAGACCTTGGTCATGGGACACGTATTCCAAGTTGAATGTTGGGAAAAAACATAGTGACGAGGATCACTTGTGATTAATTAATGGCTAAGGAAATTGGAAAAATGGAATTTATTAGCATTTATTAATAAAAATAATGGAAATTAGGAGAAAAGGAAGGCCCAAAGGTCACAGGTTTCATGTGAGGAGGAAAATGAAGGAAAATAATGGAAAATTGAAGAAAATAGAGGTCTCATTAATAAAAATTCTTATGAGGATCATTACATAGAATTTTGTCAATTCGGTTTTGGGGCTCTCATTCTATTCTCTCTCTCGCATACTCTTGAACACTTAGAGTTTTATTGTAGCACTCTTGGAGGAATGTGGCATACTTGGGATTTGGAGCAAGAAGGTAAAGGAAAAGCAGGAAACAAGAGGACATCAGGATCAACAACTACAACAAATTTTTCTTGTAGGATTTTTCATTGGAATGGAGGATTTCCTGGATTGATAGTGGTTTTTCCTAGCCTTTCCATTTCCTAGATAGCCATGGCATTGTGGATTTTACTTTTTTTTTTTTTTTCTAGTTGGTTTTCTTGTGCCTTTGGCTGTGGATTGAGTTATTAGTTCCTGGAAGCCTTGGTTGGAAAAACACTCTGGAATCCCTGTAACAACTTGGGTTGAGTTACTAGTCCTATAAGCCTTGGTTGGACAAACACTCTAAAAGCCCTTGGTGGGTTGAGCTACTAATCCTGTAAGCATTGGTTGGACAACACTCTAGAAGCCCGACCATAGTTGTGGGTTGAGTTACTAGTCCTAGAAGCCCTGTTTGGAAAAAATGCTTTGGAGCCCTGGAAAACTTGGGTAGAGACCAATCTAGTGATGGTTAGTGATGTTTAATCGTGAGGTGGAATCATTGGTTTAGGGTTGAGGTGTTTCTGCCTCTGGAAGCCCTGGATGGTTTTGATTGATTTGTTTTATGATATCCCACATTCATGCTTGGAATATGGCACAAGGGTGACTATATGAAAGAAATATTTGGTTCAACCTAGTGTATGGTTTGTTGGTTTATTGAAGTCCCATACCTGGTCGGCTTATGAAATCACCAATAAGAGCTCTTCCTCCTTGGTATTTTATGAGTAATTATACTTTATTATATGTGGCTTATATGGCTATTATATACTTGATATTTCTGTAGGTTATATGCTAGTTATGCGTGAGTTTTATGATAGTGAAAATGTATTACTCTCATCATGGTTTGGTTAATCACTGAATGTACAATGAATATATGGATTAATAGATGGTAATGCAACTATTTTGATGTGGAAACAATGCTTCTTAGTGATTATCAAATAAGTGTGAGACCCCTATGGTTAGATCTGTTATTTAAACCTGTATAATGCATATTTGTGACATGTTTGAATAAATTCATGTCATGGCTAGTAGGGGTCCATTCAAGTCCCATTTCAAGTATTTTCATTTATAGCATTGTTTTGATGTTAATTTTAATTTATGGAAGTTTCATGGAGTTTGGGGAAGTGGCCAGAGTGCTGGCCCTGAAAAAGTGGCATAAAATTTGGAGTCATTGGCACATAACTACCTGGAAAAGTCCCCAGTCGCAAGAATTACTTGCTATGGGAGAGACTAGAGGTTCCCAGTCACATGCATGCCCACTTCAAGGGAGCCATTGAGGATTTAATTCATCAAAATTTCAGTTTGTCTCATGGAATGGTCACTTGGATGGGTTGGATGGCTCCTGGGGGTTCTGTTGCATGAGTAGATGGTTAGGTTGGTTGAGTTCCATTGGTTCCACTTCCTTAACTCTTACATAGGGAGTTCAACCATATCATAGTAACTCTTTGTCACATGTTTACCTCGGTTGGTTGGTTACTTGGGTAGATATGGGAGGAGGGTGTTACAAAGTGGTGTCAGAGCATGGTTCACCCCTTGGACTGGATGGGCAATGTGTTGGTCATGAATTCATGTTGGTTTCATAGATGTGTTCCTTATGCTTGTGGTCTATGTGCTTATTGCATATGCATGGTGTTGGTCATGGTTGCAGTGACATCACCATGTGGAGGTTGATGGTGTTGATTTTATATTTGGTCATCATGAGTGTATGTTGGTTATGCATGTTAGTGATTATATATCGTTATGCATACATTGATGTGGTTTTAGTTTTCATGCCTGAGGTCATATCATGTGGTTGGTACGGTCATGCATTGATGAATAGATAATGATTGAAACGATGAATAAATGTTGATATGATTATGTTTATATATATGTATGTGTGTGTGTGTGTGTGTGTTGCACTAATCTGGTTGATCTTGCAAACGAGATATCCTTCCCTGAACTACACTAAGGTACATTGGTTTATTTATATTTTTGTTTAGCTGATATGATATAGCTTGCAGGAAGAGAAACAACAAACATGACTAGCAAGATGGTAGACTATATTTCTCAAGACTCTCCCTCTGGATGAGATGAGTAGCATTGTTTTGGAAATCCTTCTGACTTAGTAGACACATTGAGATGTTTGAAGGCAGATATAAGAAGTTGTAAAGAAAAATGATGGTATAATCATGAAGGCACATGAGAAACAAGTAGAAGTCAATGCAATAATCCTTCAAAGTTTGTTAGAATTCAGAGACAGGGACCAATTTGGATCAACCATGGACAGAAGCACAAAACTAATGGGGCATATGGTAGTAGGTCTCCTAGTGGGTACATGTCAGATATAGATGACATGATTAGAGATGGAAAGTTCTTGGATACTATGGAAAAGAGGGGTGATGGACATTGGTACTATTCTAGTTCTGGTTCTGACAGGTATCATCGTCATCACCATCATCCTTATTGGAGGAGTGATAGGGGATATTTTTTGAATGAGTTCAAGAAAGAAAAGACACCTACATTTGATGGGGAAATTAAGAAAACATAGGATGTAGAAGCATGGTTTCTTGGAATGAATAAGTTCTTTAGATTTCACAATTACTCAGAGAACATGAAGGCTAGGATAGATACATTCAGTCTTAAAGGTAAAGCAAATATGTTGTGGGAATATGTAAAGAATGTTAGAGATATTTATGAGGATGAGTTGATTTGGAGTGAATTTGAGAGACTATTCAGGAAGAAGTATCTATTAGATAGGTACTATGACGACAGGGCAAAAGTGTTTTATGAGCTAAAGATGGGTTCTATGACCGATAAGGATTACCCTAGAAGATTTCTAGAGTTGTTGAGATATGTTCCTTACCTCAAGGAGGAGAAGGCCAATATTCATAGATTCATTAGTGGGTTGTCGATAACATTCAAATACAGGATTGATTTTGATGAGCCTAGATCATTGGAGGAGGCCATTCAGAAGCTAAAGCATTGTTATGAGCAATCAAAGCACATACCTGAGACTAAACCAGACTAGAAAGGTAATGTGAGGAATAAAGGGAAATGGGATAAGAAGTGAGAGAGGCCTCAGGACATGAGTAACAAAGAGAATGAAACACTACTCAAGAAGTTCAATGCATATAACAAAGGAAAATGATTTAAGTTTGAGGAGAAGAACAAGGGTGCAGGTTGGAAGCCTATAAAGTGTTGGACTTGTGGCAAAGATCATCGTATGAGAGATTTTCCACAGCATCAGGGTGGTAGACTGCAGATCTACAATGCTTAGGAAGTGTAGACAATGGGGGATGTTGGACATAGTTTTCCTTACATCTATGCAACATTGATATCAAGAAAGAAGATCACCAAACATCTATTATCGAGATGGATGGTAAGCTTTGTGATCAAGTTGTTTCTATTTTGATTGTCCTTGGATCTAATTATAGTTATGGTAATCCTGATGTGGTGGATAAGTGTGGTTTGAATAAATAAGTGCATGTAGAATCTTGGTTAGTACAATTTCCTACAGGTATCAAGAAGCGAATTCATCATTGGGTAAGAGATTGTGAATTTGAGTTGAATGGTATGTCTACATCAACACATTTGAATGTATTGCCATTGGGTTCGTATATCATGATTTTGGGTATGGACTGGTTGTATCCCCATAGGACCAAGGTGGACTAGTATGACAAAGCTATTGAATGCTTGGATGACAATGATGAACAAAGAGTCTTGCAGGGTAATAAGAAGGCAACATCAGATAGAATAGTTACAACTATGCAGACTAAGTGTAGTTGCAGGAAATGGTGTGTGTTATTTACGGTACATATTTCTAGTGACAAAGGTAAGGAAGTTGAGGATGCAGATGTTTTGAGTAGGTACCCAGTTTTACAATAGTTTCAGGATGTATTTCTCGCAGATATTTTAGAGTTTCTACATCATAGGGAAGTGGATTTTTCTATTGAGTTGGTACCAGGGGCAACATAGCATCAAAATCACCATACAAGATGAGAAATTCAGAGTTGGTAGAGCTGAAGTTGCAGTTAAAGGAAATGCTTGTCAAGGGATACATTAGGTCAACTGTATCACCATGGGGCACACCGATATTTTTTTTTGAAGAAGAAGATGATACTCTCAAGTTGTGCATTGATTACAGGCAGTTGAATAAGGTGACCATTAAGAACATGTATCCGTTGTCGAGGATTGATGGTTTGTTAAATTAGTTGAAGGGAGCAGCAATGTTCTCTAAGATTGTCTGAGATCAGGATATCATCAAGTACAAATTAAAGAAGATGGCATTTCCAAGACAAATTTCTAGACTAGGTATGGACATTATGAATTTGTTGTAGTTCCATATGGTTTGACCAATGCTCCATATACTGTTAATTTTTTGATAAATAGTGTGTTGCATCCCTATCTGGACATGTTTGTTATTTTATTCATTGATGATATATTTGTATATTCTAAGAATGAGGAAGAGCATGCCAAACATTTAGCAACAGTGTTGAGATTGCTAAGAGAGCATTAGTTGTATGCTAATCTTAGCAAATGCAGTTTCTTTCAGACAAAGGTAGATTAATTGCGACATTTTGTTTCCAAGGAAGGCATAACAGTAGATCCAAAGAATATAAGGGCTATCATGGAATGGGAAGATCCTAGGAATGTGGATGAGGTAAAATCATTTATGGGGTTAACAAGTTACTATAGGAGGTTCATCAGGAACTTCTCTCGCATTCCATATCCTATCACATCATTGTAGGGAAAAGGTAAGAAGTTTGAATGGACAGAAGAATGTGCAACAAGTTTTGAGCAGTTGAAATATTTGTTAATAAATGCTCCAGTGCTAAAGATTGCAGATCCAAACAAAGATTTTGTGGTATGCATAGATGCTTGCAAGAGAGAACTTGGTGGAGTTCTTAAGGACAAAGGAAAAATAATATGCTATGAATCAAGGAAATTGAATGAGCACGAGAAGAATTATCTGACACATTATCTTGAGTTGGCAATGATCATCCATGCATTGAAGATGTGGAGGTACTATCTTATTGGTAGGATATTTGTACTGATGAGTGATCACAGTGGATTGAGGTATCTATTTGAACGCTAGACAAGCTAGATGGTTGGCCATGATTAGTGAGTTCGACTTTGAGATCAAGTACATTAAAGGTAAAGAGAACAGGGTTGCAGATGCTCTTAGCAGGTGGATACAAGTAAACCACATAGAAACTAGGAGTTCTTATAGGATAGATTTACGGGTTCATATCTTATAGGCAGGTCAACAAGATAACAGGTACATGGAGCTCATGCATAGATTACAACAAAGTACATGCATATGCACAAGTATAGGTACAGGTGCATAGGATGTGGACTATTGTCCCACAACATACGGCTTGGTAAGATTTAGGGATAGGACATATGTTCCAGATAACAATGAGGTCAAGAAGCTTATCTTGAGAGAGTTTCATGCGGAACCGGATTCATGCCATCTGATATATCAGAAGACTTTGACAATGGTGAAGAATTTCTACTATTGGTCAAACTTGAAGAAAGAGGTGACAGAGTTTGTGGCTAGATGATTGGATTTTTAACAAGTAAAAGTAGAGTCCAAGCATCTAGGTGGATTACTTCAGCCTATTCCAATTCCATAGTGGAAGTGGGAGGTCATTTCCATGGATTTCATTACAGGTTTTCCGAGGGAATTTAGACACCATGATTCTATCATGGTTGTTGTGGAAAGGTTGGCTAAGGTAGCGCACTTCCTTCCAGTGAAGTGTACTCATTCAACTAATGATGTAGCATAGGTATTCATAGGGATATAGTGAGGTTGCATGGTGTAACAAAGAATATCATATCAGATAGGGATATTAAGTTCACTTCTAGGTTTTGGAAAGAGTTATTTACAGGTTTGGGTATAGAGTTGGCCTTCAGCACAACTTATCATCCACAGACAGATGGATAGACAAAGAGGGTCAACAGGATATTGGAGGATATGTTGAGGATGTATGTGATTCATCAAGAACATAAGTGGGAAGAGTACCTTCCACTGGTTGAGTTCACTTACAACAATGGGTTTCTAGAATATTTGAGGATGAGTCTGTTTGAGGCATTGTATGGGTAGAGTTGTAATACTCCCATCAGTTGGAGTGATCCAGTGAACAGAGTGTTGATTGGACTGGGCATGTTGGAAGAAATGGAACAAGAAATACAGGTAATCAAGAAGAATCTAAAGGCAACACAAGATAGTCATAAGAGTTATGCATATCAGAATAGGTTGTTAAATGAGTTTTAGGTTGGGGAATAAGTTTACTTACACATCAATCCCAAGAAGAGCTCCTTGATGATTGGATCATGTGCCAAGTTGGCACCACGGTTTTGTGGACCTTTAAAGATCCTTGAAAGGATTGGACTAGTAGCCTATCGACTTGTGCTGCCTCTGATAGTGAAAGTCCATGGTGTTTTCCATGTGTCATTTCTTAAGAAATATGTTAAAGACACTAATCATATAATTGACTAGTCTGTATTGTAGGTGGAGCCAGAAGGAGAATTCCAGCCAGAACCTCAGTGCATTTTATAGAGAAATATGCTCATGCTCTAGAACCGAGCAATAAAGTAGGTTAAAGTGCAGTGGAAGCACCTTGGGCTTGATGAAGCTACATCGAAGATGACAAAGCAGATGCAGGCTATGTATCCTTCTCTATTCACTGGTTGAGTGAGTGTCCTTAATATATCTCTTTGGCATATGCTTGGTATGATTTTTTGGTATATGTACATATGTATATGGATGTAAATACCACCACAAGTTGTGTTATAAAGCTCCAATAAGCAGTATGGGTGTCATGTCATTATGGTTATCATGTCATTATGGTTGTCATGTTGTTATGTTGTATTGTTGGTTTGCTTCTCAGCAGGTTGATCATTGTAAATACTGTAACGAGCTAAGTTATAAAGCTCCATGGCTAGTATGTTTTTCTTTCAGCAGTTTTATTGGTTAGAGGTGCCAATCAACACTGAGGACGGTGTTCCCCCAAGGGGGGAGGATTCTGTAACATCCTTGGTAAAAAATCCATACAAAAAAATAATAAAGGTAAAATAAGACCTTGGTCATGGGACACATATTCCAAGCTGAATTTTGGGCAAAAAAAAGTGATGGGGATAACTTATGATTAATTAATGGCTAAGGAAATTGGAAAATACAATGGCTAAGGATTTAGAAAGGCAAAATGACATTTATTTATGAAAATAATGGGAGTTAGGAGAAAAGGAAGGTGAAAGGTTACAAGTTTCATGTGAGAGGGAAAATAACGGAAAATTGAAGAAAATAGAGGCCTCATTAATAAAAAGGTTTATGAGGATTAGTACACAGACTTTTGTCAGTTCAATTTTGGAGCTCTCATTCTATTCTCTCTCTCTCATACTCTTGGACACTTAGATTTTTCTTGGAGCACTCTTGGAGGAGTGTGGCATACTTGGGATTTGGAGAAAGAAGGAAAAGGAAAAGTAGGAAAGCGCAAGAGGACATCGGGATCAACAACTACAATGGATTTTGCTTGCAGGTACCGAGTTGCATGTATTATTTCCTTGATATTTTTGGCATGCATTTCATATGCACGTGATTATTTGGTTATGAGATTTCATTTGCATGGAGGATTGCCTAGATTGACAATGGCTTTTCCTAACCTTTCCGTTTCCTAGATATCCATGGTGTTGTGGGTTTTACTTTTCTTTTCTGGTTGGTTTCCTTGTACCTTTCGCTGTGGGTTGAGTTATTAGTTCCTATAAGTCTTGGTTGGACAAACACTCTGAAATCCTTGTAACAACGTGGGTTGAGTTACTAGTCCTGGAAGACTTGGTTGGACAAATTCTCTGGAAGCCCTTGGTGGGTTGATTTACTAGTCCTAGAAGCCCTGGCTGGAAACGCACTCTGGAAGCTTGATGACAATAGTGGGTTGAGTTACTAGTCCTGAAATTCCTATTTGGAATAGACACCCTTGAGCCCTAGACAAGTTAGGTAGAGACCAATCTAGTGATGCTTAGTGATGTCAGACCATGAGGTGGAATCACTGGTTGAGGGTTGAGGTAGTTTGGCCTCTGGAAGCCCTTGATGGTTTTGATTGAGTTGTTTTATGAGATCCCACATTCATGCTTGGAATATGGTGTGAGGGTGACTAGCTGAAAGATTGATTTGGGTCAACCTAGTCTATGGTCGGGTGGTTCGTGGAAGTCCCATACTTGGTCAGATTATGCAATCACCAATAAGAACTCTTCCTCCTTGGTATTTTAAGGGTAAATATACTTTTTTATATGTGGCTTATATGGATATTATATCCTTGATATTTCTGTTGGCTATATGTTGGTTATGAGTAAGTTTTATGATAGTGAAAATGTATGGCTTCATCATGTTTTGGTTAATCACTAAATGTACAATGAATATATGGCTTACGATATGGTAATTAAGCTATTATGCTGAGGAAATAATGCTTCTTAGTGATTCTTAGATAAATGTGAGACTCCTATGCTCAGATTTTTTGTTTAAACCCATAGAATGCATATTTGTGACATGTTTGATGAAATTCCTGTCATGGCTATTTGGGGTCAAGTCAATTCCTTGTTCAAGTATTTGCTTTTGTATCAATTTTTTTATGTTAATTTTCATTTATAGAAATTTCATGGATTTTTGGGCAGTGGCCTGAGTCCTGGCCCTGAAAAAGTGGCACATAATCTGGGGTCGATGGCACATAATTACCTAGAAAAGTCCCTAGTCCCAGGCATGCCTTTCTATGGGAGTGAGTGGAGGTTCCCAGTCACATGCATGCCCATGTATAGGGAGCAACTGAGGCTTTAATGCAGCAAAATGTCAGTTTGTCTCAAGGGTTGGTCACCTGGATGGGTTGGATAGCTCCTAGGGTTCTTTTGCATGAGTAGAAGTTCAAGTTGGTTGAGCTCCGTCGGTTCCACTTCCTTAACTGTTACATAGGGAGTTGAATTGTACTATAGTAACTCTTCATCACATGTTTACCTTGATTGGATAGTTAATTGGGTAGATGTGGGAGGAGGATGTTGCAGTGACATACAGGTGAGTCCTACAGTTTAACCATTGAAAAAAATGTGCGGACCCACCTTTGTGGTCATCCAGGAAGGCTGACCCTTGAGAAAATTGTGAAGGCTGAAGGTGAGAAGGGTTGGGTAATAAAACATAGGAAATGAGAATGTAACTGCCAATAAATGACCCAACAATTGAATGCATATGACACAAATGTTGGGGAAACCATGAATGGGACAATAACTAATGTGCCCCAAACAGGTTCTGTGACATTAACCCTATGGAAAGGAAACAAATCCTCATGAAAAGAAATACCATCAAGCCTAGGATCCAGGTGATAGAGTTCACTCAAACCTTTTGTTAAATCCTTTGGTGACACACTCAATCAAAACTCAAATTCAAAGTTACAAGATAGATCTAAAGTATCTTGGGTGCATGAAGTCCAAGGAGTGAAAAGAAGGGAATTTTTGTACTAAATTGAAGGTGCTTTGGATGTATCTCTCAAGATTAAAAAAACCATATTTATAGATAATTAAAGAACTCAAAAAATATCACCAATAATCATTATAAAATAGACATGAAATGCAAGACATAAAGTTAATAAAAAATAACTAAATAAGAACATGAACTGATTACGTGAGGAGGAGGACTTAAATAGGAGTTTTGAAACCAAATTGAACAATTTCAAAGCATGAAGAAACCAGATTACCATTTTTCTACTTTGTTGCTTATCCTTTTGTTGTGGCCCTAACAGATCAATGTCTCATTGATACATATAGGACTGAATTCCGATGACAAAGTCCTACGATATGGCCCATATTGTTGCAAAATACAAGAAAAAAGTTTTTTTTTTCAATTGTGCATTCGTCACAATTCCGACAGCCAATTTCTAAGCAGTCAGAATTGCGACGACCATTTTATAGGTTGTCACAATTGTGACTACATATTTTGTTGGTTGCAATTGCTACGACAAATTTTAGGAATCGCAATTGTGACGAACAACATCTATAGTCGCATTTGCAACGAAAGATGGCAATTTTCATTCTGACATCTATTTGACCGTTTGCTTGATGGTCATATTTGACTTTGAATGGTCAACTAACATTGCATTTGTGATGATAAATGCATATATAAATATCCTGCATGTAAGAAATGTTGCAACATATTTGGTATTACTACAATAATTCCAGAAGGTTATAAGGTCTTTTTCATGAGAAAAAATTAAATTTTATTTTATATAATTATTTTTTGGTTGGGAATAATGTCACAAAATATTAATAGATGGGGAACTAATCAAATAGGGTTCAATGATGGGAAATTTTATTGCCCTTGTAAAGTTTGCAGGTGTAGAGGTCCATAAAGAATTTCATATGAAACAACTAATATATATTGTAGGAAGAAAGGGCATATTGAAGGGGGGAACGAATATTTTCTGAAGGTAATTAAGCTATATTTTATGAATGATTATATATATTTTCTTTATATTAATTCTATTTGTAAATTTTTGTTGTTGTTATAATATTGATTGTTCTACAGACTGATTTCACATTATTTTTTGTAATTATTATAAAGTCAAAGTGCTCCCTAGGTACTATGATCTAAATGTGCCAAGTATTTAGCGCTAGAAATGATGTTCTATAATTTGAGGAACAATATGGAGAGAATAAGGAAGATAAAGATAATGATGTTATGGAATAAGATGACAATAATAATGTAGTTCAAGATGATTGGACAAATGAATTGATCCAGGGCTTCTTCGACGATGAGAACAATGATGTTAGTTGTGATGATGAACCTGTGCTAAAAAAGGAAACGACACCACTTCATGAGGGCTCAAAAGCAAATAGTATATAATTACTTCAATTAGATCATATCATGCATGTTTTCTAAATAATCCCTTCATTTATATTAATTGGCATTAATCCATCTCTTGCAAGCCTTCAAACAAAGGGTAAATTTGCATGTCCAATTTGTGGTCCTAAGATGAAATCTCATCGTTCAACAAGTTTAGGAAATGAGGTGTTTGATGAGTATAGGATCTTCCTCTCTAAGAACCATAAGTATCGTGCTACTTAAAAGCATCTTTTCAATGGGAATGAAGCGAATAGATTAAAAACACGAAGAATGACACCTCAACTATGGAAGTTGGAACATAACATACATCATTGTGAAGGACATGGGGAGCTTCCACAAGGAATGAAAATTTATCCTGCTCAATTCACAATGTTTTCGTACTATGAGCACCTAACAATAGCTCATTTTTTTGATACAATGCATGTCAAGAAGAATGTGACAAAAACTTTATGGAAAATCATAGATGGTAGGAGGGATAAAGAAAAAATCCTCAAAATTTGTAATGACATTGTGGAAGCCAATCATGCAAAGAAAAATGGGATACGATCAAGCAACAATGGAGATTGAAACAACCTACTATGGTTATTAACAGAGAAGCAAATCGATGATCTAAAAGAGATCATTCGAAGAATTAAATTTCCCACAGGATTTTCTTCAAACATAAATAATATCTTAACAAAGAAAGGTGAATTTGGTGGGGTAAAAACACACAATTGGCATACCTTCATTAAGGTAATTATTTTGGTATATATATTTCTATATTGGTATATATACATATTTATGGTTATTTTTTTGTCTACTTTGGATTAAACAAATAATGATTCATTTTATTGTTATAGTATGTTATACCTCTATCTGTCCTAGATGACTTCGACAACAACATCAAACAAGTTATATATGATATTGACAAATATATGAGGTAAGTAGTGATTTATATGCTGAGTGTTTTTTCAATTAGTTAGTGACCAACTTAATGACATGTTTTTTACTTGTAATGTAATATATTATGTTTTGTTGAAACATGTTATTTTCTTGCATCATTTATATATGGTTGTCATTGAAAGAAATACATAAATATGATATAAAGCATTGGAAGAGAGAAATTCCTCAACTAATGTGTGAAATGAAAAAGTATCTAACTCTGGAAATTTTCAATGCACAAGAACACTACATCATACACCAAGTTGAGGAAATTTAATTGTGTGGACCTATACACACAAGGTTAATGTGGATGGTGGAGAGGCACTTGAAATCATTGAAGGCTTTGGTTAGACAAAGAGCACGTCCTGAGGGTTCTATGGTGGAGGGATATATGGAATATCAATCCATGGTGTATATTAGCCACTATATTCCTATATTAGCAACAAATATGTTTGTATTACATTTGGGATGTGAATCCATCAAAAAATTTGAAGGGGAGCAGCTGTTGGGGAAAGGTAAAACGATAAAAGTGAGAGGTAATTAAATATTTAATGTGGAGATTTATAAGAACTTTATATGACACACGACTTCTCATTTTTTTTGTATATCATACTTATTTATTTCCTATTCTTTCATCAATTATGAACATTGACCATGGTAACTAATATTTATTGATGAATTATGATTTTCTAATACAGTTGGTTGAGAGTGGGATGTACATTTATACATTGGAAACTTGATTGGATGAAGCCATGGATTTAAAGATGTGAACAATCTCATGGTACATTATCATGGAAAGGGGTTTCTGCATTGGTTAAAGAAGTTTGTTGTGACCGAGATGCCAACCTTATACAGAGGGAAGTTGATTTAGCAAATGGTTTGAAAGATAAATAGGAAATCATGCATTTTCACTAGCCTGCAATATTTTATTAAGTTATCATTTTTGGGATTCAACTGTGTTAAGTCATTCACATATGACCATTTCCATGAGAGGTAGTCATAAGTGACTAATTTCTCATGATTTGAATAGTTAATTTAGCACTCATTGCATCGGGTGATTCTCATAGGGCTTAAGCGCGCTTGAGCCAGAGACGATCTGGGATGGGTGACCTCCCGGGAAGTCCTGGTTACCAGGTGCAAGCCCCGGAAGTGATGATTGACACTATGTGATTTATTTCACCAGTTTCAATCCCACTTCTTCGCCCCTGTGAGCATCACCTGATGCAATGAGTGCTAAATGAACTATTCAAATCATGAGAAATTAGTCACTTATGACTACCTCTCATGGAAATGGTCATACGTGAATGACTTACTTAACACAGTTGAATCTTGCTAAGGTTTTGCAAATGGGGTAGCAAGCTAAGTGGGCTTGATTGTGGGGAAAACTCCACAGTTTAGTGCGCTTGAGACAGAGGCATTATAGGATGGGTGACCTCCCAGGAAGTCCTAGTTACCGGGTGCAAGCCCCGGAAATGATGATTGACGCTATGTGATTTATTTCACCAGTTTCAATCCCACTTCTTCACCCCTGTGAGCATTACTCGATGCAATGAGTACTAAATGAACTATTCAAATCATGAGAAATTAGTCACTTACGGCTACCTCTCATTGAAATGGTCATACGTGAATGACATACTTAATGCAGTTGAATCCCAAAAATGATATCTAATATGATGCATTGCGCAAACCCCCTATACTTAAATTTTATTAGGTTATTTTATAAATATATTATTAACGTGAATGAAGGTGTTTTCTTTTTTCTTTTCTTTTTTTCCAGATACTTAATTTCCAAGTTATATGAATATGTTTATTAATTTACAATGCCTTTTTTATGTGTTTGGCATATTGAAGTTGAAACACCACAAGACTATGTGGTATAATGGTCGTAAATTTCGCATCAAAAATTTGAATGAAAAGAGGAAATATTTTGATTATGGGATAACTAGAGTCTTCCAGGTCAGTGATTTTTCCTCTATAAGTTACACACATCCACAAGTCTTCAAAAATAAATACTATGGGTATTTAGATGACATACTTGAGTGTGAATTTGATTCCTTCAAATTGGTTATGTTCGACGTGAAATGGTATAGGTTACAAATGGATGAACATGATCCCTGATAGAACTATTATTCAACATGATAATGGATTTACCATGGTCAATAAAAGGTAATTTGAGACAGGATCAGATCATTATGTTCTTCCAAGCCAATGTGAGCAAGGTTTTTACTCAGAGGTTGCAGGTAGAGTAGGTTGGTCATATGTTTTTAGATATGATCCAAGAGGAAGGCTGATAGAGTATAATGTAGTGGAAGAGGATGATAATGTTGAAGAGGATGATGGTGTAGAGGAGCAATTAGTTAGAGTATAATTTAGTGGAAGAGGATGATAATGTTGAAGAGGATGATGATGTAGAGGAGAAGTTAGTTGATGATGTGTCAGATCACGAAAATGTCAAATAATTTCAAGGAGATGTTTTAGACAATGTTCTTGATGATGTGCTGCTAGATGAAGAACTTGAAGAAGTTGAACCAAATGCAGGAGATGATTTTTGTCATGAGGATGATATTGAAGACATTGATGACGACACTAACATTGATGAGAGTTTCAATATCATTTTTCAACTGGATGACATAGATGTTGAGTTATATGAAGAAGAATATTAATGATATATCTAAATGTTGAAATGTATGAGGTATGTGTTTATATGTTTTTAGTTGATTTTTTCTCTTTAATTTAACTTAATTTTTTGATTTTTTAGTAATTTCTATATATGTTTGATACTTACTATATTGCTTTCAAGTAGTTTATAGTAGATAAATTGGGTATTGGGAATATTAAGAGTGATGTGAGGGGGAAGGGAAGGGACCATATGAGCTTCCACCTTCATGTGGTTGGCCTTGTTCAGTAGAGAATACTATATTATTCTTGAAACCAAGAGAAGCTCACTATTTTCACTGGTCTCAAGCTCATTGTCATGGTCAATACATGACACAATTTATCAGTTGATTGTATACTTTTGTAGGTTTTAACCCCATACATAAATTACCTGCATACAAATTCTAAAACATAGAAAATAAATAATGTGAGAGCATAACACATAAAACACATATACACAGAGATTTTCCCGTGGATCCCAAAACCGGGACTACCAGCTTGATTTTTCATTATGTTCCTTCCAATGTTATAATACATATTTATACATGTCGAAGCATCCAATACCATGGACCGAAAACCATCACGTCCAATACCATGGACCGAAAACCATTGTGTCCAAAAAACATGTGCAAAAATCATGCACAAAACCATAGGTGGGTCCGCCCAACCTAACATAGGGTCCAAAACCAAAATTTTCCGGGGCGCTGTCCCGGACCCCATAAAGTGGGGTTACGGGTACACCTCAAACCCCCTATGACCTCCCCCCCTCTAACCCCCGGTTAGCTATGTGGGCTAGTCATTGAAAGAATATAACACAATCCAACATTCTCCCACTTCTTGTTTTCTTTCCACCAGGGGCCACAAGAGAGCTTAGTCATTTATTCAGCCCTGAAATGCCCATTGTCTCTCTACACCAAGAGAACTTCTCAGAGCTCACAGATTTGGTTAATGCATCTGTAGTATTCTTCAAAGTGTCCACCTTTACTAGCAACACCTTTTTGTCTTCTATCATATCCCTCATAAAGTGATACTGAACATCAATGTGCTTTGTCTTTGAATGATATGTAGGGTTCTTTGCCAAGAAAATTGCACTTTGGCTGTCACTGTCTATCCTTATAGCTCCCTGTACTAACCCCATACTTGAACACAATCTCTGCAACCAAACTGCTTCCTTGCTTGCATGAGTGGTTGCCATGTATTCTGCCTCTGTAGTTGATAGTGCCACTACAAATTGTTTCTTACTCATTCAACTGAATGCACCTCCAAATAGGTTAAACACATACCCACTTGTAGATCTTCTCTGATCCAAATCTCCAGCCCAGTCTGCATCAACAAAGCCGTGGATATCTAAAACTCTGTCCAATCCTGGTATTCCTTGGTAGCACAAACCATAATCACTAGTGCCACGCAAATACTTGAAAACCTGCTTCACTGCTGTCCAATGCTTCTTCTCTAGTTTTGACATAAACCTGATCAATACTCCCACTGCATGTGCAATGTCTAGTCTAGTACAGACCATCTCATACATAAGGCTACCGACTACACTTGCATATGGAACACGGGACATATCCTCTTCCTCTTCTTGTGTCTTGGGACACTGTTCAGCAGATAGTTTTACACCTACAGGAATAGGAACCTTCACTAGTTTACTATGCTGCATATTAAACCTCTGCAGTATTGTCTCAACATATTTCCTCTGGTTTAACCAGAGCTTCCTCTTTGCCCGATCTCTTTTAATTTCCATGCCCAAAGTATAGTTTGCAACACCAAGATCTTTCATGTCGAATTTGGAGGACAATTGGGTCTTCAAATCCTGGATAATTTCTTTGTCATTTCCAACCAGCAACATATCATCCACATACAAGACTAGATAAATAACACGGTCACCAATTAATTTAAAATACACACAGTGATCTGCTTTGCTTCTGTTGAAGCCAAGTCCCCGTATAAATGTATCAAATTTCTGATACCACATCCTTGGTGACTGTTTTAACCCATACAGAGACTTCTTTAACTTGCATACCAGTTCTTTCTTACCCTTCACCGCAAAGCCTTCAGGTTGCTTCACGTATATTTCCTCTTCCAGATCCCCGTGAAGAAATGTTGTCTTCACATCCATCTGTTCTACCTCAAAATCAAAAGTAGCAGCAACAGATAAAAGTGATCTAATAGAAGTTATCTTGGAAACAGGAGAAAAAATATCACCAAAATCGATTCCCAGCACCTGGGAATAACCTTTTGCTACCAACCGAGCTTTGTATTTCTCCACCTTTCCTTCTGCATTTGTATTCTTCTTGAACACCCATTTGTTGCCAATGGGTTTCCTTCCAGTCGGCAACTCCACCAGATCCCAAGCCTCATTTTTGTGCAAATATGCCATTTCATCAACCATGGCCTCTTTCCAGAGTTTTCCATCCTCTGAATCCACTGCTTCCTTCACAACTCTAGGATCATCATCAGTAACAAACAAATAAAAATTTGAACAGAAATTAGATGGACTATACCTTTCTGGCTGCCTTCTTTCTCGAACTGATCTTCTCACAGCCGGAGTTTGTGGCTCTTCATCTTCTGATTCCTCCTCTGCTGTAGAGTCTGATTCTTCCTCCTTTAGCTCAAACTATATCTTCTCAGGTTCCTTTGGTTGGACTTCATGTTTAATAACATTTTTCACCTCTCTGAACACCACATCTCAAATGTACACAACCTTCCTTGTTACTGGGTTCCAAAGCTTATAACCCTTTAAACCATCCTTATACCTAATAAAGATTCACTTTTCAGATTTACTATCCAACTTGGTTCATTTCTCCTTTGGAATATGTACATATGCATCACATCCAAATACCTTTATATGTGAAAAAGAGGGTTTCTTACCAGTCCATACCTCTTGTGGAGTCTTATCCTCCAACGCTGATGAAGGTGACCTGTTGACCAGGTAACATGCAATATCCACTGCCTCTACCTAGAATTCTTGTCCTAACCTGGCTCCACTGAGCATGCTTCTTGCCCTTTCCATCAACGTCTTATTCATTCTTTCTGCAACTCCATTTTGCTGAGGTGTATATGGAGTAGTCTTCTGCCGTGATATACCACACTTCTTATAGAATTCTTCAAATTCCTTGCTACAAAACTCTCCACCATTATCTGTCCTCAGCACCTTTATCTTCTTCTCTGTCTGATTTTCCACGAGAGCCTTAAATTATTTAAACCTGTCAAAGACTTCAGATTTCTTCTTAAGGAAATATATCCATGTATTCCTTGAGAAGTCATATATAAATGATACATAGTACACAGACTTATCCAGTGATGGAACCTTCACAGGTCCAAACACATCACTGTGTACAAGCTCTAATATATGTTTCACCCTCTTACCACCAGAGGGGAAACTCACCCTATTATGCTTCCCATATACACAATTTTCACAGAAATCAAAATCCGGAGAGCTATTACTCATATCTTCTATGATACCTTTACCATGAAGTATTCAAAGGCCCTTCTCTCCAATATGTCCAAGCCTTTGATGCCACAGCATGGTCTTCTCTCCAAAGACTACTAGATTTTCTGCTCCACTTTCAGGAACCATAGAACTGTTGCACCCATCAACAACAGTGCTACCTTGCAGCTTGTACAGAGTTCCAATCCAAACTCCCCGCATCAATAACAGTGCTCCTTGAACCATCTTTTAGGTATCCTTCTCGAACACTGTTTTTACACCTGCATCATCCAACTTGCTTACAGAAATCATATTTCTGGCCAATGTAGGAATATGCAGAAAACCAGGAAGTATTCTAATCCTTCCACCTTGTAGCTTCAACTTTACTTTTCCGCGACCAATGATTCTAGCCTTCGTATCATCCCCTAAGAAGACATCATCACCAGCGTATTTATCATACTCGCAAAACCACTCTCTATGGGGAGTGAAGTGAATGGATGCACCCGAGTCAATTAACCATGCCTCATGATCTGCATGTGTACTTGAAGAAGCCAAGTACACATCCCCACCTTCATTTGAGGTGGTTTTCGCCTCTGCAGAAGGAGCATCATCAGATCCTTTTCCTTTATCAGGAGCTTTAGATTTACAGTACCTTTTGTAGTTCCCTTCCTTTCCGCATTTCCAGCACACCACCTTTACAGGTTTTCTTGGAGATTTAGATCTCCCTCTAGATTTAGATCTCCCACTCGATGACTTATTTTTGTTTCTGTTCTTGGACCGTCCTCGTACAGACAAGGCATCACCATTCTGGCTCTCCATATTTTTCTGTCTCATCTCCTCCATCAGCAAGGCTTAGACTATTTCATCAAACTACAAGGCAGTTGCATTGCTACCTATTGCAATAACCAAACTATCCCACGAATCTGGTAGAGAACAGAACAAACTAATGCACTTATCTTCATCTGAAATTTTAATATCAACAGATGCTAACTAAATTACCACAATATTAAATGCATTTAGATACTCTGTCACCGAGTCTCCATCTTTCATCCTTAGGTTATACATCTTTTTCTGCAGGAATAGTTTATTCACCAGAGACTTAGATTGGTACAAAGTCCCTAACTTGTCCCACAAAGCCTTCGTCGTAGCTTCCCCGGATACATTCAGCAATACTGAATCTGAGACACATAATCGTATTGTCCTCTTTGCCTTCTGATCCAACTTCTTCCATTCTTCATCGGACACTCCTGCTGGTTTAGTACCTGGATCTATCGCGATCTACTGATCTTTATCCACCAACAAATCCTCAATCTTGAGTTTCCACAACTCAAAACTTTGACCATTAAATTTGTTGATCTCTATCTTTCCACTGCTTGCCATCTTCTTTCACCAACAAAATCGTTCTTGTAGATCTCCCACTGAACAGGGTCTACCACAGGCCCGAGCGAAAGCCCTCAGCAACAAAGGCATCCCCTTGAAGCCAAAACTGCTCCGATACCAAATGTAGGTTTTAACCCCATACAAAATCTACCTGCATACGAATTCTAAAACATAGAAATTAACCAATGCGAGAGCATAACACATAAAACACATATACACAGAGTTTCCCCTGGATCCCAAAACTGGGACTACCAGCTTCATTTTTCGTTATGTTCCTTTCAATGTTATAATACATATTTATACATGCCGAAGCATCCAATACCATGGACCGAAAACCATCACGTCCAATACCATGGACCGAAAACCATCGCGTCCAATACCATGGACTGAAAACCATCGCGTCCAAAAAACATGTGCAAAAATCATGCACAAAACCATAGGTGGGTCCCCCCAACCTAACATAGAGTCCAAAACCAAAATTTTCGGGGGAGCTGCCCCGAACCCCATAAATTGGGGTTACAGGTACACCTCAAACCCCCTGTGACCTCCCCCCCTCTAACCCCCAGTTAGCTACGTGGGCTAGTCGTGGAAATAATATAACACAACCCAACAACTTTATTGTTTTTCATTCTCTCTACTGTTTCAAGTTTCAGCGAATCGATTTCTAGAGGGCCGCAAAAGTCTCAAGCTCACTGTGGTGCGACCTGTGAATGGGGCCAATGTTGAAGTTTTTTTTAGTTTGTGCTCGTATACACTGAAATTTGACATGGATATGGTAGATGCATGAATTGATGGTATGGGAGGGTTTCAAGACCCAAATATAACTTAGAGAAAGAATTTGACAATCAAGCGAGATCACCCAAATTTCACCATTGTACTTCACTGTCAATAAGGAGAAAGAGGTATTTGCAAATATTTATTAAATTTGCCAAGTGTTATCACTTGATTATATACCTTATTGTTTTGCATTCTCTCTATTAACTATATGCAAGTTTCAGTGAATTGATTTTGAGAGGGCTGCAAAAGTATCTTGATCTCATTACAGTATTACCTATATTGAATGGGGCCAACATAGTCATTAGGTGAGGGTTTTATAATGGATCAATTTTTGATGTGACTCCCTGTTGAAGCCTCAAAATTCGTTGCGACAACATGGGGAATAACCACCTCGTCCGAACATTAAAAGAAGTTCCTTTTCTGTTTGGTATAGTGGCTCCGATGGGGATAATGGGACTAGTTTCCCAGAGAGGATTGATTTGATAATGTTGTTGGGGTGATATAAGATATACTGGAGAATGATTCAACTAAGAATAATCTAATCTAAATAATAAACACATGTATATATATTAATCTAACATTATCTGACTATAAATATACCCGTGAATAAACTAAGATATGCGATCTACAGAGATGTATCAAAGAAATTGGTAATAAAGATCATTCAACTGGAAAAAGAAATGAAATCGTTAATGATAATTGTTTTGGATAAATATTTAGAAAAAAAAATTGAGAAAAATTTATCACATATAGTAATTGTTCACGTATTCAATACAGAATCAGAGCTGAAACATCATACAAAAGTGCAATAATGTAGAACTATAACTCAGATTTTCATACATAAGACAATCAAAGAAAGTGTATTGCTAATGCGTAAATAAAACACGATCATACGATAAAAGTACCATATATGAAAGGTACTTGTAAATGTAATGTCTTGTAAAGTGTTTTTGATAAAATCTTGGACTCGTCTCTAAATGCATGAGAGGAGTTTAAATACTATAATACATGACTCAAATAGATTATTACAAAAAAGGCTGAGGAGGTTTCAAAAAACCTTCCTCAAAGTAAGAAAAAATAAAACTAAAAATAGAATTAAACTAATGACAAGCTTCTTTCAACTTGAATTATTTTAGTTGGCTACTTGATCTTTGAGATTGAAAATATCGATCATTGGTTTGACCTAGCGCGGCTGGCTGATTGTGGATTTTAACTGTCCTACAAATATGGTATCTGATAGTGCTGGAACCATTTTTTGTGTAGAGGTAGTTAAGCATCGCAGAGTCATCCACTGGCTATGTGGTTTTACCAAATATTGCCAGTATGCCTCCCAATCCAATTTGGTCAGCTGTTTGATTACTTCCTCTTTGGTCTGAGCTGTCTGTTTCCACTGTTGTTTTAATTTTTTGATATCTGGGAGAGTCCCAGTTATGCATTCTTTGAAAAGGTTGGAACTGTGGAGGTTTTCATTAACGACCTCAATTATGTTGTTTGTTGCACCTACTGCTGTCGTTGTCACCCTTTCTACCTGCTTTAACTATGTATCCCAATTTGAAAATAGAATGTCTTTGTGGGATTCTTCTATTTTTGGTAGATCAACCTTTCTTCCCTCATCAGATTCCTTCCAGGTAATAAATTCAAAAATATTTTTATGGATTTATCCATATTCAAACCTTAGATCAATCACTTGGCTTGTCAATTTATTACTTGTCTCGCAGTAAGGATTGATCTGTGAGATTTTCCGGCAGAACATCTCTTGTTGTTGTATTAATAGGGAATTTAGCTTGATTACTTCTTTGATGAACTCATCTTTCGAAGGGTTATCTTTAAATTTGTCCACCATGGCTTGCATCTGGAAAATTTGTGAGTCTTTTTCTGACATGTTTTCCCGGTGTTGTAACCTCATTTGCTCGAGTTCCCTCTAAATTTGAGCTACTTGCTGTTCTTCTTGCTTATTGATACTCTGTTTCTCTTGTTCTAATTGTTGTTCAAGCAGTTGAATTCTCGGTTCTTTCTCTTTTAGCAGCATTCAAACTTTTGTTTCTTTATCAATGGTCATTGTGGCATAGGTGCTTGCAAATTATGACAACTTCGTAAGGTTTTTTGATGGGTCAATAGGAGTGTCTTTCCACAAAACTTCCATTGATTCGTTCTCTAGAGTTGCAACAGTCGTGGTGTCTAATTTCCTCTTATTTATTTATCTTTTAACGACAACCTTATGTGTAGGGCTGTAGAATATGTCGACTGGAGGTATCTCTTCAATTTTTTATGACAATTTTAGAAGTGGGAAAAACCGAAATAACCTCTATATCTTGAGTGTTTGTAGCCTCTTGCTCTGTTGTCTCTAGATTTTCTCTGTGTTGAGTCAATTTTGGGGTTTGAAATCCAGATGTTTCCTCAAGACTTGTGCATGTTTGGAGCTTCTGATTGAATTGCTCCCATTCCTTGTCTAGGTCAATGACTGGAATCTTCCCCGTTTGAGCTGAAGTGGAGCCGACCTATGTTTGTTTCTTAGCCAAGGACTATTCAGACGTTTCCTCATTATTTCCTTTTGTATCTTTCTCAGAACCATTATTAGGACTCTCTTCTCCATTCTAAGATTATTGCTCTGACTGTTCTGACTCGTGTGTTTATTTTTCTTGCATTTCCTCATCAGAATTTTCCTTTGAACTTTCCTCCAGGATCACGCTAGGAGTAGGTTCTCTTATTTTCTCAATTTGTAATAGGTCCAATGGGACCTTTAACAATATTTTATTCTTATATACATGAAAAGCATTAATATCATCTGGGCTTAACTGTAGTGACGCTAAATGTAGGACCTGTGCAAATGAATCAGCTCCTTGAAAGAGGTCATCAAATGGATCCTCTTCATGAGTAAACTGTTTGACTTTAACCATGGTGGTGAAGTCTTTAGCAACTTGATTTGGGTCATACCATCGCCTTGGAACTGTGGCCAATTTTAGAGATGTAATATTCTCTATTTATTTTACTATGTGCCCATATTCATGCAGTGCAAAAGTGCCACACTGTAGTGGAAAGGCTGGCCAAATAAGATTTTCATTTCCTTCAGGGCTTTGGTTAAACCATCCCCTGTTGTCTGGTAAGCTATCTCTCTTGCCAATAGCTTGTCTGGAACATAATATGGGAGGAAATGTGGAGCTACAATGCTCACAAAAACTCTGATATAAGTGAATGTTTCTTCACCAAACCATCTTGTGACAAGCAATATGTCTATCTTGGCTTCTTCAGAAAGCCTGGGGGTCGTTTGATAAAAAACGGTTTTATAAATATGCAACATAATACCATGGAAGATTTTGTAAAAATGGGAATTAAATTGGGATTCCCGTAAGATTTTATTATACACATGGATGGGGAGAGGGTTTTGTACAGTCCACTTCCAACCCATGTTTGGAAATTGAGAGAAAAAACAAATGGCATCCATTACATACGCGCTCATATAAAAAGGGGGAATAATTCTTGAGGAGATACTTCTATTTTGCCTATATTCCCTAATAGCCATAGCTAAATTATCTAATAAAATATGACTCAATTCATAATCATTGTGTTAACCGCAACATCATCAATGGAGGCCACTCTATAGAAAATTTGGTACTATCAGCTTTACCAAATAATCTACACATCATCGCAAATATGAAATTATGTGGGGCCGAGAGGGATGAAATTGGGTACATACTGGATTTCTCCTGTTTGAGTTTGCCTGAGCCTGACCTCCAGGTCTATGTAACATCCAATGGGTCCTCTTTCTCTTTGGAAAAATGCTCAAGGAAATATTTTTCATAGAGCTTTTGGGGCTCTGGTAGATGGTACATATGATGCAAATTTAATGGCATGAAAGACCCCATGACCTCATGTCTTGCATTCCTGAAAGTTTTGTCTAAGATATTCACATTATCAATCACCCATTTTACCATATCTGTGTATGGTAATATTTTAGGTCTTGTAGCTATTCTATGTAAAAATGAACATGTTGCCTCAAAGTAGGAAGCGTCAGATGATTCTTCGACATCAGCTATTGCCTTTGTTTCCAGTGCCCTGGGTTTCTCTTCTTCTAGTAGGTTATACATGGCTTCCAATGATGTGGTTCCTCCGTCTTTACTACAAGTGGTATCAAAGAAGAGTGTTGTCATGTCCGATTTCTCAGATGCAGTGGTTTTTCCCTTCTTTTCCATCTTTTCAAACGTTTTTTCATTCGGAGGTTCCCTGAAATTGAGCAATGGAGATTATCATATAAACACACAGAGAAAAAATGAATTTGAAAATGCAATGATACAGTTAATTCTGAGGTGACAAGGAAGAAGCTTTTATTCGAAAATGAATATGAAAGATATCAAATCACATCGAGCCGTTTTAAACATAAATGCCATTAAAAATCATTAAATATGCACTAATATCTTTTATTATTTCCTTTATTTTTCATTTAAGCCATCACATCACAAATGTGTAAGAAAAAATTCAATTTGATGAGTTTAAAGCAAGCGATGCTGATTATGCGATTGCGAAAAAGATTATCGCAATATCACAAATCACAACATCGCACTTTCGGTTATGCGTTATTTCGAAGTTATTTAGAATTTTGTGACATGCGATGTGAGAGACGTACCTTTTATCATTTTGAGCGCATTTTTCTTGAATGAATACTTATTACATAAAGTGAATTTTTACTATGCACCAGACCTGACCTAAGTTATAACAAGTTTTGCATACTTCCATCAGGTTCGAGTCATATCGCATTTCATAGTCTTTCATGGTCCACAAGATTGGCTTGTGTAAGTGCCGCAATGCAATGAGTGTTTGGCTTGTTAAGTCGCAATATCGCAAATCGTGTATTCTAAAGGTTTGGATTGTTTGTACTTTTATGAATGCACCTATGCGATTGCGATCGACATTTTCTTTTGTAAGAAATGCTTTTAAGCCTCAGTTTTAATGCAAAGTTTAATGTTACCATAAGTCTATTACGGTGGTCCCTCTTATTGCAATTCACAGATCTTGATTGTTAATTAACCTTTGACACACATGGTGCAGCGATATGTGATAAAGCGAGAATAGCTAGTCACAAAGGGATTTTGGCTTGATACCTTATGTTTATTTAGAAATTTATTTCTAATAATTCAAAAAAGGAAGCGTTTAAGTTTTAAGTTTTTTTTGGAGAATATTTATAAAGGGTCCCCATTTATCAATAGAATATTAACTGTTAAATCAATAAATTAGGGGGTTGTTGAACAGTACAACAATTTCTGATTCACTGGAAGAACCACTTATCTTTGATAGTTTTTTTGAGACTTCTAAAACTTCCAAAATAAAGATAGTTCGGAAAATAGGAATTACATGAAATTTAAGATAAGTAACATTTCTCTAAATAAGAAAACAAAACTCCCCTAATTGTCATCCACTTGATATCCTCTTTAAAAGGAAAATTCCTTTGTCTATATCAATCTTTACTTGGTTTGAAGATAAAGTAGGGGGTTCTTGCATATTAGCTTTTAGATGTACTCGTTTGTCACAGGTAGAGCCTCTGTTGCCAGTAGGCATCCATAGCCTCGACAGGGTTACCTTTTAACCATCAATGATTTAGTATCCCATCCAGATAAGAGTGCAATTTTTAGAGATAAATTCAGACTCATATACTTATTCTCTTCTCTTTCTTTTTTAAACAGTTTTTTTTTCTTCTAAAAATTTTCCTTTTTTCTACTTAAAAGTCATTGTCTTGGTTTGGTGGCCAAAAAGTGACAATGCCATTCACTGGTTGTAATTGACTTGAACAAGATGGCTCATGATGAGACCCCTTGTCTTTTGATTAAAATAATCTCAAGCCATTACCCTGTTTTGATATGTAGTATTGGTAATGTCAGTCTATTATTTCCCTATGAACATGGTAAGCTGACTCTTAATGAGACCTCTTGTTTTTTAAGTTTTAGTATATTTTAGAATTACACTCTAAAGAGAGAAAAGTTTACTAGATGGGGAGAATCATTGACTCCTTAAGATTTTCTGGATGACAATTATAGAGTTAAAGGTGCTTATCTACAGAGAGTCTTTGCTTTGTTAAAGATACTTTTCTTGACTGAAAATAGAACAAAGGTTTCTTTATAAAGTTGGGGTTTCACAAAGAATAAATAATTTTGGTGGAAACAAGCAAATTTCAGAGAGATAGGACTTAGCTTATTTTCAAATGTCATGATTATTTCCTTAACAAATTCTATTTATACAAGCGAAAAACCAAAATATCTAAAGATATTTTTTATTGTAAGGCCAAAAGTAAATACTATTTAACTTTTATTTTCCTAGGAAAAATAAAGGCAATAGTGTACAAGGGATAGAAGAGGTTATCTTCTATGAAAAATATTTCTTCAAAATTTACCCATTCACAGGTAGAGAATCTATCTTGCTTGATAAATCTTGCAATAGAAACATTGATGGGTCGATTTGTTCTACAATATGAAATGGGCCAAGCCACATTCTTTGGAATTTGGTATGCTTACCTTTTTCCTCGTGTGCTTTATCCCACTTCAATACAAGGTCTTCGAGTTGAAAAGATTTAGGACTTACAGAATTTGCATCAAAGGAATATTTGACTAACTGTTGATAATGTGCATGTATGATCTTGGATTTATCTCGTTCTTCTTCAAGTTTGAGGATTTGTGATTGCCTTAATTGCATAAAATAGGAAGGAGTTTCTTCAATAAATTGAACTAGGTCCAGAGAGGCAATAGCTACATTTGTAGGAAGAACAACTTCTTTCCCATAAACCAAATTAAAAGGAGAAGTGTCTATTGAGGCCTTCTATGTTATTTGATCTACCCATAGAGAAAATGTTAAAGATTTATGCCAATTTTTCTGACTCTGATCAATAGTTCGTTTGATGATCCTTATGAGATTTTTATTCATTGATTCAACTAAACCATTTCCCTGAGGATAATAGTTAGCAAAATATTTAAGTTTGAAACCTCTTTTAAAAGCAAATTATGTCATAACATTGCCTGTGAAATAGGTTGTGTTGTCAAACATGAGGGTAGTCGATAGACCAAATATAGTAATAATGAATTGATCAATAAATTCAATGATGTTTTCAGAATTTGCTACCTTGAGTGGAATTTCTTCCACCCACTTAGTGAAGTAATCAGTTGATGTAAGGATATATCCATGTTGTTTTGAAGAGTGAGGAACGATATCACCTATTATGTCCAGTCCCCATTGCACAAATGGTTGTTCAATGTTGACCAGCTGTAATGGCAATGTGGGTTTCCTTTGTCTTCCAGCACTTATTTCACAAATTTTGCACTTCCTTACATATTCGTGTGCACCTTTGAATAAGGTTGGCCAATAATAGCCAGCACTCAGGATTTTATGCACTGTTGTGTCTCCTCCAAAATGTCCACCAGTTGGTCCATCATGGAGTTCCTGCAGATGCTTTTTTGCCTCAAATTTTTCAAGGCACCTAAGTAAAACATAATCATAATTCTTCCTAAACAAAACATCATTGATGATTTCATATTGCTTAGCTTCTAATCTCAAATCCCTTTTTCTTTTGTAACTGAGCTACATAGGGGCATATCCATTTTTTAAATAAAATATGATATCAACATATTTAGATTCAGTATCATTGAGGCTTACCTCACATATTTGTATATCATCACCCGAACCTTCAAGTGTTGGTATGTTGGGTTCTCCAACTAACATTCTGCATAAACCTTGACCTCTAACAATCTTAGCTTGTCCAATTTCAATGTCATATTCTTGCAGTGTTGTTACCAAATTTTCTCTTTTCTCACCTAATTCTCTTTGCATTAGTAAATTTCTCACTGATGAGAATGGAACTATTACTTTAGTGTGAGTTTTAAGAAGAAAGGGTTTGAAATGTTTTATTGATTTGAAAACAACAAAAGCTTTTTTTTCAACATTTGAGTAATTTAATTCAACACCCTGCAAATTGGAGCTAAATAAAGAAATTGGTGCTTCGACTTTCTCATCATTGAATTAAGTCAAAATAGATGCATATGATGTTTCAGAAGCAAAAGCATATAAAATAAAGTGATTAGAAAAATTTGGAGTTGCTAAAGAGGGATCATTTATAATTGCTTGTTTAATAAGATTGAAAGCTTCATGCTCAATATGTCCCCATTTAAAAACATATTTTTTCTTGAACATATATTGGAGGGGTAAAACAATTTGTGAAAAGTTATGGACAAATCTTTTGAAAAAAATTATATGACCTAGGAAAGATTGCATGGATTTTTTATTATGAGGTAAACAGATTCCAGAAATTTCTCTTATCCTATCAAGATCTATGTGAATGCCATATTTAGATACAATAAATCCAAGAAGTTTACCTTCACTTAAAGCAAAGAAAGATTCCTTGGGATTTAGAGAAATTCCATATTTTTTACAACGTTCAAAGATTTGTCTTAAAGTCCTTTAAATGATTATTGCGCTTCTTTGAATACACAGTTATATCATCTAAATAAAGGACCACGGTTTTATTCACCAAACCTTTGAAAGCTATATCCATGGCTCTCTGAAATGTTGCACCAACATTGATTAACCCAAATGGAATCTTTTGATAAGTGTATGTTCCCCATTTGGTTCTAAATGTGGACTTAAGTTGATCATTTAGATGTACGAGAATTTGATTATAACCTAAAAATCCATCCAGAAAAGACATTAACTATGAGCCTACAAATGGCTGCAGTATTTGTTCCATAGGAGGCAACGGAAAGTTGTCCTTATGACAAGCTTTGTTGAGATTGTGAAAGTCTATACAAATTCGAATATCACCATCCTTTTTCCTGACTGGAACTAGGTTAGAAACCCACCTTGAATGTCTGACAGGAAAAACTATTTTGGCTTTGAGAAGTTTATTTAATTCAAATTTGATTTTATTTTCTAAGTTTGGATGAATCTTTCTCAACTTCTGTGGTACAAGCTTTTTGTCGGATATCATAGGAATGGTATGCTGAATAATGGAAGTATCATATGTCTTAATATCTCCATAATTCCATGCAAAAATATTTGTATATCTTTTCAACAAATGAATAAAGGCTAATCTTTCATCGCGTGTAAGACCAAGACCTAGATTAATATTTTGAGGTTTAAGGTCAGTTCCAAGATTAACTAATTTAAACCTTAAAGTTGAACTTTGAAGCTTTGAGTTGGTTGGTTTCTTGAATCTGTCCTTAATATCATACAAATCTTCCAGCTTAACTACAAATTTAGGTATGGGATTTACACTTGTCTTTTGCTTAAGTTAGCTATCGTGTTGGTCTTCATCTATTATCTGGTCATCATATGAACCTTCAGATGTTAGAAAATTTATAATATCCTGATCATTATTAAAAACTTGCCAATTAGTGATGTTAGCGGGAATAGAAGGTCTAAAAAATAATTCTATAGAAAATCGACCAGGACTATAATCTCCTGGTGGTATGAGCTTGGATGCAACATTAGCCAAAAGATCGACACTTGCATTTTGAAGTCTTGGAATTGGGGAAATGTTAAATGATAGGAAATGTGAGGTGAGGTCCTTGACTAATGATTGATAATGCTTCAAATGTCCAGAAAGACAATGAATATTACTCCTCACCTGTTTGAGTACAATTTCAGGATCTCCAAATACTTGAAGGTATTTAATATCAAGGCCTATGGATTTATACAATCCTTGAACTAATGCTTCATATCCAATAGTGTTATTCGTGCATTCAAATTCAAGTTTGCATGCCAACATAGTTTTTTCTCCTTTGGGGCTAACCAATATGCAACTTGCCCCAGTTCCATCATTAGATTTAGATCCATCAAAAAATAATTTCGAAAATAAAGAATTGACTACAGGTTTATCTACAAAATTGATACATTTAGAATAACTTGTTTGAGAATAATTTTCGATATGTGATGTAACAAAATTTTCCAAAAAGGGTGAAGTATGGTCATTAAAATTTCCTAAAAACAACTCAACTGAATAATTTCCAATGATATTACTAATGTATGCAACGAGCTCATTTTCTCCTTCCAGTTCTGTGATAATATACTTTAAATATTTCTCACGGTCGATCCTTATTTGATTTGGCTTACCATTATAAAGAAGCCACATATGAGACCAGTCTGTTGCGAAATAGCCATGAAGCTTTTCAGACCAATCTCTACTAAGGATCAAACCGTATAATTCAGGGATATCAGCGACAAGAACGACAATCACTTGACATACTTTCGGGTTTGATGATAATCTAATGGTAACTTGATTGATTTCTCCTATGACTTTGACTTGAGATCGATCTAACTGTACAACGCGAATAACCGATTTTTGGGGTTCGACATTCAATTTTGCACAAACTGTTTTCAGCAAAATGTTGGATGAGGCTCTAGATTCAACCAAACAATTATGAAAATTCTTATTGAAGACTTCAAAAGTCAAAAGAAAAGGAGGTGTATGGGATTTAGATATACCACCTATTAAAGCAACATTAGTTGAACTCATTTTGTCTAATGAAGTACTGGGGGGCCTACCCGTTTCTTGAGAAGCTTGGGAAATTATAGCAGCAAGAAGAGGAGAAGTGGGGATTGCTTTTAATTATTTGAGCAATAGCTTATGCTAATGTTTTAGCTTGCTAAGCTCATGGAACATGATATTAGCTCTAGTCTTCTTCATGTCTTCGACGATGTTGTATTCCATCTCATCAGATACTAGCAAGGTTTTGGCTGGAGGTGAATAATTGGATTGAGGAGGAGTTGTTTGAGTGGATTTGGGAGAAGATTTCTTACCTATTGCTTTATCTTTGAGAGCAGGAGTTGATGATTTCTATTTTTGATTTGTTGTGGCAAATCAACAATGCTCTTGCTTCTGGTAGTGATAGGTAATGATTCTTCTAATTCTTCATTATCTAACAAAGGAAGAATGAAATCCCACATTCCTTGTACTTCAACTATCTCATCGTCACCAGTTTTTTCTTCAGTTGTTGACACTTCTTCTTCCTCCACATCTGATTCATCATTTGATATTGTATTTTGAGGTTTAGGATCAAAGGGGGGGTTTCTTTTGTAAGGTCTAAAATATTTCCTTGAAGAAGTCTCAACTACCTATTTTTTAATGTCAACCATTTCATTGGACATGGTTTTAAGTACCTTTTTCAAACCTTCAAGATTGAAAGGATATTTAGGTGCTTTCTTCTTGGATTCATCCTTGAAAGTGACCTTTTTGGATTTTCTTTCTTCTAATGCATTCTTCTTTTCTAAGGCTAAAATGCATTTTTCCACAGCTATGGCATCTTTCATGTTTTCAGCCAAAGTTGGTTTGACAGCTCTATTGACAAAAATAGTTGCTTTTGAGGGAAGAACATAAATGTACCATTTATTTTGAACTTTAGTGCTTGGCCTAGACGCCACTGGAATTTGTTTTTAATAATTTGTTAAAATGGGAATTGAATTCCTTGATTGGTTCTTTAGATTCAGCTTTCAAGTTGGATAGATCATTAAGAAGAGTAGTCGTTGAGCAGTCATCTCCAAACTTGGTTAGGAATTGTTCCTAAAATGCATTCCAACTATCAATGGAATGAGATGGTAATGAAAAGTACCAGGATCTTGCTGATCCTTGTAAAGTATAAGGGAATAATCGTACAATTGTGTCTTATTCTACAACTCCATTTAGATTTATGGACAACATGAAGTTTTTTATGTGTTCTTCGGCAGGAAGACCATCATCGGGATTGAATTTTGGCAACCATTTCAATGGATGAGCAGGTAATGGATGCAGTGGTCCTACCATTTGCACAGCTCCTGGATTTTTCCATGGTCTTTGAACAATTATGGGTATCTGTGTCGAAGAAGATGCACCAGTGGTTGAAGGTGATTGGGTAGAGGAAGATTGTGCCCCTATACCTGTGTAAATCACAATCTGAGATGGTGAGGCGGATGATTGAGTTTGTGATGAAGATGATGTAATGAATGAGGGTATTTGTGGTGATGATGAAAGAATCTCCTTATGAGTTTCAGAGTCTGATTTCTTAGTTTTCCTTCGAGGAGGAGGTAGAGGAAATTCAAATGGAGGAATTCCAAATTTTTCACTCTCCGATCTAGTTAATCTTCGAGAGGAAGGAAAATGTGAAGAAACACTGGCTTGAGATAATTCAGATTCTTCTTGAGACAGAGAAATCCCTTGTAATTTTTTGAATTAAAGACTGAACTTCGGGAGTTTCTATAGATGAAGGGTGATCTGATTTCTTTGGGGAAACACTTGTGGATTGTAAAGATTTTTTCACAAATTCACGTTTAGGATTTAGCGATTTGGAATGTGATCAATAAGTCAGAGGTGATGGTGAGGGAGTTTTACTCTTAGAATGGCTTTCTAATTTAGATTTTATTTCCATTCACAGTCAGACCCTCCTTCTAACGCCAAAATGTTGAAGCCTCGAAATTCACTGCGACAACATGGGGGATAACCACCTGGTCTAGACCTTAAAAGTAGTTCCTTTTCTGTTTGGTATAGTGGATCTGACCGGGGATAATGGGACCATTTTCCTAGAGAGGATTGATTTGATAATGTTGTTGGGGTGATATAAGATATAATGGAGAATGATTCAACTAAGAATAATCTAATCTAAATAATAAATAAATGCATATATCTTAATTTAACATTATCTGACTAAAATTATACCCGAGAATAAACTAAGATATGCGATCTAAAAAGATGTCTCAAAGTAATTGGTAATAAAGATCATTCAATTGGGAAAAGAAATGAAATCGTTAATGATAATTGTTTTGGATAAATACTTAGACAAAACAATTGAGAAAACTTTATTGTATATAGTAATTGTTCATGTGTTCAATACAGAATTAGAGCTAAAACATCATACAAAAATGCAATAATGTAGAACTATAACTCAGATTTTCATACATAAGACAATCAAAGAAAGTGTATTGCTAATGCATAAATACAACACGATCATATGATAAAAGTACCATATATGAAAGGTTCTGATCATGGGCTCAACAATATTGATCCATTTTCATCCAATCAAATACACTCTAAGAGTATAGAAATGTAATTTCAGTAGAGTATGCTTCGATATTCAAAGAAAAATAGATCATGTTCCAATAATTTCATCAAAACCTTCACAAAAATACAGAAGTGTAATGTCTTGTAAAGTGTTTTTGATAAAATCCTGGACCCCTCTCTAAATGCATGAGAGGGGTTTAAATACTATAATACATGCCTCAAAAATAGATTATTACAAAAAAGGTTGAGGAGGTTTCAAACAACCTTCCTCAGAGTAAGAAAAAATAAAACTAAAAATATAATTAAACTAATGACAAACTTCTTTCAACTTGAATTATCTTGGTCGGCTACTTGATATTTCAGATTGCAAATACGATCATTGGTTTGACTTGGGGTGGTTGTTCGATTGTGGATTTTAACTGTCTTGCAAATATGGCATCTGATAGAGTTGGCACCATTTTTTGTGCAGAGGTAGTTAAGCATCGTAGAGTCATCCACTGGCTATGTGGTTTTACCAAATATTGCCAGTATGTCTCCCAATCTAGTTTGGTCAGTTGTTTGATTGCTTCCTCTTTGGTTTGAGCCGCCTGTTTCCACTATTGTTCCAGTTGTTTGATATCTGGGAGAGCTCCTGGTATGCAGTCTTTGACAAGGTTGGCACTGTGGAGGTTTTCATTAACAGCCTCAATTATGTTGTTTGTTGCACCTGCTACTGTCGATGTCACCCTTTCTGCCTGCTTTAACTGTGTATCCCAATTTGCAAATAGAATGTCTTTGTCGGATTCTTCTATTTTTGGTAGATCAACCTTTCTTTCCTCGTCATATTCCTGCCAGGTAATAAATTTAGAAATATTCTTATGGATTTCTTCATATTCAAACCTCAGATTAATCACTTGGTTTGTCAATTTATTACTTGTCTTAGAGTAAGATTGATCTATGAGATTTTCCAGAAGAACATCTCTTGTTGTTGTATTAATAGGGAATTTAGCTTGATTGCTTCTTTGATGAACTCATATTTTTGAGGTTTGTCTTTAAATATGTCTACCATGGCTTGTATCTGGCAAATCTGTGAGTCTTTTTCTGACATGCTTGCCTCGTGTTGTAACCTCATTTGCTCGAATTCCCTCAAAAGCTGAGCTACCAGTTGTTCTTCTTGCTGATTGGTACTCAATTTCTCTTGTTCTAATTGTTGTTCAAGCAGTTGAATTCTCTGTTCTTTCTCTTTTAGCAGTAGTAGGAATTCTGTTGCTTTATCAATGGTCATTGTGACATAGGTGCCTGCAAACTGTGACAACTTTGTAAGGTTTTCTGATGGGTCAACAGGAGTGTCTTTCCACACAACTTCCATTGATTAGTTCTCTAGAGTTGCAACAGCCATGGTGTCTAATTTCCTCTTATTTCTTTCTCTTTTAACCACAGCCTTATGTGTAGGGCTGTAGAATATGTTGAGTGGAGGTATCTCTTCAATTTTTAAGACATTTCAGAAGTGGGAAAAGCTAGAATAAACTAAATATCTTGAGTGTTTGTAGCCTCTTACTATGTTGCCTCTAGATTTTCTCTGTGCTATGTCTGCTTGGGGCTCTGAAATCCAAATGTTTCCTCAAGACTTGTGCCTGTTTGGAGCTTCTGATTGAATTTCTCCCATTCCTTGTCTAGGTCAATGACTGGAATCTTCCCTGTTTGAGCTGAAGTGGAGCTGACCTCTGTCTGTTTCTTGGCCAAGGCATGTTTGACCATTTCCTCAGTATTTCCTTCTGTATCTTTCTCAAAACCTTTATTACGACTCTCTTCTCCATTCTAATATTGTTTCTCTAACTGTTACGACTCGTGAGTTTATTTTTCTTTCGTTTCCTCATCAAAATTTTCCTTTGAACTTTCCTCCTGGCTCACGCTAGGAGTAGGTTCTCTTATTTTCTCAATTTGTAATAGGTCAAATGGGACCTTTAACAATCTTTTCTTCCGATATACATGAAAAACATTAATATCATCTAGTTTTAACTGTAGTATTGCTAAATATAGGACCTATGAAAATGATTCAGCTCCTTGAAAGAGGTCATCAAATGGATCCTCTTCATGAGTAAACTGTTTGCCTTTAACCACGATGGTGAAGTCTTTAGCAACTTGATTTGGGTCATACCATCGCCCTGGAACCGTGGCCAATTTTAGAGATGTAATATTCTCTATTTGTTTTATTGTATTCCCATAGTCATGTAGTGGAAAGGCTGGCCAAATAAGATTTTTCATTTCCTTTAGGGCTTTGGTTAAACCATCCCCTGCTGTCTGGTAAGCTATCTCTCTTGCCAATAGTTTGTCTGGAACATAATATGGGAGGACATGTGGAGCTGCAATGCTCCCAAAAACTTTGGTATAAGTGAATGTTTCTTCATCGAACCATCTTGTGACTGGAAAGATGTCTATCTTGGCTTCTTCGGAAATCTTGGGGGCCATTTGATAAAAAATGGTTTTATAAATAAGCAATATAATACAATGGTAGATTTTGTAAAAATGGGAATCGAATTAGGACTCCCATAACATTTTATGATACACATGGATGGGGAGAGGGTTCTGTATAGTCCAATTCCATCACAAGTTTAGAAATTGAGAGAAAAAACAAATGGCGTCTATTACATAAGCGTTCATATAAAAAGGGGGAATAATTCTTGAGGAGATACTTCTCTTTTGTGTATATTCCCTAATAGCCATAGCTAAATTGTCTAATAAAATGTGACTCCAATTCATAATCATTGCATTAACCGCTACATCAAACAATGGAATCCATTCTATAAAAAAATTTGTACTATCAGCTTTACCAAATAATCTACACATCATTGCAGTTAGGAAATTATGTGGGAATGAGAAGGATGCAATTGGATACATATCAGATTTCTCCCATTTGAATTTGCTTGAGCCTGACCTCCAGTTCTATGTAATGTCCAATGGGTCCTCGTTCGCTTTGGAAAAATGATCAAGGAAATCTTTGTCATAGATATTTTGGGGTTTTGGTAGATGGTACATATGAAAAAAAAATTCTGGCGTGAAAGACCCCATTACCTCATGCCTTGCATTCTTGAAAGTTCTATATGAGATATTCACATTATCAAACACCCATTTTACCATATCTTTGTATGGTAATATCTTAGGTCTTGTAGCTATTCTATGTAAAAATGAACATGCTGCCTCAAGTTAGGAAGTGTCAGATGATTCTTCGGCATCAGTTGTTGCCTTCGTTTCCAGTGGCTTGGGTTTCTCTTCTTCCAGTAGGTTATACATGGCTTCCCATGATTTGGTTCCTCCGTATTTGCTACAGGTGGTATCAGAGAAGAGTGGTGTCATGTCTGATTTCTCAGATGCAGTAGCTTTCCCTTCTTTGCCATCTTTTCAAACATTGTTTCCTTCAGAGGTTCCCTGAAATTGAGCAATGGAGATTATCGGATAAACACACAAAGAGAACATGACAGTGAAAATGAAATGATACAGTTAATTATGAAAGGTGACAAGGAAGAAGCTTTTATTCAAAAATGTAGATGAAAGATATCAAATCACGTCGAGCCATTTTAAACATAAATTCCATTAAAACTCATTAAATATGCACTAAGGTCTTTTATTATTCATTTAAGCCATCACATCGCAAATATGTAAGAAAAAATTCAAGTTGATGAGTTTAAAGCGCATGATGTTGATTATGCGATTGCGAAAAAATTATCACAATATCGCAAATCACAACATCGCACTTTCGGTTATGCGTTATTTTGAAGCTAATTAGAATTTTGTGACATGTGATGTGAGCAGCATACCTTTTATCGTTTTGAGCGCATTTTTCTTGAATGAATACTTATTGTGTAAAGTGACTTTTTACTATGCGCTAGGCCTAACCTAACTTATAACATTTTTCGCATACTTCCATCGAGTCTGGGCCATATCGCATTTCACAATTTTTCATAGTCCACAAGATTGACCTTTGTGTAAGTGTCGCAATGTGATGAATGTTTGGCTTGTTATGTCGCAATATTGCAAATTGCGTATTCTAAAGGTTTTGCATTTTTACTTTTATGAATGTCAATATGCGATTGCGATAGGAATTTTATTTTGTAAGAAATGATTTTAAGCCTTAGTTTTAATGAAAATTTTAATGTTACCATAAGTCTATTACGATGGTCCCTCTTATCGCAATTCACAGATCCCGATTGTTAATTAACCTTTGACACACATGGTCCAGCGATATGTTGTAAAGCGAGAATAGCTAGTCACAAAGGGATTTTGGCTTGATACCTTATGTTTATTTAGAAATTTATTTCTTATAATTGACACAGGAGGTTGATGAAATAAGGTGGTAGTCCAAGAATAGACTAATGGTTAAGTTCATAACCAATCAATTATGTTTGATCGGATTCTGTAGGTGACCTTTTTCCCTTGAGGGTCCCACTTTTCAACTAAACACCGTCGAACCCACTTTAACTTTACCTTTTAACAAGCGCTTCACTCTACACTATTGTTCTCCCCTCTCCAGATCTAATGGATATCACTTTTCCCAATCACCAACTAGCCCGTCAAATTTCCACCGTCGTTCTACTCTATTCGATCCAATGGTCGTCGTGCGATTTCGCGCGGACTCTAGCAAGGTCGTTATCACTTCGGAGGCATGCGAGAAAAGTTTTTTTCTCTCTCCTTCGTCTGTTACGTGTCGAGCACTGAGGCTAATCGCGCGGACTTGGAATATTACCACTTACCACCTTTTGAGCACGCGATATACCACTTCCCGCTCATCAAATATAGCCCACATGTTTTAAATCAAAACTTTAAATAAGCACTTAAGGAAGGTTTAGCACTTAATCCCAATATTAAACTTTAACGTTGAATGATTGCGATTAACGATAAAACATGTAAACACCGAGATTTATAATTAAAACGTTAAAGCAGAGGAAATACCCGTTTAGGGTCTAGAACACCGATACGTAGAAACGATTGAAATTCTGTATCAGAATTAACACACAACTGCACACTTAATCAATTTATTCAATAAAATAGGAATTACAAGGTCTTGTCCCTCTCGGTTCAATTACAACAGATTTATTTTACCTCTATCACAACCTCAAACCTTATCTATCACTCAGGTTCTCACTTACTCACTCAAATCCCTATCATCTCAGCTAATCCTTCTCCATTACACTCTTTTCTCTTTTATGAGTCAAATCCTATTCTAACTGCATTAACAACTCGATCTCTATTTTAATCAATCTAACAATTAAATCTCTATTCTTAAGCTCTGTTACACACCTATGCTAACAACTTATCCCTTAGTCTAAGAATAATACAATTTTCTAATTATTACAATAATGAAGTAAAGATCATTTTCGAGAGATCCAACCCTCTCTACTAAAATTGAATTTTGACCACTCAAATCAATGAAATTCAACTCATTTAGCCACCACATGTGAACAAAAAATCACATTGCTCGCTAAGTCCGGATCCTCCTGCATCAATAATTCAAAAAAGGAAGCGTTTAAGTGCTAAGTTTTTTTTTTTGGAGAATATTTATAAAGGGTCCCCATTTATCAATAGAATATTAACTATTAAACCAATAAATGGGGGGGGGGGGTGGTTGAATAGTACAACACTCCCTTATTGAGAGATGGTCATTTTGTGAAGATTGGCAGAAAGAAATTCATTCAAATGGATGATATTTTGGTCTAAAGCCCAAATCTGATTGATTTCCCCATAAAGATAGGCGTACATGTCCATATTTATTATGAAAACTTGCCTTGCATGTCTAAAGATGAGCCATTGAAATTTTCATATATTATGGAAGTGTCTGATTGTTTAGTATAGGTTTCCATTGTTGGAACATTCTATTGGGCACTAATATTTGAAAGTTATGTGGATGTCATGCACAAATGTCACCATAATCTTAAAGGTTTGAATTTGTATCCACATGAAGTGGTTTAATACACAAAACTAGTTTTATTAATATCAACTGAAATCATTGTGTATATGTGTATTAAAGAATACATCAACAATGTTTACAACAAAAACGAAGAGAAAATTATGTAGTATAAATCAAATTATACTACATAATTTTATCTTCGTTTTTATTGTAAGCATTGTTTGTGTATCTATATATATATATATATATATATGTTCATTTTTGTTGTAAGCATTGTTGATGTATTTTTTATTATGAGATCTATTAAAAGGTGAGGCATAAGCACTTGAAAGGGAGAATTTGGCCTCTCCATTTTATTACTATGAATGATGACATGCACACCACTTTCTAAATTCATGCAACAAAAGGTGATGATGTTGTTGTCATTACCCCATGATAGTTGCCTCTACACAATATGGAACACACAATGCATTACCATAATTGCAACCACAATTAGTACATTGTCACAATATTCATCTTCTTTCCTACAAATATTTCAATCACATAAGGTCTTAGAACATGATACATAGTGAATCTTATGTGTAAGCCCCTTATTCAAATGAAATTTTCACGGTTACTTTTGAACTTGTTACAATGCATTATGTACCTCATAATATTGTGAAGAAGAAGAATTCATTAGAGTTCATTGTACAAGGCTAAGAGGATCACAAGGAGGTTGTTTTATATACATGATAAAACTTTCGTAATAAATATCAATGAACTTTAGGTTCAACTACTGATCGTACTCAACCTCCTGGTAAATGGACTATGGGACACACATTTAGATTTCACTATTTATACAATATTATACAACCTCATGTGATAAGTGCACCTTTCATAGAATAAACATCAATGAAATCCCATCCATTGTTGTTATGGTTTAGGAATAAGGTACAATGCACCCACCTATTTAAATCTATAAGAAATCTACCTTTCAATAATATATGTATATATTGTTTGGCGTAATTTGTGTATATATACATATATATGAAAACACCTGTTCGATTTTACATGATTCATTTGTTTCCAACTAAGCTCCATTGCCACGAATTGACAAGCATTTCCTTGAGCTCGGAGGACTTGAACCATGAATTCTTCTTTCTTTGCCCAGTGACAAATTTTTTCCTTGAGCTTAGAGGATTCAATTAACATTTCCCTGAGCTCGAGTGACTCGAACTATTCCTTGCTTTGCCTAGCGACAATTTTTTTCCCTGAGCTCAGAGGACTTGAACCACATCTGCTCCTTGCTTTTCACACTGATAATTTTTTTCTCCTAAGCTCAGAGGACTTGGAGCCGTGATTTTTCCTTGCTTTGGCCAGTGGAATTTCTTTTTCTCTAAGCGTGGAGGACCTAGAGTCGTCACTGCTCCTTACTCAATTTTTTTTCCTTGAGCTTCGATGAGAATCGAACTGTGACTGCTCCTTTGTCCAATTTTTTTGCACTATTGCTCCTTCCTCCAAATTTTTTCCTAATGAATTTTTTTTCCCTGACCTTCGACAAGACTCGAACCATGACTGCTCCTTGCCCCAAATTTTTTTCCCAGTGAAATTTTTTTCCCTGATATCCAATGGGACTCAAACCATGACTGCTCCTTTATCCAAATTTTTTACCCTGAGCTCTGACGAGACTCCTTACTCCAAATTTTTTTTTCACTGAGCTACACAATCCTTGCTCCTTGCCCTACGTTCATTCCTTCCTCCATGTTGTGAGACGAAGACACTACATTGCAACTGCCCATTTGAGTGCCACGTCAAAGGATACACCAAAAGGGTAAGAGAAAAATGGTAATATCAACCGAACCCTAGTTTTGTGAGTATTTATCCTACAAATTTTTGTTCAAATGAAATTTCAACTGCGATTATAGTCTCTGGTAAAAACAATTCCATGAATATTTTGATACAATTTTTTTTTAATTAAAATTTCAACAACGATTACAGTCTAAACTGGACCATTATTTTGTGCCCCACCTTCCTAGTTCTCCCTTCACTACTTCTTGAACCTTCCCATTGATACCTTTTTTTCTTCGATCGAATTAGACAACCCTTTCAACCCATAGATTCAATGTGTAAATTAAACTTGGTCCCTCAACTTGGTCATTATGCCGGGTGGAGAATGCAGGTGGTTGATAGTGGTTGTCCACAACTTGGATTATGAGTCACTTCCTATAGTTTCTGGACCTAGGTAAAAAGAAAAATACTCCAGGAGAAATTTTTGGAATTGCTCAGCGGGCAAGAGAGAAGGTCACCGACACAACCCATGAGACAAGAGCTGAGATCACTTGTTCACAGGCCCATTGCCCAATATTCCCCATTTTTTACGGAAACCCATGAGTTACGCTGATACTTCTCTAGATCATTAAGAAATAAATTTTATCTTCCTAAACTCGAAAGGATCAATCCATGACCTATCCTTCGACAAATTAGCTTGCAACTACCCTCCTGCATCTCAATCACCCTCATTATCTTCCTGTGGTCACTTGCAGCTCGAGCCATGAGCTATCTCATGAGCTTATCCTTTCTACATCTTAAGCTATTTCCTTTGAGGAATAAATCATGACGTAAACCTACCTCGATATTGAACTGCCAACCATTGAAACAAACACGGTTTTGGATTCAGTGTGTAAATTTGACTTGATCCCTCGATGAGCTATTTTGCATAAATCATGGTGTATCTTGACATACCTAGAACATATACTACTGTTCTCGGACAACTGTCTCAATCTCACATACTCAGATCTATGCAACAAAATTTCACCATAGAACTTGGATATGTACTTCAAAATTTTTGGTTAAGTCACCACAAAGTTTGGATAGGAGACACAAACCTTGGTCAAAATACCAACGAGATTTTGTTATGTGCTATAAACTTCAGTCAATGCAAAAAAAAATTGCATTATTGTTACAAGACTTCAGATCAACCTCTCAGATCACTACTATTGATGTCAAATCCCATGCTTAGTATCAATTTTGATTCCAAAATGGTGAGTTCCAATTCTGAAATTTGATTCCAAAAGTGTTAATATTGAATTCTTACAGTGCATATTTTGATTTCAATATTTTGAATTTATTTTATAATGTGTATAAAATATCTAAATCCAAGATTCATGTATACTTGTCAACATTTTATTTTTTTGTGTATGAATAGCATCATAAGGACATGCATTGCTAAATATATCAAGATTGAGGAGACATCATAAAGGAAAAGAAAGTATAACAATCATTGCACTGTAGATTTGTAACTTTTTTCACAAATATTTGAGGAAATGTACAATAAAGTTCCATATAAACAAGATTATCACTATGAGTTAGTTCTTTTTACTGATTTCCTCACCTTAGCTAAAAAATGGAATAACTTGTTTTAATTGTGGAAAATTTATTGACAAACCATGTATCCCAAAAGAGAAGAGAGCAATCGACATTCAATATTTACATGAAGCAGCAAGTATTAATTAAAACTAACTACTAATTTATGAGTTCTTACAATATGTAAGGCATTAAAAAAGGACAAGTGTAGAGGTTTTTAGTTCTTTGTTCAAATAAAGCTTCATTTGTCGACATCATTATCACTCCCTCAATTTTCTTCAACTTGTTCTCGTTGTACCTCATTTGCCTCAATTCCTTTCCAATTTATTTTTATTATATCTCCCTTTCATCCTACCTTTTATGACCACGCCCACATGATGTTATTCATATATGAAGACCATTATTTTGTTCCAACAACTCACTATTGTGTTCCTTTTATACATTTTTTTAACAAAACTTTGTTTTTTCTTGTTTGTCTTATGGGATTCCACAAACAAACCACTATTTTATATGTCTTAATGGCAACATTTAAATATTGGGAGAAATTTTTCGGATGAATCTGTGCAAAAGATTTTATATCCAATGTTATAGAAAAATTCTTGCTAAAAAAGAACGTGAAGACCATTTTCAAACCTCATAAAACTTTGAAGCAGTTGTTCCGGTCAACCAAGGATAAGTTTGACCCCATGTTGAATTCAGGGGTTTACCAAATCCCCTGTTCATGTGGAAAATCATACATTGGCCAAACTGGGCGTTCCTTCAAAGCTCAAATTAAAGAACATATTGTTGACACCAATCATCTTCGGATTTTGAAGTCTGCCATAGCCGAGCACTTTTTTAATTCAAAGCATCTTGTTTGTTTTAATCAAACCAAAATTCTTGCCTCTATTCCTTTTTACAACTCGAGAATCATTAGGGAGGCTCTTGAAATAGAGAAGCACCCTGAAAACTTTAATCGAGAAGATGGCTATAAATTAAGCCATTCTTGGCATCCTATTATCCACCATTTAACTCATTAGTTATCGCTCTCCCCCCCTTCTTTTTCCTTATCTCTTTACCTTTTTCTTCTCTTCTCCTTTATTTATCTCTCCTTACCCTCCCTGCTTGATTCCCTTTCCTTCAATCATTGTTAAAATTATTTAACCAATTATTCATTTTTAACCCATTTTTCATTTTATTTTATAATTTTTTTTAATCCAATAATAATTACTTTAACCTTTCATTCTCAATTTTTATATTTATTTCCTTTACTCTGCTTATCAACCATCAAAAAAATTGTAAGCTTTGGTTATTTGACTATTTGTATTTTCTCACCTGTTAATTAACGCTATCTAAATTTCCCTTATCCTCTTTATTATTATTATTTGTATTAACTTTAATTTCCTTTTTAATTTGCATCCATTTAATTAATCAATTTGTTTTAATCCATTTAATTTAATCATTTTATTATCCTCATTTTCCCGTTAATTCTCCACCCCTTGCTTAATTAATTAATTATTTAGGTAAATATGGGGGCTCAACCATTTCTTTTAATAGTAAAATTATTTATTTTTAATTGACATTCCCTTTAATTTTTAATTATCTTGATTTGAATTTCAACATCTAATTAGTTAATCCTAATATATTCCTAATAATCCCCTATAATTCTCTTCCCCTTGTTCCTCTATTTTACTTATTTATTTTTAACGGTTGTTTTATTATCTTAAAAATATTCCTAATAATTTTGTTCTTTAGCGACTAGTTTATTATTATTATTAGTATTAGCATTAGTATTATTTAATATTATTAATTAATGGCTAGTTCTAAATATTTCTTCTATAAATAAATACACAGTGCTCATTATTTTTTAATATTATCAATTAACGTCTAATTCTAAATCTTTCTTCTATAAATTAATACATGTTGCTCGTTTGTGCTCATTCAAATTCTCAGTCCATTATGATGAGTGGAGAGTCTACCCAAAACATTTTACAAGGAAATGATATAAAATCCTCTACAGAGTTTCATCCGAAAATGTTCTCCCAATATGAATAATTGTGAAAAAATACAGTCAACATCTAAATATCTGTAGACAATACCCTTTATCCTACCCAACCATATTTCATAATGTGGGCTTGATGATCGCACTATAATCATTCTAACATCTTCTCTTAGAGAGAATTGATGTCTAGGCTTGTGACATAATAGGTCCAATGTAGCAATTGTCAATAGTATAAACATTATCACTTAAGTAGGCTTCCATAACTTCATGTGTGGGTTGTATATGATCATTACTTCTTATTTCTTGCTTTAGGAATGGGTAATAATTATTTATTTAGTGCTCAATGGTAAAAAAAAGTGTGTCTATGGATTATTCTCCCAAGTTATATTTAGGATGCCAAAATTGTCTCCCTCGATTATCAACCCCTTTCTTTGATAATAAAATATATGCTTCCAATCCTTCTTTATTTCTTCCATATTAGAAGGTCTATTTACTTATAGATTTGACAATTAAGGTTGCCATGTAAGTAAGTTTGGATGGCCTTCAAGATAAGAATGCCATAGTTTAACAAGAGGTGACCACTTTCATCCTAAACCAAGGCTTTATATTGCATAATAGGCATGTAGTTACTGAGTTGAAAGGTTAAGTATTGACATCCTTTCATACCACTTATCTTGAGTTACCATCCAACATGTCTGGATCCATAAATATTGGAAGTTAGCACAAATTCTCTTCTTGAATTTTGATTCACGAGACACTTCCTTAATACCCTCAACCATCGATCCTAAAGATATTTTATAAATACAATTTTTTTAAAATAAGGTGTAGTGTTCATGCTTTGAAATAAATAAATTTCATAAGATATTTTAACAAACTTTATACTCAATTAAGTTTTAGAATATGCATTCATTCAAGAATTGTTATGAAACCAGCTCACAAAAAGATAGAAAAGATAGTTGAACGCCTTAGAATTCAACCTCTTCGAGGGGGCAACCTCCTTTACATTACACAAATGAACAATTCTTCGATAATTCAAATGAAAAAACCTCATTTCTATATATAGGAGTCTAAGGGGTCACAATATAACCAAGTCGACCTAACAATAATAATATAAAGGCACAAAAATAACAATAGGGGGATTCTATGGGGCACGGTAATAACAATATGGGGACAATAAGGGCACAACAATATTAATAAGGGATACAACTACAATATTAATGGGGGCATCACTAGTATTATAGGGACCTAACATTCCCCTCTCCTTCAAAAAAGTGTTGTCCTCAACGCTTGAGTAGTTATGGATGCTTCTGTATAAAATTCTCATCCTCCCATGTGGAATCTTCAGCAGATAAGTTCTTCCACTTGATGAGATACTCTGAAATGGATCGATTTCGTAGTTGTCGAGTTCTTGTTTCTATGATTGCTTTTGATTCCAATATAATTTTTCCTTCCTCGTCAAGTTCTGGCAATATTGTTTGAACTGGGAGCTTGTCGCCTATAACCTTCTTTAAACATGAAACATGGAAAACTGGGTGTACTCGAGAAGCTGCAGGAAGCTCCAATTTGTATGCCATATTACCAATCTTTTGAAACACCTTGTACGAACCATAATACTTTGATGACAATTTATTATCCTTCTTAGCTTGCTTGAGGGACATTTGTTTATATGGTTGTAGCCATAGGAATACCGAGTCACCTACATCAAAAATTATTTCACTGCGATGTTGATTTGCCTGTTGTTTCATTCTATTCTGTGCCAACACAAGGTTATCCTTTAAGAGTTGGAGAACTTGTTGTTGATGCTCGATGTGATGTTCCACTGCCTAAACCTTAGAATATTCTCTTAAATATGATGTGATGGATGGTGGATGATATCCATAAAGTGCCATAAATGGGGTCATTTTTATTGCAGTAACGAAGGAAGTGTTATACCACCATTCAGCCAGAGGCAACCATTTGACCCATTGTGTATGTTTATCAGATACAGAGCAATGAAGATATCCTTCTAAACATTTTTTTACTATCTCTGTTTGCCCATCAGATTGAGGATGATAAGATGAGCTATGAGCTAACTGAGTACCAAGACAAGAAAATAATTATGTCCAAAAATTTCCTATAAAAATGGGATCTCTGTCACTTACAATAATCTTTGGGTTTCCATGTAGCTTTTGAATTGTTTCCATAAATGCCGTAGAAACTGTACTGGATTTAAATGGATGTGATAATGCACAAAAGTGTGCATACTTGGTAAGTCTGTCAACTACCACCATGATGACACACTTTCCCTCAGACTTGGGTAAACCTATGATAAAATCCATTGAAACCTCCTCCCAATGTTGGCTTGGAATGGATAAAGGATGTAATAGACCTGGTGTCTTAATTGTTTCAGCTTTATTTTGTTGGCATACCAAACATTCCGCCACAAACTTTTGAATATCCGATTTAAGGCCATCCCAAAAAAATTCCTTCTTAACCCTGTGGTAAGTTTTTAAAAATCCCGAGTTCCCTCTTAAGGGAGAAGCGTGCAATTCCAAAAGAATCTTTTGTTTGACTTGGGAATTCTTACAGAGGTATAAGCGATCTTTGTACCATAAAGAATCATTTTTCCAGCTAAATGTATCAGATGTACTGGAATCTTGTTGTAAATTTCGAATAAGTTCCCACACTTCTTCGTCATTCTTCCATTCCTCCCTTGCTTCGTTTGTCCAATCTGGTTGGATAATAGAAATGACGCACAACAATGCTTCCACATCCTCATCCTTTCTTGAGAGTGCATCTGCCACAACATTTTTCTTCCCTTTTTTGTATATGATTTCAAAGTCATAACCTAACATCTTTGTGACCCATTTTTGTTGTTCTTCAGAGGATAATCTTTGTTCTAAAAGGTATTTAAGGCTATCATGATCCGTTTCTACCTTGAAGTGTCTTCCCACTAGGTAGGGTCACCATTTCTTAAGTGCATGTAGTATTGCCAACATTTCCTTCTCATAAATAGCTTTGTGTAAATACTTTCCCTTGATTGGACGACTTTCGAAAGCAATGGGTCTTTCATCTTGCATTAAAACAACACCAATTCCATTTCCGGAAGCATCACATTCCACAATAAAGGTTTTTTTGAAGTCTGGTGTAGCTAAGACCGGTGCTTGGAACATTGCCTCTTTAAGATATTCGAAAGCCTTTGTTGCTTCTGGATTTTATGAAAATGCATCTTTCTTCAACAATGTTGTTAGAGGTGCTGCTATTTTCCAATAATTCTTAACAAACTTGCGATAATACCCTGTCAACCCGAGAAATCCTCACAAATGCTTTATGGATGTGGGGATTTCCCATTCCTTAATGGCTTTACTTTTTCTAAGGTCCACCTTAACTCCTTCATGAGATACAATATGACCCAGATATTCCACCTCTTGTACTCCAAAAAACATTTGGATCTTTTTGCATATAATTGTTTCTCCTCCAATAGTTGTAGCACCCTGTCAACGTGTTCAACATGATCCTTCCAAGACTTGTTGTAGATTAGTATATCATCAAAAAATACTAACACAAATTTTCTAAGGAATGGTTTGAAAATGGAATTCATCAAACCTTGAAATGTAGAAGGTGCATCGGTTAGGCCAAAAGGCATGACCAAAAACTCATAGTGACCCTCATGAGTTCTAAATGTTGTTTTCAGAATGTCTTGAGTCTTCATTCTGATTTGATGATATCCTGAATGGAGATCTAACTTTGTGAAGTAAATTGATCCATGAAATTCATCCAATAATTCATCAATGACAGGAATGGGAAACTTATCTTTAATAGTGAGCTTGTTGAGCTCCCTATAATCTGGACACATGGCCATGATCCATCCTTCTTGTGCACCAATACTACTGGAGCAGAGCAAGAACTTTGGCTAGGTTGAATTATACCGGCCTAAGAATTTATGCAACCATACATTCAATTTCACTCTTTTGGGCATAGGGATACCTATACGTCCTAATGTTTGGAGGAACACTTCCTGGCATCAAATGAATAGCATGATCATGATCACGAATAGGTGGGAGACCTTTGGGAGTCTCAAATACCTTGGAATGATTGTCCAAGACTTTTTGGAGATCTGGAGAAATAGATGATTTCGATGTGGAAACATATAGCGAACATAAATGTGCAATTACACCTCGTTGTTCCTTTTTTAGAAGCTTATCATACCGTTAGAGCTTATTATCTTTCCCCGTTTCCCTACAATACCCCTTAATTCAACTTCCTTTCCTTCTGCATAAAATTTCATGAAAAATTCTTGAAAGTTAAAAGCTATTGTACCCAAGGATTGTAGCCATTGTAATCCTAGTACAACATCAACACCTCCCATTGGAATGGAAAGCATTGGGCTCTTTAATACATATTCTCCCATGGATAGCTTGATATTATGGCACTTTCTAGAGCAAATTATCGTTCCTCCATTTGCAACCATCACTTGACACTCTGGTGCTGGATATAGGAATCAATTCAATTCTTTTGCTATTTTACAATGAATAAAATTGTGGGTACTTCCTGAATCAATCAACACTATTACAGTTTTCTTCTTGATTTGTCCTTCTATCTTGATGGTTTGAGGAGTAGTAATTCTAGCCAATGCATTACAAGATATGGTCAGATTAATTTCTTCTTTATCTAGGCTTTGTTCCTGGAGTATATCCTCTTCTTTTGACCTTTCTTGTTCCTTTTCTTCTTCCTCTTCACAGTCTATGTAGAATAATTTCCTCTCAGCACACTTATGACCTTTAGTGTATTTGCTATCACAACTGTAACAAAGCCCTTTTGCTCTTTTTTCTTCCAATTTTTTTGGTTTCAACCTTATAAGTTGTGGAAGGCTAGGGGCAACAACACTTCCTTCTTTATAGTTGTGAGTGGTATGCTTCCTGGTTGCCATAATTTTGCTTTCCATTTTTCTTGCTAACCTGAATGCATTCTCTAATGAATCAGGTTCCCAAAGGTGAACATCATGTTGGATGTTATCCTTTAAAGTGCCTATGAACACATCAATCCTATGCTCCTCTGGAATATTTTTTACCCTTATGTTCAATTTTTGGAACTCCTCAATGTGCTCCATTATTGAAACCTTTTGTTTGAGACTTATCAATTGGCTAAAAAAAGTGTTGCTTTTTGTATCCTCATAATGTGCTGTCATTTCTTCTGTAAAAATTGCCCAAGTGATAATTTGTTTACGAGAGCAAAGCCATTGATACCATACAAACTGATTTGGTTCCAAATATAAAGTTTCAATACGTACCTTTTGTGTGTTTTGCACATTATTGAGATCGAAAAATTGCTCCATTTGTAGTATTCATGTTGCGGAATCCTTGCCATCAAATTTCCTCATATCGATTTTTGGAATATGGTGGGTCTTCGATCCAACATTAGAGTCTATGAAATCATGATTAACATTTCTTTTGTTCTCATCATGAGTTTCCTTTACTACCCTTTCACCATTAGTAAGCATTTCTTGTAGAAACTTCGTTAAATCTATCTTCAAATCTGTCTTCAAATCTTCCATGCTTGTCTTCAAATCTATCTTCAAATCGTCCATCTTAGCTTCCACGTCATTCATCTTAGCTTCTATGCCTTTATTTAAACAATCCATATTAGCCTCTATGCCTTTCTTTTAACCATCCATCTTAGCTTCTACATCTTTCTTTAAACCATCCATCTTAGATTCTGTTACTTTTGTGCAAGTGTCACTTGTTGCACTTGGTCTCGTAATTTTGATATATCATGTTGCATTTCTTCCTCTTCTTCATGAGTCACGCTAGAGCTTTTAGGTTTCTTACTAGGTGTTTGCATTTTCTTTCCTCGGGGCATCAATTACCGATAATAATGCTTTACTATGCCCTTTGAATTCCATCAAACTAATTTTTCAAACAAAACTTATGCAAAAAATTAAAAAAAAAACTACACACATTTTTTCACTTTGTAGGAGCTTGATATTGAATCTGATGTATCTCTGTAATTTCGAATCATCTAGTTATAAAATTGCGACCTACAGTAGCCCTCTGCGTCCTCTTTCCAATTCCACCACTTTGATCCAAATTGGATTCTATAGGGAAGAGTTATGCCAAATCTCCCACAGTGACCTAATTATAGACTAGTTCAATAGAGAGAACTTGTACGACGTGCCACGTGTCACTGTTTCTATCTTTGGTCCTAAAAAATATATACAAGAAACTAAAGTCCGTCCTCTTTCTGTACCTCCTAATGAAATTTCAATCCGATGTTCAGAGAGAACGTTATGACGATTTTCCCCAAGTCACCTGTTTGGAATGTAATTCAAGAGTCTACAAAAAGACCAACTTCCTCAGATCATATCTCCGCAAATATAGCACAAAAAGCTTCGAAATTCGGACTCGAAGTTCAGTGTGATTTCATCTCAAATGGGTTTTTTTTCGCTTTTGAAACGTTGCAGAAAAAAAGTTATAGCGAAAATGCCACTATGACCTATTTGGATCAGCAAAACCCTAGAATCCAAAGCTCTTATACCAAATGTTATGGAACCAGCTCACAAAAAGATAGAAAAGATAGTTGAATGCCTTAGAATTCAGCCTCTTCAAGGGGGCAACCTCCTTTACATTACACAAATGAACAATTCTTTGATAATTCAAATGACAAAACCTCCTTTCTATATATAGGAGTCTAAGGGGTCACAATATAACCAAGCCGACCTAACAATAATAATATAAAGGCACAAAAATAACAATAGAGGGATTCTATGGGGCACAGTAATAACAATATGGGGACAATAGGGGCACAACAATATTAAGAAGGGACACAACTACAATATTAATGGGGGCATCACTAGTATTATAGGGACCTAACAAGAATTGTAAAACTATATAACTACACTAGAGAGTTAGTTGAAAAACCCTAGATTTTTCAAGGTCTTCAAGATTTGTCATTTTAGGAATTGCAAATTATACATGCATGCAAATATATTATCTACAAAACCTTAGTGATGTTATTGACAATCCTTGGAGGAAGGCGTGGGTTTTAATGCTAGGTTGAGCATGCCAATCTCCTGCTCGGTTAAAACTTCCTGCGCTGTTCCCAACGCCATAAAGATAACAGCAGAACAGGTGATCCCTTGCGAGGTTCATCAGGACGGCACTTCACCAGCAGAAGAAAGAACAAATCCTGACAGCACTGATACTAGAAGAAGATCTGATTTGGAATACGCTGAAATAAAGGTTCCAATAGAACGCAAGATCACTGGACAGGCTACCCACGCTGTTCAGCCAGTAATCGATATCAGTTGCAAGGTGAATCACGCTGTTCAGCCAGCAATCGGGAATGATATCAGTTGCAGCGCTGTTCAACTCGTGAATGATATCGGTTGCAAGGTGAATCACGTTGTTCAGCCAGCAATCGGGAATGATATTAGTTGCAAATTTGTTCAACTCGTGAATGATATGGGTTGTAACATGGAACACGCAGGCAGCATGGTTGTGGAACACACGGATGTAAAGCACGCAGGCAGCATGGCCCCCTATGCTGTCCCTGATTCCAGCAGCAACATACCAGAAATCGATAACAGTTGCAATGTAAAGCACGTTGTTCAACCAGTAATCAGGCACGTTGTTCAACGGGTAAATGATATTAGTTGCAACATGGAGGACGCAGGCAGCATGGGCAGCATGGCCTCCTATGCTGTCCCCGATGATGATTCCAACAGCAATATACCGACTGCGCTATGGAGCACTCAGACAAGCAATGTGGAACACGCAGGCAACATAATCCCCTACGCTGTCACTTATGGTGATTCCAGCGGCAATAAGAAGAATCGCATTGAAAGTCCCTCAGAATTCGTTAGCAAGGATGTGGAAATCAGTAAAGATGTTGAAATTAAGGATGCTAATAGGATCATGGAGGATTATAATATATATAAGAACAGGAGCAATTATAAAATATATAAGAACAGGAGCAACTTTGAAGAAAAAGATCGGGAGGTTGAAACTAATTCAAGCTATAAAATTATTAAGAATGATAATGCTACAAGTGATAATTCTGACAATGAGAGGTTTGCTATGGGGAACCCCACTGTTCCCAATAAGCATGATAAGAGAGTCGTGAATCTCTCATCCATAATTCTCAACTCTGAGGAAATTAAAATCCTGAGCAAGGGATTGGGATTTGCGGTCTCACCTAAGAACATTCCCTTTGAAAGCATCATTTGCAACATTGAGAATGGGACTCAAGGTCTTTCATCAAACGACAGAGAGATATTAAGACAAGAATGTTCCCTAGCCATGCTGAAGTCTAAACGCCCAAAAAGTAACTTGAATAAAGAGGGGCGAGAGGCTCTTAGATCTCTCCGAAATAATGATAAGATAGTTGTTCTTAAAGCTGATAAAGGTGGCGCCACCGTTGTGTTAAACAAAGAAGATTACATTCAAAAAATGAATGAGCATTTGAGCTGTGGAAGTTATAGAAGAGTTAGCTCCAACCCTATTCCCAAGGTGATAAAACAAGTCAAGAAAGCCATCATGGAAACCAATCTGGAAGATAAAATAAAAAAGAAGCTGATTCCCTCCTGTGAGGTTATTCCTAGAATCTATGGATTACCAAAAATCCATAAGGAAGGGGTTCCCCTTAGACCAATTGTTAACACCATTGGTTCCCCTACCTATGAATTAGCTAAGTATGTGGCTAAGATCCTAAAACCTCTGGTTGGTAACACGGACTCTTTTATAAAAGACTCAAGTGATTTTGTAAAGCTTATTAAGAATAAAAGGGTGCATAAGGATGATATTCTAGTAAGCTTCGATGTCGTATCTTTGTTTACAAAGATTCCTCTTGATGAAGCTGTTCATGTTATAAAGATGGCCACCGATCCTGAAACAACAAAGCTTGCAGAAATCTGTTTACGGTCCACATTTTTCAGTTTTCAAGATCACTATTATGAGCAAATTTCTGGAGTCGCCATGGGTTCCCCGCTCTCACCTATTGTCGCCAACCTATACATGGAGTACTTTGAAAGAAAAGCCCTTGACTCCTTCCACTTGAAGCCAGCATGGTGGAAAAGATTTGTAGATGACACCAACCTGAATTGGACTCATGGTAGGGCAGAGCTTGAGAAGTTCTTCAATCATCTTAACTCTATATCCTCCGAAATCAAATTTACGATGGAGCTTGAGGAAAATGGTAAGATCCCCTTTCTAGACGTTCTGATCAGTAGAAAGGAGGATGGTACTTTGGGACACCAGGTCTACAGGAAGAAAACGCATACTGATAGCTATCTTCACGCTGACTCCTACCATCATCCCTCCCAAAAATCCGGCGTCTTAAACACCCTAGCTGTGAGGGCTTTTAGGATTTCTGACCCTGATCACATTAAGGATGAGATCAATCACTTGACATCTGTCTTCAAAAACATTGGATACAATGAGTGGAGTATCACAAAAGCTATAAGAAGGGCTCGGGATAGGGTCCTCTCTGAACGTCCCCCTGGAGACAAGAAAGAAAATCAAGGGAAAGTTTACCTTCCATTCATCCAAGGGATTACAGATAAGATTGCAAAAATTTTAAGGAAGAAGAACATACACACTCAATTTACAACATGTGGAACAGTAAGGCAAATGATGAGGTCGGTTAAGGATAACATTGATCGTCAGCAACTCAAGGGAGTGTACAAGATCGATTTCTCATGTGGCAAGAGTTATATTGGGGAAACAGGTCGCTCTCTGAAAATAAGACTTAAAGAGCATGCCGCTGACATAAAGAATGAAAGATCCCGCACATCAGCCCTTGCAGAGCACTCGTCCAAGACCAAACATCATGTGTGTTTGGAAGGCGCCAAGATAATTGCAAGAGAAGACAACTATCATAAAAGAAAAATTAGAGAGGCCATTGAAATCATGAAATGTCCTCAGAACCTCAACAGGGACAATGGGAGTGAAATCAGTGGAAATTGGCTTCCTCTGATAAAACAAATAAACCCCCCCGGACCCTTGGAAGCTTAGGATCAGAAATAAGGGGTCTTGCATTTCGGAGGTTTAATTAAAGCAATTAAAGCAAATTTATATAATTATATTAATTAAATTATATTAATATAAATTAATATAAATTAATTTATATTAATTATATTAATTAATTTATATCAGTTATATAAAATTATATTAATTAAATTATATTATATTATATTAATTATATAAATTATATAAATTAATTTATATTATATAAACCAATTATAATTTATATAAAATGAAAATAAATTATATTAATATAATTAATATAATTTAATGATATTAATTAATATAATTTAATTTAATTATGGTAAAGATTTAATTATGGTAATTATATTAATTATATGAGTTATATAAATTAATTTTTATCGGAGGACTGGGTGCAATGGCGACCGGGTGAACTAGGTTACGAAAGGGCTTAGGCTAGGGTTTTCGAATTCTGTAGTTACTGCTCGAACCCTCCGTTTATCGCGCCCGCCTTCTCTATCACCGTTTCACCCTAACCGCGGAACTGCAGTTTACCTGCTGGTAACTTCTCGGAGAGCTGAGCACTGAACCGCGACAACCGGCGAGCCCTGTGACGGAAAATCAACTGCAGCACGGATCGTTTCCAAACTGCAAACTGTCGTTTTCTCTCGGGTTTTCTCTTCGTTCCGAGGTGTTAGCAGATCCAAGGAGCAGCTGGCAATGGAGGACATTGAGGCCATCGATTACTCAGCGGACCCATTGGAAGGGGTCTCCATCTGGCGCACCCCACTTGACACATCCGGAGGTATGTACAGCTCGGACTTACCTGAACAATTTCCGCCGTTTCCGTTTAGTGAACCGCATTCGCATAACCCTGTAGTCCTCCCGGACGACCCGCCGACTTGGCCTGCTCTCTCCACACCCCCGCACTCTCCGACAACCCTAGGGTTTGTTTCAAGCTGCATTAACCCTAACCCTGGTTCTCTCCCTCCGGTAGCAGGCTCATTACCCCTCCATCAACAAAACCCCTCACTCCCCGGTCCCTCTGCCGGCTTCCCTGTCTCCATCGGTCATTCTTCCGATAGCTTCACTGCCGTACCTCCACTCACAGGCCACCCATCGTCTTCAGGCTTTCACGGCCCCTCACTTTCACCCCGAATCCTGGCATCGCAGCAAGCAAACTCCCCTCCCTCAGGACGCCCCCATAGCAATCCCCCTCCACGGGGCCCCAAACGGAAATACAAGTGCTTCAAATCAAAAGAGGAGGACGTTTTTCTCAGATTGGAAGAAGACATTCGTTGGGGTGAGGCCATGGATTTTGTTGATCGTGTTTTGGTCGGGCGCATCAGGGGCCGAAGTTACTCGGCAGCACGCTTGAAGACATGGGCAGCGGAAGTTTGGGGCCACCATTTGGTGGATATCCCATTTGTGCAGACCTTCGTGCGGGGTTGGTTCGCACTGCGTTTCGCGTGTGCTGATCACACCAACTGGGTTCTGTCATCTTACTGGCACTTTGACCATGCCCCGGTGTTACTGAAGAGATGGACTCCTTTATTTGATCCAGATACAGAGCAGATTGGCATCGGACCGGTATGGATTCGGCTTCCAGGGCTTCCACTCCAGTACTGGTCAGAAGACATTTTCAAGAGGATTGGTAATGCCATCGGTGGATGTATGGGCTATGACAAATCCTATCAGCAGACGGGTATGATGGCCTATGGCAGGATACTCATCAACCTGGACACGAGAGGTGGACTGCTAGAATATATTACCATTCAATGGAGGGATACTGAGTGCAAGCAAATCATAGATTATGAAGGAGTACCATATAGGTGCCGCCGATGCCACCAAGTGGGCCATCTATACAGAGATTGCCCACTCCTCAAGAAATCAGTGTCGAATGGCACGGAGGAAGCAATTCCACAGCCGCAGGACAAACCCTCTGAGACGCATCCTAACCAGCCCTCCAGGGAACAGGATCACCCTCAGATCGCGGAGGAACCACGGAGCACCGAGCCGACTGACATTGCTCAGGAACCCTCTGATCCGCCTCCGGCCTCGCCAGGTCATGTGCAGCCATCGACTGATCAAGAGGACTTGGAGCAACCGGGTAAGTTTTCTATCCATACTCCATCATCTCCTCCTTCATGCATGTCATTGGGCATATCATCACATGAATACATTGACTCTGCATCTATCCATGCTAATTTATCCACTGCATCCTCTGCATCTCCTCCACTGAATTTTCACAATCACACCTCTCTCATCTGCTCCCTTCCTCTCCCTTCACCTGTGGCTCCTCCATCAATAATCACTTTGACTCTGGCCACCCTATCATTACATTCATCACAGTCCCCCCCCCCCGCTACTCCCTCCGCCCCCGTCTGAAGGACAGAGGACCGGATGCTGTTGGACTTGACCTAACTAGCATGCCTATGTCCCTCAAGAATTCCCGCGGCAGACCCTCTCGCATATCCAAGGCAAGGCACACTGCTGATGAAGAAGTCGCCCTCAGGCGACAGCAGACTATTCTCCGGGCCCTTAGAGCGAGGAATGGCCCACCCCCCTTCCCCTCATGAAGTTTCTCTCCTTCAATTGTCGGGGGTTTGCTAGTTTGGCCAAAAAACTAGCACTTAGGAGATTGCTCCTATCATCTCAGATGGACTTTATATTTCTACAAGAGACCCTCTGTCAGGCCGAACCCCTCATCCATACTCTCTCTGCCTGGCTCCCTTCCTGGACCTTCCATGCACTGGATGCGCCCGGACGATCTGGGGGATTGGCCATTGGGGTAAATAACAGAGTTGCGGAGACCAAGAATATTTTTGGAGGAAGAGGGTTTATAGGTCTCGACATTAGTGCTCATTCTACTGTAAGAGACATACGGATTATCAATGTATATGGCCCATGTGCAGACCGTGCCAATTATTGGAGGTCCTTACTCGAATCGGAACTCTTCCAAGCAGACAACATTATACTTGGAGGAGATTTCAATTTCTCGCTCGGATATAGTGAGTCATGGGGACACTCAGCCCAGGTCGATTCCCTCACAGATACTATATCCAGCCTTCTAGAGGACCATCACTGGGTGGATATACCATCTGCTAAGCTCCAGTATACATGGTCAAATAACAGAAGCGGAGACCAAAGCCTTGCAAGGAGACTTGACAGATTCCTTATCAAGGAATCTTTGGTTAACGATCTCCCCAGAGTTCGTCAATGGGTTGGATCGGGAGGCATTTCAGATCATCGGCCAATCTTCTTAGAAGCTGAAGACCTAACCCATAAGATCAAGAGCCCTTGCAAATTTAATGCCTCTTGGTTACAAGATCCCTCCTACATTCAATTGGTACACAACTTCTGGCAATCCAATGCCATCAGAGAAGGAGAGGACATCTCAGTGGGCTTTGTAAGGAAACTTACAGAACTCAAACAGATCACCAAGAAATGGGCACACCAAAAACGCATTCAGGATAATCAGACATTAAAAGAGGCTGAAAGGGTCATTGGAGAATTTGAAGAATCATCAAATGGGACTTTCCTCTCCCCTGAAAGCAAGGAGAATTACACCTCCCTTATTGCAAAGCGCTCACAAATACTGAAGGAAAGGGAAGAAAGCTGGAGACTTAGGAGCAGAGCTATTTGGCTCTCCGAAGGAGATGCAAATACTAAATTTTATCACAAGTTTGCAAATGGCCGCAAAGTAATAAACACTATCTGGGAATTAAAGAACGAACAAGGGGACACTGTCTCCTCTCAGCGGAATCTGGCCAGACTGGCCACAGAACATTTCAGAGGCATATATAAGGCTCCTGTTGAAGCCAATATCTTGGAAATCATGAGAGTGGCTGAGCTCTTCCCCAGATACATTGAACAAGAAGATGCTGAGGAACTACAGAAGGAAGTGACCATGGCAGAATTGGAGGCTACTCTGAAATGGTTTAAAAAAGATAAGAGCCCTGGACCAGATGGATGGACCATTGAATTTTACCTTGCGTTTTTTGATCTTTTGGGTAACGACCTCCTAAAAATAGTTGAAGACAACAGAAGAAGAGGTCGAATATCCTCAGCCATTAAAACCACCTTCATAGCTCTCATCCCCAAATCGAATGCCCCGAGCACTTTCGATGACTTCCGTCCTATATCACTCTGCAACTGCCTCTACAAGATTATTGCTAAGACCATTGCTAATCATCTTAAGCCCATTCTATCGCATCATATATCCGCTGAACAGTTTGCATTCCTGCACCATAGACAGATCCACGAGGCCATTGCCACTGCCCAAGAGCTCATGCACACCTTGCAGATTAAGAAACAAAAAGGAATGATCCTTAAGGTGGATCTGTCCAAGGCCTTTGACAGAACTAACTGGCTTTACTTACGGCTGCTGCTCACTCACCTGGGTTTCCCCTATGTCTTCATCAAATGGACCATGAGCTGTATCACTGATGTATCCTACAGTGTATTACTAAATGGGGAAGCTACCTCATTCTTCACCTCAGAGAGAGGTCTCAGACAGGGATGTCCACTCTCCCCTCTGTTGTTTTTACTCATTATGGAAGGGTTGAGTAGAATTATTTCATCTGCACGGGACAGACAACAATTATCTGGTATTAAGCTTGCGGACAATCTATTCCTCACTCACCTATTATTTGTCAATGATATCCTAATTTTTTTGAATGGTAGTATTGGAGACTCCACTATACTCCATAACTCTTTTCTACTCTTTCAGCAAGCTACTGGTATGAAGATTAATGACAATAAATCCACCATCACTTCTTTTGGCTGTTCTATACATGAAATAGCTTATGCTAATCAGCGATTCCCTTTTATCAACTTGACCTTGTCAGAAGGTATAAAATATCTTGGTTTCAGACTGAAACCTAATGGATACAGAATTGCTGACTGGTTATGGCTTATAGCCAAGGTGGAAAAGAGACTTCAAGTTTGGTACCACCGATACCTCTCTCGAGCTGGCAGACTGATACTTATTAAAGCAGTGATTGAAGCCACTCCAGTATACTGGATGGCTCTCACATGGATTCCTAAGGGCATACTCAACAGGTTACAGCATATATGCAGTAAATTTCTATGGAAGGGCCACCAGCCAGGCAGAATTTTTGCCTGGGTAAAATGGGACACCATTGCTAAACCCAAACGCTGGGGGGGTTGGGGTATCAAAAGGCTCGACCTTTTCTCCAGGGCTCTGGCTGCCAAACTTGGATGGCAACTCCTTACCACTGATGGACTTTGGACCAGGGTAGCATATGCAAAGTATATCAAGCCCCTGAATGTGTTGGATTGGATATGCAGTCAACATGGAACAAATCATAATATATCCATCATATGGAAAGCTGTCATCGGTACTTTACCTTTATTACGAGAAGGATTAACCTGGCGCATCAAAGAAGGTAATGCGGTCTGAATAGGACTGGACCCATGGGTTGGATGTGGAAACACTCACAGACTCTCTGATGGCCTCATTGAACATCTTTATGACAGAGGTATCATCTACATCATGCATATTGGCGACCAAGCAAACTGCTCTTTTCTCCAACAGGCCTGGACCAGCGCACAAGTATTAGATATTCCGGCACAGTGGCATAATGAATGGGCAGAGTACACAGATGCGCTCACTCAAGCTCATATTAGACTTACTGAAGGTCCTGACGAAATCATTTGGGCTTTTGCAAAACATGGAGCATATATCCCAAAACTTGGCTATCTAAAACTCATGGAGCCACATAAGCCTCAAATTATCCATCCCTCATGGAAAGCATTATGGAAGCTCAAATCAGCCCCGCGTACTCGACTACTTATGTGGAACATTCTCTTTGATAAAGTACCTACGGGCACTAATCTTATGAAGAGATCCTTCCACGGACCTTTTCGCTGCCATCTCTGTCACCTGGAGGAAGAAAGCACTGTACACCTATTCTTGAACTGCAGCATCACTTTACAATTTTGGCATGCCCTCACTTCCCACCTCCCGCAACTGAAAAATTGGCATGGTCATAGCTTAATGGATGCATGGGAGAACTGGAATCATGAACACTTGGGGAAGGCCATCAATATCCCGCTACTCGCATGCCGGGCAGTCTAGATTGCCCGGAATCAGGCTATCTTCAATCTTAGAGCCCCCCATTGGCCCACTATCCTTCTCCATACCATTGCAGATTATAACATGATACCAGAAGATGAATCCACAGGCCCTGTTTGCATCATTAGACAATTGGATATTGATAAGTCCAAACCATGGACTTTTTTTGATGGTTCAGCACAAGATGTGGGCTGTGGAGGAGGAGCAGTTCTTTATCTCAATGATTCTCACAGCTACAAAATCCAAATCTCCTTAGGCAGAGGCACTAATAACTATGCTGAACTGTGCACTGCCAAGCATATCATTCACTTTGCCATACAAAAACAATGCAGACATCTCCAGCTATTTGGTGACTCTAAAATAGTTTGCAATTGGCTGACTGATGCATCTCATTGTCATGCATTTTCGTTGAGACATATATTAGATGAGGCAAAGAGACTGACTACTTCTTTTGAATCATTTACTTGTCGTCACATCTATAGGGAACAAAACACCATTGCAGATCAACTCTCCAAAGAGGCAGCGCACAGACAAGGAGAAAATTGGCTGATACAGGAGGAAATCGAAGGGTCATTCTACCAGCATTATCATCGACCCTTTGATGATCGGATGGATAATGGGCTATAAAAGCCCACTTACAGATCTTCACTTGTTTTTTTTGTTGTCAATAGCTGTATATATCTTTCTATGTCTAGTACAATACAGCACTTTTTCTTTGATATAACAGCATATATATGGCTCTCTGTGTAGAGCAATGGACTCTTATTTTGAACACTGTTAGTGTATAGTTTTGGACTGCTCCCTGCGAGGAGACAACCTGCTTTATTTTTGTTTATCTAGTACTGCAGACTGATCTGGATAGGCACTGCTGCCTTATATGAATGCTTCGGCATATACAAAATGTAATTTCTTAACTTTAATAGAAATTACGACTTTTTCCCAGGGGAAAAAAAATTAATTTGTATCAATTAATTTATATCAATTATTTAAATTATATAGATTATATTAATTAATTTATATTAAATTATATTAATTATATAAATTATATTAATTACATTAATTATATAAATTAATTTATATTATATAAACTAATTATAATTTATATAAAATAAAATAATTATATTAATATAATTTAATGATTTTAATTAATATAATTTAATTATGGTAAAAATTTTAATTTTTGTTCTGATTATAACAATTACAACCTGGACTAATAATAAATGTTTATAAAATTAAAAAATTAAAAATAAATTAAAAATTAAAAATTTATAAAATTATAAAGGAAAATAATAAATAAAATAATAATCAGAAATCATATGTCGGCTTTTATATATAAAATTAGGGTTCTTGTTTATTTACATCCAGGTCGCAATTCTCTTCTCTCTCAATAATCTCTCATTCTTATTCTATTCTATCTGATTTGTCCTGATGATGGACCCCCTTTGGGGTTCGAAACGTTGGCAGAACGAACTAAAAACTGTGGATAATCCGGATCATGAATCAAAAAACTTCCACAGAAGCCTAAAATCTAACCTTTTATTCATTTCATTTCTTGATCTCAAGACCTAGTCTTCACATGCAATGAAATACTTCGTGTGCTGCCATATCAACAATGTCTTATATGTCCTGTCTCTAATATTAATATATATATATATATATATATATATATATATATATATATATATATATATATATATATATGCAGACCCTTTTACAATATTTCAAAAGATCATTACCATGACCTAGAATACTTAACCTTATAAACAATGGAATGCACAAATGTTATACATACCTTTTCAATTTTACCTATCAACAAATATCTAATCCTTTTGTAACAAAGATTGTCATCTAATTTTAATAAAGGTCTTCATGTCTCCAGTCATCCAACTATATTATGAACCATATAAATTTCTTTGAGTTTGTCAACTTTATTGATATAGTAGGCTTTATTGATATAGTAGAATTTTTTTTATGTATAGGAAGAGTAGCATAGTGACTTCTTATACTTGTGCCATTGAATTTTTATATCTTCATAGTCCTCCTTATAGAGAGATATAACACTGCTTCTTAAATTGATAAGTTTGCTCCTCAGTGATTTGAGTTAAAAATACTCATCCTATAAACTTAGAGATGATCCATTTAAGCTAAACCTACGGAGCTTGGATTAATATTCAAGACTTTGCATGAACAAATATATCTTGGAACAATACTACGCTCTTCATGGATCTTTAGATGATAGAATTTTTCTTAAGTGGGGGTTGTTTATGTATTATTAGTAAGAAGGTGTCTCTAAAATTTGCATCATTATTATTTTTACCACTTTGAATTAGACCACATAGAATCATAGAGAGAGAGATATGTCACAGAACCCGAATGGAACCATTGCAATCACATGTTTAGATGTATGCTTCTTGTACATGCTATTGTAAATAGTTTTTCGAATATTTTGAGATTAAATGTAAACTTTGACACTTAATGTCACATATTGCAAGTATAAGGTATTTATTAAGTTTTGTTCTATTTCTTTATTTTCTCAGAGTAAATTGATCCACTTTGTTCAAATATTAAAAACATGCTTTAACCAAGAGGCTTCAAATTACATTACGTATTCTTCCATCTTCCTCCAGAGATCTCATTGTAAACTGTAGAAGGCTTCAAATGTCATGTTTGGGTTCATATAAGTGCTCGTTCCTGTAGCTTGTATTTGCATCATAAGAGAATGTTTTCACTGTCGTAGATGGCTCAAGTGTCCATGTCTCATAGAGGGTTCAAATACCTCTTGCTTAACACAGTCTCAGACTTATAAATTATATGTAGACCTCTATTAACTATAAATAATTCATATTGTAGTAGTTATTAAAAATATCATCTCAAAATTTAAATAATTCAAAAATGTTGCCACAAGTTTTGACTATTCTGTCTAGGGTTACTAATAAGCCCTAGTTTGCAACAAGAATGTTGCAATTCCCAAGGCTGCCAACTTAAATCATCAACCCGGGGTTTGTACAAATTTAAGAGGTGTTGGCACTATATGTGCAACATGCAATGTGTCCTTCTTTCATTGATATGATGTAGTGAAGTGAATATCATGAAATCAAACCTAAACTAATTGCAAAAATGGAAATGCTTGAAATGGAACCTTAACCTATTGCAAGAAACAAAAGATAAGGAAAGAATACTTATTCTAATTGCATAAACTAAATAACATGAAAAAAATATCCATCACTACGTTCAAAAGAGATTAGAGCTAGTAACAAAGTTCAATAGGCGCTTCATAAAGTAATCATGAAAATAATCACTATGTCATTCAATTCATGAACCTGTCTACTAACGCTTAATTGTTGGAATATGTCGAGTCTTAAAAGGAAATTCCTAAGTGGTATTTTGTTTTCCTCAATCATGGTTTCAGAGCCTAAGGGTCATTATTCAAGGTTAAGAGGAAAAAATCAAGCTTTTGGAGCAAATCTGACCAATTTTACATGGTGCTACATGATTGCTGCAAGAAAGGATCCATGAGCATTATGAGGTTAGTAAAGGTGATATAAATGTGGGAAATTTTATATGAAGGTATATGAGGCTTTTTCCAAGCTTATAAAATCTTATAGGCCCCTCTTCCACAAAAACAAATGCACACGGTGTCCTTCAATGACCCAAAAATGTACTTTGGGTGGCATAGTTTTGAGGGCATTGTGTAGTGAGGAGAAAGAGGTTGGTGATGGTAGGAGGAATGCATTATCATAATTCTAACCCTGCAAATCAACAATATTACCTTAACACCACAAAAATATTATGATTTTTTCATACTTGCAAACACTAAAATACCTAATGTGTTAGTTAGTTTGTCCTCCAATTTATCTCACTTAATGACCAAGAAAATCGAATGAAAATGTGACGGTTTAAATTTTTTTATTAAGTAGGATGTATTAAGACTCCAATAAAAGTGGAATCACTAAAAAATACATTTTTGATATGTGCTAAAAATAGTAGAAAATTACTACTCCAAAAACTAGAAATTCAAGAATCAGTGAGCTAGTTAACCTACCAAATGCCTAAACTAATCAAGTGAAAATGCTATGGGGTAAAATTTTTTATTAAATGAATTTTTTTAGGACTCAATCCAAGTGGAATTAACTCAAAAGAGCCTCGTTACCATGTGATAAAAAATAGCATAAAATTACTACTATTTTTCTACAAGATACTTCCAAAAATTCCATAATTGTGAAGTAGTAAACCAATCCAAGTAGCTCAATGATGAATATGACTTTTCAAATCTATTATAGGGATTGATAATGCTTGTAACTTTGTAAATAACCTACAAAATAATTCACTTCAATAATTTAACCAATATAACCTACAAAAAAGGAATCATGAACACTAAATGCAGAAATAAGAGATGCAAGTGAAAAAAGACATTCAAAGAAAATAAAGAAATTGTACATCAGGGCTCTGAGGCTCCTAGGATGGGCAAGCCAAAGGATACTCAAATTCCTATGAAAGAAACCAAGCTTTAAAAGCTAAAAATGGCACCAAACTTCGTTATTTAAGTCAATCCAAGTACATCCCTTTTAGAAATGAAAGTGGAACTACTAAATAACAAGTTTTATCTACAAGAAGACTAAGTAATACATCCCCCTAGAGAAGCATTCTCCTTGAAATAACGGAGCTTTCCCTCAAAAATCCCTCAAAATGTGGATATGGTTCCCAACAAGAGGAATCTTTATTTAATGACATGGAACACATTCCTAGATTTTCTCAATCAGTGAAGCTCCATAATTTGTTCAATAATTTCATAATATCTTATTAATTTATTATCCAATCTTGGTCCATCCTGTAGTAGGGTGAAAGTCCCTATATTATCTGATTAAGAATTTACTCAATATTCTCTCAATACTCTGCAAAAATAAATAATATTAGGCATATAATATGCAATAATATCTAAAGCTTCATAATAACACATTAAAGCTAAAAAAACATTATTTAATTGTAGAAGGAGAGATTTAATATAGCCTTATGCACCTAAGAAAGGCTATATGGGCCTTAATTTGTGTCTAGTTTGGAGGCCCAACATACCCCCCACTGAAACTGTTTCTCATCGTCTAAAAAATACACTCATGTTCCTTGCTTTATTATTTTGTTTGTTGCTCCATTTCTTGCTCCTCATGATTCTCTAGCTGTTGATCTAGAATTTGCACATCTCTTCTACCATCTCAGAAGGAATTCTTGGCACTCATTTCATCATGTCTATATTATTTGTCCCAATGCACTCTTGTAGGTAAAATGGTGATCTTGTTGATATCACTTTCATTCAAATGTATTTCCAATCCTCTTATTGTTGTCACAAACTCTTGGTCATTTGGATTCCTTAGGTTGACTGTAAATTCCAATGCAAGTTCATCGTCATACCCATTTAATTTTTCAAGGAACACCATCTAGCAGAATATTTTTTTTGATAGTATTGTGTCCAAGTTGAGGAAAGAAAAAATTCAACATAAACCCTTGCCTTATTCAACACACCATGCTCATCTAATCCAAATGTTTTTCTTGGTGGAATTCAACTATAAATTTGTAGAGTGTTTTTTTTTAATGAATAAGGTGTTTTTGGAAGAATTATTATACCAAATGTTGGAGAGGAGGACTATTTACTTACATTTCCTCTGAACATTTCCTTGCATATCGAGGCTTTGGTAGCTTTCTATGTGAAATTGACCTTCATGTAGCATTTTGTCTGCATCTTGTAGCAAACTATCTCAATCCTCTAGAAGTTTGTTCTAATCCTGTAGGAGCTTGTTCTGATCCTATAGTACACAACTTGAATCCTGTAGCTGCTAATATTTTCATGCCAAGAGGTGGTATGTACACATTTTTATTCTTTGCTTTTTTCATTTTTTTCTTGTTTATCATTGCATGCAAAATAAACTCAGAGTGCTTCAAGTTAACTGAGCTAGACCCACCTACCCCTTCACATTCCTTTTCCTCTATCATGACTAAATGATAACAATCCAGTTTGTTAAGTGTTTTTCACTTTTGTCTTGTCAATTTCCCACACATGTGGACACCTTGGTTGAAAAGTGAAGTTAACGAATAGATAAGGTCGAGGTTTCTTTGCTATTAATTTTGGCTATAAAAAGAGTTTTCCTTCATACACTTGCAATGCTTTTTTGAACTAAAATAAGTCTATAGGAGAGGTTTTGATGATTTCATACTTGGGCCTTACCATTGATGTCTTTTTGTAGGTGATATTGAGGCTGTTGATATGTCTATTGAAGTTTCCTTTAGTGGTTATGAAGTTGATGTGTTGATCACTTGATGTTTGCATGTTGTTGGCTTCTTGAGGTTTCATCTTCTTATGCTCATTTCTCATTGAAATAGTCCTTATTTTGAACAAAATAGTTTTGTAGATATTTATGATAGGTGTATGGCTCAGCAAAATCTGTTGATGCAGGTTCTTCAAAGGGTGGATCGATATGCTGTTGTTGGAGATGAACAATGACCCTGTAGTAGATCCTCAAGAGTTGTGTGGCTTCCCAATATCACGAAGATGGTCCCTCAATGTTTCAGGATAGCTAAGAATTCATTATGTTGTAGTCAAGTGCATCCAAATGTGGTTTTGTAGGGTTTGTGCAAGCCGCTACAAGATTGGATTGTTTCGTGTAGAGGTCATAGAATCCCCTCCAAGAACATAATAATCTTCATGAAATTCATTTAGAAGATCTGATAATTCATGGTGAGATCATGGATAGGGACTGGAAACTTTGGTGGTGGTGAAAATTGTGGAAGAAGGGGTGAAAATGGTTTTTTTTCATGGACAACTATGAATTTTTGGATGGAGAAGTGACTAAATGGTGTGGAGGATGGATGATGGAGGTGTGGTAAACTTATTTTTTCATTCCACCAAGGAAAACATAAGATCTAACCCATCTCTCTATGTTGATCACAATCTTGTAGCAATTGTCGTCAATATTGTAGCAGTACAACACAATCCTATAGCAAAATTGTTTAATCCATATTTCTCAAATGGTAGATTGGATTAACCTAAAAAAAATTGAGCATGTTTCCATCATCCTTATGAATCTCTCCATAAACAATCTTAGCTAATGGATGCACGAATCACGAGAAAAAATAAAAATGGTTGTAAGTGATGGCAGTCCATTTCTCAAAAAATATGCACTATAATTTGCTAAAATTTCTTGAGAATGTTACTATCATCCTTAGGAATCTCCCCATGAAACAGATTGGCCAATGGATACACAATTTTCAAGCTATGGGCAAAACAATTTATGCTCCATGTTGTTTTGCAATCATGTAGCAACACAAAATTTCCTGTAGAAACTATGGGATGACGAGGAAAGTGAATGGAAAGGGCTTGGGAATGATGGGTGAAGGTTGGAAATAGATGAGGGCGATGAATTCACATGGTCTTGGTCCTTCTTGATAAGTTTTCATAGAAGGTAAGAAGCTCAAGGTTGATTGTTTTTTATTTTCTGCTTGCCTCACTACTCATTTTTTTTCTCTTTTTGTGGTACTGACCTATTTCTTTTCCTTATGCAGGTGGAGGAGTACCTACATGCAAACACATAGATGCAACTGGAATAAGAGAAACTTTTTTCTTTCATTTTTTTCCCTTTCTTTCTCCATTTTTTTTTCATTTTTTTCTTTAGGCCTACTAGCCATCTCAGTGAGATCTTCAACTAGTAGGTTTGCCTTGACGTCTCAAAAGAGGTTTTCACCTAGGATATTATTATTTTTTCTTTTTCCAAATCATTGACTACCTCGTGGAGGTTTTCAATCAATGAGCCAATCTTGTGCACCTCAAAGGAGGTTTTCACCTGAGATTTTATTTTTTTAGTTTTCTTTTCCTTTTTTTCTCTTTTTCCATTTTTTATTTATTTTTTCTATCCTACCCTGATTGAAAAAATAAAATCCCTTTTAAGTATAAGAATACTTCCAATGAAGCCATTTATGTACCAAGAAGACAAATACACTCATATGCATGTTTGAAAGATGTGCTTTCAGATATACCAACATGTGAGAGATGAACTTCTTTGATTGAGATGAGATCAGGAATTGTTGAAGAAGAGCATGTTGCTACAACTTGATGATTGTCTAGAACCAAATTTCAATATAGTTGTGATGCCCTTAGTTCACTTGCTCATTTAGATAATCTTGTATGTCTTCTTCTTCCATGAAATTCAAATCTTCTTCTTTTTTTTGATTATTCTCTTGAACACATAGAGGATATGATGGTAATCATAATGGAACTTTCTCAATCTTTGATTCTAATGTCTGCTCTCCATCAAATGCAGTCCATGATTCTTTGGTATCCTCATTTGAATATTTTTTTTTTTTTTTTTTTTTTTTTTTTTTTTTTTTTTTGGAATGTTATCGTTCAATGACATCAAGAGAATATCTTTTTTGAAATACTCTTCCTAATCTAAGGTGAATACCATTCAGATCAAGAGGAGTTGTTTGTAAGTATTGTACCTCAGCATTGTAAATGGGATGAGCTATGTCGTTGTTTGGGTTCAGAAATGGTGGTATAGGTAGTTGAATAGGAGCAGACCATTGAGATGGATGTGGCTGAGGCTGTGGTTCTGGTGGAGGTAGATGGTCAGGATAGCACAAAGTTGGGTATGGAGGATATTGAGGATATTATGGATTTCCCCCATAAGGTCCTTGCAAAACTTGTTACCAAGATTGTCTTTGGGGTTGAGATGGACAAGGTTGCTAGGGAAAGGTTGTGTTTAAATTACTTTGATATGAATGTGCATAACCTTAAAATTGTGAATTATTGCATCATACTAGGTTGACTAGGTTGCTATGGTCTTCTGGGAGCTACATAACAGAGTCATTTTGGTGATTGACTTGCTCCACTGTCCTCCTGGTAAACTTCCTTCAACCTTGGTAATGATGGGAAATATTTAATAGCATGTGATTATACATGGATAACACAAATACCAACATCCTCTTTTTTCTCACTTTTCATTCTTAATATTTCTACTTGTTCTCTTAGATTGCTAAGATTTTTTTTTTTAATCTAGCAAATTACCAATTTCAACTTAACCAATCTCGATGCCAATTTACTTACTCTTTCCCTTCCTCTTGATATGTGCTTGCATATTTCACAAATTTCTTGAAATGATAATTGGTATACATCACCTTTACTCATGAGATCAAGGAGATCAATCCACTCATCCCTAATTGTTCTAAGTAAGAGGGTTTTAGTGTGTCAAATCCTAAATGATGTAAATTTCCCCTCTTAATATTATACATAAATGTCTCTATTAGACCCTCAAGGCTCTCATCTTATGTTTGAGTCATCCTAAATATTTATTCTTTAACATCACGATCTTTATATTTTTCTAGAAATATATTTTGCATATCATTCCATGATATTATTAAATTAATCTCTAAACTCATGAACCATTTAAGAGATCTATCTTTCAGTGTTGCTAGAAACAATATCAATTTTTGGGTGTTTAATAAGTAACCATAAGATATATGTTATGAATATAATTCATAACAATTAGCTAAATAAAATAAATATTAAATAATTAAATATTATTTAGGTTAATTAGTCATTAAAATTAAGTGAAAAGGCATGTCTAAAAGACATGCCCATTCACGAAAGGTCACCTGCTGAGGTATAAAAGTAGGGTCCTCATTGTACATTCATCTTATACATTTTTTATATAATAATAAATTATTATTTTAAAATACCTTCTGTGTATTTTGAAATTTAAATCCACAAGCTATCAAGTTTTTATGCTTCAGTGGTATCAAAGCCATGGCACACGATATAATCATGCGGGCCTTTGAATGTAGTTCACCGCACAATGTGCCATTACGTTGAATAGTTTAGTATTCAAGAAGCAATTCAACGACTAGAAAAATCTTTTGCATAAGTTAAAGAATGTTGAAACAAGATCAATAATAAGGAAGATGATCTAGGTGAGGATTATCTAGACCAAGATAATGATTCTGATGACACTGATATAGATCAAGAAGATTTTGTTCAGAATAATGATAATGAACACAAAGATGTAATAGATAATGATCCAGATGAACAATATCATAACAAGGTGGAAAATGTTGAAAAAGTTGAATAGAATGCCCACAATCCCTTGACTCGAGAATGGTTTGACATTAAAAGAGCCATTCCGCAGAGAGAATTAAGAGAAGAAATGAAACATTTCACTGAACTTCATAGATTTTCGGCAGAGACTGTAAATTCTGACTATTCAAGAATTTTGGGCAAGGAAGACATGGAGCGACATTTATAGGAGTTACTCATATATTGGAACATGAAACACGATGCTATCAACCCTCCACTGATATATCAAGTCAAGCCTGAAATAGTAGAAGACGATGTGAAACTGGTTTACTCTACTATGTGTTATGATAGCGAGAATGATTTATTGTTTATATATGTGAAAACTACTACACAAGGTTTTGATGATCCATTGAACACCTTTGATCGTATTAAGGTTGGTTAAATATTGAGTGGAAATCCAGGGGAAGGGGCTGAATTCATTTACACCCCCATTTGACTGCCTCTAACAGAAGAAACTGCTCAAATTATTTACAGCCGTAGAACACTCGAAAAGAGTTGGGACAGCAAACAACTAGCCGTTAACCTATACACGCGCCAGCCCTTCGAAATTCACAATGTCATTCCCCAGACTGAACTGAAGCGACAAATGAGGCTATACGTCATTGAAGCAATAGAAATGACCTAGAGGTCATTCCCGCGGATTACACTCAAACCTAAAGCTCAACAGATATGCAATATCTTTTGAATGAATTGGCTATAGCTGGTGAGCATTGTTTTCTCGCGAGTCAAGGCAGCGATGTTGTGGAGGTAGAGGCCAACTGGAAGGTGATGTGGTAGAAATTGAATCTGCTACGTCTGCATTGTCAATACAAGGCAGAAAACAGGGTGACTCTTTTGTCAATCAAGGGACACAAATTCCTGTTGAAACTAATAAATGCCGAGTTATATCGTTTAATAGTCCATTTCTACTCTTTAATTGAAAATACTAGAGAGGTGTGCAAAGAAGTGGCCAAGATCATAGATGTCGTGGGCTTTAAGGATAGAGATTTGTGGGGACTCCCTCCAGAGAATATATCAACTCTTCTAAATATTTTGGCTGACCTTGTGGACAAGCTTCGAAAAGGAAACAAGACAAGCAGAAAAGGGGTGGTAAGTCTTCCTATCAGGAAGATATGATGAAGCAGCCTAAAACTATTAGTTTTCTTGTTTCAGCATAGTTTTTATTCTATAGTGGAGATTGTCGCAAGCAAGAAGATGACCTGCATCCATCTGAAAAATCTAAAGAGAAGAAACGTGTGGAAGAAGTCCAAACAGTAGATGATCCAGAAGGAATGGAGTCGGTTAAAATGGGAATACCGATTTAAGATTCGGAGCACTGGACCTTCGGGAAATGCGAACAAACCCAAACTCAAGCCTTGCACCGGAGAAGTAAAACCTGAAAGAAAAAGAGAAAAAGAACCGCAGGATTCGAACACCATCCTTTCATCTAAATACCTCTTAACTAGTGTATGGGCAGAGACACCCAACAACAAGCAACCATGTTTGCTACTTTGCTATTCGAGTGCGGAAATTCCTTGTTTGGCTTTGGACTTCTACAGATGGACATGGAATGTCGCAGGACATCTTCGGCCTGACTTAAGTCTCTTGGAGGTACAAAATTTTAGAGTCAAACGCCGAAGGGTTTATTGCAATGGTGCGTTCTACATTTTAAGGCACCTTCCTCAAGAACCGTTGGGTATTGTGTATGATCCAGTCAGTTTGCATCCAGATAGAAGAGTGTTCGATCGTATTGAGCTGGAAGATATACTGGACAACACTGGCAGACCTGCAAATAACCCAGATACTGGCAGGTCTTTCGACATATACGATATTCAACCACAACTCGAAATAAGAATGGAAATGCGACGACATGTTGTGGATAGAGGTGAGTCTTTGGGAGATCAACAAATGTTATATTATTGGTGAAGCGATGCTTACGGGATTGAAAACAACATCAGTTTACCGCAAGATTCTAAAATACTGTGGAAAAAATTAAAACTTTGTTCCCCATCGAGGACAGCTGCCACAAATATATCAGTAAATAATTTAATTAATAATTGAAGTAAATAATAATTAAAAAATAAAAAATAACAATTTTGTATATAGGATTATATTAAATATATATATATATATATATATATATATTCTTATAAATAAATAAAAAATCCAAGGAAATAGTACTGATAAGCTACATGACGAATCAATGACCAAGTTGTACACATCGACAACGACTAAGTGAAGAAAACCCGAGTATTAAAGCTTTGAGGACAAAGCTTCCGAAGGGAGAGGCTATGTTATGAATATAATTCATAACAATTAGCTAAATAAAATAAATATAAATATTAAATAATTAAATATTATTTAGGTTAATTAGTCATTAAAATTAAGTGAAAAGGCATGTCTAAAAGACATGCCCATTCACGAAAGGTCACTTGCTGAGGTATAAAAGCGGAGTCCTCATTGTACATTCAAATCATCTTATACATTTTTTATATAATAATAAATTATTATTTTAAAATACCTTCTGTGTATTTTAACATTTAAATCTACAAGCTATCAAGTTTTTATGCTTCAATATACAAAGTATTTCAAATTCAAAGAGAAAGGTTTCTGGATCCTCTGACCTCATACCATGGAAGTTGGGAAGGAAAGATGGAGGGATGTTCTTCATATGAACACTAATATCAATATCTTGAATGGGAAATCCAAGAGAATCTTCCTCATTGTCATCATCTCCATCCATTTCTTCTACCTTCTTTGCCACCTCTTCTTCTTATACCTACAAAGGATGGTGAGGTAGTTCTTACTACACCACATGGTCAAATAAGGGTGTTTTGGTGTTGGAGAAGTATTTTTTATATTTTCGTAACAAAAAAAAATAAAAATGAATAAGAATGTTAATGCAATGCAATATGCCTATTTTTTTTCTTGTAGAAAGTAAAGGAAATGAATCAACTAGGGAAGAAAATAATGCATCCTTTGACACCTCCCACCAACGGTGCCAAAAAGTGATGAGCCTTGATATTACAACAAGAATTATGCAACTCCCAAGGCTACCAACTTAAATTATCAACTCGAGGTTCGTACAAAATTAAGAGGTGTTAGCACTATTTGTGCAACATGCAATATGTCCTTCTTTCGTTGATCTGATGCAGTGAAGTGAATATCATGAAATCAAACCTAAACTAATTGCATAAATAGAAATGCTTGAAATGGAAACCTTAACCTATCGTAGGAAACAAAAGAAAATGAACGAAAATCTATTCTAATTTCATAAAGAAAAGATAAAGATACAAATATCCATCATTCCATTAAAAAGAGATTAGACATAATAACATATTTCATTAAGTGCTTCATAAAGTAATCATGAAAATCATTACTATGTCATTCAATTCATGAACTTTTCTACTATCCCTTAATTTTTGGAATGCATTGCAGTGGTAAAAAGGAAAGTCCTAATTGGTATTTAATGGTCTTCCTCAGTCATGGTTTCAGAGCCTAAGGGTCATTATTCAAGGTTAAGAGGCAAAAATCAAGCTTTTGGAGCAAATCTGGCCAAGTTTACACGGTGCTACAGGATTGCCCTATCTTGCTACAAGATTGGATCCATGAGGATTATGAAGGATACAAGTGGAAGCACTCAAAAGTACCCGTTTTAACATGTTCTAAAAAACAACAAAAATGACTAGTCCAAAACTAGAAATTGAAGAATGAGTGAGCTAGTTAACCTACCAAACGCTTAACCCGATCAAGTGAAAATAATATGGGGTAAATTTTTTTATTAACTTAATTTTTTTTAGGACTCCATACAAGTAGAATCAAATCGAAATATCTTTTTTAACATGTGCTAAAAAATGACAGAAAATCACTACTATTTTGCTACAAGAGACTTCCAAAAATTCTAGAATCGTGAACTAGTAAACCAATCCAAGTAGTTCAATGATGAATATGACTTTTCAAAGCTATTATAAGGATGCATCATGTGTGTGACTCTATAAATAACCTACAAAAAAACTCACTTCAATCATTTAACCAATATAACCTACAACAAAGGAAGCATGAACACTAAATGTTGAAATAAGAGATGCAAGTGAAAAAAGACATTCAAATAAAATAAATAAATTGTACAATAGGGCTCGGAGGCTCCTGGAATGGCCAAGCCCAAGGATACCCAGAGTCCTAGGAAGGAAAACAAGCTTTAGAATCTAAAAATGACACCAAACTTCGTTATTTGAATCCATCCAAATACATCCATGCTAGAAATGAATGTGGAGCTACTAAATACCAAGTATTCTCCACAAGAAGACTAAAAAATACATTCCCCTAGAGGACATTTCGAATTGATACTTATACAAATTGATGGGGAAACATCCTCCTTGAAATAAGACATCTTTCCCCTCCAAAATCCCTCAAAAAATGGACCTGGTTCCCAAGGAATCTTCATTTAATGATAGGGAACACATTCCTAGATTTTCTCAATCAGTGAAGCTCCTGAATTTGTTCAATAATTTCATAATATATTGTTCATTTATTATCCAATCTTGGTCCATATTGTAGTACGGTGCAAGTCCCTATATTATCTCATTCAGAATTTACTCAATATTCTACAAAAATAAATAATATTAAGCACATAATATGAAATTATCTATAAACCTTCCTAAGAACATATTAATTCTAAAAAAACATTATTAAGTGTAGAAGGAGAGATGAGCCATAATTTGTGTCTAATTTGGAGGCCCATCAATTACCATAATTTCTTTTCATGTCACAAAATTATAGAGACTTTGCAGAACTTCGCTAGCCTTCCTTTCATGCTTGAGAAAGTGCATATAGTCTTACTACTAAAACTTGGTATTGAACTATATTTCAAATAGAAATACAATTAGAGAAAGAATGTCAATTTCAGACCTTCCATAGATTTGTATAGCTTGAACAAGGAGTATACTACAGACCTTCGCATATTGTCCTTTATACAAAATAATATCCTTAAGACAATATACGTCTCATAGTTCTCATATAATCACAGAGTACCACATAATTTGTATGGTAATTCACAGAGACCAATTTCATGTACTTTTAAATAATAAACTTCGGTCTCCTAGGGATGTCATCAGGGTGGAAGGATTAGACATAGCATGTAGTAAAGTACTTACGTGTCACAAGAGGAGAAGTTGTTGTGATGATCCCTTTCAAACATAAGTGATGACTTTTGCTTGGAGTTTTTCTCCTTTTTCCTTGTAATTGTTGTAATGATAGCTTCAAAGAGTCTTCAAATAAGCCAATGAACCCAAGTCATCCCTCCAAGCCTCTTCCACCAAGTCAAAGTCAACAAAGTCAATGTTGGTCAAATTTCTAAATTCTGGTCATCCCATAAAAATTCAACCCCTAAAATTTCGGCCCTGTAACAACTCTGAAAAACCGTAGAGAATACTCACACACATGGAAATATTAGGGAAGAAAACAAGAATTTCTTTGTACTTTTCCTTCACTCTCTCTCTCTCTCTCTCTCTCTCTCTCTCTCCTTTGACTTCGTTGATTTTATTCTTCTTGCTTGCACATAAATAAATGTGATTACCAAAATGTGGAGCACATGTGCCAATATATAGTTGTTCGACCATATGAAGAGACACAACTTATGGGCTGGCTGACTTGGTATTGTGAAGACACATTGACTCAAGAATAAATTTCTTTTCTTTTCTTTCAAAAAGTCCAAATGGGACTTTGACTCAATGACTCATAATAAATTTTCTTTTTGACTCAAATGACCCTACAAGCATGAAGAACATGCTTTGACTAATGAAAATAATAATAATAATAATAATTTATTTTCTTATTTTGGATTTTATATGAAATACATATTGGTACAAGTATAATGATAATTATGAAGATCGAATCTAGTTACATTTCAAACAACTAAAATACCTAGGGATGAAACTAGGGCTTCAAACCTAGGGCTAGCCAAATCTCTCAAACTAGCCAATATATCTCAATCATTTTCAATGGAAATTATTTGCTAGGGAAGGCCAAATTTGGAGCTAATGTGCCTCTTGCTTTCAGGAAATTGTCATGCCTTCCGATACACAATTGCTAGAACAATGAAAGGCACAAGAAACACATAAAAATATGATAATAAACTATTTATCTTCTCTAAGTATTAAATGGTTGGAAAGATTGTTAACACAACAAATCAAAAAAGTTGAATTAAGATGTTTTAACTAGAATGTGGATTTTATGTTGACTAAAGGATTGAAGGGAACTCATCACTTACATAATTTGAGACAAAAATTACTTTGGCTTGATTATTCAATCAATTTTACAATTTTACCAGATTTATTTTCTTTTATTTCACTACTTCCAAGAATGTTTACGACATGAAAAGAAAATGTTTTCTTTATTTCACTACTTCCATGAATGTTTACGATAGGAAAATAAAATGTTTTCTTTTGCTAAAGATATATTTCAGAAATGTTGGTAAGGGTTGCAAAGAAGGTATGAGATTATTTGTTTAAATAATTGAAATAACCTAATATGTGATTGATTATTTGTTTAGATAATCGAAATAACTTTTATTTTGTTGAAATATGTAGTATGGGGGACATGACCTTAGTGATCGTGATAACTTTCATTTCTCCCGACCCAATCGTAACAATCAATAAGCTTGTGGTTAGAATGAACAAAGAAGTTGTTCGCTTTATTTTCATTATAGATGAAACTCCTAAGATTAAAGATGGGATCAACAAATTCAACCAAAATATTTAGAGATATCAGGGAATAACATATTTAAAGTGATTTTTTTATGTCATAAGTTCAATTATGAATGTTTTTTTTTTAACTTTTACATTATCTAATCGAAAACGCATTTTCTTTCTTATATATATTTTTTTCGTAGAGTTCACACCACAACATACAACCACCATGAGCAAAATTTCAATGGAAGATAATGTCATACATGAAGATCCTCTATCGGAAAAGGAGCACAGGGGATCCATTCCAATAGTGTTGACTACTACACGAGGTAAATAATTACATTGCAGATGTATTTTTTTCTATTAATGAACTACTTCAATGATATTTCCTTTGAATGAATTCTTTGAATCATTGAGTAGCCTCACCTTTTCTTCATATAGAAAGAGGATTACAATTAAAAAAAAAAATCATTGGAAATGGTATTTACATTATAACCTTTCTTGTTTCAACTCAAGAGCATGTAGAGGATGAGGCTACACAAGAAGAGGAACATATTGCCGAATATGAAGCTACTCTTCTTACCTCCACTACTGAAGCAGGTAAATAAAATTGTGATGCTCTTTTTATTAATGAAATACTTGTAATAATAATAACAAAAAAATATCGATTTAAAATTTCTTTATTCTTACAACTAATGATACAACTAGGCTTGTGGCAGCCTCGACAACATCATGATTACACGACCAATTCATCAAAAATAAAGAAAAAGAAAAATAAATGATTGTACTAGTTATATCATTAGAAACATCACGTACCATATTACAAAAACACATTTTTGATGATAAAATTTATTGAGATGAATTAATTTGTGTCTACGATTAATTAATGAATGAATGAATGTTATGTGTTAATTAATGGTTTCTATATGTTTCTTTATGCACAAAACCACATATGTTTATCTATCATTTTTCTATTTTGCTAGTGTGTATGCAAGAATCTTAATGTGTTTCTATCAACCTTTTTATAATAGATAGATTGGGCATTGGGGAATGGAGATTAATGTGGGGGGATGGGGGAGGGGTCATAAGAGCTTGCAACTTCACGTGGTTGGCCATGTTTAGTAAGGAATAATTTAGGAATTGGATAGTCTCGGAGCAAACCTCCCTCGTTCCAACATACTAACAACTAAGTCAATGTTGAATTCATTGCTGCTATGTCAAATACATGAATGTCTGCTCCAAGATTAGACTACTCCAATAAATTATTCTTGAAACCAAGAGGAGCTGATTTGGGTATTCATGTACCTCAATGTTGTCTAATTTTTATTTAGTCATTAAAAAGTTTCTTAATTTATTTTATTATTTTGCTTATTCTTTATCTATATTTCACATATTTTATGTGCATTTCAAGTTTTCTAATTCTATAAAGTTGTCATCCACAAATGTAACATGGCTAGAAAGAAAGTGGACAAATTGCTCCTCTTGAGTAGCCCTTCCTTATCAGGTGTGCACCCTACCTTTTGCATTTCATAAAATATATCCAAATATTGTGTTTAATGTGTGATTGTGCTATTGTTATTCTTATGTTTTAGAATTTTTTAGTATCTCTTTTCTTGAAAACATTTATCAAACTCTTGAAATATTCAAGCACTGGATCTTGTTGTTGAAATTCCAGTGCAAGAGATAATTTCTTATCATGATAATTACTTGTGAGAGATATGTGTATTTTTTTCTCTTAGTATTCATTTCGTTTAGTTAAGTCATCAAACAATTATACTTTAATAATTTAGCCATTCAAATAGAGTTCATAGTGCACGAAAAATCAAAGACAAGAGACACTAGAAATTAGGCCAAAGGCCAAGGAAAAACCCACAAGGGGAAACCTAGCAATCCTTACCTTATAGAATATTTTGTCATCAAGAGAAATCTAAGTCCTATATAAACTGATTAGTAGTAGTCAAATTTGATTCTCTAAAGTATCTAGTCACTAATTGAACTCGTGACGTGATTCTAGTCTTGCTTGCAAAGACAAGAAAATGAATGCCTTCCTCTAAGGACACACCCAGCATGGTGTCAAATCATAGTTTCTTCAAACTTCTTTAAAGAGACATAGATCAACTCCTTGCAATGTAGGATTTTATATTATACTTATAATTTCATATATTCAAACCATTCTTCATATTTCAAATACCAAACATTTATGCTCATATCTCAATAGGAGAGTTGATGATCCACGGTTTACTAGAAATAGTAAACCCCCTATTCGAGCTCACATCCTGCCATGGCTTCAGTTACAAATCGATGCAATGGACCGGTCATATATTTATAGCCCTGTACAATCATCATAGATTCGTAGGCTGGTCCACCTTGGCAAGTATAGACAGGCTGGTAGATCATCACTTTGGTCTATACAGATAGAGATATAGGTAGGGTTAGGTTATACACCAAGGAAATGTTATCCCACCTAGGCTTGATAACCCTTGTTCACTAACCTGAAATACAAGAAGGATATAGAATACCACACACACACACATATCTTCTAGGAAAAACCAAAACATATGGTTAAAAATGTGATAAATTTATGGTATAAGTCAATTAACTTCGTTAGGAACACTAAAAGCCTATAATCAAATTCCTATGTTAAAATGAGCCTTTACAGAATCCATTCCTATGATAAGTTCAGCATATAATGCTTTGCATCCCTATCTCACTTCACCATACACTCCCATGCTCCTAATTTAGGTGCTACCTACACCTGCTTCAATGCCTACATACTTAGATAGTCAAGCAGTAACCTAGAATGTCTTTAGCTACACCACTCACGCAAATCCCTTAGGAAATCATAAAGTTGTGCCCCCATTTCTTAATGCTAATGTTTTTGTGGGTGCTCCTAAGGAACAAAAAAATATATCCCAAATCCCTACTCTAATCTCGAACGGGATAATATGAAAAAAATTGTACAAAAATGAAGTAATGACATGCTAAATAAAGGCAAGTTCCTCATAACCAACCTCGGCATACTACTACCAATCAAAACTAGAACTTCCATTTCTAAAGGACAAATTGATAGTGGAATACTATACCCAATAATTGAGGTGTTCCCCACCTTACCAACAATGCAAACTAGGGAGGATCAAGATGGGATCCCAGTTATCTAGGTGAATAAGGAAGTGGATGTTATATTTACTAAGAAGTGAAATTCCACTGTCCAGATTAAGTAGTCTTAGCAACAATTAATTTTGATCCAACAACACTTGAGATAGTCCCGTATATAGCATGCCTTTAGGCAGATCACTCAACCGACTATAACTACTATCTCCCTCTCCCAATTAATAGGTTGAGCGCAGATCAGATGAATGTCAAATACAAAGCAATCTCCCATTCATGTATATTGTAATGCCCTTTTGGAACATAGATACAAGATTAATTATGGGCGAATATGTAATAGTTTTTTTTAGGCTCATATACTATATTTAATTAACATTGAATTTGCATTGCATAACAAGCTGCTCAAAGTGTCATGGCCTACTAGTATGTAAACTAGATCAATGCAGAATATCAGGATTGAGCATAACTCCATTAAAACTATCAAAATATTCATAAGAGGTATATCAAAACAAAACCAGAGTATGGATTGATCCACCCTATATACTAACTTAAAAAGAAATAAAAACTAGAGCCCGCAATCGAAGAAAAAATGACATAACAAGCTAACATCGACATCATCGGTCTTTTAACGTCATTTCCATCTGAATGTTGTCACAACTATGGAAGATTCATCAAAAAAAAATTGCAAGCGTGTTGGTCTTGCGATGACCCTCCAACGACAGTAACATCACAAGAATAGAGAGTTCATAGAAATAGTTTTTAAAAATATTTGATAGCGCGTCGATTGTGTGACATAGGTTTCGATGATGGAAATGTTGCAACCATGGTGATTTCCATGCAATTTAAAAAAAATGGCGATACTTTCACTCATGTGATGCAAGTTTCGAAGGCGAAAACGTCACAAGCATGACATGTTCGTCACAATATCTTTTCAAAAAAATTGTCGGGTCTGTCGGTCTTGCGACGCTATTTCGGATGGTAGCAACGTCACAATCATGGTAAATTCTGACAAGTGTTTGGGACGAACCAATGTCGATGCTTTGATGGCGACTAGTGTTGGAATTGTGACAAACCAAAAGGGGTCAAACATGCAACTGCACCAAAAATGAACTTTTGTGAAATCTCCTTTTGTCGTTATAACTACAAAACCTCATCAGAAGAATGAGAAAGAACTATCTAAAATTATGTCAATATTTAGTAGTGTCTCCTCTGATGTGACCCTATCAGATCAATGACTCCTCTGATGCGACTCTAGAATATCAATGTCTCAGTGCTCAAATGGGTGTGGTTCACATTGACAAAGAATTGTAAGGGAAGTATGGCCACAACCTTGTGGTGATTCAAATCATGGATCGATGGTTTGGCCTCTGTGGTGATTCAAATCTCACATCAATAGTCTAGGCATGGGGGAAGGAGAACAAAGGGGGAAGAAGATTATGGCATGAAATAAGCCTTGATGAGAGATAAAATATAATATATATAGTATATATTATATAATTAGTTTGATATATTATATATAATATAACCCAAGTGAAGAGGTAGCCTAGAAAAAAGAAGGAAAATGAACTTATAATTTTGTTTCACATAGGATTCAAAATGCATATATTGTGAAACACAAAAAATTAAAATTTCCCTAAATCTTGGTGATCTCGCTTGATTGTTTAATTCTTTTTGTGAGTCGTATTTGAGTCTCGAAACCCTCCTGCACCATCGATGCATGCATCTACTATAACCATGTCAAATTTCAGTGTGTACAAGCACAAATTGAAAAAAAAAAAACGTTGGCCCCATTCACAGTTTAGTATGTGCGAAGTCAATTAATTTGATAATCATTTTGGCCACTAATTATTAGTAAATTTTAAGTGGTGGCCATTGGTCCTTAGCCAAGGTAGGCCAACAATTGGTAACAATAAGCTTGAGATAGGTGCAGATAATTGGTTCCTAGCCATAATTTTTGCATTCATGGGGACTCATATAGTTTGAGATTGGAAGCAAGAGCATAAGAGAGATATAATAAATTATGTCATGTATTGGTTGTTGCAACAAGCTTGAGATTGGTGCAAATAATGAGCTTATCTTGGTTTCAAGAATAATATGATATTCTCTACTGAGCAAGGCCGACCACATGAAGGTGGAAGCTCATATTCCCTCCCCCCCCACGTCACTCTCAATATTCCCAATATCCAATTTATTTACTGTAAACTATTTGAAAGAAACATCGTAAGAATCAATCATATATAGAAATTACTAAGAAAAAAAAAAATTAAGTAAAATGAAAGAGAAAAAATCAACTGAAGAAATATAAATGCATACCTCGTACATTTCAATATTTTGATATCATTAATATTCTTTTTCATCCAACTCAACATTTATATCACCTGATTAAAAAATGGCATTGAAACAATCAACCATCTCATCATCATCAATTTCATCATTTGGTTCAATTTCTTCTTTTGATAGTACATCACTGATATCATATTCATTGAGAAAATTGTCTCGAACATCTCCTTGACCTTCTTCGATATCTCTGTGATCTGACACGTGATCAAATAACTACTCCTTTACATCATCATCCTCTTCAACATCATCATCTTATTCCGCTACATCATACTCTAATGGCCTTCCATTTGGATCATATCTAACAACATATGAAAAACTCGCTCTACCTGGAGCCTTTGATTAAAAGGCTTATCCACATTAGCTTAGAAGAACATAACAATCCAATCTTGGCTCAAATGACCTTGTATTAACCATTTTAAATCCATTATCATTCTAAATAACAGTTCTATTAGGATCATGTCCATTCATTCGTAGCATATACCATTTCACGTTGACTAGCACCAATTTGAAGGAATCCAAGTCACACTCAAATATGTCATCCAAATACCAATAGTATCTATTTTCATAGACTTGTGGACATGTGTGAATTATGGAGGAAACATTAGTGACATGAAAGACTGCACTTATCCCACAATCAAAAGTTTTCCTCTTTTCATCCAACTTTTTAATGCGAAATTTACAACCTTTGTGGTACATAGTCTTGTGGTGTTTCAACTACAATACACCAAACACATAAAAACGACATTGTTAATTAATAAACATATTCATATAACTTGGGAAGTATCTGAAAAAAATACACCTTCATTCACATTAATAATATATTTATAAAATAACTTAATCAAATATTGCAGGACGGTGAAAATGCATGCTTACCTGTTTATCTTTCAAGCCATTTTCTAAATCAATTTCCTTCTATGTAGGATTGGCATCTTAGGTAAAACGAGCTTTTTAACCAATGTAGACACCCCTGGACATGATAATGTACCATGAGATTGTTCACATCTTTTAGGCCATGACTTCATCCAATCAAATTTTGCTTGCAATGTAAAAATGTAGTGCATCCCACTCTCGACCAACTATATCAGAAAAACATAATTCACCAACAAATATTGGTTACCATGGTCAATATTAACAATTGATGAAAGAATAAAAAATAAATAAGTATGAGATATGAAAAAATTAAAAGTCTTATAAGTATTATAAAATGTGTTATAAATTTCCACATTAAATATTTAATTAATTACCTCTCACTTTCGTCATTCTACCTTTTCCCAACAAGTGTTCCCCTTCAATTGTTTTATGGAGTTCACACCCCAAATGCGATCCACAATATTTTCTGCTAATATACAAAGTTACTATTGGCATTATGGCTAATGTGTTGTCCTTGATGGAAACTTACTTGATAAAGATGTCAACATTATGATAACATGATGATTATACAGATTGTACAGATGTTACATGTGATATGGACAAAGGAATGATAGTTCAGAGATATATGCATGATAAAGGTGATGTTTGAGAAAGTATATGTGGGTCCTGAGAAGCAAAGTCACATACATACACAAGTATTGTGAAGAAAAATAGGTGTACAAAGTCTATTCACATCATTCACACACATCTTTGAGAGCAAGAGCATAGACTACCAGGTGTTGTGGCTTGCTTGCACCTTCCTTGGCTGGCTTTATTCTATCTCTCTCTAGTTACAATATCCAGTACCGTGTAATTACTTACTTTTTCAGGTCAAACAACAATCATGACGATACCACGAGAGATACCGCGGTAGTCCCTCTTCATTCATTCTTTCTTTGACAAGGAGAGGAGTGGGGGATTCTTATCCAACCAATTAGGTAGGGCCAGCATGTGAGCCTGGGGAAAGAACTAAGCAAGAGTGGTTACCAACTGGCTGGAATGTCTGAATAGGCTATTAAGGGTCTAATACGAGTGAAGGATTCGGAAGGGTAGCCTGAGTCATTACCATGGTATTGGCCCATACTAATGGGTGCAACAATAGTTACTTGATCCGATCAAAGAATACCAACGATATTCCAAGGTATTGGCTAAGGCTAAAGCTATATAAAGAGATGGAGATCAAGGTGTTATGTGTGTAAGTATTGGGTGTTCTATGAATGATTTGATCTGAAACATGTGTGCACCAGGGAGCTAGGAGAAGACTCGGATATGAAAGATCTAAAGTATGTTGACATATATGCTTGATTGATTTATTCATTACAAATTTCCAAGTAACTAACAATGATAGATATGTGCTTATAATGATGTTGTATTCAGAAGTATGTAGTTTTGATGGTAAAGTTTGCGGAGAGTGAAGTTGTGTTTTGCAGTGAAAGTTTTCAAATCTATACACAAGTTTGTCTTTGGATAGTCGCGTACATAGGCGGATCTATTTCTGGGTAGTCACGTATAATTTCTACAAATTTATTTAGTATGTTGAGATTTGTACGTGAGTGTTATGCATGGTAGTCGCATACATACATTGATATGTTTCATGGATGTCGCATATATGCTCTAGGGTTTTGTAGTGTGGCTTAATGATGACATTTGATCAGTTTTGTTCTGATTACTATTGTCTATCGATGATGTCTCTATCTTGATGATCTCTGTCTGACAATATTGATTGGGTTGGTTGTTCATGATTGGAATATTGGTTAGTTATGATGCTACAGTTTGGTGATCTGTGATTGGTTCAATGGTCTATGATTGATTTAGTACATGATCCAGTGATTGATCTAGCATTACAGTTACTCCTGATTCAATTTGCAGCAGTTTAAGATCTGTACGTAGGTGTTATACAGAGAAAGTGTGTACATACACGAGCCTTATTCAATACAGTCATGTACATAATTTAATTTTTGTTGTTTCTGGTTGGGTTTTATGTTCGGTGACTTGATGCTTCAAAAATTCAGTTGATCCGTAGTGTGATAATGTCTTAGATTCAGTGCTTTAGTTTGACATGTTTGTTTGGGTTTATTTTTTATATGGGTCCAATTTGAAATTTTGATGAAAGGTGGCCTACAGAGTGTTTAATGAATGTTTTACAGGTGGATCCAGTCTGAAATATTATGAAAAGTGGTTCACAAGGAATTGAGGGTTCATCCTTTAGAAAGGGGGTTAGAAATTTCCTTCTGGTAGGAGTTGGTAAACAAGTTCAGTGGGTTGTAGCTCCCTTCTAGTGGGTGTTGGAGAATGAGAGAATGTTGTAGCCTTCTGCAAGTGGGTGCTTGTGTACTGATAAGAGTTTGCATCAGTACAAATGTAATCAATATTTTTCTTTATTCCATAAGAAAGAAAATAGAGACAAAAACAACGGTGGTTTTCTCACACATTGGGTTTCCACCTAAAATCCTAGTGTTCTATGTGTGTTTCTCATTTCCTGTGATTTATTTACATTCTTTACTGCATACTAAAAAGTAACTAACCTACTAATGCAATGATTAAAGATAATCATCTGATAGAATACATGAAAAATATGTAAACTGGATATACATTGGTTTCCTTCTCTGAGGTAGCGTACATACGCACGTTGCCTTAATAATAGTCGCATACATATTTCATAATAGAAAATTGGAAAGTTTGAATTTAAAACAATGATTCACCACCCCCACCCCCTCTCAATATTTTTCCCAACAATTGGAATCAAAGCAGGTCGCTCAGAATAAGATGGATTGCTTAAAGGGAGATCCATCAAGATGAGAAGTCAAGAGGGAGTATCTTCTATCAAGCCACCTTTGTTTAATGGAACTAGCTTTGTATTTTGGAAAGTCAGAATGAGAGCATACATTAGGATAATTTTGAGGTCTGAAATGGGCCTCCTAAGAAAAATATACAACCAAAATAAACTTTATAAGAACCAATAAGATTCAAGATGATGATGTCAACCATGGGGGATGATTCACCATTTTTGGAGTAAAAAAGTAAAAAAATTAAAAAATAATAAAACTACCTTTTCAACTCCTATTTTCAACTTATATCCCTAAGGTTTTACTCACATTTTGAGTGACAAAAATCATTGGATGCAAATTTATTTCCTCATCCAAGGAGTACCCATGTTGCATATTTTCGATGGACCCTGCTACATGAAAAAAGAGAAATACATGAAAAAACGTGATTGCAATTACATTTTTCATGTATTTCTCATTTTTCGTGTAGTAGGGTCCATCAAAAGTATGCAACATGGGTACTCATTAGATGATGAATCAAATTTTGCATCTAACGAGTGTTTCCACTCGAAATTTGAGTAAACCCGTAGGGAGATAAGTTGAAAATACGAGTTGGAAAAATAGTTTTTTCTTTTTTCCCTCTACAGTTTGATGATGTAATCTAATCTTATTTTATAATTTCCGCTATTATTTTATAGTTTCCATAGGAGGCCCATTTTAGACCTAAAAATTCCCCTAATGTTTGCAGTCACTTGGAGATGATGTATGGGAAATCCTTTAAGGATGATATCAATACTCATCATTTATTCCCACAGATGATGTAGGGAAGAAACAGTATGAGACCAATGCAAAGGAAGTAAATGCTATCCTAGGAAGCTTGGTTGAATCAGAATTTGTGAAGGTCATGCAACTGAATACCACAAAGACTATATGAGACAATATTATCCAAAGCTCTGAAGGTGACACTAAGGTAAAGAGCATTAAACTTCAAACATTTAGAATTCAATATTAGACTCTCAAAATGCATGATGATGAAAGTATTGCAAGATTTTTCCTTAGAGTAGATGAGATCGTTAGCTCAATGAAAATCTTAGTGGAGAAATAAAATATTCTACTGTTGTAGAGAAAATTATAAGATCTCTAACTTCAAAGTTCGATTCCAAAGTCTTTGCCATTCAAGAAATGAAAGATTTGAAGAATCTCACAATTAAACAACTCCATGGGATTTTAACATCTTGTGAAATGAGAAAAAGGGGTCCATAAAATATCGAAGAAGCAACATTTAACGCCTCATAGAAAGGGAAGGAAAAGGAAGAGCTTAAGGAAACAATTTACGTTTCAGACGAAGAAGAAGCAAATTTTGTGAAGAAATTTAAGGTAGGAACTGACAGGTTTAGAGGTAAGCTTCATTTTAAATGTTTTGCCTATGAAAGGGTAGGTCACTATGCTGCTAAATGTACTTATAAATAAAATCATGAGAAAGGGAAGAATTCCCCAAAAGGGAATGTTAAAATAAGTTTTGATAGTAAGACAATTTTTTATACTCATGAAGATAATGATTATTCCTCAAACAATGAGGATGTTGAATCTGATAAAGATTGTCAGTTGCTTATGGAACTCTAAGAAATACTCTTGTTGAATAAATAACTCAGCTAAAAAATTGTCTAAAATAAGCTAAATTAGCTTAAGAAGTTTTGAAGAAACAAGTTCTAGAAAAGGAAAGGCACAGTGAAAATTTAGAACTTAAAATAGTGGGTCTAAGAAAGGAACTTGAGAAAACAAGGGCTCTAAATCTTAGATTTGCTAAAGGATCTGAGACTTTATAAGAAATCATCAAAGTAAAATGTTCCCCTCTAATCAGGACAGGTCTTGGATACAATTCAAATGTTGAAACATCAAAAACTTTGAAATCTTCTGAAACAGGTACAGAAAGCTACGTTAATGCAGTAAAAGGAAGCAATCATCAAAATTGTAGTTCTCAGCAAAATAATGAAGGATCAAATTCCTCGCATGCAAAAAATCCTTACCATAGTCAAAGGGAAAGTTACTCAAGAAGGTATTATACTCCCAGGTATTCATACTTCAATTTTTAATGCTTCACTTGTCACAATTTTGGTCACAAAGTTATTCATTGTGTTGCCTATAAAACTATTATGTCTAAAGAAGTAAGAAAAAAAAGAATGAGGTTGGGGAAGAGAAATCTTCTTATAATGTTTTCTCACCTCTTCAAGATGAAATTGAATGTTCTCTTTACAATAACTTTGGTCATAAAGAAACTGAATGAAAAAGAAGAATGAGACCATCTTACTAGCATGAACAGACGACAATACCCCCCAAGGTATGGAAAAATAAAATTACGTATATTGAAAATTGTGGTCTAGCTTCGTATGAAGGAGATGAAGAAAATATATGGTACATTTATAGTGGATTTTCAAAGCATATGATAGGTGACAAAGATAAGTTTATTTCTTTTAATGAAACAAAGAAAGAAAATAACGTAACTTTTGGTAATAACTCACCTGCTGCTATCAAAGGAAAAGGAACTGTGTTGTCGAAGAAAAAGGTCAAGGCTAGAAATGTATTATTTGTTGATGGACTAAGACATAACTTATTAAGTGTTAGTCAAATGTGTGACCAAGGGTATGAAGTTATTTTCAGATCAAAGAATTTTGTGGTAAGAAATTTGGATACAGGAAAGATCATAATAAAGGGAACAAGAACTCAAAGAAATGTATATGTCTTAGAAGGAGGCCAAGAGCATTGTTATTTAAGTAAATCTGAAGAAAGTTTGATTTGGAAAAAAAGTTTGGGGCACCTTAGCTTTTCTCAATTATATAAATCAAGCAGAATGGGAGAAGTTCGTGACTTGCCTAAGATCTCTCTACCTGAAAATAACATATGTAAATCATGTCAATTTGGTAAGAAAACCAGAGTTCAGTTTAAAGCTAAAGAAGGTACTTCAAGTAATCCACTTGAACTTATTGATATTGATTTGTCTGGTCCTATGAGAAAGGAGTCTCATCATGGTGAACAATGCTTCATATTGTTCATTGATGATTTTACAAGAATGTGTTGGATTGGCTTACTAAAGATAAAGATGAAGCATTTGCTAAATTTAAAGTATTCAAGGATCTCGTAGAAAATGAGTTAGATTTGAAAATAAAATTTCTTAGATCTGATAGAGGGGGGCACTTTATATCAGATGTGATTTTTAATTTTTGTGAATAACATGGAATCAAAAGACAGTTTTCCATAACAAAGACTCCTCAACAAAATGAAGTGGCAAAAAGAATGAAAAAAGCAATCCAACAAATGACACGTGTCATGTTTGATGAGTCAGGAACACCTCATACCTTCTTAGGAGAAGAAACACATACAACTGCGAATATACTTAACAAAGTTCATGTTCGAGTAAACAATGATAAAACTCCACATAAACTATAGTATGTTAAGCCTGCAACTATCAAACACTTTAGAATTTTTGGAATCAAATGTTACATAAAGAATAATGATGATAAGATTGGAAATTTTGAATCTAGAACTGATGAAGAAATCCTTCTTGGATACTCTTCTAAAAGCAAGGGATATAAATATTATAATAAAAAGGCTTCAAAAGATTGTTGAATTCATAGATGTTGTGATTGATGAAGCATCCACAGGTACCAAAAGAGAAGCACCAGTACATGATGAACCTCTCCCTACTACAAGCCAAAAGGTTGTAGGAGAAGCAAATAGAGAAGCATGAGAAGAAGGAAATGAAAATATAGATACATCATAAAAGAATCCTTCAACGTATGTTCAGAAAAATCATCCTGAATCTCAAATTCTAGGTGAAAAGGAACTAGGAATACAAAATATAAGAACTCTTGTTGGAAATTCTAGTTACTTAGTCTTATTATCCACAACTAAACCTCAAAATGTGAATCAAGCAAGAAAATATGAATGTTGGGTTAAGACAATGCACGTAGAACTTGATCAAATAGAAAAGAACCATACATGGAAATTAGTACCAAGGCCTCATTATAAAAATGTTATTGAGATAAAATGGGTGTTCAATTACAAGCTAAATGAAAATGGAGAAGTAATTCAAAACAAAGCTAGACTTTTATGAAAAGGCTATGCTCAACAGGAATGGATGACTTTGAAGAAACATTTGTACCTGTAGCTAGACTTGAATCCATAAGAATGTTTCTTGCATTTTCAGGCTTTCATAACTTTGAAGTATATCAAATGGATGTTAAATCTACATTTTTAAATGGGGATCTAGAAGAAGAGGTTTATATTGAACAACCTGAAGGGTTCATTCTTGACAATGATAAAAATATTTCTTGTAAACTTATGAAGGTAGTTTATGGGTTAAAACAAGCTCCTCATGCATGGTATCATCATCTTGACATGTATCTTTAGCAACATGGCTTCAAAAAGGGGTGTGCAGATATCAACCTATATATCAAATGTGATACAAACAAATTGTTGATAGTTGTTGTTTATGTAGATGACATCATATTTGGAAGTAACGCAAAATATATGAGTCAAGGATTTTCTTCAGTTATGCTGCAAGAATTTTAATGTCTCTACTTGGTGAACTAACATAATTTCTTGGTCTTCAACTTCAACAAACTAATAATGGTGTATTTCTTTCTCCAACCAAGTACCTCAAATAGATTTTAAAGAAATATGGAATGGAAGACTGCAAGCCGGTATGCACACCAATGGTAACAAGATAAAATCTTAGTAAAAATGATGATTCTCATTCAGTCAATCAATTAGAATACATATCTAAAATTGGAAGCTCACTCTATCTTATAGGTACAAGACCAGACAATATGCATGTAGTCGGAATTTTTGGACAATTTCAAGCAATTCCTAAGGAAACTCATCTCCAAGAAGTTAAGAGAATATTCAAGTATCAACAAGGAACTCAATATTCTCGTCTATGTTATCCAAAAAATGGAGACTTTTCACTTCATGCTTACACAAATGCAGATTAGGCAGGTAATTTTGATGCTCGCAAGAGTACTAGTGGAGGAGCATTTTATTTGGGACCTCGTTTGATTTCATGGTTCAACAAGAAACATAGCTCCATCGCTTTATCTACTGTTGAGGTAGAATATGTTTCTATTGCATCCTTCTCTACTCAACTTCTATGGATGATCCAAACATTGCAAGACATTCAAGTCACTTGTCCTCAACATGTACCTATTCTCTGTGACAATACAAGTGCCATAAGTATCTCTAAGAATCCTGTCATGCACTAAAAAACCAAGCACATTCCAATCAAATATCATTTTCTGAGAGAGATGGTGCTTGAAAAAAAGGTCAATCTTGAGTATTTTCCTATAAAGGAACAAGTTGTAGATATATTTACAAATCCACATCCATGTGATTCCTTTAAATATATCAGACAGAAATTAGGAATGGTTCCTACTTCATCACTCTACCAATTGTTCTAAGAAGAATCTCATTAACTACATTTGCCCTAGATTCTTCAACATGGTATCAATGATAAGGTGTTGAAGTCAAAGTAAGGGCACAAAATGAGACATACAAGGATAGGTTTTCAAGAAGGGCATCAAATAAAGTTGAAGGGATTTGTCAAGATTGAAGGATTAGTCTACAAAAATCAGTCTACAACAGCAAGGGTTTTTGTCTACATAATCAAGGAGACAGTCTACAACAACAAGAGCTTGCATCTCCACAGTCATCATCAAAAAGGCCACCAAGATCCTCACCAAGATGTAGATAAAAAAAGGTAACTCAAAGGACCTCAAAATAAAAGATCACCTCATCTTGTAACAGGCTGAAACTCGAGCAACAATCCTGATCTACACTACAAAAGAAGGCAAAGCATATTTAAGGCAATAAGGTGTGGCCATCTTCAAGAAAGAATCATCTCCTTGCCCTAGAAGAAGATCATCCGAAGAAGCAGCAAATCATCCTCATCAAAAGGAGAAACCTTTTCTATTGAGGAAATATTCTCTCATTCAAAATAAGGTCATCCAAGAAGAAGTAATAATACATCTTCTTCAGCCATCATCAAAGAAATCAAGGTGAAGATATCTATAAATCAGTTGGGTCATCAAGATTCTTGCATAAAGAAGGAGGATAGACATAGTCCTCTAAGTAGTTGAAGTAATTGAACATATCAAAAGGCATCCTCTAAATTCATGGAAAGGGATACATATGAAAGATCCCCTCATATAGCAATATTGGAGACATCAAAGAGATGTATATGATAAACTCATTCTCTGAAAGGTGCAATGAAGAAGGTCTCATGAAATCTGATCTACATGAAAGTAAAGGGTATCAAAGGATGTAGGATATATTCATAAGGTCCCATCTACAAGATCTAGGAAGGAAGATAACCATCATTGATTCATAATGCACTAACAATCAAGGTAAAAAATATCCATGGGATAAGAAATTTACCTCATTCGACAACTTATGGTCTCTATGCTAAATAGAGAAAGACAAGTTGATGGCAAAAGTATTGAAGGATAAAAGAACTCAAACATGTGTAGAAAGGAAAGGCAAGTTTGGTCCTCAAGCAAGACAAAATAGTATAGCTAAGATTCAATGCTATGGAAAGATTATGGAAAGAAGCTCATATCACTAGAAAGATGGAGGAAGCTGAAGAAAAAGGGCCAAGGAAAGAGGGAGTAACAAATATCTACTATGAGTAAGATGGTATCCCTCACAAAAGGGTCCTATCATAAGCTCCTAAATCTTGTGTTATAGATATGACCAAGATAATAAGATGCATTGTGGCATCATGAAAGAATTAGAAACAAGAACTCGTGACATCACCATGGGAATCATGAAGGACAAAATCCATGGTAGTCAAACATGAAGGATATAGCTCTTGGGAACCTCATTGGACATGGAAGGAAAGAAAGAAGTCATCCAGGACAAGGCTCATCATACATCAAGTCAAAAAGGAAACATCTACCAGATGGGGACATACAAGATCCTCAAGATTCTCTAATGGAATCCTCATTAGAGGGTTCACTAATCTAGAGAGGAAGCAAGTGTTTCATCTGAAACTCCAACTTGTGGAATTCATGAATGATGTTATGGTGACATAAGAGGAGAAGCAGATCAAGAGGTTGAAGACACTTCAATCAAAGAAACTATTGAAGGAAGCCTAGATGACCTAAAGATGAAATAAGGTATGAATGCTTGTGTTTAAATTTATAATGTCATGTCGTATGGTTGCAGGTAACATGGATCATTACTTCTAGATTAAGAAACATGATCAAGAGAAACATTATTTCCTCCTCTGAAAGGATGCAGGAAGGCATAAGAAACACTAATATGAAGTCAATATAATATGACTACAATTAAGAAACTATGATTGAAAGCACCTGGGAATGGAATCTGTGGAGAAGGAAGAGATCGTGAGATAAGCGACCCTGATGAAGGTGATCAACATCCAAAAGACCAAGAAGACTTAACTAGGAAATCTCCTGAAAAGATATGAAGACTTCGATGGAAAAAGATGAAGACCCTTGACAATGGATATCTTTGGGAGATGTGTCAACATGCATGCAGGATGTTGATACGTATAGAAACATGTCATGATGAAGTGTCATCTCGTAAGGTAAGATTTTTATTTTTTGAATAATATCTGGATAAGTTCATGCAAGGCGACTTACAAGTACAAGTAACATTCATGTGATGGATGGAAGAAGCATGATGAGAAAGAAGTAGTCATATGATGAAGGTTCCAGATATGAAGAAGGCCGCTTTCCATGAAGAAAGGAATGACATAACAAACCAAGGAGGAAGGTGATCGATGGATATTTCCCTACAAGGAAGAAGCTCAACTAAATTTCATGACATCAAGGAGAGAAGTTGATCAAGCAGCAAAAGGACCCGCGAAGAAGAATTGATGTATAGAAGAGTCCCTAGCTAAGAGGGATATCTGACAAGTTCTTGATTAAAAGGGAGCTTGGGCAAGTTCTTGGTTAGAGGGAACTTGGGCATATCTTCCCTAGTTGAGAGGGAGAGATAGACACAACATTCTTTTCTTCACTTTGGAAGAAAGAATGGAGGATTGGGTAATCATTTGGCATCTGATACTCTTTGAGGATGTGTAGGACATCCAAGATAAGAGTAGGCAAAAGGACCAATATTCTTTAAGGGCTAGGAACCCAAGAAAAGAATATTCCTAGAAGGTTGTACTCTGTGAACACCCGAGTGGGTATATACCTTGACAGACAATGATGAAGGTGTATATAGTCATTGGTCTTGAGAACATTGTGCTCTGATCTAATGAGAGATAGATTTTTTAGCCAAGGCCTTGTTGTGGAAACAATGTTGGTTACTATGATGCTATACAAATGGGTTACCAATCTGATTCTTCTTATGAGAAATTCTTTAGATTGAGAATGACCAAGTACCATTATGAATACCTCCCTAGTTAAGAGGGAGTGTTGAGGAAAGTGTAACTAGGTTTGGTTTTCATTATGACATGTAACTATGACTGATATAAATAATGTAATAAAGAGAAAAAAAAAAAATTTATTGTATTCCTTGCATCATGGGTTTCATGAGCAAGAAGTGTTATTCATAGGTCAAAGACTTCTTGATGTCTTTAGGATTTGTCATAATGAATAAAAGTCATTGTAATGTTTATAAAGTCATGTTATACTTGGAAGAATCCCTCCAAAACGACAAGCATTGTCCTCTTTGTCACATCGGCTTGGAAATCGAATTAAAAGACAGTCAAGTTGACTCAAATAATAGACACGACATTCCATTGTCACGTCAGCTCAATAGATGAATCAAACCACTATAAATACCCAGCTAGGGTATTCACAAAACAATGAAGAAGAACTTGGATTACTCTATAACTTTGGATGGCACAGTAAGGTACAGGATCTCAATGATGAATACAGTGTCTCGGTGCAAGGAAATTACAGTGATAAGTGTCTCGGTCTCCTCATGATCACAGTCTCGAAATACTGAACACAACCATGACACATAAAAAGACGCAGTCACTGTCTCGGTGATCTCTTAAGTAATATACTCTCAGTCTTATTATGATGAAAGAGGATCATGATGATCCCACAACAATATACACAGTCTCGACATATGTGTTCTGAAGAAAGATCATACACTTTCGGTATAACAATAATGATAAGGATCTCGGTGATCCTACATGAATACTCTCAATATACATACATATCTCAATATAGATCTCATTGTTATGATGGTGATCTCGGTGAAGGTGCAGAGATGATCTCAGTAAAGTCACAGTGGTGATCTCAAGGTGCAGTAATGATCTTAGTGAGAGTGCAGCAATGATCTAGATGAAGGTACAACAATGATGCAACTAAAATAACCTCTGTGATGCAATAATGATGACCTCAGTGAAGCAACAATGATGATGATGATCTCAGTAGTGATAAGGAAGAGGATTGGTGTCTTGGTCTTGGAGTGGCTTGATAGGTCAAGGGTCATGGTCTTGGTATTCGTCAATTGGAATCTCTATAAGAAGAATTTTGCATGGGTTTTCCTCTCCAAGAGGGAGAGGTTTTGGCCTTGGCAGAAAGCCAACATCGTGTGTTCTTGTCTCTTTGTTTTTGGTAGCTATTTGATGAACTAAGAAGACACACTCTAATAATAAAAAATGAAGATTGTGCTAAGAAGAAAAGTTAACATACCTCACAAATAGTTATCATGAAAGAAGAATCTCGTTAACTTCATTTGCACTAGATTCTTCAACACTAACAGGTATGTCATGTTCAGGGGGAGCCGTGACTGTAAATTACTACAATTTACTTTATATATGATGATGGTGTGAAGGAAAGTCATGTATATACGTGGTTTCTGAGTTAGATAGGCGTGTATACATCTCAGTGATTGATAAAAAATGGCACAAATTCAAGGGGGGGCTCCTATATGCATTCACCATTTCATGTTTGGTCTTCTATTTTTGACATTGGTTTGCTACAATCTGTTGGTTCAAGGGGAGTAGCTATTATAACCCTATAGTCCCTTATTGGCATTATGGTTTCATAAGAGTGTCTTGTTGTATATCTTTGTTGATGTTTGGATATTTCTAACAGTTACTTCTAGAGATTTATATGCTATTTCTCTTTCACTAGTTATCAATGATGCATGGATTCCAAATGACAAAGTTATGAATAATGACTATCTATTGACATGCTTGATGAGGAGGATGTGTCTGCTATGGTGAATATTGATGATTGGTTGTTTATTGTTGAAGTTACTTGGTGATGCTTGGAAGCATTGCATACTTAGTACGATGTTGTTGATGCTGAAGAGTTTGATGCTCCATTGCCCTATCTTACTTCTTGATGATGAGGATGTTCACATTGCTTCCATGTTGCTGCTATCAAATTCTCATGTTGTAGGTTCTTATATGGTATATGGTGGTTGTTGATGATTATCATGATCTTAGAACCTCACTGTTGAGGTCCTGGTTTTGGTTATGAATGTCATATATGTATCTTGATATAAAAGGTCATGTAAAGACCCATGTTTCATTGTAAAATTTAGTCATATATGGGTTATTGAGGTCAAGTCATTTATGTATGTAATATGATTATTTTGGGCAATTGATGTAATGATTGAGTCAAACATAACCCCAATGTTGTGGATGATTAATGTAATCATGAGTCATTGGTGATAAGAAAGGTCACATTTGGTTGAGTCACAAAGTCTTGTGGTTTTATTGTATATCTTTAGAGGTTCCAACTTATGCTTAGGGGGAGCATGGCTAGTATGCAATTTTGATACTCAACGGATCAGACCTACAGCTATCCTCTCTACCAAGTGGGAGATAAGCCTTCATCCAACATTGGTCAACCCTTTGCCCTTGATGTCAAAGGGGGAGATGCGCTTGGTGTTTGGAGAAGAATTCTTGGAGAAGCTTGGTGAGAAGCATTGGTATTTGTAGGTGATTACGGATGGTAAATAAACACCAAAGTGGTTGCCATCAAGTCCAAAGGGGGAGATTGTTGGAATTATGGCTAATGTGTTGTCCTTGATGGAAACCTACTTGATAAAGATGTCAAAATTATGACAAAATGATGATTATACAAATTGTATAGATGTTATAGGTGATATGGACAAAGGAATGATAGTTCAGAGATAGATGAATGACAAAGGTGATGCTTGAGAAAGTATATGTGGGTCCTAAGAAGCAAGGTCGCGTACATATGCAAGTATTGTGAAGAAAAGTCACGTAAAAAAACCACACCAAGGTAATCTGGATAATAAGGGTCATTACCATGGTATTGGCCCATAGTAATGGGTGTGGATACATTTATTTGATCCCATCAAAGAATGCAATGACATTCCTAAGGTATTGACTAAGGCTAAATCTATATAAGGAGATGGAGATCAAGGTGTTATATGTGCAAGTATTGGGTTGTTTATGAATGATTTGATCTGAAACAGGTGTGCACCACGAAGCTAAGAGAAGACTCAGATATGAAAGATCTAAAGAATGTTGACATATTTGCTTGAATGATTTATTCATTACAAATGTCTAAGTAACTAACAATGATAGATTTGTGCTTCTAATGATGTTGTATTCAAAAGTCTGTAGTTTCGACAGTGACGGTTGCAGAGAGTGAAGTTTTGTTTTGCAACGAAAGTTTTTAGATCTATACACAAGTTTGTCTTTGGATAGTTGCATACATAAGCAAATCTATTTCTAGGTAGCCGCATATAATTTACGCAAATTTATTCAATATGTTGAGATCTGTACGTGAGTCTTTTACATGGTAGTCACGTACATATGTTGATATGTTTCATGGATGTCGCGTATATGCTCTATGGTTTTATAGTGTGGATTAATGATGACATTTGATCAGTTCTATTATGATTGCTGATATTTTTCGATGATGTCTCTATCTTGATGATCTATGTATGACAATATTGATTGGGTTGGTTGTTCATGATTATTGGTTAGTTATGATGCTACAATTTGGTGATCTTTGATTGGTTCAGTGGTCTATAATTGATTCAGTACAAGATCGAGTTATTTATTCAACATTACAGTTACACATGATTCAGTTTGCAACAATTTGATATATGTATGCAGGTGTTACATAGAGAAGGTGCGTACATACGCGAGTCTCATAAAATACGATCACATACATAATTTTATTTTTGTTGTTTTTGGTTGGGTTCCACATTCAGTGACTTGATGCTTCAGAAATTCAGTTAATCTGTAGTGTGACAATGTCTTAGATTCAGAGGCTTCAGTTTGACATGTTTGTTTGTATTTATTGTAGATATGGATCCAGTTTGAAAATTTGCTGAAAGGTGGCCTACAAATTGTGATGATTGTTTAACAAGTGGATCTAGTCTGAAATATACTAAAAAGTGGTCCACAAGGAGATGAGGGTTGCAACCTTCAAAAATGGGTAGGATCTCCTTTCTCGTAGGAGTTGGTAAACGAGTTTATGGGGTTATAGCTCCCTTCCAGTGGGTGTTTTAGAAAGAGAGAAGGTTGTAGCCTTCTGCAGATGGATGTCTGCGTACTGATAAGAGTTTGCATCAGTATAAATATAATGAAGTTTTTTTCTTGATATCATAAGAAAGAAAACAAAGACAACAAAAATGGTGGTTTTCTCCCACATCACCTAAATTCTTGGTGTTCTATGTGTGTTCCTCATTTTCTATGATTTCTTTATGTTCTTTACTTCGGGTGGCTATGTGGGGATGTCCTGTAGGTTGGCTATGTGGGGGTGGCCTTATCCTCTGGGCCAGTGGGCGAGTCTGTCATTTGTCCATCCGTGGGACCACGCCTATCTCGGAAGATGCGGGCTATAAAATCATTCCTCGTTCCTCAGGTACCGGTTCGAAGGTATCCCCCTACCATGGCAATACTATGAAGCGTTCTGAGAGATACTCAGTAGTTCTATGTACTGTTTGTGCCCGGGGGCTGCTGAAGAGGGAAGAGGGCATGGGTTTCGATGAGTCACTTATACGGGATATGGGATCCTCAGCATGTGAGGTTCCTGATGCTACCTAATTAATATACTGATGCAATGATTAAAGATACTCATCTGATAGAATACATGGAAAATAAGTAAACTGGATATACACTGGTTTCCTTCTCTGAAGTAGTATACATACGCATGTTTATTTAATAATAGTAGCATGCATATTTCAAAATTTTGAAAGTTTGAATTTAAAATACTAATTCACCCCCACCCCTTCTCAGTATTTATCCCAAAAGTTACTAACTAATATACACCATGCATTGATATTGCATATATCCATCCACCATAGAACCCTCAGGACGCACTCTTTGTCTAACCAAATCCTTCAATGATTTCAAGTGCCTATCCACCATCCACATTGACCTCGTGTGTATAGGTACACACAATTCAATCTCCTCAACTTGGTGTGTTAGGTCCCTATAATACTAGTGTATCTCCTTATTATTATTGTCATTGCACCCATTATTATTGTTGTTGTGGCCATGTTGTCCCCATATTGTTATTATTGTGCCCCATAGAAGCCCACTATTGTTATTGTTGTGCCCTTACATGAGTATTGTTATGTCGGCTCTGATTATATTGTGACCCCTTAGACTCCTATATAGAAAGGAGGTATTGTCATTTGTATCATCCAATAGTTGTTCATTTGTGTAATGTAAAGGAGGTTTCCCCCTCAAAGAGGCTACGTTTTAAGTCGTTGATCTATCTCCTTCTATTTTGTGAACTGGTTGCATAACAATTGGTATCATAGCTTTGGATTCTAAGGTTTCGCGCTTCAAGCAGGCCATCATGGCATTTTCGCTATAACTTGTTTTCTACGAAACTTCAAAATCTGAAATTAAAACCCATTTGAGATGAAATTGAGATGCACTGCGTGACCGAATTTCAAATCTTGTCTCGCTATATTTTCGGATATATGAACTGAGAAAGTTAGGATTTTTTCAGGATCCCAAATTGGATCTCAAACAAGTCACCTTGGAAAAATCGTCATAACTTTCTCTCTGAGCATATGATTCAAATTTCGTAAAAAGTGATAGAAAGAAGATAGACAGTAGTTTGTTGGGTATCGTTTTCAAAATCTAAGGTCGAAACAATGACATGTGGAACGTCGTACAATTTCACTCTACTGAACCAGTTTATAATTAGGTCATCACGGGAGATTGGGCATAACTCTTTCTTCGGGAATCCAATTGTGATCATTCTTGCAGGGTTAGAAAGAAGATTTAGAGGGATATCACAAGGCCAAAAAAATGTGTACCTTTTTTTTTTAAATTTGCATAAGCCTTGTTTGAGAAGTTGGTTTGAAGTGATTCAAAGGGCATGGTGAATCATAATTATTATTCATTGATGACCCGAAGAAAGAAAATGGAAACACCTAGTAAGCAACCTGAAATCTCTACTATGACATATGAAAAAGAGGAAGAAATGCAACATGATATATCAAAATTACGAGACCAAGTGAAACAAATTTAACTCTCACAAAAAGTAACTGAAGATAAGATGGATGGTTTAAAGAACAGAATGGAAGCTAACATGGATAGCATCAAAGCTAAGATGGATGGTATAGAAGAAAAAATTAAAGGCAACATGGAAGATTTGAAGATAGATTTGACAAAGTTGCTACAAGAAATTCTTACTGATGGTGAAGGGGTAGTAAAGGAAACATGTGATGAGAACAAAAGAAATGTTAGTCATGATTTCATAGACTCTAACGTTGGATTGAAGACCCACCATGTTCCAAAGATCGATATGAGGAAGTTTGCTGGCAAGGATCCCATAACATGGATACTACAGATGGAGCAATATTTCGCTCTCCATAATGTGAAAAGCACACAAAAGGTATGTGTTGCAACTTTATATTTGGAACCCAATCAATTTGTATGGTAACGATGGTTTTTCTCTCGTAAACAAATTTTCACTTTGGAATTTTTTATGGAATCAATGATAGCACATTATGAGGATACAAAAAGCAACACCTTTTTAGCCAATTGATAAATCTCAAACAAAAGGGTTCAATGGTGGAGCACATTGAGGACTTCCAAAAATTGAATATAAGGATAAAAGATATTCCAAAGGAGCATAGGATTGATGTGTTCATAAGGACTTTAAAGGATAAAATCCAACATGAGGTTCACCTTTGGGAACCTGATTAATTGGAGAAGGCATTCAGGTTCAAGGCAAGAAAAACTGAAAGCAAAATTATTGCAAAAAGGAAGCCTACCACTCACAACTATAAAGATGGAAGTGTTGTTTCCCCTAGCCTTCCACAACCTACAAGGTTGACATCACAACAATTGGCAGAAAAAACAGAAAAAAGAGCTTTGTTATAGTTGTGATAGCAAGTACACTAAAGGTCATAAGTGTGATGAGAAGAAATTATTTTACATATATTGTGAAGAGGAGGAAGAAAAAGAAAAAGAAACATCAAAAGAAGAGAATACACACCAGGAAAACCCTAGAGAAAGAAGAAATGAATCTGACCATATCCTGTAATGCATTGGTTAGAATTACCACTCCTCAAACTATCAATATAGAAGGATGTATCAAGAAGAAAAAGGTAACAGTGTTGATTGATTCGAGCAGTTCCCATAATTCTATTCATTGTAAGATAGCCAAGGAATTGAATTGCTTCCTATATCCAACACCAGAGTGTCAAGTGATGGTTGCAAATGGAGGAACCATAAATTGCTCTGGAAAGTGCCATAATATCAAGTTATCCATGGGAGAATATGTGTTGAATAGTCCAATTCTTTCCATTCCAATGGGTGGTGTTGATGTTGTAATAGGAGTCCAATGGCTACAATCTTTGGGTACGATAAATTTTAATTTTTCAAGAACTTTTCTTGAAATTTGTTTTAGAAGGAAAGGAAGTTGAATTAAGGGGTATCACAAGGAAACTAGGAAATATAATCAGCTCTAATGGCATGACAAATCTTCTAAAGAAAACAAAGAGGTGTAATTGCACAATTATGTTCACTAGAGGTTCCCACATTGGAATCATCTATTTCTCCAAATCTCCAAAAAGTCTTGGACAATCATTCCAGGGTATTTGAGACTCCCAAAGGCCTCCCACCTATTTGCGATCATGATCATGCTATTCATTTGATTCCAGGAAGAATTCCTCCAAACATCAGGCCTTACAAATATCCCTATGCCAAAAGAGTGAAATTGAACATATGGCTATAGAAATGCTAGAGGCTGGTATAATTCAACATAGTCAAAGTTCTTTCTCTACTCCAGTAGTATTGGTGCACAAGAAGGATGGATCATGGCACATGTCTTCGGACTATATGGAGCTCAACAACCTCACTATTAAAGATAAACTCCCCATTCATGTCATTGATGAATTATTGTATGAATTGCATGGAGCAATTTACTTCACCAAGTTAGACATTCGTTCAGGATATCATCAAATCAAAATGAAGAATGAAGACATTCTGAAAACAACATTTAGAACTCATGAGGGTCATTATGAATTTTTGGTCATGCCTTTTGGCCTTACCAATGCACCTTCTACATTCCAAGGTTTGATGAATTCCATTTTCAAACTCTTCCTTAGAAAATTTGTGTTAGTATTTTTTGATGATATACTAATCTACAACAATTCTCGGAAGGATCATGTTCAACATGTTGAAAGAGTGCTCAAACTATTGGAGGAGAGACAATTATATGCAAAAACCTCCAAATGTTTCTTTGGAGTACAAGAGGTGGAATATTTGGGTCATATTGTATCACATGAAGGTGTTAAGGTAGACCCTAGAAAAATTAAAGCCATTAAGGAATGGAAAGTCCCCACATCCATAAAGCATCTGCGAGGATTTCTTGGGTTGACAGGGTATTATCGCAAGTTTGTTAAGAATTATGGGAGAATAGCGGCACCTCTAACAACATTACTAAAGAAAGATGCATTTTCTTGGACTATAGAAGCAAAAAAGGCCTTTGAACATCTTAAAGAGGAAATGTGCCAAGCACCGGTCTTAGCTATGCCAGACTTCACAAAAACCTTTATTGTGGAATGTGATGCCTCGGGAAATGGAATTGGTGTTGTTTAAATACAAGAAGAAAGACCCATTGCTTTCAAAAGTCATCCAATCAAAGGAAAATATTTACACAAAGCTATTTATGAGAAGGAAATATTGGCAATACTACATGCACTTAAGAAATGGCGACCTTACCTAACGGGAAGACACTTCAAGGTAAAAAATAATCATGATAGTCTTAAATACTTTTTAGAAAAAATATTATATTCGGAAGAGCAGCAAAAATGGGTCACAAATATGTTGGGTTATGACTTTGAAATCATCTACAAAAAAGGGAAGCAAAATGTTGTTGCAAATGCTCTCTCAAGAAAGGAAGAGGATGTGGAAGCATTTCTTTGTGTCATTTATATTATCCAACCAGATTGGATAAGCAAAGCAATGGATGAATGGAAGAATGACGAAGAAGTGTGGGAACTCATTCAAAAGTTGCAACAAGATCCCAATACATCTGATACATTTAGCTGGAAAAATGATTCGTTATGGTACAAAGATCGCTTATACCTATGTAAGAATTCCCAACTCAAACAAAAGATTCTTAGGGGATTGCACACATCTCCTTTAGGAGGGCATTTGGGACTTTTAAAAACTTACCACAGGGTTAAGAAGGAATTTTTTTGGGATGGCCTTAAATCTAATATTCAAAAGTTTCTAGCAAAATGTTTGGTTTTCCAACAAAATAAAGTTGAGACAATGAAGACCCCAGGTCTATTACAACCTTTATCCATTCCAAATCAACGTTGGGAGGAGGTTTCAATGGATTTTATCACAAGTTTACCCAAGTACGAAGGAAAGAGTGTCATCATGGTGGTAGTTGATAGACTTACCAAGTATGCACACTTTTGTGCATTATCCATCCATTTAAAGCAAGTACAGTTGCTACTGCATTTATGGAAACCCAAATATTATTGTAAGTGACAGAGACCTATTTTCACTAGAAATTTTTGGACAAAATTACTTTCTTGTCTGGGTACTCAGTTAGCTCATAGCTCATCTTATCATTCTCAATCTGATGGGCAAACTGAGATAGTAAACAAATGTTTGGAAGGATACCTCTGTTGCTTTGTATTTGATAAACAGACACAATGGGTCAAATCATTGCCTCTCGCTGAATGGTGGTATAAAACTTCCTTCCATACTGCAGCAAAAATGAACCCATTTATGGCATTTTATGGATATCATCCACCGTCCATCACATTATATTTAAGAGAAAATTCTAAGGTTCAAGCAGTGGAAGATCACATCAAGCATCAACAAAAATTTCTCCAACTATTAAAGGATAACCTCACTTTGGCGTAGAATAGAATGAAACAATAGGCAGATCAACATCGCAGCGAAAGAAGTTTTGATGTAGGTGACTAGGTATTTCTATGACTACAACCATACAAACAAATGTCCCTCAAGCAAGCTAAGAAGGATAATAAATTATCACCAAAGTATTATGGTGTGTACAAGGTTTTGCAAAATATTGGTAGTGTGGCATACAAATTGGAACTTCCTGCATCTTCCCGAGTGCACCCAGTTTTCCATGTTTCATGCTTAAAGAAGGTTATAGGTGACAAGCTCCCAATTCAAAAAATATTTCCAGAGCTTGACGAGGAAGGAAAAATCATATTGGAACCTAAAGAAGTCACAGAAACAAGAACTCGACTGCTGCGAAATCGATTGATTTCAGAGTATCTCATAAAGTGGAAGAACTTACCCGCCAAAGATTCTACATGGGAGGATGAGAATTTTATACAGAACCATTCAGAACTACTCAAGCATTGAGCACAACACTTTTTTGAAGGAGAGGGGCATGTTAGGTCCCTATAATAATAGTGTATTCCCTTATTATTATTGTCATTATACCCCTTATTGTTATTGTTGTGCCCATGTTGTCACCATATTGTTATTATTGTGCCCCATAGAAGCCCACTATTCTTATTGTTGTGCCCTTACATTATTATTTTTATGTCAGCTTTGATTATATTGTGACCCCTTAGACTCCTATATATAGAAAGGAGGTCTTGTGATCCTGATTTAAACAGGAACACAACAAATTACAAAGATAACCATAAACACAGAGATGCGGCAGAAATAATACTTCATTTCATTAATGTAAAATACTGAAATATGCTTACAAACAGAAATGGAAATAAACCAACTAGCGCGATGGTAGCTTATCTCTAAGAAGAGATATGGCGGCTACATGCCTCTGAACTGCCTTACAATGAGGCTCGAGGGCCTTTTTATTACTGAACAATAAGAGCAAACCCTAAAAAACCAAAACCCTAACCCGAGGAGATGTAACACCAAGAATTTATGGGCCCCGTTGGGGTCAGTTGGACAACCAACTTCCCGAGGTTGCGACTTGGTCATATTATCTCCATTTGACGTGCATGATAACCCGTTGGAAAGATATCTCCGAGGACTATGACGTAAAATACGATTTTAGACAAAAAAATCACTAGCGTAGATTTCCAAAGAAATGTTGTTTAGGGCCTCAAAACGGCTCCAGAAGTTTAGGACTCGAAAAACTGCTAAAAATAGTAAATTGTGCTACAATTAAGGAAACTAAAAAACTAAAAGAATCAATGGTGGGGTCCAAGTGGAATTGGCGGGTGGCCACCAATATCCACTTGGATCATCTTGTCATTTGTATCATCCAAGAATTTTTCATTTGTGTAATGTAAAGGATGTTGCCCCCTCGAAGAGGCTACGTTTTAAGTCGTTAATCTATCTCTTTCTTTTATTTTGTGAGTTGGTTGCATAACATGGTGCATGAGGTAGTGTTCACGTGCATTGAAAATTTTCAGAGGTAGATACCTTTTCATTTCACACATTAGCCAAGGAATTTCTCTATTATACCGTCTTTATGTATTTCTTTCAATGAAAACCATCTAAAGATGATGCAAGCAAATAACATGTTTCAACAAAACTTAATAAATTACATTACAAGTAAAACATATGCCATTAATTTGATCAAAAACTAATTGAGTTGTACATGTGCAGAATGTGTACAATCATCCTGTTGACAACCTCTTTCTGGCCATCAGTTTGAGGATGGAATGTTGTGGACATAGTGAGTTTGGTGTCCAGCATCGACCAGAGACTGGACCAAAATGTACTGAGGAACCTGCTATCCCAATCTAAGATGATAGACTGTGGGATCCCAAAGTGTACCCACACTCGTTCAAAGAAGATTTTAGCAGTGGCTTCTACTGTGATATTCTTCTTGCAGGCCACCATAATGGCCATATTCGAGAACCTATCGATGACCACAAAAACACAGTCGTTTCCATGCTTAGTGGAAGGAAGGCCTGACATGTAATCCATGGAGACAGATTCCCAGGGTTGACTAGGGGTAGGCAGCGGGTATAGAGGCCTTGCTTCTTGATGGTCGGTTTGGCAATGGCACAGGCAGTGCATGATCTGATGTACTTCCCGACATCTTGTCGAAGATTCCGCCAATAGAAATACTTCTGCAGCACTGCCACCATTTTCTCGACCCCGAAATGCCCAGTAGCCCGACTGTAATGTGCTTCCCAAATCATCTTGGCACGCTCGCTTGAAGGAACACAAAGGTGACCCAGGTGGCATAACAGGGCATTCTGGAGGTGAAAATCTAGAACATGTTGACCCTTCGAGAGTGTCTGGTATGTATGGCCGAATTCTGGGTCGCTTTTGTAGAGAAGTGACCAATCAGAAGTCTTGTGCCCATAAGAGTTGAGCATGGTGGTTAACACCATGATCGGTGGTCGACTGAGGCAATCTGCAACATTATTGGTGTTGCCCTTCTTATACTTGATATTCAAATGGAACTATTGCAAGTATGTGGACCACTTCTGATGGCGATCATTCTGTAATTTCCTTTGGGTCTGTATGAACTCCAGGGGTTGGTGGTCGGTGTGGATAACTGTTTCCTTCCCAAAAATGTAATGCTCCCATTGTTGGTAGGCCTGCACAGTGGAATACATCTCTTTGTCATAAGTGGGATACTTCTAGACTATGTCTGAAAGTGTCTCACTGTAATATGCCACTGGATGCCTGTGTTGAGTAAGGACTATCCCAATAGCATAGTCAAAGGCATCTGTCTCGACCTCAAATGGTTGTTGCAAGTCTGGTAATGCGAGCACTGGTGCCGAGCAAAAGCGATATTTCAACTCTTTGAATGCCTTCTATTGAGATTCAGACCAAAAGAATTTTGCTTTCGCTCCTCCCTTGGTGACTTGACTCAAGGGCCAAGTGATATGAGAAAATCCCAACACGAACCTGCGGTAGAAGTTGGTATGACCCAGAAAGCTGCGAAGCTCTTTTGATAGTGGTTGGAGATGGCCAATCCCGAATGACTTGGATCTTGGCTGGATCCACATGCACCCCCTATTCATCAATAATGTATCCTAGATACTAAACTTGGGTCATGCCAAAAGTTCATTTCTCCAAATTGGCACACAACTTGTGTTGCCGCAATGTTTGGAGAACCTGTCGGATGTGGTGGAGGTGCTCTTCCCAACTCTTGTTGAAGATCAGGATGTCATCCAAGTATACCACTACAAATGAGTTGGTGAATGGGCGCAAGATGTCATCCATTAGCCTCATGAAGGTTGCAAGAGCATTCGTCAATCCAAAAGGCATAACCAACCATTCGAAAAGGCCCTCCTTGGCTTTGAAGGCAGTCTTCCACACATCGGAGCGTTCGATTGGTACTTGGTGATATCCTAACTTCAAATCGATCTTGCTGAAAAATTTTCCCCCCTTCAGTTGGTCCAAGAGGTCATCAATCCATGGGATCAGTACTTATTACGGACAGTGATCTTATTCAGCGCCCGATAGTCAATACAGAGTCTCCAAGTCCCATCCTTCTTCTGTACCAACACGACCGGGCTCCCACAGGGTGATGAACTTGGATCGATGTTACCTTTCTACAGCAGCTCCTGAATCTGCCTCTTAATTTCATCGTTCTCCATAATGGAGCGTCGATAGATTGGTCCATTGGGCAGTGGTGCACCTAGGGTCAAATCGATGGAGTGCTTGACCTGACAGTGCAGAGGAACCCCTGCGGGGGAGGTGAAGATGTCATCGTACTCCTCCACGATGTTGTCCATCTGTAGTTTTCGTGCGGAGGGGCACTGTCTGGAGGTCGTGGCCACTGTCTTCTTCTTTCCTTGAGGACGTATCATCAGGAAAACAAATTTCCTAGTTTTGGAAATGAGCTTACTGCATTGTTTTGCAGTAACCAAAGAGATGGCAGTAGGCGATGTTACCTCTGGTATCCTGTACAACTTATTTCCCAAAGTAACAATAACATCACGGGGCCTTGATTCATACACAACATGTCGCTTCCACAAGTATGGTTGTCCTAATAATACATCACAAACTACAAGGGGAGTAATGTTACACAATACCTCATCCGTGAAGGGCTTGATGTTGTATGGAAGGTGACACTATTGGCTCACGCAAAGATCACGTCCTTGGTGAAGCCACCCGATGGTGTACGGTTGTGGATGTGTTGTGGTCCGTAAGCCCAGCCGCTTCACGACCTCTGCCGAAATGAGGTTCTTTTGGCTCCTGTTGTTGACAATGAACTGTAGTGTGGAGCCCTTTAACCACATATGGGAGTGGAAGAGACACTTCTCCTCCTCTGGATCTTTGGGTTCCTCCTTCTGGATCTTCGTGGTGGCAACGGTGGCATTAGGCTCCGCATCGATAATCTGCTTCCCTTTGTCATTCCCCTTGTCGAGTTCTGACTCAGAGTTGGAGCATGCATCTGGTTCTGAAACCTTTAGCTCGGCCACCAGTGACTTCTTGGCCCGACACTCACTTGTGTTGTGAGTGGAGCTCTTATGGAAGTCAGACCACTTTCCTGTGTCCTTTTTCGGCTTCGCGGCGTTGTTTTTTCTTGCAGCTTTGGCGGGTTTTCTTGGGCCGCCCTGCCTTGGCTTTGTCCTTTGTTTTGCAGTTTGGGGGCATCTTTCCCTTGCTTCAGATTCGCAGATCCAAAGTCTCGCTTCTTCTATTTAAACTTTCTCTCGACCTTGACGGCATACTGGTATGTCGTGCCGAGCGAGGAGATGTTCAGGAATTCTATTTCTTCTTGGATGTACTTGTGCAGGCAACTGCGATATTTGAGTACCAAATGATGCTCTGAATCCTTGATACCCAACTTTGTGCGAAGGGTATGGAAAATATTGGTAAACTATAGCACGTCTTGGTCCCTTCCCTGCCACAGCATGGTCCACTTTATGTATTTATCCTCATAACTTCTGACAGGGTAGTACTACTCCTTGATGGCATCTCAGAATGAATTCCAAGTGGGTGCAGCTGAAAATAGTGAGCCTGTACTTTCATTCTTCTGCTCGTAGTAGGTTTCCCACCAGTCCTTGATGTGGGGGGCTGCTTTGAGAAGAGCGAAAATAATCTTTTCCCGACTGGAAAAATCATGAACAGAAAAATAACCCTCTAGCATATTTAACCATTTATCAATAGCATCTACGTCTATCTGACCCTCGAATATGGGGATTTCAAAATTAATTTGTACCTTAAACGGTGTGGCGTTTCCAGAGTAGCTGTTGGATGCTGATGCATCGCTCCTAGGTAGGCGCTGAAGGATCTGGGCAAAGTTGTCCATCATCACGTTCCTTTGTCACTCGAGGGCTTCTTCGAAAAAGATTTTGATAGGATCTCCTGCCCCCTCGTCTTTCTTTTCATCCACCATGGGAGGCCATCGGGATTTGCGAGGCTGGTCATGAAAAGGTTTGACCAGTTCAAGCCTTAACTCATTATATCCCGACCTCATTGGGGACATGTAAAGAAAAACATAAAAGAAAAGTAGACTGCTCTGATACCACTGATCTAGATTTAAACAAGAACGCAACAAATTACAGAGATAACCATAAACACAGAGATGCAGCAGAAATACTACTTCATTTCATTAATGTAAAATACTAAAATATGCTTACAAACAAAAATGGAAATAAACCAGCTAGGGCGATGGTAGCTTATCTCTAAGAAGAGATGTGGAGGCTACATGCCTTTGAACTGCCTTACAATGAGGCTCAAGGGCCTTTTTATTACTGAACGATATAAGCAAACCCTAACCCGAGGAGATGTAACACCAAGAGTTTATGGGCCCCATTGGGCTCAGTTGGACAACCAACTTCCTGGGGTTGCGACTTGGTCATATTATCTCCGTTTGACGTGCATGATAACCCATTAGAAAGATCTCTCCGAGGACTAAAACGGAAAAGACGATTTTAGATATAAAATCGTTGGCAGTAAATTTCCAAAAAAACGTCGTTTAGGGCCTCAAAACGGCTTCGAAAGTTTAGGACCCGAAAAATTGCTAAAAATAGTAAACTGTGCTACAATTAAGGAAACTGAAAAACTAAAAGAAGCAATGGTGGGGGTCCAAGTGGAATTGGCGGGTGTCCACCAATATCCACCTGGATCATCTTGTCATTTGTATCATCCAATAATTTTTCATTTGTATAATGTAAAGGAGGTTGCCCCCTCGAAGAGGCTACGTTTTAAGTCGTTGATCTATCTCTTTCTTCTATTTTGTGAGCTGCTTGCATAACATGGTGCATGAGGTAGTGTTCATGTGCATTGAAAAAATTTAGAGGTAGATACATTTTCATTTCACACATTAGCCAAGGAATTTCTCTATTATACCGTCTTTATGTATTTCTTTCAATGAAAACCATCTAAAGATGATGCAAGCAAATAACATGTTTCAACAAAACTTAATATATTACATTAAAAGTAAAATATATGCCATTAATTTGATTAACAACTAATTGAAAAAACGCTCGGCATATAAATTGCTACTTACCTCATGTATTTGCCAAGGTCATATATAACTTGTTTGACATTGTTATTGAAGTCATCTAGGAGAGATAGAGGTAGAACATACTCTAACAATAAAAATGAATCGTTATTTTTTTAATCCAAAGTAGACAAAAAAAACCATAAAGAAGTATATATACTAATATAGAAATATATATACCAAAATAATTTCCTTGATGGAGGTGTTCCAATCGTGCATTTTTACCCCACCAAATTCACCTTTCTTTGCTAAGATATTATTTATGTTTGAAGAAAATCCAATCGTAAATTTAATCCTTCGAATGACCTCTTTTAGATCATCGCTTTTCTACTCTGTTAATAACCATGTAAGGTTGTTTTTCCCTCCATCGCTATTTGATCATATCCCACTTTTCATTGCATGATTGTATTCCACAATGTCATTACAAATTTTGACGATTTTTTCTTTATCCCTCCTACCATATATGATCCACCATAAAGTTTCTATCTCATTATTCCTAATATGCATTGTATCAAACAAATGAGCTAATTTTAGGTGCTCATAGTATGATAACCTCATGAATTGAGCGGGATAACTTTTCGCTCCTCGTGGAAGCCCATATCCTTCACAGTGATTTATTTTATATTCCAACTTCCATAAGTGAGGTGCCATTCTTCATGGTTTTAATCCAGTCTCTTCTTTCCCATTGAAAAGATGCTTTTCAGTAGCGCGATACCTGTGGTTCTTAGAGAGGAAATTCCTATACTCATCAAACACCTCATTTCCTAAACTTTTTGAACAACGAGATTTCATTGTAGGACCACAAACTGGACATGCAAATTTACCCTTTGTTTGAAGGCCTGCAAGAGATGGATTAATGTGATACAAGAGATGGATTAATGTCAATTAATATAAACGAAGGGATTATTTAAAAAACATGCATGATATGATCTAATTGAAATAATTATATACTATTAAAGTGCAATGGAATGTTACATACCACAAAAATGTGTTAGTCTTGGGGCATCATGAATTGTCCATACAAGTATTCCATGGAATTGAAATTGCCTCTCCCCTATTGGTTTATAGATGTCATACATAGTGATGCCAACCCATAACTTCATTAACTCATTGATAAGAGGCTATATATATATATATATATATATATATATATATATATATATATATATATATATATGGTACTTCCCTAATTGTTTGAAATTACACATAATTACTACCATGATATGTACATATAAGTAAATAAATAAATATAACATATTATGCAACAAATAAGACAAATGAAAATGTTACAATATTCAAAAATTTAATGTAAACAAATACCTGAAACAATCATTGTCAACATAATGTGCTCCTGAAACTTTTGAAAAGATGGAGTCGACTGATGCTCTAGGGGTTTCGATGCCGAGACCAGGGTTTGCGGGTTTCGGTTAACAGTTCAAGGTCTGGGTTGGGGGTCTCCATGGGGAGCAATCCTGGGTCTCTATGCGCACATGCGTCTCCTTGCAGCTACAATGAGGTGTGGTAACCAACTTCCTTTGTGACTGGCAGTTGGCTTTTGTTTCATTGTTTTCTGCTCCGGCTATGGTTTATTGTTAACGGTTGGCACAAACATCACGGTGTTGTATTGGGGTTTTAGTGGTTCCCGTGGCGGTCTTGGCGGAGTAATGGAGGGGGTGCAGGGTTTCAAAGCAGGGTTAGGGGTTTTGACCCAGTTTTCTTGGAACCTCCCAAGATTCAACGTCATTTCCTTGCAATGTTATTGTGTGTTAATGAATGGAGGAAGAATTAATTGATTATTCCTCAGACAGTTTAACTCCTTCGGACATCTGGGTGGAAGCCCGACCCATGTCGAGAGCTGGGAAAGAACCGGAGTCACCGCCATTACTTGAACGGCAAGTGAATATTATAGAGTCAATGATGGATGACATGGAAGAGTCTCTGCAAGGTTTGGTCCCTTCTCAACCAACTGAGGTGGTGTCTGAAGGGTTTGTTCACTTGGGAGAGGGCACGAGTTCACCTTTCTTTCTATCCCGTCATCGTCAGACATTCAAAATTGGACAACCCAAAACCAGTGCGTCGAGGATTTTTTGTGTAGCATGGGGGTTTCGTTGGATGGGTCATGTGTTTTGGGGCACATCATAAACGAAGCTGCGAACATTCTCGTCAGCGGTCAGGAGTTTTTCACATAAGGATTTCCAAGCTTAGCCTCTTCGGGGAATCCTCAGCCTTTGGGATTCTTTGACAGCATTGAAAGAAGGGAACCCAAGGGGGAAGAGAATCATGCCTCAGAATCGGATGAAAACCCACAGGGGTATGAATCACAGAAATGTGCAGAATAGGCTTCAAGTGCTAAGGCCGACAAAAAATCAAAATTGTCGAAATCTAGAGAGAGGGGTCGTTTGCTGGTCTTTGGGGAAGGTATAGGTATGGACAAAGCGGCTTTGACAGAAAGCACGGTGCTGGTGGGCAGGGTCCGTGGTATGAATTACTCCCCAGGGTGTTTGAAAAAATGGACTGTGGAGGTGTGGCGTAATGTGATGGAGCAACTTCCTGCAGTCTTAACGATGTCTAGGGGCTGGTTTTCCCTTATTTTTCCAAAACCAGAATAGGTGAATTGGGTCTTGATGTGTTATTGACACTTAGATCCCGTCATTCTAAAGTGTTGGTCTCATCTCTTTGATCCAGAGAAGGAAAATTTGGGGGCTGGGTCAATTTGGGTTCGTCTCCTATGGCTTCCACTTCATTTCTGGGCAGAAGACATTTTCAGATGCATAGGGAATGATTTGGGGATTTACTTGGACCATGACAGAACTTATCAGGACTTCAGTTGCCTGGAAATGGCCAGAATTCTTGTCCATTTGGATACTCGTGAAGGCCTGGTGGAGAGCTACTGTTTTCAAATGGGGGACATTATCAGATGGCAAGAGTTGGATTATGAGGGTATCCCTTTCAAATTCTGGCGCTTCCATGAGATTGGTCATCTGTACAAAGCTTTCTCCTTGACAACTGGGCAGAGGCCGAGCCCTTCGAAATCTTAAGCCTCGGCGAGCACCCAAACTAAGAAGAGGGAGGATTTTTCTCAAGCTATTCTACAGGCGAAGACGATGTATGATTTCAGGGTGGATGGAGAGGTGCAGCCTGGGATAGACACCTGGACCTCTTTTTCTCTTATCACTAGAGCACGCTCAAGAGATTCGACAATGTTTTTGGGTACTTCTTCTCCTCCCCATACTCTGTTTACAAATGATTGTCTGTTATTTGTTTCTTCATCATCTGTTTGTATGGCAGGTCTAGTTTCTGAGGTTGGCAAGCTGAGCCCCGTTATCTGTCTTGTGGCTTCTGCCCCTTCACCCTCCCTCTATACCCCGTCTACCTATGAACAGGATGTTTAATCTCTGGATTCCAAGGGAAACATAACCTCTAGCACCCCTGACTGTATAACCTGCATTTATTACCTCCTTCCTTGCCCTCTTTCGGCCTAGATGAGGACCCTCACCCATCCTTACCTCCAAGGCCCCCCCAGGGTAGACAATCCTGCATGTCTAAAGCTATCAAGAGGGCTAGCATTTAAGTGGCTTCCGATATTCAGATTCCCATAGATCAGGTCCTTATAGCAGAGGGGAACCCTGCAAAGGTTTCCCCATGAAGTGCCTATCCTTTAATTGCAGGGGTCTTGCCAGCCTAGATAAAAAATTGTCGCTTCAGAGATTGTGTTTGTCAGAAAGATTGGATGTCCTCCTACTGCAAGAAACCCTAGGCGATGGATACCTTATCAACAAAGTCCTAAAAAAGTTCTTTCCGGATTGGGTTTTCTTTTTTCTGGATGTTAGAGGGAGATTGGGGGGATGTGCACTGGGTTTCAACATGAGAACGATAAAGGTAGAAAATGCTTAGGGTGGGGAAGGTTTTTTGGGGGCGGATATCTCCTCCTCTACTCTTAATATCCCCTTGAGGGTCATAAACATCTATGGGCCCTGCCAGAATAGGGATATTTATTGGGAGAACCTGCTCTAGGTGGATTTTATGCAAGCTGAGAATCTGATTATTGGTGGTGACCTCAATTTCTCTCTCGGGCTAGCGGAATCTTGGGGGCATAGAGCCCAGATGGACAGTTTAACAGGTTTCTTTGAGGGTTTACTGGATGACCATAACCTGATAAACATTGACATGGCTCAAATCTTACCGACATGGAGGAATCGCAGAATGGGGGTGGATGCCTTAGCTAGAAGGCTGGATCGTTTCCTAATCAAGGCTCCCCTGCTGAACCATCTAGACCGCATTCGGCAATGGGTGGGTTCGGGGGGCTACTCTGATCATTCACCAATTTTCCTTGAAATTGAGGATTATAATTACAAACCTAGCTCACCTTTCAAATTTAATGCATCTTGTCTAGATGAGGCGGATTTCCTTGATATCGTCAAAGAAAATTGGATTCAGTACAGTCCGGGTTCTGGTCCCTCGCCAACGATGGTCTTAGCAAATAACCTAGCCTACATAAAAGAGCAAACAATCAGTTGGGCTAAGTCCAAGCAGAAAAGGGATGAAGAGGATTTAAAAAGAATTGAAGGGGATCTAAAACAACTTGAGTCTTCAGGGTTGACCAGTTATGCATCCCTAGAAGCAAAATACCAATTAATTAAATTGGAGAAAGAGAAGATCAGGTTGTTGCGTCAGAAGGAGGAAACATGGCAGCTAAAAAGTAGAGCGTTATGGTTAAAGGCAGGTGATGAGAAAACAATTTTTTTCAGCAGTTCACCAGAGGTATAAAAGCTATTAATTCAATCTAGGAGTTGAAGGATCATACAGGTAGGGAGGCCAACTCTTTCTTTCATCTTGCTGACATGGGAGTTCGACATTTCTCTAACATCTACAAGGATCTAAGGGGGACCTCCATCACTGAAATTCTCCGAGTAGCGGTGGTCATGCCTCGGTTTGTTGAAGAGGAAGATGAGGAGGCTTTAACTCAGCTGGTTTTGATGGGGGAATTGGAAGTGGCTTTGAAATGCTTCAACAAAGACAAAATCTCGGGGTTGGATGGTTGGCCCATGGAATTCTACATTTTCTTTTTTGATCTCATTGGGCAGGACCTTCTGTTGGCCATAGAGGAGTGCCGGATATCAGGAAGGATGTTTGAAGGTTTCAACTCGACTTTCTTGGCCCTCATCCTAAAGGTGGAAAAACCCCTTACTTTTGATGATTTTAGGCCCATTTCCCTCTACAATTGTGTCTACAATATCATCTCTAAAATCATAGCCCTTCGTATTAAGCCCTTTCTCTCCAGGATGATATCTAAGGAACAGTTTGCCTTTCTTAGTCACCGTCAGATCCATGAAGTGATAGGTACTTCTCAAGAAGGACTTCACTCGATCAAATCCCTTTCCAAAAAGGTTGTTATCCTCAAGATTGACCTGTCCAAAGCCTTTGATCGTGTGAATTGGTCCTACATTCAGCTCATTCTTACTCACATTGGTTTCCCTCATCCCTTTATCAATTGGATTATGTGTTGCATCTCCTCAGTCTCTTTTAGTGTCCTCATTAATGGGGCAGCCTCGAGGTTCTTCCATGCTGAAAGAGGGCTAAGGCAGGGCTGCCCACTTTCCCCTTTGTTGTTTCTTCTAATAATGGAAGGTTTAAGTAGGTTGTTAAAAAATGCTCGCTCAGCTGGAGACTTGGGAGGGGTATCGGTCACTGACAGAATTGTCCTCTCACATCTTTTGTTTGTTGATGATGTACTTATTTTCTTAAATGGCTCATTCTGTGACTCCTCTTGTTTCAAGTCCATCCTATCTTTGTTTTGTAAAGTGATAGGTATGGAGCCGAATTATGACAAATCAACTATCATTTTCAATTCATGCCTGCAAAATGAACAAAGATTTGCTACCCAACATTTTGCTTTTGTCAGGTAGGAGTTGGATTCTGGTCTCAAGTACTTAGGTTTCAGGCTGAAGCCGAATGGATACCACATTGCTGACTGGTCATGGCTGTTAGCAAAAATTGAAAGTTGTATCAACATCTGGCAGCAAAGATGGCTATCTCGAGTAGGTAGGCTCACTCTGATTAAATTTTTGTTGGAGGCTATCCCAGTATATTGGATGTCCCTTGCTTGGATTCCAAAAGGAATTCTCTACAGGATTCAGCAGATTTGTTGTAGATTTATTTGGCGAGGTCAAAATTTGGGGCACATCTTTACTTGGGTCAGCTGGGACAAAATCGCAAAACCTAAAAAGTGGGGTGGGTGGGGACTGAAGGAACCTTAGAACATTGTAAAAGCTCTGAGGATAAATATGGGGTGGAAAATCATAACCTCTGGCAGTCTCTGGAGGGAGGTGGCCTATAGCAAATACATCTACCACCTATCTATTGCCGAATGGATAAGAAGACCCTATCAAAACACTCCGAGTGCCTTGATAATTTGGAAATCAATTGCTCACTCATTCAGCATTATCAAGGATGGTTTGGCCTGGAAAATTAGTGATGGTTCTCAGGTTAGAATCAGCTTGAATGCTTGGGATGGTAGTGGGAACACACACATCCTTCCACGAGAAATGAAACAAACTTTTTTGCAGGTATGTTTCATTTGGTTAGCACACATTGCGGTGGTGGGGCGACCTGCTTGGCTGAGGCTGCAATGGTTGGATTTCGAGTACCTAAGAATGGAGGAAAGATGGGGCAGAGTTCGGTTTTGGTTTGTGGGTGCATTGGAGGAAGCCAACATCTGAATCTCTGATAAGGTTGATGAAATCATTTGGGCCAAGGCCCCAAATGGTAGGTACACCCCTAAAGATGGATTTTCTACGATCATGGAGGCTCGAGTCCTGGCCGAGGGTAGCTGGTGGTGGCATCATTTATGGAAATTGAAGGCCCCCCACAAGTCTCATTTATTCATGTGGTGCATCCTCACTAATAAAGTTCCTACTGAAGCAAATTTGAGCAAATGTATGATGCAAGGCCCCTCCCGTTAATGCATGTGTAAAGCTGATACTGAGGATACAAAACACCTCCTTCTCCATTGTATGGTCGTGGCTGAGATATGGACCCTCATTACAACAATGCTCTCGATTGATATTTAATGGGATGGAAAAAATGTTAATGATGCCTGGCAACGATGGTGGTCGGCTTATGCCTCTCAAAAAATCAGAAATTTTCCCCTCATTGTTTGCTAAGGTATTTGGCTGTTTCAGAACCACCTGATTTTTTTGGATTCGCCAATTCATTGGGTTGTCTCATGCAATCACATGCTGGCTATTTACAATATGATTCTTGAGGATCTAGTTCAACAAAATATCAGAGTCATTAGCCCAAAACTCACAGACAAAATCTTGCCTTGGGCTTATTTCGATGGCTCCACGCAAGCAGATGGCTGTGGTGGGGGAGCAGTCCTTCATTTGAATGACTCTGTGTGCTTCAAAATAAAAGTGGGATTAGGGAGAGGCACAAACAACTATGCAGAATTAAACAACCTTAGACACCTCCTCTTTTTCGCCAGGGAACAAAATTGCCATAGGATACAGATCTTCGGGGACTCTCAGCTTATCATTAATTGGATTAATGGGGTCTATCTCTATCACTTGCACACACTCAAGGATTTGTTGGAGGATGCTTTATCTTTAAAATATCAGTTTGAGTTTTTGGTCTGCGCTTATATATACAGGGAAAGGAATGAAGTCGTTGATCTTCTTTCCAAAGAGGCCGCGTAGTTGATTAGAGGACACTGGTTGATCCATGAGTACAGGGCACGGGCTTTCTTCTAGATCTACCACTGACCATTCATTTAAGGGGAGGAAAACCTCTCGGAATGATCTTTCGGATCATTTCTTTTTTGTTTTTTGCAGTTACTAGTTTTTTGAGTTGGACCATTTTTTTCTTAGACTTATGGTTTCTACAACCATTGTTAATTTGTCTGATCAGGCTGTTTATGTAAATTTTTGTTTATGATCTTGGATTGTTACTGCTCAGTAGTGAAAGAATCTCATCATGCTGGTTTGCAACATGTAATTTTCTGAAACTTATTTAATGAAAATTACGCTTTTTTTCCTGGGAAAAAAAACATAATGTGCTCCCTCTTTATTAACATCCAAGGAGGAAGGTTATTGTTGATAACAAAAATTGGCCACACTGAGTAAATAGACTTGGGATCTCCAATTGGAATTACACCATCAGCTGCCAATGAAAGCCTAACATTACGAGGTTCGTCTTTAAAATGCAACCATTTTTCTTCAATTTACCTAAATGTGTAACCATATGAAAGCATTCGAAGAAAACCATCTCCAGCTCTCTTTTGTGCATGGTAATCCATAAACTGTGCTATGCTTTGAAACTTGAACAATCATTGCAAACATGGAATTATGGGAATATGACAAAGAACCTTTTGAGGCACCTTTTTTTTATTTGATCGGTTTGATATCTACTATTGTCACATTTCACGAAATTTCTTTTCGATGCATGTTGTGCATAATATATAATATTATCATTAGGACATGCATCTATAGCTTGATACTGCATTCCAGTTTCTTTCATAACAACATATAAATCGTGGTATGTGTGAGGTAACTTATTTGGAAATGGTAATAGAAACTCACCTAACAATCTATTACAACATAAAAAATCACTAGTTAGTGTAAAGAATACTAATCATAACTATTGAATTCTTATTTTACACATTAATTAACACTAAAAAAAGGGGAAAAATCAACCTTTCATGTACTGATGAAACATATTATATTATACCTTAGGATCTGTGTCATACAAGTGTTTTTCAAACCATTCAAAACCTTTAAGTTCACCAACAACAATGTAGCAGGGAGAATATTTGCTCTTGAACCTTCATAAAGTGGTGTCCCTACCTTTTGTAGAACATGTGCATCATAAATATCATCATCGTTCTCATACAAGTCTTGGATCAATTGATTCGTCCCATCATCTTGAACTATGTTATTATTGTCTTCTTCTTCCATAGGATCATTATCTTGATCTTCGACCATATTTTCTCCGTGTTCTGCAACTTTTAAAACATCATTTCTAATACAACTACTTGACGCATTAGGATCAAATACCTAGGCGACCACCTTGACTTTATAATAATTACAAACAATCATGTGAAATTAGTATGCAGAACAAATATTATAATGATACTTTTTTTAACAGATACAATCAATATAAAGAATATATATATATTCATAGAATATAGCTTACCACCAGATGATATTTGTTTCCCCCTTCAAAGTGCCCATTCTTCTTACAATGTCTATCAGTTGTTTCATATGAAATTCTTTGCAGACCTCTACACCCGCAAACTTTGCAAGGGAGATAACATTTCCATCATTGACCCCTAGCTGATTAGTTCTCCATCTAATGTTTTTTGCATTCTTCCCAACCAAAAAATAATTATATAAAACAAAATGCGTTTTTCACTTGCGAAAAATACCTTATAACCTTTCTGAATTATTGTAGTTATAGCAAAGATGTCGCAACATGTCTTACAGGCGGGATATTTATATATGTATTTATCATCTCAATTGCGACATTAGATCACTAGTCAAATTCATAGATGACCATCAAACAAATACTCAAATTGACTTCAGAATGTAGACAACCATCTATCGTCGCAATTGAGACAATAGATGTCATTCGTCATGATTCTGACTCCTAAAATTAGAAGTCGCAATTGCGACAAACTTCATTTTTCGTCACATTTGAGACAATCTAGAAATAGTTCATCGCAATTCTGATGCCATAGAAATAGGTTGTCGAAATTGCGATGAACACGGGAAATTTACCTTGCCAAAACTAAAAAAAATTACATTTTTCTCGACCTTTGCGATAGTATGGGCCATATTGTCAAACTATGTCATTGTGACTTAGTCTTATATGTAGTAGTGAGTGGTCTTGTATTAGAGTTTACAAACCCTGACCCACACAAGTACATATCAATACCACTCTATAATTAGCCCTCAAGTATTCATGTCCATCTTAGGGTTTGAGTTCTCAAACCCTAGGTTTTCAACTCTTATATCATCACAAGCATTGAGACTTCCATGGAACTCTAAGAATATAATAACTACACCTTCTTCCAAGTAAGGAATCACACCAAGCTCAAGAATCATTAATCTAATATCTCCATAATATTTCCATAGCCTCCATTCATCCTAGAAGAAAAAGGCTACAAAATCATACAAGGTGTTAAATCTTCTCTTCATGTCTACCACTAGGGTAGAAACCCTAATGCTACAATGAGAGACATAGAGGAATCTCATCACCTCCACCATCATTTTCTTCTATGGGGTTACTTACATAGAAGAAACCCTAACATCTCACAAGAGCAAACCATAACATCACATCAACAATATCTCCAAAAACATCTAAGACATTTCTCTCTTTTTGTCTTTTTTGAGGATTTCCTCATTGATCATAGCATCTTGCTCCCTAAAAGACATCTCCAAGACAAATACAAAAGTATAATAGAGTACAATGATGATAATGATTATAAGAATGTAGGAATTTACAGGGTAAGTTCCTCAGACAGAACACCAAAGGACACCACTCACAAACAGATCACAGATCAATACACCAGTATTTTTGACGTGGTTAAAACCCTCAAAGAGGGAAACAGTCCATGGCCTGAGCCAACGCGGCCACTTCAGGCAATTTATTAATAAAAGAATGAAAATTTACATAAGCTTCTCTCATGAATGGTTACCCTACAAATGACCCTCCATGCTCTTTAAATAGAGATCATGGACCAATCGGGTGTTAAGCCATGGATCAAGTGTTGGTAATACTGAGGAGAGAATGAACCATCGGATCACTACATATCATGACCGTCGGATTGTAAGTTACAAAATGTACATAGTAAAGAAACACACTTTACCTAACTCTATACTAGACCAAGTTATACTTAACTATTTCCTATGTGTCGGAATATCCTAACATCCCCCCTTAAGAACAACTTGGGATAGGATTGAAAGATTTACAAATATGACACAATAGGAGAAGGAAGGAGGCACTAGAGCCTATCCCCCCTTAGTGACAACTTCCTGAACTCCAACCATAAATCGAAGTTTAGTAAACTTCGCCTCTGTGAGAGCCTTTGTAAAGATGTCTGCAACTTGATCATCTGAATATTGCACTTCAAGAACATGGTCATGAATGAGCTTTCTGATGAAGTGCATGTGCAGTTCAATGTGTTTGCTGTGCTGATGTTGGACTGGATCTTTGCATAGTTGAATGGCACTTTGATTATTACACCAAAGTGTAGTCGGATGTTGCTGCTAAAAGCCAAACTTTGACAGGATCTAACGAAGCCACAAGGCTTCCTTACTAGCTTCTACGGCACCACGATACTCTGCTTCTACTGAAGAAAGAGAAATGGCACCTTGTTACTTGCAAGCCCATGTAATAGGTCCTGAACCAAGTGTGAACACATAACCTGCAGTAGACTTCCGATCATCAGGGTCACTAGCCCAATCGGAATCAGTGAAACCAACCAATAGAGGAGTTGCTTCGGCACTGTAATGAATCCCAAACTGAACTGTACCTCGAACATAACGAAGTATTCTTTTAGCTGCTTTCCAATGACTTTCATGTGGGTTTTGCATAAACCGAGCAACAAGGCCAACAGCAAAGGAAAGGTCAGGACGAGTATGGGTTAGATACAAAAGTTTTCCTACAAGTTGACGGTATAAGGTAGCATCAACTTCAGGAGAAGTACAAGTGATTGAAAGTTTGACTCCAGACTGAAAGGGAGAAGGGGCTGGCTTACAGTCTTCCATGTGAAAATGGCATAGAATATCACAGGCATACTTGGACTGGGAAAGGGAAATACCTTCCTTGGATTGCAAGACTTGAAGACCAAGAAAATAATGTAAGTGTCCTAAGTCTGTCATTTCAAACTTCCTTTTAAGGCTAGACTTCACATGGTTTATAAGGTTGGGATCACTACTAGTCAGGATAATATCATCAACATAAAGAAAAAGAATGATAAGAGACTTGCCCACTTTCTTGGTGTAGACAGTATTGTCAGAATGACACCTAGAAAAGCCATTTTCTAAAAGAAAGTTATCCATTTTGGCATACCAAGCTCGAGGAGCTTACTTGAGACCATAAAGGGATTTCTTAAGCCGACATACAAGGCTAGAGTCTGTTTGTATAAAGCCAATAGGTTGTTCCATATAGATTTCTTCATGCAAGTCCCCATGCAAGAAGGCAGATTTAACATCCATCTGATGGACTTCCCATTTGAAAGAGGCAGCAAGGGAAAGAACAAGGCGGATAGAGTTCATTTTGGCAACAGGGGAGAAGGTTTCAGTGTAGTCAATGCCTTCAACTTGTGAAAAACCCTTAGCAACAAGACGAGCTTTATGTTTATCAACTTTCTCATCTCATCCGTACTTGGTTCTGTAAACCCATTTGCATCTAACAAGTTTTCGTCCCTTTGGTAGAGGAACAAGATCCCATGTATCATTTGCCAATAATGAATGATATTCTTCATTCATAGCTGCTTCCCAATCTAGATGGCCTGAAGCTTCTACAAAGGTGTCAGGATCATAATTCACTAAAGCTTGAGCCAATAAAGAAGAGGCTCTATCAAACTGAGAACGTGTACGTCGCTGATCTGTAGGATCACCGACAAGATCACCTGCTGCATACCGAGTAGCACGGACCCATTTTGGAAGTTGAGGAGCTGAAGGAGGATCCTGAGAAGGTGGGGGAGGATTTTCATCCTCGCTTTCATCATCTGAAGAAGAAATATTTTGAAAAGTAGAAGAGATAGGGAGAGATGGCACATCCGCCGAACTAGGCTCGTAGGCTAATATATTTTCAACAAACTTTACATCTCTTCTAATGATAACATTTTTGAACTTAAGTGGAATAAGTCTATATCCTTTGACATCTTCAGAATATCCAACAAAAATACATTTTTCACTCTTAGGTTCTAAAGCTTTATGTTTCTCATCTGGAATATGGGCCCATGCTTCACTTCCAAAAACACGAAAGTGAATTACATCTGGTTTAATTGAGCTCCATGCTTCTTCTGGAGTGATATTCTTTAAAACCTTAGTAGGAGTGCGATTTATTATGTAATTTGCACAGTTAATTGCTTCTACCCAAAAATTAAGACCAAGTCCTTTAGATTGAAGCATACAATTAGCCATTTCCTTTAAGGTGTGATTCTTCCTTTCAGCTACACCATTTTTTTGTGGAGTATATGGAACAGTATGTTGCATTTGAATTCCATTCTCAGTGCAAAAGTTGATGAATTTGTTGTTGACATATTCTCCGCCATTATCAAATCTTAGCTTAAGAATTTGATGTCCAGATTGTTTTTCAACAAAGGCCTTAAAGGCCAAGAACATGTTAAATACTTCACTCTTGAGTTTTAAGAAGTATACCCAAGTGCGTCTGGAGAAATCATCAATGAAAGTTAAGATATACTTGTAGCCAGAGAATGAAACAACTGGAAGTGGACCACATAAATCACTATGCACAAGCTGTAAAGTGGCTGAGGCGTGCCAAGAGGCACGTTTTTCAAAACTATCCCGATGATGTTTTCCGAGTACACCTCCGGAACAAACACCATCTCCACAAGATACCATTGGAAGACCTGTCACCATATTTTCTTTACATAGATTCTGAAGGGAGCGATAGTTTAAGTGACCAAATCGCTCATGCCAAAGTTTGCTCACTTCATCGTTATGAGCAACAAATACCGAGGGAAGATTTGATGACCCAAAGTTGTGAAACTTATACAACCTTGTAGAATCATCAGCAATGCCAGTAGCTAAAATCTGTCTAGGATCTCTTAGGTCCTTAATTACAACATCGTGAGGTGAAAATTCAACGATTTTACCTTCACCTGAATGAGTTATCTGATATACAGATAGAAGGTTGCATGATAAGGTTGGAACACATAATACATCATTAAATTGACCATTGTCTATATGAACAGTTCCAGTCCCTACAACACTAAGAGATCTATCATCACCAACATATATATTTTTGGTGTTACAATCATTTAAAGAAGAAAATATGGCTTTGTTTTTGGCCATGTGATAAGAAGCTCCAGAATCAATGAGCCACTCATGAGAATGAGAAGAAGAAGATACATTTAGTGCATAGCCAGATCGAGATGCTTAACAACCACATGCAAAAAGTGTTATTCCTGAAGATGAAGTTGAAGTTGAAGAGTGCTCCAAATGGATGTTATGCTTCTTCATTGCTGCTTCCAAGGCTTCCATCTTCTTAAAGCATTTGGATTCTAAGTGGCCATCTCGATTACAAAAGTTGCAATGTCTATCAGTCTTCTTCCCTTTGTTTTTATTTGTCTTATCATTTTGTTGAAATGATTTTTCATTTTGAGGCTGAAATTGCTTAGGACCCTTGTTTGGTTTAGGACCATTCCTCTTAGGATACAACTTCTTAGGATTCTTTGAATTTGGTTGCTGCTGAGCGGCTAACGCTTTCTTAGAAGATTTTCCAAGATGAAGAAGACCAAGGTGTAAGAGTTTTTCTTGTTCTCTTATTAAAGAATCACAAAAGGAATCAAAGGAAGGGGACTTGTAGGCTTGTCCTTGATAAATGAAGGCTTCTCTTGTAGAATGGAAGGTGGAAAAAAACACAGAATAGGCTGGTCCCAACCTAGTAAGAATGGAATAGATAAGGTTACTATCTTCTTTCTTAACCTTAACACCTTCCAAGAGAAGTCTAAGGGTCTTGAACTTGGACAAAAAATCTTCAATGCAAGAAAAATTATTGGGTCCAATGTAAGCAACTCATTTTCGAGTTGATGGGCTTTAAGTTCATTTTTAATTCCAAAAACTTTAGTGATCTGTTTCATTGCTTCCTCAAGAGTATCAAGTTCTGCAATATGGAATCTAAGATCTGGAGAAATAGACATCCCTATCAACCCTCGTGCTTGATCTTGCCTATTTTCCCATTTAGCTGCCTTATCTTCATCTTTCGGTTTGGTTTCTTGGCCTGAGGCTATTCTGTAGAGACCTTTACTTCTAAGTAAATCCACAATGTAGGACCACCATTGGAAGTAGTTGGTGTTGTCAAGAATAACTTGGCATGGACTTTCCATTTTAACAGAAACTGAAGCTATAGATGTTGAAACTAAGTGTTCCAATGGAAAGATCTCGAAAAATTAGGCTAGTTTAAAAAAAACGGCTCTGAAAACGGCTTCTGGATGAAGAAGTTATGGCTTTTTGAAGAAAAGTTAATGAAGATGCCGACGAAGTGCGGGAATGTGCAGAAATGAATGATAATGTTAAAAAAAATCCGCCCCCTTTCCAAACTTAATCTAATTAGCTCAACAAAATGAAGACTTGAACTCAAGACCTCTACTCTCATAAAGTAGCTTTGGACCAAGTGAGCTAAACTAAAAGTTTAGTCATTTTTGGAAAAGAGGAAGGTTTTTTTTTTTTTTTTTTTTTTTTTTGAAGCTTTGGGCTGCGTGCTTACTTTGAGAAAGCTCTTTTTCCCTACAAAACAAAAAACACAAAACCCAACACGGACATACAAAAAAAAACGAACCTCACGGCTCGAAGTTAGCTTTAGCCGGAAACTAAATATTTTCCTCAATGTTTCTGATTTTCCGAGATCACACTAAGGCGCAACGGAAAAGAGCATATGCATGAGAAAAATCCTTCCTTTCTGTTTCTGATTTCCTAGATCGCACAAAGTCGCGGGGCAAAGAGCGTACGCAGAAATGAAAGGTATAGATCCGGTAATAAAAAAACAAAAAGCTAAATAAACTGAAACCGAAATAAACAGAGAGAAAATCACTGTAAACTGCAAATAAACATTGTATACCTCCAGATCTTAAAAATGACGTAGCTAGGGCTACCGGAAACCTTTTCGCGTAAAACAAAATGGGTTCCTCACTGAAACAGATGCTCCCAACACAATAGAGCAGTCCTCTCGGCCCGAAAGTAGTCAGAAATAGTAGATCTAGGAAACGACAGTCGGATGCAGTTCTACCGACTTCAGATTTGGATCACCAACAAACGCGGCCCTCAAATAGCTCTGATATCATGTAGGAATTTACAGGGTAAGTTCCTCAGACAGAACACCAAAGGACACCGCTCACAAACAGATCACAGATCAATACACCAGTATTTTTGACATGGTTAAAACCCTCAAAGAGGGAAACAGTCCACAACCTAAGCCAACGCGGCCACTTCAGGCAATATATTAATAAAAAGAATGAAAATTTACATAAGCTTCTCTCATGAACGGTTACCCTACAAATGACCCTCCATGCTCTTTAAATAGAGATCATGGACCAATCGGGTATTAAGCCACGGATCAAGTGTCGGTAATACCGAGGAGAGAATGAACCGTCGGATCACTACATATCGTGACCGTCGGATTGTAAGTTACAAAATGTACATAGTAAAGAAACACACTTTACCTAACTCTATACTAGACCAAGTTATACTTAACTATTTCCTATGTGTCGGAATATCCTAATAAAGAATTCTCTCCTCCCTTTATATAGAAAGTAGGTGAAGGGGAATAATATAAAATAAAGACTTATGTCCATATAATTAACAAACAAGACAACTCCACTTGGAGTGTTGACATAGGGATTTATCTGATGCCCAATATCAAATGCCTTCCATGTATGTTGATTCTTGTTCTTAATGCTCCTCCAAGAAGGTGCGCTCTCCAACAAGTTATTAGTTGAATGCAACCTCTTCTACGATGATTTGCCATCCAAGTATTATTATGTAAGCACTCCTCTAACTATGTGGGACATGTCCTTCTATGCTCAACACTCCTTAACATGTGTGCCAATGTGGTCACTATCTTCAACGCTACTCCTAAGTGTGTGTCAAGTCTATCACCAACCTCCATCAAGTACATTTCTCAGCCCAAACGTGCTCAAGTTAAATGCCTAACCTCTAAGGTGCATATCACATCGTCCCAAACCCCTAGGCTATGTTCCTTCCCTCAAGTGCCTACCATTCCTCCTCCTAGGTAGGTATCTCTCCTAATTGAGCAATAAACTCCCCCATTATGTGCACCCAATGGGCTAGTCATCGTGTTGATTAGGTTAAAAATTCCATAGGTAGGGGCACCATTCTTGCACTCTAACCAAGGTCAAACATCCACCTAAATTGACACATACATATGTCTATGAAGCATTGGCAAGGTATGAGGAGACCTAGTGCTATCCTAGCAAGGTGAAAACAATTTTGACTAACTAGAAAACAATGGCTCTATGCAAGAAAACTATGTGGGTACTTGAGGCATTTTATGGGCTGACTCACAAGTAGTTGTGGGTTGATATACTCCTTTTTGTGATGTATAGAATTAAGGGGAGGAACAGGGGAAAATTTTGCTAGCAACTCATGAATAGTGAAAACAACCATTGAGTAAAGCAGAGTTTTCTATGCACTCAAAAGGAGGGCAACTTTATTACTTAGATTCATAAGTTTGCGGGTTGGTAAGAAGACAAAGGGGTTGAGATTAGAGTGAATAACAAGAATAGGAGAGAGAGGGATTATGGGTTAGAAAAACACCCGACTTTTAAATGTGATGGATTATCAATGGAATATAAGAGGAAAATGAGGTTGGGATAAACTGATTCGATTATTCTTAATTTTGAATCAATTTATCCCAACTTCAACTTAACTAGGAATATGTGGAAAATTGACTTTTAACACTGAAAAGATAAAAGAATAGAAACATAGATACAAAGAAAATGCTTCATACTAACCAGAGTAATTCTTAGAAGAGTAAATTGATATATTAAATAAAGTTTTATGATCATAAATCAATCATAGTGATGGTATACACACAAATTTGTGTAGTTGGATTAGTAGTTGGAGTAGTTTGTGTCACTTAGTATACCTTGTATAGACAAATATTTGTATAGACAAATATTTGTAGAGAGGCAAATGGAAAATTTGGAAAAGTTTTACATAAAAGTTGGAAAAGATATAGTTTTCCCATGTTGTTTAATTTATTGATATTTATGAAAATCCATTGCATGCATACTTTATTGTGTTTAATTTATTAATATTTATGAAAATTTATTACATATAATTTCGATCGGGAGAAGATCAATACATGTGATAGTTTGAGATATTTGGACTCATAGAAGCTCTCTTAGAATGTAATTACGGAGCACTCTTGAAGCGTTGAGCATTAGTTCAGGAAGCTATCGTTTTCAAATATTATTGCTTCTCTTAGCGTCATATCCGTTTTCTTGTCCTAACTATTATACAGTGTAATTTATTGCAGGACTGCAAAATTACTGTCCTTCCCGAAAAATTGTTTGTTTACAAATAACAAATAACTGTTATGAGCTTAATGTGAATGTGAATCATGTAGTTTATAGAGTGATGGAATATGGTTTTTTGTTTTTATATTTTTAATAATGTTTTTATGTTTTTGCTCGGTTGTGGTATTTTCCTAGTGTCATTCTTTCTGGTTTTACTAGAAATTAGTACTAATAATAAAATTTTAATATAAAAACTAGATTTATAATTTTTATAAATTTATAATTAATTTATTATTTAATACAATATTGATATATTATATTTAAATAAAATATTTTTAAAATATAATATTAATTATTTTTTTATGTAAAAAATTTCTACAATTTTATTTTTAATTATTTTTAAATTTTAGTTATATATCTTTTCATATTCAATACGAAGTTAAATATATAGTCATAATGAATATCTTGTATAACAATTAAGTTACAATAATTTTTCAATTATATATATATATATAATTTTAAAAAATTATTATTTAACTATGAACAAATGATAACAAAAAAATATGTAATACTAATCATAAACAAAATATTCAAATTGTTTAAATAAAATAATTTTATATTTAAGTGAACAATAATTGAAAGACATTTTCTACTTTGATTATAATATATGTGTACATTTTATTATTTTAAAAACTATTAATAACAAAAAAATATTTGTATATGGGTTATTAATAAAATATTTAAAAATCATTATGAAATAGACTATTTCCACATTATTATTTATATTTATTTTAAAAACTATTAATAACAAAAAAATATTTTTATATGGGTTATTAATAAAATATTCAAAAATCATTATGAATAGACTATTTCCACATTATTATTTTAAGTGAACAATAATTGAAAGACATTTTCTACTTTGATTATAATATATGTGTACATTTTATTATTTTAAAAACTATTAATAACAAAAAAATATTTTTTATATGGGTTATTAATAAAATATTCAAAAATCATTATGAAATGGACTATTTCCACATTATTATTTATATTTATTTTAAAAACTATTAATAACAAAAAAATATTTTTATATGGGTTATTAATAAAATATTCAAAAATCGTTATGAAATAGGCTATTTCCACATTATTAATTTTAAGTGAACAATAATTGAAAGACATTTTCTACTTTGATTATAATATATGTGTAAATTTTATTATTTTAAAAACTATTAATAACAAAAAAATACTTTTATATGGATTATTAATAAAATATTCAAAAATCATTATGAAATAGACTATTTCCACATTATTATTTATATATAATATAATGGAAAATTAAAATAAATTTTATGATTAAAATGTTCTAATAATAAATTAAGTCTTTGAGAGAGATACACAATACATGACATAACTAAAATTAATAAAAAATATTTATTTAATTTTATGATAAATTAAAAGAGATTAATATATAAAAAAGAAAATATGGGTTATCAATAAAATATTCAAAAATCTTTATGAAATAAACTATTTCCACCTTATTATTTATATATAATGTAATGGAAAATTAAAATAAATATTATGATTAAAATGTTTTAATAGTATATTAAGTCTTTGAGAGAGATACACAATACATGACATAATTAAAGTTAATAAAAAAGTATTTATTTAATTTTATAATAAATTAAAAAAAATTAATATATAAAAAATATATATATATTTTTAAAAATATAATCCTTTCAACATAAATTTGAAATTTATAATAGTTTATTTACATTTCACAATATAAATTTATATATTTCTTATCATGATTTGAATTTCAAACATTTTCATCAATTCCAACTTTATTCCTTCTCATTATACAAAGTCAAATGCGTGGGTGGGTACCTGATCGTGAACTGGACTGGATCCAGATAGTTCCATTGTCCTCATGGTAAAATTTTAAATGCCTGGTTGAGTTTGAGTAAACATTGAACTTCCAGCAAAATTTGCTTCTGAGTAAACATTCAGAAGAATTTGCTTTGAACTTCAAGTCCAATTAATCAGATTGACCCTTCCACAGTCCTCCATGCAAAGGCTTTTTATTTTCACGTGCAGCCGGATTAAGTTAGTTGTTTGAGTTTTCTTTTCGGAATTTGGAATTAGGTTAAGAGGGGTTAAGTTAGTTGTTTGATCTCTCTTTTTTTACGTGTATATTAAATTTAAAAAAAATATATATATATATTTTTTAAATTTACTGATGAACAATAAATTTAAGTTAATTTGAGAATGTTTTTAGACATGATCGCCCATAACAATTAAATAAAAATAAAAATAAATATAACTTAAAGGTGGATGTGAACCATATTTTTGAAATTTGAATTTAAATTAGATATTGAAAAAATTAGACAATATATTGAATTATATTATTAAATCTGAATTTTAATTAAATATGACAAAAATGTGAAAATTCAATACTAAAAAGATATATCTTACAAATAGTCAAACCTAAAATATTATGTTTCCGAAATTTAAAAAGTAAATAAATGAACAATCAGTGTATTTAAAACTTCAAAGAAAATTCGTTAAATTTGAAACTCATTAAATCTTTTCTTCATACTAGTACTCTTGTTTACTTATCTCCAACATTGACCTCTCTTTTCTAAGATGTTATAGACCTTTTCTATTAAAGATGGTCCAAAAATAATGATGGAAAAAGTGCATCAAATTTATTGGTATTGTAGATTGAGAAGAAATATAAAGATAAAATCTAATAATATGAGTAACAAAAGCTCAAACCTGAGTCCAATGTAGATAGTGAGATATTAGATATTAAAAACAGGTTTCAAATGATCTACACATACACAAATGACAAAAACATTGAGGTCATACAACAAATAACAGTTTTAATTTAATTTCAGCTTGATACAAGGGAATTTCAAAGTCTATACTCTATCAAATCCAAACATAACACTCCTTCCCACCCATCCCTATTGGATCCAAATTTATTCAATGATGAATGTTAATGGATTAACCTTTGTGGTGGACCATGAAAATGAACATCTCTCATTGAATTCCACAATAATAATCCTCTTTTTGCAATGAACAACAATTTTGATAATCATCCAAAACAATTAAGAGAATACAAGAAATGGAGGGGAGGGACATTGTAGCACCTCATTGCTGTAAATATTTAATTTTACTATCAGTTACTTGTTTACCATGATGAACTCCAGTAATTGTGGTTAGGAAAAACTAAGTAAACTCTAAATGTTAAAGTTTATTATTATTATTTTTTAACTAATTAATAGGAATTGTATCAAGTCTTGAATTCCTAGGAAAAAGATCAATTAATTAATAAGAATTGTGTCAAGTCTTGAATTCCTAGGAAAAAGATCCAAAAACAAATTCTGAAAACTTCGAGACAATTATGACAGTTATCATTCTCTCTTCTTTTCCTAGACATAAAAGATCTCACTGTGAAAGACAAGGGGTTCTTTTTTTTTGGCTGAAAAATGCATAGTGAAAGCCTTGAAGAGAGAGAGAGAGAATACCTGAATAGGAATATGGGAAAAGATTACCTTGTCGTGGGACACGTTCAAACCCTAACACCTGGAGGAATGTCGAGGTGTCATTCAATCCTCTCCATTCTCTAGTCTAAGATACCCATGTGATTTTTGTGCTAGTCCAAGATAGTTTATCCCAGTAAAAAGTTCATCTTCCAGTAAAGGTCTACAGTCTGCATGTATTGGTTGAACCGTCCCATTGTGTGCCCTATACCTGGGATCCAATAATCCCATTTAGTCGGAATATCAGTGTTTAAGAGATTAGTGCTATGAGAGGATGCTTTTCCCTCGGATTGGTAGAGTTCTTCTTAAACATTGGCTGGTGTAATCTCCAAGTAGTGAGATGAAAATCCTTCTAGTCTATGGCACATGCGTGTATGGCCTCTATGGGCCCTCTCTTAGTAATAATTAGCTTCTCTTCTAACTCAATCCAATTGGCATGGCATGGGGATCATACCCACAAGTAGATAGAATTTAGAAATAGTCCAAGTTTGGCCCAGGATATGAGAGGTGCAATGGTTTTGCCCCAAGAAATCACTGAGAGGTGCAATGGTGTTGAGGTGTCATTCAATCCTCTCCATTATCTGGTCCAGGATGCCCATACAGTTTTTGTGCCAGTCTAACATAATTTATCCCAGTAAAAACTACATCTTCTATGAAGATCTACAATCTACATGTATTGGCTGAACTATCCCATTGGGTGCCCTGTATCTGGGATCCAATAAGCCCACTCAGTCAGAATCTCAATGTTTGAGAGAGTAGTGTTATGAGAGGATGCTTCTCCCTCTGATTAGGAGAGGTCTTCCTAAACATTGGCTGGTCTAATCTCCCAGTAGTGAGATGAAAATCTTTCTAGCCTATGGTGCATGTCGATATGGCCTCTGTGGGACCGCTCTTGGTAATGTTCAGCTCCCTTCTAACTCAATCCCATTTGTATGGAATGGGGATTAAAACCATGGGTAGATAGAATTTAGAAATAGTCCAACCTCGGCCTAGGATATGAGAGGTGCAATGGTGTTTCCCTAAGAGATCACTGCCTAGGAGAAAACCGCAGAGAATTCTTCTCCCATATTGGGAGAGTCCTTCCTAAACATTGGCCGGTGTAATCTCCCAATAGTGAGATGAAAATCCTTCTAGACTATGGTGCATATGAGTATGGCCTTTATGGGCCCACTCTTGGTAATAATAAACTCCCCTTATAACTCAATCCCATTGGCATGGCATGGGGATTAGACTCACGGGTAGATAAAATTTAGAAATAGTCCAAGCTCGACCTAGGTTATGAGAGGTGCAATGGTGTTGCCCCAAGAAATCACTTCCTAGAAGAAAACCTCCAAACAACCCTAAATGAGGAGAAGCAATAGTTAAATCCATTGACCATGAATTCCCTACCCAATATAAACCCCTAGTTGTGAAACAAACCACCAAGATAACCACCCCTTCAGAAAAGAAAACCCTACAGGTAAATAAGGAAACAACATCATTTAAAAGATGGGAGTGTTAGGATTGTGAAATTCAGAAAATAACAAAGACAGGGACCCAGAAACACCACCCACAAAATTTCCCAAAGATAAAAATAGAAAGCTAGGAGAAGGAAAGGAAACGAAATAGCCTATTGGCCACAATTTCCCCACCCAACGCAACCAAAAAACAAGACCAATAAACCACCAGGCTAACACTCCTCTTAGATTAGGATAGCATTCATGAGAAAGAAGAAACAACACTACTCAGAGAGGGTGGAAGGAAGGAGCATAAATCTTGAACTGAAACCGAGGAGAATGGATTAACACATAACACACAATTTTACCAAGATGTGGAATTGGAAAGTCATACCTAGAATAACAGGGAAATGAGAGTGAAAAGGGAAAAAGAAATGACCACCAACTTTGCTCGAGCACCACATAGAGCACCCTATAAATTTTCCAAATTAACTGCAATAGTAGAAAGTGGAGGATAGACACATTAATACTAGATAACTCTCAAAACCACAATGTTTAAAGGAGAGAACCAATTATAGTTTGATGAAGACCCAGTTAGGGAGTTAGCATTTATGCATTGCAAGAACCTTCATAAATGCTATTTACTCTTGGCTCAATCACCCTTGTCACCAGTGAGACTGGCTCGTCCTCCACCACCCACTTCCCTCTATTTGCTACCAGAGATCCAACATTCCTTCATTAAGGATTTAACATCCTAGACAGAGTGATAACCACCTTTACCATCACACAAATAAATTGATCTCTCTCTCTACAGTAAGTCGTCATCTCCTTCCCATTAGAATTAACAGCCTTTGCACCACATCCATCATCCTATTACTTTGGTTGAATTTAACTTCATCTGGGGTAGGTTGCCACATCCCTCGACTCATTTTCCAGGTGGGGCAGTGACATCCCACCCCCTTGCCTCATTAGTGAACCCATCCGGGGAAATTAATTATAATTATATTTATTTAATTATTGTATATTAATATGATTGACTTAAGATATAAAACAATAATAATTATATTTCATCAATTCATTAAAATAAATAAATTGTTTCATTTATGTATTTTTTTTTAAAAGAGTAATTGTTAATTCAACTCTATTGAAATATTTATCATTATTAATTGTTTTTCATTATGTGTTGAAGAAAATAATGTTGTATCCCCATTTTAGTCTAAAGAATAAAAGGAGTGAATAAAAACTCTCAAAGGCCATCTCTCTTCTTTTTCGATACATATCATTTAGAATATATTCAGAAGATGTGCATATATAAAAGTTGTGTGACTTTCATATATGCGCATGTCTTTCATATATTCACAACTTTAGTATATGCACATATATTTTGTATATGTGTGTTTCCATATATGAGCATATCTAGAAGTCATGCATATACAGTAGATTTGCATATATAGAAGATATGTGTATATACAGAAGTTACACATATATGAAAGATAAGAGCATATACGAAAGTTGTGCATATACGGAAGATGTGCACATATATGGAAGACATACGCATATACGAAAGATGTGCATATCTAGAGACTGTCATATATGCATATTACATAAGTTGTGCATAGATTTTGTATATGAGCGACTTATGCATATATGTGAACTTTTGTATATGTGCATATACAGAAGTTGCTCATATACGAAAGTTGTGCATATACAAAATAGATGCACAAAAAATGAATACAAGATCCCTCTATATGTAGTTTTTTCCATTTGGAAGTTGAAATGGTTCAACATCTATTCTTTGGATGTGAATTCATAGATCAAGTATGACATCATGCCTTTAAAGAGCTGAATCATAGCTCTAGAAGACTAGATCATGGAGAGGAATGCTTGATTAGTAGAGTACATACGGAAAGATAGGTAAGAAACTTGGCTAGTGATCCCCAAATTCTTATGTCATAAAATATGGTTCACATGAAATAGGGAAATATTTTTTGAAGAAAGATTAAAACATGAGCCAATTGATTGTGGATATATGCGAACAAACCAATTAATCTACACCTCATGAATACCAAAAACTAAATATATATACAAACTTCTTTGATAGTTTGTATAAGTGTGTCCTGGTTGTCCTAATGATAACAACTCCTTCTCAAAATGTGTCTTATACAATAAGTTGTGCATATACAATAGATGCACATATACGGAAGATATGCGCATATACGGAAGCTACGCATATACAAAAGATACACATATACGGAAGCTGCACATATATGGAAGATACGCATATACAGAAGTTGTGCATATATGGAAGATACACATATATGCGCATATCTTCTGTACATGCACACATATTATGTATATGTGTATCTTCTGTATATGCGTATCTTCTATATATGTGCATATCTTCCGTATATGCGCAACTTCCATATATGCACAACTTCTGTATATGCGTAGTGATGCAGATGCATCTAACCTAGGTCAAATGTTTACTAAGGGAGTTGGTTTACAAAGTTAGGATTTAATTAATTAATGTATTTTTTCTATAGTTTTAGGAGAAAATGATAATTCTTGTAAATAGGAGAAGATTTGAGAGTATTTTGGAAGGTTTGAGAAAATTTTGGATTAGTTAGCTCTTATCTAGGGATAAGGGATTAGATGAGAGATTTTATGGATCATGAGAGATATTTTGGGAGTTAGTTTAGGATCTAGAACCTACCTGGGTTCTAATCCATTTGTATAAATCTAGGTGAGCCCATGAGGCATGTAAGTATGTAGAGGTGTGTAAGTAGGTGTGAGAGTGAAGTATGAGAAGTTCTCCTGTAAGTATTTTATGTCTTTAACAAAAAATTATATATGAGATTTTTTGTCCATTTTGATATTGGGTTTCAATCTAAGTTTTTATGGTATGTGCTTATTTATAAGTGTAGGACCTATGGTTAGACCTGCATCACGTAGTTTCTATATATGTGCATATCTTTTGTATATGCATAGCTTCAACATATGCATATACAAAAGATTCTAGATTCCAGCGGCAGATGATACCATATGCATATACAGAAGATATGTGATACAAAAGTTACGCATATAAAGAAGCTGTGTAACTTCCGTTTATGCAAATCTTTCATATATGAACATGTTTTTTGTATATGCACAACTTCTATTTATCTTCTTCCATATATGTGCATGTCAAGAGGTTGCACATATACAATAGATGCACATATACAGAAGTTGCACATATACAAAAGTTGTACATATACAGAAGATATGTGCATATACGGAAGCTGCGCATATACAGAAGATATGCATATACGAAAGCTGTGCATATACAGAAGATATGCACATATATAGAAGATACACATATACTCATATATGCACAGCTTCCATATATGCGCATATCTTTCGTACATGCACACATCTCTTGTATATGTGTATCTTCCATATATGCACAACTTCTATATATGTGCATATCTTCTGTATATGTGCAGATTCGATATATGCATATATTGTGTATATGTGCATATCTTTCGTATATGTGTAGCTTCCGTATACGCTCTCCCAAGGTCCATCCCCTCAACCTGTCCCACTAGCTTCGGAAACTACAGAATATTGTTCCTCATCCCTGCCTGAACTGTGCAGTGCAGAATCTCAAGGCTCAAGGCTTCCAATTTCCTATCTGAACTGTGCAATTGCGCAGTAACTGAGCCCGTCTTCCCAGCCTATCACTTCTTCTGGGCTCAGTTTATGGATCAGAATGCATCATCTTAGGCTAGGAATTTTCGAATTGATGTCATCTCATCATGAATGAATTGCAGGAATAGGTACCCTATCATGTCATGGAAAGATGATGGAGAAGGAGAAGAAGGAGGGAAGCATGTTCAAAGACACTCTTACAATTGAAATTGCAAGCTAATCAATCAGGAGAAAGAAAAAGGACACTAGTTTGCGACCATTATCCAAGACTTAAGATCATTGAATACTCCTTATCACCAAGGCATGCGAAGGTGAAAAGGAAAGCTTCTTCATGAAGACACTCAACTCTCAGCAGCAACACTGGCTTAACATTGCCACATCATCAAGTAGTCCATGTCAGCAATGTCATGTCATGTCATGTCATGAGTGGTCATATGCCACATAACTAGTGTGGATCATGTATATTGTATTCAAAATGTATTGTAAAAAGTCATGTAAGTTGAAAAGTCATAGGAAGTAAAATAGTCATGAGGGTAGTCAAAGAGTCACCCTAGGTTATATATACTCCCTCATTGTATGAGCAAAGGAATTTTCACCTTGGATCCACCAAAAAAGCATTAGAGAGATAAGCTAGTTCTTTTGTGGAGCAAGGAGTGGATCCCACGCTCCACTATTGAAGCTAGTGATGTTCATTGTATACATGTGTCTTGGAACTTTTACTTAATACATATACGATAGATGCATATATACATAAAATGTGCATATACGGAAGCTACACATATTTGGAAGATGCACATATCTTCCGTATATGTGCAACTTCCATATATGCGCATATCTTTTGTATATGTGCAACTTTCATATTTGCGCATATCTTCCGTATATACACATACAGAAGTTGCACATATACATAAGTTGTGCGCGACTTTTGTAATATGCGCACAAATTATGTATATGCACTTCTGTACATGTGCATATACAGAAGTTACGCATATACGAAAGATATGCGCAAATATGAAAGTTGAACATATACAGAAGATATGCACATATACAGAATTTGTGTATATACAGAAGCTTATATGTGCAGATTTCGTATATGTACAACTTCTGTATATGCACATATACAAAAGATTTTGTATATGTGCAACTTCTTTATATATGCATATACGCTTCCATGAAATTAAGATGAAACGTGTTAACTCATCAAATCATGAGAAATTGAGATCCATAATACCTAGAAATTTGGAACAGGCATATGCATTGAACAACTTGATAGGCAAAGCATGTCAAGAATACAACATAATGTTTTTCAATACTATAACTGCATCCAATATCACTATCAAGAGAAAACATAATTTCTTGAGCCCGATCAATAAGAAAAGACAATGTGGTTGCAAGTCAAAATCAGGGAAAGATAAACTACAATTTGAAATGTGATTTTTAATAACTTGCATATACTCAATCAATTAATTTAGTTTCAAATATTTTAGTTAGAATGACACAATCTCACATAACACTTTTACACCTAATGCACTTCATGCATATATGAGATCCTCTACATGTGCGCAACTTCCTTATAACGCATATATGAAATATATGCACATATACAGAAGTTGTGCATATACGAAGTATGCACAGCTTCATATATGCACATATATGGAAGTTGTGCATATACGATAGATGCACATATATGGAAGATATGCGCATATATGAAATTTATACTTATACAGAAGCTGCACATATATATAATTCACACAACTTCTATATATGCATATTCTATTTCGCATTTCTTCTGTATATGTGCATATACAAAATTTGTACATATGCGCATATATGGAAGTTGTGCATATATGATGACTGTATATATACATAGGTTCATGTTATGCATAGATTTTGTATATAAACATATATGGAAGTTACACATATACAATAGATGCACATATACAAAAGCTACACATATACAGAAGATGCGCATATCTTCCGTATATGCACAATTTTCGTATATGTGCATCTCTTTTGTATATGCGCAACTTTCGTATATGTACATATACAGAAGTTTCACATATATACATAAGTCGCACATATACAAAATCTATGCACAACTTATGTAATATGCATATATGACAGTCTCCAGATATGCACATCTTTCGTATATGCGTATGTCTTCCGTATATGTGAATATCTTCTGTATATGCACAACTTTCGTATATGCTCTTATCTTCCGTATATGTGTAACTTCTGTATATACACATATCTTCTATATATGCAAATCTATTGTATATGCATGACTTCCAGATATGCGCATATACGAAAGATATGCTCATATACGGAAAAAAACGCATATACAAAATATATGTGCATATACTAAAGTTGTGAATATATGAAAGACATGTGCATATATGAAAGTCACACAACTTTTATATATGCACATCTTCTGAATATATTCTAAATGATATGTATCGAAAAAGAAGAGAGATGGCCTTTGAGAGTTTTTATTCACTCCTTCTTTTATTCTTTAGACTAAAATGGGGATACAACATTATTTTCTTCAACACATAATGAAAAACAATTAATAATGATAAATATTTCAATAGAGTTGAATTAACAATTACTCTTTTAAAAAAAGACATAAATGAAACAATTTATTTATTTTAATGAATTGATGAAATATAATTATTATTGTTATTTTTTATCTTAAGTCAATCATATTAATATACAATAATTAAATAAATATATAAATTTAAATAAATATAATTATAATTAATTTCCCCGGATGGGTTCACTAATGAGGCAAGGGGGTGGGATGTCACTGCCCCACCTGGAAAATGAGTCGGGATGTGGCAACCTACCCCAGATGAAGTTAAATTCAACCAAAGTAATAGGATGATGGACGTGGTGCAAAGGCTATTAATTCTAATGGGAAGGAGACGACGACTTACTGTGGCTAGAGAGAGAGATCAATTTATTCGTGTGATGGTAAAGGTTGTTATCACTCTGTCTAGGATGTTAAATCCTTAACGAAGGAATGTTGGATCTCTGGTTGCAAATAGAGGGAAGCGGGTGGTGGAGGACGAGCCAGTCTCACTGGTGACAAGGGTGATTGAGCCAGGAGTATATAACATTTATGAAGGTTCTTGCAATGCATAGGTGCTAACTCCCCAACTGGGTCTTCATCAAACTGTAACTGGTTCTCTCCTCTAAACGTTGTGGCTTTGAGAGTTATCTAGTATTAATGTGTCTATCCTCCACTTTCTACTATTGTAGTTAATTTGGAAAATTTATAGGGTGCTCTATGTGGCGCTCGAGCGAGGTTGGTGGTCATTTCTTTTTCCCTTTTCACTCTCATTTCCCTATTATTCTAGGTATGACTTTCCAATTCCACATCTTGGTAAAACTTTGTGTTATGTGTTAATCCATTCTCCTCGGTTTCAGTTCGAGATTTATGCTCCTTCCTTCCACCCTCTCTGAGTAGTGTTGTTTCTTCTTTATCATGAATGCTATCCTAATCTAAGAGGAGTGTTAGCCTGGTTGTTTATTGGTCTTGTTTTTTGGTTGCGTTGGGTGGGGAAATTGTGGCCAATAGGCTATTCTATTTCCTTTCCTTCTCCTAGCTTTCTATTTTTATCTTTGGGAAATTTTTTGGGTGGTGTTTTTGGGTCCCTGTCTTTATTATTTTCTAAATTTCACACTCCTGACACTCCCATCTTGCAAATGATGTTGGTTCCTTATTTACCTGTAGGATTTTCTTTTCTGAAGGGGTGGTTATCTTGGTGGTTTATTATCACAACTAGGGGTTTATATTGGGCAGGGAATTCATGGTCAATGGATTTAACTATTGCTTCTCCTCATTTAGGGTTGTTTGGAGGTTTTCTTCTAGGAAGTGATTTCTTGGGGCAACACCATTGCACCTCTCATAAACTAGGCCGAGATTGGACTATTTCTAAATTTTATCTACCAGTGAGTCTGATCCCCATGCCATGCCAATGGGATTGAATTATGAGGGGAGTTGATTATTACCAAGAGCAGGCCCATAGAGGCCATACTCATATGCACCATAGGCTAGAAGGATTTTCATCTCACTATTGGGAGATTACACCAGCCAATGTTTAGGAAGGAATCTCCCAATATGGGAGAAGCATTCTCTCATAGAACTACTCTCTCAAACACTGAGATTCTGACTGAACGAGCTTATTGGATTCCAGATACAGGGCACACAATGGGATGGTTCAGCCAATACATGCAGACTGTAGACCTATACTGGAAGATGAATTTTTTACTGGGGTAGACTATCTTGGACTGGTATAAAAACCGTATGGGCATCCTGGACTAGAGAATGGAGAGGATTGAATGACACCTTGACATTCCTCCAGTGCGGTTTTCTCCTACGCAGTGATTTCTTGGGGCAACACCATTGCACCTCTCATATCCTAGGTCGAGCTTGGACTATTTCTAAATTCTATCTACCCATGGGTCTAATCCCCATTCCATGCAAATGGGATTGAGTTAGAATGGAGCTGAACATTACCAAAAGCGGACCCACATAGGCCATACTGGCATGCACCATAGGCTAGAAATATTTTCATCTCACTACTAGGAGATTACACCAGCCAATGTTTAGGAAGAACTCTCCTAATCAGAGGGAGAAGCATCCTCTCATAACACTACTCTCTCAAACACTGAGATTCTGACTGAATGGGCTTATTGGATCCCAGATACAAGGCACACAATGGGACAGTTCAACCAATACATGCAGAATGTAGACCTTTACTAGAAGATGCAGTTTTTACTGGGATAAACTATCTTGGACTGGCACGAAACCTATATGGGCATCCTGGACCAGAGAATGGAGAGGATTGAATGACACCTCAACATTCCCCCAATGAGGTTTTCTTCTAGGCATTGATTTCTTTGGGCAACACCATTGCACCTCTCATATCCCGGGCCAAGCTTGGACTATTTCTAAATTCTATCTACCTGTGGGTATGATCCCCATGCCATGCCAATTGGATTGAGTTAGAAGAGGAGCTAATTAATAAATTATTACTAAGAGTGGGCCCACAGAGGCCATACTCGCATGTGCCATAGGCTAGAAGGATTTTCATCCCACTACTTGGAGATTACACCAACCAATGTTTAGGAAGAACTCTCCCAATCTGAGGAAAAATCATCCTCTCATAGCACTAATCTCTTAAACATTGATATTCTGACTGAATGGGATTATTGGATCCCAGGTATAGGGCACACAATGGTACAGTCAGCCAATACATGCACACTGTAGACCTTTACTGGAAGATGAACATTTAACTGGGATAAACTATCTTGGACTGGCACAAAAATCATATGGGTATCTTAGACTAAAGAATGGAGAGGATTGAATGACACCTCGACATTCCTCCAAATGTTAGGGTTTGAACGTGCCCCACGACAAGGTAATCTTTTCCCTTCATGTTTTCAGTTCCTACTTCTCACTGGAAACCCCTCTATCAGTATATTGACTCTATTAAGTTTGGTGCAGATATAAGTCGTATTCAGAAACTTCTTCCTCAGTGACCAGGTTTCCTAAGGTGGACCAGAGGAATTGGTCATAGCCCCGCTACCAGATTTTTCATTTGAATAACGATGAAAATATATAATATGGTTAGATAATGAGAGTTCAATATTTTTTTCATTTCAGGTTCGGGTGCTGACACCTAAATTTCTCGGCAGCTCCTTCAAGTATAAACCTTAATGTTTATAAGTTTATTACTTATGAATGGGTTACTTTATGGCTCGTCTAACTTCCTCTTCCATTGTTTACAGGTAAGGTTTATGGTTACCTTATTCTTCACATCCTTTCATGGGGCTAATGGCCAAGTTCAAGGAAGGATGCCTCAACCACTATACGGTGGTTCCAGGTTCCAATTACTATCGTACCCATTTTCCGAGAGGCCTTCTCCTTTTTCTTTGCACTGCATAGGGTTTTTAAATGTTTGCACCTGTAAGATGTTATAACGGTTGTGGCTTCATGAAAGTCGTGAACAATTTAAGTTTATGTAATGTTAAGACTCTTGTTGTTTAATTTCTTCGCTTGGGACATGGGCTTGCCTTTTTATTTTTTATTTGTAATGTAAGTGCCAGAGGTTTTCTTCCCCTCGAATTCCAATTTTATTTCCATATTGTATATTGTACATGGTCAGTGGTCCATGGATACTTTTTTTTACATGGTCGTTGTAGTAACATACCCCTGTTTTAACAGGGTTGCTCAAGAAATTGTTCTCTGTAGTTTGTTTTCTTTCAATTATTGACAGTTATGAAATTTATTGTCATTCTTGGTAGTAATTTGAAGATAATTCTTCTGTTGTATGACTATAATGTGACTCTAGAATAAATGATGCTTACCATAGCGTTCTTGTGAATTTTCTTGTCTTATTTCTTCTTTCTTTCTTTTTTACAGTTATGGTTACGCTGCTACATATTTAGTTACAAATTCATCCTACGAAATATATAACCTTGAGTTTTCTTTCAGTGGTATTGTTTGTTATTTCTCGTGTTTGGTAATACACTTACGGTACCTGACAAAGAGCAAGACCCTTCCCACTTTGGACTTACTCTCTACCTGTGAGGTATCCTACCCCAACTTTGGCACGTTCACCTCTAGACAGTTCCACACTAAAACCCTGGGTTGCCAAGTGGAACCTAACCAGAGCCATGAACCTGCGTTCAATACCAATCATTATTATTAAAGTTCAAGTTAATAATTTATGCTAACATCAACATAGTGGAGAGGGTAACCCTATTCTACTGTCTATTTGAATTTCGATTGGCCCACATGTTATTTCTAGTTCCATAATTACTTCTTTTATAGGTAATCCAACTTGAGCACAAAAGGTAGTCTTTCCACTGCACAATTCCGAGGAGGGCCCATTCTTTAATTTTAAGAGGTTTATAACATTGTTCAAAAATTATTAACACATCATTACAATACATTACTAGTTCCACGATATTTCACATGCACAATAACACAATACTTAATGTTCTTTTCTAGATACATAGTAGCACAAAATCTAATTTTCTTTTCCAAATACACAGTACCATTTACAATAGTTACCTACAATATTACAATAACAATATACAATCTTTTCAGTCATTGATAACTGTTTTGAAGGAGAATATAGACACTTATTTGTTTCACCCAATTCTCATCCAGAAGATCACTCCACCCTTCCACGAGAATGGAAATCACGTCTACCTCTCCCCCCGAGCTCTTAACCTTCCAGAACAGTAATTTGAAAAGACCTCTTAGGGTCAGTTCACATGCATTAAGGTTCAACCCAGCCTAGAACTCACAAACTCCAGTCTGTGTCAAAGTGTTCCATTGACTCAGGTCCAGCTCAAGAAATACTCCTTATGCAGTTTCCTGCCATACCTTCGCAGCTTCCTCTTCGCGTATTCTCTCTCTCCCTCTTCAAGGCTTTCACTATGCAATTTTCAACAAAAAAAGAAAAAGAACCCCTTGTCTTTCACAGTGAGATCTTTTATGTCTAGGGAAAGAAGAGAGAATGATAACTGTCATAACTGTCAGAGTTTTCAGAATTTGTTTTTGGATCTTTTTCCTAGGAATTCAAGACTTGACACAATTCCTATTAATTAATTGATCTTTTTCCCAGGAATTCAAGACTTGATACAATTCCTATTAATTAATTAATTAAAAAATAATAATAATAAACTTTAACATTTAGAGTTTACTTAGTTTTTTCTAACCACAATTACTGAAGTTCCTCATGGTAAACAAGTAACTGATAGTAAAATTAAATATTTACAGCACTGAGGTGCTACAATGTCCCTCTTGACACCCTCCATTTCTTGTATTTTCTTAATTGTTTTGGATGATTATCAAAATTGATGTTCATTGCAAAAGGAGGATTATTCTTGTGGAATTCAATCAAAGAGGTTCATTTTCATGGTCCACCACAAAGGTTAATCCATTAACATTTATTATTGAGTAAATTTGGATCCAATAGGGATGGGTGGGAAGGAGTTTTAAGTTTGGATTTGCTACAATGTCCCTCTAACACCCTCCATTTCTTGTGTTTTCTTAATTGTTTTGGATGATTATCAAAATTGATGTTCATTGCAAAAAGAGGATTATTCTTGTGGAATTCAATCAAAGAGGTTCATTTTCATGGTCCACCACAAAGGTTAATCCATTAACATTTATTATTGAATAAATTTGGATCCAATAGGGATGGGTGGGAAGGAGTTTTAAGTTTGGATTTGATAGAGTATAGACTTTGAAATTCACCTGTATCAAGCTGAAATTAAATTAAAATTGTTATTTGTTATATGACCTCAATGTTTTTGTCATTTGTGTATGTGTAGATCATTTGAAACCTGTTTTTAATATCTAATATCTCACTATCTACATTGGACTCAGGTTTGAGCTTTTGTTACTCATATTATTAGATTTTACTTTTATATTTCTTCTCAATCTACAATACCAATAAATTTGATGCACTTTTTCCATCATTATTTTTGGACCATCTTTAATAGAAAAGGTCTATAACATCTTAGAAAAGAGAGGTCAATGTTGGAGATAAGTAAACAAGAGTACTAGTATGAAGAAAAGATTTAATGAGTTTCAAATTTAATGAATTTTCTTTGAAGTTTTGAATATAATGATTGTTCATTTATTTACTTTTTAAATTTTGGAAACATAATATGTTATGTTTGACTATTTGTAGGATATATCTTCTTAGTATTGAATTTTACACATTTTTTTCATATTTAATTAAAATTCAGATTTGATAATATAGTTCAATATATTGTCCAATTTTTTCAATATCTAATTCAAATTCAAATTTCAAAAATATGGTTCAAATCCACTTTTAAGTTGTATTTATTTTTATTTAACTGTTATGGGTGATCATGTCTAAAAACATTCTCAAATTAACTTAAATTTATTAATCATCAATAAATATTTTAAAATTTGATATACAGAAAATAAAGGAGATCAAACAACTAACTTAACCCCTCTTAACCTAATTCCAAATTCGGAAAAGAAAACTCAAACAACTAACTTAATTTGGCTGCACGTCTTAGCATGGAGGACTGTGGAAGGGTCAATCTGATTAATTGGACATGAAGTTCAAAGCAAATTCTGCTGGAAGTTCAATGTTTACTCAAACTCAACCAGGCATTTAAAATTTTACCAAGAGGACAATGGAAGTATCTGGACCCACTCCAGTTAGGTCCGGGCATTTGGCTTTGTACAATAAGAGTGGAATTGATGAAAATGTTTGAAATTCAAATCATGATTAAAAAATCTATAAATTTATATTGTGAAATGTAAATAAATGTTGCAGGGATCAAATTCTTAAAAATATAATTTTTTTTTTATATATTAATTTTTTTAATTTATCATAAAATTAAACAAATATTTTTTTATTAATTTTAATTATGTCATGTATTGTGTATTTGGGCGGTTTGTCCTTTTTGCTGGCTTTATCATGATTGGTTACAGGGGTTTATATGCTGTCGCAACAGCCAGTCCTGCTGTTTGTTTCAGCTGATTATCACAGATTTTGATATGTATACAGATCTTTATATTTCCTGAATATAATATATTATGATTTTTCTTCTGAAAAAAATGTATTGTGTATCTCTCTCAAGGACATAACTTATTATTAAAATGTTTTAATCTATAATATTAATTTTAAATTTCCATTACATTATATATAAATAATAATGTTGAAATAGTTTATTTCATAATGATCTTTGAACATTTTATTGATAACCCACACAAAAATTAATTTTTTTTGTTATTAATAGTTTTTAAAACAATAAAATGTACACATGTAAATGTCTTTCAATTATTGTTCACTTAAATATAAAATTATTTTATTTAAACAATTTAAATATTTTGTTTATGATTAGTATTACATATTTTTTGTTGTTCATGGTTAAATAGTAATTTTTTAAGATTATTAATATTTTTAAAATATCATAATATGATGATGATAATGGTTAACGTTCATTGAGACCAAACTTTGGTCTATCGGATCTAAAGAAACAAATATTTAGTTTGATTTAAGATTTTATTCCTATGCTCAAAAAGCTTGGAGAGAATCATCCTGAGTTCTCTATAATTTTGACAACGTAAAAGGTTTTTGACAACATAAAAGGCTAGTATTGCAACAAATATTTTGAAACTGAGATCTAATATGGTTGTACCCAAGGCACTCTAAGAGGAAGTGATTTTCATCCTCGATGTTTGTATTCTCACCGAGATGACAGAACCTTTCCATCCATGGCGTTTTAGGAACTACCCAACCTGCGTTTCACTATGGAGCTCATGAGAGTTCGTTCTAATCTTGGCTATATTAATTTTCTTCTTTGAGCTAGTTAAGACAGAGAGATACTTTTGATCTTCTAGGGTGGGGTTGATGACTTCCTTATAATATCTTAATTTTCTTTTAGTTGCTAAATCTTTCTCACACCACATTTTTTCTTTGAACTTAGAAGTTAACAATATTTTTAATGTTATTAATGTTTTGCAATGCAACATTCTGGTGGATCTCCCAATGGTTTAACCAGGCCCTGGTGTCTTTATACCAACTTCGTTTGAGCCTTAGGTGGTTTTGGCTGGAATTTAAAGCTAGCTTAGGAAGTCTATGGTCTCCTATATTATTGAGTTTGTGCTTATACAACAAAAGCCTAATCATAGCTAGGCTCTTGATAAGGGAAAAACCCACTTCTATAAAAAAGAATAAAATAGAATGTGTTGCTTTTAATTTTAATATATATATATATATATATATATATATATATATATATATATTAAAAATGTTATAGATTTATTTTTTTTTTAATTGAAAAGTTATCATAACTTAATTATTATACTAGTAGTGAATATATTCATTATAACCATGTATTTAACTTTATATTCAATATGGAAAAAATTATACAACTAAATCTTAAAAATAATTAAAAATAAAATTTATATATTTTTAACGTAAAAAATAATAAATATTACTTTTTAAAAATATTTTATTTGAATACAATATATCAATATTATATTAAATAATAAACTAATTATAAATCCATTTTTTACTAAATTAATATTAGAATTTTGTTATTATATTAAATAATAAATTAATTATAAATCCATTTTTTATTAAATTAATATTAGAATTTTGTTATTTGGACTCATTTCTGGTAAAACCAGAAAGAATGACACTAAGAAAAACATAAAGATGATTAATTCGACACCCAATCTGCAGGTCGTTGGCGTGACAAACTAAGTGGTGAGAATTGTCCAGCATGAACTCTGCTGCCTTTATCCGTCGCTGAAGCTCCTGAACATTGCCATTCCAGCTTACGACTTTCACAGTATTGGAAGGAACTGAGTCTGAAGCGCAGGAAATGTAATTGCCCATTACGAATATTGATTTCCTGTCGATATTTTGCTGCGGTTGAGAGTAATGGAGGAAACGGATTGTAACTGCAGACAAGGTGGGCAACGCATTTATAAGAGTCACATTGATCTCTGGTTACAGCGCGTGAAGGTTCGTCCTTATCACAGAAAGCGGAGAGAAGACACAGAGGAAAAGGCGGAGTTTATGTTGTGCAGAGGCCCACACGCGTTCACGGAGCCAATCAGTCAACTTGTGAGTAAAGTTGCGAAAATCGGGCAGAGCAGGAGAGTCGAGGAAGAAACTTCCGCCATGGAAATAGACGATTAGCAGCAGGCAGAAAATCAAAATCAAATAGAGTGAGCGGGAAAATTCAAAATGTAAAAAGTGCGCCCTTAAAATTCAAATCTCAAAATATAATTAAAATCTTGGATAATTGCCGGAGGTAGAGTGATCGAGTTGCCCGAAATTCTATGGATATGTATGGCTTTCATGGATATGTACCCTGCAACCTAAAATTTGAACCTAGCTTAGAAAATAAAAACTATTTTTCTCAAACCAAAATAGCTCTAATTTTTTAAAAATGGGAGGGGCTAGTTCCCTATAATGGGCACTTTTCTTTCGTACATATATTACATATACATGTCCGAACGAGGCTGACAACCGTCACATCGTGAACCATCACCGGAGAATAAACCAAGATTCTGAATACGCTACAGCACGCGCAGCTCCACGGATTCAAACGTGGCCGAGGGTGTGCAAATCAACTGCCGCGACCGTTACAACATGCACTCACGTACAAACTAACTATTTCTTCCAAACCAAAATAATTCCAATTAATCACAATTAAATTATATATTTAATATATAAAAACATCTGCAACCTAAACTTTAAACCTAAACTTAGAAAATAAAAACTATTTTTCTCAAACCAAAATAACCCTAATTTAACTAACCATTTCTCCCCAACCAAAATAACTCCAATTAACCACCATTAAATTATATATTTAATATACAAAAACATTCCATATTTAAAAAACCTTTAAAACATTTACATTATAAGAAATTTACAATATAAACTTATAACTCTAAACAAATCTCAAATAAATGCTAAGCTGGAAAACAATCAAAAAAAATCCTCCACAACATAGGATCTGCGAGGCTCTTGGAAGATGGCTCACTAAATAGTGTTCCTACTGAAAGTCTTCTCAATTCCAGGGAGCGAACTTCTATTTGCTGCAGTAGCACACAACTGTCACACGATGAAGGGGAAATTTTGGCTGGGATAATGTCTACAGTGAAATGTTACAAATTTTGTTAGCTAAAATAAGGATTTCAGCAGCCCGTCTAGCTCAGTTGGTAGAGCGCAAGGCTCTTAACCTTGTGGTCGTGGGTTCGAGCCCCACGGTGGGCGTTTACCATTTTAGCCTGAATTTTACAATTTTGAGGAAACACGTTAACTGTTTTTGCCTGAATTTTACAATTTCGAGGAAACACGTTAACTGTTTTTGCCTGAATTTTATAATTTTGAGGTAACAGAATTTTACAATTTTGAGGAAACACGTTAACTGTTTTTGCCTGAATTTTACAATTTTGAGGAAACACGTTAACTGTTTTTGCCTGAATTTTACAATTTTGAGGAAACATAGTGTAGTGGGCGTTAACTGTTTTTGCCTGATTTTTACAATTTTGAGGAAACATAGTGTAGTGGGCGTTAACTGTTTTTGCCTGATTTTTACAATTTTGAGGAAACACGTACTGTTTTTGCCTGATTTTTACAATTTTGAGGAAACATAGTTGTTGCATTTTTTTTGTAATTCTTTTTTAGGAGACATTTTGTTGTTGTAATAGTTTTTGGTCTCTGGAATTTTGGTTTTTGGAATGGGTAGTTGTTGGTCTCTGGAATTTTGGTGTTTGGAATTGATTTGCAAAGAATCACATCGATGTTACACTTTCTTAATAAAAAAAATTTTAAAAAGCATCCTGTTGTGGTAGTAGTTACAGTTTTTTGGTAAATTTATTTTAAAAAAACATCCTGTTATAGTAGTTGTTGTTGCACTTTCTTGGTAAATTTCTTTTAAGGAAACATCCTGTTGTAGTAGTTGTTGCACTTTCTTTGTATGACAAATATTTTTTCGAGGAAACATCCGTGGTGTAGTAGTTGTTGTTGCACTTTCTTTGAGGAAACATCCAGTTGTAGTAGTTATTCTTGCACTTTCTTTGTAAAATTTTGAGGGAACATCCTGTTGCAGTAGTTGTTGTTGTTTCTTTCGAGGCAAATGAATTTCACATTTTTGAGGAAACATCCTATTGTATTAGTTGTTGCAGGTTCGAGCCATACAGTGGGCGTTAACGCTTTTAGCCTGAATTTTACAATTTTACTTGTTGCAGTTTCGAGCCCCATGGTGGGCGTTAACAGTTTTAGCCTGAATTTTACAATTTTACTTGTTGCAGGTTCGAGCCCCACGGTGAGCGTTAACAGTTTTAGCCTGAATTTTACCATTTTGAGGAAACATGCTGTTGTAGTACTTGTTGCACTTTTTTAAAAATGAATTTCACATTTTTGAGGAAACATTTAGTTGTATTTTTTTTTGGAGTTGTTTCAGTGAGATTTTTTGGAATTTTTGGTGTTGACAAAAGATTTTGAGTTGAAATCTTGATTTGTGTTATTTAAACTGGTTTTTTTACTTATGATTTCAATACATTCTTACCCAATTTTAGAGAAATTAAACCGGAAAAACTCAACAGAAAACTTCCAAAAAATCTCACTAAAAACAAGCTATTTTCTTTTTAGGCAACTTCTTATTGCATTTTGAATTTTAGAGAAATTAGACCGGAAAAAACTTTCAAAAAAACTCACTAAAAACAAGCTTGTTTTTAGAAAACATCTTATTGCATTTTCTTTTGAACATATCTTATTGCATTTTCTTTTTAACATTTTCTTTTTAACATACATCTTATTATAGTAGTTGTCGCATTTTAATTTTACATTTGCTTTAAGAAACATTTTGTTGTAGTAGAGGAAACATCTTGTTGTACTTTGTTTAGAGGTTTGAGGAAACATTTTGTTGTAGTATTTGTTGCATTTTTTTTTCACGCAAATGAATTTCACATTTTTAATAAACATTCTATTGTAGTAATTGTTGCATTTCCTTTCGAGTTGCATTTTCATTCTAGGCAAATGAATTTTACATTTTATTTTTTTTTTATAGGAAACATCCTGTTGTAGTAGCGGTTGCACTTTCTTCCGAGGCAAATGAATTTCACATTTTAGAGGAAACATCGTGTTTTAGTAGTTGATGCACTTTCTTTCGAGCAAATGCATCTGGCTGCAATCACTTATTAAAGGGCGTATTTAATCATTCCTGGAACCAAAAAAATAAACATACCGGGACCAAAAAAAAATACATCTTGCTGTGCCAGAGTTGCAGCAATTGTTGCACTTTCTTTCGACGCAAATGCATCTGGCTGCAGTCACTTATTAAAGGGGTATTTAATCATTCCTGGAACCCCCAAAAAAAAATCATCTTGCTATACCAGAATTGCAGCAAACTGCCAGCCAAAAAAGAAAGGGGTAGTTGCATCGTGTAGTTGTTGTACTTTCTTTCGAGGCGTTACTGTTTTGTTGCATGTGGCTGCCGTCACTTATTAAAGGGGTATTTAATCATTCCTGGAACCCAAAAAAAATACATCTTGTACCAGAGTTGCAGCACGCTGCAATTTCGCTCGGAAAATTAGTTTTTGTCATAATTAAAAAATCTGATCAGTTTAAATTTTTTTATTGTGGAAATTGATTTAGCATTATCAAAAACTCCATTGTCACCCAAAATCTTGGAGATTTATTTCTAAAATTTCAGTAGGATATTTGTCAAAATCATGATAAAGTTTCCACTATTTTCTGGGCAGAATTGTGCCCTGGTTAGATTACTCTAAAAAAGGAAAAAACACATCTCCCTGTAGTAGAGTTGCAACTCCTTTCCACAAAGCATTAATATCATAGTTTACATTGATGGAAAAGAGGAAGATATTATAGTGGTGCCCATAGTTACATGCCTACTGCTCCCAGGGATTGGAGAGCAAGTATCCCACAAGTATTCCAGGCTCCCGCTTTCATGAAAGCTTGAGAGCTGGTAGGAAATGTTCCAAAGTACTTTGAAGTTTTTTGGGAGCTTCACTACAATGGTTTTGGGGTTTTAGGTACCTATTTCAAGCAGATTTTCACCTTTGGGGTACTTATGTTGAGCAGAGGTCACAAAGAGAGAGCCTATATTGAGCAAAGGTCACAAAGAGATAGTCATTTTATAAATTTCCTAACTTGAATTAATCAGTGTCATTTTATAAATTTCCTAACTTGAATTTAGAAATTGAATATAATATAAAGTTGCATGAAATCACATAATAATCAAGTAATAACAACCTTTTTCTGGTTTGGGAGTTACTCATATTTCTTTGTTGGCAAGGAATTTAATTGATAAATTGTTAACACATTAATATTGTGATTATTTGTGTTTTAAAATTCAATTTTTTTACATATTTAATTGCAAGATAAAATTTGATTAACAAATTTTAAATAAAAATAACTGGAGAACAAGAAAGGATTATACTATAAACCATGTGGACAGGTCCCAAAATACTCAAGCAGATGAACTATCAAAGAAAGGGCTCCAAACTCAAATAGGCAAATGGAAAATGAATATAACAATGGGAATGAAATGCACCAAATTCAGGATTTTTCACTTCCGGGTACATAATTCTCTCCCGTCACACATCAGGCCCTGGTATGTACCATGAACCTGTTCTTTGTTTTTTTCTCAAAAAGGCATACGCACATACCATGAACCTGTTTTTTGTTTTTTTTCTCAAAAGGCATACGCTTCTCAGATTTTGCAAGTATCGCCTGTTTTGGTTTTTTTCACCTATTTCCAGATTCTATTCTTGGTAAGGTTTTGTATGGTATAGATTGTATCCTGCACCTTTGCAGTTTGTCTTTTTATTGCGCTGAATGTCCATAAACCTGTTTTTTGTTTTTTTCAAAAGGCATACGCTTCTCAGATTTTACAAGTATCCCCTCTTTTGGTTTTTCTCACCTATTTCCACATTCTATTCTTGGTAAGGTTTTGTATTGTACAGATTGTATCCTGCACCTTTGCAGTTTGTCTTCTTATCGGGCTGCATGTATTAGCTTTCCATCTTTCTGTTTGTATTGGGACTCAATGGTTATAATACAATCATGTTTTTTTTTCATACTGAAAAAAAAACTCATACAATGCAAGTGATGTCCAATTTAAATATCCCAAACTAGACAGATGGAAGATCTAAAAATTTCGCCCGAGAATAGTTCTCACATGCAGCTTTTGACCTTCCAGAGACAAAAAGAACCATCTGAATCTTTGTAAGTAAGGGTACAGACCATAAACAAACCGAATCTTCATTGTGTTGCGAATAAATCTCAAAAAAGGCAGCGGTTTTTGATCCGAATCTTCATTGTGTTGCGAATAAATCTCAAAAAAGGCAGCGGTTTTTGAAACTGCAATTCGAAAGTTTATAAAATTGCAATTCGAAACTGCTCTTAGTTTACGAGAAGCAGTGGCATTTACTCTATGTAACAAAATTGTAAAGAGTTTGAGAAGATGAACCAGCTATGGAAAGTGGGATAAATCTTACTATAATCCAGAAGTTTTAGATTTTATTTATTTTAATTATTTTTGTGTAGGTTTAAGATTTATTTTTTTAATTAGTGTATTTTTAAAATCTAATAAATTTATATTTTTTCAAACTTAATAATAAAAAGCTTTTATAAAATTTATTAAGTTATTTATAATTTAAAAATAACAATTTGTAATTGAGTTTAGAGGTTTATTTTATAATAAAATGTTTTGATGTACATGTTATATAAAATACTTTAAAATCAACATGTATATATTATATATAGTTTAAAAAAAATTATGTATATGTCATATAAAGTTATTGAAAAAAAATATACCGGTTAAAATGTTTGAAGTGGTTTCACTATTTTATAGTATCTCGTTATTCTTTAGATATATAGTTTTTGTCAAAATCCAACAAATGTTTTTCGGGTTTACAAGTCTAAGTTATGTACTCTATATAGCATGAAAATTACATTGTATTTTGCACTCTAAAAAAAGTTTGCACTTGAAGAAATTTAATTCTTATGTTAGATCCATGCTTAATATGGATCTATACATTTATTGATGTTTTCCATTATTCAAAGATTTTCTGAATATATATATATATATATATATATATATATATATATATATATATATATATATATATATCATTTTTGAATGTATAAATGCAATGCATTCAAAGACTTCAAAATTTCATTTGGCATTTGGATTATGTAAACTACACAATTTAAATTATAACTCTAACAAATATTTACTGCATTTTACAAAATTGACTAAAAAACATACCTGAAAATGGGTCAAAATGTAGAGTAAGACTACTTCAAATATTTTAAGTATCATAATTTATTTTTTTCAATTTTTTTTAAACCATATAATATATATATATATATAGAGTTGAGATTGAAACATTTTATTTAACGTGGAAATCTTTTATGTATACACATTATCCACATTAATTATTTTTTGTTATTAATATATTTTTAAGTATATTTCAAAATTGTATAGACTACATAATTTAAATTACGACTCTATTACAAAATTGATTAAAATATATACTTGAAAAGAGTCAAAATGTAGAAAAGTATAATTACTTGAAATATTTTGGCCATAATAATTTATATTTTTCAATTTTTTTCATACATATATACAGCTTGAGTGGGCCTAATGGTTAAGAGCATGTGTTTCCTCCTAAGAGGTCACAGGTTCAAAACCAGAGGGGGGTAGAGTATGTAAAATTAGGAGTCAAATCACTGCGCAGAGGTGGGTCCCTTGTCCCACAAACAAGGGGATCTCATATACCAATTTGGTGTCTGGCTTAGCTCTGACCTTAAAAATAGATATTATTATTATTACTATTATTATTAATATATTCATAATTGAGATTGAAATAAATTATAAAAATATTTTATTTATTCACATTAATTATTTTTTACTTAATTTTGCATATTAAAATATTTATAATCTACATTGAATTTTATTATTATTATTATTGATATAGGAAACAAGGGGGTCTCATATACCAATTTGGTGTTTGGCTTGGCTATATTCATAATTGAGATTGAAATAAATTATAAAAATATTTTATTTATTCACATTAATTATTTTTTACTTAATTTTGCATATTAAAATATTTATAATCCACATTGAATTTTATTATTATTATTATTATTATTGATATAGGAAATAAGGGGGTCTCATATACCAATTTGGTGTCTAGCTTGACTTTGACCTTAAAAATAAATATTATTATTATATTCATAATTGAGATTAAAATAAATTATAAAAATATTTTATTTATTCACATTAATTATTTTTTAATTAATTTTACATATTAAAATAATCATTATTATTGTAGGAAATTGCTACACAGTAGACATGACATTGTGGTCTAAACCAAAACTCATTATCATGACAAAAGTCGAGGAGAATAGATAATAAGTCATATAAATAGGAGAGAGTGTGTTCAAGAAATTCACCAATTTCTTAAGTTTTGAAATCAAATTAATAAATATGAGAAGATGATATAAGTGGTATATAATATTGTATATTGTAATTAATATAAATTATCTCCACATATGTTTCTTATCATTGTTATTATTTAGTGGTAATATTAATATTTTTTTATAAGATATTAAATGTTAATGATATAATTGAGGATTATTAGTGATATTAACTAAACAGTATTAGATGTATATAATATTATTATATATTTTAATTATTATTAATTATTGAAAGTTATGTTAATGAAGTTATTTATTATTATTGTCATTATTAGTTACATTAAAAAATTTAATAAGTTATTAATTGTTAATGCTTTTAATTAAGGAAAGGAAGAGGGTGAGGTGTAGAATGTGTTATCATTGCGGGAAAAATCTTGGCAAGGTAACTTTAAACTTTTTTAGGTTGAAAGATGACCCTTCAATCCGAAGAGGGATCTCTTCCTAAAACTCAACTACTCTAGATATTGAGTTTTGTGGCCAGATTTAGTTTGTATGATAAAATTGGTTGGGTTGTTTATAAAACACACTATTGGGCATGGAGTCCAGTTCTAACAAGTAAAACTATAGATCCAATGAGCAAGCTATAAAAATCATGATAGCAGCAAATATTTTGCCAAATTGAGAATTTGGAAGAAAAGAATTGAAGTGAGATGAATTTTATAGCTGATTGAGGTAAAAAATACTAATGATTGATAAATACAAGAAATGAGCATCAATGAATCCCAATCTCAAATACTAACATTTTCAAACATGAAAGAAAGTTTTTATAACAAAGAGGAAACTGATAGGGAACTACAACAAATGAGTTTCCTATAAAATGCTCATAAAAAACTGTAATATATTTAAGACTCTCAAATATACTAGAATGCAAAATGTTTTTAGTAAAATCCAGCATTTTTCCCTTCAAAAATTGTCTTTATAGGAAAGACAGCAAACTAAAACAAGTTTCTAGCAAAACTTAATTTCAAAATCTAAAAATAATAACATGCTTTATCAAATACATGCATATAGAAAACTTCATAATCCTATCTGCATCTAAAGAACATGTTGTTGATGGAGTCATGGTTGGAGATAACGATCAGCAAGTCGAATTTGGTGAGGTGGCATCCAAGTCAACAACTGTCCATGAGCTTTTTCCTCATGAAATCCTGAAAAATAAGGTCCAGTGATCCCTTCGAAAATCCAAAACTGTGATAGATGTTAGAAAATCGAGGGGTTTTTCTAAATGGGTCCATTATGGACAAAAATCTCTTTCGGTTTTGAAAAAATAATTCTCATTTTTTTGGAATATGATTTTGAAAACAATTACTAAAACGAAAAACAACCTTATATCCCTTTGAATATTTCAAACCATAACACTTGTTAGAAAAACAAGAGTTTTTTTTTTTTAAATGGGTTCGTTGTGAACAAAAACCTCTTTCGATTTTGTAAAATTCATTCTCACTTGTTTGGAAAACATGCTCGAAATTACTGTGTTGTACAAGAAAAATAGAGTTTTTAACTGGCCATTTTTACAGAAAAACGTTGATAAGCTCAATTTCTTCATAAAACATTATCAGAATATTAAAATGTTGATTAAAATGTTGATAGCCCCACTATCGATGATTTCCCTTTTTATTACAAACCAACTATTCTCACAACCTATTGCATACTTTTGATTATATTTTGTTTATGAGATGAGTTAGAGTTGGATATTTTGCTTTGTGATCTAATGTGCATGTAATGCATGAATAAAGGATAAAAACAAGGAAAAATGCAAGAATAAAGGATAAAAGCAAGGAACTGTGGCAAAGACCTTGGTCAAAACTCGAATGGGACAAGGGAGAGGAATTATAGGAGGCAAATCCTCCTCATTTACTACCCCTCCATTCGAATATTCCTCCATCAGCTCGGAGTGCAAACAGCCAAATCATGAAGACTAAAAGACAGTCGAGCAAGTGAAAGTTATGTAAACCAGTTTATCTTGAGTGGGGAGCCAAGCCTCCCTAATGGGAAGGAAGTCGTTGGAAACTTCAGATGTATAAGTAGAGAGGGTTAGGACCTCAAGAGAATTTGGATTCTTATTGTAAAACTCTACTTTATTTCTGAGTTGCAAGACTTGTGACAGTTTGTTATGTAATCCATGGTTTTTATAATAAAGATGAGTTATGTTTTGAGCCAGCACTGAGTTAACTCAGAGGGTTGAAGCTCTTGGGTTAGGGCCCAACCCGAGCAGCCAAAGCTCCTCTTTATTGTATGTGTATGCTAGAATAGATTTCTAGTTTTTTTCATTTGCTTAAGTAGCTTCCGGGTTTTCTGTTCATTTGCTTAAGTAGCTACATTTCCACTACAACAGTATAGCATAGCTTCCTAGTTTTCTGTTCATTTGCTTAAGTAGTTGCATTCCCATTACAGTAGTGATTAGATCGATTGTGCTTTATTTTACTTCCATTTGTGTTTTTTTTTTGAATTAGCAGGTTAGATAGGAGAAAAAGATCACCATAAGATTGTCCGCAGGTGTCGCGGCCTCGCCTCCTCCCTTTGGGACCATGACTTGAGGAAAAGACCCTTCAGTAATCCCAAAAACACAGGTTTCTAGTTCTCTCATGAGCTTTCGAGTTTGTTGTTTGATGCAGTTACTTGTTCACCCTCACTGGTTTTTTTGTCATTTTCATTGAAACCTCCTTCAGCATGTTCTTCATGCATAATCCCCTTACCGTTTGATCCACAACAAACATGCCCAATCACCGTCCAATTCATTAGTTTATCCACCTGCCACCTCGCCTGAAGTCTTCCACCTACTTTATGAGCTTTAAATCCCCACTGTCGATTTTCCTTAACTGATCCGACAGCTATCGCATCACCTCAACACTTTATGTGCTTTAAACACCCACCATTGATCTACCTCGCCTGATCCTATGGCTATCACGTCACCCGATTGCCAACTAGCTTGGCCGATCTCCACCGTTGATCTGTCTAGCTTGATCTGACCGCTATCGCGCAATCTCACATGGATTCTTGCACGACCGTTATCCGCCCAAGAGCACGTGAAAAAAGTGGTTTTCTCGTTCTACATGTCGCTCAGTTAGGCTAATCGTGTGAAATTCAGTAATACATCTTCCAGCTTTAAGGGCGCACGAGAAACGGCTTACCTCTTTTGAAACCCACTCCATCATTTCCGCACATTTTCTTCCCACGATATGATCTCCACCATCCATCCTCCGATTAATCTTGTCCGTCCACCTCTTGACTTAATCTCCGCGATAAGATTTCTGTCATTCATCTCCTGTTAACCCTGTCTGTTCATCTAGTCACTAAACCACTCGCGATACGATCTTCGTCGTCCGTCCTCCAATTAATCATATTCGCCCATCCATTCACTTAATTCCTCATGATAAGATTCTCACCGGTCATCTGCTTCGTCACCCTATTCATCCATCCATTCACTTAATTCCTCGCAATAAGATCTCCATTGTTCATCTGCTTCGTTACCCTGTTCGTTCCCCTATTCACTAAACTGTCCGCGATAAGATCTCTGTCATTCATCCTATTCGTTAACCCTGTTCATCCATCTATTCGCTTAAGCCCCCGCAATAATATCTCCACCGTCCATCTTCTGTTCGTTGATCGATCCAACAGTCCCTATGCACTATTGTGTCCTTACGTCCTCCTTTCACCAATTTCGATCTCCGACTACTTTTCCGCTTGAAAACAGACTTAGTCTAGTTTCTTTGCTTGCACCTTAGTATAGTTTGATGCTCTTTACTTCTGCAACTTAGATAGCAACATTAGGTTAGTGATTGATTTAGCAATTCTGCTTAGCATAGTTGTTTAATTGGTTAATTAGGTTATGGTGTGAGTTAGCATTACATGTTGTTTTCTTCATTACTACAGTAGAGTAGCTCTCTCTTAGAATAAATTTTCTCTTCTTCCATCAAAGAATCAAGCTTCTTCTGACCCTATAAAAGTACCCCTGGGGTCTCTTGCTAGGTGAACAGTGACGACAGGCAGGACTTTCGCTTCTACTTGTGCATATAGCACTGTCACCTCCAAGTTTGTACGAACCCCGGGTTGATAAGTAAAGTTGGTAGCCCTGGGAGTTGCAGCGTTCTTGTTGCAATACCTAGGCTCATCACTTTTTGACGTTGTTGCCGGGGAGGTGTCTAAGTAGAATGTGATTACTGCTTTTTTCTATTTCTAGTCTCCAATTTTCTTCCATTGGTTTATTTCTGCAAAAGTAATCTAGTTTCTTCCTTTCTTTTAGTTGTCATTATCTGTTTTCCTTTCCATTCAGCAAGTAGTTTCTTTGTTAGTAGCTTCCTTTCTTTCATTTGTCATTATCTGCTTTCCTTTTCATTCTGCAAGTAGAATTTCAATTCAGCAAGTAGTCTTTTTCTGTCAATAGTCTTCCTTCAATCAGCAATTTCATTCTACAAGTAGTTTTTCTTGCTAGTGGTTTTTCATTCAATCAACAATTTCCTTTCTGCAGAGTACTTTCCAGGTTAAAAAAAAAACTTACAAAAACCAACCCAAAAACGTTTCCTTTCATGCCTTGTAGGAATAGGGACAATTCAGGGAAATTCTTGACAAATACCCCCACTGCATCCAACAGTCAACCTTCTCTCTTCTTCAGTGACGGTGAATTGGAAGACCCTTTAGGTGAGAAATCTTACATATTTGAGGAACCTACATGGGAAGAAGAAGAGGAAGAACCCATTCCTACTGAACCAATGGCTGAAAACCGAAATGGCAGAGAAAATAGAGAGAGAATTGAGGGTGCCTTCCCCATTAGGGAGACCAATGGGGACACTAAGATGAAGAATATAAGCCCCTCTACTCTACCTCATTTCCATGGCCTGGCCATAGAGGACCTTGACACTTTCCTATTTGAGTTTGGTGTTATATGCTGAATTTATGACTATGCATATGATGAGAAAAAGTTAAAATTGTTTCCATCTACCCTCAAAGATGAAGCATTGCACTAGTTCATGGGTTTACCTGGAGATAGCATCACAAATTAGGCTCAGATGCAACAGACTTTTAACAAAAAAATATAGGGACTATTGTAGGTAAAAGGATACTAAAGAAGAGATTTTCAAGATGACCATAGGCCAGGATGAATCCTTAGAAGACTACGAAGAAAGTTTCCAGCTCGGTTACAAAAAGGCATGGTGCACACTTGACCTTGAGTCACTGAAGTTGGTCCTGCTTAGAGGAGTAAGGGAGGATCTTCTGGATACCTTACATATGATAGCAGGAGGAGATATTTACCAATTATCCTATGAGGATATTAAGACTATCTTTAGAAACCATTCTAGGGCAACCAGGAAAAAGGGTAGGGGTAGTCAACCTATGGCCAGTACATCATCCTCCAACTCATCCATCAAGGGTGAAATTGGAAATAGGCTAGAAGATTTCAAAAGTGATATGTTGCAAACCCTTGCCTTGTAATTGGACACCATGAACATCAAAAGGAAGCAAGAGGAAGTAGAAGGAGCCCTGGCCATCTTTTGTCCTAGATGCACCGAGAGGCATCCTAGGAATGAATGTCCATTGAACTGTATTAAGATTTGCTTAGTGGGTGAAGAAAACAACTCCATAGGCAAGTGCCCTTCTTTACCTAGACTCAAACCTGTATATCAAGGAGCTAAAGGGGTCACTGAGCAGCTTTGCTACATCAACCAAAGGAGACCTCCTGGGCCTAGACCATACTAGCAGGGTATGCAAGGGTCATCCCATGCATATTACAACCCCAACCAAACCATAACTATACATTCTTGGGGAACCCCTACTCATCCTTCCTGGTCTACACCCCCTCCTTGGTCCTATACATCTCCGTATCATTCCCAGCCAGCCAGCCAAGCATTTCAACCTTATGTTCGGCCACAACATCAATGGAATACCCCACTCTAGGGGTGGAGACCCCAATTCAACAATGTTCCAGACTATTTCCTCCACCACCTACCCAAACACAACCCCTACACTCTGCTCCACCCAAAAAACCCCAGATGCCTACCCAGCTAAATCTGAACCCAAACAATAGGCAGGCTCAACAAGAATACAGGGGAGAGACATCATACCCAGCTTATGCTATAGAAGTCCAAGAGGTCAACCTAATATCTAGGAGAATTCTCCGTGATAACCAACCTCCCTCTCCACATAGGGAGGTTGAGGAAGAAAGAGAGGAAAGCAACCTTAAAGTAAATCCACCCTTTCCTGAGAGATTAGCCCAACCACTCCAGCCTACCCCAGAAGAAACTGAACTTCTGGGAGAATTGAAAAATCTATGTGTAAAGATCCCCCTTCTCCAGGCAATCAAGGATGTTCCCATTTACAATAAGTTGATTAAGGAGAAGTGCTTCAAGCATCCAGGAAGAAGAAAAAGGGATGCCCCTACCATTAATTTCATTGGGCAGTTGTTTGACTTAATGTTGGGGCAGGTAATATGTCCAAAATATTTGGACCCTAGAAGCCCTGTAGTAGATGTGCACATCAATGGCACCATTGTCCCACACACTCTGATTGATCTTGGGGCTGCCATTAATGTGATGACCAAGGACACCATGCTCAAGCTCAACCTCCAAGGGTCATTGAGGAAGACCACAACAGTTCTGGAACTTGCAAACCATTCCACAGTCACCCCTAAGGGAATTGTGAAGGATGTGATAGTCTCCATTGACTTCTAGAAGTACCCTGCAGATTTTCTAGTTCTCCAGCCTAAGGCTAAGCTTACTGGTTACCCTCGCATCCTTGGGAGGCCATGGTTAGCCACAATTAATGCTTACATTAGCTGTAGAGCTGGGAATATGACCATAAAGAATGGGCATATGTCCAAACATTTAGTCCTATACGCTCCTGTTCAACCTAACCTAGAGCATGATTTACCTTTATGGTTGGAGGAGGAGGAAGAAGATGAGGTTTATTCTGCCCAACTTTATGCTTTGGAAGCAACCATAGGAGGAGGACAACAAGACGAGGATGACCTAATTGAATACCTACTCCAAAGTCCAACTCCTAGTTCACTTCCATTAGAAGAAGAAGTAAGGGAAACCCAGAACAATCATCCAATTGACTTATGCTTGGCCAATTCCAACCCACCCCATGTCAAAAACATAGAATTTGGCCCAGAGAAAACCTTGAAAATTAATCCATCTCTTTTTGCTTTAGAAGAGGAAAAACTATGCAACATGTTGAGAGAAAACCTAGAAGCCTTCGCTTGGAGTTATAAGGAAATGAAGGGAGTACACCCCTCAGTGTGTACTCACCACATATACATCAAAGAAGGTTGCAAGCCAGTCAGGCAACCACAAAGGAGGATGAATCCAGCTCTTAAAGACATAGTCAAAGAATCATTTACCCTATCTCAGACAGTGAGTGGGTCTCTCCTTTAGTGTTAGTTCCCAAGAAAAATGGTAAGTGGAGGATTTGTGTTGATTATAGGGAGTTGAACAAAGCCACAAAGAAGGATCATTTTCCCCTACCCTTCATTGACCAAGTGCTAGATGGCCTGGCAGGGAAGAAGTTTTTCTCCTTCCTAGATGAATTCAATGGGTACAACCAAATCTAAATTTGCCCAGAAGACCAGGATAAGACCACATTCACCTGTCCTTGGGGTACTTTTGCCTATAGGGTCTTTCCTTTTGGCCTAGGCAATGCTCCTACCACTTTCCAGAGAGAAGTCTTGAGTATTTTTATTGAATTAGTACATGATGCTATGGATATCTATATGGATGACTTTACACCTTATGGCTGTGACTTTAAAGAAGCCCTGACAAACCTAGGAAAAGTATTGCACAAATGCATTGAAATGAACCTGTCTCTTAGTATAGAAAAATGTGAATTCTTAATGGCTAAAAGCACTGTGCTAGGTGATTCAATATCTCATCAAGGACTGCAGGTGGACCCAAACAAAATAGCAATCATCCAAAGGGTCCCACCTTCACAAAAGCAGAGAGATGTCAGGAGTTTCTTAGGGTTATTTGGATACTACCGAAGGTTCATAAAGGACTTCAGCAAGTTGGCCTCTCCTTTGTTTGGGTTGTTGGCCAAAGATTCTGCGTTTATATGGTCAAAAAGTTGTCAAGAGGCCTTAGTCATTCTAAAGGGTAAGTTAATCACTGCACCAATCCTTAGAGGCCCAAACTGGGCCCTCCCTTTTCATATTCATGTTGATGCCTCACACAAAGCCATAGGAGCAGCCTTAGGTCAGGACGAGGAGAAATTTCCCTATGCCATCTATTTTATCAGTAAGAACCTGTCAAAGGTTGAGCTAAACTATATTGTGACCGAAAAGGAACTCCTGGTTTTTGTGCATTCATTAAACAAATTTAGGTATTACATTACAGTATATCAAACATTTGTGCATACTAATCATGTTGCAATCAAATATTTAATGAACAAACCAGATGTGAATGCTAGAATTATAAGATGGTTGCTTTTATTACAGAAGTTCAATCTAACTATTGTTGATAAGCTTAGTAAGGAAAATGTTGTTGCAGACTTTCTATCTAGGATGAATCTACCTGCAGGTGAAGAAGGAATGGTGGATGACTAGTTACTAGATGAGCATTTGTTTGCTATTTCAGTTCTCTCCCCGTGGTTTGCTGATATAGCAAACTATTTGGTATCAACACAATTCCCACCAAACTTGCCCTCCAAAGAAAAGAGCAAGATAGTAAGGAAAAGCGCCCCCTTAACTTGGATTGAGGGCAATCTATTGAAACTTGGCCCAGATCAAATCTTGAGAAGGTGTGTAAGGGAAGAGGAAGTTTTTGACATCCTTCTGACTTGTCATGATGGGCCTTGTGGAGGTCACTTTGTAGCAAAGAGGACAGCATTCAAAGTGTTGCAAGCAAGCTATTATTGGCCTACTCTTCATCAGGATGTGAAAAAGTACATTAGTCAGTGTGATTGGTGCCATAGGATGGGAAAGCCTAATCCAAGAGATGAAATGCCCCTACAACCTCAAGTGACTTTTGATCCATTTGACAAGTGGGGCATGGACTTCATTGGGCCTATCAACCCTCCTTCAAAGCAAAAGCAGTACATTATTGTGTGCATTGATTATTTGACTAAGTGGGTTGAAACCAAGGTGATTAAAGCAGCAACAAAAGAGAAGGTGGTTGAGTTCCTAAGGGAGAACGTATTCTACAAATTTGGGTACCGTAGAGAACTAGTGACAGACCAAGGTAGCCGATGTACCTCCAGCGTGATTGAAGAACTGCTCAGCGATCACAAAATCAAGCATAGGACCTCCACTCCTTATCATCCACAAGCTAATGGGCAAGTGGAGGTGACCAACAAGGCATTGGAGAACATCTTAACCAAGGTAGTGAGCAACAACAGGAAGGATTGGGCAGAGAGACTAGTTGAGGCCACCTGGGCCTATAATACAACATGGAAGACCACCAGTAGATTTACACCCTATGAGCTGGTCTATGGGGAAAAGGCTTTGTTGTCCATTGAGTTTGAAAATAACACATTGAGGATGGCAGCCCAACTAGATTTGGATCTCAGTCATGCACAGAAAGAAAGATTGTTCCATTTGAATGGCTTGGATAAATTCAGAATGCAGGCCCTACATACAGAGATAGTTCAGCTTCAAAGGAAGATCTGGCATGACAAACATATCAAGGAAAAGTAATTTTAAGAGGGAGGCTAGGAATTTTTATATGATTCTAGGTATAAAGACTTCAAGGGAAAGCTAAGGACAAGATGGCTCGAACCTTATGTGGTGCAAAGATTCCATGATAATGGTTCAATGCAAATCAGAACTATAGATGAAGAACCCATTCCATTGCTTGTTAATGGACACCGATTGCAAATGTACAAGAGGCCTTTATCAAAACTAGAGTTCATTGAAAATATCAATAAGACATTGATGATGGTGGAGCAAGTTCCATCTCCTCCCTCATCAGGGCACTGAAAAATAGAAAAAACAATAAGATTCAAGTGAAAACCTCCATGAGGTGCCTGAGTCCCATCTTTGGGTTGAAAACCTCGTAAGGCGGCCCAAGGATGAGAAAAAATGAAAAAGAGTAAGAAGATCCCTGGGTGAAAACCTTCCTTAAGGCACCCAGGGAAGATATCTAGGGTGAAAACCTCTCTAAGGAAGCCTAGGTGTTTTTAAAATATATATATAATAATAAAAGAAAAAATACATAATTGTTATTTGCAGGTGGGTGAGAAAGACAATCAAGGAGCAAAGAGAAGATCCAAAGGGAACCCTACCTCACATATATTCATCTCCTCCACTCCTTACCATGCATCCCTCCATCAATTCCATTGTTTTTTTACTTCATTGCTTCAATTTAAGGTGAAGATTGTGTTTTCTATAGGATCCCCTGAATGGTAGGTTGGTTAGGTCCCCAAAATTCATTCTAGACATGATCTAACCCCTCACCTCATCCATTACCATCATCCATGCACTCACACACACTCCTACTCCCTTTGTCCATTCATTACAACATCCTCACAACACCATCTAGCAACATGATCAAGAAATTCTAAGGGAGACACCAAACATTGCCAAGTGGTAATCTAGGAGCTACACAGCAGCAGCAGCATCAGATCTGCAGTCACAGACACCATCAGCAAATAGCAGAGGAGGAAGAAGAATGACCATGCAACAAATGAACAATGCAACACCTCTGATCCTCGACAAACTGTAGCATGGCATCGAGACCACAGGTAAGTATCCCACTCACTCACTCATATGCATCATTTGATCAAAAGTTGTAAAGGTTACGAGGTAGTTGGTTTGTAAGTGAAAAGGTGGCCAGTTAACTTGGCCACCTTCGTTCAGTCATCACATACAAAGCAAAGTGTCCTCTCACACATGGCTGCAGTCAACTCAAAGAACAGAGGAGGAGTAGGACAAGAAGTGGTTAACTATGGATTTAACAACTGTGGGAGCTGATTACAAGGAGTGGGAATGATGAGGTGGTATAAAGGGAAACAAAACATCGTTTGCATGCATTCATGCATTCCACCTCCTTAAAACTCCCTCACTCAAGTAGCTCTCATAACTCTGGCCACCCACTGGAAGCAAGGATCCATCGTTCTGCAAGAGAATTCCTACAAGAACAGTCTACAGGAGCAATCTACGGGATACATAGAGGCAGTCTATAGGATAGGAAGAGAGGGGCTCAAGAGGGAATATTAAGAGAATTATCCACTGCCACCATTCTAAAGAGGTAGGATCTAAAAATCCATCCCCATTTACAAGCAAATGAACTAGAAGTCCTCTAAAAAGCTAGTGGATTACATACACAAGAAACTCTGTTTTCTCAAGAATTTTCTCATTCCCTCACTCCACACAGCAGAATCCATGCCATTGTTATAGTTAGAGGGCTCACTATAAATCTCACCCCAGAGTTCATCAGTAGGTTCACCACACTTCCCCTAGGGATTGCATGGGGAAAAGAAGACAAATCAGACAGTCAGGTGGCAAAAAGGAAAATTTTTTTAGAAGGTGAAGAACCCACAGAGGATAAAAATGGAGTAAGGAGGGACAGTCTACCATACCTATGGAGTGAGGTAGGCTACCAACTCATCAAATATATCTCATATGAGGGTAGATACAATTTTTTTTATGGCTTCCATTTTAGGATGCTTGAAGAACTAAGATTTGGGATAGAAACACCAGTTCACCAAAGACTTGGCATAACCTACTTCTTGATGCACTCACTCATAGACTCCAACAACAAAGTAAAGGAAGGGAATTCCCAATAGTTGGCTCACCTGGTTTGATCAGAATTCTCATTGAGGATTCCCTCCAAAACCTCAGGATCCCTGTAAAATGGTCGGTCTTCAGAGACTTACCAGCAGAAGATGACATCAAAACCCTCATCTATGATGTTAGTCCTTCTATCAGAGAGGAAGAAGGCATTGAAACATAAGGGGAAGAACACAAGAAGGAGTCACCTAGGGTGCCTCCAAAGGTCCCTGAGAGGACAGCTGCAGGAAAAGGAAAACCAACTAGCATGTATGGCCAACCTCTCCTTGGAGGCCATCCAATGTAGGATGCCAGCTAAATCCTATGCTCTTTACCTCAGAGAACAATAGCTGCAATTTCATATTAAAACACTAGCACAAAGGGCCACCATGCCATTTTAGGAGTGCAGGCAGTTTATTGATCTTTGTGATCAAAGTGCACTAGAGGATAGGGCCAAAAAGGTTGAGTTTTACTTGCACAACATGGCCCTCATAGACATGAATATCTGGGATCCTAATGCAGAGTTAGGAGATCTACTATTAATGGCTTTGGAATCATCGATGAACCACGAGAAGTCAAGGGCTGTAGAGATGAAAAGAATATTGGCCAGAGAGCAAAATGAACCTCTTTTCATCAAAGCTAAACAATCAAATCCCATGGCCCTAATCAGCACCCATAATCTAATTGCAAATGATCCTCAACTGGCACCTAGATATCTTGTTACCCAAGAGCAAGCAATTTCACATTTTGAGGATATGTTTAGGCTGCTACGAGATGATAATATACATGCCTGCTAAAGGATATGGAAAACACTTCCACACAGCTTGAAGATCAGAGAATGTCACTCCCCTCAAAGGTTGAGAGAGGCACTCAACAAGACACCTATGTATAAGCAATCAATGCAAAGGTTGCAGGTCAATTGGATAGGCCTAAAACTTAGTCCACCACTACTCCTAGGGATGCTAGAAGGGATACAAGAAGAAGAGGAAAAGAGGCTATGGGAATAAGTAGAAAGGAAAGCGGGTTTCTATAAACAAGAAGAAGAGACCACAACAGAAGCATGGGATGTCAGAGAGGCTACCAGAGCCATGGAGGATATGGACATTAACTAAGTTGCTTAGAGGATGAGCAACACTTTCAGTAGGGGGGTGATGATGAGCCTCATAATTGGGTAATTATATCGGCCTTAATTCACCTCCTGGCTTAGCCAAACCAACTATTCTCACAACTTATTGCATACTTTTGATTATATTTTGTTTATGAGATGAGTTAGAGTTGGATATTTTGCTTTGTGGTCTAATGTGCATGTAATGCAGAAATAAAGGATAAAAGCAAGGACAAATGCAGGAATAAAGGATAAAAGCAAGGAACTGTGGCAAAGACTGTTGAGTCTTGAAAATGTCATTCATTTCCATTACACTTTCACTATTATGTCCATTATATCACCCCCATTTCACCTCCATTTCACTACTATGTCACCACATTCATCCCACTTTCATTATCATTGGGCCACATTTATGTTTTTCCAATCTTTATTAATTCTAAGCCTTTTAAGTGAATTTGTGGTTAAAAATTAGAAAATAATGTGCATATGCTTATACCTAACAAATGGGTTGAGATTGTTGACATGTGTAGGTTGAAAGGAGGCTTCTAGAAGACCCTTATGTGGCACTCTAAGGCCAAACTCGAATTTGAGTGGAAAGAATCATGGGATCATGAGGATATGTGTCACATCTCCTAATTGTATTGTAACTCTAAGAAGACATGTGTATTATCAGTTCCTATTTTAATCAGGACTCTAGGGGTAGAGGGAGAGATTCATGGACTCTCATTAATGAGATGGCTTCTCATCTTTTTGTATAAATAGGAGATATCTCTCCTTCATTTGAGGGCTTAGAGCTTAAAGTTTGGAGTTCTTAAGTCTTTTAGCTTGTGAGTTCTTTAGTTTGGAGTTTGTAGTTCTTCCTTGATGGCTTTTGAAAGCTTTGGAGAGCTTTGTTGTACTTTGTAATATTGAAGAATTTGAATAAAGCTTTGATGTTCTCAACATGGAAGGAGATGTGAAGTAGATGTCATGGAGCATATTAGAATGTAAGGTAGAGTAGATTTCATTTTGTAAATTTTGCTTTGATTTCATTATGTCATTTGATTGCTTTCAAGTTTGATAGATTAGATTTTTCATTCATGCAATTTTAATTCATGCAAGTGTGTTCAACTGGTTGATTGTAGGTTAGTAATGCACATAGCTTTTTAATGACTAATGACATGACGGAATCATCTTGTCCTTCTGCTGATTTATTTTTTTTGAGTTCTAATTCCAGCATTGTTATTTCAATCAGTTTTTTTTTGCTCATTTACTTTCCTACAATTTAGATATCATATTGCTTAACTTGTTCATGATTGCTTCCCATAAGGTAGATTGAGCTGAAGGGTAAAGGATCAGAAGAGTTGAAGTAGTGTGATTAGTTTCCTTTATGCAATTTAGATATCATATTGCTTAACTTGTTCATGATTTCTTCCCATAAGGTAGATTGAGCTGAAGGGTAAAGGATCAGAAGAATTGAAGTAGTGTGATTAGTTTCCTTTATGAAATTTAATTTCTTGCAATTTAGATATCATATTGCTTAACTTGTTCATGATTGCTTCCCATAAGGTAGATTGAGCTAAAGGGTAAAGGATCAGAAGAGTTGTAGTGTGATGAATTAGTTGCTTTTTTTTCAGTCTTTGAGTTGCTTTAAGTTCAGTTTTTACTTTCTTTTTCATACAGCAGCAAGGATACTGGGTTTCATAGTCACTAGCTCATTGATTGGTTGTTGCATTCTATTTTGATTGAAGTAGCCGCATATTTACACTTTTGTTCAAGTACTAATTCCATCAATAACATGTTTTGAGATCTTTTGAAGTGCTAAAGTTTTGGAAGTTACCATTAGGGACATAGGCCTTAGGCCTTGTCTTGAAATCTCTATCCATACTTGTCCTTTAAAAGTATTCTTAAGACCTTAGAATAGGATTTCCATTCGCATTAGACACTTTAGGAAACCAACAAAAACAAAACCCCAAAACAAAATAAAATCTATAAAACAACGAAGTAAGAAAAAGGTTAACTAAGCACATATGGTGCACCACACTTCATCAGTTTATGATACCTGGATTGATAATTTATGTAGAGCAATTTAAGACGTTAAATTGACTAGACAAAGACCTTGGTCAAAACTCGAATGGGACAAGGGAGAGGAATTACAGGAGGCAAATACTCCTCATTTACTACCCCTCCATTTAAATATTCCTCCATCAGCTCAAAGTGCAAACAACCAAATCATGAGGACTAAAAGACAGTCGAGCAAGTGAAAGTGACAGAAATCAGTTTATCTTGAGTGGGGAGCCAAGCCTCCCTAATGGGAAGGAAGTCGTTGGAGACTTCAGATGTATAAGTAGAGAGGCTTAGGACCTTGGGAGGATTCAGATTCTTATTGTAAAACTCTACTTTATTTCTGAGCTACAAGACTTGTGACAGTTTGTTATGTAATCCATGGTTTTTATAATAAATATGAGTTATGTTTTGAACCAGCACTGAGTTAACTCAAAGGGCTAAAGCTCTTGGGTTAGGGCCCAACCCGTACAACGAAAGCTCCTCTTTATTGTACGTGTATGCTAGCATAGATTTCTGGTTCTGTTCATTTGCTTAAGTAGCTTCCTAGTTTTCTATTCATTTGCTTAAGTAGCTACATTTCCATTACAGCAATATAGCATCGCTTCCTGGTTTTCTGTTCATTTGCTTACATAGTTGCATTCCCATTACAGTAGTGTAGAGTAGATCGATTGTGCTTTAGTTTACTTCAATTTGTGTTTTTTTTCAATTAGCAGGTTAGCTAGGAGAAAAAGATCACCATAAGGTTGTCCGCAGGTGTCTCGGCCTCGCCTCCTCCCTCTGGGACCATGACTTGAGGAAGAGACCCTTCAACAATCCCAAAAACATAAGTTTCTAGTTCTCGCATGAGCTTTGGAGTTTGTTGCTTGATGCAATTACTTGTTCACCCTCACTGGTTTTTCTGTCATTTTCATTGAAACCCCCTTCAACATGTTCTTCATGCATAATCCCCTTACTGTATGATCGACAACAAACCTGCCAAATCACTATCTGATTCATTAGTTTATCCCACTGCCAACTCGTGTGAAGTCTTCCACCTACTTTATGTGCTTTAAATCCCCACCGTCGATCTACCTTGACTAATCCGATGGCTATCGCATCACCTCAATAATTTATGTGCTTTAAAACCCCACTGTCGATCTGCCTCGCCTGATCTGATGGCTATCGCATCACCCAATCGCCAACTAGCTTAGCTGATCTCCATTGTTGATCTATCTAGCCTGATCCGACAGCTATCGCGCAATCTCGCATGGATTCTTGCACGACCATTATCTACCCGAGAGCACGCGAGAAAAGTGGTTTTCTTATGCTACGTCTCGCTCAATTAGGCTAATCTCGTGAAATTCAGAAATACAGATTACAGCTTTGAGGGCACGTGAGAAACTGCTTACCGCTTTCGAAACCCACTCCATCATTTCCGCATGTTTTCTTCCCGCGATACTATCTCCGCCGTCCATCCTCCGATTAATTATGTCTGTCCATCTCTTGACTTAATCTCCGTGATACAATCTCCACCATCCATCCTCTGATTAATCTTGTTAGTCCATCCATTCACTTAATTCCTTGCGATAAGATCTCTGCCAATCATCTGCTTCGTTACCCTGTTCGTCCAATTATTCACTTAATTCCTCACGATAAGATCTTCGTCGTTCATCTGCTTCGTTACCCTGTTCATTCACTTATTCACTAAACTGCCCGTGATAAGATCTTCGCCATTCATCCTGTTCGTTAACCCTATTCATCCATCTATTCACTTAAGCCCCTGCAATAAGATCTTCGTCGTCCATCTTTTGTTCGTTGATCGATCCAATGGTCCCTATGCACTACTGCGTCCTTACGTCCTCCTTTCACCAATTTCGATCTCTGACTGCTCTTCCGCTTGAAAATAGATTTAGTCTAGTTTCTTTGCTTGCACCTTAGTATAGTTTGATGCTCTTTACTTCTGCAACTTAGATAGCAGCATTAGGTTAGTGATTGATTTAGCAATTCTGCTTAGCATAGTTGTTTAATTGGTTAATTAGGTTATGGTGTGAGTTAGCATTACATGTTGTTTTCTTCATTACTACAGTAGAGTAGCTCTCTCTTAGAATAGATTTTTTCTTCTTCCATCAAAGAATAAAGCTTCTTCTGACCCTATAGAAGTGTAGCTTGGAACCCCCGGGGTCTCTTGCCAGATGAACAGTGACAATGGGCAGGACCTTCACTTCTACTTGTGCTTATAGCACTGTCAACTCCAAGTTTATACGAACCCCGGGTTGATAAGTAAAGTTTGTAGCCTTGGGAGTTGCAGCATTCTTGTTGCAATACCTAGGCTCATCAACCACACTAAAGTCCATACTGAAACGTAAAACTGAAAACTAAATTGGAAATTCACATGAATGCTGAAAATTCACTACTACTGTAATCAAATCCACACTCTAATTCTGGTATCAACCTGAACACCAATTGCTGAAAACTAAAAGCTAAATTTTAAAAAGGAAAGGATGCTCAAACTTGTGAGCTTATTCATGTACAACTTCCTACCCTATTCCAACTAGTCAATTGCAGGGTCAAGTGATCTCAAATTTCCAGTGCAACTAGTCAAGTAAATGACCATTTGATTGCAACATATTTAAAGTATCCCTAGTTAAGAAAAAAATTCAAAAAATGACAACTCAACATTAGAACTAAATCCATCTCCAAGCTTCATCCATTTTGAAAAATTTCCACTGACTACTTCCAAAAATGCCACAAAATTCTCTTTTCCTGATGATTGGAACATACTTGAAAAAGGGTCTTCAAAAACATAGACTATTTCCTTCTCTTGATGATCACCAAAAAGACAAGAATATCCTTCATCTTTCACTATTGGTTGTTCTATGTCAAGAAGTATTTCATTTGGTTGATCCTTAAGAAAAATTTCATTCACATCAAAGAAAAGATTTTCACATTCTTGAAAATATTCAAATGCAACATCCACATTATTCGTAATAGGAATATCCTTTTGACTATAAAAAAAATATGACTTTATTACTTCAAAAGGTGCAAATACCCGAATGAAATCTTTGTTTTCAAAGGAATCTAGGACAACCTTTTCTTCTTAATTGTTTCCCTTAAACTCTAGTTCATAACTGTCATGAACTAGCTCATTGTCTAGAGTTTCCAGGTATACAATTTCATGACTCTGTTTTTCACAAATTTCTTCATGAGACAAAAACCCAAAAAATGATTGATTTAAAAATATATCTAAATGGTTGTCCCTATCATTTTCTTCGTCGTTTGAAGAATGTTGAAAACATTGTTGACTATCTTGATCTCTCTTGATCACAAAATACTGGTAAGGTTGCTATACATTTTCATCAAACTCATGGAATGGCATAATATTGTCATCATTAAGATTTTGCTCAATTTAATTTTCATCTACGAGATAGGTTATTGTTTGCTGAAAACACTTACGAGCTTATGGCAGCTAGTCTCTACTAGTTCTTCTTGATGAAAAGACATTTCAAACAGGGCTTCTTTGATTTCTTCATCCATTAAATCTTCATTATCAATGCCAATTCCCACATATTGAATAAATCTTTCGAAAGATTCACAACAATTCCTAAAAAGTGATGAATATTGGGAGCATTCCTTATAATTCTTATAGAAAATAGTATGAAAATATTTAAGAGAATAAAGACTAGCAGGTGGCAACCTTTCATACCAGGATCTTGCATTTTCTTCTAAGGTTGCCATAAACATTTTCATCAGATAGTCTTCATGAAATTTAACCCCAAGCCTATGTATATGCATATGAAATTTCACCAAATGAAGAGCAGCATCATCCTCATCCTCATCTTTGAATCTTGGCAAATATAATTGCCAATCTATACGAGGAATATGATTTGGAAAGCCAGCAATATGAGCACAATTCATAAGAACATACCTTGCAAATTTTGGATCCATCTTGAGACAATAGAGTTGTTAAATAGTTCTTCAAACAGCTGAGTCTTTGACTAGTGGAGTCTTCATGAATGTTTCGAGCTCTAGATTCAGTTGAGAATGGAGTCGCCAGGTGAATGATGCACAACCTTTTCATGCCTGTCCTTTGTTCACCATCAGAGAGTAGATATGATCTTTGTCGTTCTCCTAGGGATGATTTGCCATGAAATTTTGTGTCCCCGACAACAACGCCAAAATGTTATCACTTAGGGAAAACCCTGGCCGCGGAAAAAACCCTAAGGTAACCTCAAACCTCATTTAGGTTGAAAGTTGACCCTTCAACCCGGAGAGGGATCTATCCCTAAAAGTCAACTACTCTAGATCACTGTAGTAGTAGGTTTCACAATTGTGTTTTGTGGCCATATTTAGTTTATAGGATATAATTGGTTGGGCTGTTTACAAAACACACCATTGGGCATGGAGTCCAATTCTAACAAGTAAATCTACATATCCAATGAGTAAGCTATAAATATCATGATAACAACAAATCCTTTGACAAATTAAGAATTTGGAAGAAAAGAACAGAAGTGAGACGAAGCTTATAACTGATTGAGGTAACAAATACTAATGGTTGATAAATACAAGAAAGGAGCATCAATGAATCCCAATCATAGATACTAACATTTTTAGACATGAAGGAAAGTTTTTATAACAAAGAGGAAACTGACAGGGAACTACAACACATGAGTTTCCTATAAAATGCTCATAAAAATTTGTAATATATTTAATACTGTTCAAATATACCAGAATGCAAAATGTTTTCAGTAAAATCAAACCTTTTTCCCTTCTTCGGAAATTGTTTTTATAGGAAAGACTACAAACTAAAACAAGTTTCTAGCAAAAATTAATTACAAAATCTAAAAATAATAGCATACTTTATCAAGTACATGCATATAGAAAACTTCCTAATCCTATCTGCATCTAAAGATCATGTTGTTGCTGGAGTCATGGCCAGAGATAAGGATCAACAAGTCGAATTTGGTAAGGTGGCATCCAAGTCAACAACTATCCATGAGCTTTTTCTTCACGAAATCTTGAAAAATAGGGTCCAGTGATCCCTGCGAAAATCCAAAACCATGATAGATGTTAGAAATCGAGAGATGTTTTTCTAAATGGATCCATTTTGGAAAAAAACCATCTTTCGATTTTGAGAAATTAATTCACATTTGTTCGGGATATGATTTTGAAAACAATTATTAAAACATGATTGCAAAATTCTGAAAAACAACATTTCAAATATCACTTCCCATATTTCAAACCATAACACCTGTTAAAAAAATCGAGAAATGTTTTTCTAAATGGTTCCGTTTTGGACAAAAACCTCTTTCGGTTTCGTAAAATTCAATCTCATTTGTCTAGAAAACGTGCCCGAAATTACTGTGATGTACAAGAAAAACAGAGTTTTTAACTCGCCATTTTTATAGAAAAACACTGATAAGCCCGTTGTCAACGAATTTCTTCAGAAAAAAATTATCAGAACATTAAAGCATTGATAGCCCTGCTATCAATGATTTCCCTGTTTATTTAACTAAAATGCTGTCACTGAAACTGTTAGCATTTTTAAAAAAAAATTTAAAACGTAGTTAATGTGATATCAAAATGATAAGGATGAGGAAGGGGGATTAGTCACGGTTTTCTAGAGTGTGGCTTTGTAATAGAGGGGGGATCCAACTCCTGTGAACTTCAATCCCCCCGTCTCTATTAAGATTGTTGGGATGCTTCATGATTTCTAGGGCTTCACACATCCTCCTTTTATAATAATGGTTTTCCTTAGATATTACTTCCTTGTCTTATAGGGACACATGGTGACTAGTTTTCGAAGAATGTTCAGCAAGTGATGAGGATTTGACCCTTCCCTTCTGTTGAAGTGAAAACTCAACCCCACAAATTTTTACTTATTTATTTTAAATAATGGCGACCCTTTCCATAAATTTTTGGCTAAATCGCCTTTTAATATTTTCTTTTGGCTAAAGTGTCCTACAATTTTGCCAAATTTTCATTTTCATCAAATTTCTATTTTGATTGTTTCATTGAGTTCGAGTTTTCGCAAGCTTTCCATTGGTTCTTGTTTCATCTCATTTGATTACACGATTTACAAATGGCGCTTCGCACCATCTAAGCTAAAAATGTACAAAATGTATATTATTTTAATTTGTGTAAATAAATTAGTAATTGATTTTAAACACTAATCCCTAGTTAATTTTTACTAATTAATTCATTTTTCGCTAATGATCCTAAAAAATCGCCGCAGCCAAGTTGTAGAACAATTAAAATTGTGTTATCAGATTTCAGAAATTAAATTAATTTTCAATTTTAGTAAAATTTTCGAGATCTAAAATCCCAAAAATTTAAATAACTATAGTTTTTTTAATGTTGACGGGAATCTTTAATATTAAGTAATTGTAATTTATGATGGATAAAACCCACTCCACATAGTTCCGTTCCACTTCACCTTACATCTCCCACTCCAACTATACCTCGGTACCTGTCATGATATCAAGACTTCAATTTAATATAACTCCCAATAAAACTTACTATAAACGATGGAATAAATTGTTAATATAACCCCAATGTCTCATTCCATAAGACCTCGGAAAAAGTGAATATCGTAACCCAAACTTGAAAACCTCGCCGATGTCATATATTTTTCCAAAATTCCAATAGGCTAATGCCCGATACATTACTTATACCGACGGGTTGGTTACAAACTATTTATTTTGTTACACGGTTCATATTAAATATCAGAACTTTTGTGGTATTAAAGCTCTTTAAATAGAACTTCCAATAAAATAAAGCCCCGATGGGCTTGTTATAAACTTCGTTGGAGTTTGACATTTGAAAATTCCATTGGTTTTGGTATAGGACTTGGTTTTGTTTTTATTAATTTAGTTATGATATTAAATAATGTATATTCGATATTTTTAATTTAATTAATTAATATTTTAATTTAATACTTATAAATAGTTTTATTCATGTGTAATTTATATGGTATTTTATAATTAATTTAATTTTTTAGTTTGTAATTTAATTTAATAATTTTAATAAAAGGTATATAATTAATTTGTAATTAATTAATTTTAATTGTAATTGTATATTTAATTTAGTATTAGATTTTATTTTATATTTTTTTAATTAAAATTTCATAATTTTAGTCTGGGTAGCAATTTTGGAGAACTCAACACTTCAATTTTGGAAGCTCATAAGTTGAGTATTACTTGGCCAAATCAAGCCCAGGACGGCTCATTAGATTTCATTAGATAGATAAAATCATAGAGAATATTTTTGAAGTGGTTGCATGATCAGATCCAGTCATTAAATGAGTCTAAAATTTAGCATAAAATTAAGCTCTGAATTTGTAACCAAAACTAATTTTCTAAGTTTAATTTTTGCATTTTTCATTTGCTTAAAGCCTCTACTGATTTCAATTCTATTTGATGATGTTTTCTTTGACCAATAAAATATTTACATGGATCAATGGGAAGCACATATTTCTTTTTTATTTATTTATTTAATTAAATCTTGATTGGAGATTCTTGTTTTCCATATTTTTTATTTTTTATTTTGATTTGCATTTTAATTTAATTTTGATTAGTTTTTGGCAAGAAAACAATTGAAAAGATGAGGAAGAGAATATTTGGATCAATGGTATTGCTCCAACAAGAAAAGAAAAAGAATGGTGATCAATCAAATTTGTGGGAGCAAATTCATGTTCCAAAACAATTCTCTCATTTTGATTTTGATTTGTAATTATAAATATGGGTTTATAGAAGGACAAATGGACTTCTCTCTTCTGCAATTTTCTAATTCTTAAAGCACTATTGTAATAGAGGGGATTCGAATCCAAGAGGAAGAGAAACAAAAGAATACTTGACCTTACAACTTGTTTGTATAGAGGGAGTTTAAGACTCATTTGCACTATTGTAGTGACATCAGATCCTTCTCTGTAGACATTGAATCAAGTTAATAGGTAATAGAAGACCTGCACTAATGAAATTCCTTGATTTTTCTGTAACTTGATTCAGTTTTATGATCATGTTTATTTCTGTAATTAGTTGTATAACACTACTGCTTGCTCTATTATTGAAAATAAATTTGTAGCTTTCAAATCTCATTTTTGGTGTGTGAGTATGTATGTTTCTTTTCAACACTATTATTGGTTGTTTACTGTTATACTCATTTAGAATATGGTCAAGCTATCTTGCAGGGATAATCAAAAATGAGTTTTGAAACTGAAAATTGCATAAGGACCGACCTTTATCTCCTTAAGCTGCTAGCTATCTAACAATTTAATGTTATAAATGTTATGCTTTCTACATGTCATATATTTGAACTATTTCAGTATTGTGACATAAACCTTTTGTTCTTATGCATATGTTTTACTAGGAGTTGGAAATGTTTGCAGTTAGATGTATGTTAACTATTTAATTGTATATATTTTCTTGAACAAGGAATAGGCCTTGGAACTATTTCCCTGACCTATTTCCTTTATCTCATTCCAATTTTAATATGCTTCTGTTTCTTTTCCCGTCCTTTTAGTTTGCTCTTAATTAAGAGAAGGACTAATACTTCTTTTAATCGAGATATGTATAGGATAAGTGCATTTTTTATTAGACTTTGCATTTTAGATTTAATTTCCGCATAGTTCCCTCATATAGGCAGTCTTTAGAGTGGTTTGGCTGAGCCTTAAAGTCAGCTTAACGATCACTTTCTTGCCTAATCAGCAAGAAGAGTCGATCTGATGTCTTTTCTCTACTGGTAGGTGAAATTCATACTTTAAGCCAATAGAAGTAGATATAGGGTAACTAGACCCAATCGAACCAGTCAAAACCACAATTTCAATGGGAAAAGGAGTTGCTTTAAGCTCCCCGCCAAGTGGTCTCCCTCATAACATTGAATGATGATTTTGGGCCATCAACATTTTTGGCACTAGAAAGAGGGTCTAGCGACTTGTTGTCTTTTGGATTTTTTGTATTTTAAAGTTTTATTTTAATCACAATGGCTCCTCTCAAACTTCCCATTTGGAGTTGTATCTCTAGGCACGCATCTATTAATACTCCACTAGAAATAGTAAGACACTTGTCAAAAGTAAAATTTAACGGATTTTTACTCTTAGATTCTCAGGAAAAATCAGAAACTGGTGTCGATCTCTTCTAGTTGCTTCTATTAACAATTGGGATCAATTGATCACAAAATTCCTTTATATATTTGATGGTTATGATTATGACCAGGAGTTAAAATGAAAGAATGGTTACATTGGAAGTACGACTATACCTAGTCATGTTTTCTTTCATTTAGTTAGTAATAGGGATGGATTAATTTAGATTTAGATTCCTTTCTTGTTTGTATTTATTTCATTATTGCATATTTTTAATAAACATATAATGAGCCCATGATGCTCCATTCCGTCTTCTTCATTTTTTAACAAAGAGTGTTTGAAAAATATGGTTCCTCGAATTATGCTTACGCTATGCTTGCTTATTCTTCTTAGTAAAGCTTCATCACATTGCTAAATGTTGCAAAGAAAATCAAATAGGGCGAAAAATATTTACAATCAAGCACTCTTGAGAAATCTAGTTTTCAATTCAGAAGCATTTACCACTCTTGTCCCTCAATGTTATTATAAGTAACTGCAAATCAATAGCTCATTATTTAGAGGTTAATTTAGATTAAATAAGTAGATTATTTTGAACATATGTGAAATCAATGATAATACATAGATAATTTGAAGATCTATAAGGTAAATTTGTAGTCAAAATTCTTCCAGGTATACATTGATATTTTTATCTTTATTTGTTCTTAGTTTTTTCCTTAGTTTATTTCTTATTTATGATTTGCTTCTTTTACAGGTCTTCATTGATTTGATTTGTAGGATTGATTAGCTTTAGAATAAAGCGAGTAGTCAACCCTTTCCAGACTATTAACATGTTCAGGGAAGTATCTGCTTTCTCATCGGAAATACTTTTATTTTGTACTCTATATCAATGTTTCTTTGCAAATTTAGCAATTTGAGTCAAAAATCATATTTTGCCTCCTTTGATGCAGTTGAGAAGAAATGCTTAGCTCCACATTACAAAACCTTGGAGCAAATGATCTTATCCATGATTTTATCTCTGCCTATTCTGAATCTTACATTTGTCAATTGAGTTAAAACCTTTCCATTGCACTCATTCATTTTACATCCGTTTTAGTCACATTTCTTCTTCTGAGAGGATTTAGAGCCTTTCACTGATAAATCTCAAGAGTCCCGATCCTATGCTTTTTGTTTCATAACCTTTCCGTGAATACTTTCTTCGTGACTTCGAACTCGTAAGCCTCTCGGACACTTGAGTCTATATTACATCAGAGCTATTTTATAAAATATTATGAAATCATTTATCTCCGATATTTGGACGCCCGATGTACCGATATTCCCACATAATTCATTAAAAAGGCATTCACTATCGGATATGTATTTATCGTAAGTCTTATTTATGAAAGTTCCGAAACTCTTTTATTCCAAGGTCTTGCTTCTCGAGACTTTCATTAATACTCAAATATTTTTATATATCAGGGCTTCCGATATCAAAAGTGAAAATCAATTAAATCACCGAAAAAAATTCCACCGAAAACATTTTAATAGCAAAGGATTTATCTATCGGAATTATATTTATCTTAGAATTGTTCTCATTTCAGAAGTCTTGTTTATTGAAGCTTTTAACTTTCACTTTGAGTCTCTCGGAACTTCGGAATATCGGGTTAAGTATTCTCATAAGCCTCTGGTCAATTCGTTCTGATCTTTCACTATGCTCACATGGGGTCCTATTTGATTATATATCTATATATATATATATATATATAGATATATATATATATATATATATATATATATCTATATATATATGTTGACTTTCATGTTATCATGGTGGTCAAGATCTTGGATGTATTTTAATTATAATTTCATCAAATCCAAGCATTCATTCCTCAGGATGACTTTGTGACTTTGGGGATATATATTCTTCATGGTGTGCACATGGGCCTCTTTTTACTCTTCTCAACAATATTCCTGACTAATGAAATTTCATCACATGTGGTTCGTTTACGTTTTTTCCTTTGTCTCACTATTGGATGCCCATTTCATTATCTCAGTCATCTTTTAGTGTGCATTTTCATTTTCTTTTCAAGGCACCCTTGAGAAACCATTATGATAATGTAGTAACTGGTAAGGAATTTGGAATAGGTAAAGGTAATGGATCATAGTTAATTCATGTTTAATTTCTCTTATATTTTATTTCTGATATATCACTCCTTATTTAACATGCAAAATTTCAAGACCTCTCCATTTACACATATGCATTACATTATTTGGGTCTTGGTTTTGATTCTTTACATATTATGAAAATCAAGGAGTTGACATGAAATATGAAATATAAAGAGAACAATCATCACTGCAAAAGCATATCATCATTCTCATTTCTAATGAATTTAGTTTACTTGAATATAAATCATTGTTTTCTTCTACTTTGCTGCTCATTGTAGTCATATTTAATAAGTTATGATTATGGGCTAATAAAAACTACATTAAAAACCACTTCTTCGTGCTAATTAATTTCAATCAAAATAAGAAGTTATCTTTCGTTAGAGAAAATCAATATCTTTCAAAACCTCAAGAATTGTTTTTCATACCCCTGCTAGCTTAGATTTGGCACTCAGTCTCCTTTGTTTTATGTGCTTTCGAATTTTTGGAGAAGCAGTATTGGTCCTCATCAAAATAGCTAAACTAGGGATGAACCTTTAGTCTATTTCTAAAGCATTGATTTTATTAGAAGATGGTTAAGATGCTTTTATGCAGGATTTATTTTGAAAAAAGAAAATCTATAGCTGACTAAGACTTCTCATTTGGCTTAAATCTATCACATGACTATTATTTACCTTATAGTTTCAAAGCCTAATTGTCTCTAGGTCTGCAAGATAAAATTTATTAAAAATTTCAACATTAGACGAACAAATATATGGTTTTCTTGTTTTATTTGTTTGTTGAGACATTTTATGATTAATCTTGTTGGGATTTGTTCTTTAAATTTGGATTTTCTTTCAGCATTTTGTTTGTTCATTTTTACATTTTTTTGGAGTTTGTTGATTTCTTTTTCACATCAGTTTGGAGTTATTTTCTTTTTACTTTCAGTTATGATTTGATTTTGGTGACTCCACCATGATTTATGTGGAAGGCCTTTATTTCACCCAACAATGGTTGGCATACATGGGAAATATTTACTCTGTCAATTTGATGAGTTTCATTTACTATTAAAAGTATATCTTTATGGAACCATAAAGCCTTCTTACTTTAAAATCTTTGTCATGGAGGAACACACATCCTTTATAAGTGATATAGTTCACATTTTCAAGGAAAAAACTTACCTAAGTTTAACTAAATGGATCCCTCCATTTTATAAAAACCTCTAATTGATAGTTGCAGGGAAATAATTTGGAGTCAACATTATGGAAGTATTATATCCATTAACATAAGTCTCTATTACCATCCCACCTCTTTCACTCAGGTACATTATAAACTAAAGGCTCACAAATGCGCTTATCAAAATGTCGAGCCTATGGACACTCGCTAGCAGCAGAGCCATGCTTATATGGCATAAAATACAACTTTGTCGAGATACTGTTCAAGCTCGTTGGCAACGAAGCGAAGTCAGAGACCATTCATAACAATGGATATATGCTTTATCAAAAACTCATATATGTACCTTCTTCTATTTTTCATACGAAGTAATCTTAAAATATCTTTTTCCTAAAATTTGGATTCATGATTTGTACTCAGTTTTCTTTGAGTAATTATCTTTTTGAACTTATATTTCTTAATTTATTTAATGTGAGACCCATGTGGAATGTTTTACGGTTTGATGAAATCCATTATTTTTAACCTTTAGGTAAATTGAAGTTCATTATCTTTAACGAGAGATCACTGGTTCTTCCCCGTGTGTCAGCAGTGTTGAGGTGAAAACTCAACCCCTCCCCATTTTTGACTTATTTATTTCAAATAATGGGGACCCTTTCCATAAATTTTCAACTAAATCGCCTTTTAATATTTTCTTTTGGTTAAGTGTCTTACAATTTTGTCAAATTTTCATTTTCATCGGATTTCTATTTCCACTGTTTCATTGAGTTTGAGTTTTCACAAGCTTTCCATTGGTTCTCATTTCATGATTTACAAATGACGTTTCATTAAAGTTTGATGATTTTTACAATATGGGCTAAAAAATGTAGAAAATATATATTATTTTTATTTTTGTAAATAAATTATTAATTGATTGTAAATATTGATTCCTAGTTAATTTTTACTAATTAATTCATTTTTCGCTAACGATTTTACAAAATCGTCGTAGCCAAGTTGTAGAACATTTAAAACCGTGTGTTATCAAATTTCAGAAGTTAAAATTAAATTTCAATTTCAATAAAAATTTTGAAATCCGAAATCTCGAAAATTTAAATGATTGTAATTTGTTAAATGTTAACGAAACTCTTTAATATTAAATAGTTATAGTTTATAATAAATGAGACCCACTCCAGATGAACTCCATTCCACTTCACCTTACATCTTACATCTCCCACTCCAACCATGCCTTGCGACCTCTCATGATATCAAAACTTCAATTTAATAGAAATCCCAATAGAACTTATATTAAACGATGGAAGATGTGAATATTGTAACTCCAACTTGAAAACATTCCCGATGTCATATATTTTTCCGATATTCTGATACGCTAATGCCCGATACCGATACATCACTTATACCTCCGACGGTTAGTTACAAAATATTTGTTTCGTTACGCAGTTCATATCATATATCAGAACTTTTGTGGTATCAGAGCTCTTTAAATAGAACTTCCAATAAAATAAAGCCCCGATGAGCTTGTTATAAACTTCGTTGGAGTTTGACATTTGAAAATTCTTTTGGTTTTAGTATAAGACTTCGTTTTGTTTTTATTAATTTAGTTATCATATTTAATAATGTATATTCAATATTTTTAATTTAATTAATTAATATTTTAATTTAATTCTTATAAATAATTTAATTCATGCGTAATTAATATGGTATAATTATTTTATTTTGTGATTTAATTTAATAATTTTAATAAAATGTATGTAATTAGTTTAACGATTATAATTAATTTTTTAATCAATTAATTTTAATTGTAGTTGTATATTTAATTTAGGATTAGATTTTATTTTATATTTTTTTAACTAAAATTTTATAATTTTAGTTTAGGTAACAATTTTTCTAGAATTCTGGCAAATTCGACACTTCAACTTTGGAAGCTCATAACTTGAGTATTACTTGGCCAAATCAGGCTCAGGAAGGCTCATTAGATATGTAAAATCATGGAGAATATTTTTGAAGTGGTTGCATGACCAAATTCAGTCATTAAATGAGTCTAAAATTTATCAGAAAATTAAGCTCTGAATTTGTAACAAAAACTAATTTTCAGAGTTTCATTTTTTCATTTTTCATTTGCTCAAAACCTCTGTTGATTACATATCCATTTGATGATGTTCTCTTTGACCAATAAAATATTTACATGGATCAATGGGAAGCACAAATTTCTTATTTATTTATTTAATTAATTAAATCTTGATTGGAGATTTTTGTTTTCCAGATTTGGTATTTTTTATTCTGATTTGCATTTTAATTTAATTTTGATTGGTTTTTGGCAGGAAAAAAATTGAAGAAATGAGGAAAATAAGATTTTGATTAATGGTATTGCTCCAGGAAGAGAGGAAAAAAAATGGTGGCCAATCAAATTTGTGGGAGCAAATTCATGTTCCAAAACAATTCTCTCATTTTGATTTTGATTCGTAATTATAAATATAGGTTTGTAGAAGGACATATGGACTTCTCCCTTTTGCAATTTTGTAATTCTTAAAGCATTATTGTAATATAGGGGATTCAAATCCAAGAGGAAGAGAGACAAAAGAATACTTGAACTTACAACTTGTTTGTATAGAGGGAGTTTAAGACTCATTTGCACTACTGTAGTGAGATCAGATCGTTTTCTGTAGAAAAGGAATCGAGTTTAGAGGTAGCAGAGGACCTGCATTACTATAATTCCCTGATGTTTTTGTAACTTGATTCATTTTTATGATCATGTTTATTTCTGTAATCCGTTGTATAGCACTATTGCTTGCTCTATTATTGAAAATAAATGTTGCAACTTTCAAACCTCATTTCTGGTGTATGAGTATGTATGTTTCTTTTCAGCACTACTATTAACTGTTTACTATTATACTCATTTAGAATATGGTCAAGCTATCTTGCTAGGATAATAAAAATTGAATTTTGAAATTGAAAATTGCATAAGGACAGAGCTTTATCTCCTTAAGTTGCTAGCTATCTAATAGTTTAATGTTATAAATGTTCTGCTTTCTACATGTCATGTATTTAAACTATTTCATTATTGTGACATAAAACTTTTTTTCTTATGCATATGTTTTACTAGGAGTTGGAGATGTTTGCAGTTAGATGTCTTTTAAATATTTAATAAGCATTTAGTTGTATATATTTTCTTGAATGAGGATTAGGTCTTGAAACTATTTCCTTGGCCTATTTCCTTTATCTCATTCCAATTTCAATATGTTTATGTTTCGTTTCTCATCCTTTTAGCTTTCTCTTGATTGATAGAAGGACTAATCCTTTCTTCAATCGAGATAGGTATAGGATAAGTACATCTTAGATTAGACTTTGCATTTTAGCTTTAGTTTCTGCATCTTAGAAGTTCCCTCATACAAGGGCAGTCTTTAGAGCGGTTTGGATGAGCCTTAAAGTCAGCTTATGGATCACTTTCTTGCCTGGTCAACATGAAGAGTCAATCTGATGTCTCTTCTCTATTGTTATGTGAAAGTCATACTTTAAGCCTATAGAGGCAGAGAGAGGGCAACTAGCCACAATTGAACCAGTCGAAACCACCATTTCAACGGAAAAGGAGTTGCTTTAAGTTCCTGACCGGGTGGTCTTCCTCATAATGTTGAATGGTCATTTTGGGCCATCAACACCTTCCTGATATATGATCCATTCTCCTTAGGTGTAATCTTGAAGGATATTATTATCTCTCCAATGTAATATTTACCACAAGAACACTTGAATTTGTAAACACCTTTATGATGGAAGTGATCCAGGTCATCTTTTACAGGTCTCATCCTTTGTTGGATAGTATTCAACGGTTTGAACGAGATTGGAATGCCCTTCTTTCTTAGTATCTTAGTTAATTTATTTGTAACACCCTGGATGTATGGGGGATACTTCTTACCACTAAGGGCCTAGGAGCTAGATGAGGGGGTTTAGATGCAGCTCTAGATTTTGATTTATATATATCCTTATTGATTTATTTGTACCTGTAGCGAGTGTTCAAGAAAACATTTTTCAGATACTCCATTTCTTCATCCACATGTTCTTTGTATGATATCCTTAATGCTCTAGTGAATAGTGTGTTGAGCACTCCCATATTTTGGGCTAGATGGTGATAAGAGTTAGCATGGAGGTAGTTATTTATGTGAGCTTTATTTGTATATACTTTATGACCTAATGATCCATCACTTTTTCTTATAAGAAGGATATCAAGGAACAAAATGCAGTTGTTATCCTCGGTCTCCATTATAAATTTAATGTCATCAGAAATGTTGTTGAGGTGGTTAAGGAAATTGTTCAACTCAATGTCTCCATGTGGCTAGTTCACACTTGTGTTGTCAACAAACCTTATCCAATATTTGGGTTTAAAAGGGTAGGTTTCCAAGGATTTCTTTTAAATTTCTCCATGAAAAAGTTGGCAACAATGGGGGATAATCAAGACCCCATAACCACCCAATGGTCTATTCAAAGTACTCACCTTTGAAGGTAAATAACATAGAACAAAGACAAACCTCAATAATTTTGGTGATATCGAGGTCTGTAACCTCATTTACCACCTGGGTAGCTTCTTCTAAAGGTATTTTGGTGAAAAGTTTTGTTACATCAAAGATGACACTATTTTCTACTGGATCCAACCTTTTTCCCTTGATGAGCTCCACATAATGGTTTGAGTCTTTTGTAGGAATCAAATTTGCCAACTAATGGGGCTAGGGTGTTAGCTACATATTTAGGTAATCCATATGTGGCTGATCCGATTGTGTTTACTTTAGGTCTTGGGTGAGCAACATTTTTGTGTATCTTGGGAGCTCCATAAATTCTGGGGCTAATCTCACTATTGGGTAAAAGGAACTTCAATCCTTTGTCAAGATTGGAATCCTTGATGGATTTCTTAACCTCCTTGATGATCTGAGATATAGGGTCATATTTAATGTTTTTGTAGCTGCCACTATTATACAAGTGGTCTCTCATTTTCATGACATAATCCTCATTGTTCATAAAAACAATGGCTCCTCCTTTGTCTACTTTTAGAATGACAATGTTGTTATTGTTCCTAAGGTTTTGAGAGCCAGTGATTAACCTCTACTTATATTGCTCTTCGGGGGCTTTTATTTTCTCAACATGACTACGCAATCTTGTCTAATTTTTTCCTTTTCTTCAACCCTTAGGTTATGAATCCCATCCTTCAGGTTACATATAATCTCTTTTGTAGGAATGTTCTTAAGAGCCATTGCAAAGTTTAATCCTTTGTTTAAGACCTCTAATTCATCCTTATTCAATTCGTAGGATGATATGTTGACCACCTTATTGTTTTTCCTGTCATTTGAGTTGTGCGATGTGATGAGGATGCCTACATTATTAACATCCTTAAGAGAGGATTTGTTGGTGCTTAGACTGTCTTCCAGAACCTTGATTACACTGAGATGCTCTATTTTATACCTAACATGAGAGAACATGATGTTGTTCGACGTGTGTTTTTCTTTTTCCGTCGTAGATCTTGTTGTAATCTGATTCCCATTGAGAATCGATCTATTGTTTACTACCCTCCCTCCTTCGTGATTCATTTATGTGTGTGCAGTTGTAATGATGCTCAATGCATAATTATTACTCCCTAGCATATCCTTATTAGGAGTATTGCAAACCATTTGTTCATCTGTTTCCTGGTGGATTTTATTGACCCCAATGATATTAATATGATGATCAAAGCTCAGTCCATATGAACCTAGAAAGCTTAAAAAATTGAATAGGGATGAATTAGAGGTCTTAAACAAAGGATTAAACTTTGAAATAACTCCTAAGAACATTCTTGCAAAAGAGATTATATGTAACATGGAGGATGGGATTCAGAACCCGAGGGATGAGGAAAAGGAATAAATTAGACAAAATTGTGCAGTGATCTTGAGAAAATAAAATCCCCCGAAGAGAAATCTAAGCATAGGTCAATTATTGACTCTAAAAAACCCTAAGAACAATAAGGACATTGTCATTCTAAAATCTTACAAAGGAGGAGCCACTGTTGTGATGAACAATGAGGATTATGTCACAAAATTGAGAGACCACTTGTACAATGGTGGCATCTACAAAAAAACTTAAAGACAAACCTATATCCCAGATTATCAAAGAGGTTAAGAAATCCATCAAGGATTCCAATCTCGACGAAGGATTGAAGAAGCGCCTTTTCCCCAACAGTGAGATTACCCCCAAAATTATGGAGCTCTCAAGATACACAAAAATGGTGCTCCCCTAAGACCTATATTCAAAACAGTCGAATCACCCACATATGGATTAGCTAAATATGTAGCTAACACCCTTACTCCACTAGTTGGAAAAATTGATTCCTACATTAAAGACTCAAACCATTATGTGGAGCTCATCAAAGGAAAAAGGCTAGATCCATACAAAAGATTGTTAACTTCGATGTAACACAAATTTTCACAAAAATACCTTTAGAATAAGCTATCCAAGTGGTAAATTAGGTTACGAACCCCAATACTGCCAAACTTGTTGAGGTTTGTCTTCGTTCTACGTTCTTTACCTTCCAGGGTGATTACTTTGAACATACCACTGAGGTGGCTATGGGGTCTCCATTATCCCCCATAGTTTCCAACCTTTTCATGGAGAGATTTGAAAATAAAAGCCTTGGAAACCTACCCTCTTAAACCCAAATATTGGATAAGGTTCGTTAATGACACAAATGTAAACTTGCCACATGGAGACATGTTGAACAACTTCCTTAACCACCTTAACAAAATTTCTAATGACATTAAATTTACAATGGAGACTGAGGATAATAACTGTGTTTCGTTCCTTGATATTGTTTTTTTAAGAAAAAGTGATGGATCATTAGGGCATAAAGTATATAGAAAAAAATCTCACGCAGATAATTACCTCCATGCTAACTCTCATCACCATCTAACCCAAAATATGGGAGTGCTAAACATACTCTTCACTAGAGAATTAAGGATATCAGGCAAAGGACATGTGGATGAAGAAATGGATTATCTAAAAAAAAAATTCTTAAACACTGGCTACAGGTACAAATACATCGATAAGGCTATCTCTAAATCGAAATCTAGATCTGCATCTAAACCCCCCTCATCTAGCTCCCAGGTCCTTAGTGGTAAGGCACATCTCTCATACATCCATGGAATTATTGATAAATTAGCTAAGGTACTAAGAAACAAGGGCATAGCAACCTCGTTCAAACCCTTAAATACTATCCAACAAAGGATGAGATATGTAAAAGATGACCTGGATCACTTCCAACATAAAGATGTTCACAAAGTCAAGTGTTCTTGTGGTAAATGTTACATTGGAGAGACACAAAAATCCTTCAAGATCATACTTAAGGAGCATGGAGCAGATATCAGGAAGGGAAGGATAAAATCCCCAACACTTGTCAAGCATTCTTCGAAAACTAGTCACCATGTGTGCATAGAAGACATGGAAATAATATCTAAGTAAAACCATTATTATAAAAGAAGGATGCATGAAGCCCTAGAAATCATGAAGCATCCCAACAATATCAATAGAGACAGAGGGATTGAAGTTAGCAGGAGTTGGATCCCCCTTCTCACACAAAGCCACACTCCAGAAAACTGTGACTAATCCTCTTTCCTTATTCAAGGAACTAATCCCATAAAAAATAGCATGTAAATGGATCACAAGTACAAATCGATTGTAAAGAAATAAATAGAAGAGATGTTGGCTACCAACATCATTTATCCAATAAAAACGTTGGAGTGTGTAAGTGCCATGGTAGTGTAGCCCAAAAACTATGACTCAACAAGGTTAAGAATCTATGTTGATTTTCACAACCTGAATAAATTGATAGTAACTGACCCCTTCCCCACTCTATTCATTGATGAAATCATAAATGAAGTAGAAGGACATGAGGTTTATTCATTTACACACGGCTTCTCAAGATACAATCAAGTACCCATTGCAAAGGAAGATGAAAAAAAGCTATGCTTGTCTCATAATTTGGATCCTTTGCATATAAAGTGATGTCATTTGGTATAAAAGAATGCTCCAACAATACTATCTAGAATAGTAGTAAAACCATTTCAAGAATATATCTATATATATGTGCATGTGTTTGTGGCAGTCTACTTCAATGGCACTGGATTGTTTATACACTTCTCAAAGATCACATCCAATGGTTGAGGCTTATGTTAGAAATATGTAGGCAGATCCATCTACCTTTTAATATCAAAAAATGTATCTTTGTTATGCCAATAGGAATATTTTTGGGACATTAGCAGGAAAATATGGAATCAAGTAAGATATGGAAAAAAAAATAAAGTTATTCTACAATCCCCAGTGAATAAAAATCATATTAAAATATTTCTTGGGCATACTCGATACTACAGGAAATTTATACAACATTACTCTAACATAGCATTCCCAATTGATGAGCTACTTAAGAAGGATTTTCCATGTAATTAGAGTAAGGAATGCAACATCTTTTGAATTATTAAAGACAAATCTAGTAGGAGTACATATATTAAAATTTCATGATTGGTCGAAGAAATTCCATGTGCATGTTGATGCATCAAATGTGGCTTTCAAATTAGTACTAGCACAACTCAACATTGAGTCGATAGACCATCCAAAATATTCCGCCAATCAGAAGATGAACAAAGTTGAAAGAAATCATTCAACCAAGATACGTGAAGTGTTAGCTATAATTTTTTCTTTGCAAAACATTCACCACTATCTCTTGGATAATATGTTTATATTCTTCATAGATCATCAAGCCTTAAGATACCTTGTCAACAAGATAGTATACTAGGGGCAAAGCTATCGGTGGCTATTACTATTTCAATAATTTGAATTTGAAGTGATAGTCCAACCTACGAAAAAGAATGCCAGGTTGGGCCACTTCTCTCGACTTGAAATAGGAGAAGGACTGATGGGATTCGAGGACAACCTTCTAAATGAACATTTATTGAATGTTGAAGCAACTCATATTGACTTTGTGGAAATTTTTCAGTTTTTTCACTTAGAGAAAGCACCAGATGAGTTATCTGAAAAGAAAAAGAAATTTTGGAAATGAAAGAAGCTTTGCTCACACTAGTCAATGGAAAATTATCTAAATTGTGCAAAAATTAAATACTTTGAAGATTTTCACTAAAAAATGAAAGGAAGGATATAATAGATGAAGCCCACAAAGGCCCTGCTAGTGGACATTACCAGGGCGACATGATAGCTAGGAAAATTTCATAAGTAGGATTATGGTGGCTAACCTTATTTAAATATTATCTAATAGAGTTCCATAAGTGTGACATTTGTCAAAGGATAGGCTGACCATTGTCAAAGAATGAAATTCCACTCCAGTCTATAAAACCAACCTTACATTTTGAGAATTGGGTAATCGACTCTGTCGTCCCATTCTATAAAAGTGATAAAAGAATGTGTGCAAAATATGTTATTACGATAATGGAATATTGAACAAAGAGGGAATAAGTCAAACCAATGAATCATGTATAAAATAAGTAGTGGCTAGGTTCATTTATGAAAATATAATAACAATATTCAGATGCCCTTAACTGTAATCAACGACAAGGGGAGCACATTTTATTAATGATACCATTAAAGTATTGCTACAAAAAATTATGATTGAGCATAAAAAGATGACGACTTACCATCCACACGCCAACGATGTTGTATAATAATTTAACAAGATCTTATACAAAGGACTTAACAAAATATGCAGTGTCGATAGAGATGTCTAGGATTGTCATTAGAGAAATTTTGAGGTAAAAAATGAGCCTCTAAACAAAAGTGTACAACAAAAATAAACTTTATAAGAACCATATGATGATGTCAACAATGGGGGATGATTTACCATTTTTGGAGTAAAAAGGTAAAAAGATAAAAAAATAAATAAAAATAAAGAAATAAAAAAGTTATTTTTTCAATTCATATTTTCAACTTATCTCCCTATTATTTTACTCAAATTTCGAGTGGGAGCACTTGTTGGATGTGAAATTTAATTTTTCATCCATAGAGTACCCATGTTGCATTCTTTCGATGGGCCCTACTAAACAAAATGTGAAATACATGCAAAAACGTGATTGCAATCATATTTTTTCATGTATTTCACATTTTTCGTGTAGTAGGACCCATCGAAAGTATGCAACATGGGTACTCCTTAGATACAAAATTAAATTCCTCATCCAATGAGTGCTCCTACTTGAAATTTGAGTAAAATATTAAGGAGATAAGGTGAAAATATGAGTTGAAAAAGTAGTTTTTTCTTTTTTCCCTCCAAAAATTGAAGAGGTAATCTAATCTTATTTTATTATTTCCACTATTATTTTACAATATTCCTTAGGAGGCCCATTTTAGACCTCAAAATTTCTCTAATGAATTTCTTCGCAATATTATGGGCATATCAGACAACAAATAAATGATTGAGTGGACGCATGTCATTTAAACTAGTTTATGGACAAGAAGTGATAATACCATTGCAATATATAGTGAATGCAACAAGAGTATCGACCGTGTTAAAGTATGACATCAAAAGCATTGAAGGAGAGAAACATCATCAACTTCATTGACTAGAAAAAGGCATATTACATGCACTCCATCGACAACAAGCATAGAAAAAGCAACAAAAGGCTTGGCATAACAAGAATTTAAAAACAAATCATTTAAAAGCAAGAGATCTAACATTGTTGTATAATAATAGAGTAAAGGGGAAACCGGATAGAAATCAAATTGCTATGCCCCTTTGTAGTAGAATGCATATGAACTTTAGGTGTAGTGAAACTAAAGACACTTCAAGGACACCTATTTGATTTTGTAGTTAATGGTGTCTCATTAAAAGAATATATATCTTGACGACTTCGGCATGGCCACTAGCGAAAACCTTTTTTAGGTGACAATGGGTATGGGATAGACTAAAACCAACGTCATGGTAGTCTAGCCTACCAACTTTATGTATAATAGTTTCAAGTTTAAGTTAGTAATTAAGATAAGTTAATAGTCATAATTTTAATAAATGAAGCAAAGACAAAAAGTAGGTATAATAACAACCATGTTAATAAATAAGTAATGTCAGACGGATTAACATGCCAATTATAACTCATCATAATGGAGTGATTCAAAGATTTTAGAAGTTTTCCTGAAAAAAATAACATCAAAACTTAGGAGAAGAAAATATCGCTGGCAGATTTTTCGATAATGCTTGAGGAAACATGGTGAATTTGAATCGACTGAAAGCAGAGATGAGAGACCACAAATCAAATTCAAGACTTAAAAAAATTGAAAGGATCCCACCTGACTTATATGTCAAAATCAATGGAGATACTATTGTATCTGAAGCAATTAATTTTTATGATAACCTAGTGTATTCAAAAAGCGTGCCTATCGTCAAAAACATCAAGCCAATTTGACCATGTGCCCTGCACGAGCCCAAAGTAATAGAAATGAAAAACATAAATGCAATGAGACAAAAAAATTTGGAAACCATGGATAAAGTCAATAACATCATACATATACCAAGCTCATGCATAAAATCAATGAGGTTACCAAATTTACTCATTCTTGTGCTTGAGTTATTGCACATACAAATCTCTATGAAATCCTTGAAACTCAGGTCTGGATAAATTAGATTCCAACCTCCTTGATTGTTTGAGAGGATAATAATTCCAAGAAGATTTCAGGATGACGAGGAGGTGCATACATCTAGGAGGCACATACATTCCAAGGGAAAAATCTAGGTTCGATAAAAAAACTACGACAACATTGGAGGTTTGGATCCATAATATCAAATAGGCTAAGATGGATGCACCATCCATGGAAAAACACTACCTAGATTTAAATAAATGGGTCATGGTCGAAAAGAAATGGCACACATAGGTTTATCTATAATATACAAAGTAGTCATCTGACACTACCTGAGTGCACCATTGGTTGCATACTTCCAAGGCTTAAGGAATAAGTTTCTAAATTCATAATAATTTGATGCCATGATGGAGTTCTACGGTTTGATATACCATAAATTATTACAACAAACTCAATTTATAAAGTCATTATCATGCCTCATGGAGGTGAAAAAATCCCTAAGATGGTTGACTTTAACGCGTGGCTCGAATCATTCATTAGGGTAACAATGACAAAAAATTCTAAGAGACTTATTATTAATCAAGTTAAAGACCCTTCAGTCAAATGGGAATGTATAATAGTTTCATTGCGCCTCAATTTGGCAAGCCACACAGCGAATGTTAAATTGAATATGATGGAACCCATTCGCAACATAACTAGGTAATGGAAGAAATATGACTAGGAAATTCACTTGACAGACATGGTGAAGACCAACTACCAAGGATAGAATTCATGTAAGGATTGTCACTTCCATTCATTATTAATTTGGATTTCAATGTTGTAAGTCTCTCTAACCAGAGAGGTAACATTTACTAAGAAATTGATTCCATTACTAAGAAAAATTAATTGTTGGACACATAGTTGGTCAGGTATTCCTGAGCTGGAATCATCCCATGAAATTTTCAGAAATTGAATATTATATTAAAGTTGGTATCTAATAGATGGAGGGTATCACAATATTATATTAAAGTTAACATACATCCAAATGAACTACCATATTAGCAATCATCCTCTTTTTCTTTTTTTTTGTTCAGAACTAAGTCAGTAGACAAATACTAGTTTTCCTATTCCAAAAGATGTTTTTTTGGCTCAAACTGAAGTTATCCTTCCATTTACAGATGCTGAGAAAGAAGAATAAAGGGAGGAGGAAACTATACTATTCCACTTAAAGTCAACTTGGTGGCCCCTTTACTCGGGACTTCTAAAATGTCGATGGGCAAGGAAGTGGATGCAATTTTTGAGGAGGAACAGAAAGTTGGAATCAACTTGCATGAAATTTTGAAGGATATTACATTAGATTACCTTAAGCTCTAGAAACATTTGGACACGATAGCCAAACAAGTAGTAGAAGAAATGACAGCTAAGGGTAAGTCGACAAGGAAGTAGAAGAAAATAAATATTAGGATCATCTATTGGGCTTAACATTTTACAAATATTAGGCCAAGCAAAGGAAACTTGTATTAATTCTCTTAAATTGAAAATGTTTTCAAGACAAGAAAGATAATAATAACAAAAAGAGGAAACAACACAATCGAAATTTCCAATTATGACTTCACCAAGTAAAGCAAAAAATGGATAGTCTAGTAAATTAAGAAACATAAAATAAGGAAGTATGGGATTTGATCTTACATGTAACTCCCAATCAGATAGTCCCACACCTATCCAACAAGAAGCTAGTGTGCAACAGGAAAAGAAAGAAGTGCATACTGACACCCAAGACATCTCATTGGTGCATACTAAATCAACCAACCTGGGAAAAGAAACTGCGGTTAATGAGGAATTTGATCCAGACTTATGCATGAATGCAACAAAATACAAAAATACCCATATACACATAAATGGAGCAGAAATAAAACTTCATTTCATTCATATCAAAGAACTGAAATATGCTTAGATATAGAAATAAAAATAAACTAGCTCGAGCGATGGTAGCTTATCTCTGAGAAGAGATGTTGTGGCTACATGCCTCTGAACTATGTTACAATGAGGCTTAAGGACCTATTTATTATTGAACAATAAGGGAAAACACAAAACAACCAAAACCTTAACCCAGGAGACGAAACACCAAGAGTTTGTGGGCCCCATTGGGGTTAGTCGGGCATCCAACTTCCTAAGGTCGTAATTTGGTCATATTTTCTTCGTTTGGTGTGTACGATACCTTATTGGAAATATCTCTCCAAGTACTACAGTATTTGTGAAAAGACCTTGCCTATGGATAGTGTCCTACTGTGGACCTCAAAAAAACACCGTTTAGGTGGTCAAAACTACTCTGGAAGTTCAAGACCTGAAAAACTGCTAAAATTAGTAAATGCTGCAATAAATAAGGAAACAGATGAAACCATCTGGAGGTCTAGGTTGAATAGGCGAGTGGCCACCAATATTCACCTGGATCAGTCCTCCCTCCTAAGGAAGCAATGGTACCCATTGCATGCAGAGCCTCCACGAGGTGAGGAAATTTTTGTTGAACTTAGTCCCTGGTGAACCACTTACCCTGATGAAGGAGTTGGCTGCCTTGACAACTCGATATGGCTAGATCCTTTGTTGTTGAGTGTTCTTGATTTGCCTGCCCATGATCAGACCAGTTGTGGTATGTTCAATGCAATCCGGGTTTAGCTCTATTGGTGTGAGTTGTTCTACAATATCAGATGTGTCCAAAAATGGTGGAAATTATCGCCGAAGGTGGTCTACATTGAACAATGGGTGCAAACTAAGGAATGGTGGAATTTTGAGCTCGAAGGCATTGTCACCTACAACATTGGTGATGGTGTATGGCCCATATTAGAGCAGGTGAAGCTTGTGGTGGGGTCTAGCGAGGCGATCCTTCTGCAAAAGTAGCTAAACTTTGTCGCCCACCTGGAACTTGTGCGAAAAGTGATGAAGATCATGCTGCTTCTTGTACTTAGCATTGGATCTGTCCAATATATCATGGACCTACTAGCGGATGTGTTGAATGCGCTCAATGAAGTTGTTAGCCCTATTGACTTTGGACTGGATGTGAACCGAATCTAATTGAGTAGCTAAAAATGGTATGGCCACATCAATGGGACATAGTGGATGAAATCCCAACCCTACTTGAAAGGGGATGTGGCTCGTTCAGTTGTGGAGAGATCTATTGTAGTTATGTTGTACATAGGGGAGGCTTTCATCCCATGTGCATGGATGCTTCAAGTTTTACATGTGCATAATGTGTATGATCATCCTGTTGATGGCCTCTATTTGGCCATCAGTTTGGGGATGGAAAGTTGTGGACTTAGTAAGTTTGGTATCCAACATCAACCAGAGACTTGACCAAAATGCACTTTGGAATTTTTTGTCCCGATCTGAGATAATCGATTGTGGAATCCCAAAGTGTAACCACACTCGCTCAAAGAAGAGTTTAAGAGTGGCCTCTGTTGTGATACTTTTCTTGTAGGCCGCCATAATGTCCATCTTAGATAAATCTATAGACGACCATGAAAATGCAGTCGTTGTCGTGCTTAGTAGAAGGAAGGTCCGACATTTAATCCAAGGAGATGGATTCCCAAGGTTTACTAGGAGTAGGAAGAGGAGTATATAGGCCTTGCTTCTTGATGGTTGGCTTGGCAATGGCACAAGAGGTGTATGATCTAATGTACTTCCCAACATCCTGACGAAGGTTTGGCTAATAAAAATACTTCTATGGTACTACCATTTTTTTCTCTACTCCGAAATGTCCAGCGACTCGATTGTAGTGTGCCTCCCAAATCATCTTGGCACGCTCGCTTGAAGGAACATAAATGTGTCCCAAGTGGCATAACAATGCATCCTGGAGGTGAAAATTTGAAACTTGCTTACCTTCCAGGAGTGTTTGGTATGTGCTGCCGAATTCTGGGTCGCTCTTGTAAAGATGCGGCCACCCCGAATTCTCGTGCCCACAGGAGTCGAGCATAGTGATCAACGCCATGATTGGTGGTCGACTCAAGTAGTCTAAAACATTATTGATGCTGCCCTTGTTGTACTAAATGTTCAAATGGAACTGTTGCAGGTATGTGGACCATTTATAATGGCGATTGTTCTGTAACTTCCCTTGTGTCTGTATGAACTGTAGGGGTTGGTGGACTGTCTGGATGACCTTTTCCTTCCCCAGAATGTAATGCTTCCATTGATGGCATGCCTGCACAATGGAACACATTTATTTGTCATAAGTGGGATACTTTCGGACTGTGTCTAAAAGCGTGTCACTATGGTAATCTACTGGATGCCCCTGCTGAGTAAGAACTACACCAATAGCATAATCGGAGGTGTCTGTCTCAATCTCAAATGGTTGCTACAAGTATAGTAATGTGAGCACTGGTGCATAGCAAAGGTGATGCTTCAACTCAACAAATTCCTTTTGTTGGGTTTCATACCAAAAAAACTTTTCTTTCGCTCCGCCCTTGGTGACTTGACTTAAATGCCACGTGATATGAGAAAACCCCAACACGAACTTGCAATAGAAATTAGCATGACCAAAAAAGCTGCGGAGCTCTATTAGAGTGGTTAGGACTGGCCAAACCTGAATGACTTGTGTCTTGGATGGATCCACATGCACACCCTGCACATCAATGATGTACCCCAGATATTGAACCTGGGTCATGCCAAAAGTGCATGTCTCCAAATTGGCACACAACTTGTGTTGTCGCAGGGTTTGAAGGACCTGTCAAATATGGTCGAGGTGCTCTTCCAAACTTTGGCTGAAGATCAAGATGTCATCTAAATACACCACCACAAATTTATTGGTGAAGGGTTGCAAGATGTTTCCTTTCAATATGATGAAGGTTGTGGGGGCATTCGACAACCCAAAAGGCATGACCAACCATTTGAAAAGGCCCTCCTTGGATTTGAAGGCAATCTTCCACACATTGGAGGGTTCGATAGGCACCTGGTGATAACCAGACTTCAAGTCAATATTGTTGAAATATTTGGCCCCCTTGAGTTGGTCCAGAAGGTCATGAATTCGTGGGATTGGGTACCTATTTTGGACAATGATCTTGTTCAACACCCGCTAGTCAATACAGAGTCTTCAGGTCCCGTCCTTCTTTTGTACCAATAAAATCGGGCTCCCACAATGTGATAAGCTCGACTTGATGTGCCCTTTCTGCAATAGCTCCTAAATCTTCCTCGTGATCTCATCGTTCTCTAGAACATAGCATCAATAGATCAGCCCATTGGGTAGCCGCGTGCCTGGGGTCAGATCGATGAGGTGCTTGACCTGGCAGTGTAGAGCTACCCCTGTAGGTGAGGCGAAAATGTCCCTATACTCCTCCACTTCCTTGACCATCTATTGTTGCTGTGCGAAGGAGCCCTATCTGGAAGCCATGGCCACAAACATCTTCTTTCCCTGAGGACAAATCATAGGGAAAACAAATTTCTTGTTCTGGGAAATGATCTTACTGGATTTTTTTGCATTGATCAAAGAGATGATGTTAGGCGAGGCTACCTCTGGTATCATGTACAACTTATTACCCAAAGTAATAATCATAGAGCGAGGTCTAGACTCATATACAACATGTTGGTTCCACAAGTATGGTTGTCCTAATAATACAACACAAACTTCAAGAGGAGCAACATCACACAATACCTCATCCGTGAAGGGCTTGATGTTTTTGGCTGACACAGAGATCTTGTCCTTGGTGAAGACACCTGATGGTGTATGATTATGGATGTGATGTGGTTAGTAGGCTCAGTCGCCTCACAACCTCTACTGAAATGAGGTTATTTTGGCTCCTGCTATCAAAAATGAAATGTAGCAGAGAATGCTTCACCCACATCTGTGAGTGGAAGAGGCATTCCCCCTCCTTTGGATCTTCAGGCTCATTCTTCTGGATCTTAGTGGTGGTCACAATGGCACTGGGCTCCGCATCTATTATCTTCTTCCCTTTGTCATTCGCCTTGTCGAGATTTGACTCAGATTCGGAACATGCGTTTGATTTGGAAGCCTTCATCTTGGCCACCAGTGACTCCTTGGCCCAACACTCACTTGTGTTGTGAGTGTAGCTCTTATGGAACTCACACCATTTTCCCATTTCCTTATTTGTCTTAGTGGTGTTATTCTTTACTTGCAGCTTTAGTGGGTTGTCCTGCATCGCCCTGCCTTGGCTTTGTCCTTGGCTCTATGGTTTGGGGGCCCCTTTTCCTTGCTTCAGATTCGCAGATCCAAAGTCTCACTTCTTATGTTTAAACTTCTGCTCAATATTGACAATGTATCGGTACGTTGTGCTGAGCGAGGATATGTACATGAACTCCATCTTGTCTTGGATGTACTTTTGTAGAAAATCGCGGTACTTGAGTACCAAATTCTGCTCATAATCCTTGATACCAAACTTCGTTCGAAGGGTATGGAAAAAATTGTAAACTCTGCCACATCTTGGTCCCTTCCCTACTGTAGCATGGTCCGCTTTATGTATGTATCTCCATAGCTCCCGACAGGGTAATATTGTTCCTTGATGGTGTCTCGAAAAAAATTCCAAGTGGGTGCGGCTGAAAATAGTGAGGATTACCTCTCATCCTTTTGTTCACAGTAGGTTTTCCACCAGTCCTTGACATGTGGGGCTACTTTGAGAAGTGAGAAATTATTTTTTTCCCGATTGGAAAAATCATGAACTGAAAAATATCCTTCCAACAGATTTAACCATTTATCTACGACGTATGCATCTATTTTGCCCTCAAATACGGAATATAAAAGTTGAATTGTACCTTAAAAGGAGTGGCGCCTCCATAGTGGTTTCTGGATGAAGATGTGTCACCTATGGGTAGTCGTCGAAGGATCTGGGAAAAGTTATCCATCATCGTGTTTCTCTATTGCTTGAGGGATTCCTCATGCAATATTTTGTAAGGATATCTTGCCCCCTCATATTTCTTTTCTTTTGCCATGGGAGGTCGTCGGGTTTTGCGAGGCTGGTCTTGCAAAGGTTCAACTAGTTCGAGCCCTAACTCCTTATACCTTGACCTCATTGGGGACATGAAAAGAAAAATAGAGAAAGAGCAGACTCATGTGATACCACTAATCCAGACTTATGTAAGAATGCAACAAAATACAAAAATACCCATATACACATAAATGCATCATAAATAAAAGTTCATTTCATTCATATCAAAGAACTGAAATATGCTTACATACAAAAATAAAAATAAATTATCTCAGGCGATGGTAGCTTATCTCTCAGAGGAGATGTGGTGGCTACATGCTTCTGAACTATTTTACAATGAGGCTCAAGGGCCTATTTATTATTGACAATAAGGAAAACCCTAAACAACCAAAACCCTAACCCCAGGAGATGGAATGCCAAGAGTTTGTGGGCCCCATTGGGGTTAGTTGGGTTGCCAACTTCCTGGGGTCGTAACCTGGGCATACGATCTTCATTTGGCATGTACGATACGTTGTTGGAAATATCTCTCTGAGTACTATAGGATTTACGGCAGGCCCTTTCTTATGTTTATGGGCCTATTGCGGACCTAAAAAAACATCGTTTAGGGGGTCAAAATTGCTTCGGAAGTTCAGGACCGGAAAAACTACTAAAATAATAAATGTCGCAATGAACGAGGAAATAGATGAAACCAATTGGAGGTCTAGGTGGAATAAGAAGGTGGCCACCAATATCCACCTGGATCAAAATGAGAGTTAAAAATACCACATGGAAAACTACAACAAAAACAATAGATAATGGAAAAAATAATAATTCAAAAACCACAATAGGTGAATATACCTAGTCAATCGACTTGGATGGACAAGTCGGCCCGAGCATCGGGGGTGGTATCGAATAAATGACCCAGAGAGTAAAAAAGTGTGGATAATGAAAAGAAGACAAAAAGTTATAAACAAACATCCCTACCATATGACTTAACATATGCCTAAGATAAATAGGTCTTTCACTTCTTAGCCCATACAAATAAGGAAGCAAGAGGAATATGCAAAATAAGAAGTAATTTTTTGGTGTTATGCTTCATTGTAGGAAGCATAAAGAAGTGGAGATCTGGATTGAATGTATGAACATGGTAACATAAAAATTTAAAATTTCCAATCCATACCATGTTGATGATCTACTTACTACTAGTCATCATTTGGTCCACTAGGTGATAAATCATAACAAAAAAATGAAGGAGTAAGTCGACGACTTGCAGCAAAAGGTTGAAACTTAAGGAAATGAAGAATTATCGAATATACTACAATAAGAGTTCAAGGATTTCTCATAAGTAAAGACCAAGATGGGTAAAACCATGGATAGAGCAACTACACTAAGTGTTTTTCTTAAAAATTGGCTAGCATACTTGTTGAATATGTGAAATCGACTACGAGTACAACAACTGTTGATAGAGTATTTTTCTGTATGATAGACCATTTCCTTTCAACCCCACACCATAGCGGTATTAGAAAATCAAATTACACAGGATAAGAAGAAATAGAATAAAATAATACAAGAGGAGAGACAATGGTTGAGAGAAGGAAAGAAAGCACATATTGAGGCAACTAATGTTGTTGAGTACTTACAATACATAAATGAGAAGATCCAGAAGTTGGAGCAACAAGGTACTCCTGACCTTCCTTCCTTCCAAGAGAGATCTATGTTTGATAAATCAAATATTTGGTATAAATGAAATCCATTGAGGTGCAAGCACAACATTTAGTGACATATTGGTCGACATTCGACCAACATCTTTAAACGATTACACCTATTGTTCACTAGACAACATTCAATGAAATTCCAACTCCAACAACTTCAATACAACTGACTCCAACATAGCTTGACTTTCAATTTTTTGCACCTACTACATTATAATGTGGCCTATCAGTTTAAACAGCACAATCAACTACTTTAGATATTGAGGTTGAAGGTGTTGAAAAATGTGCAACAAGAAATGCTAAATTTAGAATGTGCTAAAAATAGACCTGCTAAAAATAGCATGTCTAAAAATAGCAGTTTGGCCGGTGAGGTCATTGGCCACCTTGGGTGAGAGGTGAAACTGCTAAAAATAGAATCTTATAAAAATAACATTTCTAGGTCCCTTCCTATTTTTAACAGTCCCTGGTCTAACTATAGGAAGTAAAAACGAATTTGGTCTTAACAGCGGTTTAAAATATTAATTAATTAATCTCCATGGGTTAATTAGTTATGGAAAATCAAACTTGAAGTCTTTGTGAGAACATGCAATTATTTCTCCACTAATTGGGGAATGTGTCCTTGATTTGCTCCATTGATTGAGGAATTAAGGATGAGTTCTATATTGAGAGGATCAGTTGACTTAGTTTAACTTAGTCAAATTCAGTTAGATTAATTTAACAAGTTGTTAAATTAATGAGATACAGTTTGTTGATGCTTGCATGCATGTGACAACTGTTATTTTCATATAACTGTGTATTCACTCATGGATAACTGATGCATGTCAGTTCTATCAGAGACCCAGTTGAGATCAGAGAAGGGACAGTGTACTATCAGTTGGATGAATAGTTTTCCTATAAAGGAAGCTCATCCATGATGAGGATTTATCTCCTTTGGGTTTGTGTAGTTAGATCAGAGGTTAGTGAGTGTGTGAAGAGGCCAATTCACACATGTGGCAGCACTGGACCCCAAGGAAACTGCACAAGGAAATAAGAGGCTTGGAGGGTAGAGGAGAAGGTTTGTGAGAAGCCTTTGACTGGCTATGAGCAACAGAGGGATTGTACTGAGAGCTGGATAGCTTCCGAGCTAAGGCTTTGTGTAATCCAGGATATATTTCCACTTGTATGATAATACAAAGATGGGGTTTTAGGCAGGTGCTTTCCCCGAGTAAATTCTTCTGTGTTATGTGTGATTGATTCCTTCTTATTAGTTATATGTGTTCTTATTGATGTTGCTCATGGTTAATTAAGCTTCTGCTAAATTGTTTGTAGAAGTAGATCAAGTGTTTTGCTTTAGTACATTGCATTACCAGGTGATCTATAGGTGGGAAATTTCTACATGGTATCAAAGCTAGCTGATTTGTACAAAAATTCTACAAAATTCTATAGAAGGCTCCAACAAGTTTCCATGGGAAAGAGAAAGAAGAATCATTTCCACACTAAGACCTTAGGTTGAAGTTTTCATAATGACAAAGGCCCAACTTGTAGAATCAGACAACCATCTGGATAAAAATTAAACTCAAGCACAACCATATCCATCACCAACTACTCCAAAATGAACATTCAACAAAGGTCCAACCAACTCTTTCTCACTCTCTCATTCTCTCATTCTATTTATTTTGAAAATTTGTATATCTCCAAGTCTCCCCCCTTCTTCAGGATGAAGAAGACATTGAGGGTAGGGGAGATATTGGAGTTGAATAGCCCAGTCAGTTTTTTATACTAAAGATGTATTGTAAGCCAACCAACTCCTCTGATGAGTCAACTAACCAAGTTGGCTAATATAAGTCAATTAAGATAATTAAACTACTATAACTATCTAGGAGGATATAAATATGTATGTACTTGACTCCATGCAGTTGGTTGTTTTTTTGTTGAGACATATATCTAATACAACTGTGCTTTTGTTGGTTCTCTACTAATTTTGTGTCTCTTTGTCTCTTCTATGTGATGCATATTGCTCTTTAAGTTTACATGATGTTCCACTCTATCTGTAACTAGTTATTACTTTTCACTAGACTACAACACCACCCATTGAACATAAAATATAGTTTAAATGGGCCACCTACATTTCAATCTTTTTCAAATGTATTGTGATTAGCAAGGTCAATTTTTTACATATTATGGAGCTATCATACTATGGATATCATATAGGTCTCCTTTCATTAAATAAAACAATGTGTCTATTTTTCCATAGCCAAATAAAAATTTGAACATGAAACAAAACCTACGTCGATTACAAGTCTAAGACTTACTGAAAATTATTTCCTAGAAGGGTTTCCTACTGGGAAATGGAAGTAGGAATGAAGTGACCAAATATGGCTCTTCCCAACTCCATGTAGTCATGGTGAGAGAACAAAAACCAAAGACATGCTTAATAGTTTTAGGCCACCCATAATGAGAAAAAATAGGTCTCTACATTCCTAGGTGAGTTAATCTACCATCTACAAGGAATCCACCCATAGTTACAGACCATGTGAATAAAGTATTATTTAGTTGCAACTTTGGCTCTCATAAGTTTCCTAGCTTGAAAAGTCACATTTTTCTTAGGTTTAGGCCTCCACAACTTGCCTAGGTATCTTCTAGTGTAGGCATACGACACAACCACTTGTAATCATATGAATTCTAAGGTCTAAGAGGAGAGATAATTGTAAGGCACAACTGAATGAGTTGGTAAAAACATAATTTAAGTTCTAAGGTTGATAATCTCACACACAATAGGGGGTGGGAGAGGTATACATTTTAGTTTAATGAATTGATTAAATATCTATAATCTTATCCTCTCAATTCCATGCATATAACTTATTATTCCATGCATTTAATACAAAACTTTTGAACAAACATTTATATCTTAATGTGTAGTCTAGATCTAAGTTGAATATATGTAGTAGAAAACAAAGAGAGTTGCAAGGTACTTCATTTAGCCATGTTATGGTGATTGTTGTGGATGCACAATCCCTACTTCAAGTCTAAGGGGATATATAATTGTGAATGACTCATGAATGAATTGGGCACAAAAAGCTTAAAATTCTATGGCTGATTATGATGGAAAGAAAGCTAGGTATAAATTTCATTCATTGGATTTATTGTATACCTAGATGATAGATCCATGCATTTAAATTCTTATTCCATGTAATGATAAAATTCATTTTTGTGGATGTTTGTATGTATATATAACTATTTTGTATATATGTGTTGTTGAATATATGCAACAACAAGGGGTGGCAAGAGTGGGAGGGGTAATACTAAGCCCCGGTGAACAAATGATAATATCAAATGATGACCGACCAAAAATAATTCTTTTTCGTGACTATTAGTCAAACAAACATGCCACAAAATTTATTGACTTATTAAAATAACATCAAGATGTGTTTGCAAATGCTTTAAGGGACTTGTAGGGGAAATGGGGGAGATGAAAATCAACATCATTCAAGGAGACAATCCCCATACATTAAAAAAAAAAAAAATGAATCACAAATACAAATCAATTGTATAGAAAGAAATATAAGAGATGTTGGTTACCAACATCATATATCACAATGAATCACAAATACAAATCGATTGTACAGAAAGAAATATAAGAGATGTTGGCTACCAACATCATTTATCTAATAGAAAAGTTGAAGTGTGTAAGTGCCATGATAGTGTAGCCCAAAAACCATGACTCAACAAGGATAAAAATCTATGTCGATTTTCACAACTTGAATAAATTGATAGTAACTAACCCCTTCTCCAGTCCATTCATTGATGAAATCATAAATAAAGTAGTAGGAAATGAGTGTTATTCATTTAAACATGACTTCTCAAGAGACAATCAAGTACCCATTGCAAAGGAAGGTCAAGAAAAAACTACGTTTGTGTCATAATTTGGATCCTTTGCATATAAAGTGATCTCATTTGGTATAAAAGGATGCTCCAACAATATTATCTAGAATAGTAGTAAAACCATACATGTGTGTGTGTGTGTGTGTGTCTATATATATATATATATATATGGCAGCCTACTTCAAGCATTGGATTGTTTATACACTTCTCAAATATCACGTCCAATGGTTGAGGCTTATGTTAGAAATGTGTAGGCAGATCCATCTATCTCTTAATATCAAAAAATGTATATTTGTTATGCCAATAGGAATATTGTTGGGACATTTAGTATGAAAATATGGAATCAAGTTATATATGGAAAAAATTAAAGTTATTCTAGACCTACAGTCCCTAGTAAATAAAAATCATATTAAAATATTTCTTGGGCATACTAGATACTAAAAGAAATTTATTTGACATTACTCTAACATAACATTCCCAATTGATGAGCTACTTAAGAAGGATGTTCCCTATAATTGGAGTAAGGAATGCAATATATTATGAATTATCAAAGACAAAGCTAGTAGAAGTGCCTATATTAAATTTTCTTGATTGGTTGAAGAAATTCCATGTGCACGTTGATGCATCAAATGTGGCATTTAGAGCAATGCTAGCACAAATTGACATTGGTTCGATAGACCATCCAAAATATTACGCCAATTGGAAGTTAAAAAAAGCTGAAAGAAATCATTCGACCACAAAACGTGAAGTGTTAGCCACTATTATAGAAATTTTGAGGTAAAAAATGGGCCTAAAAATAAAAATGTACAACCAAAATCAACTTTATAAGAACCAATAGGATTTAAGATGATTATGTCAACCATGGGGGATGATTCACCATTTTTGGAGTAAAAAGGTAAAAAGATTGAAAAAAAAAAAAACAATTTTTTCAACTCGCATTTACAACTTATCTCCACACAACTTTACTAAAATTTCAATCAAGATCATTCGTTGGATGAAAAATTTAATTCCCCGTCCAAGGAGTAGGCATGTTTCATACTTTTAATGGACCCTGCTACAAGAAAAATGATAAATACATGGAAAATGTGTTTGGAAACATGTTTTTCATGTATTTCTCAATTTTCGTGTAGCAAGCTCCATCAAAGTATGCAACATGGGTACTCCTTGGATGAGGAATTAAATTATGCATCGAACGAGTGCTCGCACTTGAAATTTGAGTAAAACCGTAGGAAGATAGGTTGAAAATACGAGTTGAAAGAGTAATTTTTTTCTTTTTCCCCTCTAAGATTTGATGATGTAATCTAATATTATTTTATTATTTCCACTATTATTTTATAATATTCCTTAGGGGGCCCATTTTAAACCTCAAAATTTATCTAATGGATTTTTTCTTTGCAAACATTTTGCCACTATCTCTTGGATAATCCCTTTATATTCTTCATAGATAATCAAGCCTTAAGATACCTTGTCAACAAACCAGTATACTTGGTGCAAATCTTTCGGTGGCTAATACTATTTCAATAATTTGAATTTGAAGTGATAGTCCAACCTATGAAAAATAATGTTAGGTTTGGACCACTTCTCTTGACTTGAAATAGGAGAAGGACTAATGGAATTTGAGGACGACCTTCTATATGCACATTTATTTAATGTTGAAGAAACTCATATCGAGTTTGTGGAAATTTTTCAGTTTTTGCACTTAGGGAAAGCACTAGATGAGTTATATAAAAAGAAAAAAGAAAATTTTGGAAATGAAAGAAGCCTTGTTCACACTCATCAATGGAAAATTATATAAATTGTGGACAAATGGAATACTTTGAAGATTTGCATTAGAAAATGAAAGGAAGGATACAATAGATGAAGCCCACAAAATCCTTGTTAGTGGACATTATCAAGGCGACATGACAGCTAGAAAAATTTCACAAGCATGATTATGGTGGCTAACCTTATTTAAATATTTTTGAATAGAATTCCATAAGCGTGACATTTGTCAAAGGACAGACCAACCATTCTCAAAGAATGAATTTCCACTCTAGTCTATAGAACCAACCTTACCTTTTGAGATTTGGGTTATTGACTTTTTCAACCCATCTCTAAAAGGGATAAAAGAACAGGTGCAAAATATGTTATTACTGCAATGGAATATTTAACAAAGTGGGAATAAGTCAAACCAGTGAATCATGTACAAAAGAAATAGTGGCTAAGTTTATTTATGAAAATATAATAACAAGATTTAGATGCCCCTTAAGTATAATCAGCGACAGGGGAACACATTTTTTCAATCCTACCATTAAAGTATTGCTACAAAAATTTATGATTGAGCATAAAAAGATGATGACACCATCCATAGGCCAATGATGTAGTAGAATCATTTAACAATACCTTATACAAAAGACTTACCAAGATATGTAGTGTTGATAGAGATGACTAGGATCATAAAGTCTCAACATTATTATGGGCATATCAGACAACATATAAATGATTGGTTGGACGAATGAAATTTAAAATAGTTTATGAACAAGAAGTGATAATACCATTGCAATATATAGTCAAAGCACCATAAAGAGAGCGACTTCATCAACTTCATCGACTAGAAACAGATAGATTACATGCACTCGACCAATAATAAGCATAGCAAAATAAACAAAAGGCTTAGCATGACAACAATTTTAAAACAAAGAATTTAAAACCAAGAGATCTAGCGTTGTTGTATGATAATAGAGTAAAGGGGAAACCAACAAGAAATCACATGGTTATGCCCCTTTGTAGTAGAATACATACAACCTTTAAGTGTAGTGCAGTTGAAGACACTTCAAGGGAACCTATTTGATTCCATAGTTAATGGTGCTTGATTAAAAGAATATATATCTTGACGAATTCGACATGGCCACTAGTGAAAGCCTTTTTGAGGTGCCAATGTGTATGGGCTAGACGAAAAACCATGTCATGTTCGTCTAGCCTCCCAACTTTATGTATAATAGTTTCAAGTTTTAGTTAGTAATTAAGATACGTTAATAGTCATAATTATTAATAAAGGAAGAAAATACATAAAGTAGGTATAATAACAGCCATGTTAATAACGAAGTAATGTCAGAAGGATCAACATGCCAATTATATATCATAATAATCAAGTGAGTAAAATATTTAAGAATATTTATTAACTAAAGATCACATCAAAACTTAAGAGATCATTGGTGATTACAACAATATGAGAAGAGAAATATCGCTAACAGAGATTTCACCAATGCTTCAGGAAATATGGTGAATTTGAATCGACCGAAAGTAGAGATGAGAGACCACAAATTGACTTCAAGGCTCAAACAAATGAAAGGATCCCACCTGATTTATATCTCAAAATCATGGAGGTACTGCATCTAAAGCAGTTAATTTTTATGATGACCTAGTGTATTAAAAAAACATTATATCACCAAAAACATCAACACAATCTAACCATGTTTCCTGCACGAGCCCAAGGTAACAGAAATGGAAAAAGTAAATGCAATGGGACAAGCACATATGGAAACCATGGTTAAAGTCAATAACATCATACAGATACCAAGCTCGTGCATAAAATTGAGGAGGTTACCAAATTTACCCATTCTTGTGCCTGGGTAATCGCCTGTTGCATATATATATATATATATAATGTTTGAATGTCAAGTCTGGATAAATAACACTCCAACCTCCTTGATTTTTTGAGAGGATAATAATTCCAAGCATATTTTAGGATGATGAGGAGGTGCATACATTCCATGAGGTACATACATTGCATGGGGAAAATCTTACTAGCTTGATAAAAAAACTACAACAAATTTGGAGGTTTAGATCCATAATATCAAATAGGATAAGATGGATGAACCCTCTTGGGACAATCATTGGTAGATTTAAATAAATGGGTCATGGTCGAAAATAAATGGCACACATAGGTTTATCTATTATACAAAGTAGTCATCTGACACTACCTGGGCGCATCATTGGTTGCATACTTCCAAGGCTTAAGGAAGAAGCTGCTAAATTCATAATCATTTGATGCCACGATGGATGTTTATTGTTGGAGAGACCATAACTGATTATAACAACCTCAATTTATAAAGTCACTAGCCTACCTCATGGAGGTGAAAAATTCCCAAATATTGTTGACTTCAACACATGGCTCAAAGAATTCACTAGGGTAACAACGACAAAAAATTCTAAGGGACTTATTATTAATCAAGTGCAAGACCCTTTGGTCAAATGGGAATGTATAATAGTTTCATTGTTCCTCACTTTGGTAGGTCACGCATCAAATGTTAAATTGAATATGATAGAACCCATTCGAGACATATCTAGGTGAGGGAAGCAAATGATGACTAGGAAAATCACTTGGTGGACATGGTGAAGACCAACTACCCATGCTATAATTCATGTAAGGATAGTCACTTACCTTAATTATTAATTTGGCTTGCAATGTTGCAAGTCTCTCCAGTCGAAGAGGCAACATTTACTAAGAAATTAGTTCCAATACTAAGAAACTTTAAGTGTTGTGCATATAGTCGGTCAAGTATTCCTGAGTTGGAATCACCCCATGAAATTTTCAAAAATGGAATACTTAACTTAAAGTTGGTATCAAATATATGAAGGGTGTCACAATAGATCTATCATGCCCTACCCATTAAATCTCATATTCAGCTGGGTCTTGACTCAACCAAGGTTTGGTATGTCAAATCAATCACATACATCCAAATGAAGTACTGTATCAACAATCATCCCAACAAATTCTTACAGAACTAAGTCAACAAAAAAATACTAGTTTTCCTATTACAAAAGATTTTTTGCACAATGATACCGAAGTTATCCTCCCATTTACAGATGGTGAGCAAGAAGAAGAAATGGAGGCGAAAAATATATATTTCATTTAAAGTCAACCTGGTGGCCCCTTTATTAGGGACTTCTAAAATGTTGATCGGAAAGGCAGTGGATATAACAGCTAAGGAGGAACAAAATGTTGGAATCAAATTGCATGAAATTTTGAAGGATATTACCTTAGATGACCTTAAACTCCAGAAAAATTTGGAAACAATAGCCAAACAAGCACTAGAAGAAATGATAGCAAGGGTAATTCGAGAAGGAAGAAGAAGAAAAAAAATAATAGGATCATATGTTGGGACTAACATTTTACGAATGTTAGGACAATCAAAGGAATTTTTTAGTGATGCTATTAAACATAAAATATTTACAGAATAAGAAAGAGAAGAATAAAAAAAAGATAGGAACGACATAGTTGAAATTTCCAACTAGTGACTTCACCAAGTAAAGCAACAACACGATAGTCTAGTAAAGTTAAGAAACGAAAAATAAGGAAGTATGGGATTTGATCTTACATCCAACTCACAACCACTTAGTACAACACCTATCCAACAAGAAGCTAATGTGAAACATACAAAGAAGGAAGTGCATACTGACACCCAAAACAACACATTGGATCTTACTAAATCAACCGACCTGGAAAAAGAAACTGCAGATAAGGAGGAAAGAGAGTTTAAAATACCACATGGACTTCCACAACAACAACAACAATAGATAATGGAAAAAACTACAATTCACACCCCACAATAGGTAAATATACCTAGTTAATCAACCTGTTGACGGTGCTGGAAATTCGTCAACCAAGGGGGTCTCCTCGATGTGAAGTCCCAATTATACCTCACACCATTTGGAATAGGAGCCTCATCCAGAGTATCAACCCGACTTTAATATATTCTTACATATTTGCCTTGGCTCTAACTGTCAGCAAGAGAGAGGAGTGCAAATGTGCCTTCAAAAAGTAAGGGGGTTTTCCTGGTGATTGTTCAATCGTATGTTTGTCAAACTTCCTTTACTATGGAGGGGGAAGAGAGGTGAGCCTCTAAGAGATAGGTAATAGTATCACCCTAGTAGAGACATAGATAAACAAGAAGAATGAATTCAACATCCAACGGAATAGTGCACAAAGATGTGGCGATCATTGCAACCATTACAACAAGAAATATTTGTCTAATATCCAACAGAATAGTCCACGATGATAATTACCATTACAACACATTTTCAATATGATAAGTACCAACATAACTGAAATAGTTAAACTACTTTAGGACAGATAAAAGAAAAAATGAATTACAAACATTCACAGAATAGTCTTACAAATATTCATAATCCATGCATGAAGAACGTGTTGGCCATAAGGATTTTGATATTAATTAAAAGTTCCAAGACACAAGTATACGATGAACACCACTAGCTCCAATAGTGGAATGTTGGAGCCATTCCTTGCTCCCCAAAAGAGATAGCATGTCTCTATAATTCCTCGTGGGAGAAGCCAAGGTGAAAAGTCCATTTCTTATACAATAAGGGTGTATATATATAAAGAGGTGATGCTTCATCTTCCCGGTGACTCTTTGACTACCCCCATGACTGTTTGACTTCCTATGACTTTTCGACTTTACATGACTCTTCATATTCTAAACGTGTCCTTTGGACTTCCACTTTACAATGCATTTTGAATAGATAATTACATAATCCACAATAATGATGTGGCATATAATGACTCATGACAGGACATGACATGACATTGATGGCATGGACTACATGATGATGTGGCAGTGCCAAGTTGTCCTTCTTATTGCTTCTTTCTTTCTATCTTGAATAAGATATGTATCCAATGCTTCATCTTCATGCTAGATATTTTTTTTCTTCATATCTACCCTCTAGAGGGTTGTGAATTAGATGGAGTCTTCATGCGGTCCTGATATTTTGCCTTCTGTTGTAATCCAATGTTCTATGGTCTTCTTGTCTGATGATCATCCTTTCTCCTAAACTCCTTACGTGTATTCTAGCATGCCCTCCTTCTCCATCTCCTTCTTCATCATCTTGCCATAACATGATAAAGTTCCTGCATCTGCAATTCACTCATGACAAGACGACATCAGTATGATAAATCCCTAGTCCAAGATGTTGTATGATGATCTACTAACTGAGATGGAACTTGGTGGTAGGCCAAGGGAGAGGCTCAGTGACTGTGCAACTATGCATCTCAGGAAGTCAAGGGTCAAGCTTGATCCTTGAGACTGCACAATGCTTAGTTCAGGATGGACTGAGGAAGAAGATTGCGCAGTTTGGGAGTTCAGTGAGGCGGGTTGACGGGTTGGACACTGATTCAGCCAACTGTGCAGTTCTGGAAGATAGAGGAGATTGAGTGATTGCGCAATTGAACAATTTAGGAGCTCAAGGCTGAGGTGTGAACTTTGAGACTGTGCAATGCACAATTCTGACTGGGCAGGAGAGAGAAATTGCTTAGTTTTGGGAGTCAGTGAGCCAGGCTGAGGAGTTTTGCACTATTTCAGCCAACTACGCATTTTTGGGAGGAATTGTAGGTCTAGTAATTACAAAATTGTGCAGTTCAAGAGCTAGGGTTTGAGTTTGAGCTTAGATATCGCGCAATGCACAGTTGGGGCCAGGATGGAGGGCTGAATTGCGCAATTTTGGAGGCCAAGGCTCGGGCTTGAGGATTGAAAATGCGCAATGCACGGTCCTGGGAGGTAGGAACTATGCATTGTGCAGTTTCAAGGTTGCATATTGAGGGCTAGGATTGCACAATGTGCAATTCAGGAAGGTCGGATGAGGTTAAGTTACTAGGAATTTTCTAAAATTTTGCAGTGTGGGATCAGTGAAACTAATGTGAACAGTGATAGGACTTGACTGTGATCACACTCTTAGACACTTGATGACACAACGTAGATCATCTGGAACACATGTCAACACATACTTCCCCTAGTGCGACAACCTTTACGACAACTTACGACGAGTGCAACAATAAATATACACTTTGCGATGACCGTGACGACACTTGTGCGACAATGCTTAAAACTTTGGAAATGAGTGAGATGAAAGTTTACATGAAAATATCAAATAATTTACACAATTAGAACCTCTTAAAACTACCATAACAAGTTTATGTACACTGTGCGACACTTAACATGCCAGAAGATGACAAGTTCTAAAGTGCGAATGACACTTGCGATATGCGAACAATGGTGAAATAAACACATGCCAAAGCGAAGATAACATGAAAATGACACTAATTAGAGTGAAATCAAGCAAAAGAAACAACCGAAAACATGAAAATGACACTTTCCAAAATAAAGGTGTGTGAAAACGACAATTTGCAAAACTCATCGAAATATAAGTACAAATGCAGCGAGAAGTGAGAAACTGTTGATGTCAGTGTGCACTTACTATCGACATGGATTAGAAACCACATAGACACAACCTTGATGGACCCTGCTATGCTTGTTCAAGCTTGCGTAAAATAATGTGCTCATGAACTTGTTGCGGAATGAGCTTGTGTGAGCAAGTACCCTCGAGACTTCTAATCCAAGAAGGGAGATCAAAAGCATCAACTAACCAAGAAGTGACTACAGAATGACTAATCGCAAGATGTGTAGTAGGCTCCAAAATTTGAGTGTAGGAAAAATTTTGGAGGGTGTTTGTCGCAGCGACAACACGACCCCGGTGGAAAAGTCGACCCAAACATCGGGGATGGGATCGACTAAATGACCTGGTGAGAAACAAAGTGTGGTCAATTCAAAGAGGAGAAAAAGATATAGATATACATCCCTATTTGCATCAAATAAATAGGTCTTTCATTTCTTATCCCGTACAACTAAGAAAGCAAGAGGAAGATGCAAAAGAAGAACGAAGTTGTTGGTGTTACGCTTCATTGTAATAAGCATAAAGAAGTGGAGATTTGGATCGAATATATGAACCTAACAACATAAAAGCTTCAAATTTCTAGTCTTGACCACATTGATGATCCACTTACTACTAGTCATAATTTGGTCCACCAGTTGATAGATCATAACATACATATGAAAGAGTAAGTCAACCACTTGCACAAAAGGCTAAAATTTAAGGAAATGAAGAATTATTGGATATGCTACAGCAGGAGTTCAAGGTTTTTTCACAAAGACCAAGCTAGGGGAAATCATGGATAGAGAAGCTAAACTAAGTGTTGTTGTTAAAAAATTTCCAACATACTTGTTGAATATGTGAAATTGACTACATGTACAATAACTATTGGTCGAGGATTTTTCAGTGAGGTAGACTACTTCCTTTCAACCTTGTGCCATAGCAGCATTAGAAAATCAAATTATAAAGGATAGGAACATAGAGAAAAATCTAATACAAGAGGAGAGATAATGGCTAAGAGAAGGAAATAAAGCATATATTGAGGCCACTAATGTTGTTGAGTACTTACAAGCCATAAATGAGAAGATCTGGAAGTTGGAGAAACAAGGTACTCCTAAACTTCCTTCCTTCCAAGAGAGCTCGATGTTAGATATATCAAGTATTTGGCAGAAATTAAATGCATTGAGGTGCAAGCATAACATTTAGAGAAATATTGGTCAACATCTGACCAACATATTTAATCAATTACATCTATTATTCACTAGACAACATTCAGTGAAATTCCAACTCCAACATCTTCAATACAACCGACTCCACCATAGGCTGACTTTCAATTTTTTGCACCTATTACATTCAAATATGGCCTATCAGTTCAACCAACACAATTAGCTACTTTAGAGATTGAGGTTGAAGGATCCAACAAGTTTCCATGGGAAAGAGAAAGAAGATGAATTCCCATACTGAGCCCTCAATTTGAAATACCCATAATGACAGAGGCCCAACTTGTAGAATCATTCAAGCAACCGGATCAAAAGGAAACTCAAGCACAACCATATCCATCACCAACTACTCCAAAATGAACATTCAACATAGATCCAACCAACTATTTTTCACTCTCTCATTCTCTTATTCTATTTGTTTTGAAATTTTGTATATCTCCAAGTCTCCCCCCTTCCTTGAGATGAAGAAGGCATTGAGGGTAGGGTAGACGTTGGAGTTGACTAGCCTAACCGAGTTGATATACTATAGATGTATTGTAAGTTAGTAAGATTCTCTAATGAGTCAACCAACCATGTTTGCTAATATAAGTCAATTGAGATAATAAACTATTGTAATTGTCCATGAGGATATAAATATGTATGTACTTGACTCCATGCAGTTGGTTGGTTTTTTTTTTAGATATATATCTAATACAAGTGCGATTTTGTTGGTTATCTACTACTTTTGCATCTCTTTGTCTCTTCCATGTGATGCATATTACTCTTTAAGTTTAATTGATGTTCCACTCTATGAGTAACTAATGCATACTTTTCACTAGACTACAACACCACCCATTGAACATAAAAGATAGTTTAAGTGGGCCATATACATTCAATCTTTTGCACATGTATTGTGATTAGTGATGGGCCTCTAAATTAGACACAAATTAAGACCCATCTAACTTTTCTTATGCACATTAAGGATATATTAAACCTCTCCTTCTACACTTAAATTATTTTTTTTAGCTTTAATATGTTCATTAGGAAGGTTTAAAGATAATTTCTTATTTGTGCCTAATATTATTTATTTTTGTAGAATATTGTGAGAATATTGGGCAGATTATGAAGATTTGGAGGAGATAATCTAGGGACTTTCTCCCTACTATAGGAGGATCAAGATTGGATACTAAACAAACAGGATATTATGAAATTATTGGACAAATTCTGGAGCTCCAGTGATTGAGAAAATCTAGGAGTGTGTTCCCTATCATTTAATGCAAATTCTTATTGTTGGGAACCAGATCCACTACTTGAGGAATTTTGGAGGGGAAAGCTTCCTCCTTTCAAGGAGAATGCTTCCTCATCATTTTGTATAAGTGCCAATTCGAATTTGCCTCTAGGGGGAATGCATTTTTAGTCTTCTTCTGGAGAAAAATTGTATTTTTGCAGCTCCACTTTCATTTCTAGTAGGAATGTACTTGGATTGATTCAAATAATGAAGATTGGTGCCATTTTTAGCTTCTAAATCTTAGTCTCCTTCATAGGAATCTCAGTATCATTGGGCTTGGCCATCCCAGGAGCCCTAGAGCCCTTATTTATAATTTACTTTTCTTCTTTTCACTTCTTATTCACATGCATCTCTTATTCTTGTTTTTCCTATTTTTGCATTTAGTATTGATGATTTTTCTTGTAGGATTGGGTTAAATGGTTGAAGTGAGTGCTTTTGCAGGTTATTTACAGAGTCACAAGCATGATTTAATCCTTGGAACAAATTTTGAAGGTGTTGTAGCAGCTACAACCACCCTCCAAAATTTTTCCTTAGCTTCATTTTGGAGCCTCCCTACCAACCATTCTCAGCAGCATGTCTTGCACCGTCAAGTACATGAGCTTCATTGGTTTTCTAGTAGCAGGACAGACTTTGCATGATAGCTTGTTGCATTCCCCTCACAGGCTGCTTCCTTGGACTTGGTCCAGCTGCTGGCTAAGCATCTCCCTCAAGAAATTTCACAATTCTGGAGGGGAACCAGTGTTCCCTCCAGAAATTGTGCAAATCTGATTGGCAGCCTGCTGGGCTCAGAAATTGCGTAATCATGTCAATCAACCTTCCCTAAGAAAACTACGCAATATGACCCAGCAGGACTGCTCAGCCTAGAAATTGCGCAATTCTTGGTAGTAGTAAGCTGCTCCTCCCATAAATTGTGCAATCCCTCTGGGAAGCCAGCTCATCTTCCTCCCAGAAACTGCGCAAAAGTTACCCTGAGTCAAGCAGTTTGTTGCATGTGCCCTTAGGTTGACCAGTTCCACCCAGGACTGAGAAAACTTGAATTGCATGCATGAGCTGCTTTTTCCTGAAATAGAAAAAAGAAACATGAAAAAAACTTCCCTATATTTTAGGGATCTATTTTTAGTAGTTGGAAGTTACATGCAAAGATCATTTTAGAAACCTTCCTCCAAGTGTCACTTTTTCGTAGATTTGTGGCATGCGCGTCATGAGCTTCAAACTTATCTATTCGACATTTCAGAGCTTACTTCTTCACATTGATCTTGGAGCTCTGACATCCCACAACACATATAGGAATCTTCGACACATCTGTCTCAGCTATTTCCGGGTAAGTCTGCTTAACTTGTCTTTTGCAGCATTTCTGTTGCTTTTTGTGTTTTGGCTTGTGTGAGTGTTGTCTGCTTGATTTCTGTGAATGCTTGCTGTCGTTTGCATGCATATTAGCTTGTACTAGCACCGTTTCATTTTTCGTTAGCATCTCACTACTATCGCATGCATGACATTGTTTTGCATGAGCAGTCGCCGATTCGGAGACTCGCTTCACACACATGTGTGTTGTTCTATTTTCTAAATATTACATTCATTGTTTGCATGCATGATCATTAACTCCTGCTTAAACTTAGTATCATCATGCATTCACATCCATATTTTCTTTCAGTTGCCCGTCGGCGGGTCTAGGCAACCTTGGCCCGGACTTTACCTCACCAAGACAACATTGTGCAATCCTGAGAGGGAAGGCTCTACCTTCCTCACAGAAAATGCGCATTTCTAGCCAGTGATTGTCCTCCAGTCTCACCTTGCGCAATTCTGGGAGGCAGTGACTGCTAGCCCAGAAAATTGCGTAATGCAGTCCCTCGGCCTGCATCACTTGCAAGCTAGAATTGCGCATTGCACAATATCTACACCCAGCAAGTCATTCTGGATTGTGCATTGTGCAATTCCAACAGGCAGCCAACCTCCAGACAGTCCAGACTGCCTTTTTCGTAGTTCTGACAGCCAGTCTCTCGGCCTCCCAGGAAAATTTGTGCAATCTTTGCCAGTCAATCCCCAGGTATGTAGCATGTCATCCCTCAAGTTTTCTTTGGTTTTAGCTGATAGATTTATTTCCATGCATGTCTCCATGTCTCCAGATCTAGCAAGTGTTCATCTGCCTCTCAACAGTTCAAGATCAATGGCCTCCAAGAGAGCAGGATCAAAGGACACCGACGGAAGTGCAACTGGAGTAGCATTTGAGCGAGTGTCTACAAGTTTGCCTATATATGAAGACACCAGGTTAATCGTAGATAAGGACATCAAGTTGAAACGGAAAGAGGTCAATGATGCATTTGCAAGCACATTTGGGGAAGACCTCGAAGACCACCAAGTCTATGTGAACATTCACAAGTCTGGATTGTACCAGATTGCATGTAGGTATCCCACATTCCCATACACGGACATGTTACACTGGATCGTCTCGTACACTGATCCTAAGATGATGACATTGAGCAGTGTCAGCGGGACGGAGAGTTCTACCTTCATGGAACAGGATTATCAACAGATGTATCATATGTCGAATCTAGTGGTAACCATGGAGACACCCTTCAGCATACCAAACAACAATCCAACTCCAGGGATATCTTGAAGAACTCGGTAAAGGAGCCGACCAAATTCAGAATGACACCCAACCGGGTCTACAAGACTAAGACATTGTGGAAGGCATATCAATACTTGGTCATCTTTGCATGTCACCTGTATTGCCAAGAAAGCACGAAGACCTTCCTGCAGAGTTGGGTGATCGCGTTGGACCAACTGGCCAGTGAAGGAAAAGCATGAAATTGGTTCGACATGTTGGCTCACAGGCTGAAGGAACATGTAACAAGAGCTCGGCAGCCGCCCAAAGGTCAGCAAGCATAAATCTACATGTTCGCTTACATCTTGGATGCAATCTGTGCCCGTCAAGAGTTCCCAAGCTTGAAGTAGGCATGGACATCGATGGAAACCTCTATGAATACTTATTGTAAAATGTTGTCTGAATGCAACTTCAGAGGAGTTGTCACATAGCTATCAGATCATTTTTTCACCCCGGTGTACAAGTTGATATTTGAGCAAGATCCACCTTGCATGTCAAAGACAGCAATGGAGGCACTGATCGACATAGAATATTGGTATTCATCACGATCATGAGCTCTGGTACTAATTGTTAAGAACTTTGCGCTTTAAAATGATAATAAATCAATAATTATAGTCCTGTTTGAGGGTGAAACCTCCTTTTACAATGAATATAATGTACAAGACAAGATTTGATGATCCTAAGACTATGTCTCCTTAGTGTGTGTGTCTATGTGTGAGATAAAGGGTATGATTATAATAAAATTGGGCCATGAGAGGTTCTAGCCTACATAACAATATATAATAACAAATTAAATGTATTTATATGATAGAGGAGGAATGACCTGTTATTTGAGAACCCAACGTTTCGGACTACTAAGTGAGTCCATCATCAGGGGATGCGTCAATAGATTTTAAGATATTAGTGATGTATCCAGGAGCTGTATTTTAGTGTATATATATGGGTTATAAAAAGAATACTATCAGAACTTTTAGTCGGCCCATATCTGATTAGTTTGTTAATATATATTTTTATTTACTTTATTTTATTTATTTATTTATTTATTTATTTTATTTATATTTTTGTTTGTTTTTTATTTATTTATTTGTTATTTTTTTTTTTTTTTTTTTTTTTTTTTTAAGGATTCTTAATTTCAAATTAATAAGTGAATTATCCTATGTTGAATTTAAATCATTAAGGATTTAGTTAATTTTAATTATGAATGAGAGGAGGGAATAAATTGTTGTAAGGGATATGCACTAATCATTGATGCTTTATGATTTCAAATAAAGATTTCCAAGTGTTACTCAGCTTTAATCCGTCATTCCGGTTCAAATTGTTCTTCCGTTTTTCTATTTCAATGGCTTCTTTTTATAACCCATATATATACACTAAAATACAGCTCCTTGATACATCACTAATATCTTAAAATCTATTGACGCATCCCCTGATGATGGACTCACTTAGTAGTCCGAAACGTTGGGTTCTCAAAACTCTATAACAGGTCATTCCTCCTCTATCATAAAAATTGTCCTCACTTGTATGGATTTATTATTTAATAAAATTAAATATAATCACTCAATTTCTAAGGCTTAATTAAGGGTTTTAGGTTAACATGGAGATAATATAGGGCTTAAAAGAGATAGTCATTACTTAGTCTTGAAAGTAGTGAAAATATTATCTTCTCAATGGATTATAGGAAATGAAAATAAAGATAAGGGAACTAGGAATTATGGGTGAAATATAAAAATAGATCCACACTTACTCAAGTGATCTAGGTGTCTTAGTATCTATGTGCTCTTCTTCTAAAGTGTCCCATTGAGCCAAATGATATTTGCATTTGTCACTACAAGGGAACTTGTGTTGATCCATAAAAACACTTATATTATCCTTAATCTCCTTAAAACATTGAGTATATTTTGTTGGAGACAAAATTTCTGGAAAAATTGTGTGTGGAGAAACTGCAATGTCTGATGTTTCAGGTAAACACTTAACCCATGTTCGAGGACCGTAAGCTTTAAATTCCATGGTGAAGAGAGAGAAATATTAGTTACTGTCAAGAGGATTATGGTTAATTAGTCGTTGGTGGAAAATTAAACTAATTATTAAAAAATGGTTTTGAACATTTATTCATAAATAATTTAGTTTTAAATAAATTTAAAAGTTGAACATTCAAATAAAGTGGAAAAATGAATTAATAATAAATCAATAAATTAAAAATAAGGTGGATAAGACCGACAAAGGAAAGATCATAAATAATTATTAAATAATTATTGAGTAATTAATGAGATTATTATAATGATCAAAATGTATATAACAAAACTCTTATAATAATGAGCCATTGGAGAAAAAAATAATTAACTAATGTAAAAGTTTTGAATTTGTATTCATAAATAATTTAAATAAATTTAAAGGTTAGACTTTCAAATAAATTGGAAGAAGGAATTAAGAATTAAATAATAAATTAGAAAAAAAAAGTGGGTAAGACTCAGAAAGAAAATTTCATAAATAATTAAGGAGATTATTAGAATGATAAAAATATATATAAGAAAAATATCATAATAATTAGTTGTTAGAGGAAAATTTTTAAAGGTTTCGAATATTTATTCATAAATAATTTAAATAAATTTAAAGGTTAAATACTTAAATAATTTGGAAGAATGAATTAATAATAAATTAAAAATAAAAGTGGGTAAAGCCAAAAAAAAAAACCTCATAAATAATTATTGAGTAATTAAAGAGATAATAATAATAAGATATCATATAAAAAAAAAATTACAGAAACAGATAAAGGATATATTAGCTACTTGGCCTTAATGCCAAAAAGCGGATTACAAAAGGTGAGTCTAATTTCACAAGTCCCGCACAACCATGCAAGGCCATGGCGTTTATGCTTAGCTCACATCTCTTTTTGACTGCTACTATGTAGTCTATTTCAGAGATTTTCCCAACTTTATGGATACATACAAACTGATTTAACAAAAGGCAGTAAAACATGACAACTATCTAAATTAAGGAATTGATTCCCATGATTCCTGTCCTCCTCTGAGTAAGGCTCCAGCCATAAGGAGGGTTGCTTTGTTGGCTTCGATGTCCGCCTCCTTATTATTAGCTCTCAACACATGATAGAAATTCAACTTCTGGAAAGAGTCTCTAAGATCTTTTACTCTGAAAATCAGCCTTGCAAGCCTTAGATCCATTGGCTTAGAATGTGTCACCATAATGTTAATGATAACCTGGGAGTCCCCAATAACATTTGCCTCCTTAATGTTCAGCATTTTCATAATCTTGAGACCTTGGAAAAGAGCCAAAGCCTCAGCTTGAATGCTAGAAGCTATGCCTAGGCCCCAGAAGAAACTATGTATCCTTATGCCATCAGGATTCAAGATGACGCCTCCAGTGCCAGCTCTTCCAGGATTGGCCTTTGCAGCCCCATCAAAAAAGAGGGAGAATCTCTGCTAATTTGTGGCCCAATCCTTGAAGTCATTTGCTGAAAGTCTTATTTGCCAATCTTTGGGGAGGGAGATACTATTTGCACTATTTTGGAATTGAAGTTCGAGAGAGGAGCCCCAATTTATATCTTGTTGGCTGAGATTTAAATCATCTTTAATTTCTCTCAGACTCTCTTTAAGCTGGCTTTTAATCTTAACTGCCACAAGCTTGGCCTCCTGTTCGTAGCTTCTAAAAATCCTTTTATTTCTCTCAAGCCAAACCTGCCAACAGATTATTTTAGGGAGAGTAGTCCAAGCAACTCTGATAATTTTGTTTTTTGGGGGGGTCACAGGATACCTTTGAAGCCATTTAGTAAAAATATCGGGGATGGAGGAAGGCAACATGATGCTGGAACTCAGAGTTCCCAACAATTCTATCCAAATCTGCAAAGTAAAGGTGCATTCAAGCATCAGATGAATTACGCTTTCCTGGTTTACCTTACAAATGCTACACCTTAAAGGACCGTGAAAACCACGTTTCTGGAGATTATCATCTGTCAAGATTTTGGAGTGACATAGCAACTAGTTGAAGAAGTCGATTTTAGGCAAGGTGGGATAATGCCATATCCCTTTCCAAGGCTCAGGTTTTGTGTCCACATGGGGGCGCTCAGATAGCTTGGCGTAACCTTGAGCAACAGTGTATCCACCAGTCTGCGTACCCCGTCCTCTTGTATCCCTTTTTCGAGCCAGTGATGGAGACATGCAGTGGAGTTTGGAAATCAGAATCTTGTGCTCCATAGATAATTCTGGGGGAGTTTGAATATTCCAGCTAGCCTAGAGTGAGTTCTATCAAGCTGAAATGTCCCACAAAGTTCAGATTCCAGCCTCATTCATCCATCTGCGCAACATTTGGAGTGAACGACAGTCTCCCAGTGGCTCGTTATTCAAAATTTTATCTCTCCAGAGGTTGATCCTTTTTCCATTACCAGGGATCCAGAAGGCATGATCTTTGATGAGAGAGCAGGCTTTGTTGCAAATCTTCAGAAAGGGCGTATTTGGGTGCATCTTAGGGTGATCTAGGCAGCGAGAACGCTGGCCTTTGAAGTATTTTTTCCAAAGAGCTAATTGCACCCAGCCAGGTTTAGGGGCAATAATTCTCCAGATTAATTTAGCTCCCATTGCTACATTATGGTAGCCAAGATTCTTGAAATTCAAGCCTCCTTCCATCAGCGGTTTGGAGATACATTCCCAGTTGACCAGCGAAATCTTTTTCTCATTCTGCTTACCCCCCTTCCAAAAGAATTTTCGAATGGTCTCCTCCATTTTTCTGAGAATACCAATGGGAGCGAGAAGGACAGAAAACTGAAACAAGGGAAGGCTAGAAAGAACAGATTTAATGAGGACAGACTTACCGGCAATGTTAAGCCAGGAATAACCCTAGGTAAGCAGCCTGTTCTTGAAATTCTCCAATTGGGGGAGCCAATCTCTGCTGTAAGATTTTTTGAGAAAAACCGGGAGGCCCAAATACTTGAAGGAAGTCCAATTTGAGGATGTTGCAAAACCAAAGGTTCTAGAAATGGAGTTGAGCAAGATGGAAGTGGTGTTCCAGCAATAGATATGGCATTTGCCTTTGTTTAGACTGCTTCCTGAAACCAAACAATACTCATCCAAAGCTCTTTTAAATCTGGAGGCAATAAGCCCAGAAGCTGCTCCCAATAGTAGTGAGTCATCTGCGAAGAGGGCATGATTAATGGTTTTCACACCTCTTGCAATACAGAGCCCAACAATATCTTGATCTGCTCTTTTTTTGTCTAGGTAAAAGCTAAGGACAGAGGCTTGAAGAACAAATAAAAGAGGTGAGAGATGGCACCCGTGCCTGAGCCCTCTCGTGGCTTTGAAAAAATCGGCAGCTCTGCCATTTATTAATGAGGCAATCAAAGGCTCCGAGATGCAAGCTCGAATCCAATTTATAAAATTCTCACCAAATCCAAGCTTATGTAAGACTTTCAGCAGAAAACTATGCCTAACTCTATCAAAAGCATTTGCTAAATCAAGTTTGACAACCATACCTTTTTCATTGCGACTCAGGCTTGAATGGATTGCCTCCTAAACTAGAATGAAGTTGTCTACAATCTGTCTACCTTGAATGAAACCTCCTTGGCTTTTCGAATGATTTTTTGGAGGATGGGCTTCAGCCTGTTAGCGATGACTTTGGTGATCAATTTGTAACCTATATTACAAAGCGAAATCGGACGAAACCTGTTGAAGGAGTTGGCTCCCTTCTCTTTGGGGATGAGAGCAAGAAAAGCAGAGTTCGTGCTTCCTCCGATTTTCTGGCAAACTTGGGATTTTAGAACCATTTTGTAAAGATCCTTTTCCACAATGGACCAGCAAATTTGGAGGAATCTGGCTGAGAATCCATCCGGCCCAGGGGCTTTGTCTGGGTTCATGGAAAATAAGGCAACCTTGACTTCATTCTTGGTGACTTTAGCTTCAAGGAGGTGATTCATTTCAACAGAAATCAGGGAGGGGATCCCGTCCATCATCTCTGAATTTTGATCCAGATTTATATCTTCGCTATACAGGCTTTTAAAATGAAGAGAAGCTACTTTTTTTATGTTTGCATTATCCTTGTGAATGATGGTACCATCTTTGATTTCGGAAATGGAATTGGTACATTTCCTTGCCTGAGCTTGTTTGTGAAAGAAGGAAGAGTTCTTGTCCCCTGCTTTAAGCCAAAGACTGCGAGACTTAAGTCTCCAGTATTCTTCCTCAGCTAGACATGCCTTGTGATAGTTTTGCTGAAACAGGGCTTCTTTATCTAGAATCTCTTTTGTTATGTCAGCTGTTTCGGCTTGGAGCTGATGGACTTCCAGCATATGTTGGATTTTTTTCCTTTCATTGGCTGGATTGGGCAAAGATTTGGCCCAGCTTTTCAAAGCCCTTTTCACTCTTCTGAGCTTTTCTTCCCAGACGAAAAAGGGGGAGCCTTTGACCGGCTGCAACCAAGTGTCCTTAACTAATTGCATGAAGTTCGATTCCTTAGCCCAGAGCAGGCTAAATTTGAAAGGTATAGGTCCAAGGTCAAGCTGAAACACAAGTTCCAGCTTGATGGGTTTATGGTCCGAGGTGTTGCACAGGAGAATATGCACTCTAGACTCTAATCCAAGCAAAAGAAAAGAGCTTTGAATTAAGAATCTATCCAATCTAGCAGCAATGTGACCAGGACCAATTCTTTTATTAGTCCAAGTGTACTTACCAGAGATTGGCTTGATGTCCAGCAGGTCCCAGTCCTGCATAAGGTCCTTTGCCCATTCCCTTGTCGGATCTTGAACAATGCTACCTCCTCTCTTGTCTGCTGATAAGAGAGTGAGATTGAGATCTCCTGCTATGATGATATTCTCAAGATTAACTAGATCTACTTGGGTTCTTATGGAGTCCCAGCAGGCCTTTTTTTCCACAGCGTTCATGGGGGTGTACACGTTGAAGAGACTGATAATCTCTTTTGAGTCTATGTACTTCAATTTTAAGAGCAGCCAATGAGTATTAAGGGTCTCAGAGACGAATGTGAATTTGCTAGCGTTCCAAAGAGTGCCCAACCCTCCGGAAGCCCCTCAGGCTGAGATTGCTTTCGCCTCACATTTGTTCCAGAGTTTCTTACTTGCCTGAAGGAAGACAGAGTCTTCCAGTTTGATCTCCTAGATGAGAAGTATGTTAGGAGTTTATGTTCTTATTAAGCTTCTGATGGCTTCTTCTTTGATTCTGTTCCCCATACCTCTACAGTTCTCGAAGACTATCTTCATCATTTATATTTCTGGTTGGCTCCCTTGGAGCCTTGTGGCTGGTTTCTCGCCATCTTTGCTTTTGATGCTAGTAACTTCTCAAGGGTTGGTTGGCTACCTTGGAGCTTGTCCTTGAAAGTTTCCTGCTCTCTTTTTTCTCAATCTGATTTACGGCCTCTTGTGGATCTCCTTATCGAAGCTTGGGATTCTCCTATTTCTCCTTCTTCCTCAGAGCAATCTGATTCATGCTTATCTTCCTCTACTTCGACAGTATTTCCTTTCGAGCTCTCAGCGAATGCCAAATCTATTGTTGGAACACCACTTCCAGCTTGCTCAACTCCATTTCCAGAACCTTTGGGGGTTTCTTTAGAGGGTGGGGTTGATTTTTGATTTTCTAGTTCCTGAGATTACTCTATTTGCGAGCTTAGAGGGGCGAATTTATTTTCTTGATCCATTCTGGGAGGGGGGTGCTGAGGAGGGGCCTGAGTACCTCTTCCATTTGGACCAACCTGGTTTTGCCTTTTCCTAGCACGCTTGACCTGGTTCCAACCTTCTTCTTTGTCGTATCTGCTTCCACATTGGTTTGGCATGCTCTGGCGAAGTGGCCGTAGACATGACATTTTCGGCATTTGAAAGGCAACTGCTCGTAATCCAGCTTCTGTAAATGGATCCAGTTTCCTACTTTGATTTTTATGGCTTCCGGGAGACCCACCTCTAGGTCTAATTCAACGCAGATATGGGAACAATCATATTGATCTTTTTTATTTTCCCTATCTATGAATTTCCCAAGGGCGTTTCCGATGTGTTTCAGCAAGTCCCAGTTCTAGAAATGGACTGGGAGATTAGGGAGTTTGACCCAAACAAGGACAGTCGTGGGTTCGTCGATTGCAGGGTTGAAGTTCGGCATCCATCTATTGAGGTAAAGGCCCTGGGGGCCCATGAAGTAGGGGCCATTCTGAAAAATCAGGTCCTTGTCTTCCTTTGATGTGAATTCGAAGGGGAAAAACCCTCGTCCTAAAAAGTAAGAGGTGACACTGCTCTTGATCAGGGGAGCCTAGTTCCTGTTAACCCAGGTCTCAGTGGTCTTAGGAGAAGGCCATAGACCGGTGAAGTGTCCAACGAGAGCCCACTCAGCTAAGGAAATAGCAACTTGGATCGGGGTCTCTGGCGGCAGGGAGATTTCAGGGATTTCTTCCAACCTCTTGACAAACTTGGTTGCTTTGCTCTTCTTCTTTTGTGGCAAGCTGGCCAAGAGCAGAGAGAAAGCTTCGGCAGATGAAGGCGGGCCTGCCTGGGGCGAGCTCGGGACCTCCATGAGGGGGAGCCCGGCTTAATCGTCCCTCCCAGTAGAAGACGTGCGCTCTGAACCGCAGAAACTCAAAAAGGAACGCAAAAAAGGAGGGCAGAGGGCCCAAAGCCACGTGCTGCAGAGTAGCAAGGGCGCAGAGGCACCGAGACATAGCTAGGGTTTCATGGCTGCTCCACAGCTCAGTCACAGTTCGCCCATTCATATAAAATTATTATTATTATTATTATTGTAATATTAGGATTGTTAATCAAATAAATTATTATTAATAATACTAGATTTGGTTTATCTAGTATTAGTATTAATTTTATTGGTACTAGATCATAGTTTTATATTATATTTCATGTTATTGGATCATATCAATAGATTGCATTAATTGGAATTGATATAATAATATTATAATCAATAGATAGGGAGAGAAAGAACTCTTAATTAAAAGATTAAAAGAATAAAGAATATCCTTAGATTAAGAGTTCATTTTTTCCCTATCTATGGATTATAATATTATTATATTAATTCAAAATAATACAATTGATCCAACATTGTGAAATATAATATAATACTATGATTTAGTACTAATAATAATAATAATGGTGCTAGATAAACAATATGTAGTATTATAAATAATAATTTACCTAATTAACAATCCTCCTCTAATAATAATAACAACAATATTAATTTTATAGGATACCTTTTATTATTAACATTATATTCTTAATTATTCAATAATTATTTATAACCCTGTCCGTCTGTCATCGTAGTTGAAATTTTGCTCATGTCCGCAAAAATAAAAAAATCTAAAAATCTAAAAAGTAAAAAATTAAATAACTATACAAAACATTTAAATAATGTTGGGTCATTATAAAATTTGTACAAATAATCTTCGCCCATAAAAAATAAAAATAAAAAATTGCACGTGAAGAAATTGGATCCCTCTTGGCTCATGTTAGATCCGTATTTAAGATCGATATATATGTTTCATGATGTCCATGAATATTTCATAGTCTAAAAAGTACTAGAAACTAAGTTATAGCAAAAGTACCAAGCTAGCATATTTGAAACTGATTTTGAATCTTTCACAAACCTTAAATTCCATATAGCATAACTCTAAAAATATAGTGAATCAAAATTTGAAATTTGAAGCATATGTTTCCAATGATTTATCCTCACTATGGTTGAAGTTTCATTGATTTTAGCAATAATTCCAAATTGACCTGTTTGAAACTGTTTTCATGAGCATTCATAAACCATGACTTCCTTAGAGCATATCTCCAAAAGTATAGAAAACTAAGATCTGAATTTGAATCAGATGTTTGTTGAGATTTCCCCTCATTATGATACAAGTTTCATCGTCTAAAACTTACTAGAAAAAGTTATGGGAAAATCCCAGATTGACCCGTTCGAAATTGATTTCAGGAGCATTCAAGAATTCTAACTTCCCTAGAGCATATATCCAAAAATATGGTGAACCAATATATGAAATTTAAACCATATGTTCCTTGATATTTCCCCTAGTATGATCCAAGTTTCATTATCTGAAACCTCCTAGAAAACATTTTATAGTGAAAATTCGAAGATGCCCTATCTGAAGCAGCGAAACCCCACGATCATGAGCTCTGATACCAATTGTTAAGAACCTTGCGCTTTAAAAATGATAAGAAATCAATAATTATAGTCCTATTCAAGGGCAAAACCCCTTTTTACAATGAATATAATGTACAAGACAAGATTTGATGATCCTAAGACTATGTCTCCTTAGTGTGTGTGTGTGTGTGTGAGAGAGACAAAGGGTGTGATTATAATAAAATGGGGCTGTGAGAGGTTCTAGCCTACATAACAATATATAATAACAATTTAAATGTAATCACTCAATTTCTAAGGCTTAATTAAGGGTTTTAAGTTAACAAGGAACTAATATAGGGCTTAAAAGAGATAGTCATAACTTAGTCTTGAAAGTAGTGAAAATATTATCTTCTTAATGGTTTATAGGAAATGAAAATAAAGATAAGGGAACTAGGAATTATGGGTGAAATATAAAAATAGATCAACAATTACTCAAGTGATCTAGGTGTCTTAGTATCCATGTGCTCTTCTTCTAAAGTGTCCCATTGAGCAAAAAGCTCTTTGCATTTGTCACTATAAGGGAACTTGTGTTGATCCATAAAAACACTTATATTATCCTTAATATCTTTAATACATTGAGTATATTTTGTTGGAGACAAAATTTCTGGAAAAATTGTGTGTGGAGAAACTGCAATCTCATGTTTCAAGTAAACACTTAACCCATCTTCGAGGACCATAAAATTTAAAATTCATGGTGAAGAGAGAGAGAAATATTAGTTAATTTAAAGAGGATTAGGGTTAATTAGCCGTTGGTGGAAAATTTAATTAATTATTAAAAAAGGGGTTTTGAACATTTATTCATAAATAATTTAATTTTAAATAAATTTAAAAGTTGAACATTCAAATAAATTGGAAAAATGAATTAATAAATTAAAAATAAGGTGGATAAGACGGACAAAGGAAAGATCGTAAATAATTATTAAGTAATTAATGAGATTATTATAATGATCAAAATGTATATAACAAAACTCTTATAATAAGGAGTCATTGGATGAAAAAATTATTTTTTTTCTCTGTAAAGACTAATTCTATTAAAGGAAAATCAAAAATATAATACAAGGAGGAAGAGGCCTCAGGAAAGAGCATCTGAGAGCCTGCAGCATATCAAAATTGTCCCAAGCATGGGAGGACCAGTTACAGTAAGCAAGGAGCCAAACATAGGGGCCTGAATACCACGATAACATCATAAAGAAGAGATGGGATAACCCTCTATGAAACTATCGAGCCCAGAAACAAGAGACCGAGACATTATTCATATCCGCCAAAGAGCTACAGAATGCCACCCCGCTAAGACTGAGAACTAAGCTACCAAACCGTCGAGGCTGAAACAAAACTACAGACTCAAAATCGCCTGATCTAACCAAAAAGCTAATAGAAAACTTCTGGGAGAACGCGAAAGGCCCAGGAGGCATCATATTACCATATCCTCGTCTGGAAGCTCCTCCATAATAGGGCATGCATTGCCATACCAGATATCTTCATCCCCGGCCACGTCACCAGTGCCGTTGCCTCCTGGAGGGATTGACGAAGGACGAATGCCACTGGAACTGCCTGCGATGGTCATCGAAATAGAGGCTCCATGAGTGTTTCCATCTGGAGGTTGAGTGTCACCAGGAGCACCACCGTCGTCGTGCTGCTCACCATACCTATCCACCTTGCCTCCTTCAGCCATATTCTGCACATTGCCATGACTGCCCGTCATTCTGTTGCCGCCCTGCGCAAGCTCAGTTGAAGTGCTCTCTGTTGCTTGAGGCTGATCCTCTTCTTCAGAAAAGATAATAGTAATATTGGCCGTGATAATGGGCCTGTTAAGGCTACTCTGAAACTTGAAATGAGTAGTCTGAAAAGCATTGTGCGGGAAAGGTCTGCGGGAAGGGCTAAGAGGAGGCGTATTTGCCAGAGATGAGGGCTGAGTAGCAGGGGGCGGAGGTTGATCGACAGAGTGAGTAGACCGAGAACGCCCACGGCCCCCACGTCTCCCTCCATGGCGGCTTCTCATGCGCTCACGGACCATGACTAAGCAACGGTGGGGAATCTCAGAAGAACAGGTATCTTTGGAAGGGAGACGAGACAGCACAAGGTGGTTGCGAGCAAAGTTCAGAGGATAGGCCTGAGACTGGAAAGAGGGAAGCTCAATTCCACCACCAAGAGCCACCAAGAGCGACCCACTGATGTCTGAAACCGACCTACTGCAGGGAATTGCTACAAGAAACGAGCAATGGCACGAGAACGGGGCGTGAACAATGGAATGGTAAACTGAATTCTCCATGATTATATCAACAATCGCCTTGCCTCGGACGGGGTGAGAAATTAAGGCAATCTTCATGCAAAATCGTTCTCGCCTGAGGTGAGCCAGCTTGAGCCAGATATATGCAGGGAGAGGAGCGTTGTCCTGCATCTGGTAGGGCCGAGCACCGACAATATTAAATAAATCCATCAATTAACATTTAATTCACCCGCATCCGGGTTGGATGAAAAAATTATTAACTAATGTAAGGGTTTTGAATTTTTATTCATAAATAATTTAAATAAATTTAAAGGTTAGACTTTCAAATAAATTGGAGGAAGGAATTAAGAATTAAATAAGAAATTAGAAAAAAAGTTGGTAAGACTGAGAAATAAAATTTCATAAATAATTATGAAATAATTATTAAGTAATTAAGGAGATTATTAGAATGATAAAAATATATATAAGAAAATTATCATAATAATTAGTTGTTAGAGGAAAAATTTAAAAGGTTTTGAATATTTATTCATAAATAATTTAAATAAATTTAAAGGTTAAATACTTAAATAATTTGGAAGAATGAATTAATAATAAATTAATAAATTAAAAATAAGGGTGGGTAAAGCAAAAAAAGAAACCTCATAAACAATTATTGAGTAATTAAGGAGATAATAATAATAATAATAATAATAATAAAAGATATCATATAAAATTATTATTATTATTATTATTATTATTATTGTAATATTATTGAGTAATTAAGGAGATAATAATAATAATAATAAAAGATATCATATAAAATTATTATTATTGTAATATTAGGGTTGTTAATCAAATAAATTATTATTAATAGTACTAGATTTGGTTTATCTAGTACTAGTATTAATATTATTGGTACTAGACAATAGTTTTATATTATATTTCACATTAGTGGATCATATCACTAGATTGTATTAATTGAAATTGATATAATAATATTATAATCAATAGATAGGGAGAGAAAGAACTCTTAATTAAAAGATTAAAAAAATAAAGAATATCCGTTGATTAAGAGTTCATTCTCTCCCTATCTATAGATTATAATATTATTATATTAATTCAAAATAATACAATTTATTCCTATGATCCAACACTGTGAAATATAATATAATAATATGATTTAGTACTAATAATAATAATAATAATGGTGCTATATAAACAATATTTAGTGTTATAAATAATAATTTACCTAATTAACAATCCTCCTCCAATAATAATGATAATAATTTTATAGGATACATTTTATTAGTAACATTATATTCTTAATTATTCAATAATTATTTATAACTTTGTCCGTCCGTCACCGAAGTTGAAATTTTTCTCATGTCGGCTAAAATAAAAATTTAAAAAAATCTAAAAATAACAAAATTAAATAATCATACAAAACATTTAAATAATGTTGGGTCATCAAAAAAATTGTACAAATAATGTTGGCTCATAAAAAAAATTGCACTTGAAGAAATTGGATCCCTTTTGGCTCATGTTAGATCCGTATTTAAGATGGATCTATATGTTTCATGATGTCCATGAATATTTCATAGTCTAAAAAATAATAGAAACTAAGTTTTAGCAAAAGTACCATCTAACATATTTGAAACTGATTTCCAGATCTTTCACAAACCCTAAATTCCAGATAGCGTAACTTTAAAAGTATAGTGAATCAAAATTTGAAATTTGAATCATATGTTTCCAATGATTTATCCTCACTATGGTTGAAGTTTCATTGTCTGAAATTTCCTATAATTTTTTTTTAGCAATAATTCTAAATTGGCCTCTTTGAAATTGTTTTCATAAGCATTCATACACCATAACTTCCTTAGAGATTATATCCAAAAGTATAGCAAACCAAGATCTGAATTTGAATAAGATGTTTGTTGAGATTTCTCCTCATTATGATACAATTTTTGTCGTCTAAAACTTACTAGAAAAAGTTATAGAAAAATCCCAGATTGATCCGTTCGAAATTGATTTCAGGAGCATTCAAGAACTCTAACTTCCCTAGAGCATATATCCAAAAATATGGTGAACCAATGTATGAAATTTAAACCATATGTTCCCTAATATTTCCCCTAGTATGATCCAAGTTTCACTGTCTGAAACCTCCTAGAAAACAATTTATAGTGAAAATTTGAAGATGCCCTATCTGAAGCCACCAAACTCGAGGATCATGAGCTCTGGTACCAATTGTTAAAAACCTTGCACTTTAAAAAAGATAAGAAATCAATAATTATAGTCTTATTCGAGGGAAAAACCTCCCAAGATTTGATGATGCTAAGACTATGTCTCCTTAGTGTGTGTGTGTGTGTGTGTGTCTGTGTCTATGTGTGAGACAAAGGGCATGATTAAAATAAAAAGGGGCCATAAGAGGTTCTAGCCTACATAAAAATATATAATAACAATTTAAATGTAATCACTCAATTTCTAAGGCTTAATTAAGGGTTTTAGGTTAACAAGGAGCTAATATAGGGCTTAAAAGAGATAGTCATAACTTAGTCTTGAAAGTAGTGAAAATATTATCTTCTCAATGGTTTATAGGAAATGAAAATAAAGATAAGGGAACCAAGAACTATGGGTGAAATATAAAAATAGATCCATAGTTACTCAAGTGATCTAGGTGTCTTAGTATCCATGTGCTCTTCTTCTAAAGTGCCACATTGAGCAAAAAGCTCTTTGCATTTGTCATTATAAGGGAACTTGTGTTGATCCATAAAAACACTTATATTATCCTTAATCTCCTTAATACATTGAGTATATTTTGTTGGAGACAAACTTTCTGGAAAAATTGTGTGTGGAGAAACTGCAATCTCATGTTTCGGGTAAACACTTAACCCATCTTAGAGGACCATAAGATTTAAAATTCATGGTGAAGAGAGAGAAATATTAGTTAATTTAAAGAGGCTTAGGGTTAATTAACCGTTAGTGGAAAATTTAATTAATTATTAAAAAAAGGGTTTTGAACATTTATTCATATATAATTTAGTTTAAAATAAATTTAAAAGTTGAACATTCAAATAAATTGGAAAAATAAATTAAAAATAAGGTGGATAAGACCGATGAAGGAAACATCATAAAAAATTATTAAATAATTATTGAGTAACTAATGAGATTATTATAATAATCAAAATGTACACAACAAAACTCTTAAAATAATGAGTCGTTGGAGGAAAAAATAATTAACTAATGTAAAGGTTTTGAACTTTTATTCATAAATAATTTAAATAAATTTAAAGGTTAGACTTTCAAATAAATTGGAAAAAGGAATTAAAAATTAAATAATAAATCAAAAAAAAGAAAGTGGATAAGACTGAGAAAGAAAATTTCATAGATAATTATTAAGTAATTAAGGAGATTATTAGAATGACAAAAATATATATAAGAAAACTATCATAATAATTAGTTGTTAGAGGAAAATTTTAAAAGGTTTTGAATATCTATTCACAAATAATTTAAATAAATTTAAAGGTTAAATACTTAAATAATTTGAAAGAATGAATTAATAATAAATTAAAAATAAGGGTGGGTATAGCAAAAAAAAAAAAACCTCATAAATAATTATTGAGTAATTAAGGAAATAATAATAATAAAATATATCATATAAAATTGTTGTTATTATTATTATTTTAGGATTGTTAATCAAATAAATTGTTATTAATAGTACTAGATTTGGTTTATCTAGTATTAGTATTATTGGTACTAGATCATAGTTTTATATTATATTTCATATTATTGGTGCCTATTAATTGGAATTGATATAATAATATTATAATCAATAGATAGGGAGAGAAAGAACTCTTAATTAAAAAAATTAAAAGAATAAAGAATATCCTTTGATGAAGAGTTCATTCTTTCCCTATCTATGGATTATAATATTATTATATTAATTCAAAATAATACAATTTATTCATATGATCCAATACTGTGAATATAAAATAATACTATGATTTAGCACTAATAATAATAATAATAAATATTTAGTATTATAAATAATAATTTACCTAATTAACAATCTTACTATAATAATAATAATAATAATTTTATAGGATACTTTTTATTTTATTTTTTGTAAGCTTAGGTAGGACCTTCTCATTTTCGAGTTTTACACCCCATTTCTGGGGAGGGTAGCACAAAAATTGAACCCAAGGTCTCTGGTTCGGTGAGACTTTATTTCCACGACCATTGCCACTTGAGCTACCCCATGCGGACTTATAGGATACTTTTTATTATTATCATTATCTTCTTAATTATTCAACAATTATTTATGACCTTTGTTTTTCTCTGTCCTACTCACCCTTAGTTATAATTTATTCTTTTATTATTTATTTTTTCTTTCAATTTATTTGAACGTTTAACATTTAAATTATTTATGAACGAGCATAGATCCATCTTAAATACGGATCTAACATGAGCTAAGAGGGATCCAATTTCTTCACGTGAATTTTTTTTTTATGAGCCAACATTATGTGTACAAATTTTTTTATGAGCCAACGTTATTTAAATGTTTTGTATAATTAATTAATTTTTCTTCGAGCAACTAGTTATTATAATTATTTTGTTGTAAATAATTTTATCATTATCAAAATTTCCTTCATTACTTGATAAATATTTATTAATTCTGCATGATCTTTCTTTCCTCCTTCTTACCCACCCCTATTTTCAATTTATTATTCTTATTAGTGAAATTTTCTTTTGGATTAATCACATCATTAGAGATGTGATTAATCCGAAAAACAATCTCACTATCAATATGAATCACAAGAGTTTGAGATCTAGCATTATTATTTTATTCTTAATTCCTTCTTCTAAGTTATTTGAGTGTTCAACCTTTAAATTTATTTCAATTAGAATAAATGTTCAAAATATTTTAATTAAGCGATCAATTTTTCCTCTAAAGACTAATTGTTATTCTATTTTTGTTATATATTTTTTTATCATTATAGTAATTCCCTTGATTTCTAAATAATTATTTATGACATTTTTTAACCCAACTTATTTTTTATTTTTTAGTTTATTATTATTATTATTATTCTAATTTTGTAATGTTCAATCTTTAAATTTATTTAAAATTAAATTACTTATGAATAAACATTCAAAACCCTTTTAAACTAATTAATTATTTTTTCATTGAACTACTAATTAACCCTAAACCTATTTAAATTAAATTATCTTGCTATCTCTTCACCATGAATTTTCAAGCTTACGGATCACCCGAAACGTCGAACATTGCAGTTTCTTCGCGCACAGTTTTTCTAGAAATTTTGTCTCAACATAAATTCAAATTGTGAAAAATTTCACTCTAAAATTCAGTGTCCTTGTTGATTTTGGCATCAATTGTTCCAGTTTATTAGTGATTATGATCTCGTTAACTATGAACTTCTGCAAGTGTTCACATTTGGCTCAACTAATCCACATCATGTCTTGTTGGTTCTCATCGATGATATGGTTGAAATTTGTTGCAACTTCTTGGAAAGGTTAAAAATATATAGCCATCCTGAATGATAGAAAATGGAGGTTAGTCATTCCTTGATTAACCTTGTTTTATGTCCTTTGAGGTGATGATCATTCTTCCTCCATCTTTTCAATTGGTTTATTTGCAAGTTCCACCCAATGTCAAGAAGCTACACTCATTCGGTTTAAGTTGTCCTTAGTTAAAAGGGTAATCTTGTGTTGCTCACCCCCCTTAGCCTTTCAAATTTCCCTAGTAATTTTTGTTTGGCTCGGGGTCTTAGAAACCCCTGCTTTCCAATGCTATACTTCCTTATTTGCAACTGATAGATATAGGGTTTCTTCTTCAAAGTTTAGCACCTTTTGTAGAAAAGCATCATGAGCTTTCCAACATCTATGGTGTTCTTCCATAAGGTCCCCTACTATATTTGTAGTACCCAATTTTTCTTTCTATTACTACACTTGATGTTAGAGGGATGTCCCCTCTTTTTTATCCTTTTCCAAGTCTCTTTCCTCTAATGTGGCTTTGTCTAATGAATCATGGGAGATGGCTAGTCCAACTAATAATAAATCAATGGTCCATGCCCTCTTGATACCAAGTATGACCTCTTCTGAAATGTAGACCATGCTGGTATCCATAAGGATTTTCCTTTTCTTTTTTGTTCTCCTAATGATAGACTTTCTTTTAGCTATTGTAAGTAATAGATTCAAAGTCAACAACACCATTAACAGGTTGTGGTATGGCTTGATCTCGCTATGATAAAATATTTTATAGGCTACCCTATGCATGAATGTGTTTCATTGTAGCCCCTTGCTTTGATCTTTTGCAGTCATTTTTCCATTTCTACAATTTTTCTTTCTGGTTTCAGACTAATCCTTAGTCTCTTTGAAAGATATTTTCATTTTAGGTGATTCTCTCAAGTCTTGGATATTAGAAACTTCATCATTAAGAATTGCTATGAGGTCTTGAGTTTACTTGGTGGTAACTGTCTCATCATCCTTAGTGGAGATAATTTCCTTAACTATAACTTCTCCTTGATCTCCTAAAACATTTTTCTATCCATCCTTCCCTGAAGCATTAGTTTCTATGGGGTGCTCATTCACAATTGGGGTTCTAGTTATTTTTGTCATTTCTTCTTTACTAAGGTCAATGATATCTTTTAGTATGATAGGTTATGGGTGCCCAAATTGGCGTCTATTTAGTGCCCATCCAACACCTTGTTTAGTACTTTTTTCCATTTTTGTACCACCCCATCACATAGTTTTCCCATAAAGATGAATTTTTTTATCAAGGTACAATTATCTTCCAATTATGTCTTTTTCATGTTCATTTTTATGCATTTAGAAGGAAGTTTCCTTTTTATGCTAATCAGTGAAAATTCATAACAATAACTTCATGAAGATTCATACAAATATCCTTGAAACAAACGTAAAGGAAAATTGTTGCAATACTCTTTGTGCCATTGCAATACCTTTAGGTTGCAGCAATACCCCTATATTGCAGCAAGACAAAATGCAAGTGACACAACTATGTTGTTGCAACACAACCGGAGTGCACGTGTTGCAACTCCAGCTATTGCAACACAACATAATTCATTGTTGCAACACAATTGATGCAAAATGATAGAGTGTGAGTGTTGTAACTCCATTGCTATAACACAACATAGTTCGGTACCACAAGATTGATGTTAGAACACGTCCATATTCATATGTTGTAACACCTTAACAATTGATCGTTAATGTAGCACTAGTCAACCCCTAGCCATACAATTATCATCAACATATTACCCAACAATAGATTGGTCATTTAATTGCCCAACATAGGAAGTGACAAGAGGTAGTTGGTTTCTAAATCAAGAAATGTTGACGATGGTAAATGATTGACCAAACTGTGAGAGAAACCACCAGTGATGTCAATGGCTCTCAAAGTACCCAGTACAATCCATGAGATGTGAATAGATGTGTTGATGTCGAACATGTCACGGAATCCTTTGATCGAAGGTCAATGATGCAACCTGTCGTCAAAGGCGAGAAACCTGCCATTGAGGCATGCAGATCCCAAGGTACTGACGATTTCTAGATCATATTTCTAGATAATGAGCTGAAGTCGATAGAAAGCGATCCGTCGCGGGCAAGCCCACAACACGAAATCATAGATCAAGTTGAAGAAATTAGTTGCAAGGACTGACTCAGGGATGGTCAAGATGGATGAAAGATATTTTGCAGATGAATGGCTTTATTGGCAGTGACCCCTTGAACACATAACGACACAACAAATGGTTTGGTGACAATTGACCCAAAGTTAATACCCAGAAACTGGCTGAAGACTTTCAATGTGGTTTGATCAACTGTTAGGCAAAGGATTTCCCAACCCAGGTGAATAAAAGTGTCGTGTTCAAGAGTGGTTACAAAGTATGACAAATAGGCTCATTTTTCTCTCTTTTCCCCCACCATTTCTGGCAAGTACCTCTTTATTTTTGACAAGCTTGAGGAGGATAACATTTGCTTGATTATAAGCTCATCCTTCGGATGAGTCCAACTTAGTTTAAATTCGAACCCTAAGAAGGAGTGGTTCGTTCCTGTTTGTAATTGAATAGGTCCTTTACTGTTAAATTTTAACGAGTCCAGTATAGGAGAAACTCGGCGTTTTTCAATTTTAGAGAGTCTGAAAAAACTTAAGAAGACTCCAGGGTTGACCTTTTTCGTAAATTTGTGTCTCCCAAGCCCGAAAAAGTATAAAATAATACTTGAGAGAACCGCTTGATCTTTACGACCAAGGAGTACTTTTCGTAATTAGTGCCCCTGATCCAAAAAAGTAAAAAAGTGATCAGCGACACGTCGTTTTATAACCAATATCGAATTTGAAACGACAAAAATCGGGCAATCTTTTCATGTTTTTACAGTCAGAAAATAGCTGTAAGTGGACCGTCTTTTTAGTTCCGTTTTAACGAGTTTAAAAAGAAAAACTCGGCAATCTTTTCATGTTTTAGGAGTCATAAAAGAGCTTAAAGGTGACTCTAAATGTTTTTTCCGTTGAAAATGATCGATTTCGCCTGAACAATCTGTTATCCTGAACAAAAATTGCAAACATTACTCATACCTGTTTGAGATGGATAAAAATGCTGCAAAAGTTACCTTTCTAAAGTGAAACATAAACAAATTTACAATTCATTTATTCAAAAAACTTATAAAAAGGGCTTTCGTCAATTCATTTTTACCGTTTAAGATTTGGGTGAGAAAATAGTGCTTTTGTTCAGAAACTTCCTGTGAAGATTGCGGAAAATCCATCCGTCGGAATCGAACGTCGTCTTCTCCAGGTAATCCACATCATCCTACTCTTCAATTTCAACCGTTTCAATTTGTGTTTTAGGGTTTTATTTCATTTTTTAGAGGGTTTTTAGGCTAGAAACCCGCGCGCGGGGGCCCGCAGGCATAACACTGGCAGCCCACGGACCCCGACTTTTTCTCAATGGGGAAAAAGTCAGGGGTCCACACCTTCCATGAAGGCAAGGTGCGGACCCACGCACTATCTCTAATAGAGAGGGTGCGGTCCCCGCAGCAAGGGTTTTTAACCCAAAAATTCTCAAAATTGACCCAAACAATTTAATTTCTTGCATTCTAATTTGCCTTTTTGTTGGATGTAGAGTGTACATCATGCTAGATTGGCGAGAACGGGAGCATGAAGACGTAGATCTTGCTGCGTTAAATCACCAATCTTCGATCGATGCATTGAAGGCATGCAGCTTGTACAAATTCTGGGCCATACCTGGCATGAGGGCCCAGGTGGACTTCTTGCAGTGGCTGGTAGACAGATGGAGCATACAGGACCAGTGCTTCTTCATTGGTGGCCACCAGCTTGAAATTGAGCCAGCAGACATATACTTTTTGACTGGTTTGCCTAAGAGAGGCAAAGACTTGACTCTATTCCGGACTAGGCCAGGTGGCCAGTCTGTCGATAGCCTCCGGCTAGAGTTCTGCAACAACCAAGCTAGAGACAAAGGGATATACATTAAAACCATATCCCGTCCTGAACTCATGGTGATCGCGTTTACTGTTACCAGACTTTGCGGGAGTGCCGCACTACATATTGCCACCGGATCCCAGATGTGGATGGCAGTTGACTTCTTTCGAGGCACCATCTTCAACTGCTGCAATGATGTGTTGGCTAATGTAAAAGGCCAACTGACCAGAGCCAAGAACGGACAACTGAAGACCTTTGGTTATGGGGCTTTGGTTGTGAGCTTTGGTCTGGAGAGGGTCTCAATGTTGGTCCTGCAGCACCTTACCGTTGGAGCTGGGCTTCCTCGAGAGCCCAAACTGATGCGATGAGTTGCAGTTATGGCCCGTCATCCGGACGAGGGGACAGAGGTCGTTCGATTCAAACCTGAGTATTTCCATTGGTTGGAAAACCAGGTTTTTGCTATTCAGGACTTCCCTTACGTTGGGGTAGATTTTCGCGGTGACCCAGACATGGCTCTTCCACCAGGAGAGCAATGGGATGACTCAAGTAAAATCATTTTCAACATTTTCCTATTTAATATTTTTTTGTTTTTATGTCATCCCAAAACTGATAGTAAAAGTTTCAATGCAGATGTGGGTCCACAGCGACTAGCCGCTCTCCAGCCTTACGAGAGGAAACAACCAGCTGCAGCGGCGCCAGCCCCACAGGACGAATCAGCAGAGACCTTGGCCGAGTTGGAGAGTCATCTAGAGCGCTTGACAGGGGACATTCCAGAGACCGGCATAGATGACATTCCTCGTCGACTACAGCGCTATGTGATTGGGGTCCCAGGACCTTTTAGGAGGTTCCTTTGTAAGGTGGCCCATACAGTGGTTTCTTATCGAGATCATCACCAGTGATAGGATGATCGCCTATTGTAGACACATATGACATTTTTGCTTTTTGTACTTATCATTTTTGCCGATCATAAGGTGTTTTTCAACCTATGATCGAGGACGATGTATATTTTGACACACTCCTATATATATCACTATTACCGGCTTATCTTGTAAATCATGTTATGGAATGCTTTTAAATTTACATGTATGATTATTGCAAATGTCTACTTAACATTCGAGAAGCAATTGCATCTGCTAATGTATTTAAAGATCTTGGAATATGCTGATATTCAATATAATCAAATTCACGTTCCAAGAGACGCACTCTCAAAAATAATCTCAATAACACTGGATTTCTGATGGCATACACTCTATTAAGCTGTAATACAAAGAGTTCAGAATCTAACCTCACTATCAAACTCTGAATCCCAAATGAAATAGATTCAGATAATAACTCAATCACTGCACTATACTCAACAATGTTGTTTGTTGTTTGACTGAGGCTTACCCCATGCATAGATACCAACTCGTCAGAGGGCGAATAGATAACCCAAGCTGCGGAAGAAATGTTCCGTGTATTACGACAAGCACCATCAGCGAAACCAATGTATGTTTGGAGAGGCATCGACATCTGCAATATCAAGAGTAAAACCAAGATAAGCAGGAATAATGACGAAAAACACTCTCTAAGCTAAGCACACTTTTTTAAACTAAAACACACCAGCTAGAAAGAAAACTATCCTAACTAAAAATCTCCATACCCATTTCTTAAGCATAATACCTCTTCAGGTAAAGACCATTTCTGCATTTACCTAAAGAGTCCCCGTCAAAGTCTACCAATTCGTAGGCCCCTTTTGCTAGCTTTCGCTTGACAACATAGGGACCATGCCACATAGGAACGAATTTTCCAGCGCCTAATTTATCATTAGCTTGATCGTACAATAAGACTAGGTCTCCTTCCGAAAAATTTTGAGGGGTCACACTTCGATCATACTGAGCTTTAATACGTTTTGCGTGAGTTTCGATCGCCAATGAAGCATCACGTCGATTCTCATCTAATTGAGCCAAGTATAACAAACGTTTTTCCTCTTCGGAAGTGGCGTGAAGTAACTCGATGGCCATTTGCAATGACGGGATTTCGCATTCAATGGGTAACACAGCTTCCAGACCATAAACTAGTTGGAAAGGAGTGAACCCTGTTGACGTTTTTACTGAGGTTCGATACGCCCAAAGCGCTGAAAATAGCATGTTATGCCAATTCGACCGATGAATCCCAATGATTCGTCGGATCATGATGACTAAAACTTTGTTGATGGATTCAACCAGACCATTAGCTTGTGGATAATAAGGAGTTGAGCTATCGTGACGCAAGCCAAGCTGGCCTGTAAGTTCGGTCATCATAACGTTTCGAAAATGACGCCCATGATCAGTGATAATCGCTTGTGGAACACCAAACCTAGCAATTATATGATTGAACACGAAAATTGCAGTTGTTTTGCCGTTTGCCTCAAATGTAGGCATCGCCTCGGCCCACTTGGTAAAATAATCTACCGCAAGGATGATATACGCATGCCCCCTGGCCGAGTGAGGGTTACATGTAATAAAATCGATACCCCATTTGGCAAAAGGACCAACGGCAATTATAGGGTGGAGAGGAGCAGGTGGAGTGCGCATCTTTCGATCAAAAATTTGGCAGTTGTGGCATTTTCGGACCGCGTTAATACAATCTTTAAATAAAGACGACTAGAAATAGCCAGCGCGCAATATCTTTTGGGATGTGGCATACCCAGACATATGACCGCCACACGCTCCAAAGTGACAGTCATTTAGAACCCTTTCAGCTTCCTCGTGAGTTAAACAACGTCGAAAAACAGAGTCCACCCCACGGCGATAAAGAGTATCTCCAATAATTCGGAATTGTTGGGACTGGAATCATATTTTTCGACGTTCTGACCTTGAAATTTCTGGTCGAAAGGATTGGGTCTGGAGATAAACGATGATATCCCCATACCACGGATCTAAAGTGCTGATTAGAAACAAGGATTCGTCCGCAATGGGCTCCTCCGCCACAGTTTCTGTGTCAGCACGCGGGAAGTCACACATTAACTCCGCAAAAACTAAAGATTTCTTAGACTTAGATTTTTCAAATTCCAAGTCGAACTCCTGCAGGATCACAATCCATTTGGAGTACTTGCCCCCTAGCAATTGCTTGGTCAAAATGTAGATCATAGGGTTGCAATCAGAAATTACTGTAGTTTTACGTAGTAAAATGTAGTGACGAAAACGTTGGACAGCTTGAACAGCTGCCAATGCCAATTTCTCCACATGTGAGTATTTTAGCTCAGTTGGATTTAAAGTTCGACTAAGGTAATATATCACATGTTCAGTACTGAATTCATCTTCCTGAACTAAGACCATTCCAATGGTGGAATGAGAGGCGGCGAGATACAAGAAGTAGTCGTGGTTGTAGTTGGGAGGATGCAATAACGGTGCATGGGTCAACGCGTGTTTTAGCGCATCAAAAGATTTCTGAGCTATCTCATCCCAGTAGAATGGAGCATTCTGTATCAACAACCGAGTAAAACCCTTTGTAACCTCGGCGTAGTTAGGAATGAATCGTCATAAAAAGTTTGCTTTCCCTTGCAAACTTTGGAGTTGGCGAAGACTCGAAGGAGGAGGCAATTTGACAATAGCTTCAACCTTCGAGGGATCGACGCAAATGTCGGCTTTCGAAACAACAAACCCCAGCAATCGACCCGTTTCTATACAGAAAACACACTTGTGTGGATTCAACCTAATCCGATAATGCCTACACCTCATAAAGATTGCTCGTAAATGGATGAGATGATCAGCTCGATGTAATGAATGAGCAGGCAAATCATCGAGATAGGGTTGCACAATGTGCTTGATGTCATGAAACGCATAAGACATGGCCCTTTGAAAAGTTGCCCCGGCATTCTTGAGCCCAAAAAGTAATTTGCAATAAGCAAATGTACCCCATGGACAAATGAAAGCCGTTTTTGGTTGATCGGCAGGTAGAATATTGATTTGATTGTATCCGGAAAAACCATCCATGAAGGAGAATATTTCGCTGCCAGCACAATCATCAATGATTTGATCGATATAGGGAGTTGGGTAATTGTCCTTTGGATAGGCTCGATTAATGTCCCTATAATCGATACATATTCTTATTGTCCCTTGCTTTTTGTTAACCGGAACAATATTCGATACCCAATCCGTTAACGAGATCAGATAAATGAAACCTGCTTTGAGTAATTTTTCAACTTCTGCTTTAATAGCAGCAGCTTTTCTCGGGTGAATCTAACGCAAACGTTGCCGGACGGGTTTAGCGTCCGGGTAAGTCTTGATTTCATGAACAACAATTGCGGGGTCAATTCCTGGCATTTCCTCATATGACCAGGCAAACACGTCGCGGAATTCTTGAAATAGGGCCTTATATATTTGAATTTCATCTTCTGTACACGAGGCACCTATATGAATGTTTTCAACAATTCCAGGCTTAACCGAAATGTCAATAGGAATAGTTCGAGAAATGTTTCCCAAATTTAACTCTGAATCAGGATTTTTCATTGGATTCTGAGGTTCCTTGACATATTCAGTCGTAAAAATTGATGAAAAATCATTTTCAAAACGATCATTCTTGGGTAAGAACGAAGATCTGTGATGGAGATCTTCCCATGGTAAATCATCTACACATAGGATTTCACGAATTTGCTCATCAGAGTGAACAAGTTCGGAAAACGTTGTTGAATCCGAGTTTGATGTGAAAAATGATTCCTCATGGACCACATTCATTAAGTCAATTTTGGTTGAAAATGGGTCGGAAAACGACTGCACGGCCTGATACGCAATTTCATATGGACTCAAAGGCATAACATCACCAAATGAGTCTATCTCAGATTCAGAAGGTACGATCCAAGGATCATCATAAACAATGGTGTCTGACGAAATCATATGAATGGTTGCAAAAGAAGACGATGCATTGATCGGAGGAAAAGGAAAATTTCCCAGTAAACCGACATCTTTAACTAGTCCTACTCCAACATCCTTATACGGGATAGTCGTTTTACCGACATGCTGAATGCTTTCAGAAGAGGCTGGGTCGGACGAAAAGTAAGCCAGCTGGTCTATTGTTACGATCTTTCCATTATGAGGAAACTTTATAACCCGAAAGACCGATGAAACGACAGCTGTCATAGCGTAAGACCAACTACGACCCAAGAGAAGGTTGTAATCTAGAGGGGCATCAACCACCTCCACATCTAGATTAACAGTTTTTCCTTCAACCCCTATAGGTAAATCCTGTAGAATGCCAAAAGGATGAAACCCACGGCCATCAAAGGCCTTTAGAATCATCGGGGATTGATTTAGTGAAGGAGAACCAAGCGATCTCCAACATTGTATCGACATAATACACGTTGAGGCTCCTTCATCAATCACAGTCCTGTGAATAGGCATGTTTTTGACTATCACTGGGATCTGGAAAGCCATTTGATGAGGTAAGCGCGGTGTACTATTTTCTAGATCGAAAATTATTAGGTTCGAGTCCTGAACGTCAACAGCTCCTATAGCCGACAGAAGTAATTTACGCTGTGCTAGACATGATTGCAGCAGTTCCAAAGTCAACATTGTTGAAGGTGAAATAGCTAAATCCTCAACAATGTTATAGTTCTGAGCCGCTCTCGCATGTGGATTGAAAGATGACTTTCGAAGTATACCCTTGGCGGGCGGTTTGATTACTAAGTCTGGATTAGGTTTCTCGATCTGTAGTGGATCGGAACCGGGAGCTGAGGTTGATGGGTTAGAATGAGAAGATTCTGCTTCTTTACCATCAACAGGACTTTTACTACCATAATCATGCGATCGAGTCGCAATCCTAACATGGGACATCATCAGTATGGGTTCTTCATTGGCACTCGAGGAAGAACCTATCATCTTACTGTCTTGACTTGGAAAAGGATCCTTCAAAACAGCAGGCGTTTGGGAACCTTTGACAATCTTTGCAACCTCTGCACGATGAGGGCAGTCTCTTGTAAAATGCTCTTCATCACAAATGAGACAAGGATAACGAGGTTTGCGTTTCTCATCATTTGATTCTGCTTTTTCTGGTTTCTCTTTTGAATTTTTATCCGTTTTATTTTTCTTCTTCCCTTTCTTCTTACCACCGGATTTTGATTTGGCTGTAGATGACTCTACAACATGAATATCGGCAAAAATCTCCGCGGAAGAATCTCCTGTCGGGGAATCTGGCAAGGTTATGATAGGAGAAGAATTCTTGGAAGACTTCTTCTTACTTTTGGTGTTAACCGTACCAATCATACCATCAACGGCATGAGACCCTGAAGGAGCTGCAGCAATTTGATTTTGCTTAGGAATATCGGGGATTTTCTCGTGTAACGTACCTGACTGAGTATAAACCAAGTCAAGGTACTGTGCTTGAGAAATTACTTGCTCCTCAGTAACGACTCTGGCCTTAGCTACATCCTCAGTGATCTTTGGTAATAAAGATTTTACAAACCATTCAGCTAAGATCTGATTCGGAATAAAAACCTTCACTAAACGTCGTCGACGTCTCCATTCATGAATGTGATCTGAAATGTAAGTGGATGTCGACTGCTTTAATGAAGTTAGTAATTCCGTGCCATTGTCATATCTGACTGGCAACTGAAAATGAGTTAAAAACGAGGTAGCTAACTGACTAAAGTTATAAAAAGTGGCTCGCGGTAACTCAATGTACCACTTGGCCACAAGACCAATTAGAGTGCGCTGGAAAAGCCTTAGACGGATTGAATCATCTGAAATGGAGTTAGACGCACACCAGAGGTGATAAGTCATCACATGGTTCGATGGGTCCTCTCCTGATTTGCCTTCAAACTTAGGAATATCACTAGGCAACTTATTCGGCATTGGCGGCCAAAACGGAAGATAGTTAATGGGATTGTTCATTAGGCGCGACAAGTTAGGCAAGTCAAAAGTTGCGATAAACAGTAACTGACGATTAGGGTCCCTAAAACTCTGGGTCATGAGACCAGCCCCAGGAGGAGGATATCCAGATCCCCAGCGGAGTCACCATTTTATCACACGGAATGAGTCGATCTTGCGGACAAGATAGACCTTCCTAGAATCTAACGATATCTAGTGACAAGCAAGCCAATCAAAAACTATCTTTCTCTAAATATGCATTTGTAAACAAAGGCAAACAAGTGTTTAGGCCTACCTTGGGTCCAATGCAAGTTTGTGGAAGCCTCGCTCCTTTGATTCAAATGAGCTCCCTTGTTGCGAATCTGCAAACACAAACAAGCAAACAAATTAAATAGCACCTGAAAAGCCAATATCATAAAGCATACTTAACATGATGATCAAGGAATTCATGAAACAAATGACATAAGACAATTTATTGAGAAAAATGAATCTGATTGTATTAATTCAAATCAAAGAAGAACTTTAAAACCTGTGCCTTGATGCTGTACAAGCTCCTCCCAGGGTCCAACAAGAAGTCTCCTCTACTTTGACAAGTTTCACTCTCTTCCCAATGAAGCCAAAAAGGTATGTGATCTCTCCTTTCAAGCTTAACTAGGAAGTCTCAATTCCACCAGCATTTACCCTCAAAAATGTTCAGCTTCTAACCTCCCTAGTAACCAGCCCAATGCCTTAATTTATAGTGCAATGGAGGGAAGTTACTAGGTCCTCCTTCAAAGGGATAAAGTCCTCCTTCAAAGGGATAGCTCCTCTCATCAAGGGATTAGCTCCTTCTCTTTTGGGATGCATGAACCACCTAAGAGCGACCAATCCACGTCAAAATTCCTTTTAGAATCATCTAGAATTAACCCAAAGTGAGTTTTTTAGAATAAACTTGCGCCTTTTTGACTTTCACAGGGGTTCGCACCCACTCCTTTAGGGACAGAGCAGGCAGGTCCGCAGTTTTTGTGAACAGGAGGTGCGGGACCGCAGGCAACAGTGAGAGAAAGTGCGGAACGAGAGCTTTTTTGATTTTCAATGTCTTTCTCTCATTTTCAAAGCTTGACTTGAAGAGCTGAGGTCTGAGACTTGCTTAGGAGGACAGTACAAGTGATGATAGACCCATACTAATTGCAAATAATCATGGTAACAATATTTTTGTGTAACAATACTTATGTTGGTTTAACAATTACTTTGTTTCTTAATGTTGTTGCAACTCATTAATTTGATAAGAAAATACTACGTGCCTGGATATTGTGCTTCACTTACTCTATTTTCCCATATTTACAGTGTTACAATTAATACATCTAGCTGGATTGGATTTTATATGTACACTTTTTCATCATTTCACATTTCATATACACATTTGTTGCAAGGATGGAGATCATCATAAACCTTGAGAAAGTCACCACTTTCTTTCCTGTGTTATTTAATTTTGTGTGTGTTCTTTATTTCTTCCTATGTGGTTTGATCTACTTGTGGGGGTTGCAACATTAAGCTTTTTATGTCCACTGGGTAGAAATGTACCATTTCCTTTCCTACAAAAGTAGATTAGTTATTCTATTTGTGTCGGTAGTTACAATGTTAAGATTCCTAAGCCTACTATGTAGAAATGTGCCATTTCCTTTCCTACAAAAGTAGATTAGTTATTCTATGTAACATCCCCTCCCAGGTCTACCCAGAGTAACCATGCTAGTCAAGGTAAACATGAGGAGAGATGATACAACAATTAAATTCGACCTCCTATGCCACCTTAAGGAAGTGAAATAGATGGAACATCACATACAGTCATCCAACATCATCAACAGAACCCTCAGGAGATAAGTCAGCCACTCAGACATCTTGTCCCTGGGTCCCACCACTATTCGGCATCTCTTAGTCCATATTTGCTCTCATGCCATGGGCAAGGGAGTGACCAAAATCTCAAATTTGCTCTCATAGGCCTGCCTGCCAACGAGTGTGGACCAAAATTGCTAGTTTTGTGCTAGTGACCCCGACATTTAAGCCACTTTTCTAGCCCAGAATCCTGGCCTCTGCCTAGAACTTGTTGTAACTTCCATAATTCATTAAAAACATAATAACAATGTTGATCAATCAAAAATCACCCTCGGGACTAGGCCTGAGGATCCCCAACCGGGACTAACATTTTGTCAAACATTTGGCATCGATACAAAATAGAGCATAAACGACCGAAACAACCTATGAAACATAACCATAAGGATCACCTCCTTCTCCATTTAACTACTACATCATCAATTAGGTTTTGCATCCATCCATTTAATAGTTACAAGTAAATATATAAATAACCATGACATAAACCAATCATTCAACCATGCTTATAACCAACATAAAAGGTTACATATACTATTAATATTATAAGTTTTTGAGGCGGAGCGGCGCACTAGGGTTTCTACTCGGCCCTGGTTGCTGAGTTTTTCGCCTGCGGCGGTGGGGCTTGCCTCTGGTGTTTCCGGGAGCCCACCCACCGCCATCGCTTGGTGCTTTGATTCTTCGGAGTGCGGCATAGTCTTGTTTTGAGGCCGGGTTTCGCTGCGTCTGGGGTTTGGCGGTCTACGGTCCTGGTTGATTTCGGACTCGGCTCACCTCCCTCCGGGGGTTTCTATTCCCTTGCGACGTGCTTCCTCTCCTTTCCTCAGCGCGACTCTGAATAAATCCTCCTCGTTGACAGTTCCCGGGTTGGTGGCCTGCTCTGCTTATCTTTGGCAGAGTTCCGGCCTTATTCTGTGCACTGAGTTGGGCGGAGGCGGAGCGTGCCCATTTACTTCTGGTTTTCGGCGGATAAGGCTGCGTTCCGGCCTTGTGTTTGGGCGGCGGCGGAGCGTGCCCCTATTTCTTCCGGTCTTCAGCGGTCTTGGTACTTCAGTCTCTCTGTTTTGACGGTCCCTTTTAGTTGGTGCTGTGCCGCGGAGCGGGGGCGGGAGTTCTTTCTCTTCGGGGGGGCGAGGTGGCTGCCCTAGCCGCCTCTGCCCCCGGATCCGAACGCCTCTGTTCTGGTTGGCGACTGATGGGTTCCCTTGCTGAGGCTTTGGATCCTTTTTTTGGCCTTTTGTTGGCATACCACTACAGTTATTGGGAGCGTTGAGGGATCGGAGGTGTGGAGTCTGCCCTGCACCGATTCGTGCCGCTTCTTCAATGGCTGTTTCTGGTTGGTTTCTTCTGACTTCTTTGGAGATATGGGTGGTTTTTCTTCTTCTGGCTTCATCGGTTTTGGGAGGAGAGTTTTAGAGGGGGTGGGGGGGTGGCTACCTTGGCTGCTCCCTTCCATTTCATGCCTCTTCTCCTTATCTTTGGCGGCCATTTCGAATTTTCTGCTCATTCTACAGGAGCTTTTTGTTTTATTTTCTGTTATTTTGCTTGAGATGGGTAGGGGTATCCTCCTGTTGGGGTTTACATACCCTTTTCTTGCTGCCCTGTTTTTGAGGGCTTTTCTGCATTACTTCTCTTGAAGTATTGTTTTGTAAGTGGTTTATCCACACTACAGCATATGCGTTCAGCATCTACAGCATGTAATTTTCTGAAATTAATGGAAATTACGAATTCTCTTTCTTCGGAAAAAAACCAACATAAAACCATATAAATATCAGAGATATGACAGTCACTAAATCTACATATAAATCAGTGCAAAAGTAAGAGAACTTAGCTTTTATTAATCATAGGCAAATCCGACCAAGTTTGGGACTTCCACATACCACCTGACCATAGACATGGCTGAACCAAATCTCTCTTTCAGTCAGTTACCGTCGTGCCATATTCCAAGCATGAATGTGGAATCTCATAGAACAACCAAGGGAATCCAGAGGTTAAACGACCTCCACCTTCATCGAACCGTAATCACACCAAAACGGTGCTCTGATCACGACCGAACAAAACTTGGAATGCCATTCGGAATCCATCATTATCCTTGAGGAATTTTCCGTCTCCTTGTCTCTCAAGCTTTACCACAATCCAAACCCGGATCACTAGGCCCTAAACCGAGACTGCTCCCTTAGGCTTTACCGTGTATCCCACCAAAATCGGTCAATGAATTCCTAGGCCTTTGGGAATGAACCTTTGAGACCACCTCTACCTCGGATTCTGAAATCCATCCGGCAAACCAAAGCTCAAAAATCAAAATAAACATCCCAACATACCATGGCATCTGGAAAAAGGAAAGGTTAGGCTGAACACCGCGGTCATAACCCAACAAAACCATGCCACCGCCAACAAGAGAACCATACACCAACATGAAAAGCTATGTATGTCCAAACCAGTTAGGAAATCACACATGCAAAAGGTTACCTGCATGTATTCTTGCTGAAGCTACTTGATCCTGCTTTTCTTTCCTTGATCCTTCCTTGCTTTTCCTTTCCTTTTCTCTCTTTTCGTTTCCTTGCTCCAAACTAGAGTGCTCCAAGAAAACTCTAAGTGACCAAGAGAGTGTGAGAGAGCGAGAGAATAATGAGAGAGCTCCAAACTTGAACTGACAAAAAGTTGCCAACTAATCCTCGAAAGCCTTTTTATGAATGAGGCCTCTATTTTCTTCATTTTCCATTATTTTCCTTCAATTTCCTCCTCACATGCAACCTATGAGCTTTCACCTTACTTTTCTCCCAATTTCCTTTATTTTCATAAATAAATGTGCCAAAAATGTCTTTTTTCCTTTTAATGCCTTTTCCAATTTTCCTTAGCCAAAACACACATCCAGTGATGCCCATTAGGATATATTTACCCAACATTCAACTTGGAATACGTGTCCCTTACCCATGATCTTATTTTTCCTTTATTAACTTTTATTACATGAACTTTTCACCAGGGTTGTTACAGAATCCTCCCCCTTGGGGAACACCGTCCTCAGTGTTAGACCACACCAAGACCTCAACAAAACCGCTTAAAATCAAACATACTGCCTATGGAGCTTTATAACTTAGTTCGTTGCAGTATTTACAATGAAGAACCTGCTTAAAATAAAAACCTCATAACAACATGACAAGATAATAACCATACTACTTATTGGAGCTTTATAACCTAGCTCATGGCAGTATTTACATCCATATACATATACATATACAAATATAAAAATATCATCAAAACATATGCCAAACGTAACCAACATCAAACCAAAACTTCCTTGCCTCAACCGACAAACAATGAAAGATATAAGGCCCGCATCTGATCCACCATCTCCCATGTAGCTTCTTCAAGCCCAAAGTGCTTCCACTGCACTTTAACTTTCTCTATGGCTCTGTTCCTGAGCATGAGATGCTTCCACTGTAATATGCATTGAGGCTTTGGCTAGAACTCTCCTTCTTGCTCCACCTGCAATACAGATCAATCTATAACATGATCAACATCCTTTATGTACTTCTTAGGCAATGAAATATGGAAAACATCATGGAATTTCATTGTTGGAGGCAGTGCAAGTCAATATGCCATTGGTCCAATCCTCTCAAGGATATTGAAAGGCTCGCAATACCATGGTGCCAACTTGGCACATGAACCAATCCTCAAAGAGATTTTTTTAGGCTTGATGTGCAAATACAAATTCTCCCCAACATGAAATTATTTGAACACCTTGTGTTGATCTGCATAACTCTTTTGTCTATCCTGTGTTGCCTTTAGATTCTTCTTTATAACCAACATTTCCTACTCCATGTCCATCAACATGTCCCTCTATGTCTGACCATCTGTCTACAAATGATAAGTTGTACTGAAGGCCAACTCTCTACCCAAGCTTGCAAATAGCTCCTTCCAAAACTTGGAAGTGAATTTTGCATCCCTGTCCGACACAATCTTCTTTGAAACACCATGCAATCTCACTATCTCTCTAATGAACATATGTGCTACCTCACTAGCTGAATATGTAGTCTTCACTGGGATGAAGTGAGCTACCTTGCTCAACCTGTCAACCACGACCATAATAGAATCATGTTGCCTCACTTTCCTCAGAAGACCTATGATGAAATCCATGGAAATGACCACCCATTTACATTCTGGAATCGCATTAGCCTATATTAGACCACCTGGATGCTTGCATTCTATATTTACCTGCTGACAGTCTAAACATCTAGCCATGAACTCTGCCACTTCCTTCTTCAAAATCGACCAATAGTAAAACTTCTTCACTGTTGTCAATGTCTTTGAATATCCTGGATGACCTGAATAAAGTTTCACTTGAAACTCCCTCAAGATAAGCTTCTTGAGCTCATTGTAATTCGACACATAGATCATGTCTCGAAACCTCACCAAGTCGTTTGTCGTGAGATGATAGTTTGCATCCTGATCCCCTCTACATGTACCTGCACCTAAACCTGTACATGTGTTAATACTTCGTTGTAACATGTGCATGATCTCCATGTATTTGTCATCCTGTTGTCCTACTTGCAAGATCCTATCCTGTAACTCTGTCCCATAGAAGCATATGGTTGCTATATGATTTACATGTACCTTCCTGCTAAGAGCATCTGCAACCTGGTTCTCCTTCCCTTTGATGTATATGATCTCAAAGTCAAACTCACTAAGGGTAGCCAACCATCTAGCTTACCTGACATTTAGATTCAGATGGTCAAACAAATACCTCAACCCCTTGTGATCGCTCATCAATGTAAACCTCCTGCCCAGAAGATAATGTCTCCACATATTCAATGCATGTATAATCAGTGTTAGCTCAATATCATGTGTTGGATAGTTTTGATTGTGCTCATTCAGTTTCTATGACTCATAGCACACTACCTGTCCTTCTTGCATGAGAACACCACCAAGTCCCCTCTTGCAAGCATCTGTACATACTAAAAACTTTGTGTTTGGATTTTCAATCTTTAGCACTGGTGCATGTGTCAACAACTGCTTAAGTTGCTCAAAACTATCTTCACATTCCGTCGTCCATTCAAACTTCTTACCTTTTTGCTGCAATGATGTGATAGGATATGCAATGCGTGAGAAGTTCTTGATGAACCTCATGTAGTAACCTACCAATCCCATGATGATCTAACCTCATCCACATTCTTAGGAGCTGCCCATTCTATGATGGCCCTTATCTTTTTTGGATCTACTGCTATGCCTTCCTTGGAGACAACATGTCCCAAGTAGTGTACCTCAGTCTGAAAGAAACTACACTTGCTAATCTTAGCATACAATTGATGCTCTCTTAGCAATCTCAACACTGATGCTAAATGTTCGGCATGTTCTTCCTCATTCTTATAATATACCAGTATGTCACCAATGAATAAAATAACAAACTTGTCCAAATAAGGATGCAACAAAGTATTCATCAAACACATGAATGTAGCTATAGCATTAGTCAGGCTGAATGGAACAACAACAAACTCATAATGCCCATACCTAGTCTTGAACGCAGTCTTGAAGATATCATCTTCCTTTATGCATACATGATGGTATCCCGATCTCAAGTCAACCTTAGAGAATATTTTTTCTCCCTTTAGTTGATCAAACAAATCATCAATCCTCGACAAAGGGTACATGTTCTTGATCGTTACCTTGTTCAGCTGCCTATAATCAATACACAATCTAAGAGTACCATCTTTCTTCTTTACAAGCAACATTGGTGCACCCCAAGGTGATACATTGGGTCTGATGTATCCTTTGTCCAACATTTCCTTTAGATGAAACTTCAATTCTACCAACTCAGATGTGCTCATCCTATAATGTGCTTTCGATGTTGGAGCTGCCTATGGAACCAACTCAATAGAAATGTCTACCTCCCTATGAGGTGGAAACTTTATAATGTCCTCAAAGAATACATATTGAAACTACTGCAAGGCTGGCTACCTTCTTAACACCTCTGCATCCTCAACCTCCTTACCCTTGTCACTCGAAATGTGTACTACAAACATCACATAACCTTTTCTGCAACTATGCTTAGCTTGCATAGTGGTAACCATTGTTAGGTCCCTATAATACTAATGATTACCCCATTACTATTGTAGGTGTATCCCTTATTAATATTGTTGTGCCCCTATTGTCCCCATATTGTTATTACTGTGCCCCATAGAATCCCTCTATTGTTATTTTTGTGCCTTTATATTATTATTGTTAAGTCGGCTGGGTTATATTGTGAATCCTTAGACTCCTATATATAGAAAGGAGGTTTTGTCATTTGAATCATCAAAGAATCATTCATTTGTGTAATGTAAAGGAGGTTGCCCCCTCGAAGAGGCTGAATTCTAAGGCGTTGATCTATCTTTTCTATCTTTTTGTGAGCTGGTTTCATAACATTTGGTATCAAAGCTTTGGATTCTAAGGTTTTGCTGCTCCAAATAGGTCATCGTGGCATTTTCGCTATAACTTTTTTTTTGCGATGTTTCAAAAGTGAAAAAAAAAACCATTTGAGGCGAAATCACTGAACCTCGGGTCCGAATTTTAGAGCTTTTCGCGCTATATTTGCGGAGATATGATCTGAGGAAGTTGGTCTTTTCGCAGCCTCCTGAATTAAACAGGTGGCCTGGGGAAAATCATTATAACTTTCTCTCTGAGAATCAGATTGAAATTTCGTAAGAAGGTACATAAAGAGGATGGACTGTAGTTTCTTGTATATATTTTTCAGAGCCAAAGGTCAAAACAGGGACGCGTGGCACGTCGTACAAGTTCGCTCTACTAAACTGGTTTATAATCAGGTCACTGTGGGAGATTTGCCATAACTCTTCCTTGGAGACTCCAATTTGGATCAAACTGATGGCATTGGAAAGAGGACATAGAGGGCTACTGCAGGTCGCAATTTCAGAACTGGATAATCCAAAATTACAGAGATACATTAGAGGCAATATCGAGCTCCTACAAAGTGAAAAAAAGGTGCGTAGATTTTTTTTTAAAATTTTTGCTTAAGCTTGGTTTCAAAAATTATTTTGAAGGAATTCAAAGGGCATAGTAGAGCATTATTATCGGTAACTGATGCCCTGAGGAAAGAAAATGAAAACACCTAGTAAGCAACCTAAAAGCTCTAACATGACTCATGAAGAAGAGGAAGAAATGCTACATGATATATCAAAATTACAAGACCAAGTGCAACAAATGTCACTCTCACAAAAGCTAACAGAAGCTAAGATAAATGGCGTGGAATCTAAGATAAAGGGCGTGGAAGCTAAGATGAATGATGTGGAAGCTAAGATGGATGATTTGAAGACAGACATGGCAGATTTGAAGACAGATTTGACAAATTTTCTACAAGAAATACTTACTAATGGCGAAAGGGTAGTAAAGGAAACTCATGATGCGAACAAAAAAAATGTTAATCATGATTTCATAGACTCTAATGTTGGATCAAAGACCCGCCATATTCCAAAAATCGATATGAGGAAGTTTGATGGCAAGGATCCTACAACATGGATATTACAGATGGAGCAATTTTTCGATCTCAATAATGTGCAAAACACACAAAAGGTACGTATTGCAACTTTATATTTGGAACCAAATCAGTTTGTATGGTATCAATGGCTTTGCTCTTGTAAACAAATTATCACTTGGGCAATTTTTACGGAAGAATTGACAGCACATTATGAGGATACAAAAAGCAACACTTTTTTTAGCCAATTGATAAGTCTCAAACAAAAGGGTTCAATAATGGAGCACATTGAGGAGTTCCAAAAATTGAACATAAGGGTAAAAAATATTCTAGAGGAGCATAGGATTGATGTGTTCATAGGGACTTTAAAGGATAATATCCAACATGATGTTCGCCTTTGGGAACCTGATTCATTAGAGAAGGCATTCAGGTTAGCAAGAAAAATGGAAAGCAAAATTATGGCAACCAGGAAGCATACCACTCACAACTATAAAGATGGAAGTGTTGTTGCCCATAGTCTTCCACAACCTATAAGGTTGACACCACAACAATTGGAAGAAAAAAGAGCAAAAGGGCTTTGTTACAGTTGTGATAGCAAATACACTAAAGGTCATAAGTGTGCTGAGAAGAAATTATTCTACATAGATTGTGAAGAGGAAGAAGAAAAGGAGCAAGAAAGATCAAAAGAAGAGGATATACTCCAGGAACAAAGCCTAGATAAAGAAGAAATGAATCCGACCATATCTTGTAATGCATTGGCTGGAATTACCACTCCTCAAACCATCAAGATAGAAGGACAAATCAAGAAGAAAAAGGTAATAGTGTTGATTGATTCAGGAAGTACCCACAATTTTATTCATTGTAAGGTAGCAAAAGAATTGAATTGCTTCCTATATCCAGCACCAGAGTGTCAAGTGATGGTTGCAAATGGAGGAATGATAAATTGCTCTGGAAAGTGCCATAATATCAAGCTATCCATGGGAGAATATGTATTGACTAGCCCAATGCTTTCCATTCCAATGGGAGGTGCTGATGTTGTACTAGGAGTCCAATGGCTACAATCCTTGGGTACAATAGCTTTTAATTTTCAAGAACTTTTCATGAAATTTTCTGCAAAGGAAAGGAAGTTGAATTAAGGGGTATTGCAGGGAAACTGGGAAAGATAATTAGCTCTAACGGTATGACAAAGTTTCTAAAAAAAGAACAAAGAGGTGTAATTGCACAATTATGTTCGCTAGATGTTTCCACATCGAAATCATCTATTTCTCCAGATCTCCAAAAAGTCTTGGACAATCATTCCAAGGTATTTGAGACTCCCAAAGGTCTCCCACCTATTCGTGATCATGATCATGCTATTCATCTGATTCCAGGAAGTGTTCCTCCAAACATCAGGCCGTACAGATATCCCTATGCCCAAAAGAGTGAAATTGAACGTATGGTTGCAGAAATGCTAGAGGCTGGTATAATTCAACCTAGTCAAAGTTCTTTCTCTACTCTAGTAGTATTGGTGCACAAGAAGGATGGATCATGGCGCATGTGTCCGGATTATAGGGAGTTCAACAAGCTCACTATTAAAGATAAGTTTCCCATTCCTGTCATTGATGAATTACTGGATGAATTGCATTGATCAATTTACTTCACCAAGTTGGATCTTCATTCAGGATATCATCAAATTGGAATGAAGACTGAAGACATTCTGAAAACAACATTTAGAACTCATGAGGGTCATTATGAATTTTTGGTCATGCCTTTTGGCCTTACCAATGCACCTTCTACATTTCAAGGTTTGATGAATTCCTTTTTCAAACCCTTCCTTAGAAAATTTGTTTTAGTATTTTTTGATGATATACTAATTTACAGCAAGTCTTGGAAGGATCATGTTGAACATGTTGACAGGGTGCTACAACTATTGGAGGAGAAACAATTATATGCAAAAAGATCCAAATGTTTCTTTGGAGTACAAGAGGTGGAATATCTGGGTCATATTGTATCTCATGAAGGAGTTAAGGTAGACCCTAGCAAAATTAAAGCCATTACGGAATGGAAAATCCCCACATCCATAAAGCATCTGCGGGGATTTCTCGGGTTGACAGGGTATTATCGCAAGTTTGTTAAGAATTATGGGAGAATAACAGCACCTCTAACAACATTATTGAAGAAAGATGCATTTTCATGGACTCTAGAAGCAACAAAGGCCTTCGAACATATTAAAGAGGCAATGTGCCAAACACTGGTCTTAGCTACACTGGACTTCACAAAAACCTTTATTGTGGAATGGGATGCTTCAGGAAATGGAATTGGTGTTTTTTTAATGAAAGATGAAAGACCCATTGCTTTTAAAAGTCGTCCAATCAAGGGAAAGTTTTTACACAAAGCTATTTATGAGAAGGAAATGTTGGCAATACTACATGCACTTAATAAATGGTGACCCTACCTGATGGGAAGACACTTCAAGGTAAAAACGGATCATGATAGCCTTAAATACTTTTTAGAACAAAGATTATCCTCTGAAGAGCAACAAAAGTGGGTCACAAAGATGTTGGGTTATGACTTTGAAATCATCTACAAAAAAGGGAAGAAAAATGTGGTGGAAGATTCACTCTCAAGAAAGGATGAGGATGTAAAAGCAATGTTGTGCATCATTTCTATTATCCAACCAGATTGGATAAACGAAGAAATGGAGGAATGGAAGAATGATGAAGAAGTGTGGGCACTTATTCGAAAGTTATAACAAGATTCCAGTACATCTGATACATTTAGCCGGAAAAATGATTCGTTATGGTACAAATATCGCTTATACCTCTGTAAGAATTCCCAAATCAAACAAAAGATTCCATTGAAGATTCCACATGGGAGGATGAGAATTTTATACAGAAGCATCCAAAACTACTCAAGCATTGAGGACAACACTTTTTTGAAGGAGAGGGGCATGTTAGGTCCCTATAATACTAGTGATTACCCCATTACTATTTTAGGTGTATCCCTTATTAATATTTTTGTGTCCCTATTGTCCCCATATTGTTATTACTGTGCCCCATAGAATCCCTCTATTGTTATTTTTGTGCCTTTATATCATTATTGTTAGGTCGGCTATGTTATATTGTGAATCCTTAGACTCCTATATATAGAAAGGAGGTTTTGTCATTTGAATCATCAAAGAATCATTCATTTGTGTAATGTGAAGGAGGTTTCCCCCTCGAAGAGGCTGAATTCTAAGGCGTTGATATATCTTTTCTATCTTTTTGTGAGCTAGTTTCATAACAACCATCCTCACTGACGTAGGCTTCTTCTTTCCCTACAAGTTCCTCTTTTCCCCACTATCATCCACACATTCAATGGCTTTGTCGAAGAAATCCACTTTGGTTCTATGAATGTATAACTAATCCATACCCAAAAGCATACTATACCTTCCCAATGGTAATACATTCAAATGTGTTGTTGTAGGCATACCATTTAACTCAAATGTATAAGCTCTTACCCAATGGTGAACTTGCTTCTTTGTACCTGTAGCCAATTATACCAACCAAGATTCTACATGCAGTTCTTTTCTCAAACCACACTTATCCACCATGTCAGGATTAATATAACTATAGTTAGATCTAGGATCAATCAAAATAGAAACAACTTGATCATAAAGCTTATCATCCATCTCAATGATCAATGCCTGATGATCCGCCTGCCTGTTGTCCACAACTGCATAAATCTAAGGAATGTTATGACCAACATCACCAAATATATGTGCCTCCTAAGCACTATAGATCCGGGGTCTACTACCACTCTGATACTGCAAAAAATCCCTCTTACGATGATCCTTACCACATATCCAACACTGCAATGGTTCCCTACCACCGCCTCTAACATGTTGCTCTCCATGTCCCTTCTCAGCTGTATTGAATCTCTCGTAAGGAATTGTATTATATTTCTTGCTTGCATCTTGAGTTATTCCTTGCTTTGGTGGCCATTTTCATTTAGCTTTGTCATTTCTTTTCAAATCATGCCTCGGCTCAACTTTGTGCTTCGACTGCTCATAACAATGCTTCAACTTTCGGATGGCCTCCTCCAACGATCTAGGCTCATAGAACTCAATTCGGTCTCTGTATGCAACTGGAAATCCATTGATGAATCTTGGGACCTTCACCTTCTCCTCTTTGAGGTAAGGCACATATCTCAATAGCTCCAAAAATCTGCTAGTATACTCCTCATCTATCATAGAACCCATTTGCAACTCATAAAACTCCTTAGCTCTATCATCATAATACCTCTCAGGGAAGTACTTCTTCTTGAAGAGCCTTTCAAACGCGTGCCAAGTCAAATGATCCTCATGTATGTCCTTGACATTCTTCATGTCTTCCCACCAAATATCCTATTTACCTTTGGATTCATGTTTTCTAAGTAATCATGCAATCTAAAGAATTTACTCATGCCAAGCAACCAAGCCTCCACATATTATGATTTTTTCATCTCTCCATCAAAGGTAGCTGGCTTTGCCTTCTTGAACTCATTCAGAAAGTATCCCCTATCATTCCTCTTGTACATATGATAATGATGATGATCATGATGTCTATCAGAACCAGAACAAGAACTAGTATAATCCTTGTGTTTGTCACCACTCCTATCCGGAGTGTCCAACATCCTGCCATCTCTGATAGTGTCAAATCTATCTGACCTATCTCTACTATGAGGCCTACTTCCATATGCCCCATTAGTTCTTTCCTCATGTCCATGGTTGATCCGAAGAGGTCCCTGTCACTGTAGATCTAACAAACTCTGAAGTAATATTACATTCACCTCTACTTGTTTCTCTTGTGCTTGCATGATTTTGTCATTGTCTGCTTTGTAATTCCTTATTTCTTCCTTCAGGCTTCTCAATGTGTCTGCCAAGTCAGAAGAGTACCCCACACCACGCTGCCCATCTGACTCATAAGGATATTCTATGTAGTCTACCAACTTGCTAGCCATTTGATCTCTTTCTTGCAAGGCATATTATGTTAGCTAAACCAAATCACCATAAATGAATGTACCGTAGCATAACTCAGGGAGGATACCTTGTCTGCAAGATCATCAGATCAACGTGATGGATGTACAACATAACCATAATAACATATAGACATATATCAATAAGTGAATCAACACATAACCATCATACTAACTAGGGTCCAATCATCAATGCAAGGCCATATCAATAATGCATGCTATGACCTCATGCATGACAACAACCATTACTCTAGTATACACATTGCCTCATGCAACTATCCTCCTGCATGAGAAATGCCTAATCAACTACACATACGTATAACCACATGTGGTCGAGCATACGCGATCAATTCTTGTAATCAACCTGCAAGACTGATGCATGTAATCAAATAACCAAGAATGCAACCCAACGTACAAGGATGTAATCAAGTTGCATATAATTGTATATCCATTCATATACTCATGACGATGTATTCCATAAAATCGACATCAAGTTCCTCATGATAACCTTATTACTACCATGATCAATATGATGCAATACAACAAGCACATGGAATGCAAGTGTAGGATCCACACACGCTACTGACATGCATGCATGAATAACACATTCACCCATATCTATAGCACCAGATATGACCCAAAGAGAGCACAACCATGCTCTGACACCAATCTGTAACACCCCCTCCCAGGTCTACCCAAAGTAACCATGCCAACCAGGGTAAACATGAGGAGAGATGCTAGTACAATCAGATTCAACCTTCTATGTCACCTTAAGGAAGTGAAATCAACAGAACATCACATACAGTCATCCAACATCATCAACAAAACCCTCAGGAGACAAGTCAGCCATTCAGACAACCTGTCCCTGGGTCTCGGTGTTATTCTGCAGCTCTTAGGCCATAAACCAACGACCAGAAACCCAAAGTCGCTCTCATAGGCCTACTTGCCAGTGACTGTGGGCCAAAATTGCTAGTTCAATGCCAGTGACCCCGAGATTTAAGCCACGTTCTAGCCTAGAATTTTGGCCTCTGCCCAGAACTTGTTGTAACTTATAGAATTCATTAAAAACATAATAACAATGCTGATCAATAAAAATCACCCTTAGGACTAGGCCTGAGGATCCCCAACCGGGACTGACATTCTATCAAACACTTGGCATCAATGCAACCTATAAGTATAGGATACAAGACATAGCATAAACGACTGAAACAACTTATGAAACATAGCCAAAAGTATCACCTCCTTCTCCATTGAACTACTACATCATCAATTAGGTCTTGCATCTATCCATTTAACAGTTACAAGTAAATATATAAATAACCATGACATAAACCAGTCATTCAACCATGCTTATAACCAACATAAAACCATATAAATATTAGAGATATGACAACCATTAAATCGACATATAATTCAGTGCAAAAGTAAGAGAACTTAGCTTTTATTAATCATAGGCAAATCCAACTAGGTTTGGGACTTCCACGTACCACCCGACCATAGACATGGTTGAACCAAATCTCTCTTTCAAACAATCACCCTCGTGCCATATTCCAAGCATGAATGTGGGATCTCATAGAACGACTAAGGGAATCTAGAGGTTAAACAACCTCCACCTTCATAAAACTGTGATCACACCAAAATCGATGCTCCAATCACAGCCGAATAGAACTTAGAATGCCATCTGGAATCCATCATTATCCTTGAGGTATTTTTCATCTCCTTGTCTCTTAGGCTTTACCGCAATCCAAACCCAGATCACTAGGCCCTAAACCGAGACTACTCCCTCAGGCTTTACCATGTATCCTACCAAAACTGATCAAGGGATTCCTAGGCCTTTGGGAATGAAACTTGAGACCACCTCCGCCTCGATTTCGAAATCCATCTGGAAAACCAAAGCTCAAAAACAGAAATAAACATCCCAACATACGATGGCATCTGAAAAAAGACAAGGCTAGGCTAAAAATCATTGTCATAACCCAACAAAACCATGCCATCGATAGCAAGAGAACCATATACCAACACGCAAAGCCATGAATGTCCAACCAGCTAGGAAACCATACATGCAAAAGATTACCTGCAAGTATTCCTACTGAAGTTGCTTGATCATGCTTTCCTTTCCTTGATCCTTGCTTGCTTTTCCTTTCCTTTGCTTGTTTTTCCTTTCCTTGCTCCAAACTAGAGTGCTCCAAGAAAAACTTTAAGTGACCAAGAGAGTGTGAGAGAGAGAGAATAATGAGAGAGCTCCAAAATTGAACTGACAAAAGGTTACCAACTAATCCTCACAAGCCTTTTTATGAATGAGGCCTCTATTTCTTCATTTTCCATTATTTTCCTTCAATTTCCTCCTCACATGCAACCTGTGACCTTTCACCTTACTTTTCTCCTAATTTCCTTTATTTTCATAAATAAATGTGCCAAAAATGCTTTTTTGCCTTTTAATGCCTTAGCCTTTTCCAATTTTTCTTAGCCAAAACACACATCCAGTGATGCCCACTAGGATATATTTTTCCAACATTCAGCTTGGAATACGTGTCCCTTACCCGTGGTCTTAGTTTTCCTTTATTAACATTTATTACATGAATTTTTCAGGAGGACTGTTACATTATACCTATGTTGGGGGTTATAGAATTAAGTTTCCTAAGCCCACTAGGTAGAAGTGTGTTATTTCAATTATGAAAATGTCACCTTTAAATTCCTACACATGTGGTTTTCTTTCCTCGGTGGCTTACAAAAGAACATTAATATCTTGCTATGTACCCCTCTCTAAGAATATTACAACTTTATTACTAGTTAACAAATTATATTAGCATATACAGTGTACAAAAGTTTGCAAGTTCCATATGAACACCAGATTGATAATTAAATGACAATTTCTCAATTATCTACTAAGAAATTAGAAGGTAATTGAAAAACTCATCATTTTTTGTGTCATTGTCAAGGAACTATAAGTTGTATGATCATTGTTTTGTTTCTTGACTAGTCAATATATCTCTTTTAAGTAATTGATGTGATGTGTTTCATTCAAGTTTTTCTTTATAATAATTTGTTTTATAAATAATGATTTTTTCATTTTCCATGCACAGAGTTAGGGACCAACAAGGTAGATTCATTAGCTCCACTAAAAATCCCCACAATACTAAAATGTAGGACAATATCAAGAGGAAAAGGGGCACAATAAGCTGAATTATTTAACTCCTACATCAAGCTCCCTTATCAAGAAGAAACCTGAATACTCTATTGAGGGACCTGAAATTGTACAAGCCTCATCTGTTACACATACAAAATAATATTTCCATGAAGGTCTGTTAAATGAGTAGTTCCACTCCAAAGAGTTATTTTTTCCTAACTCTGCCAAAGCACCTTCAGAAGATGAGGACATTTCTCAAGAAACGATGGCACATGAGATTGTCAAAGAAGAGACATCCTCCTTCGAATTTTTTATTTGGGATTCAGATGAAGAGACCAAGATGAAGAACCATTAAACCTTATATAAACACCATGATAACCCTAAAACTCTTATTAATCCCTAGACATTAGGTGATTACATTTCTATTGTTATTTTTATGTAGGCTAGAACCCTTCATGGTCCCATTTTATTATAATTCTACCCCCTGTCTCTTATATATATACCAAAGAGACCTAGTTTTAGGAGCATCAAATATTGTCTTATACATTATATTCTTTGTAAAAGAGGTTTCCCTCTCGAAGAGGACTATAATTATTGGTTTCTTATCAATTTTAAGGCAGAAGCCTGATCATAACATTTGGCAAGTGCCATAATATTAAGCTAAATATGGGGGAGTATTTGTTGATTAGGCCCATGATTGAAATCCAAATGGGTGGTGCTAACATTGTACTAGGGGTCCAATGGTTACAATCATTGAGAAAAAATGGCCCTTAATTTTCATGATATTTTCATAATATTTTTCTTAGAAGGAAATGAAATTGAGCATAGAGGTATCCAAGGGAAACACAGTAAAGTGATAAGCTCTAAAAGCATGAAAAAATTGCTAAAAAAGGAATACCAAGGTGTAATTGCACAATTGTTTTCATTACATGTTCAAACTTTTATATCCTCTGCTCCAATGGATCTCCAAAAAGTTATCAACAATCATTCTAAGGTATTTCGTGAAAATTTTAAGGGTATTCCACCTGCTTGAGATCATGACCATGCTATTCATTTGCAACCTAGAAGTGAACCATATAACATTAGGCCGTGCAAGTATCCACATGCACAAAAGAGCAAGATTGAGCAAATGGTTTAAGAAATGTTAGAGGTGGGCATCATTCAACCTAGCCAAAGTGATTTCTCTTCACCAGTGGTTCATGGCATATGTGTCCAGATTACTAACAACTCAACAAAATGACAATCATAGATAAATTTCATATTCTTGTCATTGATGTATAATTTATTAGATGAATTGCATGAATCAATTTTATTTAATAAGTTGAATCTTCATTCTGGATATCATCAAATTAGAATGGGGCAAGAAGAAATTCCCAAAACAACCTTTAGAACGCATGAAGTTCATTATGTGTTTTGGTTATGTCATTTCGACTTACAAATGCACCTTCAACATTTTAAAGCTTGATGAATTCTATTTTCAAACCCTTCCTAAGAAAAAATGTGTTAGTATTTTTTGATGACATAATAATCTACAACAAATCTTTGGAAGAGCATGTATAACATGTTGACAAGGTCTTGACATTGTTGGGAGGGAAACAACCATATGCAAAGCCTTCCAAGTTTTCCTTTGGGGTTCAAGAAGTGGAATATTTGGGTCATATTGTATCACATGAGGGTGTCACGATGGATCCTAACCAAATCAATACTATGAGGGAAAGACCAATCCCCAATACCTTGAAGAAATTTAGAGGATTCTTAAGATTCACAAGATATTACCACAAGTTTGTAAAGAATTATGGTTAAATAATAGAACCTCTAACAACATCATTATTGAAGAAGGAATCACCTTCTTGGACTAAAGAAGCAACCAAAGCTTTTGAAGAACTTAAATAAGCTATGTGTACAACTCATGCCTTGGCCACACCTAACTTCACAAAAATATTCATTGTGAAGTGGGAGGCCTCAACCCATCACATTGGTGTAGTTTTGATGTAAGAAGGAAGGTATCTTGCCTTTGAAAGTAGCGAATGTAAAGGAAAGAGCTTACTCAAACCTATCTGAGAAAAAAATTGTTAGTCATACTATATTCAGTTAAGAAATGGCTTCAATACCTAATAGGAAGACACTTCAATGTAAAAATAGATCATGATAGTCTAAAGTTATTCTTGGAGCAAAGACTACCTTCATAAGAGCAACAAAAGTGGGTCAAAAATCTGTTGCGTTATGAATTTGAAATTATTTGCAAAAAGGGAAAACAAAATATTGTGGTAGATGCACTCTCAATCAAAGAGGAAGACACAAATGGTTTACTATGTGCTATTTCCATTCCACAATCTAACTGGGTGGAAGAAGCAAGGATAGAATGGCAACAAGATGAAAAGATATGCAAGATCATTCAATAGCTACAAGAGTACCCCCATGCAGTAGAAAACTTTATGTGGAAAAATGATTTGTTATGGTATCAAGATCACTTATACCTATGTAAGAATTCTTAGCTCAAATAGAAGGTCCTTTTGGAATTACACACTTCTCCTATGGGAGGACATCTGAGGTTCTGAAAGACATACCATAGGATCAAGAAAGTTTTTTTTTTTTTTTGGAAGGTCTTAAAGAAAATGTGCGAAAGTTTGTGGTGGAATGTGTGATATGCCAATAAATAATGGAGAGACTATCAAGACCTCAAGGCTCCTTTAGCCATTAGCCATACCAAGCTAGTGTTGGGAAGAAGTTTCAATGGATTTTATTACAAGTTTACCCAAATCTGAAGGAAAGAGTGTCATATGGAAATGTAAGATCAAATGAGAAAATATGCCCATTTTTTCTCTCTTTCTCATCCTTTTAAAGCAAGAGCTAGGATAGAATCATTCATGAAAAATTACCTAGTAGAAAGATTATTGTAAGTGAAAGAGATCCAATTTTCACTGGAAATTTTGTACTAAATTATTTTCTTCTTTGTGTACTAATTTTCCTCACAAATCATCTTACCATCCTCAGCCTCATGGGAAAAATGATATTGTGAATAAATGTTTAGAATGAAATCTATGTTGCTTTGCGTATGATAAACAAACACAATGGGTCAAATGGTTGGCCTTGGCAGAATGGTACAACACATCCTTCCATACCTCATAAAAAATGTCACCATTTATGGCACTTTATGGATATCAATCTCCATCCATCTCATCGCCCTTGAAAGGGACTATAAAGGCTCAAGTCATAGAGAACCACATACAACACCGATAAGAGGTTCTCAAACTATTGAAAGACAACTTGGTTATGGCACAAAATAGGCTGAAACAACAAGCAAATCAACATTGCAGTGAAAGGGAATTTGAAGTGGGGGATTGAATATTTGTGAGGTACAACCATATAAACATATGTCCCTCACGCAACAAAAGGACAACAAATTAGCACTGGGGTATTATGGCCCCTATAAAGTGTTGTAGAGGATTGGAAGTATGGCTTACAAATTAGAGTTGCCTCCATCTTCACGTGTATATCCAATCTTCCATGTTTCTTGCTTAAAGAAGGTAATTAGTGACAAGACCCCAATCTAGACTATTCTACCAGAGATTAATGAAAAGGTGAAAATAATACTAGAACCATAAATAATTTTGGAAACAAGGACACAATAACTGAGAAATCGAGCAATCAGTGAGTACTTCATCAAATGGAATAATTTACTAGTGGAAGAAGTGACATGGGAAGATGAGTTATTCATGCAAAAACACCCACAATAGACAAGTATTAAGGAAAAAACTTCTTTGAAGGGGAGGGGCATGTTAATCCCTATATGAGCCCCATTTTAACCATAAAATCCCTTATTTATCCCTAGATATTGAGTGATTACATTTCTATTGTTATATTGTTATGTAGGCTAGAACCCCTTATGATCCCATTTTATTATAATTGTACCTTTTGTCTCTTATATATATACTAAGAATACCTAGTCTTAGGAGCATCAAATATTGTCTTGTACATTTTATTCACTATAAAAGGAGGTTTCCCCCTTTAAGTGGACTGCAATTATTGGTTTTTACCATTTTTAAGGTGCAAGGATTCTAACAAGAACATCCTTCACTCAACCTTTCCTAACTCCCATGGCTTATCAAAAGAGGATCTCGACTCCTTCCTCTTTGAATTTGATGTTCTTTGTAGAAGTTATGACTATGTAATGGATGCCTAAAAATTGAAACTCTCTCCTGTTACAGTAAAGAATGTTTCTCTATGATGGTTCTTGGGCCTTGGTAGAGACAACATCCACATTTGGGCACAAATGAAATAGAAATTCCTAGAAAGTATAAAGATTATTGTAAAGACAAGGAAAGGAGGGATGATGTCTTTAGGATGAACCAACACGAAGAAGAAAGTCTTGAAGGCTACATTAAAAGACTACAATTTACAAAGGGAAAGACAAGGAGATTTGGCTCCTGAGACACTATGAGTCTTGTTACTACAAGGAATCCTATATTATTGTATTGAAATTATGAACTTGATGGTTGGAGGAGATGTCTACAAACAATCTCATGATATTATCGTGGAGTTGCATTACAGATATTCGATAGATACTTCAAATATTGGTAGAGGACCAAGAGACATATTGACAAAATCTGGCAAGACCATTGGTAATGGGATCACTAGAGTATAGATTGGGAACATGTTAGAAGACTTCAAAACTGATATACTTGGTCACATTGAGTTCCCAGTTAGACATGTTACACATGAACAAGAAGAAGGGAGAAGTAGAATTAGTTTTAACAATATTTTGTCCAAAGTGTAGAAGAAAGCACCCATTGAGGGAATTTCGGATGGATGACATTGAGGCTTGTGTAATATGAAGTGAGGACCATGCCACAAGCAAGTGTCAATCCCTGCCCAAATTAAAAATTGTTTATCAAGGAGATGAAGAACTAGAGAAACCATGTTTCGTCTCCCATAAGTGTCCATGGTAGCCAAAATCTTAAGGTATGATTCAAGATAAATAAAAGTATTATAATTCATATTGGACTAACCCTTCAATGCAAAATTATTCTCTGCCATGGTGCTTACTATTAGGCTAATTTGGGTGCATAACTTAGGACATAATATTTGTACCAAACCGAGTGTTTGTAAACTTAAAGTACAATACAATATGTAAGGAGCTAGGCTAGATTGGCTATCACATTTTAAGACTAAGTATTAAAGTTATCTAATGGAAGTCAAGATCTAGAATTCTAATTTAAAGGACTAAATTGAGAAAGCAAAACTTAATCTAGTCACACATAAATCAAATTCTTGTAAATGACTGAATTAGAAGCAATGCTCAAGTGGTTTATTTTAATGGATTGTTAATATATTAGGACATTTTCCACTAGTGGAAGTAGACAAACACTCCGATAGTTATTTTCCAATCTAATGAAATCAACCTAACACTACTTCAAAAGTCAAGAATGCATTATGGCCTTCTCCACTTGTGAGATAGAAAGTGGATGGACACTAAGGTAGTCTTTTATTGAACTAATTAGTTCATCTATACTTAATTCATTTATTTAATCTAGGAAAGCGAGGAATTAAAGGAAGAAAGGAAGGAGCTATGATAGGATTGTTGGTACAACACTAAGTGAGAAGTTGTGAGAGAGTTAGGGCCTTTTCAACCAAGAAAAGTAGTGGATGACATTACTTGTCCTCTACGTTAACTTATCAATTAGCTTGTCTTCACAAGCATCAACTATTTTGTGATAATTATGGTTCATAAACAATACTCTAAACAATAAAATATAAACAACGATATATGATAAAATATGGAAAACAAGTTTATATGAAAACTATAAGCACAATAGCATAAAATGAGAAGTATGAACAAGATACTTGAGAAGACATAAAAATTGAAAGTTATAGAGTATAAACATGAAAGAAACACATATAAGAAAGATATGGCAGCATGTACAAGATGAACAACATATGCAATGGAGTGTACATGCTTAGGTTGTGGGGGCCCTCCATGCCTTAGCAAGCACACTCATAGACTATCAATAATTGTGAATCAAAAGAGGCACATACATTATATGAAATAAAGTTGAAGTAAAGCATTAACGCTGAATTCTAAGCTCACCAAATATTTCTTCAATGAATTTAAATTACAAACTTACTTAGCAAACACCATTCACTTGCTTTTGTATGCAAAAATGAACTAAAAACCTAAAAATCCAACTTGCTGATTATTATGGGCTATCCTGGGACTATAAATAGATCAAATCAACCTTATGCAAGGCTTAGATCGTGGAGAAAATCAATAAAAAATAGATTTGAGTGAAAATACAAAATTGCCTTGTTAGATTGGGCATGTTGACTAAGCATCTCAGGGTTGATTCTAGTCAAGCAAATAGTTATTCATCCATCTCAAGATGTTAGGTAAAAAAACCCATGTTGTGGATTTCGTCCAAGTGGCTACATATATTAGAACAAATGATCAATTACGAGATTTACTATAGTTCTGTAACTTCGTTTTACAATGTAATATTTCATAAATTTTTAAAAATTAAAAATGACCAACAAAATACTTTGGAAAATGCATTTAATAGCAAACTATAACTAAATGGTATCAAAAGCAACTTGAAATGGATTTCATAAGGCTAAATGGAGTGATAAAACATAGAAATTTTAAGTCATAATAAGGGACATGAACGTACAAGCTTAGCCATATATGGCTCCTCCATCTAACTAGCCTTGGCCATAAGGGTGGAGGAAATCCCTCCTTAAAAGGCCCTCAATAGGCCTTACTGCAACCATTTATGCCACTTTTTCTTTCTCCACCAATGAAACTATCCACGCCAGCTCCTCCTAACCCAAATAACAATAAGACAACTCAACCAATGCAAGTTGTCGGGTTTGCTACTCACCCCACTCACTCCATGTCTTCCCTAGATAATCATGATATCCACCTAAGGTAAGAGAAGACTTTGAAAAAAAGAAAATCCTTTTGTGCAAATTGAAAACTTTAATGAGGAAGTTCTAATTGAAGAATCAAAACCAGTTCGATCTCCTAAAGCCTCAAGAACAAACTCTTTTTCTATGTTTTCCTTTTTCTTTGTCCTTTTCAATTCCTTTTCAACCCACAAGAACCACACACATAAATTACATTAAAATCGAAGAAGGGGAAGAGTTACAAGGAAACATGAAACTAAATAATGCATATGGAAAGTTGTTCTTTACTATGACACCACTAGCTTATCTCACCTATAATGAGTACCATATTCAATGTTGCAATTACTCCTTTGTGATAAGGTAAGATGGTTAGGAGAGAAGTGAGGTTCATCTTATACTAATATTAAGAGTAAGCATCAACTTTTTAGATTTTGTAATGGTCTTAGCTTGTTAATGGAGTTACAATTTATATTAATATTAAGAGTAAACATTGAGTTAATGGAGTTAATGGTCTTAGCTAGTTAATGCAGTTAGGATTTTTATTAATATTAATAGTGAACATTGAGTTATGGAGTTCATGGTCTTAACTACTCAATGGAGTTATGATGTCTATGTCTACATGTAATGGTCTTAACCCAAAAGGTGTCGAGGAAAATTTACCTCGTGACCTCCCATTAGTGAAATGCTTTAGTGACAGAAACTCGACCATTAAACTAACCCTCAAAGCTCCCTTTTCTTTATAATAATACTTAAAAATTTTCACTTCATTTTAATAATAATATACTTTTTATTATTTTATATGTATTTTACATAAGAATTCACATAAGTTTTCCTTCATCCTTTTCCATTACTAATCCATAACAACTTCTATATGCCTACATTGCATCAAAAGATATAAAATGGGAGAGGAAGAAGGTATCATGAAACCAAATGATGTACTTTTCTAAAGACATAAAATGAGAAAGGAAGAAAGTATCATGAAACCAAATAATGTACGTGGAAAGTTGTTATTATCCCTGCCATGCAAGGTATAACGCAGTTGATGAATGCGTTGACCCTCAATTACTTTTTATCTGACAAAAAATTAAACCTCTATCTTGTAATTTTAATATTATAAAATAAAGTGTATATATATATATATTTAATTATTTTAATTTTATTTTTTGAGGATGGGTTAATTAGGCTTATATTTTATTACGTAATGATGTTTCTGTCTTGTAATTTTAACCTTGTAAAATAAATAAATAAATATAATTATTTTAATTCTATTTTTTGAGCTTTTGATGGGTTAATTAAGCTTATATTTTATTACGTAATGATGTTTCTGTCGTCGGTTCATTGGGTTAATTAAGCTTATATTTTATTACGTAATGATGTTTCTGTCGTCGGTTCATCGATTCGATATGACATGACATGAGATACGGTACACCTCATACATACGTTTGTACATCGTCGTGGGCCGTGGCCATCCGTGAAATGTCGTGCTACATGAAATACAAAGAGGATTGAATTGATTTGAGGTTACCACGGTCACCTGACTTCTCTAGACGTGTATGGCAAAATACCTTATACAATTCATCGTGTGACTTGTCTGGATGTTATGTGATTAGTAGGGTTGGATTTTTTTTTTTATTATACGTTCATACATACCAACCTCAAATTGTCCACTTAAATTTCATTGTGAATACCACTTTTATTATATCGTGATTGATTTTAATAATAAAAATTTCTAATACTTTGAACCAAAATGTCATGTACCTAAATAATTATAATAGGAGAGAATAGTAACCTATTTCTTCGGTGAAGAAAAAAATGAAGGAGTCGTCTAATGAGGTGGAGGAATTGCCTGGATGGCTAAAAGTGGCCGGAATCCGGGCAAAAAAATTTCAAAAAATCTTGTAGAGGCAGTATTTGAATAGTGTTTTTGATGGTGGAAATGGATTCAGCACCATCAAAAACGTCTAAGACACCTAAAATTTTAAAGTTTAACAACTATAACTTGGATTTACAAAAATCCTTGCCGGATTTTCTCTAAATATGACTGGAATTTCCATAACTTTCCAAGCAATTCCTCCGGCTAGTTAGACTATGGCGAAAACGAACACTTAATTAAAGTTATCTAAAAGCATGTGCTCACATGTATCGATCTCATAATTTTCAAAAATATCTAGTGGCTCACATTCCATTTTCTCAATAACTATATTTAATGACATACAATCAATACTATTACATTTAAATTAAATTAATTTGTATATACTAAACAATAAACATTATTAAACTATTTAACAGATTCTCCATATAAATAATAAATTTTCAATATAAATAATAAATTACTTTATTGTTTTTATCGGTAATGTTGAGATTCACTTTATTAAAAAATATTTAAATAATAAATTGAAATAGAATTAAAAAAGTTTTTGAAATCACATATTTTTTAAAATGGCTTGAGGCTTATAGATTATAAAGTTAGTGTTATGATATATTTTCATTAGGGCATGACATTGAATATCATATAAATGATAGCTATGAAAAACTTAACATGCATGCATAACACTAGAAATATTGAACGTGCTACTAAGTCATCGCTACATGTCCGAGAAGTCAAAAGGAACATTAAGCATCTAGCATGACCTTACAAGGAAACATGTTAGTTAAAAAACCCTTAGCATATAAATCAAGATAAAACAAGGGGGCACATGTTCTCTCATGCAAGATTCGTTTTTATTGATTAGTCTTCTCCACTGCATTTCCATTTTCAATTTTTTTCTTACAATATATATATATATAAAATCACATAAAGACCACTTAATACACAACTAGACTTAGCTACTACTTTAGTGGTTGAATTTTGTTAGCATGTATTCTACAAAGTGAATTGACCATATATACCATCTATAGCTCTTGTTCAAATGTGAGAGCTAATCATTACTAGAATCCTTGACTTTCGCATAAGCTCTCCCCCCTCCAAATATATAGGGGTTCCCTTAACTGATAGGTCACTCGCTCGAGCCACTTGGGAAGCTTTGATTAATAAATTAGAAAAGAGGGTAGCCAATTGGACCTTCTGGTCGCTCAATCTAGCAGGCTGTCTTGTTCTTGTAAAATCAACATTACAGGCGATCCCGCACTACCTATATTTGGCTTTGGCTGCCCCAAAAGTGATCTCTAATGAAACCAAAAACATGCAAAGGAACTTCTTATGGAGAGGTGCAGAGAAAAAGCAAAAATGGGCTCTAGTTGCATGGGAAAAAATATGTAAACCCAAAAAAGACGGTGGCCTGGGGCTCAGGGACACTGAGCTCCTAGGGAAGGCTCTGGGAGCTAAAGCTCTATGGAGATGGATAGAAAATCCCAATTCCCCATGGGGAACCTTTTGGAAAGCAAAGTATGTTCCCACCCACTCTCAAGAGAAAATAATAAGGCTCAATGGTAGCATCAAAGGTTTGGTAATCTGGAATCAAGCGTGGGAGAATCAGGCTATCATCCAAAAGCACAGTTCTTGGGAGATTGGTAATGGAGGTAAGGCACTCTTCTGAGGACAAAGGAGATCAGAAGGACAAATGGCAGCCCCCAGAGCTGAGTGATATTAAGCTTAACTATGACAGGGCAGCTAAAGGTAACCCTGGCCCGGCTGGTTTCATAGGAGTCTTCAGGAACGCACATGGGGAAATTCTATGGATTTACGAGGGTAATATTGGTTCATCAACTAATAACGCAGCATAACTTCATGCTTTGGAACACACTATAACCATCGCAAAAAGCAAAAATCTAAGCCCTCTGATCGTTGAAGGGGATTCAACTCTCGCCACTCGGGTCTGTAAAAAGCTCCAACAAGGTATTGAAGTGGCCAAGGTCTCGGATAATTGGCGCTTAAATAAAATTATGGAGAGAATTAAAAATAACATAGACATCATGGAAGGATTACATTTCCAAGCCATCTGAAGGAATGGTAACAAGCTTGTGGACAAGTTAGCCAACTAGGGGACAACAGGGACCCTATAGCTGAGATCCAGGATATGGCTTGATCTGAAAGAAAGCGATCTCCGTCAGCACTGTGAATCTATCAATGTCAAGGATGACCAGAATAACGAACAGTAATTGTTCGAGAATCCCGAGTCACATCAAGGTTGGATTAAAGTATTGGGAGGGGATGGTACTGACGTGTACACGCCTAGCGCCATCCTCAGTATGACAGTGGTCCTGGATAATCCACCCTCGGCCCCTCTCTCCTACAAGGACACTACCCTTCTGTCCCTTAAGCCTGGTAAGCTACACTCTCCACCTCCTAACCCCTGTACCTCCCACGCCTCTCCTTCTCTCCCCTTCCCTCAGCTTCGCGCCCCTCCAAGCCTTCCCACCCCTATTTATTTCCCCCTTACCCCTATCCTCCCTATCATTCCCTTTATTCTCTAGCCCTTTCGTCTTTCCCCTGTTCTCTGTCTATTTCGGCTCTCTCGTTCCTCTGCCTTCCTCATGGCCCCAAAGCGCTGCTCTAACCTGACTCCTAGTCAGGGGCGCGGGCGTGGTAAAGCGATCTCTCATTGGGATTGCTTGGGTTCTCCCTCCATTACCCGCGCCGAGTCCTCCGCGAGGTGCACAACTCTGAATTATGTGGCAGCTATTAACCTAGAGACCCAAGAGCGCATAGCCAGTCTCGAAGCTCAAGCTAGTGCTCTTCGCAGAGCTATCCCCTTAGAGGACATCAATGCGGACTTCACATGGATACTCGATTCGACTCTCACAAGAGCGAGAGAGAACCTCTATGTGCGCACAATTGAGATTTGGTGGCAAATGAAGACCATTATGGGTATGGCTCTGCAATAGCAGGAGGATTGCTCAAAGGTGGTCGAAAGTAAAATTGACAGCCTTACGAAAAAATTTGTGATCTTTGTAGATGCGATTCACCATTGCCGCTTCATAACTCATGATTCCCCGCAGTATACTGTTATCAAGAAGAAATCTATAGCTAGGGTCCACTCACCCATCGACGGTTCACCAAGCATAAAGAAAGGGATGGCTGGTGCCTCCTCTAGCCGCCTATACACCACTGTGCCGCAGGAGGGGAGCACACAGGAACAACCCATCAGTTTGGACGACGAACCGACAACTACCAATCTGGAATGAACATAGAACATTCTCTTTTGTCTTATATCCCCCGCGAATGCCAAACTGCAGCTGAGTATGCGGTCATAGAAATAGAGCTCCCCGACAACGTCTGTCTAGTTGTGACTCAGTGCTTTGATCCCCTTTTTGAGTCCTCGACAAATTGGGTTTTTGATTGTTTCCTGGATACTGATCTCTGTAACTCCCATAGTAATCAGAACCCAAATTTTTTTAAGTCACAATGTAGCTTGATCAATTCAAAAGCTAGAACATACATTGTTGTTGGCTCTCGTTTCGATGACTCTATCCTGCACAACCCAACCTTTGTAATTACCCTCTTTTTACATTAACATATTCTATCTTATTTACAAAAAAAATGTGAGAGTTTATCCGTACCTTTTAAAGTTCAATAATTAAATTAAGCGGCAAGTAACACTAGTTATGGGACCTATTTTGTTAGGGTATCATTAGTATCTTTATTTTAAAATATATAAATTCTTTGAATATTACAAAGATACCTTTACCATAATAATAATAAAAGCTCTTAACAAACGTCACATATCCTAACATTAACCTATAAATAATTTAAACTTCTTAATTGTCTTTATCCAGTGACAATTCTGCATGTTTAAATTGTTTCCACTTATTCGTTTTCTTTGTCTGGTTCTCTCTGTATTTTATGCTAGTGTGTATTTGCACAAGCCTGCTGCCTGACCTTGTCGTCTTCCTAAATGTTGCCATCAATGAGCATGTCTGAAATGACAGCGTGCGCTGCTTCTTCACGAGCTCCCACGACTCAGAGAATCACTCTCAATCTCTACCAAGTCGTCAGTGTTTTTGGTTTTTCTTTTTGCCATGGATATAAAATCTGAAAAAATTATCATGTTTCAAGCTGAGCTAACACAGGCATTTACTGGTTCATTCTTCATGTGGTTCAGGCTCTACAGAATTAGTAGTATAATGATTCAGGCTGGTCAACGCTTAGTAGGCATTTTCTGGTTCATCATTCACTCAGCTTGAATCATGATAAATATTAATTCTGTAAAGCTTTGAATCATTGTAATGTCAATTCCGTGGCTTGGTTTTCCATCGGATTTGAATTTGTTGAGAAATGGGGAAGTCCCTGCTGAAGAGGATAAAAGGAGCATATAGGGTTAAAAAAGCATATACGGTCATTGAGAGGAGTCCACGGGCAGAGCTTAGCCTTCAGTCCTCCATTGAGAGGAGTCCACACGCAGAGCTTAGCCTTCAGTCCTCCATTGGGAGGAGTCCACAGGCAGAGCTTAGCCTTCAGTCCTCCCGCAGGTCGAAGAGGAAGTGGGGCTCTCGGCTATGGATGCGTTTTGATGCAGCAGGGACGTCAGAGTTGCTTGAATGCGATAAACAAACGATAATGAAGCGCGTCTCCATTCCTAAAAGGGATTTGAGGATTTTGGGCCCTATTTTCTCCCATTCGTCAAACATTCTCGGTAAGCTTCAACCATACTTTAATCTGGTCATTTATTTTTCTCTGTGAGAATTCAGTTGATAGATTTGGATACTAGAGGTGGATTTATAGTGTAAACAAATTGGGATTATGCTCCGACGGATTTTGAAATTTAGGCTACCAGAGGTTGTTAGACACAACACATAATTGCTTTTGTAGCCAACATTATTAACTCGGCCATCAGGATCATGAACTATCTCTTTGATCGCTTCTAGCTGGCCCTAAAATGTCAAACACCACAAGCAGCCTGCCTACCCGGGCAAAATGATCTTCAAAGGGTGAATCATTGAAGTTAAGCATGCTAGGTTAAACGGTTACCATAAGGGCACTTTTTAGGTGAATCATGAACTATCTCTGTAATCGTTTCTAGCTGGCCCTAAAATGTCAAACACCACAAGCAGCCTGCCTACCCGGGCAAAATGATCTTCAAAGGGTGAACCATTGAAGTTAAGCATGCTGGATTAAACGGTTACCATAAGGGCATTTTTTCAGGTGAATCATGAACTATCATGAACTATCTCTGTAATCGCTTCTAGCTGGCCCTAAAATGTCAAACACCACAAGCAACCTGCCTACCCGGGAAAAATGATCTTCAAAGGGTGAACCATTGAAGTTAAGCACGTTGGGTTAAACGGTTACCATAAGGGCACTTTTTAGGTGAATCATGAACTATCTCTGTAATCGCTTCTCGCTGGCCCTAAAATGTCAAACACCACAAGCAGCCTGCCTACCCGGGCAAAATGATATTCAAAGGGTGAACCATTGAAGTTAAGCAGGTTGGGTTAAACTGTTACCACAAGGGCACTTTTTAGGTGAATTATTCTCAAGAGGCTAATTGTTATTTTAAGTATTTTTTTGTTAAGTTATATAAGCATATTTACAATTTGAGTGGGTTTAATGGTTAAGAATATGTGTTTTGTTATAAGTGGCTATTGATTTAAATTTAGAAGGGTTAGAGTATGCATACTTCTATTGATTTTAGCAATTAAATCTTTGTGTGGAACCAAGTCTGTTTCATACACCAATTTGATGTCTAATCGTGACTAGTTCAGAGTATCAAATCTCAAAAAGACTAAAATATTTTAATAATCAAATCTCTATATAGAAACAGGTCCCTTATCATACAAACAAAAAATTTCATATACCAATTTAGTATCTAACATAATTATAACCTTAAAAATAAAATTGTTATATTATTTTTATTATAATAATCCAAAAATAAAACCTTTCTCAATTCCTTCATTCCTTCTTTGTATTTGTAAAATGATCAAGTCTTTCAGAAATAAATAATCTCACCAGTCATCACCACTGAGCCATGACCCGACCAATAACTTATAAGTTTATCACCATAACAATACTGTTCCATTATAGTACAGTGATGTGTGGTTTGACGGTAAGTCTACTTGGGCGAAGCCTGGGAGACCGAAGTTCAAATCTCATTGAGTACACTAGCCTGCTGTGGTGGATGCTAGAGAAGCAGATTCCCCACCCCTGCCTTGGCAGCACAAGAGTCTCGCTTCGCTTTGCTAAAACCATAGGATCTTAGGATATCCGACTTGCAGGTAATTGGATGTACTCTTGGTGTTATAGAGACAACTACGAGGATTGATCTTGGGTCTCCCATAAATTAGGACTGGCAGCTACTGATTCACCATGTGTAAAAAAAAAAACAATACTGTTCCATTATAATCATCCAAAACAAGGACATTTCCCCATTACTTCTTCATACCTATAAGACCATTAAACCTTTGTAAGTGCGGTGTTATAAAAACAACTACGAGTATTGATCTTGGGTCTCCCATAAATTAGGACTGGCAATTACTGATTCACCATGTGTAAAAAAAAAACAACATTGTTCCATTATAATGATCCAAAACAAGGACATTTCCCATTACTTCTCCATACCTATAAGACCATTAAACCTTTGTAAGTGCCCTCACAAACCATCGCTACTAAACCATGACCCATCTCCTTGGTCAACATTCAGTATAATTAACCATTACTAATCGAGTTGAAGTTTATTCATTAGCAGAAATAGCAGAGGATCTACTTTAAACATTACATTGAAGCTTCTATCGACATATAAGTCATTTAGTTTAACATATCCTTAATGGCCACGGTGAAATGGGTTAAAGCACTCTCCCTTTCCTTAAGCTGGCAGATAGGACAGATGACCTAATTGGTAGATTTTGGAGCTTTTTCCTGTTCGTTTATCCATTTCAAAATATTTTGTAGTGCAAGGTGTTTGAAGAGGCGGGGTTAAAAAATGACATGGCTTATTAATATTAATAAGATTAAAAAAAAAGACTTATTACAATTAATTTTTTCAATTAAAAAATCAAATATATTTTATAATTAATTAGTAATTTTTTAAAACATTTATACTATTTTATAATATTAATATTAAAATATATTAATTTAATATTAAATATTATACAAATATAATGATAATTTCAATTTCAACTAAACACAATAAATATATATATATCTATATATATATATATATAAAATATTAAAATCAAAATTAACTTTAAAATTAAGTTATATTATTTTATTTAATAATTTTATTTAATGCTATTAATCATTGTTTTTAATATGATATTTTATGTTAAATCTTTTAAATATTTAACAATCTGCATATTTATTTATTTATCAATTTACATATTTATTTATTTTTATTCATATTTAATATATTTGAAATTAAAATTTATTTAACAATTTATATATTTTTTATTTATTTTTTTATTGATATTTAATATATTTGAAATTAAAATAGATTTATATTAGTATATCTTTATTTGCTAACTTTTTAATAAAAAAATGTTTTATTTAATCTAAGAAATTACTAAATTTGTTATTATCTGTGAATTAAATGATTTATTTTTCAAAAGAATGACTCAATTATCTTAAAATTTACTGGTAGAAGATACTAAATCTACTTTACCTTTGCCTGTGATTTATAGAATTAAGGTCATTCCATGAGGGTTTGTTATTTTCTCTTAGTTTCTTGATGAGGATTTTCAAAATCTTATTTTTTTTCCAAGTTAGGCTAAGTACTAGTATAGATTGATCTTAACAAAGAATCTACCAAGAGCTGAGAGGGATAAAATTTCATTATATGCAAACCTTTTTTTAGAATGCAAAACTTCTTCAAGATATTTAATCTCTTTTAGTGCTTGATAAATCCGTGATTTAGATGGATCTATAATGGTTTTATGTCTCTCTCTATATATAGACCATGTGTAATTTTTCACTGTTTAAATTGAATAATTTATTATTATTATTTTATATTAAAAATTGAATGAATTACAAATTTATCTCTTAAAAAATAACTAAATTATTTTACCTTTAATTACATTTTCCTTTTGGATATTAAAATGTTTTACTAAAGTCAACTTTAACACATATACACACACATTATCTATATATAAACAAAAAGAATATATATATATGAGTTAATATGGATATTTAAACAATTTATTGGAGTTTTATATTAAAATATTTATAAAAGAAATAGAAGTCTTTCTAAATTTTAATTACTTCATGGTTTATTTCTATAAAGTTATATAAAATTATATTACTTAACATAAATATGGAAATATTGCCCACGGGGCTTTGGATTGACGGTGAATGGATGCGCTGTTAAGGCACTCCTTGCGATAGGTCACCGGTTCAAATCCCCTGTGGGTACTTAGGTTAGTCTTAACTAGAAAAAAAAATAAAATATGGAAATATTTTATTTATAACTCCAAAAGTGAAAATGAAATATCTTTGCCACAATTTTTCACACTGGAGTATAATATTAATAATGAACAATTTGAGCACAATGATTATTGTTTTTTTTAATGGTTTTAATTAAAACTAACAAAATATGTATAATTATTTGCGTTTTTACTATAGCGTATATTTTTTTAATTTAAAATATTTTTTTTAAGGGACACTTGTCAACTTCGAATTGAGCACAGACAAAATTACACATCGCCCTCATACTGACCAGTAGAATGAGTCTCTCGGCTTAATTAGCCTTGCTTTTGGATGGAATAATGATTTGCTTGTGAAAATTTCAAACTGGAACGTTATTGCAACAATTGATATTATTTTTCCTAATTGTTAATTAATTAACAATTTATCTGCTACGACAAATATCGAAATAAATACACTGCAACATTCACAAGTAAAATTCTGTGGAAAAATAATGCGATGGAAGCTAAGAAATGCTAGCACACACACATAAAATTAACGCAATTATTTTTGGACAAAAGTCCCCGGAAAAACCCAACTTGGGAAAACTGGTGCAACAATTGAGGGTTTTATTATTATGCAGCAATAAGAAATTCTTAGTACAACTGGATGCCGAAATCTGGCAATCTTGTAGAGAAAAAAATATTGGCAAAAATCTAGTGAGGAATTTCATCACCCCACAAGCAATCCCTGACACCTTCAAAAACTCGGCCCTCTAACCTTTTGTGTTAGCCTTTGTGCTGATCTGCGCAGCGTGCTTGACGTCAAGCCTCTCACTAGTCTCTGATGAAGTCATTCTGCCCTTTTTCGCCGGAAAGATGCTTCTCCGACACTATGTGACTCCTTCCCGGCTTCTAGAACTGAAGATGCATTTTCCTCTCAGCAAATCAAACTTGCCTCTAGAAGTTGCTGCACTGCCCCTATGTCAGCTTCTTTGTGGCTCTTCTGCCTCTTTGCAAATGCACTCACTAGATCTGAAATACTTCCTCCAGCCTCACTATCTTTGCCCCTCTCACACTATTTCAATCTTTAGCTCTCTCTGGCCATCGACTGCTGGTACTCTGGAAATTGATCTGCTAAGAAATCGAACGGATCAAGTTTCTTCTTCATCACCACCTCGACCTCCTCTTATAATCCTCTGTTGGAGCACCAACGACCAAGATTAAAACTTAATCAATGACTAGGATCATCTCTGAATCGATTCGCGTGAGTTTCCAGATGATTAACTGTATTCCCTAAGTTTAGACTTAGGAAATATTTAAAAACTGGTTAATAATCTAATTAAGTAATTTCTAGGTGGAATTTCCATAAACGATTTCCGGGTTTTTGAGATCTCATGTATTCTAGCGTTTCCACCGAATTTCATGGCTAGAACACATTCAATGCTACAAAAACTAACACTCCCTCTTAGTGAGGAATGTGTTCTAATGTTGCACTCCTGCTGCAACACCCTGCCTCTTTATCATCTCCTGATATACGCTGCATCTGTGCTGCTACTGACGCTGCCATACTGTTGCCAACACTCAATCTGCACTGCAACTCCCTCTCATCTATTGTTGCTGCAACTGCAACATTTGTAACTAAAAAACATCCAAAATATTGAATCAATTGTGATTAGTATGATGCATCTGTCTCCAGAGTCTCTGACTACTACTCGCATCTACATTGCCACTAAAGGATCTGCGTTGTTGTTGACTCTGCACTATGACATCTGCATTGCGCTCCTCAACATCTGACTGCTACTAGTCTTTTCAATTTTCACTCTGTTTCTGACTGCAACAACTTCCACTGATCCATCTTGCTACTGAATATTGTGGGCCCCCGTAGCCAAGTAATGATCCATGTTGTGGAATCCTCAAGGATCCTGCTCAACTGTAGCATTCTGGGGCTACAACAAAAAGTCACCCCACCTCACTCTTGGAGGTATATCGGAAAACATAACGAAGTCTCCCTCTAGCCTGGAGGAAAACCTATCGCTCTCTGTTAAAGCTGCCTATTGGTCCTGCTTCTCCTCCTTGTCCTTCTTCCTGAGAGGACACTGGCTACTGTAGTAAGCGAGTTCACCACACATGAAGCACTTGAACTTTGCCAGGGCCTTTTTCTTCCTTATCTGTTCCCCCTGCCCTTGTCTGGGACCCTTTGATGCTAGGGTCACATTCTCCTCTTCCTTCATCCTCTTCGATTAGCAAAGCTCGTCTCAACCCTTCCTATTACAAATCGACCCACATTCTATCCCAGTTTGGTAGCCTATCTCTGCCTAATATGCTTTGGACAAAGACTTGTCAATCCTTTGAGATGCTATTGAGTGTCAATCTCACTAGCTCCGTGGGTTGAGGCGCTGCCCCAACAGCTGACAGGTGGTCTCAGAACTCCTGAAATCTTGTAAGGAAGGGGTCTATGGCTTCCCCTTTCTGCATCCGGATGAGTCTCAACTTCTCTTCTAGGTACATCTTCCGCTGCTCGAAAGTACCCTGGTACAATGTGGAGAGAGCATCCTACATCTGTTTGGTAGTATCTTTGCCAGCTATATGTGAAACAACATGATCCTAGCCTCCATCCAAGATCAATCGCTTTGCCCGCGCCATCTCTTTCTTGTATTCTTTATGCTGATCTGCATCTGTGGGAATTGCGACTACAACATCAATGTAGGCTTTTAGGCCATATTCATCTAGAAGGAAGGACATCCTTTCCTTCCAGATGATGTAGTTGGAAGCTCCATCCAACCTGTCACGGCCCCAAGCCGGCGGTAGTCTTTCAACCGCTCTTAGCGAGGTGCGGCACCACCGAACACTTTCTTTTCACCAATACTTATGTTCGTGGACTACGCCTAACCACTTATTCCTACTTAGTTTGTGTTTCGCAACCAAGTATTATTATGTTATCCTTTATACCAATGAACACCCATACACATTCATTATCATCAGCAATTATAAATGAAGAACACAATTGCACAGTATAAAGGGAGGGGCAACTCCCTGAACAATGAGTCTGCCCGAATAATATATTATACAGTCTTTTACAACAATTACAAAGCTTTACAAGTATACTTGGAAACCCCAAGTTTCATACTTAGCCAAATTTACAATCTTCGGCAAACTTGGTTGCCCAGCTCATCGGCGCCTCTGCACGGTCGCCGCACGACTCACCAACCCTTCGTTCACCTCGTCGCACGATCGTGTTGTTTGCCCAACTTGGGCGCGCCTCCAAGTCGCCACACACGGGCGCCTCCACTTGAGATACACCTTGTTCACAATCTCAACACTTCACCAAGTCACCGTGCACACTTGCACGACGGGCGGGCGCTCACCCGAGTCACCCAAGAACCCGTGCCAAGTCGTCGCACAAACCGGGCGCCACACACCCGTGCACGCCTCACTCCAACTGGCGGGCGACCCTGCCCGCGCCCTTCACCCAAAACTAAGACAAGTGACTAACTCCGTGCGGCCTTGCCCAAGGACGGGTGCATCTCCAGCTACGCCTTTCTTCCTTTGCTGCGCCTACACCTTGTTCTACGCACTTCTCTTTGTTGAGCGATGAGCGAATGATGGTGGAAATGCCTCCATTGCATCTCCAATAAATACGCCATCGCAAATGCTCTAATCTTCAAGTCGGCCTCCTCTCCAAACGTATCACCCACCGTCGGCTTCACTACATTTATTGGTCAGCCTCCTTATGTTTTACACCATGCCTCCACGCATATAAGTAGCTCGCCCAACCTTCATTATGCGCATAACACTCCATCGCATATCCAAGGGAGTTTGCACTTAATCGGAATGCCGTTCGTTCACTTCCAACCTCGCGCCCTCCGCAGTCGCACTTCGGGCGGAGCTGCAGGTCGTTACATCCTCCTCCACCTGAAATCGTTGTCGTCCTCGACAACATACCATCCTGGTAGCCATCCACCAAGATCATCATCAATATTTCTCTCATCCTTGGTCCATGATGTCAACTCCTCCACATACTGCAAACATCCCTGCAACATATGTAGAACTCCCATCTCCATCATGTGTCGTCCTCCCCCTGTGAATTGTCCTCCTTGTCTGCCTGATGCCAACATCTCTCTGTGCACTTCCGGACCCCATGTCTGAACTAGTTGGGTAGCTAATCCAACTGTCACGCTCAAGCCATAAGAGTGAACATCCTTATGCCTTCACCAGTCTATCTCGGATTCTGCGACATCTCGGACTCACCAAGAATCTCACCCATGCTCAGGTCCATGGAAACTCCATCCCATCTGCAACATGTCATGATGCTTGATGCCAAGTCATCCCTGCACCATCTTCCATACCTGCTCAACCTGTTTTAAGGACTCACTGCCATGAGCAGCTAACAATGAGCCCCATCTTCTTGTCATCTAAGAAGATGTGGAGGGGGTAGAGCCTGAAGGCTCACCCTCACTAATCATCTCAATCCATCTGTCAGGATCTTCTATCTCCATCCTCTGTAGATAAGTGACCCGATCCTCCTCCCGGACATTCGGCCTCACATATGCCTCCTCATCATCATCATCATCCTCAACCACTTCTAGTCTTCTTGACAAATCCAAGATACTATCTGAAAGTGTCCTGATGACCAATGACTGCTCGGTAAGCTTTGTCTCAACCGTAGACAACCGCTTACTCATGTCTTCCATCCGCTTCTCATCCTCCATTTGCATCACTGCCAACTTACAATCAGGCCTTGTCACGCCAATGGTTGGAACACCAATGGGTACATCTTCCCTTGCATCATAAATGTACAGCTTCCTCAAATGTGGAACAATCATAGCATCGAATTGTTTCATGAATTCCATTCCCAGCATAGCTTCATAGTCATCAATCCGCACTATAGTGAAGTCGACCTTCCCTGTCCACTCACCTAGTGTTGTGTCCACTTTTTCAGCTACACCAAGAACATTGTCAGGAGGAGAATTGACTGTCTTCATCTGTGCCTTCATCGGTACAAATTTCAGCCCAATTCTTCTTGCAGTATCTTCACCCATGAAGTTGTGAGAGGCCCCACTATCCACCATAGTGAGTATATCAGCACCTCCAACCTTCATCCGAACATACTCCAACCTGTTCCTCTCAGGATCCCTCCGAGAGACCACCTCTGTAGCAGCAGCAGCACCAAGTATTTGCATCATCCCCACAGAAGCTTCTTCATTCTTCGCATTAGATTGTGCAATCGCAGCCACTTTCGATTTAGAAGGACAGTTCTTCACCGTATGTGGTCCAGCACATATCCAACACTTCAAGGCTTTCTTCGTCTTCGAATTATCATTCGATTTCGAAGCATCATCCTTCTTCTTCTCTTTCGGCTTATCAGACTTCTTCTTCCTATCATTAGAAGTCTCATCATAATGCTCCACCAACCTGTCCACAGCAGCAAAATCTTCCTCAAGTGTTCTAATCCTCTGCCTCTTCACTTCATTGCGTGCCCAAGGCTTCAACCCAATAATGAAATTGAACACCTTGTCCCTCTCCGCCATGTCAGGAAGTTCCAGAACCGCACTTGCAAACTCCCATTGATATGTCTGAAGGTTCCCGGTCTGCTTTATGAACTTAATTTTCATCCTTGCTTCCCACGTTTCATCCTGAGGACTGAAATGGGTCTGCAAAGCTTTCTTCATCTCATCCCACGAAGTAATGTCACCAGCACTGCCATTGGCAATCTGATCCATCCGTCTTCGCCACCACATCTTAGCATCCTTTGTCAAGAACTGAGCAGCCACTTTCACCTTTGTCTCATCATTAGATAGACCCAAGCGTTCCAAGTATTGCTCCATGTCCCATAGAAAGTTGCCAAGAGTCTTTGCACTCTTTGTACCATCGTAAGATTCCGGTTCCTTGACTTTCACATGAGGCACTCCTCCACTTGAGTTATGCCTCATGGCCTTCTTCAACACCGCGATCTCATCTCTGGCTTCGTCAAGAGATTTTCGCAAGCCCACGATCTCTGCAAGACCTTGGTCTCTTGCCTCTTCAACCTCCTTGACCCTTACTTCAAGTTGTGTACACATAAGATCAGTGTACTCGTGTTGAGTCCGGAGTTCATCGAGCTCTTCCTTCATCTTCGAATTGGCCTCTTGCTCCTTATCGAACAAGTCCATCTTCTTATTCTAGAAAGCTTCCAAGTCCTCCATCTTCTCCAACACCTTTTCCATGAATGCCATAGTATCATCCTTCGCATTGTGACTAGACCCAGCTTGAGATTCAGCTGCCATTGTTAACAACTTCCTCCTTCTTTGTGATCTAGTTTCGACCATTCAACAGCTTCACCAAGATGCCTGCAACCTGAACCAGCTCTTGTCCCACTTGTATGTGAAATAGCTTCCTTCACCTGCAAGTACTTGCTTCACTGTCACCAATTGTCAAGTGTCTACACACCTGCTTCACCCAGCTTCCTGCAAGACTCCTTCAAATCTTCAGACTATCTTTGATACCACCTGTCACGCCCCCAAGCCGGCGGTAGTCTTTCAACCGCTCTTAGCGAGGTGCGGCACCACCAAACACTTTCTTTTCACCAATACTTATGTTCGTGGACTACGCCTAACCACTTACTCCTACTTAGTTTGTGTTTTGCAACCAAGTATTATTATGTTATCCTTTATACTAATGAACACCCATACACATTCATTATCATCAGCAATTATAAATGAAGAACACAATTGCACAATATAAAGGGAGGGGAAACTCCCTGAACAATGAGTCTGCCCGGATAATATATTATACAGTCTTTTACAACAGTTACAAAGCTTTACAAGTATACTTGGAAACCCCAAATTTCATACTTAGCCAAATTTACAATCTTCGGCAAACTCGGTTGCCCAGCTTGTCGGCGCCTCTACACGGTCGCCGCACGACTCACCAACCCTTCGTTCACCTCGTCGCACGATCGTGTTGTTTGCCCAACTTGGGCGCGCCTCCAAGTCGCCACACACGGGCGCCTCCACCCGAGACACACCTTGTTTACAATCTCAACACTTCACCAAGTCACCGTGCACACTTGCATGATGGGCGGGTGCTCACCCGAGTCACCCAAGAACCCGTGCCAAGTCGTCGCACAAACCGGGCACCACACACCCGTGCACGCCTCACTCCAACCGGCGGGCGACCCTGCCCGCGCCCTTCACCCAAAACCAAGACAAGCGACTAACTCCGTGCGGCCTTGCACAAGGACGGGTGCATCTCCAGCTGCGCCTTTCTTCCTTTGCTGCGTCTACACCTTGTTCTGCGCACTTCTCTTTGTTGAGCGATGAGCGAATGATGGTGGAAATGCCTCCAATGCATCTCCAATATATACGCCATCGCAAATGCTCTAATCTTCAAGTCGGCCTCCTCTCCAAACGTATCACCCACCGTCGGCTTCACTACATTTGTTGGTCAGCCTCCTTATGTTTTACACCATGCCTCCACGCATATAAGTAGCTCGCCCAACCTTCATTATGCGCATAACACTCCATCGCATATCCAAGGGAGCTCGCACTTAACCGGAACGCCGTTCGTTCACTTCCAACCGCGCGCCCTCCGCGGTCGCACTTCGGGCGGAGCTGCAGGTCGTTACACAACCTATCCTAATCACGAAGCCCTGCTGTGGCCATCTCAATGAACTGTTGAAAACTTCCTCTTTCCTTTTGCTCGACTGATGCTCTGCCACTCACACTCCCTTCTGGAGTGAGAAGATCTCTTCACAACTTCTGTCGATCTGCAAGGAAAATCGAACTTCTTGAGACTAGAAGTTCCCTGAGGAAAATTTTCCCTCTATGTGTGCTCTTCTCTCTTCCACCCTGATGCTGGCTCTGCTCTAGCGAACTGCTGTAAAAACCTTTGCGTCCAGCTAGAGATCTGCTCAATGAAATGACTGAGTTGCTCCCTTCGCCTTTGGAATCAATCGATCTGGAAGGATCGAATTTTTCTGCTTCTCTCTCAGAAAAATCAGTGTTCCTCAAGCAACTTGGCCTCTTGGCAAAAGATTGTGCTTCCCTTGGGAATTTTGGCCTACTTCCCTTGCTGAGCAGCGAAATTCCTTTCCTTCATTTCTGAGCTCTCCAACTGATCAACTGTGCTCTGATACCATGTGAAAATTCCAAACTGGAACCCTATTGCAACAACTGATATTATTTCTCCTAATTGTTAATTAATTAACAATTTATCTACTATGGAAAATATTGAAATAAATACACTGAAACCTTCAAAAATAAAATAATGCAGAAAAATAATGCACTAAAAACTGAGAAATGATAGCACGCACATAAAATTTAAAACGATTATTTTTGGACAAAAGTCCTCGGAAAAACCTAACTTGGTAAAATCGATGCAACAACTAAGGGTTTTATTATTATGCAGCAGTGAGAAATTCTGAGTACAATTGGATGCCGAAATCTGGCAATCCTACAGAGAAAAAAATACTGGCAAAAATCTAGTGAGGAATTTCCTCACCTCACAAGCAATCCCTGACACAACTTGCCTTCAGAAACTCGACCCTTTAACCCTCTGCGTCAGCCTCTGCGCAACTTGCTTGACGTGAAGCCTTTTACTAGTCTCTGATGAAGTCATTTTGCCCTCTGCTAGTTGGAAAGATGCTTATCCAACACTCAGGGACTCCTTCCCGACCTTTGGAATTGAAGATGTCTTTCCCTCAGCAAATTGAATTTGCCTCTAGAAGTTGTCGCGCTACCCCTACGTCAACTTCTCTGTGGCTCTTTTGCCTCTCTGCAAATGCACTCACTGGATTTGGAATACTCTCTTCCAGCCTCACTATCTCTGCCCCTCTCACACTACTTCAATCTCTTCTTTCTCTGGAAACTGACTATTGCTACTCTGGAAATCGATTTGCTAAGAAATCGAATTGCTCAAGTGTCCTCTCCATCACCACATCGACCTCCTCTCATAATCCTCTGTTGGAGCACCAACAACCAAGATTAAAACTTAATCAATGGCTAGGATCATCTTTGGATCGATCCGCGTGAGTTTTAGATGATTCTCACCTTATTTCAATTAATACTGATTAATTAACCATATTCCCTAAGTTTATACTTAGGAAATATTTAAAAACTGGTTAATAATCTAATTAAGTCATTTCTAGGTGGTTTCCAAAAAAAATTTCTGGGTTCTAAAGATCTCATGTATTCTAGTCTCTCCACCAAATTTTGTGGCTAGAACACATCCGATGCTACAAAAGCTAACGCTTCCCACCTATAGAATGTTGTCATATTGATGTTGGATGGAAGAATGATCTGACCACCTATAGAATGTTGTCACTGGATTATGTGAGGCTTAGTTGAGTCCAGACACCCCATGGGACAGATTTTATCCCTCACTAGTGGCTCGGACCGTCAACCACTCCTTTGAGATTTGAACCAATACCCTGATGGGGACTAAACCTCACCCAAGCTAACTAATCTACACCTCATGGATGAGGACTTTTAAATCTTAACTCAAGCATAGATTTTGTGAGATTATGACAAGGAACCAAAAAATATAAAATTGTTTTCTACAGAGATAACAAAACTTATACCAGGAAAATTAATTGAAGGAAATCAACTAGTAAAGTAGAAAAAATCCGCTTGATCATTAGACAAAAATTTAATCCTACAATTGGGAGGGAGTTGCAATCGTTTCTTATGAAAATTATTATTTAACATATTTCCAATAGTTTATCCTTAAAATCCAAGATTTCGATTCCCATCCAATTTTTTATTATTATTATTAAGTTACACTCTCTTAAAGCCTTATGATGTTACTAGGATTTAGTTGACTATGCCACATTTTGAAAGGTTCTTTAACTCTTTTGTATCAATCACTTACTCTATGTTAAACATCAATACTTTTCCTCCTTGAATTTTTAGGGAACATATTAATCCAATCTTGAGCCTTTGCTCCAGTGTGTATCTTTAGTTTTCCTCGTGAATGCTTCTCGATAATTTCATGTTTTATATTACAAGATTGGGATTGTTACAAAAATACTAGTATATCTTTCAAGTTTTGTTAGAGAGTCGGTTAAATTTATTTATTTATTTTTTCACAGGAAAAAAACGTAATTTTTATTAATAGAATAATAATTACATTTTGTAGACACACAACATGTGTATGCAAGTAGCCACAGAAAGAATGAGACGAAACTTAAAAGTATAGTAAAATGACGGATAGGTTCATTTATCAGGCTAAGAACCATTGAGTATAACATAGAAAAAAAAGCACAACTGAAGAGCAAATATTATGGTGACAACTAAGTCTAGCTTTTTCTTTTTTGCCGCCCATCTAGATTTGGTTCAACAGGAACCAAAGCCAATTCATGTCCTAGTGGGGGGACTTCTTTATTAGAATCCGAGCTTTTAAAGATATGAGCTCTTTCTGCACCCCCAATTTTGTCCAACGATGGAGAGTCCTCTAGGTACATTCCATTCTGATGTATGGTCACTGTCCCTAGCTGAACAATAGTTTCCTCTTTCGGCATGTCTCCTTGATGAGCCATATCCTTCATTTCATCCTTTTCAGGGTGGATTTCCTTGTTATCTTCTTCTTCATCCTCAGAAGGATATTGTTCTATGAACTGCGATCCTCTTGGTCTGTTAGGCCACCTCTTCTTCTTCTCAGGATTCTTCTTTGCATGAGGACATGTTTTCTGTAGACAACTTGTTTGAAAACATATGTGACATCGGAATGTTCTGTTCTCATAGTCAAGGACTTATGTCTAATGAAATTTGTTATGTTCCAATATTATATGATCTAGGATCCCTCTACTAAGATCAATCTCCACACATATTTTGGCATATGTGAAGATTTCATTCTCTATTCGTCCTGAAGCTATTTTTTTTATATTTTCCCAGTGTGTTTCCAATGCCTTCAAGGACATTATGATGCAAAAATGGAAGGGGTAGGTTTGGAAACCTCACCCATATCGGCATGGTAGAAACCACCATAGTATTGGCATCAAACTCAGGAAACCATAGGGTGATGAAGAAATCGAATCTACCCCAAAACCAAGGCCATTCATTTAGAACATAGTCCAGTTTCTTTTGTGTTCTGAATTGAATGATAAAAATGCCCTTTGAGTAGAAATATATGTCACAGTTTGGAGTCCACAATGAGAAAATCCGCTTAATTAAAGCTCCAGGTTTTGGCTAGATGACATTAAATCTACATATGATTGATTTTGACTAAAGAATAAAGAAAATTGATGATACCTCAGGGAGATTTACATCCATTGTTGGGACTTTCTCCATTTGTTCAAGAATATATGGGTTTGGAATGTTTTGATTTTGTTCTGCCGAAATAGAGGGCTTCCCTTGAGCTGCAGTTCTTGAAGCCTTTCGCTGCACTGCATTTTTAAGTGAAATTGCTTAGCCATTTGTTGGCCTTGCCCCTGGAGCATCCCCCATTTGTTGGCCATGCACCTAGAGCACCCCCACATAGTCTAGAGTTTAGTATAATAGTAGAGTTTCTTGTTATATTGTTTTCCTTAAGCAAGGAATGATCATGGAGGGTTTCCCTTCGTATAGTAGGCGTTGGAAGTTTTTAGGGATACCCCATTTTTCTGCAATAGTTTATTTTATGGAAAGGATCGAATCCGCGTGATTTGCCCAAATAACAATGGACTTGCCCCCATGTTCCTTATGAAAATATAAAATTTGTAACCCGCTCCTGTTGTGCTAGGAAAGAAGAAGGCTCATCCTTTGTCTGTTATGTTCCATGTAATAGAGGGCTTGCATAGAGCAATATAGAATGGGAAAGGCTCAACCCCATTCCCCATACAAAAAAGAAAGTTCCTTGGGCCAAAATCTCAGGGCTTTTCCATAGATTCAAACTGTGAAAGAAAATTATGACGACATATGGGAAAATGAAAGATAAGAGCTAGACTTACAATAGTCGCCCCCCAAAAACAAAAGGAAAGAGACTCCTTTAGCACCGCCATCGATTCACGTGAAGGTGTCAATGAGGCCTGCAAAGGTCCATGGAAAAAATATTATAGCAAAAACTTTTATTGAGCTGAAATCCCCTCTGAAACCAAATCGCCCCTATCTAGCAACATCTTCTGTGGAGAAAGGAACAATGTCGCACACGAGGGAACTGATTGTATGAGTTGAATCCCAATTTAAGGTACAAGCCACACACATTGCAGATTCGATTGGCTTGAGTTCGTTCCATGTCCCAATCACAGAGAGGCCGAGCGATGACTATCTCGTGCCAGCAATGAGAAACTGAATATCAGAGAACACAATAACCCTAGATGCCATCGCTGCTCTCATATTATTTTTTTTTAAGGTTATGAATCTCAATAACACATTGTTTCAATAACACATTGTTTTAATTGATATATAGAAAATGTAAATTTTATTAACTGAAAAAACCTAGGAATTATATAGTAATTTTCAAAATTTAGGCCGGGCTCTGACAAGGGAGAATATACTACAACAAAAAATGACTCTTCTTAATGAAGTGAGAGCCAATTGAAACTTGAAAGTTACAAAAATAAACAAACTACATCTAATATTTGGGCTTGATTGGTCAGTGATGAAAGAAACTATAACTATTCTATCACACACCAAAACCATAATGCCTCATGCTAAGGGGTTCGAATCATATCCTATTACCAGAATGGGAGTTTCCAGATTTGCTGAAGTCTCCCTTGCTGCAGGGGAATGGCAAGATGACACTCAATCTACTCCATTCTTCTATTGAGAGTGTTAAGATGCTTGTGTATGTGCTCAAGGGAATGGAGGATACTTAGACGGGATTCGTGGTGATCTAGGATAGTCCAACCCATCAGAAATTTCATTTGTCAATACAGTTCAATTGCCTACATACACTGATTGTACCTCTCTCTCATGTAAATCCCAATAACATATTACTCCTTGGTTTCATAGATATTTTCTGTATTCAGGCTTCTGTGATCCATAATGAATTAAGCAAAGTCTTTTGATAGAAATCACATAAGATAAATTTAATATATATATATATATATATATATATCTTTTGACTTGTGTATATTTTTGTTTTATTTTATTTCTTTTTCCATTAATATTTTTAATTTAGTTTATTTTATTTCCATTAATTATTTTATTTATTAAATGATATTGTCTCGATTAGGGCCTTGACTCATTTTTATAATTTTTGACTGCCCTCCTTGTTTAGAGTTTGATTTTTTTTAATGAATTAATTTAAATATTATTTTTAAAAAACTAGCTTTTGATTTTTTTTAATGAATTAATTTAAATATTATTTTTAAAAAACTAGCTATTTAATATAGCGGTTACTTATTAATATTTGTTTTTAATAAATTAATAAACTATTATCATAATTTAAATATTATTTTTCAAAAACTAGTAATATTTGGTTTTAATAAATTAATTTAAAATTTAATTTTCAAAAACTAGTCGTTACTTATTAATATTTTTTTAATAAATTAATAAACAAATATCATTATTTAAATATTAATTTTCAAAAACTAGCCGTTTAATATAACCATTCCTTAATAATATTTGTTTTTAATATATTAATAAATTAATATCATAATTTAAATATTAGTGTTCAAATATAACCGTTCCTTAATAATATTTGTTTTTAATATATTAATAAATTAATATTATAATTTAAATATTAGTGTTCAAATATAACAGTTACTTGAAATTATGTCTCTACATTGCTCTCTATTTAAAGCCTTTGCCATGGTCTGCCTCTTCATCTGGTCTGATGATGAACCACACATGTTGGTTCGAAATGCGTCGACCAAAAATTTCTCTTATGTGATTTCTACCGAAAGACTTTGCTTAATTCATAGATATTGTTTTAAGCAATTTGATCTTAGAATCATTATCATGACAACATCTTATCTCAAACTATTAAAACGTAGCTCGATAAGTTGTCTTTCTTACTTCTTCAATTTATTTTAATATTTTTAAATCTTTTAAGATAATGAATAAGGCTGCGTTGATTCTTCTATTTGCTCCTTTTTAGAAAAAATTCCAAATCTACATGGGTAACGTGGAATGAATTTCTCTCATGGAGAATTCATATCCTATGTTGGAGATTTTAACAAAAGTTTACGTGCAATAAGCTCCATTTGAGATAAGATAAGATAAGACAAGATAAGACAAGATAATTTTATTAATGTCCAACGAATGACCATGTAGGTCAATGGGATAGAAGGATACAAATAGTATGAGTATAATGTGGGAGTGCAAACACAACTTCTAGAAAATGCCAAAGCTAAATCTAGGATAAAATGAAGTAAAGAAGGGTACAATAATAGAACAACCTCATAAACATGTATATAACTGGATCATGTAGAAAGCTAAGTGAATAAGGCCAGGGTTGGAGATTGATGGTGTCAAGAGTGCTCGAGTTTGATAGGCGATGGTGAGGGGGGCGACAGTGGTGTTGCCTTGCTACCAGAGTCCTCTAGATCCAATGAGGAGTTTGGCTACATGATCCTAAGGGGGATGTAGGAGTGAGGTATACTCCTAACATCTGAGGCCAAAGGAAAGAATCTCTGGATAAGTCTTTGGCTGCTCCACTGTGGTTAGGGAGGAACCTATTTGGTGGGGGGGGCTTGTTTGGGAACCATTTGGCACTAAACCCTTTGATGCTCCAGGTGTGAGTGAATTGATGTGCTATTCGACACCTTCGCAACGATCTCAAGGGTACCGGTTGTCCTCCCAAGGGGGGGGGGGGATAAGGGGGGACCTAAGGTCTCACTGCTCTACTATCTGAAATACCCTAGAAATCATGTTGTTTCTTGTTGCTTTGATGAGCTGGATCAACTTGAAAGTATTATGTTGTCGTTTGAATCATTCGCTGAGGTAGGTATGTAGGATTTGAGATATGTGTCCAAATTATCTTCTTGATGAAGAGGGCTAGACATCTCTGGTCAGGATATTGGAAGAAGGTAGAGAGGGATACTCGAGACTCTCTATATAGGAAATGATACTGTCCTTTGATCTCATAGTTATATATGGGGCACCAAAAAATGAGGTGCATCTCAGCGTTTGATTCCTATAGGTGGCACAAATGGTAGACCCTATTGGATCATAGTATATGGTGATACGTCTCCACCCGAAGTTGATCGACCCAACTTGAAGTTGTCCTAGTTGGAGCTTGAGTGAGTGCATACAATGCCTGCAAGTATAGGGGGGCGAATGATGAGGCCATCTTGCAGCTCCAAAAAATGCTCTTGGTAGAAGGACACCTTTGAGCCAAGACTCACCAAGGGGGATTTCCAAGTGATCTGAATGTATCATCTATATATATCCTCTCTGATGGCCTGTTTCAGTATCTGTCAAGTCGGTATGAGATGTGTTGGTCTGTAAAGGGAGAAACTAAATGGAGGAAGGATCTTTGGGGAGATGATCATTGATTGAAGGAGTTGAGATGCCTTTCTAAACCATCCACGAGCACGACTTGAGGGGGTAGCCAAAGCGACGGTCCTCGAAGAACAAAGTGCAAGATAGGGGTATCTCTCTCTTCAGGTAACAAAATTTCTACAAGCCTTGACTCGATGGGGAAAAGAGACCAAGTGGAGAAGGACCTCAAGGTGAAATGGGTGGACCTCAAACTCTGCCTCAATAATGGGCTATAGACCTGTGTGTTTGCAGTGGATGATACATCGTAGAAGCAGGGTTTTGATTCTCTTCATTGTGGCTCAATTTGACGATAGCAAATTGGGTCCCTAGATATTAGAGCCATAGAGGACCATGGGCCTAATAATGGCCTCCATGAGGTGGAGCTTTGATGAGATGTCCTAGAAATGTGCTCGGAAGCTCTGTTTCTCAATGAGGACTAGTGAACCATAACCTTTACTGAGCCGAGGTTGGAGTTCCTGCTGCATACCAAATTTGGGCCCTATGAACAATACCCCCAAGTAGGTGTAAGATGTGATGAACTCAATATCTATTCCATAGTAGTAGAAGTGTAGTTCTGCAATAGAGTTTTTTAAGGCATTGAAGATCAAAACCTTGTTTTTACCCAAGTTGACCTTCAGTTATTAAAGGTCATGGAAACTAGCCAAGGTGTTAATTTATCTTTGTAATCCCTCAGGAGTAGAGGCCAACAAGACCAAGTCATCAATGAAGAGGAGCAAGGAGATTGAAACATTGTGCAATAGGCAGTTATCACCCTCCTGTATGTGCTCATGGGGGAAAGGATCGAGCTCATCAATATAAATCCAAAAGGGAGTAACAGAGAGGGGACACCCCTACTTCACCCCAACGGTACTTAGAATGAAGTTTGAAAGACCATGGGCCATCTTGAGGCACCCTAGCACTGAATCATAGAATCTCATGATAGAAGTTAAGAGGGTCTTTGATATGCCAATGTCGGGGAGTCTCTGGAATAATGCCTCCCTCAGAACCGTGTCAATTTTTTTTCGAAAATATACAAAGCAACTATAAACCTGTGAAGAGCGATGGCAGGCCTCCTCAATGATGGCTCTGAGGGTGAAGATGTGATCAATTGTTTGGTAGTTTGGGTGGAAGCCTGCATGTCCTCTAGCTCTAAGATGTTGATTCTCTAGCTCCTCAATAATCCCTTGGTGTATAATAGTGGCATAAATCGTGGAGAATGTGTGGTCCACCATGATATTTTTGTAGTTATTCGAATCAACACTGCTCCCAGAATTGTGGATCAGATGGATAATGTGTCTTGTCCCGGAGGGGGGGAATCTTGAACAAACCACATGGTTAGAAATATTTGCAATATATGACTTAAGTGACTGAATGTCATGCTTTACAAATTCGGCTTGAAACCCATCCTTATCAACCACAGTTCTGTTGGTACTCAAAGCTCTAGCTACTTTCCTTGTCACCAATTCGGAGAAGAGGTGGCATAAGGTGGGGTGGGAGGGGATATGGGTGGGGGGTTGTCCATGGATATTGTAAAGGGAGGTGGTGTGGGAGATGGTATGGGGATCAAGGGTAGGAGAGATGGCATGATGTCTAGGAAAGAGGGCTGACCAAAAAGCTTTTGAGGAGTGGCAGAGAGCATCACAAAGTTCCCATCTTCATTGGGAGAGGAATGCTCATTTTTTTGTGGCGAAGTAGTCTACAATAAACTTTGTGGAGGTTAGGGGAGGAAGATGTGTCATGCATAAGCATTAGGCAGAGACGTTTATGCAAATATTTGCACTCATCATCAAATCAACCGTTCATAGCACAGGTATTGGGGGTAGTTTGAGGGTGAGACTTGTGAGTGGAATCGGGATAGGAGTCAAGGGATGTTTCCATGAGGGCGATGGAAAGTGTGTCATATTTAGCTGTGGTTGTGTCTAAGGTTCTAAAGTCAGAGATGGGAGGGAGCGATGCCTTGTGACAGGTATTGTATGCGTTTGCATAATCTCTATAAAAAAGGAAGGTGGTATGAGTGGATAAAGGGGTGGCAGGGGGTACAAAGAGAGGAGAAGGGGATGTAGAGTGGGAGAAGGCGAGGAAAACACAGTTAACCAAAGTGAGGCATGAGACTAAGAAGTGCTAGATCTAGGGGAGGAGGTCTTGGTTGGCCAGGATATAGTCAACTACACTAGCTCCATGATTTAGGTGAATATTGGTGGCCACTCACCTATTTTACTTGGACCTCAAACATTGTTTCCTTTCAGTTTCCGTAATTCTAACACAACTTTCTATTTTTGACAGTTTTTAGGGTCCTAACTTTGAAATCCATTTTGAGGTCCTAAAAGACGTTTTCTGGGAAAACAAAGAGCCCAGAAAAGTGCCGAAATTTGTTTCACAAATTCCTTTTTTTCCTCCGCATGGAGATCTTCAAAATGAGGTATTATGATAGCCAAACATAAATCGTATGCTAAAGTTATGAGCCCAGGAAGTTGGCAGTCCAACTTACCCCAATGGTGCCCAAAACTGTTGCTGCTTCATCTCCTAGGGTTAGAGTTTCACACTTCTTCTTTATAATAAAAAGGCCTTCAAGCCTCATTGTAATAGAGTTTAGAAGGCATGTTGCCGTCACATCTTTTCTCAGAGATAAGCTACCATCACCCAAGCTAGTTTGTTTCATTTTGCATGTAAACAATTTTCAGTACTTGTTATTAATTAAATGAATTTCCATTCTTTCGCTATATCTTCTTGTTTTGTTTAAATCTATATTTCATTTTGTTCCTTCATAAATATGAATCACTCCACTGAAATGGGGAAAGTAGGTAAAATCCCTTGAATCAAGGAAACAAGTTCATTTAAGATCAGTAGTCCATGAGATTCCCCTATTTGTAAGAGTTATCTCCCATAACTCGTGAGGGGTTCATGTCTTTCCTGTGAGCTCCTATGACGACCCATTGATGCTAGATCCAACTCCTAAAGACAAAGTGCATCATCTGCTCTGTCATGGATGGGTACCTGCAAGTCTTTGGTGTGCATGTTAAAATCTCCTAGAAGGATGATGCCTCTGAGAAAGGAGTAGTGGGAGATGTTTGCATAGAGCTCAAGGAAAGGGTCTCCCTCATACTCCCTATGAAGTGCGAAGTGCAATGTGGCAGGTGGAAACTAGCAAACTGTAATGTGTCTATCCTGGAGTGTAGGGGGTTGCTTTGATGGATTTGGACCCACAAAAATCTGGCATGCTCATCTGAAGAAACCAACGTGACTTGGCTCTGGAGGGAGTCTTGTATAAGACACACCACATCCCCGGAGCCTCTAACATTTTTGGACCTTGTATCATGTTGACATGACCATGCCCAGTGGTACCAATGAATCGAGGATGGGCTCCACACAGGACTTGCATGTGTCTTTGTAAGGAAAAGGAGGTCGTAGAACCCAATTGCATTATGGAGCATGCTTGGGGAAGACCAAAATACACCATTATAGTTCCAACAACCAATGGAGAGGGTGGACTTGTGCCCCCTATCATGTCCTCCATCTGAAAGGGACCATCATTTGGCTCATGGTCGGGAATATCCTTGAGGGGTTGAATCTTGAATGATGGCTTTGAGATCGCAAATTATCATCTATTTCCCTTCTTCTCGTGCAACTACAACCTGATCTCTAGATAAATTGAGTTCTTTCTGTTGGGATTTCATGAGGTCGAGACCAAGAAAAAATCTCTGTGAGGGTGGGAGTGAGGTAAGTCTTCTCTTGGCCAAAAGAGTTGTCATACGTCCTTGAAGGTCTAGAAATGAATAAAGAGTGTGGAGTTGGGCCCCAACCACGCGCAATCAAGAGTGATGCCCTCTAGGTCCAGCGTGTCATAGCGGAAAGATGTACCCGGTTGAAGGTGTTAAATGGAACCATTAGAGGGGGCAACCCATGTATGCTCAAATTAAGCTCTCAAGTATGACGAAGGCACTCCTCATTCAATTTTTCTTGTACACACTCCTCATTCAATTTTGCTTGTACAACCCCCCAACCATTGTAAGCCCGAGGGGGGGGAGGGGGTTGTTCCCTTGTTTCCCTTTTATAGACAACTTCAACCCAAGAGTTAGATACCACAAGCAGCCAGCCTACCTAGGAAAAATGATCCTTAAAGAGTGAACCATTGAAATTAAGCATGTCTAGTTAAGTTGTTACCATAAGGGCACTCTTCATGAGAATCATCTTCAAGAAGCGAATTGTTACCATAAGCATTTTCGGGATAAGCTATATAAGCATATTTAGATAAGTTATCACCATAGAAGTATAGTTTGAGTGGGTTTAATGGTTAAGAATATATGTTTTGTTGTAAGTGGTTATTGATTCAAATCCAAAGGGGCTAAAGTATGTAAACCTCTATTAATTTTAACAATAAAATCGCTGTGTGAAAGTGAGTCTTTTATCCCGCAAACAAGAAATTTTATATGACAATTTGATATGTAATATAATTGTGACCTTAACATTAAATTATTATTATTTTTATTATAATAACCCGAAATAAAACCTTTTTTATTTCCTTGTTTCCTTCTTTGTACCTATTAAAATAATTAAATTTTTATAAATAATCTCACAGCCCATCACCACTGAACCATGACCCATAACTTAAAAGTTTTATCACTGTAACATTATAATCATCCAGAACTAGGACCTTTTCCATTACTTCTTCATACCTATAAGACAATTAAACCTTTTTAAGTGCCCTCACAAACCATGGCCATTGAACCATGATCCATATCCTTACATTGAAGCGATATAAGCCATTTACTTTAAGTATATTTTGGAGCTTCTTGCTATTCTTTTATCCATTTGAAGATATTTCATGTTGCGAGGTGCTTGAAGAGGTAGTGGCTTGCAAAATTGTTCAAAAATGACGTGGCTTATTGATATTATTATTATTTTTAATTAAGAGAAGTATGGCTTATTACCGCTAATTTTTTGAATTAACTTTTTCTACTTAGAGTGAGATATATTTTATAATTAACTAATAAAAAATTATAACATTAATATTATATTTATAATATTAATATTAATATATATTAATTTAATATTAAAATATATTAATTTAATATTAAATATTATAAAAATATAATAATTGATTCAATTTCAATTAAATAATATTCATATATATATAAAATATTAAAATTTAAATCATATTATTATTTTTTTAATATTATTAATTATTGTTCTCTATGGGGTTTTGGATAGACAGTGACAAGGTGCTTTGTTAAGGCACTCCTTGATGTGAAGTTACTGGTTCAATTCCTTATGCTCATAAGAGTGATATATTGGACATGATAAAGATGTAGTCCTGCCAAGTCTTAAAAAAAATAATTATTAATTATTGTTTTTAATAGGACATCTCTTATATATATATATATATATATATATATAATCCTTATTAATATTAAACAAATTTGCAATTAAGATCTTCATTTTTTTGATGAGGATTTTAAAATTTTATTTATTTTTTTCACGTTAGGTTTAGTGTTAACTTTTTTTTTTTTTTTTCTAAGTAAGACTATTCTATTATTCACATTAAAAGTTTACAATTACACCATGACGAGCAAAAATAACCAGCTGTCCAAAAGGGAAAGGCGGCAAGAAACTGAAAAATGTCCAGAACTTAGAGTTTGGACTAGACCATGTTTTGCAGTCCCGTGCAGGGGATCCAGAGGTTCTCAGTTTGGCCTTTCTGAGCTTACCAGTTTTACAAAAAAACACACATGATTGACCTCAACGCAACAACAAATACAAAAAATTATCAGTTGTGACAAAAAGCCCTCGATACTGGGCCGCAAACCTGATAAGAAGCTTCTGAGCTTGGATTAGGCTTCAGGAGTCTCCTCCACGATCTTGCACCAACCACCATCAACCAAGTCCTGAGCTTGGGCATCCTCGTTCGCAGTCGAACCCGGGGGCGCTGGCTCCATCAATGTGTCATTGACGTTGCTGGCCGACATTTCCATGGCTCGTGAGGAACCTACATTCGGCATCGAAACTATTCCATGGTCCTCCCTAAGAACACTGGATTCGCCCTCTTCTTGGGCTTCCTCGAGGAAGAGCACAGATACATGGGCAGCGATTCGAGGACGGTTCAGGGCAGGGAGCCGAATATCCGAAGGCGATATGTGGCGAATCTCTCACGAGGCATGGCGCGAAGGTAAAGTCCTAGTGAATCATAGGCTACATGTTGGGCTACATTCCAGGTGAATACCATGGGTCAATACCATGCACCATACGTCTAGTACCTCCACTTTACGACCCTTACATGGCGTTGGCGGTTCAGGGAGCAGTTGAATGTGAAGATTGTAGAACCGAAGGAGGGCGAGGACGGGGACCCTGGAGAGCTGGGATCAAGAAATTGACTGGGCCACAGAATGCGCTCTCTCCCGCTGCAAGTGCGAGGGTGCCGACTAGAAGTGGCATCGTTGGAAGAAGGGCGAGAAGGCGCACCCCGAGAGGTGCCTCTGCGGCTGAGCATTCGTTGGTGGAGCCGAGGCATGACAGCAGAGATAGAGCCCTTATGAGTAACAGAACAGACCATCGGAGAGATATGACTAAGACCATACACACAGACTATCTGACGGGAACCCAAAGCTGCAACGGGAGTGGGGGAAATAGAAAGAGGCAATTGCTTCGAGCTAGCTGAGCCAGAGCCCAACCAACACATCACAAGGGACAACAGAGGAAACTGAAGGCGGAGTCTGGTTATAATGCACCTTCCCCTTCCTTGAGACGCTCCCGCCATTACTGTGGTATGCGTGGGAGCTGAGGGCCAAAGCATAACAGCGCGTGCGGAGGTGGACGGAGTATTAATGTCACCTACATACATTCCTTTAAGCCGAGTGAAACCCACCTGCTTGTGACCATCCAGCCGATTGAAACCCACCTGCTTGTGACCATCCAGCCACATGGAGCCGTCTGTGCTGTACAGGGCTGGCAGGTGGCCACCCTTCTTAGCCCACTCCAGTCCCATCGCAATGAAAGTGGCCTTAAACACCAAAAATCCGGGGAGGTTTAGTGTTAACTTCGATGTTGGATGGAAGAGCAATTTGTCCACTTATAAGATGTTGTCACTGGCTTATGCGAAGCTTGGTCAAGCCTGGACACCTCATGGGGCAACTTTATCTCCCACAAATGGCTCACACCCTTAACCCCTCTCATGAGATTTGAATCAATAACATGATGGGAACTAAACCTCACCCAAGCCCATTAAATTACCTTCAAATTTTAATGCAAACATTAATTATTTTGTAAGATTATGACAAGTAACCAAAAGGTATTAGAACTGTTTTCTAAACAGATAACACATACAAGGAAAACTAATTTAAGGAAATAGCTAGTAAAGTAGAGAAAATCATTCTGATCATTTGGCAGAAATTCAATCCCGTAGTTAGGAAGGAGTTGCAATTGTTTCTTATGAAAATTTCCATATAATATATTTCCTATAATATATACTTAAAATCCAAGATTTTGATTCCTGTCCAAGTTATTTTGATTACTAAGTTACACTCTTTTAAAATCTTATGATGTAACTATGATTTAGTTAACTATGTCGCATTTACGAAGGTTCCTTAACTCTGTGTATCAATTACTTTATGTTAAACATCCTTACTTTTCCTTCTTCGATTCGTAGTGAATATATTAACCCTTTTCTCAACTTTATCTTTAGCTTTTCTCATGAATGCTTCTCTCAATTGACACTATTTTTTTATTTACTTTTATTTTCATACATAAATTATATATATTATTTTAAATTTAGAGTATTTTAAAATTCATTCAAATTTAAAATATTTTTTTCAAGATTTTGAATTTTTTATTTTTATTTTTATATTTTTCTTCTTTTCCTAATAACACATTTAATTTTTTATTTGCTTTCACTTTTATACAGAAATTTCATTTATTTCACAAATCATTTATCTTTAAAATATTTCTTTAAAAATTTAAAAATTATTTATTTATTTATTTTCCCAATAACACCGAAACCATTACTCCTTTTTATATATATATGGTTTAAAAGATTTGATCTTAAGAATCATTATCGTCGCGACATCTTATCTCAATATAGATTAGGTTTAAAAGATTTGATCCTAAGAATCATTATCGTCGCAACATCTGATCTCAACCATTAAAACGTAGCTTGTCACACTGTCTTTTTTCCTCCTTCAATAGCTATAATTTTAATATTTTCAAGTCCTTTAACATGATGAGTGAGCAAGTGCAGATTATTCTATGTGCTCCTTTTCAGCACAAATTCCAAATCTGCATGATAACGTGGAATGGATTTCTCTCATGGAGAATTCGTAGCCTTTGTTGGAGACTTCATCATTTGGAGAGAAATCCATTTGGAGAGAAATCCTAATTGGTGATAGATGTGCGCTCCTTTTCTTGTCAAAGGACTTTGGTTTGTATACGTGTTTTTACTTCTTTACTATATCTCTCCAATGTTTGCTTAATGTTTTTGTATGTTACATAATTGGTTTTATTTTAAAAATTTAATTTAATTTAAAAAACCAATAGTAGTTTATTATTAATTATAATTATAATTATATATATATATATATTTTGAAATTTCAATCATTTTAAGAGGTTTATGATTTTAAAATTTTCAATATTTGATTGCTAGGGGATTTGTGATTTTGCATGTCAGGGGTATCGAGTCTATATGTGACTTTGGCTTTGGTGAATTTTTCCTTATGACAACTCTCAGAGCATAACAATTTCTTTTGACAACATTCACACTTTCCGAGGTAATTCACGGTTCCCAATGCAAAGTGGTCTTGGTGGTCAAAAAGTTAACCCAATCTCAAATTGTAAAGTTTGATGAGAAGATTCCATGCCACATGGAATTTTTTAGATCCAAGCATCCAGTGGCTAGTTATAGCTTGGTCAATAAGTCATAGAGTTTCCAAGGGGCAAAATATGCAAAGTGTTTGGCAGAATTAAACATGCATTATGTTAGGTCCCTATAATACTAGTGTAGCCCCCACATTGTTATTGTTGTGCCCTTACATTATTATTGTTGTGTAGGCCCTAACTATATTTTGACCCTTTAGACTCCTATATATACCAAGGAGGTCTTGTCATTTGAATAATCCAAGAATTGTTCATTTATGTGATGTAAATGGAGGTTTTCCCCTCGAAGTGGCTTATTATCTAGTCGTTGAGCTATCTTTTCTTGTGTTTTTGTGTTGTTTTGGATCTGAATACATAACATTTGGTATCAAAGCTCTTGATCTTAGGGTTTTGCTGCTTCAAATCGGTCATCGTGGTATTTTTGCTATAATTTTTTCTATGAAGCTTCAAACTATGAAATTATTACCACGTGGAGGTGAAATCCTGATGAATATCCGGATGCAATTTCAGGCCTTGTTTTTCTATATTTTCGGAGATATGGTCCAAGGAAGTTAGGGTTTTTGTATTCTTAATAATTCAATCTCAAACATGCATCCTGGGAAAATCATCATAAATTTCTCTTTGAGCATCATATTTGAATTTCGTAAGAAGTGACTGAATGTGCACATATTGTAGTTTTTCAAGTATTAGTTTCAGGGCCGAAGATTAAAACAATGACACATGGCATCCCGTACAAGTTCGTTCTACTGAACTTGTCCATAATCAGGTCATAGTGAGAGATTTGGCATAACCTTATCTTGAAGAATCCAATCTTGGCCTAATAGGTGGGGTTGGAAAAAAGACACATAGGGCTATCACAGGACGCAACTTCAGATCTTGAGAGGCTGAAATTAGAGAGATACAACAATTTCAAAACAACCTTATCAACAAGCTCAAAATCAAACTCTTAAAAGGTGTGTATTTTTAAATTTGCATAACTTTTGTTTGAAAAAACAATTTGAAGTGATTCAAAGGGCAGAGTGAAGCATATATTATTAATTCATTCCAAAATGCCTCCCAAACAAAAAAATCCTACACCCGTTAAGCCTTCAGAAAGTTCTAATATGGCGCATGAAGAAGAAGAAATGCAACATGATATATCAAAATTAAGGGTCCAAGTGCAACAATTTTTGCTCTCACAAAGAGCAACCAAAAATGAATTGGAAGTGGCGATGAATGTTAAGATGGATGGTTTAGAAGCAAAAATGAAAGTGGACATGGAAGGTTTGAAGAATGTTTTAGAAGAAAAAATGGAAGGTTTAACAAAGATGCTATAAGAAATGCTTCTTAGTGGTGATAAGGTATTCCATGAAACTCATGATGAGAACAAAAAGAATGTGAATCATGATTTTGGAGACTCCAAGTTTGGGTTGAAGACACACCGCATTCCAAAGATCGATATGAGGAAGTTTTATGGCAAGGATGATTAGGTAACATGGATACCACAGATGGAGCAATTCTTTGATCTATATGATGTGCAACACACATAAAAGGTACACATTGCATATTTATACTTAGAATCCAATCAGTTTGTGTGGTATTGATGGCTTTGTTCTTGTAAATCATTTGTCACTTGCAAAATTTTTACAGAGGAATTGATAGCACATTATGAGGATACAAAGAGCAATACCTTCTTTAGCCAATTGATAAATATCAAACAAAAGGGTTAAATGGCAGAGCACAATGAGGACTTCCAAGATTGCACATCAAGGTAAATGATATTCTAGAGGAACATCTGATTGATGTCTTCATTGGGAATTTAAAGGATAAACATCCAACATGAGGTTCGCTTTTGGGAACCTAACTCATTGGAAAATGCATTCACGGTTGTAAGAAAAAATATGGAAACGAAAAGATCTATCACTCACAACTATAAAGATGGAAGTGTTGTCATTCCTAGCCCCCCACAACCTACAAGGTTGACACCACAACAACTGGAGGAAAAAAGAGCAAAAGGGCTTTGTTACAGTTGTGATAACAAATGCACTAAGGTCATAAGTGTGTTGAGAAGAAATTATTTTACATAGATTGTGAAGAAGAGGAAAAAAATGAACAAGAAACATCAAAAGAAGAAGATATACACTAGGAACCAACCATAGAGGTTGAAAGGGAAGAAACGAATCCAACCATATCTTGTAATGCATTGGTGGGAATTACCACTCCTCAAATTCTCAAGATAGAAGGATATATTGAGAAGAAAAAGGTAGTGGTATTGATTAATTTGGGTAGTACCCATAATTTTATTCATTGTAAGATAACAAAAGATTTAAATTACTTTCTATATCCAACTCCAAAGTGTCAAGTGATGGTTGCAAATGGAGGAACTATAAATTGCTTAGGGAAGTCCCATAATATCAATCTAACCATGGGGGAATATGTATTTAATAGTCCAATGCTTGCCATTCCAATGGCGGGTGTTGATGTTGTATTAGGAATCCAATGGTTACAATCTTTGGGGACGATAGCTTTTAATTTTCAAGAACTTTTCTTAAAATTTTTCTGGGAAGGAAAGGAAATTGAATTAAGGGGTATCATAGGGCAACCTAGGAAGATAATTAGCTCTAATGGCATGACAAATCTTTTGAATGAGGGGTAATTGCACAATTGTTCTCACTAGATGTTCAAACATCTAAGTCATCCATTTCTTTAGATCTATAAAGAGTCCTTAACTATCATTCCAAGGTATTTGAGACTCCCAAAGGTATCCCACCTATTCGTGATCATGATCATGATATTTACTTGAGTCGAGGAAGTTTTCCTCCAAACACCAGACCTTACATATATCCCTATGCTTAGAAGAGTGAAATTGAATGTATGGTTGCAGAATTGCTAGAGGCAGGTATAATTCAAACTAGCCAAAGTTCTTTCTCTTCTCCAGTGATATTGGTGCACAAGAAGGATGGATTATGGCACATGTGTTCGGATTATAGAGAACTCAAGAAACTCACTATTAAAGATAAATTTTCCATTCTTGTCATTGATGAATTATTGGACGAACTACATGGAGCAATTTACTTCACCAAGCTAGATCTTCATTCAAGATATCATCAAATTAGAAAGAAGACAAAAGACATTCCAAATACAACATTAAAAAATCATGAAGGTCATTATGAATTTTTTGCCATGCCTTTTGGCCTTACTAATGCACCTTACACATTTCAAGGTTTGATGAATTACACTTTCAAACTCTTCCTCAAAATTTTTTTGTTAGTATTTTTTGATGATATAATAATCTACAAAAAGTGTTGGAAATATCATGTTCAACATGTTGACAGGGTGCTCAAACTATTGGACAAAAAATAATTGTATGTAAAACCCCCCAAATGTTTCTTTGGGGTACAAGAAGTGGAATATTTGGGTCATACTGTATCTCATGAAGGTGTTAAGGTAGACCCTAACAAAATTAAATCCATCAAGGAATGGAAAATCCCACAACCTTAAGGCATCTTCGAGGATTTCTCGGGTTGACAAGGTATTAACACAAGTTTGTTAAGAATTATGGGAAAATAACAACACCTTTAGCAACATTATTGAAGAAAGATGCATTTTTTTGGACTTCAAAAGCAACTAAGGCCTTTGAAAATCTTAAAGAGGCAATGTGCCAAGCTTCAATCTTAGCTACACCAGACTTCACAAAAATATTTATTGTGGAATGTGATGCCTCAAGAAATGGCATTGACGCTGTTTATTGGTTTTGAAAGTCGTCAAATCAAAGGAAAGTATTTTTACAAAGCTATATGTGTGAAGAAAATGTTGGCAATATTGCATTCCTTGAAGCAATGACACGTATTGGGAAGACATTTCAAGGTAAAAACAAATCATGATAGTCTTAAATACTTCTTCGAACAAAGATTATCGTCAGAAGTGCAACAAAAATGGGTCACAAAGATGTTGGGTTGTGACTTTGAAATCATCTACAAAAAAGGGAAGCAAAATGTTGTTGTAGATGCACTCTCAAGAAGGGATGAGGATGTGGAGGCATTGCTTTGTGCCACTTATATTATCCAACCTGATTGGATAACTGAATCAAGGGATGAATGGAAGAATGATGAAGCGGTGTGGACACTCATTCAAAAGTTGCAGCAAGGTCCTATAGTGCATCTGATACATTTATTCAGAAAAATGATTCACTGTGGTATAAAGATCGCTTATATCTATGTAATAACTCCTAACTCAAACATAAGGTTCTTTCATAATTGCACACCTCTCGTATAGAAGGACACTTCGGATTTTTAAAAGCTTACCACAAGGTCAAGAAGGAATTTTTTTGGGATGACCTTAAATCAGATATTCAAAAGTTTGTGGCAGAATTTTTGGTTTGCCAACAAAATAAAGTTGAGACAGTTAAGACCCCAGGTCTTTTACAACCATTAGCCATTCCAAGTTAGCGTTGGGAGGAGATCTCAATGGATGTTATCACAGGTTTACCCAAGTCTGAAGGAAAGAGTGTCATCACGGTGGTAATTGATAGACTTACCAAGTATGCACATTTTTTTGCACTATCTCATCCTTTCAAAGGCAGTATAGTTGCTACTACATTTGTGGAAACAATTCAAAAGCTACATGGAAACCCAAAGATTATTGGAAGTGACAAAGATCCCATTTTCGCTGGAAATTTTTGGACAATTTTTTTTTCTTGACTTGGTACTCAATTAGCTCATAACTCATCTTATCATCCTCAATATGATGAGAAAACTGAGATAGTGAGCAAATGTTTGGAAGGATATCTTCGTTGCTTTATATTTGATAAAAAAACACAATGGTTCGAGTGGTTACGTCTGGCAGAATGGTGGTATAACACTTCCTTCCATACCGCAACAAAAATGACCCCATTTATGACACTTTATGGATATCATCCATCATCCATCACATTGTCTTTAAGATAAAATTTTAAGGTTTAAGTAGTGGAAGATCACATCGAGCATTAACAACAAGTGCTCCAACTCTTAAAGGATAACCTGACTTTGGCACATAATCAAATGAAACAACAAGCATATCAACATCACAGTGAAAGAAATTTTGACGTGGGCGTTTGGGTATTTTTATGGCTACAACCATGCAAAAAAATGTCCCTCAAGTAAGCTAAGAAGGATAATAAATTATCACCCAAGTACTATGGTCCTTACAAGGTGTTGCAAAACATTGGTACTATGGCATACAAATTGGAGTTGTCTACATCTTCACGAGTACACCCAATTTTCCATGTTTCATGCTTAAATATGTTATAGGTGACAAACTCCTAGTTTAAACTAAATTGCCAGAATTTGACGAGGAAGGAAAAATCACATTGGAGCCTGAAACAATCATAGAAACAAGAATCCGATAACTACATAATCGATCAATTTTAGACTATCTCATTAAGTGGAAGAACTTGCTAAAGATTCCACATGGGAGGATGAATATTTTATACAAAAGCATCAAAAACTATTCAAGCGTTGAGGACAACAATTTTTTGAAGAAGAGGGGCATGTTAGGTACCTATAATACTAGTGTAGCCCCCATATTGTTATTGTTGTGCCCCATAGCAACCCATTGTTGTTACTGTTGTGCCCTTAACATTACTATTGTTATGTAGTACCTAATTATATTTTGACCGTTTAGGCTCCTATATACACCAAGGAGGTCTTGTCATTTGAATCATCCAAGAATTGTTCATTTATGTGATGTAAAGGTAGGTTTCCCCCTCGAAGTGGCTTATTATCTAGTTGTTGAGCTAAATTTTCTTGTGTTTCTGTGTTGTTTTGGATCTAGATACCTAACACATTATGTCAAAGTTGATTAGCATGAAGAGACGAACAAAACCCATGTGTCAGATTTCAAAGATCAGTCAAGGCATTATAGAACTAGCATGGGGAGGTGATGACATGACATATAGGGTGATGATGTGGCAATGCCCCAGGTGATATGGAAAATCCGAGGGATCCCCAGTATAGATCTAGACCAATAGAGCAAAAACTAGGTTTTAAAATTGCTTAGTAAGAAAGGGAGTTGGAGATCTAGGAGTAGGGTGACCAAATCGAGTTAGTAAAGGAAAAGTCAAGCGAAAATCAAGTTGAACTAGCCATTGGAGGTCAAACTGGCTATCGAAGTGAAGATGGAATGAGAAGTTAAGGAATGGACTAAGGAAATAGCCATTACGACCATAATTCTACATCAAAATGACCAAGTCAAGTTCTCAAGGAAGTCGTACCATTGTTTTTGTGCAAGTTGAATTATTCATGGACCAGAGTGGTAGAATGTTGGGCAAGAAGTTTCAATTTTGAATTTTTACCATTGTGACCATTAGCAAAGGGAATTTGTGGACAAAATCATGGAATTCTGTCCAAATCAATCCCATTGTGGGAAAATTAAAATTATTTTTGTAATATTTTATGCTGGTGCCATGATCTGCTTCTTCATATTGTCCTGACGATGAACCATACTAGATGGTTCGAAACATGTCTTCTTGTAAAAAATTCTCTGATGTGATTTCTACCGAAATAATATTTTCTTAATATTTTATGAATTAAATTACCATGTCTCTAACTTGTGAATGACTAGTAAATATTTTATTGAGGGAGAGTCCACCTAGTGCTTAGCTAATTGTTATAATTTTTCTTATAAAGGCTAGCCTCCCCTCATTTGTAATATGGTTGTTGTCAACTGAGACAAGTGTTATCATAACAAATAGCTCACATTATGCAAACCCTTGTGTAAATTTTATTTGTGCATTGTGTGGAATTTTATTTTTGTTTGTTTGTTTTAATTTATTTTCTTGATATATATTTTGTGGCATTTAAATCTAACGTTTTCTTGATGATAAATAAAATTACACTAAGACTAATGATTTTTTCCATTGAGGGGCACGCGGTGAGCACCAATTAAGGGGCAACATGACGGGCCTCTAAATTAGACATAAATTAAGGCCCATGCCTCTAAATTAAACATAAATTAAGGCCCATTTGACTATTCTTCAGCACATTAAACCTCTCTTTTTGCATTAGATAATGTATTTTTAACTTTAATATATTCATTAGGAAGGTTTATGAATAATTGCATATTTGTGTCTAATATTATTTATTTTTGTGGAATATTATGAGAATATTGGGCAGATTATGAAGATTTGGAGGAGGAGATAATTTAGGGACTTGCTCCTTACTACAGGAGGATCAATATTAAATAATAAATTAACAAGATATTATGGAATTATGACACAGATTGTGGAACTCCAATGATTGAGAAAGTCTAGGAATGTGTTCCCTGCCATTTAATGCAGATTCCTAGTATTGGGAACCAGATCCACTAATCAAGGGATTTTGGTGAGGAAAACTTCCTCCTCTCATGGAGAATGATTATTAATAATTTTCTAAATTTGTATAAGTACAAAGTCAAATTTTCCTCTAGATATAGATTTTTATTAGTCTTCTTGCAGCTCCATTGTATTTTCTTGCAGGGATGTAATTGTATTGATGAAAATAATAAAGATTGGTGTCATGTTCAGCTTTTAAATCTTGTTCTCCTCCATAGGTCTCTGAGTTTCCTTGGGCTTGGCCATCCCAGGAACCTCAGAGCCCTTTTGTATCATTTGTTTTTCTTCTTGTCACTTCTTATTCACATGCATCTTTTGTTTTTGTTTCTTTCTATTTCTGCATTTAGTATTAATGATTTCTTGTTGTAGTATTTGGTTAAATGGTTTTTAATGTAAGTTCTTTTGCAGGATCACAAGTATCATTTCATCTTTGAAAAAGATTTGGAAGGTCATAGTAATCATTGAGCTATTTAGATTAGTCTTCTTATTCCCAAATCTAGATTTCTGGAACTCCTTTGTGGCAAATAGTAGCAAATTTCTGTTATTTTTTAGAGCATGCTAACGAGCTTTAGTCAAGTTGGTTTCACTTGCATTAGATCACAAAAACATTCTATTTAATAAAAATTTTACCCCATTGCATTTACACTTGATTAGGTTAGGAATTTGATAGATTTACTAGCTCACAGGTTCTTGAATTTCTGATTCTTAGACTAGTAATTTTCCGTTATTTAATAAATCTTTTCCCATGTATAGATGAATTTGTAGATAGATGCAAACAATAATGTGTATTGTTTCAGGAGCTTCTATATTGCATCACTTCATCCAAGTCTCATCCACCCATGTCGCCAAAATCCACTAAAATCTCAATCTGAATTCTTGTTTTATAAACAAAAATTGCTATTTCCATTGAGAAAATCTACCCATCTTGAAGCCCTTGCTTGAGATCTGGGTAGTGTTCACCACCTCCATGCCTTATTCTTCCATTATCCACCTTTCCCAAGCTCCACTCCACCTTTTAAGACCACTTCCTAAGCTTTCGGCCTGTTTTTTGTAATAAAACAGGGGATCTTGTAGACATCTTGTAGGAACTAGTACATTCTATAGACACCTTGTAGGAAATCATGTAGCGGCCTGTTTTGAGCCCGAATTGAGAAAAATCATCATTTAAGCTAGGATTAGGTCTCTACTTGACCTCCAAGCCATCAAAGCCATTGTTCCTCTCTTCCTTCACACCTGTCTCCCCTGCCAAAGAACAAGGAAAAATTAACATCTGCATCTATAAAATGAAAAGATAAAGAAAAATAGTTCTTTTTATTTCTTAATTAGCACATGCATGCAGCAGTTAATACTCCCTAAATCAAATTCCATGCTCAGTTAGTTTAAATCATCACATGTGATAAATAGGGTTAAGTTAGGTTTCTTTTACATTTAGTTCATGATCTTTATGCAATTAGAATATGTTTATTTCCTTGTACTTTATTTTTTGCAATAGGTTAGGGTTTCCATTTCGAGCAGTTCATTTTCTGCAATTAGTTTAGGATTTGATTTTAGTACATGCACTCCATTACATCATGACAACAAAGGAAGGACACATTGTATGCTGCACATATAGTGCCGATACCTCTTAATTTTGTACGAACTCCGAGTTGATAATTAAATTCAGTCGCCTTGGGATTTGCAACATTCTTGTTGCAATACCGAGGCTCATCACAACACCACTTGAGTTTGCTTGGTTTTGTAGGTAGGTCAATCCATACATTCAAACTATCTTTAGAGGGAACTTTAATTTGTTTTTGGATCTTGTATTCTATTGCATACAAAGATCAAAGGATGGAGATGCCATTTTGAGGAGAGGCCACTCCTAAGCACATTTGAAAGTCATCAACAAAGTTGAGCAATAGTGGGGGTGATTTCCATCTTGGACCAAACTTACTCCCTTGAAATAAACCAGCTATATCGACTCAAGGGAATACTAACTTTGCATTCTAGTGAAGGTGAGGCATACGCCACATGTATTACACAACGACCACTATTATTTCAAACGCAAAAGGTCTTTTTTTAATTTTCTGCAATTAATTTAGGTTCTTTTCCTAGCCGTTTTTTATTGTTTTATCTTATTAAGCAAGATTATATCTTTGGGAAAACATAGTTAACTGCTAGATCTTACCAAGAAAAAGGTACAAGATTTATATTCAAGTTTTTTTTACACTTGTATCTAGTCTTTGGCATTGAAAATCTGTAGCTTTTTCAAGGTTGTGCCAAGCGGAATCTGTAATTTATAGCAAGATTTTCAGCCTCCAAGTAAGTAAAACCAATCTAGAAACTTGCCATTTACTCTATAGTGCTTAATAAGTGTAATTTTCCATATTTAGAGTAACCCTTTATCATTTTCAGGCTTGATGTTGCAAACATTGGCATCGAGATGAAATTGGAAAGGGTCTGGAAAACTGTAGTATCATAAAAATCGAGAAAATATTGGTAAAAAACATCAAACGTTGACAAAATTAAGATACCACCAACATATTGGAAAAAAATGACAAACACCTGCTGGTTCAAAAAATCATGATTTCACATTTTTTTCACAATAAAATCAGGATGTTTGCAACACTATTTCCAACTATAGGCAAGTGCTAATGTTAAGTCTGAAATTTTTTGGGTGTGTAAACCAAGAGGGTTTCACCTAAATTTCTGAAAAGTAATTTTCAGTTTTTGCTGAAAATTCACATTTCATTCTCTTTTTAGTTGAAAGGAGACCTTAAAAGCCTCTATATTCCCCCTCATATCTTCTCCACTCCTACACTAATCATCTTGAAGTGCTAAGGAACCTGAAGGGTGATTGTCATAACCAAATCAGGTTGTTGTTTGTGCATTTTTTTTTGTAGATTTTATGGTTTGCTACATAGGACAACAAGCTGTTTTGAATCATAAATCCTGAAGTAGTGACCCAAATCAAGAGATAGGACCACATTTTTGGTTGGGATTATTAGTGTGGACCAAAATCCATAGGTTGCATGACATACTTTCAATGAGTTTGGGCTACTAATATTTTCCAGACAATTTTGGGAGATTAACACCTCCACTCCAAGTGACCCCATTTAAGACATTGATATTATTTGGGATTGTTTGGGGTTATTTTTGGGACTTCTCTCTTGACCATTTAAGAGGTTGTTGGGCCTAAACATTGGGTGCTTAGGCTGAGGTGACAATGGGACCCTGCCTTGTGTTTATCCATCCAATAGGTTGCTAGGAACTTAGCAATCCTGCTAATTGAATCAGTGACAAAGATCATTATTGTATTTTCTTCCCAACATAATTTAGTAATTCTTCTTGGAGAAGAAAGTGGATCTCAACAAATCATTGCTACTTTTAGTAATGAATTTGTTGAAGAGGTTATATATTGTATTCCTTGGAGAGATCAATAGATCTAGAATAAAGTTATTATTTTATTGTTGATGAAAATGGAGCTCAAACCTATATAAGGTTTTCTCCCTTCATTATTTCTCATGGTTGGATTTTGGGGGAAATCTCTTGGAGCCTATTTCAATATCTATTGGAGAAATTCGGAGGATCAAATCAAATATCTTGTGGGTGAGGAATCTTTAAGATCTATATTGTGATTTCTATTGTTGTTGAAGCATCTTGACATATGTTTACAGAGTAACAATTTGGTATGCTCTCTCCATTTTTTATTATGTTATCTTTGGAATGTTGTTTATGTTTCCTTACTTTTCAATACTTGGTTGAAAGCACATATGTTTCATTCTGGAAGACCATAGTTTTCATAAGTATTGGATTTTTTTTTCCATGAGAAATATGTTTATATTCCATATGAGGAGTATACATGTTTCGGTCCATGAGGGATTGCTCAAACAACAAGGCTTAAAGCTATTACAAGAAAAACCCCTTATGAGCTCAACATGTCACATGTAGTAATTAAATCCCAGTGGGGAGGATAACAAGATTTCTCCTAACCACTCAAGCTAAACCCAATTGACTGAATATTGAAGGACATGGAGATGGGCTTTCATCCACTTATGTGTGCATGGGTCATGAGACCATTTAATATAATCTCTTTGGATCCAACCACATGTTCAACTACTACCTCAAGGTGCCCCCGTGGCTTCGTATTATGCCTCATGGGAATTGAACCTTTCCTAATGGTGAAAAACTCATCACTTTCCACCATTGGATCCAACCCTTTTAGGTTCTTTAAAATTAAATGACATGTCACTCTCCATTTTCTATTATGTTATCTTTGGAATGTTGTTTATGTTTCCTTACTTTTCAATACTTTGTTGAAATCACATATATTTCATTATGGGAGATCATAGTTTTCATAATTATTGGATTTATTTTCCCATGAGAAATATCTTTATATTTCATATGAAGAGTGTACATGTTCCGGTCCATGAGGGATTGCTCAAAAAACTACATTTGAAGCCATTACAGGAAATATGCATTATGAGCTCAACATGTCATATGTAGGAATTGAACCCCGGTGGGGAGGATAACAACATTTCTCCTAACCACTTGAGCTAAACCCAACTGACTGAATATTGAAGGACATGGGGGTGGGATTTGATCCACTTATGTGTGCATGGGTGATGAGACCATTTAATATAATCTCTTCGGGTGCAACCACATGTTTGGCAACTACCTCAAGGTGCCCCCATGACTTTAGATTATACCTTCATGGGAATTGAACCTTTCCCAATGGTGAAAAATGCCTCACTTTGCACCACTGGATCCAACCCATTTAGGTTCTTCAAAATTGAATGACATGGGGATGGGCTTCGATCCAATTACGTGTACATGGGTCATGAGACCATTTAATATAATATCTTTGGTTGGAACCACACATTTGACCACTACCTCAAGGTGAGCCCATGACTTTAGGTTAGGTCCTTGTGGGAATTGAACTTTACCCAATAGTGAAAAACTCCTCACTTTTCACCATTGGGTCCAACCGATTTGGGCATAAGTATTGGATATTGTTCATTCTAGAAATGCCCTTAGCCATATTTCTGCAACTTAGGGCATCAAGGAAAGAGTGAATGTTGCTTGAGTGACTTAGCCATATTATCCTCTTTCCATCTGTATCATAACCTCCCAAGTGAGCCTTTGATTTGACCCCATTACCCAATGGAAAGATTTTGGTCTCCGACCCTTCTATCCACTTCATTTTCCTAATTCATTTAAAACTGTTATGCTGGAATTTACTTTTTGTATCACCTTTGAACTCCTTTCGTAAAATCCTAACAATCCTATCTTAGGGAATCCCCCTTTGACTTGGAGGATAGTCGGTTTAAAGTGTAAAAGAGGGTTAGTGAAGTGACTGTTGCCTCTCTCTTATTTACACCAAAGCCTTGCTTAAGCTTTAGGACTTATCTCAAGAAGTGAAGGTTTGTGTGATAACAAGCTCCACATATTGAATGGTTTCTTATCAACATGTGAACTAGGCTCCCATCCATCTTGTTATTGTTGTTTAGGGAATTTCTATGACAAGATAGCCAAGTAAACCTAGGAACCTTATTGTTTTCTTGTTGAGGAGGAGGTGGGTGAGTATGGTGGTTTCGGCTTTGCCTTTAGTTTTCATTACTTTCATGAACTAGGTAGTTTGCTTTGTGGCATGGCTCGCTGTCAAACTGATGTAAATGAGTTGATTTGGTATAAGAATGAATCTCTAGGGGACCTTGACTCATTGTGCATGGGGCAATCCCTCAATACTCCATAAGTTATCATATATGCACCATGTCCTATGGTGTTGTTAGCTAGCCATTATCTAATTTTTATATTTTTTTTATAAAAAGGTTAGTCTCCCCTCTAACAAAGGTTGTTGTTGTCTTAAGAGATAAATGCCATCAATAAAGAACTTTCAGTTGCAAACCTGTGTTCAATTTTTTTGTACATTGTGTGGGTTGGTTCTTATTATTGTTTTGTTTCTTGATTGTTGTTGTAGCGGTTTAAATTTAATATTTTTTCTAACAAGTAGGATCACACTTGCTGGAGAATTGAGCCACTGAAGGGATACTTAGTTACGTGGAGGAAAACTAGGTAGTGATCTCGCTTTGACTTTTTGTTTGCAAGTGGATCATTCCAGGAAGAGTTAGACTATTCCTACAAGAAGCTTCAACCATGAAGGAAGTTTGTACTCCATCTCACACTTAAACTGAAGGATGTAGATCGCCACACTAGGGGCTGCTCCTAGGTGGGTCTGAAAATTGGAAGAAGTATGAAGTCATAAGTGGGGGTGATTTCTCTTGTAGGCCAAGCCCACTTCATTGACAAAGTGCAATTTCAATTAAGGGGACATGTGTTTCACAACCCAACAAGATATATTTATTTTGGTACATGGTATAATTTGCAACAATCATTTTATTTTAAAAAACTCAAAACCTTTTTCTTTCTCTTTTAGTTTAGGACTTTACTTGCTGTTTTTTACATTGTTATATCATAAATGACAAGAATATAGCTTTGGTTATTGAAAATAATGTTAAATCTTGACCAAGGATCTATAGAATGAGTTATCTTTAGTATTGGATATTCTTACGCTCTTGTATCAAGTGATTTAAGAGCATATTTGGACATTTTGCTAGCAACTCAAGAAATCTGCAACAACCAACAAGGTTTTTAGCTCCTAACAAGTACATTTCTTAGAACCTTTTTCTTTGACTCTATATTGATTTTACGTTCTTGATTTATTGTTTTGGAGTCTAAAAGATACAATTTCCAACCATATTCAAAATTTACAATTTCTGGGCACTTTTCCTAGTGGGACTTGATCCCAAGTCACAGAAATAACATTTTCCAGCATGTTGTTGACCTAGGTTGGAAATTGGTCTCATTAAACTTACCTTTCATCCTCTAACCTCCCCACCACTAGATATATGATCTAGGAGTTCTTTGAAACTCTTGGTTGGTCAATTTGAGTGAAATAGGTTGTTGTCCTATTGTTGATTTTATAGAGCAACAAGCTATTTTACTCTATAACACATCTAACTAGTGACCTAAACTAAAAAATAACATCAAAGCTTATATTTTGTCTACTTCATTTTTAAGTATTTACATGTTATATATAACATAAATTGGTGTATGTCTTGTTGTATTTAGTTTTCTGCGACATATTTATTCTAAAATATTAGTAGGACAACCAATAGAATAACTCCTCCACCCCTTCTTGACCCCATTTAATGTACTAGTCTTACTTGGAGTTAGTTAAGATATCAATTGGGAGTCCTCCTTTGGCCTTTAAATAGGAAGTTGGGCCTAAAGAGCGAGGGTTTTGGGCGGAGATGAAAGTGGGCCCTTACCTTGTGTGTGCCAATCCTAGCAGGTTGCACAAACCTTTGCAACCCTACTAACCATATCGGTAACGCTATAAAGCTTGTTTTCTAATCAATCTGGATTTGGGATGGGTATAAAATTGAAGGGCATCTTGCATTTGGTGTTATTTTTTTTATATGCATCCTTGCTATATATATGAGAAAAAAGTTGCATATTTTCCTATAATGGTTTGGATTCACATGGATGCACATGAATGTATAATATTTTTTCAAAGTTTGAATATATAATGTATTTTTTTTGTCGACCAATTTTGTGCTCCAAGATTTTTTTCCAGTGTTTGTTTGGTTTACGTCCTTGGGGTTGATTGGTTTAATGAGTAGTTTGGTTTTGATGACATTGATTGGAGTGCCCTACAGTATTTGAAAACAAGTAATTTATATCTGTGATCAAATCAAAGTTCTTTGTGTTTGAGTGCTTAGGATGATTTGTTCACTCTCCTTTTATATTGCCTTTTTGGTTCAACCAATTGATGAAAAATCCTTTGTGAAGAACTCGATGTAGCATACTTGCTATTGTTTATACTAGAAAGGGTATATATATGTCTATTGCAGCATTTTTCATAGCATTTTGAGTGCAAGGTCACAAGCAAAAGCCTTGTAACAACCATGTGAGACCCTGTATTAGGTGTCCTAGGCCTTGTTGGGCCAAACCATGGCCGACCCCTTTGAGTTCATCATTATCCCTTTCATCCTAGATAGGATTGGAGGACCTTGGTTGAGCTTACATAAAGACTCATTATTTTGGAGGTGCCTTGCTTTGGTAGGGGTGACCACTAGTGTAGGGGCCAATCTAGCCCATGTCGGGTGCACCTACATCTTACTACATGGTTATGAGCTTATTGATCCTGTAGGTCACCTTGGATTTGGTGCAATATCCCTCAGATGTTTCTCATACATGGCCATCTCATAGTTAGGAACATTTCACTCTTCCTAAGGTAGTTCACATTTTCCAATGCAAAATGGTCCTAGAAATAAAAAAGTCAACTTGGTCCTATATTGTAGAGTTTGATGAGAGGATGACATGCCACATGGAAATTTTTTTATTGGTAAAGGCATGCTCAAGTTATAGTTGGTCAAATTTGGTCAACAGGTATTATAGGTTTCCAGGAATCAAAATAGGAGCATTGGGTAGATTTTCACGTGCATTTTATCAAAAGTGGTGTTAATTTTTATGGTATGTTCTATGCTTGCAACAATTACTTTAGTCTCTTATTAGCCCGATAACAATTCCACTTTAGATTCCAATAGCAATCACAATAAATTTCAGTGACAATCACTTAGCATTTACTTTAGATCATCATTGACATTAATTGTAGATAAAACATCATAAACAATATGCACAAGAAGACAAGCCAAGACGATGAACACATAAGTTTAGGCTAATGCTAGGGAAAAACCCCACAAATGGGAAAACCTAACCAATCCTTCTTATTTATTAATATCAACTGTTTAGTAGAGAGAGAAAATCCAATTTAGTACAATAGTCAAAGTGAAAGTATTGATTTATCCAATAAAGTTGACCAACCAATGATATGAAGCTCAATCTGATCCAATATAAACTTGGTCAACAATGTGCAATAGACAATAGCCAATGTGCCCTAACTAGTCCAATCAACGATAGTCAAACAATAGTGAAACAACCTCCAAATAATTTGGTCAATGCATTAAGGAACTCGGCCTTAGTAGCAGATCAAAGTCAACCCAAAACAGAGATGAAAAACAAGTCAAACTCAGTTAATGTTCTATGGTCAATGTCTGTAATTCTACTTGTGGTCAATCACAGTGAAACAACCCAAATTACCTCAGTTTTTGTGCCCAAAATGTTGGGAAAAATACTGAGAGGGCGGGGGGGGGGGGGGAGGGGAATTAGTATTTAAACTTTCACAATAATAATTTTTCCTTTTCAAACTGTATACGCTACTTTACAGATACCAAACAGCGTATGTCCGTGACTATAATGAATGGAACCAGCATATATATAATAAACTTGTAAAACAACTAATTCATTGTCTGTTGAACTTAAATCAGAGTGTGATGCATTTACTAAGCAGTAAACAGATGCAGTAAAAATAGAATAAATCAACACACATAAGCAACACACATGAACACCAGGATTTTTCAGGTGGAAACCCAATGTGGGAAAAAACCACCGTTGCTGTCGTCTCAGTCTTCAATCTTCTTATTATAAAAAGTGTTTACAAGTTTTGTACTGGTGTAGACTTTTTCCAGTACGTAGGCATCTACCTGCTGAAGGCTACAACCTTCACTCGTTTTCCAGCTTCTACTAGAAGGGAGCTCCAACCCCCTAGCTCTTGTACTGGCTGATATGTTTACCAGTATGTAGGCGTCAACCTACAGAAGGCTACCACCTTCACTCTTTCTCCAGGGACCACATTTCATAAATTTTCAGACTGGATACTCCTGGTACACATCAACACAATATGTAGGCCACGTTTCATCAAATTTTCATACTGGACCCATCAGTAACATTGAAGCTCAAAATCAATCACCACAACTGTAATACAACCATCAAATACAACTACATCAACCAATCACTGAAACCCATCAACTCTGAAGAAAAACACAATCAATCAATCTGAACAGTCAGATCACTGTCACCAGAACACAGAGCTGAACCCAGAACACTGCATCAATAACCAGAACCAATTTCAACCTCAAAAATCATGTCAGAATGTATATGCTACTTCAATGAGGCCAATCTGCGTGTATACACTACTTTTTGTAACCCAACCTGCGTATACCTCTAAAGATACTGAATCATAAAACTTCTGAACCAAAAATTGTACTAACCAAAGACATTCTGAAGATCTATTGTCATATTACAGAGTTCTAAACAGATAGCAGCAAAGATCACCCTTCTTACTCAATCAATTAGTCAACCAAATTCAATCTCCTTATACAATCAGTTTTACTTCAGATCTAATGAAGACATCATTGACAAACAACAGTAAAACAACAACACTGATCAGATAGATCAGTCATTTTTGAATAACAAGCCCTTCCTTTGCATACGCTACTTGGAAGTGCCGAACCCGTGTGTATACACGCCTTCATCGAGGCGAACCTGCGTATAGATCTGCAAATAATGACTTATAACTTCACAACTTTTCAAGACTTTAGATATACCCAGATCATAGCATATAAATGATAAAACATGCATTAGCAATCAGATCTAGACTATCCATTATCAGATCATACAATGATAAGTCATTTCAAGTCTCATGATCCTGATCCGACATTGTATCCAAGGGTGCACAAGATATTTTCAGATCTATATCATAACCATAGCCCCTACAACACAAAATATACTTCAGATAGAAGTATTCATAAAAAAACCTTTCACTTGCACGCTTAGCCCTTTGATCTTCTCCTCCTTATATACTTAGAGCCTTTTTCAATACCATGCACCAAAACAACACTTAGAATCTATGGTATTCTTAGATGGGATCAAGTAACCGTTATTCTGCTCAATATTGTGTGCTAATACCATGGTATGGACCCTTGGTATTCTTTAACCTTAATTTTCCATTTGATACGCTCTTTTCCTTCTGTGAAATTGCGTGCATACGTATATGCTCTTTTTATTCTATGTACCCGCGTGTATACACTACTTGGACTAGGGTAAACAATGTATACAACTTAAACCATTCTCTTTCCTTAATTTCTTGATTTTGATCTGTAATCCTTTGTCCCATCATCCTGTGCTTCTGTACCATTACTCTGCTACCTCTGAATAGACTTGCTACAATGTGAGTTGTCCTTTATCATTTCCGAACTGACCTGTATGTGTGTTGCCATCAAGGACAACACTTGTACCATAATGCCAACACAAAAATGCGGCCTCACCAGACAAAGATATGCCCAAAAGATCGAAGTCAAAATCTTCTTAGAAAGTCAAAGTCAACACTGGTCAACATTGGTCAAAGTTGCAGACAGTTTAGATTTTCGTCCACCTGTAATTTCATCCTCCTCCTTTGTTGCACATGTGAAGAAACTCTTGTAATTTTCAGAGCTATAAAACCCAAGAAGATAAGAGAAAAGTGTGATGATTGGATGCCAAAATGAGGAGGCCTAATGGTGTATTTATAGTGATCAATGAGGTGTCAACATGACCTTTCACCAATGGGGCCGACTTGTGGATGAAGATGAGGCCGACTTGAAGAAAGGTATTTGAATGTATGCAAAAATTCTAATTTTTGAGGTGAAGAAAAATGCCATCAAGGGTAGTTTAATGGAGTGATGAGCCATCAAAGGTGGGGCTTCTAGGAAGGGGGATTTTCCCTTAGTTGCACTCTTTAACACTCTGTCTCAACTAGGGAGGAATTTCACCTGACAACATCCATCCACTGCCATGTCATCATGTCCAGTATGTACCATCTCTGAAACTTGTCTCGTCTTTGTTGAAGATTGATATCATAGACCAATAAGAAAATATCTGGAGGGTGGGTCACGAGACCCTGCCACCCTCGCCAAAGTGATAGGGGCAAGTCCTCAGTTCCCGGGGATGGAACCCCTACCAGGTTTGATCCTTAATGATCAATTTGTTGAACACCATTCATCCTAGTCATAGGGAATATAGTAGTACCTGATACGTTCATTGGTAGTACTAATTAACCCTAACCACCTTTTCCCAACTCATTGGCCAAATGAGAGGTACTTCCCAAGAGTCCCATATTGCAAGGGTAGGATGTATGCTAGGGTATCCATAGGGGAAGGTGAACCACTCGCCTTGTTCTCATATAACGTACTCCATAGGGGAAGGTGAACCAGTCACCCTAAGCTCACATGCTGGGGTATGTACTCCACAGGGGAAGGTGAACCACTGACTTTGTGCTCATATAGCTCCAAAAAGTACCCCAGGCCCCTAGGAGCTCCCAAAGCTCAATTCCCAACTTAGCGGGACCCTCATGATAGGGTTTTTCCAAGACTCCAAGTCTCTCTATGAAGGCTAAGAACTTGGCCTTCCCATGGGCTTTGTGAGGATGTCAACATTTTGTTCATCCGTCCTGATGTGTTGGAGCCTTATTGCTCCCCGTTGTACCTTATCCCGGATAAAGTGGTACCTTATATCAATATGTTTGGATCGGTCGTGGAACATGAGATTTTTTGAAAGGTGAATCCCACTTTGGTTATCTCAATAAATGATGGTGGTATCTAGCACGTGCTCAAATAGCTCACTGAAGATCTTTCTCAACCATATGGCTCCACAACAAGCCATACTAGTGAAAATATATTCAACCTCAGTGGTGCTTAGTACAACAGATTTTTGTTTCTTGCTCATCTATGAAATTGAAGCAAATCCCAAAGAGAAACAACACCTAGATGTGTTTCTTCTATCCACCACACTGCCAACCCAGTCAACATCAGTATATCCATGTAGTCTTAGATTCCCGACAGTGTACCTCAGTCCATGGTTGATAATACCGTGAAGATATCTCAAAATATTCTTTGTAGCAACCCAATATATATGATGAGGCTCAACCATATATTGACTTAATGTATAACAACAAAGCATATGTCTGGTCGTGTGTTCACCAAGAACATCAATGCTCCCACAAGTTGTCTATATTCAATAGGATTTGCCAAATGCGGACCAACAACACTTCCACATAGCTTTTTGAAATTTAGTTCCATCGGTGTAGTCACTAACTTGCATTCCACCATGCCACATCTCTCTAACAACTTCACAATATATTTTCATTGAGAAAGGAAAATTTCACTTGGCTTTTGCTAGACCTCCAAGACTATGTAGTAACGCATCAATCTTAGGTCCTTCATCTCAAATTTGAAAGTAAACTCCCTCTTACATTGATAAATGAGAGGGTCTGCATCAGTGAGAAATAGATCATCAACATACAAGACCAATATAAGTGGCATGTCTTTTTGAACCTTGAAGTATAAGTTTAGATCAACATAAATTCTTGTAAATCCTAGCTTCATAAGATAACTACAAATCCTCTCATACCAAGCCCTAGGGGCTTGCTTTAACCCATAGAGGGATTTTTTCAACTTGCATACATGTGTCCTTCTATCCTGCTCTTCAAACCCCTAAGGTTGTTCCAAGTAGACTTCTTCCTTAAGTGAGCCATGTAAGAATGCAGTCTTGACATTCATTTGATGCAGGATCCATCCTTGATTTGCAACAAGAGCAATTATGGATCATATAGTGGTGTATCGAGTAACTGGTGGAAATATCTCATCATAGTCAACTCCTCCCTTTTGAGAAATGCCACGAGCTACGAACCTTGCCTTATATTTTTCAGCACTTCCATTGGCTCCATGTTTAATCTTGTAGATCCATTTTGAAGTGACAATGACCTTGTCCTTGGGACTAGGCACCACTTTCCAGACATTGTTCTTCATGATAGATACATACTCCTCAGCCATAGTATCTTTCCATACTTGGTGGTTCACAACTTCCTTGAAAGTGTAAGGTTCGGTTTGAATGATAGTACTCATGGTAGCCAAATATCCTTGATACCTGGTGGGCTTCTCACTTTCCTGAAATGCCCCTCTTAGAGAAACATGGTTTTCAACATCTTGAAGTGTATCCCGGAGCCATAGTGGTCTTTTCTTTGAGTTTGATGGATCTAAAGGAGGTGGATCAAGTGGATCCATCAGGCCATCAACATTAGACATGTGCTCATCCATCAGAGGTTATTCTTGACTTTTAGTAGCATCATCATCCTTCCTTGTGATAGGGAGATCCCTAGCTTTTCCGAGGGCAGTGTCTTCATCAAAAGTGACACTACTCACTTCCACATCCCTTTGGCCAGGTACATAAATTCGATATGCCTTTGAATCTTCACTATATCCAAGAATTACACCTTTATTCTCAGAGGCTTCCAACTTGTTCCTTTTCTCTTTTGGTACATGAAAATATATAGGACAACCAAAGATTCTAAAATGAGCAACGTTAGGTTTCTTACCTGTGAAGACTTCTTCGGGTGTCTTGAAATCCAAGCTTTGATGAGGGATCCTATTTGAATGTACACAACAATGTTCGTAACTTCTCTCCATAAAACCTTTGGTAGATCTGGATCATAAATCATGGCACAAGTGGCTTCCATAATTGTTCATTTCTTCCTCTCGACAACTTCATTTTGTCGTGGATTATATGGCACAGTTGTCTCCATCTTAATACTTTTCTCTCTACAAAAGCCATTGAATTCATTAGATTCATACTATGTTCTTTTATCAGTTCTTAATGTCTTGATCTTCTTTCTTGTATGATTCTCCACCAAGGCTTTGAAAGAACGAAACCATCTAAATACTTCATCCTTCTTCTTTAGGAAATGAATCCAAGTTTTTCGTGAGAAGTTATCCGCAAATATCACATAGTATAAGTATCCTCCCAATGAAGTCATGAGCAAAGGACTAGCCATATTAGAATGGGCCAATTGAAGAATATGAGATGTCTTTCTCTCACTAGAAGGGAATGGTCCCTTTGTATGTTTTCTAGCTGCACAACCTTGACAAACTCCTTCATGATTCATATGAAACTTGGGCATCCCTGTAACCATCTTCCTTACGCCAAGTAAGACTTTGTAATGTAAGTGAGCAAATCTCTAGTGCCATAGCTCACATTGAATAGAGGTATCATTTTCCAAAGCTCCCAAAGGACTTCCACCAAATTGATAAAGACCATCAACCCTGAAACCAAGAGTAAAAGCGTCTTTAAAGTTCTTATTCCATGCACGTACCTTTCCATCAGTGAGAAACTGCAACATCTTCTAGGGGTATTAAAAAAGCATAAGGCAAGCTTGGTCTCCTAAGTTATGCAAGAAAGAAAGGTAACTCATTAAAGTAAAAGGCACACTAGAGGGGTGGAAAAAGTAGGTCGAGGAAAGGGGCAACTCATGCCTCCATGATTGCTCCCTGTTCTCATTACATTAATTAGAGATGTTTGACCCCCCCTCCAGCTGTTACCATGGCTATGACCATCTTCCTCGAAATCTTTGCCCATTCCATCATCATCATTATCACATGCACGTATGGATTGATGGGTCTGCCTGTGGAATGCCTTTACCTTGGGAGTTGGAAGCACTTAACAGGGTTGAAGGTATAATCATCCCTAACACAACTGTGGTAACTTGCTTACAAATCCTAAGCTAGAAAGACATTGGAAGGCAAGGTTTGTGTGAACTATTTTTGTGCCTCTAACATTGAATATGGTCTACTATGATACTTTTAATGTTTTTTTGTCCTTGAAGATGTTGATCTCACTTAATATTTAGGGTATGCTTTAGGTGGTTCATTACTCATGCAACAAAGGTCCTTTGAAGGAAGACTTGACACCTATTCGACACCGTTCTGAGGATGTTTTTCCCATTGTTGAGAGTAGATATGACCTTGTAGCCCCACCATTGCCCTCATGAGATGGACGTTGGGCTTTGATGTGACTCCACATGGTTGTATACCCCTTGCTACACCTCTAGATGGTGAACTATTATACCAGAAAGCCAAGGCATTGGCTTATTTGATGATGTGTCTAGATGGACCCAAGATGCCCCTAGGCTAGCCTTGACCTTGATTGATGGACGTTGCATTGTTCGAGAGCTCAGATGAGGATGGTGATCATTGAGATGACTTGGGAGGGCTAGTACATTATGCCTAGATGCCAACACTTCCCTCCGAGCATGCCACATCATCTCCACATGCCCTAAAAAGGGTGACTTGACCCTTTTTGGAGATGATGTCATGGTGGAGGAGGTATTATTTAGAGATATACACATGCACTTATATGATTTTCTTGGAGTAAGGAGCACTTCATGAACCACTTTATCACTTGCTTGATGAAGATTGCCCATTTTGGGAGGATGATGTCATCATGGAAAGCATTTATTCCCACACGTGTGTGATATTTTGATGTATTTATTATGTTTTAAAGTTATATTAAAGTTAGCATTTGACCTTTAGGCCTAGTTGAATGCTCAACCAAGCTTTTATAGCTTTTACTTGGAAAATTATGTCAAGTGACTTGGTTGCTTCCATATAAATAGAGGGAAGTCACTTTCATTTGGATCATCACACATTCATCTCACTTCTCTCTATCTTGAGAACTATGCTCTAGCTCTCTTGTATTTTTCTCCTTGTTGCTATGCATGAATGATGGAACGAATTGTCTTGGGAGAGATATTTTTGCATGAGAAGACTATCTTGGATTGATGAAGTGATCCTTGTTTAAATGGTGTAAAGTTTATTGTTGATTTTCTTCCATTTTGCAAGCAATTTTATCAAATTAGGGTTTCTGTTGTGCCATATTAAAAAGTGCAAAGTCTTTCACGAAATCTTGTTTCTATATGTTATGCAAAATTTGTCTTTAAAGAAAAAATCAAAGAAACTTGGTATATGCATCCCTTGATCTTAAATCTCCACTTTAAAGAAGTCGCTAGGGTTTCTAAGAGAGGATTCTTAGTCCTCCACTTGCTTCATACAAGTCCATATCTTTGAGCTCACTAATATTGATTCCATTGCCCAATTGAGAGAAGGCATTAGACAAGTTGATGGTGATCATCTTAATTTATCCCTTTTCCTCTTAATTAATGGTAACTAGGATTAGGTAGCCTAAATATTCATTTATAGCAGTTTTATGTCTATTTGTTGTTTCCCTCTTGGTAGGGATGCATTTAATAAATATTAAAAGGTAAAATCCTGCATTAATTGTATATTTTCACCCCAAAATTAGGGTTGACGTCTAGATATTATTGTTTTTATATCCATTTTCAACCATAACAACCTCATTGTTTACTTCACCCTTGCATTTCTCCTTGATAGCGTTTGCCCCTATGTTGATCTTATGATTTATAGGTTATTTCTCATGCTGTTATATGCCATTGTATGCCCTAAATCTGCAAATCATAAAAATTATGACTTATAATTGCTTTCTCATAAATCATAAAGGTCTTAGGAAAGTGTACTTGAACTTTTGCAACTCTTATCTCAACCTATCAAGGTTTATCTGGTACCTCTCTCTTTGATCATTAGGACTTATATCATCCTTGAGCCCTTGTTAGTTGAATATCTTGTCGATGATTTCTTTGGGGAAGCCTCCCTTGTGGGGATAACATACACCACTAAATAGTTGGAGTGAGGCCACTGAGGTGACAATGGTGGCTGATCTCTTTGTTGCCATAATACCTAGGTTGCCTAGTGAGGCTTTGCACTAGGCCTGCTAGATTTTGCGGTAAGTCTTCATGCATCCTATGGTCGTAATAGAACCAAAAAAGCCAAGTAGCTTATTTAGATGCCAATCTTCAAAATTTGTTTAACTTGGCATTTAGCACAAGCCCAGATTTGAGCCATCGATTCCCATCGGTGGGATTATACTTCATGATTCATTTAGAGTAATTTCACTTCCAATCTCTGCACCATGATATTGGACCAAGCACTCCCAATTTGAGGGAAAGGTCATTAGTGACCCATTCTTGGACCTGCTTGATTATAGGTTTACTTGATCTAGAAAGATGAAACTTTGCTTTCAGAGTAGCTCATGACATCTAGCTATGTGTGAATCCATCATCAAGATCTCCTACTTTGGCCATGCCATTCAAGTTGATCAATGTTTAGATGAGAACTAAAGAAATGTTTACCTTTATACTACACCAAAGGAGACCACCAAATGCAATGATCATTAAATGATAGGTTGTATGAAGTGAATCACCCTTCCAAGAAAGATGACGCTTAATAGCTTCCCATGCCTTCTATATACTCTAAGCCAAAAATTCCTTAGATTTGGATTTTGGTGAGGGTCAACAACAAAGTTGGGAAGTTGGGATTTCTCCAACATGTTTTCTCTAATGCCCCCTTCTGAGATACAATTGTGCAAGAGCACTCTCCAATTTTCGTGACAGTCCATGGTCTTGCTCACCCATTTTGTGCAGAGGCTTGGGCTTGATGGCATGACCCAATCATTCCCAAGCCATCATCCCATTCCTTTGAACTTCAACCAAACGCTCCATTATCCCACCCACTTGTTGTTTGCCAGCATTATCTTCTTTTGATCAACTATGGCATGGGGAATTTGGGTAAATTGTATGAAAAACAAGCCGGCACCATAACAATTTCTCGCATGTTAATGTCTCATGGCCTGTCATTAAATTTTTCAATTAACAAGAGCAGCAGTCAAGTTGAATATTAGGAAGCCTATTTTAACGTTGCATACTTGGTTGCAAAGGAGGCATAACTATATCCACTAAGATTGGCTTTTCAAAAAGATTAAGAAACTGCTGAAGTTCTGACGTTTTAGTTTTAGACAAATAACTGCTTTTGAAGATAAAAAGCCAGCTATTATATAAAGAAGGTTCGTCCCTGCAACCGAATACAAGCAATGCAATATAGGAACCCATTTCATTATCTACTAAGATTGGCTTTTCAAAAAGATTAAGAAACTGCTGAATCTTTGACGTTTTAACCGAATACAAACAATGCAATATAGGAACCCATTTCATTATCCACTAAGATTGGCTTTTCAAAAAGATTAAGAAACTGCTGAATCTTTGACGTTTTATTTTTAGACAAATAACTGCTTTTGAAGATAAAAAACCAGCTATCATATAAAGAAGGATCGTCCCTGCAACCGAATACAAGCAGTGCAATATAGGAACCCATTTCATAAGACATATTTCATTATTTTTCACACTAAAGCTATTTATAATTTTCTTAAAGTTTGAGTTTATATGTCCATTCTTTTGTTAGTGGTTGAACCTCCCTTGAATATTAGTAATGCATCATCGTGAAATAATGCCTGTAGATCATTTGCAGACCACTGATCTTCCATTATTGTGTTACTATTTTGTTGTAACTTGTGTATTATAGCATTTCGTTTTTTTTAAGCAGAACATTCGGTAGCATCTGAGTTCATGTCCCTTAGCAATTTGAGATGAAAACAATTGATGATTTCCAGAATCCCAATGCAGTTGTGTTCCATTTCTTTTGTGATTTACTTGCTGGTGATTTTGTCCTTAGTAGGAATGTAGAAAAGCCACTTAATATAGCTTTCATTGGATTCAATATACAGCTAGGGAGAAAGCCATGGTGGTTAATTTGGAGTTTATAAAGGCCATTGTTACTGCTGAAGAGGTATTCGTGCTTGATCCTTTGGACCAGGCTGTTCTTACATTTGTCGATGAACTTAGGCAACAACTTCTTCTCAAAAGCCCATCAAGAATTCAGGAAAGCCATCATACAGATCAGCAGGAAAGACATGGCATCTCTGCTGAAACCTCACCTGGACAGTGGCTATTGGACCCAGAAACAGAAGAAGGGCTGCAATGCGAGCTTCCATTCGAATTCCGTGTGTTGGAAATAGCTTTGGAGGTGAGTTGCACGTACCTGGACTCAGATGTTGCAGCGCTTGAACGAGAGGCTTATCCTGCAGTGGATAAACTTACCAAAAAAGTCAGCACCAAAAACCTTGAGCATGTGCGGAGCCTAAAAAGAAATCTTACATCTCTCCTTGCACGGGTTCAGAAGGTAGTCTTGAAAGTTTTGATTGTTTTTTACTGTTGTATGAGATTCATTGCTTTTATATGCACATGTGGAAATAATTACTCTGTTAACCTGGGGAGATCCATTACGTTTTTCACAGTTGTCTGCTTGGTATGAGATTCATAGTGAAGATGAAACAGAAGCTAAGAAATCAATAAACAAACATAGATCAAAGTACAAGACTTCAGGGTCATGGGAGTGAGATCGGTGTGCATTGCATCTTCCTGCACTAGTCAGAGGACAATGGGTGGAGCTGGCACACTGCTGAAATATTGTTAACCTAAATGTTTCTTCATTATTTATTGTATAATGTTGAATTATATAATGTGGTTTCCATCATAGGCTAACCTCGTTTCGATTGTAATTGTGTCATATATATAGATGTGTGTTATTTTTGAAGATTTCCCATGATAGGTTTTCACCAAAGAAAAATTCTTGAATAAAGCTCTATATATTTTTATACTCGACTTATCTGTTCATTTTGAACAGGTGAGGGATGAATTGGAAGATCTTCTAAATAACGATCGAGAGATGGCTGAATTATATTTAACTCGGAAGTATCATCAAAGTCAGCAATTGGAAGCCTCAATAGCAAGTGAAAGATACGGTGCTCGAGCTATTGCAACTTCGTCTCGCATAAACTCTCACCGATTTAGCATTGTTGTTACTGTTGCTGGAGATGATAATGATGTTGAAGATCTTGAGATGCTACTAGAGGCCTATTTCATGCAAATTGATGGAACTCGCAATAAGATATTGTCGGTAAGTATTTTCCCTTTGTCCAAATGCGTGTGATAAATTTTAAGTACTCTTGGTTTTTTTGCAGTGAGAGAAAAGTTTTATGACTAGTCTGTACTCGATAGAATGCTTTTTTTAGAATGTTTAGGTTGTTTTTAATACTTTTCTCTTTTTGGTCCGCTTGGTCCACAGGGACACAGCGATTTGAACCTTAAATGTCATTTAGATTTGAACCTTAAATGTCTTAAATGTCATTTTTTACATAAGGCAATCGTCAATTGAACTAGTCCATAGGTTGTTTTGTTTGATTTGTAATGTTGTTTTGTTTGATTTGTAATGTTGCTTTTTTATATTTGCGATTTGATTATTTCAATTGAACTACTGCATAGGTTGTTTTGTTTGCTTTTTTATATTTGAGATTGATTATTTTTTAGTGCCAGAGCAAAAAAATCTTAAAGATACAACACAACTCGTTGGTTTTGTAACTGTAAGAGTTGAAGGACTTTATCTCAAGGATGTTTGTATGCTCCACATAAGTCGCAGAGAATACAAAAATGAGAAACGAGTGTGTAGTGCGTCTAAGAAATTGGGGAAATGACATGTTAGGAACTATAGACAGTATATATAATCAGTTTTGAAGATGGGCACGTCCTTCATATAACGGAGGTTGAGAATCACGTCTCATGTTAAACATTGGCCCTATAAATTTGACCCCGTTTTATGCATAGACAACTGGTTTGGACCTCCTATACCCTTTTTGGGCTCTTTCGTTTTATTCAAAGTGCTCGGTTTTAGTGAGGTGAGATGTCGATACTTTATTGTCACATAAGAAAGCTAAAGATTCCTGCTGCCTATACGATCTCTCCAGCGTGGAAGATAAAAGGGCTTTGGGAAATAGACAAATAAAAAGGTTCTCTGATTCAACCATCAGCGTGGGCTAAAAGGTTATCTCTAATTCAACCATCAGTGTGGGCTAAAAGGTTTATGTGCGATCTAAAGAATGCATTTTTCTTGTTTTGAAGTCTCACAAGAAATGCATACACATCCTAGCTAAGTCACCTGGTATCTCAGCTAAGTTACCTGGTTTGAGTTTGTGTTTGAATTCCATAAAATGGTTTTGGGAAATAGATAGATAAAAAGGTTATCTGTAAGGCAACCATCGTGTGGACAGCCGTCAGATGTTCCTAAAAAGGTTTAAGGTTTATGTACAATCTAAAGAATGCATTTTCCTTGATGTAAGGTCTTGCAAAGAATGCATGTACATGAGTCACCTTGTTTGATTGTGTTTGAATTCTGTAAAACGGTTTTGGAAAATAGATAGATGAAAAAGTTAATTGTAAGGCAACCGTGAGTGCGGACAACTGTAAGATGTACGATCTCAAGACTGCATTTCTCTGGTTTATGAACTCTCACAAGGAATGCATATGTATCCGGCTAGATCATGTCGTTTGAATTTGTGTTAGAATTTGATGATCGTGAAGTTTAACAGAGACTCAAATAATTGGCTAACTTTTTATGAAGTAATCAAAATATTTCAATTTTTGTTAGAATTAGTATAAGATAATTTTATAAATATAAAATTTAAATTAATAACATTTATAAATTAATTTTATATAAAAATTATATAAAATAAAAATAACATAAAAATAAAATTAATAATGTGAAAACATTTTTATTTAGTTAAAAAAAATAAAATAATGATATTCATGTGGAATATAGACTATTTAAAGGGGGGAATTAAACCTGTTTAGATCCATCTTAACTTTGGAGGTATAAAGGGCCGAGAGGGATCAAATCTCCTCAGATGCAATCCTCTTATCTACCAAATGCCAAGAGGGATCAAATCTCCTAAGATGCAACCTTTTTCAGAGTGAAAAGAGATTTGATCCCTCTCGGAGCTTGGTAGATCTCGAATTAAGATGGATCTAGGTTGGTTTATTTATAAATATATTATAACTTATGTATTATTATTGGACCGAGAGACATTCTCTAGCTTAGTATGGAAGAGATATTATAATGTCTTGTCATGTTATTTAAATATTTTGACTTGCTCAAATTAAATAAAAATAAAATAAAATTAACCATTAAAATAAAATTGAGGTAAAATAGTCAATTTATCGTTGACGATTTTTGTGCTCTAGTTTGTGCATTTAGTAGATCTAGAATTAAAATGGATCTAGATTGATACCTAAATTATAATTCTAAATATATAAATTATTTAAATTATGTTTATGGGCTGTAAATCATTACTCTAAGCCTGGGCCTCAAGTTTGCCATAAAACTGTTTTTGCTTGGCTAAGAGCTTGTCTTCCTCGGACGTAAGGAGTCATCTAGCAAGAGTAAAAGCTTGCCTCTTTATGGACCACCAGGGGGTTATTCCAGATAGCCTAGTTTTCCTTGAATAACGGTGATGAGTCAGCCTACATTCACGATTAGCAGTTAGAGATGGTTGTCCTCAGTGCTGATTTGACAACTAAATTATGATAGGTTTTTCCACCTATAAAAAAAAATCCCAAAAAAATTATGATGAAAAATACATGAAATAAAAGACTTAGATTCGTGGGGTGTCGAATGAAGGTCATCACAATCCTTCCAGCTGTGAATGAAGGAAAGTCGACAATCAACCCTTCACCGATGTATGGAGAGACTATTCAACGACCTCTCCAGCAATTCATGCGCATAAGATAAACATCCAGCAAAGTGACATATAACTTTGCTTAGATTTGGTTCATCAGGGTGGTTCTCTCAATCTTAGATCCTTGAAAGTTGAATGATCTGACTATTTGATTTGTAAGTTTGTGCTATCATGACTGCATGTGGATGGTTATCTCAATCTTAAATTATTACGAATGTGAATGATTTGACTGTCTAGGAAATTTATTCAATCATTACTACATGTAGAAAAATACCTTACTAGTGATCGCTAAGCAGTATAATTTTTAAAATAAACCTCCATTAAAGTGGTAGGCGTGATTTATCATGATGATTCTCTCATTTCTTAGACCCTTGAGAATTTGCATGTTGCATGGTTTGACTCATGTGTTGGAAGCTAATTCTATCATGAATATATGTATAAAAGTTGCCCACTAGTAAGTAAAACTTTGTATCATGAATATATATGTATAAAAGTTGCCCACCAGTAAGTAAAACTTTGTTAGGACAGTAAAGTTATAGTACGTGTTTCTCTAACAGGTGTAAGTATATATTTCGCAGTAAAGTATATTTTAACAATGTCTCATAGTGTTTGAGAAATTTCACGTTGATCATGTGTATATATAATTATGAGAAATAGTTATTATAATTGTATTAAAAGAAGTGCATTTTACAATACTATATATATATTTATGTGCGCAATATAATGTTAATATAATATAAATGAGAAATTTCACGTTGATCATGTGTATATATAATTATGAGAAATAGTTATTATAATGGTATTAAAAGAAGTGCATTTTACAAGACTATATATATATATTTATGTGCGCAATATAATGTTAATATAATATAAATTAATTAAATATAATAGTTAAAAAATAAATTACAAAAAAGATTAGGTAAAGCTATTTTAATATATTAATATTATTATTGGTGATAATGATGATGATAGTAATTAACATTTATTAAAATTAATATGGTTTATTGTAATTTAAGAAAGTAAGAGATTATTTGAGTTGTTTTTCATTTTATTTTATGATTGAATATAGTTTTGTTGATTTAACAAGTTAAGAAGGTTGGTAGTGTGTCAAATTTTTGAAAATTAGAATGGATGTGAATAAGAGTTATGCAATCCAACATAAAGTGCTTTTCATCTTCAACCCTCTTAGTATTGTAAAGGTGATAGACACTTTCATCCCAAGTTGTTCTGGGAATGACCAACACCCAATTTCACTTTGAAGCTCATGAGAATTAGTTCTTATCTTGGCAATGTTCATTTTCTTCTTAGCACTGATCAAGACAGAAAGATAATTCTAGTTTTTGAGATTGGGGTTGCTCACATCCTTATAATACTTTAGCTTCATTTTTCTATGTTGCACTAAGCCTGTAAGAAGAACAAGCTTTACTATATTATGCACAGTCCTTAAACTTGCCAATTTTGAAAATTTTTGAACAATTTAAAAAAGGGTTGAATGACATTCCATTATTGGTCACTAGACATGAGCAAAATGCAATTTAGCTTTAAGAAACTTAATTTGCAGTATGGTCCATGAGATAGAGAACTATCTCTATAACAATTTTTCTTCCTTGTATTTCTTGTTAATGATGATTACGTTAAAATGTAGAAGGCATTCCTTTCGTAACAGGTATTGCGGGCATTTACAGTGGTGTTGAAAACAACTATAAAATACTTTGGGTTTTTAAAGAAATTAGATTCATATTTTAGATTAAGAAGGTGATTGAATAGGAATTTATTCAAACATTTGATACCTAATTTATGTCACTACTATCTTATTGTTTTCACAATGCTTGAGGTTGGGATGTTGGAAGCATTGGACTTGAGTAACTCTTGGAAACCCATGTACAATATGTAAAATTTGCGATAACTTGAAAAATGAGAAGGACAAGAGCAATAAACGCAAGGATAATCCCTCTGAAATGTTGCATTTCCTGTTTTCTTGTCATGGAGGCTTTGCTTGCACTAAAAATACAATGTCTAAATCATTAGAAACCCTTCATACAAAATCCATGTTTTGGATTGCAACTTGTACAACAAATTTAGATTTAATAAAATACAAAAATAATGGATGGGAAAAATGATCATATTATCCAATCATTAATGTCCATGCTTGCCAAAACTGAAGATATATGCCCAAATTATCCTTTAAATATGTTTGAAACATTTTGGGGATGACCAACAAGTTCTCGAGTCCCTGATGAACTCCCTAGCAATTTGGGGATGTTGCCTAAATGTCCACAAGTAATTGGAACATAGAAAACTAGGGTATGTCAATTTTTTTTTTTTTTTTCTTTGTTGTTGGGGGGGGGGTACGAGTTCCAATACATATACATATCAACCCTATTAAGCCTCAAGGAATAGTTAGGTTGGTTTGACCCTTTTTGCTTAGGTTTGATACATAGGAAGGTTGCAAGATTTATTATCAAGACCTGTGGGGTTAATAACCATTATTATAGCTAGAGGTTAATATTTTTGTTCATTTGGAGAACTAGGGAAGAAGGGGAATCCATGGGGAACTAGCAGGATACCATCTTTCTCACTCTCATTTCTTAATATGTATGATGGTAAGGGGAATTTATTCCTTTACAAATAAATAAAAAAAATATAAATAAAAGTAGAAACAATGGAGAGCTATCTTAATCCTTGATCTATCAAGCTTCGAGATGGATCAAATCTCTAGAAGTGCAATGTTTCCATCAATTATTTTCTCTCTTAAAAACATTTTCACTTTCAAATATTTGATCCTTCTTGGTGCATGATAAATCTAAGTTAAATAGATTTTTTCTAGAGAAAATGACCCATAATTTCATTCATAAAAAATGAGTGAACTTATATGTTGTATATAAACTTCGATAGTGTATTCCAATAATTCCCATTATTGATATTTGTGAAGCATATAGGGGAAGACACTGTCTAAAGGGATAAAGTCCTTACAATTTTTCAAACAATTCAAAAACTAGAAATTTTGAGCTTACAACATATAAATAGTGAGAGAACCTGTTCATGTGCAAGAGAAAACTATCAATACAAGCACTACACAAATAATTGTCTTGAGCATATAAGAGGTTGACCATATGCCAAAAAACGAACTCTATCCCATGCATAAACTAACCATGTGCACATCCTCATAGGATAATAAAAACTAGCACTGCCTTAACGGTATCCCTGTTTTGCCCAACCAGAAATCTCTCATATGTGAAAATTACATAATATGTCCAAGGAATGGACCTGTAAGAAACTGTATGTGCTTTATCTATTCTGTAGCATGAAACAAAAACCAACACACAAAAATACTAGGAAACAATGTGGAGATTTCCCTTAAACTGCAACTATAGATCTAAAATTGTCCGTGAAGGGTTGGTGGAAGACCTTAAAAAACTGATCATTTATCTATTTTGTTACATTCCAAACATCCTTCTCCATATGTAAACCCTTTTTTGATAAGAGGTCATCCATATGGTTCCTTTCCTTATAGACATGTGAGCATGAAAAAGACATAAATGTATCAGTGATTCTCATAATCTCCTTAAGAATAAGAAGTAGAAGAATGTTCATGCATGAGATAATTTTGTTAATCCAATTAATAAAAAGCATAGAATCCCCAAAAATATGAATGCGAGTGCATCCCTTTTCAAATGCAAACAAAAGAAAAAATTTACATGCTAGAAGTTACGCTTTATTATTAGTCCTAGAGCCCAAACCCATTTTGACATTGAACCTATGCTATGTAGAAAGGTACAAAATAAATCATCCACCACAATTATGTACATTGTTAAAAGAGCTCCCATCAAAGTAAGCCCACGACTTTGATGTGTTAATACATTCAGGAATAATCACTTTAGGTGACACATTTTCTTTATCTTGTGGGTAGTGGCTAAGGATAGCAAAAATCCCATTTGCAATATGATTGGGGACATATATATTATCCTGAAATATCATTTTATTTCTAGCCAACCATACCCCCAGAGAGGCAGAGCTTTGAAAGGTCGACAATAAGGATTGGAATGTCATAAAAGCCACACATCTTCTAGATCCCTCCCTTCCCCCAATATTGAGTGTCCCAAAGCAGCTCTACAAATATTCCATACTTGAATAAAGAAAGGACATGCCATGAATATGTTCTCAACACTTTCCCCCTCCTTTTGACATAAAGTGCACCAGCTCGGCCCTATCATGAACCTTCTTTGTAGGGCATCCCATGTAGGTACCTTTTTTGACATTAGATACCACATAAAATGTTTAAAATTTAGGAGGACATTTTGCTTTCCATGTTGACTTCCACCACCATTTTTGCACCACCTCCACCCTGTCCCCCAATAGGAAAGGGTAGCCTAGCTTTGGAGAATCGGATCCATAAGGGGAAATGCTCCAAATGAGTTCATTAGGCCTGCCAATAATCATGATGTGCCCATAAAAAATGGCTTGAAGACAATCCTGCCATAAACCCTGATAAGCACCTACAAAACCTAGAGCCTTAGCAGAGAGCCATCCTTGCCTCTAGATGAAAGTAGAATCATGGTCAACAATACGATCAAGTTTAAAAATACCTCTATCTTTGAGCATATGAATAAGATCCTATGGCAAAAGATGTCTCATACCAGAACCGAGCTAAGGATCAATGCCAAGTTGAACCCTGTCCCCTGAGCCCACCCTTCAAGCCAAACCATTGCCAAGGATATCAAATGTATTGATTATAGCCCTCCAAATACCATAAATGTTTGATCTGGGCTTGTCTGACTTTCTAATCTAGTCTTCTAGAGTACTAGGAGCAATATACTTATGAAAGACCAGAGTCATCCATAAACTATGAGTAGAAATCAATTTCCACCCACATTTTTCTGCCAAGGCTTTTGAGAAAAGAAATACGTTTTTTAGGCCCCAACATACCGAGGATTTTGGAAGAGAAATAGTTTCCCATTTTACTTATGGCAAAGCCCCAGACTCCTTTTTCCCCGCCCATATAAAGTTGGAGCAAGTTTCCAAATTTTCTCCAAAACACATTTACAAATCCATGCCAATGATGCCTAATAAATCGTGATAGCTTCCAACATAGATTTTATGAGGACCAAACGACCTACACGAGACAACCATCTATGAAACCAATTGATCAAATGCTTTAGCTATGAGTTAAAACCAATCTTCTTTACTGTAATAATTTGGATTCAATTGAAAGCCCAAATATTTTAGACCATTCATTGTTAAGCCTCATAAGGGAGAACCTGAGAGATATGGCGTATCTCCATTTCCAAGAGGTTATGGTCGGAAATAGTAGATTTTAGGGAATTGATAGACATTCCTGTGACTTGACCGAAGAGAGAGAAAATATCCGCAAGTACACAAATCTCCCTTGCATCATCGATACAAAATATAAGAATGCCATTAACAAAAAAAAGGTGAGCGATGGCCAATGACCTTGTGATAAGAAAACCATGGAAAGATCCCCTCCTTTTCACCTCATTCAAGAGACCACTGAGACATTCTGCCACCAAAAGGAAAAGAAGAGGTGACAAAGGGAAACCTTGATGCAACCCCCTTTGAACATGGAAAAAAGGGGAAGCTGCTCCATTTATAAGAACCACAAAATAGACAAATTGTAAGCAACCCATTACCCAGTTGATGAAATTTAGACTAAAACCCAAATGGTTGAAGAGAAGCCAAACAAAAATCTAGTTTACTCCATCTTAAGATTTGGATAAATTGATTTTTATAATTGCCCCTTTCAGATGCTGAGTTTTAATGTTGTGCAAGCCCTCCTATGCCACCCTAATTGCTTCATGAATTTCTCTCCCTTCCAAGAAGGAAAATTGTTCCAGGGATATATGTCTAGAAAAAATGGGTTTCAACCTATTCATAATGATCTTAGCGATAATCTTGTAAATGGAATTACATAGGGAGATAGGACGAAAATTATAAAGAGAGAGGCTAGCTATATTTGGGAAAGAAAAAAGGAAGTAGATTTAAAAGTCAGGTGAATGTGTCCCTCCCTTATTGATTCTCCAATCACCCACAATAGGTTGGGGCCCAAGGTCTCCAAAGGCTCCAGAAAAAATTCAACGCCCTAGCCATTTGGCCTAGGGATCTTATCTCTTTGAAAACTATGCAACATCGATTTGAACTCCTACCTGAAACCTCCTCCATTATTTCCATATTTCCCTTTCGTGTGCCATATGGGGAAGAACTGAGCAACTTGAATAACTTCAGCTATAGAGGTTCCCATAAGAGCTCTAAATAGATTTTCAAAATGACTTATGCTTAGATTTTCCAATTCATCAGAAGAAGATACATCGTTTCCATTATCATCCTTTAAACACCACATAGTATTAACCATTTTCTGCCCCTTTGCGAAAGCTTGAAAAATTTAGTGTTTTCAGCACCACATTTTAACTAGATGGCTTGACTTTTTTGGTGTCATGTTTCCTTCCTGATTGAAAGGACTGTCTTCCTCTTTTCAATATTCCTACAAGTCTTGCAGGCTTCCTAGGAAGAGAATACTTCCCCTTCCAAGTTTGAAATGTCTTGAATCTATTGTTCAATGTCCACTAACTCTTGTTCTTCCAAAAATTTCTTCCTTTTCGCCCAATCTTTTTGTCTTCTATTTAATATTTTTAAGGTTTTGAACAAAAAAGGCAACCGCTGATGAGTCCTCAAATGGGGAGTATGGCATCTAATGGGACTTTACAATTTTAAGAATTCCTCATCCTTGAGCTAAGACAAGTTCATCTTAAAAGGGTTGGGATGTTTCATTGGTGCCTCTCTAATATGCAAGAATATCGGGGGGGGGGGGGGTGTGATTTGAAATGCCTACCACACGAATCCATTGATTCATCATGGGAATGGATTCCACTAAACCCTGTTCAATAAGGAAATGGTAAATCCTTTTTGTGATCTGATCCTCCCTATAATGACGATTCCTCCAAGTTGGAATGATTTTCCTAGGCTTCACGTCCACCAACTTGCATTGCTCCAATCTACTTCTAAAGAAGTTGGCTAAAGGGTTTGGATGAGCCTGACCCAAAGAGAAATTTAGATAAACACCAATGATAATGTTGTTAGATTGCGGAAGGGATTTTCTTAGGAGATAATCCCAAAATTCCTTGTGGTTTTGAGATGGGCCATAAATATTTATCATCATGAAGACCTGACCCATAAACTGATAAGAGACCTCGATCCCCACAATAGATTCCACACTCCAAAAATTTGTAACTCTGATATGATGAGGTCTCCTACTATAACAAAGCTTCCTGAATGACCTTGAGGGTCCAAGGCCATAAATTTCCAACCCCTCAATAAATATTCAAGACACAAAGATATGTAGTTATCGCAACCCAAAGTCTCTTGAAGCATGATGATATCTAGATCATTTAATTCAATCAGTCTGTGAAGAGCTTGTTTTTTGAGGGGACAAGATGAACCCCTACAATTCAAAGGCATAATTTTCATAGAGGAAAACCTTTTGAGGTTGGGCTTGCTTTAAGGGCCCCCTTGATAAACTGTTTTTGTCAGCTACAAGGTTTGCATGGGCTTTCTCTTTGGCTAAAGAAAGATAAGACTTTCTTACCCTACCATGACCATCCAAAGGGGCAAGGGTAAGATGACCTAGACCGAACAAACCATCCTTTCAAGGAACCACCAACCGAGATCGAAGGTTGTATCAAACATCTTTTCAGTCTTGGCTATTAGAAAGGGATGAAGCAAAGGTAGAGGAGGGTGAAGAAATATCATCTAGAGCAAAAGGACATGCACACATAGTATGGACCAGGGAAGGATAAGTAAACCAGATAGGACAAACAAAGAAAGATGCTAAAGGGCCCTCAGATACTATAAAGGAAACAAACATATACATAGTAGACAAACAATCATCAAGTAGAAGCAAGTTAGATATAGGAAGGGTGTAGTATACCTAGGAGGGATAATATGGGGTACAAAGGGAGGTACCCAAGGGAAGAATGTAATAATGGGATGGGCCATAGTAATAAATAAGGTGGTTAACCTGTATCATGTAAGGGACCACAAGTAGTTAGCAATAATGTAATAAGCCCATGGTATTAGATGGTTGGTATTGAGGGAACCATGGTAATGACCCATGGTATTGTATGCATGAGGCCTATATAGAGGCTAGAGACTCCCCATTGAGAGATGTGAAGGAATATTGTATGAACAGACATATGGCTTGTGGAGTGTTCTCCTTCCTTAAGGAGTGAATGTATGGTGTTGCCCTACCGTAAGGGTTTGATTAATAAAGTGAAGCATTTCTATATTCAGATCTTGTCATTTCTTGGGTTTATTTCTATTATCATATATTTCTGGGTTAGATCTATAACAAGTGGTATCAGAGCACTTTCTTGGACAAAGTGGAGATTTTTTTTTGCAGGAATTTTTTGGGGCAGTGAGTTTTCAGATCAGATTTGTATGTTTTGGTGAAAAATATGCAGAATCTAATTGCAGATCTGAGTTGTTGGCAAAAAATACCAAATTTGAAAAAAAATAGTGGAATCGGAGTCCGGATGAGGGAGATATTGCTGATTTAAAAATCAGTTGGGTTGCAGACATTTTTTGGGGCGGCGAGTTTGCGGAGAAGATTTGTGTATTCTGGTGCAAAATCTACAGAATCTAATTGCAGATTTGGATTGTCTATGAAAAAATACCCAAGTTCAAAAAAAAATTAGTCGAATCGGAGTCCGGATGAGGGAGATATCGCTGATTTAAAATCAACGTTTTTTTCAGAAATTTTTTGTGACGGCGGGACAATTGCAGCGCGGATTTGAAATTCCAGTGTCTAGATCGAGATTTGTATCACATGAGAAGACGCAGAATGGTTGTTCCATTTATGAAAACAGATCATAATAGAGATTCTGAGCAATATTGATGGAATTGTGGCCATTTCAAATTTTCACCAAGTAAGCGCTTTGTTTTCAAAACCCTCTTCATGGTGGTTCTATGTTTTACAGGAAAAGATAATGGTCGTACTATTGAAGAATTCATAAAAAATCAAAAGTCATTATGGGAAAAACAGTGGAAACTTTTCGTTGCGACTAATATGGAAGATGAGGTTGCCAAATGGTTTAGATCAGTTGAGAGCAAGAAGTTGTACAACCTTTCAGATGAAAAATTTGAAAACTTATTTTTAGACAGATGGTCTCATGCTAGAAAACAAGATAATGAAAAACATGTGGGGTTATTTCCTACTGGTATCTCCTTATTGCAGGTTCATGGAATGATTCAGAAGGAGAAGATCATTTTGTCTATAAATCCTAGTTGCAAGAAGAATCTTATAAATGTCAATTTGGCAAAAAAATTGCACGTCCCAGCAAAACAAATGGAGCACACATAGGAGGTGCAAGTTTATAAAGATTTGAAGATTCCTATGGACAAGTATGTATTGCATTCTAATTTTTATGCTTAAGATATGGCTAATGTGGATGTTGTTTTGGGATACCCTTGGATGGAATCGATGGGTACTATCAATATTAATGTGCAGAAGAAATTCTTGAAGCTCTAGTATAAAAAGAAGAAAATTACATTACAGGATATTTCCATTAATAAACATGTAGAGTCCACGGAGGTTGAAGCAGAAGATGTTCCAGAGACTGACATATTAGGTGATGAGCTATTGATAGTCGACAACCAAACACAAATGTCAAACCAGGTACCAAAAAAACAGGTAGAGTCCAAGGAGGCTGAAGCAGATGTAGAAATTTATGTTTTCCCACCCCGGTTTTCAGTTTCACCTTATTTCTCCCATGTAGTTAAATGCCTTTTCCCATAACCATACATTTAACAAGCTGAAAAAATAAATATTGCTGAAAACACAAATTCTGGAAATTTTACAGAATGCTGGAAATTGCAGAAATAAAAATCAGCAGTAATAAACAACCATTAAAACATATTTAAACACTGAGATTTTTGGTCAATGTGACCCTGGAAAAACCCCCTACAACTCTTGGGGAAAACCAGTTTGAGAGCTTTTCTTTATTTCTGAAAATTGCCTTTTTACAGTGAGAAATATTCAGCAAACAAATTTACAACTTATCTCTTTTCCCATGCCTCACAGCAAACTGGAAATTATAGCAAACAGGACAGCAATAAATGCTGTACGGCCTCCTCGATTTTTGTGCCCACTTTCAACATTAAATGCTGCTGTATGGTCCTCGTTTTGCGTGCAGAAAAACCAGCAAACTGCTCCTCGATTTTTGTGCAAACCACTCCTCGAAAATCGTGCCAAAATCTGCCTTTCACTGTGTGCTGAATCAGCTGTACAAATCTGCTCAACTGCTGCCTTGGAATGTGTGCCAAGCTGCTGTCTCCTTCTCCTCCCTGTCTAGAAATCTTCCTTGCTCTCTTGCTCTCTTTCTCCCAATCTGCTCATGAAAGAATGAATGACCTTTTCCTCCTTTAATCTAACCCCAAGTGACTTTTGGGTGATCCAAGTGACTTTTGGGTGATCCCTAAATCCAATGGCTGAAATAGATTGAGATCTAAAGTTGAGATTAAATGCTCATTTAAATCTCACTTTTTATTTTTTAATTCACCCCACTTTAATAAAGACCCACTTAGTCATTTATTTCCAAAGTCACTTTTCCTTTCTAATTTTTCATTGACTTTATAAAAGTCACTTTAAAATTAGACTTAGTAACTTTATCACTTAAAGTCACTTTTAAATTAGATTTAACTTTATAAAAAAAATTACAAAGTCATTTTAGGAGAAAAATTAAATTCTTTTGGACACTTTTCCCTAGGCCAAAGATCAAAGCCTTAAGGAACCACCTGTCCTCCGGTACCAAATTTCAACACTCCCTCTTACCGAGGAAGGTGTTCTTCACCACACCCATCTTGTCTCTGAAGTAGACATGCTTGCCCCGTGGTAAGGCTTTGGTAAGAAGATCTGCAACCTGCTCATCAGTGGAAATATACTCAAGCTTCACAGCTCCCTTCTGAACATAGTCTCTGATGAAATGATATCTGATCCCGATATGCTTTGACCTGTCATGAAAAACTGGATTCTCCGTGAGTTTAATGCAACTCTGATTATCACAGTAAATCACTGAAGGTCTCAACGGCTGACCAAATAAGCCAAACAACATCTTGCGAAGCCAGATAGCCTCACAACTAGCTAGATTGGCTGCCATATACTTTGCTTCCGCTGAACTCAGTGCTACTGACTGCTGCTTCCGGCTGAACCATGACACTACTGCTGAACCCAACCCAGAACAACACCATGAAGTGCTCTTCCTATCAGAAGCACAACCTGCCCAATCAGAATCAGTGTATCCTGCCAATCTCACTCCATCTCCCTGCTTGTAGTCCAGACCATAATCCACTGTCCCCTGCAAGTACCGCAAAATGTGTTTTGCAACCACCCAGTGAACCTTCCTAGGCTCACACATAAACTGACTCATCGTGTTGACTGCAAAACAGATATCTGGTCTAGTGTTGACCAAATACATCAAGGAACCAATCAGCTGCCTGTACAATGTGGGATCCACCAACTCGGAATCCAAAGCATGAAGCTTCTTCCAGTTGGTGATCATCGGTGTCGACATGGGTCTACAATCCTCCATGTGGAATCTGCTAAGGATGTCCACAATATACTTCCCCTGCCCTAGGAAGAAATGCCCCTCCTCCTGCCACACCTCCAAGCCCAAAAAGTAATGCATCAAGCCGATGTCCTTCATCTCAAACGCAAGATATCTCTTGCAGTGCTCTATGAGTCTCTCTGCACCTGTAATGACCAAGTCATCCACATACAGCACCAGAATGAGAGGCTCCTCACCAATCACAATAAAGTAAAGGTTCGGATCTGCCTCACTCTTTGTGAAACCCATCCCCTGCAAATATGTATATATCCTGGAGTACCAAGCTCTGGGAGCTTGCTTCAGGCCATAAAGGGCATTCTTCAGTCTGCACACATGGGACTCCTTCCCATGCACCTCAAAGCCCTGTGGCTGCTCAATGTACACCTCCTCCTGTATGAAGCCATTGAGAAATGCGGTCTTCACATCCATCTGGTGGATCTTCCAACCCATCTCTGCTGCTATCGATATAATGGAGCGGATCGAAGTATATCGAACCATGGGAGCGAAGGTCTCCTCATAATCAACTCCCTCTACCTGGGAGAACCCTCTAGCCACAAACCTTGCTTTGAATTTCTCAATGCTACCATCTGCAGCATGCTTTACCTTGTAAAGCCATCTGGAAGTAACCACGGATTTGCCCTCAGGCCTCGGCACCACCTCCCAAACATCATTCTTCATGATAGAAGAATACTCCTCCTGCATGGCCTCTCTCCAGACCTGCTGGCTAGCTGCCTCCTCATAGCTAGAAGGCTCAGAGTTAAGGATGCTGGTAACCATCACCATATAGCTACAAAACCTCTCAGGTGGTCTACTCTCTCTGACCGGCCTCTTCGGCTCAGCAACAGATGTGGCATCTCTCAAGGTGTCCTGAAGCCACTTGGGCTTTCTCTTCCCTGAGCATGCTTCTCCCATAGGAGAATGAAACTCCTCCTCCTCATCACCATCAGTAGCCTAAACTCCTGACTGTCTGTCTGCTGTCCTCCTGCCTGCACCTGAACCTGTAGAAGCTGAGGTACCGTGTGAACTTTCCATCAGTGGACTCCCTAGTGAACTGCTCTGTATGCTGCCCGGAGCACCACCCCTCTGGCTCGGCGAGCCACTGCTCACTGACGGACCTGACATCCTCATAGATGTACCTCCGGATCCTCCTGATCCCTGCCCACTGGATCCCTGCGACTGACTCAACTGCTGCTGAGGGTCTGGCTGATCCAGATACTCTAACTCCCATGACCTCCTAAAGGCCCTGTCCTCCTCGAACTTCACATCCCGTCTGACAACAACTCTCTTCTGTGCAGGAATGTAAATCCGAAAGGCTTTTGAGGTCTCACTGTAGCCCACAAAGATACCCTTCTCTGCGGTGGGCTCTAGTTTGGTCCTCTTCTCCTTGGGTATATAGGAGTATGTAATGCATCCAAAGATATGAAGATGACCAATATCAGGCTTCTTCCCAGAGAAAGCATCCTCCGGAGTCATGTGCCCCAAGGCACGATGCGGACTCCTGTTCTGCAAGTAAACAGCTATGTTGCAGGCCTCTGCCCACAAGAACAATGGCAACCCCTGATCATGTAACATGGCTTTGGCAGCCCCTATGATGGATCTGTTCTTCCTCTCCGCAACTCCGTTCTGTTGGGGGTTGTAAGGAACAATGAACTCCCTCCTAATGCCTGCCTCCGCACAATAGTCAACAAACTCTCCAAGGGTGTACTCTCCTCCATTGTCCGACCTCAGGGACTTGATCTTTCGACCTGTCTGAGTCTCCACAAGAGCTCTGAACTCCTGAAACCGCTTGAAGACCTCACTCTTGGTCTTCAAAAAATAAATCCAGGTCCTCCTAGAGTGATCATCAATGAATAAAACATAGTACTCATATCCAATCAAGGAAACATGAGACATCCGACCGCTCACATCGGAATGAATCAAATCAAGTATCCCAGTCGCTTTGCTGTCACTGCTGGGAAAAGGGGATTTGGAAAACTTGCCCATCGCATAACCTTTGCAAGTATCAAAGTGATCAGTACTGAAATCTGGCACACCTGTAGTGATCTCCCGCAATGTCCTCAAGGCTCCATGATACATATGTCCCATCCTGCGGTGCCAAATCTCACACAGCTCAGAACTGCTAGCTCTGCTGTCGATACTACTGCTCAATGCCAAAAGGGGCTGGAATGCAAACTTGTACACCTTTGCATGGCGTACACCTATCACTCTAGCTGAATCAGCTAGAGTGCCCCTGGGATACATCAACACTTGTCCTCCCCTGAACAGTATCTCATATCCTCTGTTCTCCAAAGTTGAGACGGATATGAGGTTTTTCCTCATCCCTGGCACATAAAGAACATCTGATACTTTCAAGGGAGGTTTGGACTCCCTCTGAAATGTCAGTGTCCCCACCCCGACTGCTCTAACAACTCTGTCATCACCAAGTACTACCTCTATATCAGTGCCACTCTCTGAAAGCTCTGAGAAGTACTCACAGACTCCTGTCATGTGACGTGAAGCCCCACTGTCCACATACCAGATATCCGAAGATGCTCCGCTAATCGAGGGAAAAGCATGCTCCCTCTGAACCTGTGTGGCAGGTGATCCTGCACTAGAGGACTCACACGTAGTGAACGCAAACTCCCGGTCAAAACGACCTGCAAAGTCCTCAATCTCTGCTGAAGCTGCCACGTCCTGGTTCTTCCCCTTCTTCTTCTTCTTCTCCCGACACACAACTGCATAGTGTCCCATCTTTTGACAATTCCAACACTTCACCTTGGAATAGTCCTTCTGTGCGTTACCCTGTTTACCTTTACCTTTGCCTTTGCCCTCACCACTGCTTGTGGAAGCCTGCTTCTTCCCTTTGCCTTTCTTGCCTCCTGCCACCAGTGCTACATCCTCATCCTGCTCAACTGGCTTGGCTGCCCCAAGCTGACCTTTCCTGATCTCTGTCTGAATGCAATCATCCCAAAACCTCTCCCATGTGGGAAGGGTCTCACGTGCACAAACCCCATCAGCAAAGTTGAACCATGAACGGGGGAGGCCATTCACTGCAATCCGCACCAACTCAGTGGGTGGAATGGCCTCTCCAATCGCTGCCAACTCATCTCTCACATTAATAATCTTTGTGAGATATCCAGCTGCACTATCATTACCCATCTTAATGTTCTTCAGCTTCTCCTTCAGGACCATCTTCCGGTTCTCATTGGTACTCTGGTAGAGATTGGACAATGCTGTCCACATCTCATGGGCATTGCTCTTTCCTCTCACATGAGGAATGCAATGGTCTTTGATTCCGTCTAGAATCAGCCTCTTACCTTTGTTGTTCTTTTTATTATACTCAGCCAATTGAGTAGCATCAGTAGGCACAACAACATGGTTCTGTGTGGTATGCACCATGATATCCCAGACTTCTGCCTCCTCAAAGATACTCTGCATTCTCTTCTTCCAAACGCTGTAATTTGTATGCCCATCCAGTCTATCCTCCACCCTCAATCTCAATGACATCCTGCTGTCCTAAAACTGAAAAATAGCATTGCTGTAGTAAAGATAAAACTACTGTTTATGAAAAAATCAGCTTGCTGGAATTTTCTGAGTGAAAAATTAGCAGCTGTAATTTTTCCTTTTACTGTCCCAAACTACCATTCAGCACTCAAGCTCTGATACCATGTAGAAATTTCTGTTTTCCCACCCCGGTTTTCAGTTTCACCTTATTTCTCCCATGTAGTTAAATGCCCTTTCCCATAACCATACATTTAACAAGCTGAAAAAATAAATATTGCTGAAAACACAAATTCTGGAAATTTTACAGAATGCTGGAAATTGCAGAAATAAAAATCAGCAGTAATAAACAGCCATTAAAACACATTTAAACACTGAGATTTTTGGTCAATGTGACCCTGGAAAAACCCCCTACAACTCTTGGGGAAAACCAGTTTGAGAGCTCTTCTTTATTTATGAAAATTGCCTTTTTACAGTGAGAAATATTCAGCAAAAAATCAGCAAGCAAATTTACAACTTATCTCTTTTCCCATGCCTCACAGCAAACTGGAAATTACAGCAAACAGGACAGCAATAAATGCTGTACGTCCTCCTCAATTTTCGTGCCCACTTTCAGCATTAAATGCTGCTGTACGACCCTCATTTTGCGTGCAGAAAAATCAGCAAACTGCTCCTCGATTTTTGTGCAAACCACTCCTCGAAAATCGTGCCAAAATCTGCCTTTCACTATGTGCTGAATTAGCTGTACAAATCTGCTCAACTGCTGCTTTGGAATGTGTGCCAAGCTGCTGTCTCCTTCTCCTCCCTGTCCAGAAATCTCCCTTGCTCTCTTTCTCCCAATTTGCTCATGAAAGAATGAATGACCTTTTCCTCCTTTTCCTCCTTTAATCTAACCCCAAGTGACTTTTGGGTGATCCAAGTGACTTTTGGGTGATCCCTAAATCCAATGGCTGAAATAGATTGAGATCTAAAGCTGAGATTAAATGCTCATTTAAATCTCACTTTTTATTTTTTAATTCACACCACTTTAATAAAGACCCACTTAGTCATTTATTTCCAAAGTCACTTTTCCTTTCTAATTTTTCATTGACTTTATAAAAGTCACTTTAAAATTAGACTTAATAACTTTATCACTTAAAGTCACTTTTAAATTAGATTTAACTTTATAAAAAAAATTACAAAGTCACTTTAGGAGAAAAATTAAATTCTTTTGGACACTTTTCCCTAGGCCAAAGATCAAAGCCTTAAGGAACCACCTGTCCTCCGGTACCAAATTTCAACAGCAGAAAATGTTACATCAGATGAGGATTCAGTGATTGAAGTAATATTGGAAAATAAGAAACAACAACAGACACCACAACATGTACCAGATACCAATCAGGCTCCATTAGGTGGTAAATTAAAGAAAGATACATTGTTGGTTAGAACTTCAGCATATCACCACGCACATCACCCAACAAGAAAACAACCAACAAGATGGCAACAAATTAGCTACAAGGACAACAACCCCCGCATGGCATATAGAGAGGGGTGACGATCCACCTACTATACATCAACACAGAAGAGCTACGAGTATCAACTTCCATCTCAAGCGAACGAGGCACCAACTAGATCGAGAGTTCACCTTTCTCTTGGATGGCTAGATGCACGTGCATGGTACCAGTGGACTACTCTTTTGAGTAGATCTTATTATTTGTGTTCTTCCCATGTTTCGGGGACGAAACATGTTAAGGGGGTGGAATGTAGTATACCTAGGAGGGGATAATATGGGGTACAAAGGGAGGTACCCAAGGGGAGAATGCAATAATAGGATGGGCCATAGTAATAAATAAGGTGGTTAACTCGTATCATGTAATGGACCACAAGTAGTTAGCAATAATGTAATAAGCCCATGGTATTAGATAGTTGGTATTGAGGGAACCATGGTAATGACCCATGGTATTGTATGTATGAGGCCTATATAGAGGCTAGAGACTCCCCATTGAGAGATGTGAAGGAATATTGTATGAATAGGCATATGGCTTATGGAGTGTTCTCCTTCCTTAAGGAGTGAATGTATGGTGTTTCCCTATCTTAAGGGTTTGATTAATAAAGTGAAGCATTTCTATATTCAAATCTTGTCATTTCTTGGGTTTATTTCTAATATCATATATTTTTGGGTTAGATCTATAACAAAAAGGGAAGGGGGGGGGGGGGGGAAGATAAGGTACCTTGACCAACGGAAGTCGGAGTAGCCAAAGATTTTTCACTTTGTCTAGATTTAGGATCCACCCGAGGTACATTCAAAACTTCATCATTTAATCCTTGTGACTAAGAATTGGAAGAAATCACCATCAAATACAATCTTTTGCTCCTTTTTCTTCACCTTTTTTTTTTTTTTTTTCATTGGGAGCACACACTCTGTTGCAAGGTGTCCATGTTTATGACACCTCTGACATCTGAAAGGGATGCCCTCATAATCCAGAACCAACGACACCACCTCAAGACCCATATAGATCGTTATTGGAAGCCCTCCCCTAAGATCAACGCTGATGAGAATGAGGGCCAAAGACATGTCACGATATCCAAATAGGATGATTCATGGTCAAGATAGTACCCCAACATATTATCAATGCCTATGAAAATAAGTTCATGCAATAGATGGGCTAGAAGGCCTAGAATGCATACCTATAGAGGGACGATATCATAACTCTTATTCTTAACATTGAAAAGAGGAGACCACAATTTGCAAATGACCGGCGTAGAGTCTACCTTCCATACCTACCCTAAAACCACTTTTTCATCCAACTCATCCTGTAGAATGAGGTGAATCCAACCCTTTGCTAAAACCCACATAGATAGAGGGTTTTTTAGCATTGGCCACACCTCAAAATATACCCATGCCGAGAGAAAAGGAGAACCAAACTTTCGACCCCAAATTCGGCCAACCATCGAGGTCCAACTAAGGCCCTCCACCTATTGCAAAGCAACGTCCACACCTAGGGGAAAAACCATCAAAATTTCCTCAGTTTGTTTAACACAGTGACCCTTCTTCCACTTGCACTAAACAAAACTCTGGTCCTTTCGTTCAAGGCCTCCAATACAACAGAAAAAGAAACCTTTCCTAGATTTCAAGCCTCATGACCCTCATTTATCAACCTCCCTTCATCTGTATGTACTACCCAGTATTTTAAAAACTACTCGATGTAGGGAGGTCTAGGGGAATGTGGGTAGGGAAAAGAGAATGTGCTACCTCAGGAAAGAGGAAACCTTCACTAAAACCATAACCCTTTGATACATTGGGAAGGGCCGAAGAGAAACAGGGACCAAAACTTAAGTCCTAAGGCTCTCTGAATTGTGAGAAAGATACTAAACCAGAGCTCCCCCAAGGAATCACCAAACCCTTGGAACCCCCTGCATGACCACCTCCATCAACCTATCCCCAGTCAATGAAAAATCAACAACAGAGAAAAGAAACTTACTGCCAAGTGGAGGATGTGTGAGAAATTGGGGGCCAAAGAAACTAACCGAAGTATTGCAATTCAACAAAACCTTACTATGTGTCATACCACCTTGTGACTCGAAACCAGAAGATGCCAACTAGGCCCCAATGGCTTGAGAATGTATCGTGTCATACTCAAAATCCATGGAATCATTGTGCCTCATAGGAGGGGGACAAATCATTTCCATAACTGATGCAACTCCTGCCAAAATGACTTCTATAAAAACCTCCAACAATGACCCAAAAACCCTAAGGAATACAAAGGGTAAAACCATCGAGAAACAGGGAAAAAGCTCCAGAAAAAAAGAAAATAAAAGGGTAAATCCCCGTCACTATCTGTGAAAAATACCTATGCCTGCAGGTTTGCGCACTAGAGGATAAAACACAAACACTGTGAAATCCTCCTTCACCATCACTCTCCTGCGTTGAGATAGGGTTTTCAATCTCCCCACCTGAGTCCACGTATCTTCAACCCATCTAAGGTTATATATATATATATATATATATATATATATAGATATAGATATATATGAATGAAAACGGTTATAATTTGTATTAAAAAATGGTTGTGGCTACACCATACGATGTGATAATACAAACCAAAAAGGAAATACCAAAGGATTGCCATTCAAGAAGTCCCAAAATTACAAAAATGTTCTAGTTAAAATGGTTTCTCCAACCTCCAATAGTCATAAAAGTACTGAGAAACCAACCAATATAATCCTAACATACCGATCTAAGAGAAAATCTACCTTATAGAACATTTATAAACCTAAGAATAAAAATGAAATGCCTACTTAAAGCTTCCTACTTGATTTTTTCCTATAGTTGGTACACCAATTCAATGTTTTCCATCTCCAAATCTCTAGATTCTTGCTAGATAATCTTGTCATCCTTAACCACAATAGGAAGAGACCCAATAGAAACCTTTGGATGGGAAACGAAAAGAGTAAGAACTCCTATAAAGACCCAAGAAAAGTCCATAGAACATAATGCACTTTGCTTTCAACTTTTCAATTTTCTTACTTCGATGTGACACAACCTCTGAAATTTGTGCACACTTAAGCATTTTGAATCTCAATTTGGTAGCTAGTAGATTGCTAAGATGAGAGGTAACTACCTACATGTCTATAATGAGATAGTTTCTTCTCCTTTATGTGTGAAAAAGGTTAAAAGATTCACACTAGAAACATCCTCTGGGATGGCACTATGTCCTACCATCCTCAACCAATGCCAACCCATCCCGGCTAAAAGAAAAAGAGAGTTACATATTAACCAACGTTGGATAATAAGAAACAAAACCCAAACCTTCAACAATTCATGGTGCTTGGGACTCAAACCACAAATATAACACAACAAAATCCTCCTCAACTCAGTTGTAAAATGCCAAAGGTTCAATAGGAAGTCCCCTTGAACCACCAACAAGGTTAGACTCAAAGCAATTTTGGAGGACTAGAGCTAAATAATCGTCAAATGATCCCACCCATGTTGCACCCAAACTTAATCAATATGTTAACAACCATCATTGCATACTTGTGCTAAAAAGGAGGAGGTATGGGAGGATGAGGGGGGCTTAAATGACCATCACCTATTGCACCCAAACTTAATCAATATGTTAACAACCATCATTGCATACTTGTGCTAAAAAAGAGGAGGTATGGGACGATGAGGGGGAATTAAATGACCATCACCTCACATGGAAAACTTGTCACTGCATATCTTGATTTACATCCACCTTTGATGAACTATATAATTCCCTTGACAATGATCTAATAATAATGGTTCTAGGGGATGTGGGAAAAGCATGTGACACCCCATTTATTCTTATTGATTCCTCAACAGGTGCAATTGTTTCATTTTCCAATTGATTTGCTTGGTTGTTGCGAGCCCTCAACAAATGGAAGTATTCTATATATTTGAAGCTCCTTAATACCCCATGTATTCTATAAAGGATGCTTGCTAAATTAGAAATTTTGGAGTTTGAGTGATCCCTTATATTTTTTATTATAATTGATGAATCTCCTATTACAATGAGACTCTTGATACCTCTAGAGTTGAAAATATTTAATCCTTGAAGGAGTGCTAGTGTTTCTACTTGGTGTTTGGATGCTTCTCCAAAGTCCTATGAAAAACTAATTCTATTCTTTCCTTTGAGATCTAAGGTGATCCCCTTGCTCTTGCCACCCCTATATTTCCTTTCAAATCCCATCAAAGAGAAATATATGCTTCTTCTACTCAACTTTTTAATGTTAAAATTCTTTCTACTCCATTGTTATATTCGAGGACGAAGAACTTTTGGATCTACTCATTTTTTTTTTATGAAATGGAAAGCCTCCCATTAAAATATCCCTAATCTAGTTTCTTTCATCTTCCTCTAACATTAAAAGGTTATGCCCTCTAATTACCTTCACTTGGATCATTCCTGTTAAAAAATATCAAGCCTTACTTGAAACTAATTTCAGAGGGGAGAATTCTTGTTTAAAGATTTATATGTTTCTTGTTATTGGGCATTTCCATCTGGTAAGAATCTTTGAGAAGGGCCTCTTTTAGATAGGTAGTGTACATTTCCTTCCAGTTATGAGGGAGGATCATTCTATGCTCCAACTTTTGAGAATGAAAATTTCCAAACATGGGAAGAAAAATTACACTTTAGAAATAGATGGCCCAAGGTATCATTTACCTCATTGCACTAGGAGCACGTTGATGGGTCCTAAGTCCCTCTTTTCTTTAGATTGTTTGCTATCAATAATTTTCCATAAGCCATGATGCAACATAAAATGTTTACCTTTAGTAATCTGTCCCAACCTCAAATGAAATGCCAAAGCTTTTCCTATGGGAGTTGAGATAGCTCCTTTATCTCCTCCACCATGATGTTATCATCAATAAGGCTGATGTCACCTTCATGGGCATGAATGGGTGACATGGCAACCCTAGGATCAAGCATTGGCATCAAGGCGTGTTGTGCTAACTCTCCCAAACCATCTCAAGCGGCCCCCATCATCGTTTTGGCTATGGAATAAGGCAACGTCTATCAAACGAGTACAAGGCCAACCTAGGGGTATCCTGGGTCTATTTGGGAACATAATCAATCAAGCTAATGCCTCGTTGATTTTTGTAGCTTAGGTAGGTACTTTTGCACAAGCCTAAGTGTCTACACATGCGGAAGTCACCTAATACACCCTTAACCTTAGGAATTACTTTAATGATTATAGTAATTTATTTTATAAGACAAAAATGAGATAATCTAATGAAATGAAAAGGTTATTTGTAGTAGTGAATTAGATGAATTTTAATTGTTGATCTCAAGTGAGGTGAGATCTAATATAAATCATCAATCACTTTAGAGATTAGGGTTGTGGATTTGGGCATAACTCAAACTTATAAAAGGAAGGTGACGCTAAGGGAAAATACACATTGAGTGATCACATGACATTGAAGATGAACATCTTAGTGATTGAGAAGATAAGGTCTTCCATCCAAGTGCTTCGATTTTGAGGAAGTTGCAAGGGGCAACAAGGGAGATGCAGATCAACCGAGTAATTTCCTTAGAGGGCCACTATCCCCAATAAGGGAGCCTGTGTAGGTTCTGAAGACTTAATGAAGAATTGACTTGATTGGAAAGAAAACTTGTGTGTAACATGTGATTGAGATTAGTTGTTTATTTTCTTCCTTTAATTAATTTTGTTAAGATACCAATCATGCTTTTATTTAGTAGATCTGTGATAAATTGACTAGAAAATAAATTTTCAGGTTACTGGGTTCAGAAATTGACATGGTATCAGAGCTTAACCTCTGAAACCAATCTTTGACGCATTGCACACAAGCTAGATTCGTATAAAAATCATAGGGGACCCAGAACAACTAGCGATTGTACAAGGCAAAGACAAATTTTTGTAGGTGTGGGGTACATACAAATCGATTTTGTATGTTGTGTGTACAAAATGATGAATTAGATCAACAATTGAAGGTGAAAAGTAAAATAATAATAATAATAAAAACATATATATGTGTGTGTGTGTGTGTGTGTGTGGCTAACAAGATTATAATATGCACCAATCATCTAGTCATCGATAGTCTAAAAAGTTGGTAGGTCGATAGTTAAGTCGAGTTAAAGCTGAAAACTATCAAGTCGAGAAAAAAGAGTGGCAAACAAGCAATAATAATGCAACCTCCAAGTAGAAAAAACCCATAGCTATGTAGGTATCATAGCCACCATTAGCAGAGAGACAATCGTGGGTACAAACAACCAAAATCAGGTGCAACAAGGATACAAAGTAGAGTTGACAGGTGGTGTTGCAAGGCCAAGGATTGAGCCTAATTACGGAGTAGCTAACCATGTAAAGAAAGGTCAATACCAGCTAGAGTTTCTATCAAAGAGAAGCTTCGACATATAGATGTGTTTAGTTGTGAACATATTGGGATACAAGCCAAGGGGTTGTTGCAGGGTGTGTCACAAGCAACAATTGTTGTAAAGGGTCGAGCTACCAAGGAAAACCAATAGTTCGTATGGTGTCACAGAGTAGCCAAGAATGCACAACATTTGTGCGTAGAGGCAGAGTTTAGTAGAGTCTATATTTGACAGTTGGTATGAAGGATAATTCCAGTTCAGCCAATAGGATTGGCAAAGGTCATCTTTCAAAGGGAGACCATACCATTTGGGGGTTTGGTAGTGAATTTGTTGTGAACATAAATATATCAATAAATAATAATAAGTATAACTAATAATTATGAAAATACATGTTTATTAGCTATGACATCGATATTCATGAAAGGTCATCCCGCCCAATATTTATACGGGGCCCTCATTTGTAACCAAATCATATCAATTATTTCATACATTTTTCTATATATTATTGTATCCGCAAAGGATATTTTTATTTTCCAAATATCTTGGATAGTTTAAATCATGAACCAAGTTTGGCTATCACATTTGGTATCATAGCCTTCTTGTATGACCCTAGCCCTTAGTCATAAGACCTTTGGTCAAAAATTTGTTGCTTTTGGCAACATAGACCCTTGACCACACGTAAAATGTTCTTAGAGTGTTTCTAATTGTTTTCAGGGTTCTGACCTTACTTGGGCTTTTAGCCAATAATTATCTTGTTAGAATATCTTTATTTTTTTGAGTTATTGACCATAATAGGTTTTTGGCCATATTCAATTCAAAAATTATAGTCATAATTAAAAGAAAGGATAAAATAAAAAAGGGGTATCAATCTAGTACAAATCAAAGAAAATTATAAAATAAAGAAAAAAATAACAATAATTTTAGCCAAATAATGTTGTTGATTTGTTGTCAAGGAAGTAGACCGTCATTGGAGTATGTGTGAGTGATGCCAAAAATCATGAGTCATGTTACTAGCCACAATGATTATTATAATCATGGAAAAGGGTCCTTTTGGGTACCAATTATAGATAGTGGCATAAGTTCCCACACTCCCTAAAGAACCAAGCCGTGACTAATAAGCATACTCGTGGGAAGGAGGAAAAAATGTTACAATAATTGTTGCATCATGATAAATATACCTGCAAAGGAATACTATGGAACAAAAAGAATAACAAAAATCTACATGTTATTTTGTATTAGTGTGCCTTAGCCACCATCCCCATATGATTATTTTGCAATATCATTTACACAACCAATTAAAAAAGAGAGATACATTGTTTTCGTGGAGAACATCACCATAACAGTTTTCAGTTTCCACTAAGGGTTGAGGATATTAATCAATGATACCCAACCATTTGTGTCAACATATTGTAGAAAATACTATATTGGGTCTATTCATATTAGCATATAAGTGTATAAGGTTTTTTGCTAGTCGTGGGTAGTCACCATTTCAATTTGTCACATGAATTGTGCTAAAATTTGCAAAGCATCTAATTGATTCGACACCTCAGAGGGTATGCTTCCAAAATTTCAAGTGTCATGCCCTTCTATTGGTCAAATTAACCATAGATTTTGTGAGATTATCTATCATTTTAAGAAATCAATGTGGATAAGAAAATATTCAGTGGGTATTAGTTATGACTAGAAGGTTATAAAGTGAAAAGCATTAAAACATAAAAAAAATTATATTGGGAAAAAACAATTCTTATAACAAGCTGTACATAGGGAAACTATTATGAGAAATATAAAAATACCAGCCTAGATCCATCTGAACTCTCAATCTATCAAGCACCACGAGGGATCAAATATCTCAAGGTGCAAACATATTTTTGAGGGAAAAACTTGAAGGAAGGTTTGCACCTCGAGAGATTTGATCCTTCTCGTTGTTTGATAAATTTGGATTTAAGATGGATCTAGGTTGGCTTCAACCGTACACAACCACACAAAATTTATTTAACATATGATTAATCTAATCATTTTAAATATGTTAAATATGTCTAAGATTAATTTGATGAGTACCTTCTTCTCTACATCTCATGCACTTGAGGCCTGTATTTATATTAAACACATGAATTCCAACATATGACTCCTCACACAAATGACATATTTGAATTTGATCTAATCGATAATTCCTGTCATGAAATTTTTAATGTGCAATATTCATATCAATGAGAGTTACAAGTTGAGTTTAGGCATAAATAATTTTTAAGCTTGAGTTGGTTGAATATTGTTTTCGTTGTCGATATTCTCTTTGGTATTCATCTTTTTGTTTCCTCTATTCTTCATGTTGTTCAATTGTCATTCCCTCTAACTTCTTTTTTTGTCAATTTCCTCTTCGTTGTGCATTTTCTTGTATTCTTTACTCTTGACATTATTCAATTCTCATTTGTTGTTCCCTTTATTGATATGCTTTTTGATATTCTCTTTGACATGCATTTTTTCATTCAATTGTTTCCTTCATATGTTCTTGTTGTTGTTCAATTTTCATGCGTTGTGATTGGTTTTGTTGATATGTTCTTTGCTTCTCCCTTTGTTGTTGATACTTCTCAGTAACTACCATTTCTTATGCCTTTCTTTGTTGCAATGCTCTTTGTTGTTCGTTTCTATTGAAGATGGATCTAGGGGCTTGCTGTAGAAATTTGGTGATAGAATTGCAACTGCTCAAAATTTTTTTAATCTAAATCAAGAGACACAATTCTACTCTACTACTCTACAGAAATTAATTCACAATTTAGAACAACATTCGTAAACATGTAATAAGCAAAACCACACATGCACAATAATTTTTCTAGGGGAAACCAACTAGAAAGAAACCCATCAAACCTCTTTGCATTAATCAGATGAATAGAGATGTATTACAATTTCTTGCCTGCTCTAAGAACAACCTTCCAGTGAATATCCTATCTCTCCGCTCAATGAGAAACTCTAACCCATACTTAGTAAATTTCTACCTCTGCTTGAGCCCCTATTTCCTTGCGCAAATCTTGAGGAATTAGCCCCTATTTTTTAGGAATTTTCCTCCAATTGATTGCGCAATTCCCAAGGATTGATCATCCCACTGCATGCAATAGCTGTACACTCAAACTATTTTACAACTGCTTGTTACACTGCCTTGGAAACTCCACCACAATCGAGGAACTTGAATTCCTTGCATGCACTAGCTATTTTGAACTGATTGATTAGTTAACTGGATGATCACTGAATTAGAATGTTGTCCCACTGCACAACTGGCCTTCCACTAATTATCTCAACATTTAGAACTAGTTTAATTGAAAACAACTGGAAATAATTGATCTTGATTCCTAAAATTTAGCAATCACACATGCTTAACTGAACTCCAAGCCCTCTAACTCGAATTTACTGAGCTAACTGAGTGACAAGAGCCATGTCAGACAAGTTAACTACCTCTAAGTTGTTTGTTGATGTGGAAATTTGATTTTTCTCAATTTGACCAAGGCAAAGTCAAATTGAGACTTTCTTGCTAAACTTCTCAACACTCCCTCTTAGCAAGAAATGGATTATCAACCACCCCTATTCTGCACCTGTGGAATTCAAACTCCTCTCTTGACAAAATATTTGTCAAGATGCCAACATCTTATTGTTCTGTCAGGATGTATTGTAGCAACATTATCCGCCTTTGCACACAATCCCATAAATGATGATACCAGATATCTATATGCTTGGATCAATCTTGAAATACCAGATTCTTAGAGAGCTTAATGCAACTATGATTATCACAATAGATCACAGTTGGATTCATCATCTGACCAAATAGTCCCACAAGTATCTTTCTCATCCAGATCATCTCACATGTTTCTTGACTCGTAGCCATGTATTATGCTTCTATCGATCTGAGTTCCACATACCTTTGCTCCCTGTTGTACCAAGAAACCGCTACGGACCCAACACCGAAAATTCCACCTGATGTACTCTTTCTGCCGGATGGACTCCCTGCTTAATCTGCATCTATGAAGCCACAAAACTTCACTCCTTCTCTCTATTTGTACCATAATCCATATTGGGTAGTGCCTTTGAGGTACCGTAAGACATGCTTCGTTGCCTTCCAAAACAATTTGGTCGGCGTAATCATAGCTTGGCTCAATTGTTTGACTGCATAGCACAAATTTGGTCATGTGTTCATAAGATACATCAATGAACCCACTAGTTTCCGGTAAATTGTAGCATCAGCCTCTTCACCTGAAGTGACATTCTCCTTCCTCCAGTTAGTCTCTAGAGGTGTCTCCATGGGCTTACAACTCTCCATGCAAAATCTCTGCAGTATCCCATTGGCATACTTGCCTTGAGACATAAACAATTCCCCATCTCCTTGCCATACTTCCAACTCGAAAAAGTAGTGCATGAGACCCATGTCCTTCATCTCAAATTTCCTTGCAAGGTCCTCCTTGCAAGCCCTGATCAACTTCTCATCACCTTTCAATCTTAAATCATCAACATATAAAACAATGGTAAGCAATTTACCTTCTATCAAAATATGATAGAGGTTCACATTCGCTTCACTTTTGGTGAAGCCCAAACCAGTGAGATAACTGTTGATCCTGGTGTACCAAGCTCCGGGTGCCTGTTTGAGACTGTACAATGTTCGCTTGAGTCTGCACACATGAGACTCCCGATCGAATGTCACAAAACCTTTTGGTTGCTTTATGTACACTTCCTCCTCAATAAAACCATTGAGAAATGTTGTTCTTGCATCCATCTGGTGGATCTTCCACTCCATCTACGCAACTAGTGCAAGAATTGATCTAATGGATGAATACCTTGCTACAGGAGAAAAGGTTTTCTCATAGTCAATTCCCTCAACTTGAGAGAATCCTTTGGCCACAAATTTGGTACTTCTCTATGCTTCCGTCTGCTGCATTCTTAACCTTGAAGATCCATCTCAACCCCATAATTAATTTATGAGCCAGTATTGGGACCACTTCCCAAACACTGTTCTTCATGATGGATTCATATTCTTCCACCATTGTATCAACCCAAACAGGTTGCTCTATTGTTTCCTCAAAAGAGGATGGCTTAGTCTCTACAAGCTCGGTCATTAGATCCATGTAGCCTTGTATCTCTCAGGTGACCTCCTTTACCTATGAAAATTTGAGGGAGCTCCCACATTCTCCCTCGTATCCTGCACTAATCTATTAACTTCCTTGGTTCTTTTTCTACCTTTTCTGGATGGTTATGCTTGAGTGGAAGTGTCCACTCTATGTACTCTCTGATCCTCCATTTGTGGCTGCTCCATAACTTTCTGTGGTTCCTCCTGAGGTTCCTCCTTTGGAGCTAAAAGCTCATATTTTGGTGGGATCTTAAGCTCCCTCTCAAGATAGCACTGCATCACTTTCTCCTCATCAAACTTGTCAGACAAGGAGTAACTCCACGAATGAATTTTTACTTTTCATTAAGATAGAACATGGATATATACATGGAGAGGGAGATTATTCGGTTTCATATCCCAATGTCTCCTTGTCTTCCAATTCCCTTTATTTTTCTATTTACAATATTTACATGGATTTACCTAATCCCAAAGATTAGGTGTCAACATCCCCCCTTTAATTTGAAGGGATGTTGGTGAGTCCAAGCATCATTCTGAATCTTTCAAACTTTTCCATTCCAAGTGATTTGGTGAAGATGTCTACAATTTTCTCATTTGTGGAACAATGCCATAGGTGGATTGTTTTGGCCTCAACATGATGTCGAATCAAATGATATTTTGTATTGATGTGCTTGGATCGATCATGGAACTTTGGGTTCTTGTCCAACTTTGTTGTAGAAGTGTTGTCAATCAAAAGAGGAGTTGAATGGTCTTGTTTCTCTTGCAAATCTTCTAGAATTTCCCTGAGCCACACAATTTCCTTCGTTGCTTCGATTGCTGCCACATATTTTTCCTCAATTGTGGAATATGTTGGAACTGATTGTTTGCGTGACCTCCAAGAGGCAACTCCTGATCCAAGACTCGTAACGTAACCTAAAGTAGATACCCCAGTTTATTTATCTCTGTCAAAGCCAGAGTTAGAGTATCCAATCAAGCTGAAGTCACCCACCTGTGTTTACTTGAGTCCAAAGTCTTGAGTTCCCTTAAAGTACTTTAGAACTCTTTTTTGCAGCAGACCAATGACCCTCACAAGGCTTTTACATAAACCTAGAGAGGATTCCAACAACAAACGAAATGTCTGGATTGGTAGTAGTAAGGTAGTTGATACTTCCTATGAGTTGTCTATATTTTGTTGCATTCTCAAATTATTTTCCTACAGTGGATGTGAGCTTTAAGTTTTGTTCCATTGGAGTAGTCAAAGGATTGCACTCAGCGATGCCAAACTTGTTCAATAAATCTCCAATGTACTTCTTCTGAGAGTGGAATATAAAATTCAAATGTTGGGTTACTTCAATACCAAGATAGTAGTGAACATAGTCCAAATCATTTCCTCAGTTCCTTCTTTAGGGATGCAATGTAGCTCTCATTATTCCCTGTCATCAGAAGATCATCTACATACACCACATGATATACAATTGTTTTTCCAACTTTCTTGACAAACAAAGTTGCAACATCAAGATCATATTGTTTGAAATTGAGTTTTAGAAGATGCTCAATTAATTTCTCGTACTAGGCTCGCGGTGCTTGCTTGAGACCATAGAAGGATTTTACAAGCTTACATACTTTGTGTTCCTGACACTTCACAACAAATCTTTCTAGTTGGGACATAAAAACATTCTCTTTCAGATCTCCATTCAAGAAAGCAGTTTTTACATCCATTTGATGGTATTTCCAACCATTCTGAGCTGCCAAGGCAAAAAATGTCCGGATGGTAGCCCATTTTACCATGGGGGAAAAATTTCCTCATAATTGACCCCTTCCTTTTGTGCAAAACCTTTTTCCACAAGCCTGGCTTTGTGCTTGTCAAGCGATCCATCTGCTTTATACTTGTTCTTGAAGACCCACTTGCAGCCTATTGGTTTGGTTCCCAATGAAGGATCAACCAGCTTCCAAGTGCCATTCTTTATCAAAGCAGCGTATTCTTTTTGCATCACGTCTTTCCATTCATCATAAGAAGCAACTTCTTTAAAGGAAGTTGGTTCGAAATTTGTAGACAAATTTAGTTCACAATCATAAGAAACATCCATATCAACATGTGAATCAAAATTGTCTATATCACCTCCATTATGTCTGGTTGAGCTTCTTGTTCCTGACTTTCCAACCTCATAAGGACAAACACTTTCAAGTGTCTTTGTCAGCGATTTTGGAGGACCTTTTTGAGATGGCTCAGGCTACTCAGTTAACTGAGATGGGTCCAAATCAAGATTTAGTCTCCTAATTCTTTCAATCACATCACTCAAAGTGTCATCAGTCGCTGGAGCTTTATGCGGGGGAGAGAGTGCTTCAGAAGAAGATTCCACATATTGATCTAGTATTAAACCTCCAATTCATTTCATCATAGAGACGATATTCTTTGGAGGTATTTGAGTACCCCAAGAAGATACATTTGCAACTCCTTGCACTGAGTTTGTTTCTCTGTTCCTTAGGTATCAAGGCATAATAGGTGGAACCAAAAACCCTTAAATGCCTCACCGAAGGAATGTGGCCATACCACATTTCATAGGGAGTTTTTTTTTTTTTATAACATTAGATGGACCCCTATTTTTTATATACACAACACATAGAATTGCATCAGCCCAAAACATCAACTTAACATTCTTGAAAAAAATCATCGAATGTACCATATTTAATATTGTCCTGTTCATTCTTTTAGCTACTTTGTTCTGTTGGGGATTATAAGGCACTATTGTTTGATGTTTGATCCCATGCCGGAGAAGATAGTTTTCAAATTCATTTGAAGTGTATTTTTTCCATTATCAGTACAAATAGAGCCCATATGAGATCGTGCATCATTTTCAATCCATGCATGAAAGTTCTTAAATGTTTCAATTGCTTCAATAAATAAACCCAACACATTCTGGTGTAGTCCTCAATAAATGTCATCATATATTTATTACCATTTGGCATTTTCAGAAGGAACATGCATTGGGCCATACAAATTAGAATGAATGAATTCAAGTTTTCTATGTGCTATGGAATGAGAATAATGAAAAGACTATTTGTTGTGATTTCCTAAGATACAAGCATCACATTGCTTAAGTTTCCTCGGAATTGTAGGAAAACCAATAACACCATTTTTCTTCAATAAATGGAGGTTGTCATAGTTTAAGTGTCAAAATATAGCATGCCGTAAAAGACTTGATGGAAATGTGCCTTATCATAATGAGAAATGTATGAAAAGTTTTGTGCACGAGCAAAGGGTCCTTGCAACTTCATAAGTCTTTCTTCTTCTATTCCAGTCATGACAAGTGAGTGATCTGAGTCTTTTCTGACCTCAACTTTTCCATCAAATACATGAATGGAGTGTCCTTATTGGCGGAGGTGGGCCAAAGACAAGAAGTTTCTCCTCAACTCTGGGAGTTATAGAACATCATGTAGAAGAAAGTCTGGAAGGCCAGGGAGTTTGAGCCTGATGGTGCCAAGCCTTGATGGCTTGAGTTTTGACTTGTCTGCAAAGTATACTGTGCCATTAACATTATCAGTGAATTCTTCAAAGAAATCTCTTCTGGAAGTCATGTGGCAAGTTAATTCTGAATCAAGCAACCAAGCATATTTGTATGAAACAAGTAAATCATTGAATAAGTCTTCAGTTACTTCATTGTTGCAATGTGCCACAACATAATGAGCGGATTCAGGTGCTTTACCTTTTCCTTTTTTCAGGTGTTTTACCTTTTCCTTCATTTCTTTCCTGCTCAATTTTGTCCCAAGGAAACTTACATGTGGAAGCATCATGTCCATCTCTATTTCATCGTATGTAATGAAGATCATACCTTTATCCTTGGAAATCTTTGCCCCCCTTGCCTCAAATAATTCCTTCCTCTTCCTCTCCGACCGCCTCTTCCTATAGAAGAATCTTGTGCACGATTCTTCTCTTTCTGTGCAAGGCACACAACTTCTTCAGAATATTGAGGAGTTTTATTCTTCCCAAAAGCCTTCTCTCTTTCAGCAAACTTCTTTTCAAGGGAGTCAAAACTAATCTCCTTAAGGTTGCCACTTTCTTGCAATGATTTAAGATAATGTGAATAAGTGGGATATAGTGCCTTGACATAAGCTATGTGAGGGATATCTATTTCAACACCAGTGGCTTTTATGTCATGCATAATGGATCTTACTTCTGATGTTAAGGCAAGAGGGTCATCATTTTTCAACTCAAGATTGAATAATTTAATCATCAATTGAACAACTACAAGTTCAAAGTGTGAGCCATACAATTCCTTCAACTTCTTTAAGGCTTCAAAAGCATTTGAAAATGGAAAAATAAGCCGACTCACCTTTTCATTTACTGACGCTGCAATCAAGGCATAGGCCTTGTTGTTCTTATTTTCCCAAATGGCAAGTTCCTTGTCTGAAGTGGGCTTTTTTGGTGCATTGTTTCCTTCTCCTTCACAAACTCTTTTCCACAACTTATTGAAAATCAAGGCGTGTTTTATTTTCCTAGACCACTCATGGTAGTTCTCTTTTCTAGTGCGAACTACTCCCACTATAAAGATGAGTGAATGCATCATATAATCTGATCTGTTGCAACAAAAACTTAATATCTTTGTAATACAATTGATTGACTATGTCTTCAAAAAATCTCCAACTAAAAATGTAGTCTCTCAATATACTTCTATACATCATACAATTCCATACCATATGACATAATTCTCTCATACCCTATCACTTTGGGTCTTTATAAAGTAAAGGGCGCATGAATATGGTCAATATATATGATATATATACCATAGTTTTCAAAAAAACACATTAAAGCACCAAACTTAAAAAAAAAACCTTCAATGCATGCACTTTATATGTCATGTCACTTTAAACCGTGTTACTTTATATGAGCCAAGCATATGTCATATTTAAAAACTTCAACATACCAAATGAAAAGTAATTCAAACATACACACTTATCAAATTCAACAAACCATCCAGATCACATTAATTATGACATACCATTCACTGCAACCATTAACACAGAGATCTGAGCATAAGGACTATCGGTGGTTGCATATATCACTGTTAGCATATCGCAGGAACACCATTATATACCACAAATTACATGGAAAACACCGACCCTTGGGTTGAATGGGAGACCATGGCCAGCGCAACAACAAAATTATTCACGGCTTGCAACATTCACCAAACTGTTCAATGCACCACGAGCCATCATAACCAGTTGATAATCACAATTTCACCAACCATACGTAGCAGAATCAATGCTTCAACGAACCACCATTTAATTAATGCAACACTAGGAGATATGAGCTAAACAAGAGATATATTAATTGAATAATGAATTTATTAACACAAGACCCACGCTCACTACTACACTAGAAATTGAACAATGAATAACATAGATCGACAATTCAAATAGACTTTCATCATGATAGGGGTTTCTTCCAATATTTATTTAACATTGCTCTCAACATTGCATTCCAGGACTACAACACACAGATGTATCACATGCATGCAACATTCAACACTGCCTTTTAATGCACTGATCAAACATAGAGAATAACTGGAGAATGGGTTGTAAGAATTTCATGATAGAGAAGAAAAATGACCATTGAGACAATATAACAGAGAATGGCAGTAGATAGGAGTTATAGGGCACAAAATGTTAAAAATGGGGGTTGGCTCTGATACCATGTCAGACCAAGAGTAACTCCATGAATGAATTATTACTTTTGATTAAGATAGAACATGGATATCTACATGGAGAGTGAGGCTTTTGGGTTTCATCTCCCAATGTTTCTTCATCTTCCAATTCCCTTTATTTTTCTATTTACAATATTTACATGGATTTACCTAATCCCAAAGATTAAGTGTCAATGAAACTTTACATTCATTCACACAATTGTCATTCTAAGGGAAGGTAAGTACACATGGCAATTGTGTGGAGTTTTGGTGTAACCCACAAAAACTCCCAACTCTGCTGTTGGCTCAAGTTTTTTCCTCGAATTATTGGAGACATGGCAGTAAACAAAGGCTGCAATTTTTTTGAAGTGAGACACATTCGACTTTCTCTTCGAGAAAGCCTCCTCCAATGTAATCATACCAAGAATCTGATGAGAACTTTGGTTCTGCAAGTAGACTGTTATGTTACATGCCTCTACCCATAAAAGTAGTGGTAAGCCTTGGTCATGTAGCATAGCTCTCGCATCTCCAACAATGCTATGTAGAAATTAATCTGCAGATTCAATAATGTTCATGAAATTTACTAAATCACAAGACTTGAAGCTACTCTACTCATCTACAGAAGTTAATTCACCATCTAAAACAAGAATCATTGACATGCAAAAGGAAACAAAACACATGCACATAGATTTATCTAGGGGAAAGCAACCGCTCAAAACCCCTTACTATCTATATTACATTAATCAGAGAATAGAGAATAAATACAATGCTTTCTTAATCCTGAGCACACCCTACAAGTGTATAGTCTTTGCCTCTCCTTGAGTGACTGAACCTGGCCCAACACTTAGCCAATTTCAAGCCTTCCCAAGCTCTTATTTCTTTGTGTTTTTCCTGGGGAAATTGTCCCTATTTTTTAGGAACTTCACACCAAGGAATTGCGCAATAGCCTTAAGTCAATCTTGGGATGCATGCACCACCTGTACACATGGGAATATGCTACAACTGATAGTACACTGCCTTGGAATCTCCATCTCAACTGGGTCACTCAAATTCTCTACGTACAACAATTATTTTGGGATGATTGATTAGTTAACTGGTTGATCACCGAGTGTGGTTCACATCCACAACTTGACCTCCACTAGTTCTTCTGACAATTAAAACTAGTTAAACTGACAATAACTCAAATTAACTGAAGTAGATTGCTACAAATTAGCAATCAATCATGTAAACCTGAACTCAAGTGTCTCCAACTCGAATTTACTGAGTTAATTGAGTGACAAGAGCCATGCCATCTCAATTAACTACCTCCAAGTATTTTGCTGAAATGGAAACTCAAATTTTAATCTAATTTGACCAAGGAAAAGTCAAAACTAGATTTTCTTGCTGCATTTTCAACACTCCCTCTTAGCAAGAAAGGGATTATCAGATACCCTAATCCTTCTTCTATGGAAGTCGAATTTGCCTCTTGACAAGGCCTTTGTCAAAATATCTAAATCTTGCTCCTCAGTCAGAATGTACTGCAACAACATAATCCGCCTCTGCACATAATCTCGTAGATGGTGATACTGGATATCGATATCCTTGGATCAATCATGAAATAAAAGATTCTTAGAGAGTTTGATACAACTATGATTATCACATTAAATCACAGTAGGATCCATCTTCTGACCTAATAACCCAACAATAATCTTTCTCATCCAGATAGCCTCACATGCTACTTGAATTACAACCATGCACTTCGCTTCTGCTGACCTGAGTGCCACATATCTCTACTTCCTACTGTATTAAGAAACTGTTGTTGACCCAACACTAAAAATTACTCCTGAAGTGCTCTTCTTGTTTGATGGACTCCCTAGCCAATCTGCATCTGTGAGGCCTTGCAGCTTCACTCCCTATGTTCGTATGTACCAAAGACCAAACTGAGTAGTGCCTCTGAGGTATCTCAACACATGCTTTATTGCCTTCCAATACAATTTGGTTGGCTTAACCATTGCTTGACTAAGTTGGTTAATTGCATAACACATGTATGGTCGTGTGTTCACCAAATACATAAGTGAACCCACAAGATGCCTGTAAATGGTAGCCTTCACTACTTCACTTGAATTAACATCCTCTTTCCTCTAGTTTCCTGCTAGAGGAGTCTCCATGGGTTTGCACCAGTCCATGTGGAACCTTTGAAGTATCTCATTGGCATACTTTCCCTGAGAGACAAACAATTCCCCATCTCCTTGCCATACTTTCAAACCAATGAAGTAGTGCATGAGGCCCATGTCCTTCATCTCAAACTCTCTTGCAAGGTCCTTTTTGTAAGTTCCGATCAGCTGCTTATCACCAGTAAGTATCAAGTCATCAACATATAACACAATAATCAATAATTTACCTTCTACCACAATGTGATAAAGGTTTGCATCTGCTTCACTTTTGGTGAAGCCCAAACTGGTGTGATAGTTATTGATCCTATCATACCAAGCATAGGGTCATTGTTTGAGTCCATACAACGCTCGCTTGAGTCTGCACACATGCGACCCTTTGTCAAAGGTTTCAAACCCCTATGGCTGCTCAATATACACCTCCCCCTCAATAACTCCATTGAGGAATGTTGTCTTCACATCCATGTGGTGGATCTTCCACCCCATCTACGACGACAATGCTAAAATTGACCTGATGGATCAGTACCTTGCCACTGGTGAAAACATCTCCTCATAGTCAATTCCCTCAACATGAGAGAACCCCTTGGCCACAAATCTGACCTTGTGTTTCTCTATGCTTCCGTCTACTGCATGCTTTACCTTGTAAAACCATCTCGAACCAACCATTGATTTGTCTGCTGGTCTTGGGACCACTTCCCAAACACTGTTTGTGACAATGGAATCATATTCCTCTACCATAACATCAACCCATTCTGATTCCTCTACAACTTCCTCGAATGAGGATGGCTTAGTCTCTACAAGCTCACTCATTAGAGCCATGTAGCCAGTGTATCGATCCAGTGCCCTTCTCTTTGTCTATTGTGATGTGGGTGCTCCCACATTCTCTCTAGCATCCTGTGATAATCTGTCAACTTCCCTAGTTTGCTTCCTTCCTTCTCTCGATATCTTGGCTTGAGTGGATGTCTTCACTATCTGCTCCTCTGTTTTTGGTTGCTCCACAACTTCCAGAGGTTCTTCCTTTGGAGCCAAAAGCTATTGATCTGGCTATAAATGAAGCTGCCTCTCAATAGAAGACCGCATTTCCTTCTCCTCATCAAATTTTACATCTCTTCTTACCAATATCATCTTGAGAGATGACAAGTACACACGATAGTTGTGAGGTGTGTCTGTGTATCCCACAAATATGCCCAACTCTGTCTTGGGCTCTAGCTTTTTCCTTTCTTCCTTGGAAACATGACAGTAAACTGATGATCTAAAGATCCTAAAGTGTGACACATCTGGTTTCTTCCCTGAAAAATCTTCGTCTAGTGTACTCATGCCAATAATCTTGTGAGGACTCTTGTTCTGCAAATAGACAGTTGTGTTGCATGCTTCAACCCACAAGTGTAGAGGTATGCTTTGGTCATGCAACATCTCCCTTGCTGCTCCCACAATACTTTTGTTCTTTCTCTCAGCCACCCCATTCTGTTGTGGGTTATGGGGTGCTATCAACTCCTGTCGAATGCCTTCCTTTGCACAAAAGTTTTTAAATTCATTTGATATGTACTCACCACCTTATCGCCCCTGAAAGCCTTCACTTCCCTTCCAGTTTCTTTCTCAACAAGTGCTTTAAACTCAACAAATTTGGAGAATGTTTGGTATTTCTTCTGCATGAAGTAGGTCTAACACTTCCGTAAGAAATCATCTACAAATATAACGTAATACCTGTGCTTGGCAGTGGACGTTGTCGAGAAAGGTCCACAAACATCAGAGTGGATCCTTTCAAGGACTGCATGCGCCCTGTTGTCCCAATTATTGAAGGTGGATTTTGATTTTGTGTACTTTCCTAACGTACACCCTTTGCATGTATCACACTGCTCTAGTGCTCCTTTGGGGATGTCTGTAGAATATGTTGCATGATCTTCAAAGTGCCATGATGCAAATGTCCAAGTCTTATATGCCATAATTCGCCGCCATCTCAGCTCTACGCCTTCTCTGCTTTTGTGCTCAATGTTGCACTGTCTTCCACATCTAATTTGTAGAGGTTCTTCACTCGAACCCTGATCTACTTCACTTGTCCCATGGCAATGTGTTCCAGGATAGCCTTCCCTTTGCTGAATATCACATCGTAGCCATGGTTTTCCAACACAGCTACGGAAACTAGATTCTTCTTCAAACTCGGTACAAACATCACATCCTTGAGCCTAAGAGAGGAGCCAAACTCCCTCTGAAAAGTAACTGTACCAATACCGGTTGCGCTATACCTTCCATCATCTCCCATCTCGATGTGCATATGGAGATCCTTCTCCTCCAAGTCACTAAAAAATTCTTTGTTCTCAGTCATGTGAAATGAGGCACAACTATCCAGATACCACATACTACCCATCATTGTGCTTTCCATGCATGCAATGAGGGTAAAATCAAGTTCGAACTGTGAATCCAATGGTTCACCCACTTCTCCTCCTGCAGTCTTCTTGCTTGATTTCTTGTGTGGACACTTCGTTGCATAGTGCCCAAATCCATGACAGTGAAATCACTTGATTCTAGACAAGTCTTTCTTCTTCCCCCTTGACTGGAATCTACTTTGGATTGGGATTTCTTCCCCTTGCCTTTCCAGCCAAGGCATAATTCTCCTCATCCTCGCCCTTGGATGAGGTCCAGTCTTTGGTGTTCCACCTTATTTCTTACTGTTGGTACCATTCCATTACCATCTTTTTCTTCTAAAAACACCATCATTTGTCTACCTTTTCCTCCATAGATCCCTTATATTCCTTGAAATTGATTAATTAATAGCATTATAGTTGTTAGTTTGCATTAAAGTTAATTTATGAGTTTTTATGTTAGAAATTAGGAATTTTCCATAAAAAGACTACAGGAAGTCATAACATCCTGTAAATGGTTTATCATTTGACACGTGGCATGACAGGCAAGCCAAAGCAATGGATAGGAACGAAAATTGGAATGTACAAGCATGGTGAAAAATCGATTCTACAGCGAATCAAAAGCTCCTGGTTATGCGGTCCACGCTGGTCAAACCTCAACGTTTTGGTTACAAAGGCAGTAAAAGCCATGGTTTCCCAAACCGGTTTCGTTTTGTTTTCTTTTTGGAAATCGGTTTAGATTAGAAATGACCAAAAATCATTCCTTTGTAAAAGCGGAAACAACTGTTCAATGAATGTACATTCGATCCCGATAGGGACGACAGATAAAGACTGTGTATTATTTTGTTAACGGGACAGTTACGATTATTATCTCTGTACATCGTTTGAGAACAGAACTTTTGTATGTGATTGCAATCTACAGCACTTGAATATAGTCACAGTTTTACTCTAGCAGTGTTTATGCGTTAATTCTCTCGTTGCTTGAGTTTACTTCAGTGTACCATTGAAACGTGGACGGGCCCTGCGTGGATTGGTATACTGTTAATTTCATTTCCTTTAGTAGTTTTTTGAATTTGAATAGAACACAGTGTTTAATGTTATTTCCATGCTTATGATTTTGTCGATTTGATTAGAAATTCTCACAAATGGTATTTATGGTGATAGCTTGAAGATTTCATCGTTAAGATCATTGAACCATATCTTGTAAGAGATTTGATCCATCGTTATATTTTGAAGCATCTCCATCGACTCTGTTTTTCATGCATTTAAATTTTAGTGTGCTTTTGATTGTTTTATGAATGCTCAAGTGTTAACTAGAAAGAGCTTTTGTGCATAGCATCCTTGTAAGGGGATTAAAATCTTCATCTAGTAATGTGCTGTATCTTTAGGACAGTTAGATAAGTTAGGTGATCTGTGTGTTAAGGTGAGGGGAAACATATCTTAACCTTCTGTAAAGAAGTACTGCAACCTATCACAATAAACACTTAGTTAGGAATCCTTTATGTCTATAGACTGTAGACGCATGCCTCGAAGTTTACTGACCTTGGTTGATAATAAATCTAGTCTAATCTAGCACCCTAGATTGGCCACTACATTTTGGCGCCGTTGCCGGGGAGGCGTAGTTAGAGGGTTTCGAAAAAGATTAAAATATATAAAAAAAATTTAAATAAACAAAAACAAGCAAAAACATAGATTTAGAAGTCATGTTTACTTATGCCTAGATCTAGAGATAATAAAGGTAGATTCATAAAAACCCCCCATCCAAAAACTAACCTACCATCAGGAGCAGACCCTTTAGGAAACATTGAACATACATCAGCTGAGGAAGTTACCATACAAAAATTAGAGGATAAACAGAAATTAGGACAAAGACTTACACTAATCGAGAGGCAAATTCTATTAGCACACAAATCACAGAAGAAACATTTCCTTGAATCCTCTATAAAAAGAGAAAGTAGCACAGTAACTCAACAATCTTTCCTTGAACTTTTCTTTGAAACAAGTGACACTGAACAAGAAATTAAATCAACAGAGGAACCTATCAAAATGGCTGAAGAAGGACATGGATCAGAAAGAGGACCACCAAATCAAGGTCAAGAGGAAGAGTCAACTTTTAAATTTCCTATCCAAGAACCAGAAGAAGATGACGAAATAAAAATGAAAAACATACCCCCATTCGTGCTACCAAACTTTTATGGCATGGCTTCAGAAGACCCAGATTCATTCTTGTTTGAGTTTGACATTGTATGTTGAACATATGGTTACACAGATGATGCCCATAGGCTTAGACTCTTCCCAACAACATTAAAAGCATCAGCATTAAGATGGTTCATGGGGCTTGGTGAACATGCGATAACTGATTGGGATGGCATGAGAAGAATATTCCTAAAGAAATACCAACCTTATTGTAGATCGAAAGATTCCAAAGATGATATCTTTAGGATGAACCAACAAGAGGATGAAAATTTAGAGGAGTACTTAGAGCGGTTTGTTTACAATTTACAAAAATCAAAACACCGAACCATGCCTCTTGATCTGATTCGAACAATATTTTTGAAAGGCATTCGAGAGGAATACTTAGATGATCTTAATTTGATGGGAAAAGGTGATATTTCTACTTTACCTTTTGAAGAAATTGCTGAGTTATGTGAAAAGTATTCTAGGAGCAAAGCCAAAATTGGAAAAAGAACCATATCATCCAAAGCCACAAAATCTGCTTCAGCAAGTGTCACAAGGGCTGAAATAGGAAACCTGTTAGAGGAATTCAAAACAGATCTATTAAGTACCTTAGGAACCCAAATTGACACTCTAAAAGCTAAGAAGAGACAAGAAGAGGAAGATCAGATGATGGCTATCTTTTGCCCAAAATGCCGGAAGAAACATGCCTTAAAAGACTGCCCATTAAAAAACATTCAAGTTTGTGCCTTTTGTACTGAAAATCATGATATATTTCATTGCTCTGAAGTCAAGGTTTTGCAGAATTGTAATGTGGAAGCAAACACAGATATGGAAAATGTGTATTACATGGGCGCAAAGAGACCATGGCAGCCAAAACCAGCACCTCAAGGTATGTTCCCAAACCAGAATTTGCAATTTCCTGTACATGATCAGATGTATGCTCAGAATTCGTGGAATGTACCCATACCATGGCAGCACCAAAATTACCCACAACAATAATGGAGACCATCTCAGCAATACTCTCAACAATATCACTCATATCCTCAACCATACCAACCATATTCGCAGCCATATCAACAATATCATCAGCCATATTCACCGTTCCTCAACCATATCAGCAATATCCTCAGCAACAAGTTGTTTACCCACATCAACCTCAACCCACTCAACAAGCATTGCCTGCTCCTCCACCAATAAATCCACCACAATTACAACTTCCATCTAACTCACAACCTCCCAGACCTACTCAAATCCCTGCTCAACCTGTACCAAATCCAAATAACAGAGTAGAGAGACCAGCCTACAATGTAGATGAGGGAACCTCATATCCCACATTACCCTTGCAAAATATCAATTTGAGGTCTTGTAAGGTACTTCACAAAGAATCTCCAACAGCTTATAAACAAGAAGAAAACGAAGAAAATGAAAATGAAACGTCAATTCAAAGGAAACAAAATGATGACATCAAAAATAAACAAATGCAACCATTGCATCCACCACCTTTTCCAGACCGATTGGTCCAAACAAAACTTCCAATGTCTATACCACAGTTTGATGTTTTAGATGAGCTAAAGAATGTCTATATAAAAATTCCACTACTACAAGCCATAAAAGACATTCCCATATATACTAAAGCCATCAAAGAGCTGTGCCTTAAAAAGCCTACTAGGAAAAGAGTTGATCCACAAACCATTCATGTTATTGGTCATTTAGCTGGCCTTATGACAAACACCATCTCAATGGAAAAGTATGTTGATCCTGGTATTCTCAGAGTCACTACAATCATTAACAACATACATATTCCAAACACCTTAATTGATCTTGGGGCCGCAATAAATGTGATGACTCTTGAAACCATGAAAAACTCCAGCTCACAAATTTGCAGCACACAACAATTGTTCTAGAACTCGCTGATAGGTCTAAAGTGATTCCTGAAGGGATTTTGGAGGACATAATTGTTTCACTGGACTCTTGGGAGTATCTAGTAGACTTTTTAGTTCTTCAGCGAAAATCCAATTTAGGAGGACACCCTATCATCCTTGGTAGACCATGGTTAGCAACTGCTGATGCATTCAAAGGATGTCGATCGGGTAATATGATTATTTCACAGGGAACTGAAAGAAAACAACTCACTCTTTACCCATCAGCACAATCACCAGCAGTAGCACACAATTTATGGCTTGACGATAAATACAATGACAAAGAAGAAGTTCAATCTGTTTTTAGCATCAACCAGATCTATGATTTTCATGAACATAATAATGATGATTTGGTAGAGTTGTTCCTTTCTCAACCTGATGTTTCCGAAGATTTGAGAAATGACCAATACCATGCTGCAGATGAACTTTTGGCACAAAATTTTCGAGAAACATGCACCATTCAATCTTTGCAAACAACATTTCAGAACATTTTTCCCATTCAATCTATCACAAACACACAGAGCAAGACCATAGAGATTAGTCCAGGAAAAACTTTGAATATTGGCACTCACCTAGACTCATCTCAGGAGGAAAAATTGATTCAATTATTGAGAAAATACCAGAAAGCATTTGCTTGGGACTACACCGATATGCACGGGATTCACCCTGAAACATGCACTCACCATATTTATACCGATAGTAATATCAAACCAGTGAGGCAATCGTAGAGACGAATGAACCCCATGCTCCAGGATATTGTTAGAGAGGAATTACAAAAACTGTTGAAAGTCAATTTTATCTATCCTATCTCTGACAGTCAGTGGGTATCCCCATTGGTAGTAGTGCCCAAGAAAAATGGTAAGTGGCGGATTTGTGTTGATTACCAACAATTGAACAAAGCAACGCTCAAAGATTATTTCCCACTACCATTTATTGACCAAGTGCTAGACACATTAGCTGGGAAATCATCACTCTTTTCTTGATGGTTTCAGTGGCTACAACCAGATCAAGATAGCCTTAGAGGACCAAGACAAAACCACTTTTACTTGTCCCTGGGGCACTTATGCTTATAATGTTTTCCTATTCGGACTTTGCAATGCTCCAACTACATTTTAGAGAGCTGTATTAGCTATTTTTGCTGATTTAGTTCATGATTGTGTTGAAGTTTACATGGATGATTTTTCAGTGTATGGTGATTCATTTGAGCATGCAATAACGAATCTTGAAAAAGTTTTGAAGAGATGTATTGAAGATAATCTATCCCCGAGTAATGAAAAGTGTTTTATGATGTTAAATGAGGGGATAGTATTAGGCCACTATATTTCTTTTCAAGGCATTAAAGTTGATCCATCGAAAATCCAGATCATTGTCAATTTGCCAATTCCGAAGACTCAAAAAGAGGTAAGAAGTTTCCTTGGGTATGCAAGCTATTACAGAAGGTTTATTGAACATTTTAGTAAAATAGCTTCATCTCTGTTTAAACTTCTAGCAAAAGATACACCTTTCAACTGGAATGAGAATTGTCAGCAAGCATTTGAAACACTCAAAGAAACGTTATCAACCACACCAGTCTTAAAAGGGCCTAACTGGAACCTACCATTTCACATCTTTACAGATGCATCTGATACTGCAGTAGGTGCCTCATTAGGCCAAAAAGAGGAGTCTTGTCATTATGCCATATATTTCATTAGCAAAAATCTAACACCTGCAGAATTAAACTACACAGTCACAGAAAAAGAAATGCTTGGCATCATACATGTTGTGAATAAATTCTGACATTATATAACTGGTTGAGGTTTTTGTACATACTGACCATTCTGCCATTAAGCATTTAATGAATAAACCAGTAACTAGTGGCAGAGTTACCAGATGGTTATTATTGTTACAGGAATTTAACATCACAGTGTTAGATAGACCAGGTAAGGAGAATCAGGTGGCAGATTTTCTTTCTAGACTGCAAAATCAAGGTGAGGTTGTTCTGGTTGAAGATTCTTTTCGAGATGAAAATTTCTTTGCAATTTCAATAGTGAATCCTTGGTATGCTGACTTGGCCAATTATTTGTCCACAGGAAGAACACCTCCATACTTTACTCCAAAGGAAAAGAAGAGGCTAGTCAAACAAAGTGCTCAATACTCATGGATTAATGGCGATTTATTTTACACTGGTTATGATATGATTGTTAGACGATGTGTAAGAAATGATGAGATAATTGATATTTTAAAATCTTGCCATGATGAACCGTGTGGTGGGCATTTTGCAGCTAAACGAACAACATTCAAGATTCTTAGTCTTGGATACTACTGGCCATCTATTTTTAAGGATTCCAAGAAGTACGTGAAAAGTTGTGATAGCTGTCAAAGAATGGGTAGGCCAACAGCTACATATGAGATGCCACTTCAGCCTTAAGTACACCTAGAGCCATTTGAAAAATGGGCTCTAGATTTCATAGGACCCATTAATCCAACTTCCAATGGCAAGAGGTACATCCTAGTATATACTGATTACGTAACAAAGTGGGCTGAAGCTAAAGCACTAGTCCGAGCAACTGAACAAATAGTGGTAAACTTCCTTTTTGAAGAGATTTTTGTAAGGTATAGAGTACCAAGAGAGATAGTGACTGATCAAGGTACTCAGTTTACTTCAAAGTTAGTTAAGGACATCACAGAAAAATATCAAATCAAGCACAGAAGAAGTACACCTTACCATCCACAGGCCAATGGCCAGGTGGAATCCACAAATAAAACTTTGGAAGGAATTATCACTAAGACTGTGGCAATGAACAGAAAGAATTGGGAAGAGAAGCTCAAAGATGCATCCGGGCTTATAGAATCACGTGGAAGAATACTACAGGATTTACACCATATCAGTTGGTGTATGGCAAAGAGGTGATGCTTCCTATTGAGTTTCAAATACATACTTTTAAGATGGCTGCAGATTTGGGAATTGATCTTAATGAAGCACAACAAGAAAGAATTCAGCAGTTGAACCAGCTGGATGAAATGAGGTAGCAAGTAGAGGAGACAACACTCCTCATGCAAAAACAAAGAAAGCAGTGGCATGATGCACATATCAAGAAGAAACAGTTCAAAAAAGGAGACTGGGCTTTATTCTTTGATTCTAAATTCAGAGATCATAAAGCCAAATTTACCACACATTGGATGGGCCCATACGAAATCATTCAAGTTTATGACAATGGATCAGTTAAGCTCATTACCATTGATGGAGAAGGCCACCCCTTTACTGTCAATGGCCATCACTTGAAACTTTACAATAGGTCCATCAACAAGCAAATTTTTCTTCAAACTGTATCTCAACAAAGGGAGGTTGAGATATTGCAGCCTTCAGCTGTAGTATCTCTGCCTTAGTTCATTTCATTTCAATTTATAAATTCAAAAGAAATTAAAAAAAATAAAATAAAAATAAAATAAAATTATTAAAAAAAAATAAAATTAAATAAATTAAAAATAAAATAAAATAATGGTTTAGATGTGAAAACCAGACTCTGGCACACTCTAACCCAGAATTCTTACTTGAAAACCAATTCTTTGGTTGGTAAGAATTCCTTTTCCTTTTGTTTCCTGTTTGATTCATCGATTGAATAATGACTTGAGGACAAGTCAAAGCTTTAGTGGGGGAGAAGCATCATCATTTTGTTCTTATCTCATCTCCTCATTGTAATTTCTTAAAGAGTTTGTTTCAACACTTCAGATTTCAATAAAGAAGTTGTTTTTGTCTTTGTTCTAATCAGAGGGACCTGTTTAAAGCACTATGCAGTGGGACCTGTTCTGTTCAGAAGACCATGTTACCAGCACCAACATTAGAGGGACCTGTTCAACAAACATAAAAGGGACCTATTAGAGACTGCTATCTCAAGTTACTTCAGCAAAGCTTCAACAAAGTTTCAACGGAGATTCAAAGGTTGCTTGTCACCGAGGCTCCATCAAACACCAAAGATCAAGTAACCTGCACACATATAGTTTTTTCCAGATTTCAAAGAAGCTGCACAAACATTCTCCAGATCTCAAAGGGACCTGTTGCATCCAAATTCATCTTAGAGGGACCTGTTATGGACAACAAAGATTAGTCATATCTGAACAAGAAAGACTAGTCCTATCTATGCATGCCAACTCAACTCTTGATCAACCAATAAAAGTGTAATGTATTATTGTAATTTTTATTTTTAACATTTAAATTCTTAGATTACTTTAGTGTTAAATGTGATGACTATGACTGCTTATGATCAATTTCAAAAACACCCACATATCCATCACCCTCGTCATATTCCTAATTCCTATCATTTCCCAATACTCTAGCCTATCCCCATACTCCTCCTCCTATGATTTTTAAATCCCCTATTATACCACCCTCCCAGCGTTGTTATTCACCCCTTATCGGCCATCAAACTTTATTATCGGTTCAATATCTCCTTGTTCGGCCAAGTACCAATAAGCAAGGGACAGGTGGTGAACTATTGCAAAGCCAAATGTTATACGGTTTCATTCATTGTTTTTGAATCGGCTGAGCTATAACATGATTGTTCGACCAAGTCGACTCATGCAAACAGCTATCCGTTTGTTATACTCCAGTACTCCATACATGCTTACGGCGTTCTCATGATAATATTCATACAACCCAGTACAGTCACTCCTCTGTCATATAAATATGAGTACGCTCTGTTATCATTATAGTGAATTGGGTCAAGTCGGTTGTTAAAATTCCATTTCATTTTCAGTTGTAAAAAGGGCGTTCCATACTAAGAAATTCAAGTGCCGTGATTTAAAAAAAAACAAAGGCTGAGAACAGCAAGTGCTACGAAAGGAAAGCACAGTAACCGGGCTCACAAGCTTCCACCTTCGCCATAATTCAAGGATAATCACCCGGTCACTGCTTAAGCCATTGAAGGAGTTGGTCTCGAAGAACAGAGGGCGCCATCAGGTCAGTTGTGTGGAGCGAAAAGCAGAGGTAACAAACCAAAATACTCTTGTTAAATTAGTAAGCATAAACGAAGAGGGTTAGAGCAGGAGTTTCTCTGTCAAAATGACTAATAGAGTAGAGCCAAACACATTCGATAGTTCTCAGTACCACGATGACTGCATTGTAATTTTAAAAGAAAAACAATGGCTACCCTTCTTGGAGAAGTTTAATGGGAGCAATGAGGAAGTAACTAAACAGTTTGCCTTTACATTTAATGGGGAGAAAGCATTGATAGGGAATTTCTCATTTAGGGTCTCAGAAGACACCATAGCACAATCCTTGGGGATCAGCCCGGAAGGAGAAAAATACTTCAAAACAAAACAATTCAAAGAAAAATCATGGACCCAATTCATATCCAGGTCGAGGGTTTCATCTGTTAACTGGAAGAAGGGTATCCCTAGGAGCTGGCTGATGCATCCATGGGACGAAATGGTGTATATCATCCAAAAATTTGTTACGTGTGAGGGTCGTTATAACATAGTATTTTTATACCACATCAAACTCCTGTTACATTTAAAAGGGCAGTGCACCATTAGTTTACCATATTTCCTCTTGCAGAGTTTGACCAAGATGTCAAAAACTATCTAAAAGAAAAAGGGTAATGAAGATAAAAGCCTATGTCATTTTGGGTTAATTAAAATCCTCATTGAATTTGAATTACAGAGAAGGGGAGAAACATGGAAGGAATTTCTGGCTGCCAATCAAATCAAAGATGAAGAGGATGAGAAAGAACAACAAGAGCACTCAGGATTTATGCATGACATTGATGAAGAGATTCCTGTGCACAAATCAAGCAATGTCCCTCCACCCATTAGTAGTGTGAGGACGAGAAAAATGAGACAAGAGAATGCCCAGAAAACGGAGCAAGATAAAATTTTTACTACATATACAAGAAGATCCAAGAGAGCACAAAAGACTCAGGAGAGCACAAAAGACCCAGCCACAAGAAGACCAATCAGAATCAAATGCACATGTACCGATGGACATCGAGAGCAGTGCTCACTCACAGCCTGGACCAGAAGTTGAAATGGAGGTTGAGAGCAACAATAGGCAAGGAAAAGAGTCACTACCTGCAATTAAGAAGCAAAGGAGGCTGGAAAAGCAAATTGAAAAGTTAAAAGAAGAACTGATGGAGGCCAACATGCTGGAGAAAGTCATCAAGAAAGAGAATGAAATGCTGAGGGCACAAAGTAAAGAGACTCAACAGAAAAATGAGAAGTTGAAGGAGCAAATCAAAGAACTCGAGGCTGAACAAACTGACATTTGCAAGTGGGTAACCAAATGGTATACCCAAAAGAAAGCCCTCAAGGAGAAATACAAGAGTTTGAAACATGAGCTCCACATTCAGAAAGATGCCCAAGCTAAGAAGAACATAGATGCATTGTTGAAAGCAGCAGAGGTACAGGCAAGGACGGAGTTTAGAGGGGATTAGCATGAGGACATGCTAATTCATTAAGCTTGGGGGAGATGTTGGTACCATTCCATTACCATCTTTTTCTTCTAAAAACACCATCATTTGTCTACCTTTTCCTCCATAGATCCCTTATATTCCTTGAAATTGATTAATTAATAGCATTATAGTTGTTAGTTTGCATTAAAGTTAATTTATGAGTTTTTATGTTAGAAATCAGGAATTTTCAATAAAAAGACTACAGGAAGTCATAACATCCTGTAAATGGTTTATCATCTGACACATGACATGACAGGCAAGCCAAAGCAATGGATAGGAACGAAAATTGGAATGTACAAGCATGGTGAAAAATCGATTCTACAGCAAATCAAAAGCTCCTGGTTATGCGGTCCACGCTGGTCAAACCTCAGCGTTTTGGTTACAAAGGCAGTAAAAGCCATGGTTTCCCAAACCGGTTTCGTTTTGTTTTCTTTTTGGAAATCGGTTTAGATTAGAAATGACCAAAAATCATTCCTTTGTAAAAGCGGAAACAACTGCTCAATGAATGTACATTCGATCTCGATAGGGACAATAGATAAAGACTGTGTATTATTTTGTTAACGGGATAGTTACGATTATTATCTCTGTATATCGTTTGAGAACAGAATTTTTGTATGTGATTGCAATCTACAGCACTTGAATATAGTCACGGTTTTACTCCAACAGTGTTTATGCGTTAATTCTCTCGTTGCTTGAGTTTACTTCAGTGTACCATTGAAACGTGGACGGGCCCTGCGTGGATTGGTATACTGTTAATTTCATTTCCTTTAGTAGTTTTTCGAATTTGAATAGAACGCATAGTGTTTAATGTTATTTCCATGCTTATGATTTTGTCGATTTGATTAGAAATTCTCACAAATGGTATTTATGGTGATAGCTTGAAGATTTCATCGTTAAGATCATTGAATCATATCTTGTAAGAGATTTGATCCATCGTTATATTTTGAAGCATCTCCATAGACACTGTTTTTCATGCATTTAAATTTTAGTGTGCTTTTGATTGTTTTATGAATGCTCAAGTGTTAACTAGACAGAGCTTTTGTGCATAGCATCCTTGTAAGGGGATTAAAATCTCAGTCTAGTAATGCGCTGTATCTTTAGGACAGTTAGATAAGTTAGGTGATCTGAGTGTTAAGGTGAGGGGAAACATATCTTAACCTTCTATAAAGAAGTACTGCAACCTATCACAATAAACACTTAGTTAGGAATCCTTTATGTCTATAGATTGTAGACGCATGCCTCGAAGTTTACTGACCCTGGTTGATAATAAATCTAGTCTAATCTAGCACCGTAGATTGGCCACTGCACTTCCTACACTAGATCATACCATAACCGATCTCAACTCAATAGTTTCTCTCTACCATTTACGAAATCTTGATAGCTATGCCAGCTCTTGGTAAGGCCCGAAAGGGATAGAGCTACCAAGTCTTCTTCAGGGACATTAACATCGACCCCTTCAAGTTCATCATGACATTGTGTAAACCTACTTAGGTATTGTGGAATTGTGTTGTTCTTTTTTCATCTTGATACTTCGAAGCTTGTCCTTGAGTGTCAGCTTCTTGTGGCCATTATTGTTCTCGAACAATTCGGTTAATGCTTTCCACATCACGAACGGAGTCTCTTTTCCATGGAGATTCGAGACAATATGATCCTGAACTTCCTCCAATATGATTCTCCTCGCTTTGGCCACATCCTTCTTCAAATGAGTAATATTCCGGGCATCATATGCTTTGGGTTTTGCTACATCTGTCTTGATGTATTCTAGTAGCCCATTATCGTCCAAGACTACCTCCATCTGGCCCTTCCATGCAACAAAGTTTGAGGTGCCTTCCAAGGCATACTTGAGTCTGAGTCTATTGAAATCCATCTTCTCAGTCTTGAAGAAAACCTACAACACTAATCTCCAAATTCGAATCTCTTGCAATGAAAACTTCGAAATCTATTCTCTACAGTGATTTCAACTTTGATACCTTGTAGAAATTAATGTGTAGATTCAACACTGCTCATGAAATTTATTAAATCACAAGACATGAAGCTACTCTACTCATCTGCAAAAGTTAATTCACCATCTAAAACAATAATCATTGACATGCAAAAGGAAACATCATACGTGCATAAATATTTATCTAGGGTAAATCAATTGTTCAAAACCCCTTACTATCTATATTGCATTAATTAGAGAATAGAGAAGAAATATAGTGCTCGCTCAAGCCTGAGCACACCACACCCTGCAAGTGTATAGTCTATTCCTCTCCTTGACTGAATGAACCTGGCCCAACACTTAGCAAATTTCAAGGCTTCCCAAGCTCCTATTTTCTTGCATTGTTCCCTTGGGAATTTGCCCCTATTTTTTAGGAATTTCACACCAAGGAATTGTGCAATAGTCTTAGGTCAATCTCTGACTGCATGCACCGCCTGTACACATGAGAATATGCTACAACTGATAGTACACTGCCTTGGAATCTCCATCTCAACAGGGTAACTTGAATTCTCTGCATGCAACAATTATTTTGCACTGATTGATCAATTAACTAGTTGATCACTGAGTGTGGTTGAAGTTACACATACACAACTTGACCTCCACTAGTTCTTCTAACAATTAAAACTAGTTAAACTAATAATAACTCAAATTAACTGAAATATATTGCTACAAATTAGCAATCAATCATGTAGACCTGAACTCAAGTGTCTCCCACTCAAATTTACTAAGATAATTGAGTGGAAAGAGCCATGTCACCTCAGTTAACTACCTCCGTATTATGCTGAAATGCAAACTTGAATTTTAATCTAGTTTGACCAAGGCAAAGTCAAAACTAGATTTTCTTGCTGCATTTTCAACATGCTCTGATTCTTTCTCTCATCTACCCCATTCTGTTGTGGGTTGTGGGATGTTGTCATCTCTCTTCAAATGCCTTCTTTCACACATAAATACTTGAAGTCATTTGAAACATACTCACCTCCATTGTCGCTCTTGAGAGCCTTCACCTTCTTGTTGATCTCTTTCTCAACTAGTGCCTTCAATTCTACAAATTTTGAGAATGTTTCATCCTTCTTCTGCATGAATAAGATCCAACATTTCCTTGAGAAACCATTAATAAAAAACAAAATATTTATGTATAGCAGTGGAGGCTGTCGAGAAAGGTCCACAAACATCAGAGTGGACTCTTTCCAAGACCTCAAGTGCTTTGTTGTCTCATTCATGGAATGTGTATTTCACATAATTCCCCAAGGTACAACCCTTGCAAACATCCTGCTACTCAAGTGCTCCTTTTGGGAGGCCAGTGGGTGTTTGCTGCATAATTTTCAAGGCGCTGTGATGCAAATGGCCCAATCTCCTATGCCAGAGTTCACTGACATCATGACTCTGCACTTTCTCTGCCTTACTTCCTAATGCAACATAATCTTCCACATCAAGTTTGTACATGTTCTTCACACAAACCCCTATCTGCTTCACTCGTCTAGTAGCTATGTGTCTCTCGAATGCTTTCCCTTTGCTAAAGATGACATCATAACCAAGGTCTTCCAAAACTGTTACAGATATGACATTCTTCTTTAAGCCTAGAACAAACATGACATCTTTGAGGCGAAGAGGGGATCCCGACTCCCTCTTAAAGGTTACTCTACAAATATCCAACATTTCCAACATTTCCTTGAGAAATCATCAATAAAAATAACAAAATTTTTGTGTATGGCAGTGGAGGCTATCAAGAAAGGTCCACAAACATTAGAGTGGACTCTTTCCAACATTGCATGTGCTTTGCTGTGTCCTTCATGGAATGTGGATTTCACATACTTCCCCAAGGTACAACCCTTACAGACATTCTGCTGCTCAAGTGCTCCTTTAAGGAGGCCAGTGGTTATTTGTTGCATAATTTTCAAGGTGCCATGATGAAAATGGCACAGGAGTTCACTGACAGCGCGACTTTGCACTTTCTCTGCCTTACTTCTTAATGCAACACAATCTTCCACATCAAGTTTGTACATGTTCTTCACACGAACCCCGATCTGCTTCACTTTTCTAGTGGTTATGTGTCTCGGGAATGCTTTCCCTTTGCTAAAGATGACATCATAACCACGGTCTTCCAAAACTGCTACAGAGATGAGGTTCTTCTTTAGGCCTAGAACAAACATGACATCTTTGAGGTGAAGAGGGGATCTCGACTCCCTCTTAAATGTTACTGTACCAATATTGGTAGCATTGTACCTTATGTCGTCTCCAAGCTCAATATGCATCTATAGATCTTTCTCTTCCAGGTCACTGAAAAACTCTTTACACCCTGTAATGTGGAACGAGGCACCCGAGTCCAAGTACCTAACACTCCCCATCACAGTGCTAGTCATGCATATGATAAGGGTGAAGTCAAGCTCAAACTATGAAGCTAAAGCTTCACCTATTACTCCTCCTGAGTTCTTCTTGCTAGACTTTTTGTGTGGAAAATTTGTAACATAGTGCTCAAATTCATGAAAATTGAAGCATTTTGTTTTGGACAAGTCTTTCTTCTTGCTTCCTTGGTTGGATTTTGGTTTGGTTTGAGATGTTTTCCCTTTGCCCTTCTTTCCCTTTCCAACCAATGCAAAATTTTCTTCATCCTCTCAGATGAGGTTCCATCTCTAGTATTATGCCCGATCCCTTCTTGTACCAAATCAGACCACAAGGATTCCCAATTCGGTAGCTTCTCCCTCCCTTTCACCAAGTCCTCATAGTTATGCTAGCTTTTGGGAAGGCCTAGAAGAGCTAGGCTCACCAAGTCATCTTTTGCAATATTGACACCATCCCCTCCAAGCTCATCTCGAACTTGTGTAAATTTGGTGAGATACTACAAAACATTGTCATTCTTCTGCATCTTAATGTTTCGAAGTTTGTCTTTGAGGTCCGGTTTTCTATGATCACTGTTATTCTAGAACAGCTCTGTCAGCGTCTTCCACATTACAAAAGGAGTTTCTTTCCCATGGAGATTTGAGACAATGTGGTCTCACACTCCCTCCAAGCTTATTCTCCTCGCCTTGGCTACATCTTTCTTCCATTGGGTTAGGTTCTGGGCATCAGATTGCACTAGTTTTGTAACATATATCTTGATGTATTGTAGAAAACCATTGTCATCAAGCAATGCCTCCATGCGATCCTTCCATGCAATGAAATTTGAACTGCCTTCCAAGACATACTCTAATATCAGTCCATTGAAGGCCATTCTCCCAACTCTGAAGAGATCCTGCTACACTGAAGATACAAATTCCAACCTCCTGAGAAACAACTTTGAAATTCCTATTCTAATGTGAATCCTAGTCTGATACCATGTAGAAATTTGGTGATAGAATTGAAACTACTCAAGAAATTTTAATCTAAATCAAGAGACAAAATTCTACTCTAATGCTCTGTGGAAATTAATTTACAATTTATAACAAGATTTTCAAACATGCAAAAGAAAAACCACGCATGCACAATATCTTTTCTAGGTGAACCCAACTGGGAAAAAAACCCTCAAGCCTCTTTGCTTTAATTAGATGAATAAAGATGTATTACAATTGCTTGCCTGCTTTGAGCACAACCTGCAAGTGAATAACCTATCTCTCTGCACAATGAGAAGCTTTGACCCAAACTTAGTCAATTTTTGTCTCTACTTGAGCCCCTATTTCCTTACACAAATCCTGAGGAATTAGCCTTTGTTTTTTAGGAATTTTCCTCCAATTGATTGCACAATTCCCAAGGATTCACATCTGATTGCATGCAACACATGTACACCCAAACTAATTTACAACTTCTTGTTACACTGCCTTGGAATCTCCACCACAACTGAGGTACTCAAATTCCTTGCATGCACTAGCTATTTTGAGCTAATTGATCAATTAACTAGATGATCGCTGAGTTAGACTATTGTCTTGCTGCACAATTGACCTTCCACTAGTTCTATCAACAATTAGAACTACTTTAACTGAAAACAACTGGAAATAATTGATCTTGATTGCTAAAATTTAACAATCACACATGTTTAACTGAACTCCAAGCCCTCTAACTCGAATTTACTGAGCTAAATGAGTGACAAGAGATATGTCACACAAGTTAATTGCCTCCAAGTTGTCTGTTGATGTGGAAATTCAAATTTTCTCAATATGACCAGGGCAAAGTCAAATTAAGACTTTCTTGCTACACTTCTCAACACTTGTTGTTCATTTCTATTTAATATGGATCTAGGCTAATGATTACCGAGACAAAAAAATCAATGCCAGATGTTGATAATGACTTTGTGCATACACTAAAATCAACGCACACTATTAATTTAATTACTTAAAAAATAATGCACATCATCCATCTATTTACATCATATCACAAATTAACATCTACATTGAAACCAATGCATCCTTAGTTGTCATCGATAAATCCCGTCACAAAATTTTTGATTTGCAATATTCATACCAACGAGAATTACAAGTTGAGCTTGGGTATGAATATCTTTTCAACATTTTTTTCATAGGATTTTCTTTTTCATCTTGTACTATTCTTGAGTTGTGTTGTCACTTCAAATTGCACCAACAACACAAGTGCTGCAAGGGAGATAGAAAGCCTCCTAGAGACAGCCTCTGGGTTGATTGTAGACCAGGGCCTAGGACATCTTAAATAGAGGAGTGCTTGTAAGGTTATATTTGAGGGGGTTGCAACACTCCAATTATCACGTAAAAAGGTATGAGGGGGGCTTGGTTCATTCTTCCAATAGTATGAATTATATATTTCAGGGATTCCCTCACCCACACAGTTCCCAGAAGTATCACATAGAATAGCGGAGGCCAATTACTTCAAGGGGATTACAGCTTAATAGGATTTGTTGAGTAAATGATAGAGGATGAGGAGGAGTAGTAACTCATCATATAGAGCCCAAAACATCCATAATTCTATGTTGAAAACATAGAGCCGCAAGCAATGGGAAATTCTACACTTGTTTGAGTTACAAGCATAAATAATGGACTGAAGAGATGATGTGTGTTATGATTCTTATAGAGCAGTTTAAAGATATACTTCAGCGCTTCATACAGGCATTATGCATTAATGAATCAACACACATGGATCTGTAAGGAAGCATGAAATAATTTCTAGCAGCTATTGTAGCACACATACATGGAAGAATATGGACATAATGGAATTAACAAAAGCAAAAACATATTGTAATGCTAAGAAGGAGGCATCACCACCATTTTGTGTTAGTCTAAAGATCTGCTTGTGTAAATTAATACAATCTCAGATAATAGTCATTCACTTACAGAGTTATGTGCCAAAATGTTATCACAGAGTTCAACCCTCTCGGATGAGAAATTCCGGAATCTTTGTATTATGTTTCATCCCCCTATTTATAAGAAGAGGGGGTTGATGGAGTTATAGTTTACAAAAATATCTAAGAGCCAAGGCTCCAGCTGCCATACTAGACTAGCTATCCCCCTGTAAGGCTCTACTACATTCCTGTAACAACAGGGATCGAATCCCTTCTTGAAAACAAAGAAATATAGGAAGTCAAGAGGGATGGGAGGAAGAATGGAGGAAGAGTCCTTTGCTGTCCCTGTGAGAGCCTCAAAACAGGTCCTGTTTGTGTCACAGAGTGTGGCCATGTTGCTCAGCCGACTGACTGTCTCTTCCACTTTGAATGCTTATGGCACCGCCTTGGGGAGGCATGCTGCAGGCCGAGTCCTTCCTTGAATGTGCCCCATACCCAAATTAAACTACCTAACTACCGACCCATCTCGCCTTTAAACCTCTGTACGATGTCTCCAATGCCCCGACGCGGTGGTTGAGAAGTGTTCTTTGTTTAACAACGTAATCGCACAGTGACGAGCTTTTTCCTCTAAAACAAGTGAAATGGGCCGATTTTGATTTTCCCCTTGGCCCCTTTTACTATACCCCTTTTTGTGGTTTTCCTCATATGAGCGGGGGTTGAGACCGGGCGCTGAACCCTTAGGTTCTAAGGTCATCAGCCCTGTGTCTCGGCGACCTTTTCCTTTGTATTGCCTTTTTCCCGCATATCGACACTTTAACTTGCTTTTCCCTTTTTCATTGCGATCACTGATAGTTCAGATGTGAAACCTTTAGAGACCAAACCACAAACCTTTATCGCATCGGGAGAAAAATCTCGTATATCTCGTATATCGATGCTTCTCTATGGCCTTAGCTCTTTACCCCTTGACACTTGCGATCGTCGATTGTTGATAACCTGCTGACATCATCGCTGATGTCATTATTGCCACATGTAACCCTGTGGGTGGTGCCACGTGTTTGCTTGCCATGTCATCTTTCGTGCTTGCCATGTCATCACTCCGTTGCCATGTCAGCTCAGCGGACCAATTAGAGGCGGCCACATGGTCTCTTGGAGGAGAGAGAAAAGGGCCCACCCGACCCTGTTTTGTCATGCCTTTCATGTGTCACCCTTCATCGGCCCTACCCCGGCGAAACAATGAGAAATCACAAATCACAATTGGCTGATGGAACCGCCGATATCTCTTAAGTGGGAGCCCTTTGCCTTCACTGATGGCTGATGTGCAATATTGCCTGTGGCTCAACATGTGTACCCTGCGGAAGAGAGAGAAAAAGGCCCGTCCGACCTTGTTTTGCAAGCATTTCCCGTGTTAGGCCTTTATCGGCCCTCCCCGACGATTGCAGCGATAAATCGCAATCAGCCTTCGCATCCGTCGATAAGCCTTGAGAGTGAGACCTTAACCCCGTTGATGGCCAATATGCGATTGCGATGAACTGTCCCGAGCCCCGATTGCGATTTTTCTTCAACACAACCATTTTTTCTCATTCGCTGGGCTTTCCAAAGGGATTGTTCAATAGGCTCTAACTTTTGCTCCGAAAATCCATTTTCAGACTTCTATATACCATTGGAAAGCTCTTTCCAAGCATTAGGGAATGGATAGGGTCTGATCTGGTAGCTTCTGTGGCTCAGAATTTGACCCCAAACATCACTGTTATTTGGCTTTTGAAGTAACTGGTGATTGAAAAAGCAGTGAGTGACAACATTGGCTCCTACTGGGGACAGTGCCTTGCTTGCAAGGTGCTGAGAACCTGCAGACTAGTATCCTTCACCATTGGGCATGGAGTCAGTAATAAATTCATCTTTATAATCTGCAAAATCTCCATGGGACTTTCCTCCTGACTCTAAACTGCAAAAAATAAAAATTCTAACAACTAAAAAGTAAATGCTCAGCTGGTGAGCTTATTTATGTACAATCCTACTTATGCACAGTGCTTAATTCAACTAAGTATGTTCAAATCTCCAATAGAGCCAAACTAGCATAAGAGTACTGGACCACATGCCTTCATAGTGTTGAAAAAGAAAGGTTAAAACATGCATGCAACATGAAAAATCTGCAAATGAAAAGCTTGAAGCATGCTCTGGAAATGACCTCTGTTGCTGGCTTATGAATAGGTTCATGTATTCAGCCACAGGGTCATGAAATAGAAAACGAATGTTTGCAGCAACCTCTTCTTCACATACAGACTGTTGGCTGATGTCTTTTTGGTTATGGTAGCTACAAACACCCTTCAGCTCCTCAAATTCAGTCTTTTCAAGGAAGACTGGTTATTGCTCTTTTACTGCCCATTTTTCAATGGGACAACTGTCTTGGAAATATTTCTACAACAATTCAGCTTTGGGCTCTTCTTGAAAAACTTTTTGCTGAGAGATTTCTCCCCACTTGCCGGTAAACAACTCCTTCTAAACTTCCGTGACCATCTCTTCCTCCTCTGAATAATTTGAATCACAAATTGGAAGAGGGTCTTGATCTAGTTCTCCGTGTGAAGGGTGTGCGTTGTGAATTGGAGCCTCTTTGCTGACCTCCTGATCAACCTCCTCTTCTTGCGCCTTTGGTGATGCTTCTTGATGAGAGTAGATGTTTTCTCGGAGAGGAGCTCCACAAACATCTTCAACAGATTCATCAACCTCGGGACTGTTTTCATCATTACAAAATTTGCAACAATCTTCAAACATAGCATTCGGTAAATAAAATGTCTTGTAATATTGATGGAATGTTGTATGGAAACATTTCAAGGAAGATATGCTACCCTGAGGTAGTGTTTTAAACCAAACCCTAGCATCCCCCTCTAAAGACAATTTGAACAACTTCATTAGTACATCTTCAAGAAGAATACCTTGTTGCTCCATGCATTCATGAAAGTCTTTGAGGTGTTGGTCAAGTCTTCGCTCTGAGCTCCCATTGAATTTAGGAAAATAGCTATCCCACTCATGAAATGAAAGAAAATTATTAGGATAACCAACAAGGGAAGAGAAATCCAGTGGGGCAAATTGGTTGGCTAGGAATGCAGGAAGGGCCATCTTGAAAACCTCCCAATGTGATTGATTTCAACTTCGAAAGCAGGGAGAGTTTTCAACTGCTTTGCATCAGAGTGAGTATGGGGCTTCTTAAAAGCCAAGATGATCAAGATAGAGATATGGATAGTGGATTCGCGAGGATGTTTACCATATAATTGACAATGGGGTCGCCAGGGTGAGATATCTTCAACCCACACTTCCCTAGCTCACCTAACAGGGGAAATGTAAAACTTTGTCGTACCCAGGGAAAAATATTATAATCCGTTCCCCGACAACAAAGCCAAAAAGATGTTTTCGCTTCAAATCACACCAACAACACAAGTGCTAAAAGGGAGATAGAAAGCCTCCTAGAGACAACCTCTCGGTTGATTGTAGACCAGTGCCTAGGACATCTTAAATAGAGGAGTGCTTGTAAGGTTATATGTGAGGGGGTTGCAACACTCCAATTGTCACGTCAAAAGTTATGAGGGGGGCTTGGTTCATTCTTCCAAAAGTATGAGTTATATATTTCAGGTATTCCCTCACCCACACAGTGCCCAGAAGTATCACATAGAACAATAGAGGCCGATTACTTCAAAGGGTATTACAACTTAATAGGCTTTGTTGAGTAAATGATAGAGGATGAGGAGGAGGAGTAACTCATCATATAGAGCCCAAAACATCCATAATTCTATGTTGAAAACATAGAGCCACAAGCAATGGGAAATTATACACTTGTTTGAGTTACAAGCAAAAATAATGGACTGAAGAGAGGATGGGTGCTATGATTCTTATAGAGCAGTTTAAAGATATACTTCAGCCCTTCATACAAGCATTATGCATTAATGAATCAACACACATGGATTTGTAAGGAAGCATGAAATAATTTCTAGCAGCTATTGTAGCACACATACAGAGAAGAATATGAACATAATGGAATTAACATAAGGAAAAACATACTGTAATGCTAAGGAGGAGGAATCACCACCATTTTTGTGATAGTCTGAAGATCTGCCTGTGTAAAGTAATACAATCTTAGATAATAGTCATTCACTTACACAGTTAAGAGCCAAAATGGTATCACAGAGTTCAGCCCTCTCGGGTGAGAAATTACGTAACCTTTGTATTATGTTTCACCCCCCTATTTATAAGAAGAGGGTGTTGATGGAGTTATAGTTTACAAAAATATCTAAGAGCTAGGGCTCCAACTGCCATACTAGACTAGCTGTCCCCCCTGTAAGGCTCTGCTACATGCCTATTACAACAGGGATCAAATCCCTTCTTGAAAACAGATAAATACAGAAACTCAAGAGGGATGGGAGGAAGAATGGAGGAAGAGTCCTTTGCTGTGCCTGTGAGAGCCTCAGAACAGGCCCTGTCTATGTCACAGAGTGTGCCCATGTTGCTCGGCCGATTCACTGTCTCTTCCACTTTGAATTCTTATGGCACCGACTTGGGGAGGCATGTTGCACACTGAGTCCTTCCCTGAGTGTGCCCCATACCCACATTAAACTACCCAATTGCAGACCCATCTCGCCTTTAAACCTCTGTATGATGTCTCCAATGCCATGACGCGGTGGTTGAGCAATGTTATTTGTTTAACAGCGTAATCACATAGTCACAAGCTTTTTCCTCTAAAACAAGTGAAACAGGCCAATTTTGATTTTCCCCTTGGCCCCTTTTACTATACCCATTTTTGTGGCTTTCCTCATATGAGCGGGGGCTGAGATCGGGTGTTGAGCCCTGCGGTGCTAAGGTCATTGGACCTGTGGCTCGGCGACATTTTCGTTTTTATTTCCTTTTTTTGAGCATATCAATGCTTTAACCTGCTTTGCCCTTTTTCATTGCGATTGTCGATAGTCCATATGCAAAACCTTTATGGACAAAACCGCAAACCTTAATCGCATCCAAAGAAAAATCCTGCATATCGGCACTTCTCTATGGCATTAGCTCTTTACCCCTTGAAACTTGCGATTGCCGATTGTCGATAACCTACTGACGCCATTGCTGATGTCATCACTGCCACATGTCACCCTGTAGGTGGTGCCACGTGTTTGCCTGCCATGTCACCTTCCGTACTTGCCACATCATCAATGACGTCAATTTCCATGTCAGCTCAATGGACCAATCAAAGGCTGCCACGTGGTCTCCTGGAGGAGAGAGAAAATGGCCCACTCGACCCTGTTTTGTCGTGCCTTTCGTGTGTCAGCCTTCATCGGCCCTCCCCTGGCGAAACAATGAGAAATTGAAAATCGCAATCGGCTGATGGAAATGCCGATATCTCTTAAGTGGGAGCCCTTTTCCTTCACCGATGGCTGATGTGCGATATTTCTTGTGGCTTGACACGTGTACCCCACGGAGGAGAGAGAAAAGGGCCCACCCGGCCCTGTTTTGCAGGCATTTCCTGTGTTAGGCCTTTATCGGCCCTCCCCGACGATTGCAACAATAAATCACAATCGGCCTTCGCATCCACTGATAAGCCTTGAGAGTGAGACCTTGACCCCATCGATGGCCGATATGCAATTGCGATGAACTATCCCAAGCCCCAATTGCGATTTTTCTTCAACACTTAGCCATTTTTTCTCGTTTGCTGGGCTTTCCAAAGGGATTGTTCAATAGGCTCTAACTTTTTCTCCGGAAGTCCATTTTCAGACTTCTATATACCGTTGGAAAGATCTTTCTGAGCACTAGGAAATGGAGAGGGTCTAATCTGGCTCTAGTAGCTTCTATGGCTCAGAATTTGGCCCCAAACATCACTACTATTTGGCTTTTGAAGCAACTGGTGACTGAAAAAGAAGTGAGTGACAACAAGTTGGTTGAATATTGTTTTCTTGTCGATATACTCTTTTTTATTTATCTTTTTTTCCCTCTATTCTTCATGTTCTTTAATTTTCATTCCCTTTGCCTTTTTTTGTTGATTTCCTCTTCATTGTACATTTTCTTGTATTCTTTACTCTTGACACTATTCAATTGTAATTTGTTGCACCCTTCTTTGTTAATATGCTCTTTGATATTCTCTTGGATATGCCTTTTTTCATTCAATTTTTTCCTTCATATATTCTTCTTGTTGTTTAGTTGTCGTTTGTTGTGACTGTATTTGCTTCTCACTTTATTGTTGGCACTCCTCAATGACTTACCATTTTTTATGCCTTTCTCTGTCAGCTTTCTCTTTGTTGTTCATTTCTATTTAAGATGGATATAGGCTAATGATTAAGATGGATCTATGCTATTTGTTGTTCATTTCTATTTAATATGGATCTAGGTTGATGAGTACTGTAACACAAAAATCAATGCTCAACATTAATAATTACTTTGTGCATACATTGAAATCAATGCACATTATCAATTTAATTACTTTGAAAATAATGCACATTATCCATCTATTTACATCATATCACAAATTAACATATACACTAACATCAATGCATCCTTAGTTGTCATCGATAAATCTCATGACAAAATTTTTGATGTGCAATATTCACATCAATAAGAATTACAAGTTGAGCTTGGGCATAAATATCTTGTACCTTGCCCGAGTTGGTTGAATATTATTTTATTTGTCAATATGCCCTTTTATTTGTCTTTTTGTTTCCTCTATCATTCATGTTTTTCAATTATCATTACTTTTTCTTTTTTATGTCGATTTCCTCTTCATTATGCATTTTCTTGTATTCTTTACTCTTGTCACTATTCAATTGTCATTTGTTGTGCCCTTTGATATGTTTTTTTGTCATTCAATTTTTTCCTTCATTTTTCCTTCTTGTTGTTTAGTTGTCATTTTTTGTGACTTTCTTTGTTGATATGCTCTTTTCTTCTCCCTTTGTTGTTGACACTCTTTAATAACTGTCATTTCTTATGTTTTTCTCTATTATTTTCTCTTTGTTGTTTATTTCTATTTAAGATGGATCTAGGCTGATGATCACTGTAAAACAAAAATCAATGCCAAATATCAATAATCACTTTGTGCATACACTGAAATCAATGCACATCATACATCTATCTACATCATATCACAAATTAACATCTACACTAAAATCAATGCATCCTTAGTTTCCATTTTTTGTTCCTTTCTTTGTCAACTTGCTCTTTGTCGTTCATTTCTATTTAATATAGATCTAGGCTAATAATTACTTTAACTCAAAAATAAATGTGAGATTATCTAGGTTTTTGTCTCTAGAGGGAGCTCCTTTACCAAATATTGAATTATTAAAAGAGAGTCACCCAACGCAATGAGAGAAGAGACTTGAAATTATTTGGTGAGAAGAATGCCTTGGAGTAAATCATAGGCTTATGCCTCATTACTTGTCACATTCTCCAAGTCCCATCAATACTCTAAAATTTTGATTTATCTGGGGCCATAAGGGACTGCTCTCCGCCACCCCTAATATAATATAATATTATAAAATTAATATTTTGTATTATAATATAATATTAAATATCTCTAGCCTAATGCAATAATATATATTATTATATATTGAACTGAATATTATATTAAAACTCTTTATAATATTCAGATACCTAAGCTTGCAACCACCTCTCAAGTTACAATAAGGGAAAATTGGATAGAATGTTTAAGTAGGTCTTTGATGGCAACCTCCGCTTCTTTTTCTATCATTTTGAAGTTTGTTTTTGACAAACTCTATGAATTCCATGACAAAAGCATCACCTTTGTCTCCAAAACATACAACAATCTCATCTCACTTAAACAACTTAATGTGATGTAAGATATCTAACTTAATACCATGTAAGGTATCCAACTTATATTAAATCTATGATCATAATATCATAAATAATTATAATATGATACTAGTTATAAAATAGCCATTATACAATGTAATCATTCATATATATATGAAAATGTGAATCATCATTTCATTGTACTTTAATTATATAAATGAATAATTAATAAATATTATTATTTTATCTTATATGTATTTTACATAAAAAAAATTATTATTAAAATAGATGTGAAGTGAAGCAACTATCAAATTTTTACTTACATCTATTTTTATGCTAAGAAATGCATAAATAATAGTGGGTAGTAACTTCAGATAAGTATGCTAGGTAGTAACTCCTAATAAGTATGCTACCTATTTTGGTGGAAATACATGTTTAAATTATGATAGGTAGTAACTCTACGTAAATATATTTATTTACATGAGTTTACATTTATTTGTTTATATTAATCCATGTGATATAAAGAATTGTCTTGTGGATTTCTAAACCTAATATGGAAGGATATAATCTTTGAAAGAAATTTTTATTGAGTCCACCAAATTCGAATAAATTCTAAATTAAAAGAAATTTATAGATTATTTATAATTATTAATTAATTTTGTTTGTGACATATACTAGATTTAATATATAAAACTCTCAAACAAATCAAATCCTAATCTATTATGTAAAGCAAATTTTTAATAATCTCATAAAAGAAAAATAATTTGACCAAGTCAACATTACATTACATAACATAATGTTTTACAACATCATTGTCATATTGGGTTGTAGAGTGCCTCTTGACACAATAATTAGAAGGAATTTTATAAGTTTAAAAAGAGATTAAAAAAATATTTTATATATATATATATATATATTATTTTTAAAGTTTAACATATTTTAAATTATTCAAAACCAAGAATGGATTATAATTCAAAAATGAAGGAAGGAAGAATTTCTATAAAGGTTTTCCAATCACAAATTGCATATTATTTACATTAAAAAGAAGTATCTAAGAAAAATATATTAACATTATTATCAACATGAGTGGAAAGGAAAATTACATCAATTTTAAATTGGCAAATCAATTATCAATTCCAAAACCAAATATAGGTGAAAAGGAAGATATTTTTTTGCAAGAAACAATATGAAATTAAGGACTTATGAGTTACAATTGATGATTATGAATATATATCTCAATTTAGTGTCATAACTATGTTTGAAGAAAAAATTGATATAATTATTGATTTACCTTGGTTTGAAAACTGAGTACCTTCATACTAAACACGGATAAAAAGTTTTTGACTTTTCTCGATAAAAAAAAGAAGGCATCACTTTAGGACATTACACTGAGGTGAGATTCAATAGTACTTTCATTCAAAGACCTGGATGATATATTAAAAGTAATCAATCAGAAAATTCAAAAGTCAATATAAAAATGCAAAAATAATTTAGCAAATTCATCATGGATAAAAATGAAGAAATTTCTCGCTTAATAGATCACAGTCAGAAATTACTTACACAAGTAAAAAAGATCAAAGCTATGGAGTAGACACTAGAACAAATAAAAGAAGATATCGATAAGAAACTCAATGAAGGTCAATTAAAACATGACGAAGAAAATTATCGCTTAAAGGGACTTAATCAAAAGTTGTTGGAAGAAATTAAAACATTAAAAATGGAAAACATGAGTATTAAAGCATAAGGCACAAAGTCGATACATCAAAAGCTAAATAAATTTCATTTATTTGACATCATAATCAAAATTTACATACACAAATTAAGAAACTCAAAAATGATAAGAAATCTTTGGAGGACAAAGTAAAACTTATCACAAAAGAAACATCAAAGTTTTTAGACGTAACAGTCCAAGTTGAAGAAAATGAAACAAATATTGATCCAAATAATATCATATTTTAGAAGGATCCTAATCCAATTGAAGTGAATACATATTTGGATGTTGCAGTGTAAACAGTGAAAATTCCAATTGAAGACCCATCAATCAACCAAGCAACGCATTATGAAAATCATATACCTAAAGTAAACCACATCAAAAGAACTTCTCGACATAAATCATAAGAGAAAACATCTCAACCAATCAATGTATCAAGATCAGTCAAGCTAAAAATAATTGAATTATGTTATGAAAAATATTGATGCCAACACAATTAAGTTTTATCAAAACAATTTGTCTTGGGTATCGAGAAAGTGCAAGGTTACATATAAGATCAAATTGGGATGGTTAGATCATTTTTCAATTTGACAATTTTTTTCAACACTTAGAAGTTCATATTGTCTTGTATCATTGAAGACGATAGTTCCAAGAATTGAGAAAGATGCAAAGAAATTATGAGATAGAAAAAAACATAAATCCTTTTCATCATTATGCTCTAAGGATAAAACATTTCTAAAACAGAAAGTGTTGGAGACTTGAATAAATAGAGAGCGGAAGGGTGAATCAGTTTAGTGCATTCATGGACAACTTTGATTTTTCCTTTCAATCTTTTTAGTGATTAACTAAGTTATTAAATGAGAAACTTAACATCTTATGAACCACATATTTAAATTGTGAACAACGTGTTGTTAAAGATCTAAGGGCTAAATAGATCTCTGTGGTTGATAATTGTTTTTTTCTTTTTAAACATTTTATACATTTTCATATTACATTCACCCCATATCATCATAAGCAATTATATAGAAATAACAATAACATTAACAATGCAACATAGTAGTAAGGAACAATAAAATCAAAACATACATAATAGAGACACCAATAGTTTTGGTCAAAGACCAAGGAAAAACCCCAAAGGGGAAAATCCAAATCAATCTTCTTCTTATGGTGAGATATTTCAAAGTTCAACATGAGATACATAGTACAAATATAATGAGACGCAAGTATTTCAACATCAATCACCTTAGGCCTCCTAGGGCCAACCTTGGACCATACAAGATCCTCATGAGATGGCAGCAAAAAATCCTATCAAGGAGGCATTCACAAGCCCTCCACAAGACCTTTGATAGGTCTTCTAATGATCAAAATATGAAACCATAAGGGTTTCCTTCATATCATTGTCACAAGTAGCATATATTTCTATCTCAAGTAGCAAACAAGTTACTGCCATAGGAGAACATGTCACTGTTATGTACCACAGTCTTATGACTATCATATATTACTGTCATCACAACCATAAGTATCATTGCCATACATTACTGTTATAACAACAATTATCACTGCCATACATCATTGTCATAAGAACAAGTACCAACGATATACATCATTGTCATAAGAGCACATATTATTTCCATACATCATTGTCATAAGAACAAATATTACTGCCATACATCATTTTCATAAGAACAAGTATCATTGCTATACATCATTGTCATAAGAAAAAAATATTATGGCTATACATCACTATCCAATCAAAGAATATTAGGGCACATAAACCCTTATCACAGAGCTGCTCAAGTAGGCCACAATGATATCCTAAAAGACCTTATAAACGTCACATAAGCATCAAACCTTATTTTTGTAGAGCTATAAAAAGGGTCTCTTTCACCTCTAATTACCTCACATTAATATGTCAATCCGGGAGCGTTTTGTTATTTCAAAGAGTGTCTCAGTCTGACGCTATCATTTGTCAGAGTAATGCTAGTAGTACAACGTTCAGAAATACAAGAGTAAATGGATGCTTCTCTACAACTAAGCTACTTCAAAAGAGTAAATCACACACTCGGAAAACTAGGCAACTTATCAGTCAAGGGTTCGGCAGCGATAACCCATCCCTTTGGAAACTGATGGAAAGGAAATTAGAGAACAGACCACGGGTCTGGGAGCCAGACAGTAAATGCCGAGGCTCACTACAGCCTTAGATCGTCTCCCACACCAAAACAACAAATTCTAGTAAATGGAACGACAGATAAGAAATCGAACAACAAATCTGGAATGGAACAGCAATTCTGAAAAGGAACAACAACTAAACAACTAAGTCTCTCAAGCAGTAATCAAATTTAATCTACTAACTCAAATGCATTAATCATAATCAAACAACAATCTTTCACTCTTTAAGGCAGATCAAACAGCACACACTAATGGAACAACACTGATTACTGATAAGTTAAGGAATAGCGCTTGGAAACCATATACGCACACAGCACACGTAACTAGTAATCTGATCTAAGCATCAGTCCCAATCAAAAGGAATACGACTGCATTTCAAAATGGAACAACATTGCTTCTGAATCCAACAATCGTAAAGAACACAACTTTCAAGATGAATCCTGTAACATGAATGTACAACACAAAAGCTCTGTAATAAAATAGTAACAATATTCGGTTAAGACTAATAATATTCAATCAACTCTGAAAGGAACAGTAATATGATGCAGAGTCAATACAATAGTTTTGTCCGTAGCAATCTTAATGAATTAATCTTAACAGAGCATGTGATGTAAACTTATAAAACATATCAAATTACCAAATAATGACGATAAGAAAATCACGCAGAAATCAAATCGTAATAATACAGAAGCAAGTGTCCTCCGGGGCCAGGCCCTTAGCCTCCAAGGGTACACCGCTTGAGGTTAATCCAGATGCAGAGATGAAATAATCACCAAGTTTGTATTAAGGCATGAAACAAAATTACAATGAACCAGTTCTTATCGAGACTCGATGATCAAAGTTTTGATCTTAACAGAAATTACATAAAAGCATAATCATGTCGAACTCTCTACCGAGCTAACAATGTTGTCCCTTTTATATGGGTGACAGCGGAGATGTCTAAGTATTAAAATAGACAAAGCAGCGATCGCTCAGGATCAAGGATCCTGAGGGATTCGCTGAACCGTTAATCCTTAATAATCTCTTTTCCCTCCTGCGCCGAGCTGGTGTCTTCACCTCCTTTCCAGGGCCGATTTGCTTTGATCTGCTTAGCCTTGTTTGCATTCGGTCTCCCGTTAAAGGGACATCGGTTACCTCGTCCTTGTCCTTTCCTTTGGAACAACAACTCCTCGTTTTCACTCCTTCCTGCACGAGGGAATGACAATTGTCAGCGGTTAAGTCTTGCATATTAATCTCACATGTTTTGTTATAATTCTTTATCGTTTTCCAAGTTCATGATGCAAAAAGGTTTACAAGTTCTACTGAAAAGCCACTGAAATGATCATCAAAAACATACCTTTTTAGCCTGCTTACCCTGTTTCATGCCCTCATGAAAACGTTGTAGTTGACATGCAAGGCAGTGAGAGAATAGGCTGGAGAAGGAATCTCATGCGGAGGCCTACAACCATGATGAGTAACTAGGTAGTCAAAGAAATGGCCTATTTGACCCTCAGGCATCTCATACAGGGCTTGGTATCCGGGTGCAGGGTGCCAAATAATTGGACTGCAGAACCTATATCCTAACCAGGATGGCCCTGCTCTCAAAATGCTTTCGCCATAAAGGTGCAAACGATTGGCAGCTAATTTAAAATTCTCATACTTAAACGGTTCCCTGAGCTGGATATTCGGATTAGAGATTTGATACCGAAATTTAGCTGCATCAATGGCAAGGTCTTTGATAGAAAGAAAGTATTCTAATCCTTGTCGAATGAGTGCCTCATGCATGGGTCCTAATGTTTCAATGACACCCGGAGTCTTCATGAGGTTTCTATGTGCTTTCCACAACTGTACTGGGTTCCTAGGCTCAGCCCTTACCCACAAATCTAGGCCATTTTCTTGCCTCTGGAAAGTATTATAGGCTTTGAGCCATTTAATCTGATTAACCCTGAATGAGATGAATGCCTGCAATTGGATGTCTCCAACAAAGGGGCCAGGGTTCAGCTCAGTCTCCTGGTCTAGTACAAGGTTATGCAAATAGAATTCGCACAGCAGTCTCTGGACCTTCACCCCGTAGTGTTTACAGCAGTCTATAAAGTCATTGACAATGTTAATTTGTATGGGAGCACCTGCTTTAACAGCTTTTATTTTTAATTGCAAATACCGTTCCAGTAAAAACAGGGCATAATTTTTGGCAGGGGCCCTACATGCTAAGACGTCATTGTATAAAGAACACAAGGTATCCATCTGCTTGATAACAATATCTAGCCTACGAGTTACCTTTGCAACTTTCTCTTGTTCCTTCCGCCAACCTTCAAAGGCCTGGCTTTCGGATTGATTGACGTTCCTAAGTTGCTGCTGTAGCTCTTCATACTTTTCACGAGGGACCGTTTGCTCTCTAAGCTTTTCTGCTTCTTGCTGAGCTTGTTTCAACCCCTTGCGCAAGGTTACTGTTTTTGGATCTCTTCTCCATGCAGCAGTGGAGGCCAGGAGTTTTACCTGAACTTTCTTATTGCGTTGCTTTGAGTTCAGAACCCTTATCACCCCTGAGAGTGGTGCCTCCGTCTGAATTTTCTTGTCACAGGTCATCATATCATCCATTTCTATTTTAACGTGGATATCAGTCTGTTGCTGTTCCTTTTCAAATGGAACAACAGTCTGTTCTTCAGCATCATTTGGAACAGCAACTGGATTTTCAACAGGGTTTTGAACAGCAGGACGAATTCTGATCCTCCGCCTTTTTGCCTTGCGGGGTTTTGCTGGAGTGGTCACCTTTTTCTTCCCTGCAGTCTTTCTTACCCTCTGCCTTGCTTTCAGGATCCTAATCTGCTGGTGGAGCTGGGCTATTATGCTCAATAATCTCTGCTGTTCCTTTCGCAATTCTTTAATTTCCAAAATTTCGTTAGAAGGAACAGCAGGCTGTCTGCTGCGGCCTGGGCCGTGACTAGTCCCTGGATCTTCCTCCTGGGGTGTTTCTTCATTGTTCTGCTCCGGTTGTTCTGGGGTAGGAACCCTAACTGGTTCTGTCAATTCTTGGGCAACTTCTTTTTCTGCCCCTGCTTCCTCCGGAATTTCTTCCGGTGTCTTAGGAACGGATTGTTCCTGTTCAGTATCTCTTATTTTTTCTTCATCATGAACAGGTAGATTTTCTTCTTCTGCCTCTTTTGCATGTGGTTTTTCAGGTGCATTTTCCTCTTGGGGTTTGTCATGGAGGTCTGATGGACTGGAAGGTTGGCCATATTCACCCATATTGGCCAAGACTTCGGCCAATTCATCTTCTCCTACTGGGTCCTGTGGTGGGCTACCTTCCTGCTGTCCCATTTCCTCCTCTTGCTTGGATTGTTCGGCTTCTGTTTCAGAATGATCAACTTCTATTTCAGACTGCTCAGCTTCTGTTTCATTTTCTTCTTCGGATTGCTCGGCCTCTTCTTTCTCTTCTCCTTCAGATTGCTTGGCCTCTTCTTCTGGCCGTGAGGGTTGCTCATCTTCAATTTCTACTGGCTGGCTAGTGTTTTCCTGGAGTTGTTCCAGCCTCCCTCGTATTCGTGCTAACCGGACTGATTTCCTGTGTTTTTCTGGCTGTTCGGGCATACCGGTGGCATGCTTACGCTTTGCCGATTCCGTGCTTTTTTTCTGGACGCTCGGATGTATTAGCGACATGTTTCTGTTTTGCTAATTCTCTGCGTTTTTCTGGACGCTCAGGTGTGCTGGTGGCATGCTTACGTTTTGGGGATGGTGCTGTCAACCCCCCTTCAATCATTGCAATTAGCTCTTCCCAGCTGCTCTACTGCTGGGTGAGGCTATGAATGACAATTAATCGAATTAACCCATGATGACTAACAACTGACTCTACATGCTGTGCCTTTTTTAAGCTCCGTGCAACGTCATGAAGTAACTAATTCAAAAGTGCAGGTAAATTTACAGAGCATCTCTGTTTTAGAATAGCTAAGAGTTTAAGATGTCGTGGTCTTACCACATCTTTTCTACCCTCGTAGGTGATGTAACTTTGCACGATTCTTGCCAATTCTACCCAGGGCTCTCCTAGTGTTGCTGGCAGAACTCCCTTTCCTTTAATTGCCAAGCTCTGGCCTTCGTCCTGGAATATTTCTATAATCTTCTGTAATCTCTCCTTTTTTAACGTCCATACAGGTCCGGTGGCTGGTAGTCCCGAGACTTCTGCGATTATGTCATCGGTGACTGTTATCTGTCTCCCCCTTACTGTGGAGTAATCCTCCTGCAAATTCTGTAGGAATTCAATCGCCACTGTCTCGTTAGACTCCTGCAAGCGGTTGAGATAAGTCAGCCACCCTGCTCTTGCCAGGATTTCTCGGGCAGCAGCGGAGACTGTCAACACCTGCGGTTCCCTTCGGATCGCTCTTCCTCCCATGGTTTCACTGTGGATTCTCAATGGAACAACAACTGTTTGTGCTGTTTGAAACACAGAGAGGGTAATAGATGCAAGACTTGTTTGGAAAAAAATAGAGTATACAACAGAAATGGCTTATGAACAGCAATTCGTGTAACAAAAATAAAAATAGCATGTCGTTAAGCCGTGCCATACCCTAGTACACAAATTTCCCGAATAGTGAGCTGACACGTAATCCAGGGAATAATGAGGTTAACCTCCCCCCCTCAATGTGATAGGCTGTCCCAGCCGTCAAATAAAGGAGCAGCACCCGATTTGAAACAGAGTCATAAAGGAACAGTGTATGAAAATATGCCATGTTTAGAAAAACAACAAATTACCGAAATCGAGGCGTAAAGTTGGATCGCTTATTACGTAAGAGGCTGCTGTGATATGATGCGAGGCTGAGAGGAGAGGACAACTGTCGTACTTTCTAAATCTCCTGCGGTCATTGTCAATTACTTTACCATGATTGGTGATAATAGATTTGCATGCGCTATATATAATTCGGGAAATGATATATGATCAATTACCAAGGTGTAAGAAACAAAAGGGTATTTATAATTCACCTATTGATGTAAATAATGTGATTTCGATACCATTAACAGTGCTCTGCTGCCGACAGGTGTCCATAACCTTGGCAGAGTTGTTTATTTCACCCATGGAACCATGATCCTTTGTGTATATGTTAGGGAGTGTAATGTCAAAATGTAGGCCATTATGCTGGCTTGGTAACCAGTTAACCATAATGCCATTCACGAAGAAGGAGCAAAAAGTGGGCAGGCTGGCTCGTGATGAGACCTCCTGTTCCAAGGTTTGTTTATTTGATATACCTTTTGGACCATATCCCTGGTGTGGTGGCCATAGTGGGAATGCCACTTCGCGTTCGTCCTCATGATCATGGTAGGCTGGCTCTTGATGAGACCCCCTATCCTGCATTTGACACTTTATAAGTCATATTTTCTTTTTCTTTCTTTTTTTCAAGTACCTTCCCTTTTTTATACACAAGGGGTGGTTCAGCACTCCTTAAGAGTAGGAATGGTGGAAGAAGTCTTAACATCTCAATAGGAAGATATAAACCCTTTGTTCTTATCCTTGAATAACAATCAAAGAGGAAAAAAAAGGGTCGTCATGATTTAGATGAACAACCATAGCAGAATTAGTAGAACAATGACAACAAAAGATGATAAATAAGTGTGTCCTTCCTTTTGTCTTCTTACCAATGCAGAGCCTTATAAAGATAGCGATTTATGATTAGCAGATTTCAGTATCTTGAGATTTTGTATCCATTGCATAAATGCATAGCTGTATTCTAAAATACTTGAAAGAACAAGAGCAATAATCATCCTTAATTTAGATCAGCAAAAGGGACAAGCTGCTTCATAAGGAGAGCAAAAGCATGCAAGTGATGCTCTTTGGAAAAAGAACCAAGAAGAGACCTCAAAATAACAGAAAATGCAAATGCCATTCCTTTGAAAAAGGAACAACAGAACATTCCAATGCCGTTCCTTTGAAAAAGGAACAGCAAAATCAAAAATATGATGTTCCTTTGAAGAAGGAACAACAAACACACGGAGATGCCATTCCTTTTGAAAAAGGAACAGCAAAATCAAAATGTGCGGTTCCTTTGGAAAAGGAACAGCAAAATCAAAAATATGCTGTTCCTTTGGAAAAGGGACAGCAAACACACGGAAATGCCGTTCCTTTTGAAAAAGGAACAACAAAAATCGAAATGCTGTTCCTTTAGAAAAGGAACAGCAGAACAAGCAAATGCCATTCCTTTGAAAAAGGAACAACACAAAATCAAGGATGCTGTTCCTTTGGAAAAGGAACAGCAGAAAATCAAGGATGTTGTTCCTTTGGAAAAGGAACATCAGAAAATCAAGGATGTTGTTCCTTTAGAAAAGGAACAACAGAAACACACAAATGCCATCCTTTTGGAAAAGGAACGGCAAAAATCGAAAATGCTGTTCTTTTGAAAAAAAGGAACAACAAAAATGACAGGAAAACATTAGTTCAAACATATGTAAAAAAAACGACTCAAAGAAAAGAACTTATGTACAAATTGTAAAAAGAAATGAATTCCTTAATGAATTACAGGTGAGGAAGACTTCTCTTCCTCTCCCAGAATTTCTATATCAGTGTCTCGGCATAGCTGCTGGCAGAAGGACTCCCGAGTGAGTGGTTTGCGATAGAGACGAACTCGGTGGCCATTTACCTTGAAGGCATATCCAGAACCATCAATAGTGATTAGAGTAAGGGTCCCATTATCATGTACCTTCTGGATTTCATATGGTCCCAACCAATGAGTCTGGAGTTTCCCAGGGAAGTCCTGAAACCTAGAGTCGTACAACAGAGCCTAGTCTCCCTCGTGGAAGACTTTGTTTTTAATGAGAGCATCATGCCATTTAGCTCGCTGCTGTTGGATCAGGGCAGTATTTTGAAGTGCAGAGAGCCTAATTTCGTCCAACTCATTGATCTGTTGCAATCGATTAATCTGTGCCTCGCTTAAATCTAAGCCAACTTCTTGTGCTGTCCGTAATGTTTGGATTTCGAATTCTATAGGGAAAATGGGTTGTTTTCCAAACACTAATTGATAAGGTGAGTAACCAGTGGTGCTTCTCCATGTTGTTCTGTAAGCCCAGAGTGCTTCAGGTAATCTGGCAGCCCAATCACGTCTATGGGATGCAATAGTTTTCGTTAAAATTGCTTCTATTATTTTATTGCTGCTTTCTACCTGTCCATTCGCCTGTGGGTGGTATGGAGTAGTGATTTTATGCTGGAGGTGATAATTGTTGAGTGTTGTAGCTAATCTATTCCTAGCAAATTGTGGTCCACCGTCTGTAATTATTTCTCTTGGAAGACCATAACGTACAAATAGATGGAATAGGAACTGTATGACAGAGTCCTCTGTAGCTCTAGGCAATGCTTCTGCTTCAACCCATTTGGTGACATATTCTGTTGCCACCAAAATATATGTTTTCTGATTTGATGATGGGTTGATAGGTCCAACGAAATCAAGAGCCCATCGCTCGAATGGTTCAATGACTAACTGTGGTTTCAGAGGCATCTCGTCAGATTGACCAGGACGTCCTGCTCGCTAGCAGCTGTCACAGGCTTGGAAAAATTTCTTTGCATCTCTGAAAATCGTGGGCCAGTAATACCCTGTCTGCAGCACTTTATGTCCAGTTCTGCGCTCAGCGAAATGTCCACCACATGGTCCATCATGACAGGATTTTAAAATGTCAAAGATTTCATCTTCGCGAACACATCTCCTGATATGCATGTCTGCCCCTGTGTGAAACAAATAGCCCCCAATCCACGAGAATCGAGCACTCTTCTGAACAATCTGTTTGCGCTCATTAGGGGTTAGGTGTTTTGGTAGTTTACCTACTGCAAGGTAATTGGCAACATCAGCATACCAGGGTGTTTGAACAGCAACAGAAAACATATGCTCGTTCGGAAATTGATCTTCAACCGCTGCTGCATCGATTAGCTTTGGCATTCTTGAGAGAAAATCAGCGACCGGGTTTTCTTTGCCAGGTCGATCCCTGATTGTGATATCAAATTCCTGCAATAGAATCAGCGATCTAGTTATTCTGCCGTTTGTGACAGGCTTATTTGCTAAATATTTTATGGCAGAATGATCTGTATACAAGATAACAGGATATCCAGTAATGTAATGTCTAAACTTATTGACAGCATGTATTACAGCTAGGAATTCTTTTTCAGTAACAGTGTAATTTAATTCAGTAGGGGATAAATTTTTGCTGATGTAATAAATAGCATATGGTTTTTTATCCTCTTCCTGCCCGAGGACTGCTCCAATCGCTGTGTCTGAGGCATCAGATGATATCTGAAATGGCAAATCCCAATTTGGTCCTCGAAGGACTGGGCTGTGGATACGAGCTTCTTTAGATCTTTGAAAGCACGTTCACATTTTTCTGTCGAAAGAAAATCAACGTTACCAGTTAGTGCATACAGAGGTGCAGCAATGTGCGAATAATGTTCTATAAATCACCTATAATAACCAGAAAATCCAAGAAAATTGCGTACCTCTGTTTGAGTAGTAGGAGTGGGAATAAGCAAAAGTATTTGGATTTTGGTCGGGTCTACCTGAATACCAGCTGCTGAAACATAGTGTCCTAGGATAAGTCCTTCAGTCATCATCATGTAGCATTTTTCGTGACTTAAGCAAAGCTTGGTAGCAATGCAGCGTTGTAGGACTTTTTCTAGGGTGTCCAATGCTGGATCAAAATCATCTCCATATGGTGTAAAGTCATCCATGTATACTTCAAGTCCATTTATTAAATCTGCAAAAATACTAAGGATAGCCCTTTGGAATGTGGCAGGAGCATTACATAAGCCAAAAGGTAGAACTCGATAGGCAAATGTTCCCCAAGGACAAGTAAAAGTAGTTTTGTCTTGGTCTTCAGGGGCAATCTGAATCTGATTGTATCCACTGAAGCCGTCCAGGAAAGAAAAGAATTTCTTTCCTGCTAGAGTATCTAATACTTGGTCTATGAATGGGAGAGGAAAGTGGTCTTTTTGTGTTGCTTTATTTAACTCCCTGTAATCCACACAGATTTTCCATTTCCCATTCTTTTTTGGTACCACCACAAGCGGAGAGACCCATTTACTATCAGAGATAGGATAAATAAAATTGACATCTAAAAGTTTTTGAAGTTCAGCTTTTACCACATCTTTTAGATGAGGATTAAGTCTTCTTTGAGGTTGGCGAACAGGTCTGGCATCCTTTTCTATATAAATGTTGTGTGTACATAACTGGGGGTTAATTCCTTTCATATCAGGGTAATCCCATGCAAATGCTTCTTTATATTTTGTTAGCAACTGGATGAGCTTCATTTCTTGTTCAGGTGTGAGGTTGGCATTAATGTTTAAGGTTTTTCCCGGTTCAATTTCCACAATTTTACTATTTGCAACAGAAGTAACAGGTATTGTTTGATCGTGTGTATCTTTCAGAGGATCTTCTTCTAATTCATTATCAAATGCTGCTTCTATCATGTGACATTGTGTGCAAGATCTAGTTTGGCTAATAAAATTATTAATGGCATCATCTTCTGTTTGGTTTTTAAAATCAAGTGCCTCTTGTATAGTTAATGGAGATCTAATGTTATCAGTAAGGTATGATACAGGGTGCTTATTAGTTTTAATTATTGTGACACTTGGCTGCGCTGGAGGATATAGAACTAAATTCTTGATATTTGGTCCTTTGGTTATGGTCATATTTCCTTGCCGGCAGCCAATGTAAGCATCGGCAGTGGCAAGCCAAGGTCTACCTAAAATCAACGGGTGTCCATCAAGTCGGGTTTTTGGATTGATTATCAGGAAATCGGTTGGGTATTCCCAGGAATCAACAGAGACCATGACATCATGTAGAGTACCCTTCGGCCTAACCACAGATCGGTCAGCCAATTCTAGCAAAGTAGAGGTGGGTTCTACATATGTAATGCCGAGTTTTTGGCAAGTGGTGGTTGTTAAAATATTAATTGCAGCTCCTAGATCAACTAAAGAATTAGACAGGGTCTGACCATAAATTTGAACAGTTACAATTGGATTTCCTGGGTCTTCATATTTAATGGGTGTTTCTTTCCCTGATAGTAAATCAGATAAAGTGCCGACTACTTGGACTCTTGGATTATTTGTTATATTCCTCCTTGGTTTCTTTATGCACAATTCTTTGATAGTTTTTGCGTATATGGGAATGTCTTGAATGGCTTGGAGGAATGGAATTTTTATGTACAGATTTTGTAATTCTCCCAGAATGTCAAAATCAGGATATTGTAAAGGTCGAGGTATGACTAATCGTTTTGGGAACGGAGGAGAGGATGTGGTTGCTTGATTATGAGTCTGCTGCTTATTCACATCCTCTTGTTGCAACAGATGTTCTCTTGGTAACTGATCTTCAATATGAACTGTTTTATCTCCCTCAGTTTCAATAATACGTCTAGATCTTAACTGAAGATCATTACACTCCCTCAGGTCGGGTCCTATTTCTGGTGATTCTATAATTTGGAGAGATTGGACCGGTCTGTTATTTGGATTAGGGTTGGGTTGGGCTGGGAGTTGTGGTCTCAGATTAGACTTGGGATTTTGTTGTAAGGCTGGCAGTGTAGGTTGAGGGAGCGTAATAGTTCCTACTGGCTGATGCATCGGTCTCTGCCAGTTTGTCTGCCAGGCTGAACTTTGTGAAGTAGGGGGAGTCCATTGTGGAGGGTATGGGCTACTTTGCCAATATGGTGGAGTGTAAGGGAAATTTGGCCAACCAGATTGGCTTGCCTGATTCAGCCACGAGTTTGAAGAAGGAAACGACTGTGGTGACCAGTTTGGAAACGGAGGTTGGGATTGACTTTGCCACATATTATATTGTTGAGCATTATATTGTGGGAGCTGAAAAGAAGAAGTTGGGTCTGAAAACATACCAGATTGTCTCCGCTGCCACTGACGGCGCTGGTTGATCAAGTACACCGATTCTGGTTCTTTTTTCGCTTCCTTATATACCGCTTTCAATCTAGGAAGTGAGGGGCAGCTCTCCGTAAGGTGATCTTTTGTACAGATGGCACATGTTTGGACTGTATCCAGTGGACATTCCTTGTGACTATGCTTTTTCCTACATCGGGGACAGAAGATCGCCAAATTCTGTTCTGCCTCCATTTGCTTCTGTTTAGCCTGCATAATATCAAGTTGTGTAGTTAGTGTCCCCAGGATATCAGTTTTAAAATTTTCCAATAATTTTCCAATTTCTATCCGTGTTACTCCTTCTGTTGAAATTTTATTATCTCTTACAAACCGATCATGTTCTGCCGGTTTTACTCTTGTGCTACCTCTCGAGCTTCTGATACATAAATCAATAATGTCAGCAAAATTCTCTTGATAAATATCCCCTTTTCCCATGATGTTTAATGTTTCAATCCATTGTTCCTTCATGCCCCTTATCAATGCAGTTTTTAACACATTATCAGGTAAAGGTAGTGATGCATAAGGAGATCTTTGTAGATTGTATTGGAAACGTTCCACATACTCCTCTAATGTTTCATTCGGTCTAGCTGTCATTTGGAATATTTCGTCCTTCAATTCTCTAGACCTGCAATAATCCTGATATTTTTTTAAGAAAGATTCTTTCATTTGATCCCAGTTATTTATAACCCCACCACCTAATCCCATGAACCATCTTAAAGCAACCCCTTTTAATGTAGAGGGAAATAATTTCAGTTTCTGGGGGTCGGTTGTGTAATCATATCCCCTGCACAACACATCAAATTCAAATAAAAATGCATCCGGGTCTTCCGATGTGAGACCGTGGAATGTAGGGATATGTTGAAGAGGGATTGCTTTCATAGGCGCATTTGCTGTAGAATCCACTATAGGGTATTGTAATGTAGAGGTTTGAGTGTTTGGCTGATTCTGAGCCACAGGGTCTAATATATGCCAATAACCTTCTGGGATATCTAGGAGGGTATTCCTAGGTTGAGAGGGAATGGCTTTGACAGGGATAGTTTTAATAGCACTTCCTCTATCTGGGATAATGAGAATGCCTGATGTCTGAGGAGATTGGGTTCCTTCAACAATAATTTTTGCAGCACTCCCCTTATCTGGGCTATTTAATGGCTGATTTGTTCCAATAGGAGATCTTGGTTCCTCGGTTTCCCCTGTTTCTCCTTCTCCTTTACAAAGATTGTTGAAATTCCCTTCCTGCAATAGTTCTGGAGTAGAATTTTCAATTTCTTGAAAGTCCTGCTCTTCAGTTTGACTGTGCACCTCAGCAAAGGCTACAGATGGTGATCCTGTGGCCTGAAGGGAACTAGTAGGCTGTTTAGAAATGATTTTCCTGGGTCCTACTGATGACTGAGATTCTGCTTTCTTGTAGATATCGTCTATGAAGGTTGTTCGGCCAAGGGTCACCGGCCCCTTAGCTTTTTCAGGCTTGGGTGGATGTTTGATATTTTTTTCCGGTTTTTTCTGCTTAGTCATGCACTCAAATGAACTACTAAATTCTATTCAAACAAAGCAACAACAAATCTGTTAGGAAAGCGGACAGAGGAGCAGGGCTTTTACATGCTCCGTACACAGGTTCTTACCTTCCGTTTTTAAAATCCAACTCTTCCCTAGCAGGTTCGTACACTACTATGCAAAAAGGGACAAATGGCTACACTCTTTCCCCGGCAACGGCACCAAAATGTAGAGCTATAAAAAGGGTCTCTTTCACCTCTAATTACCTCACATTAATATGTCAATCCGGGAGCGTTTTGTTATTTCAAAGAGTGTCTCAGTCTGAGGCTATCATTTGTCAGAGTAATGCTAGTAGTACAACGTTCAGAAATACAAGAGTAAACGGATGCTTGTCTACAACTAAGCTACTTCAAAAGAGTAAATCACACACTCAGAAAACTAGGCAACTTATCAGTCAAGGGTTCGGCAGCGATAACCCATCCCTTTGGAAACTGATGGAAAGGAAATTAGAGAACAGACCACGGGTCTGGGAGCCAGACAGTAAATGCCGAGGCTCACTACAGCCTTAGATCGTCTCCCACACCAAAACAACAAATGCTAGTAAATGGAACGACAGATAAGAAATCGAACAACAAATCTGGAATGGAACAACAATTCTGAAAAGGAACAACAGCTAAACAACTAAGTCTCTCAAGCAGTAATCAAATTTAATCTACTAACTCAAATGCATTAATCATAATTAAACAACAATCTTTCACTCTTAAGGCAGATCAAACAGCACACACTAATGGAACAACACTGATTACTGATAAGTTAAGGAACAACGCTTGGAAACCATATACGCACACAGCACACGTAACTAGTAATCTGATCTAAGCATTAGTCCCAATCAAAAGGAATACGACTGCATTTCAAAATGGAACAGCATTGCTTCTGAATCCAACAATCGTAAGGAACACAACTTTCAAGATGAATCCTGTAACATGAATGTACAGCACAAAAGCTCTGTAATAAAATAGTAACAATATTCGGTTGAGACTAATAATATTCAATCAACTCTGAAAGGAACAGTAATATGATGCAGAGTCAATACAATAGTTTTGTCCGTAGCAATCTTAATGAATTAATCTTAACAGAGCATGTGATGTAAACTTATAAAGCATATCAGATTACCAAATAACGACGATAAGCAAATCACGCAGAAATCAAATCGTAATAATACAGAAGCAAGTGTCCTCTGGGGCTAGGCCCTTAGCCTCCAAGGGTACACCGCTTGAGGTTAATCCAGACGCAGAGATGAAATAATCACCAAGTTTGTATTAAGGCATGAAACAAAATTACAGTGAACCAGTTCTTATCGAGACTTGATGATCAAAGTTTTGATCTTAACAGAAATTACATAAAAGCATAATCATGTCGAACTCTCTACCGAGCTAACAATGTTGTCCCTTTTATATGGGTGATGGCAGAGATGTCTAAGTATTAAAATAGACAAAGCAGCGATCCCTCAGGATCAAGGATCCTGAGGGATTCGCCGAACCGTTAATCCTTAATCATCTCTTTTCCCTCCTGCGCCGAGCTGGTGTCTTCACCTCCTTTTCAGGGCCGATTTGCTTTGATCTGCTTAGCCTTGTTTGCATTTGGTCTCCCGTCAAAGGGATAGCGGTTACCTTGTCCTTGTCCTTTCCTTTGGAACAACAACTCCTCGTTTTCACCCCTTCCTGCACGAGGGAATGACAATTGTCAGCGGTTAAGTCTTGCATATTAATCTCACATGTTTTGTTATAATTCTTTATCGTTTTTCAAGTTCATGATGCAAAAAGGTTTACAAGTTCTACTGAAAAGCCACTGAAATGATCATAAAAAACATACCTTTTTAGTACTCCACAATTTTCCTTCACAAGGGATTGTAATTTAGGAATCTTCTATTAACTTTCTACCAGACCTCTAAACTGTACATAAGTTGCTATACAAGTATGTCCAAATTGGACCTCATCATCCTAGCAAAACATCAAACTTGGAAGGACACCTAACATACCTTTAGGACATTATTATTTAGCCTTGAGTTACTCCTCAGCTTCTGTGCATATGCATGAACTTTCCGGCTCCTGGTTAGGGCTTCTGAAACACCATGTCAACCCTAATATAGCATCCCAATATCCCTAAAAACCTGCTCTTTTCCTTAACCTCAAATCATCTACTCTTGCACTCTTGTTCTAGGCAAATGCAACCTTGTTTTAGATTCCTTCTAGGCCTTTCGGTCCACCAAAATAGAGACTCGTCCTACCTTCAATGTACATAAATACTAGCGGCTTGTCATAGAGAAATAATGCCGAAACTTAAGCCCATAACTGCCTTCAACCTCAACCAGTGGTCTTGCCCAAACTCAACCTTGTTCAAACACCGAAAAGACACCAAAAATCTATCCTCCCTTCACTTGAAAATGCTCTTATATGTTGCGGCTGCCTCAAATGTTATACTACTATAATGCATTGCCCTTGTGATGTGTTTCAAATGAGTCACAAAGTGGTCTAATATATAGGCATTCGATTGGGTGAAAGGGTGTCACTAATAGTGTAGCCAACTTGAATCTGTGCCATAATAATAATATTATTTTCTACAATAATATGGAGATGACTTGAGTAAATTATTTTCTCATCTATTTATTTGACACATAATTACTTGAGTTGAATTGATATTTTTCCCAACAATATTAAAAAGGTGACAAGCCAACTTGCACAAGATGATACAATATATTTCCATTTAATTTCTTCTCGGGGAAAAGAGGATTCCCTTTGGGGAAATTGGATTTCTCTTTGGGAAATTCATCCCGAAACTACCCAAATTTCAACAAATGCAATATGTAAACCATAACATCAACTCATCACATAAAAGAAACATACACAGACACCAAATATAAGTGGAAACGCATAAAGGGAGGAAACCAAAGATTTTTTATTATTGTGATGCAAAGGTAAGCTCTTACTCCCTTATTAGATTTGATTTTATGTAGACTTCGACCTATAGGACGCTGCTACCTCAAGTCTTCTGCAAGTTTCAACTTGCAAGGAAGCTCCAACTCCCACAAATTTTCCGCAGGTTACAACCCATATGAGGCTCCTACTTCAACATGCTCCAACATGTTCTTTATCAAGTTGCAACTTGAAAGGAGATTGCAATCCCCTGATACATACAAGAAACAACATGCTGGTTTACTTGGTCTATAGCTCTGCATACCTACATCTCTATTGCCACTTCTTCTTCTCCTCAAATATGCTTCACATCAACTCTATATATGTGCCAGTTAATTAATGAACAACACCTTAATCAACTCTCACATTCTCTAACTCTCTAACCCTTAAATTTTCCAAAAGAAAATAATTTTATAAAGATGGTTTGTTCGCTGTTCATATTCCATGCATGAATAAGAAGTGAAAAGTTTGCCTCTTTGCATTCAAAGGTTGTCTCTTCGTTTCCAAATATTTTCAACAAAAATTTCAACACAATATTAAAAACACATAAAATGAATTTCAACACATGCATTAATATAGTCCACCTTTAAAGATTACAACCACCAAAGTCATAATTAGATTTTAATGAGCTTTATATATAAAGCATATGCAAGCCAACATCTCGGCAACTCTTTTTTGTACACATTTGTCTTTGCCATAGCCTTGCATCACAATATTCTTGATGCCTTTACCTTACATCACAACATTGCTCATGCCTTTTTCTTTGCCTTTGTGTTGCATCATAACAGTGAGCAATATTTTCTCCTTTGCTAAACAACATACTCATCCAACTCATCATCACAACCATCCCAACATCACTAGCAACACAACAAACATACACAACTAGTTACACATCATAAGAAAGCACCATATGAGCTCATTCACTTCAACAACATATAAACCTCCAAGATCACAACCATAGCATCGCAACATAAGAATAATAACCATAACAACCATAGCATCACAACATAAGAATAATAACCATAACAACCATAGCATGAACAAAAACATAGTAAACATACATCAATTGGCATCACAACATCACAAACATAACAAGCTCAACTCCTTCACCTATGATCAATCATAGTATCAACAAAAGCATAATAAACATACATAAACTGTGCATACATCAACTAACATCAAAGAATTGTAGGCACAACAAGCTCAACTCCTTCACCTTTGATCAACAACACCTACTCAACATCAATACCTTCACCATAGCCTTTGCAACATATGTCGCAACATATCAAGCATACCATCAACTGCAATTGAATGATGATTGTGGGATGCCATCAATGAAGTTGGCCATAGCCATGGTACCAACTGAAGGATGTCCAACATCTCTATATGTAATAATTAAAAGAAGGAGAAATCATGGAGGCATGAGTTACCCCTTTCCTTAGTTTAATTTTTCATCCCCTTTGGTATGCCTTTTAATTTAATTATTTTTATTTCTTTCTTGCATAGTTTAGGTGACCTAACTTGCTTCATGTTTTTCCAATACCCCTCAAAGATGTAGTCGTTTACTTCTCATTGGAGTTGAGACATTCATCATTTCCTTTTCTTATATAGATCATGAAATGCATAAAAAATGAGTGATGTCTAATGAGGGGGCTAGAGCTCATGCTATACTTTTTCCCGCATGCTTATTATATGTTTTAACCATCTTTTGCATTTTTCATTTTTATTTGTTTGTGGTTTCATATGCTTTTATTTTTCTTTCAGTTGTATCAATGTCCTAGGGAAATTTTTCGAGGCCCTAACTCAGAGATGTGGATATAGGGTGCTATTACCAATGACCGATGAAAATCAACCCAAAGAATGGACGTGAATATAAGGGAAATATGGAAGGTGGTAAGTGTTGATTACCTTGGACACTCTATATCAATAAGTGCCTCCTATTGATGCACCTCCTAATAGTGGAAGAAAAGGGCCTCAGGGGAGGTCATACTAGACTAGGGGCAAGGGATAATCTCCTAGGTTAAGCATGGGAATAAGGGTACAATCAAGAGTGGTCAATCATATAATTTGTCTCATGATCGATATTAGTATGTCCCAAACATCAAATGAAAGCACGTGACTATACAAATGATTAGTGTACCTTTTGATAAATGACTAAGCTTCATTCAAGAAGTATGCTAGATGGGAGAGAGAACTGACCAAAGCATAGGTGAAGAGCTCTGAAGTAAAGTTATCTATCGATCACCGTGGGTTTATTGGTTGGTTGGTTAATCAATGGGAAGAAATTTTTTTTCATAAGGGTCACCCACTTTGGGTGGATAATAGTACCTTTTGATTGCTATTATTCAAAGTTTAAGTGCTTATCTCAACATTCCATAGAGATGGATATCCATTTGCTTCAAATTTCTCTCATGTTAAGTTATATGAAATTTGGATACAAGGTATTATCACTCAGGTTGTTCCCTGGCTCCTAAGGGAATACGGCCGAGGTAACCACTAACCAATCTTTTAGCTGCAGGTCCTAGCCTACCTGCAACCAGAGAGGGCTCTCTCTTTATGTTTTAGCTTTGTTTTGGAGTAATTTTAGGTTAGTTATGATGTATAGGATTTTGTTTTAAATTTGGTTGGATGATGATTCCAGGCAGAACTGGTATGCAGTCTCAGAACAGTCTAGACTATTGGGCAATGGAGTCAATGATGGTGTACTGCTGAAAGTATTTCTTGGGAAAAATGTAATGCTACAGAGCCAGACAAGCATCTATGGAACAATTCTTCAAATCTGGGAATCGATGGCATGAAATCAGGGAATGAAAGGCAGTCAAGGATCTTTCACTATGCTGATAGAGGGAAAGTGTAAGAATATTATTTAGGAGCAACTAAGAATTCCTAAACAACATTCATAATGAAAGAATCAGTGCAAACATGAGCAATTAAGAATTCATATTTATGACCAATTCTGAAGAAAACACAATTAGAAACAGAGATTGAGCAGAGGGTGCATTCAAACAAGTCCTGAGCTATTCTTCTTCTCTATTGCTAAGATCATGAAACATATATGTGAATTTTGCAAACACAGAAAGACAAAACATGGTTTAGGAAAACTTATTGTTCCATTAAACAACACAGGAATTCTGTAGCAGAACGCAGTTCATCACTTTCACATCCAGACAGTGCAGAGACCATGAACTTCACCAGCCATTTGTATTATAAAGTCTGAAAATTTACAGTGCAGCACTTAGAGAGAAAATCACCAACCCCAAATACGTTCTGTGGGGAGGTATACATACAAAAATGAGATACAAAATATCTAGATGATGAGCCTTCATGCAATAAATTACAACACCAACTCTTCCAAGGAAGTAAATGAAGAATTAAATGCTACAGTAAGTATTAGCTTGCTAGCTGTCCATTTTGTCAGAAAATTTAGACTTTTGGGATCAACTGAGTCGGCTGATGTTGCGCTTTTAATTTGCGTTTTTTGGGCTTGCTGTCCCAATGTTTTGCTGAGTCACTGTTTTGACCTACTCTGCATGTTGTCTTCATGCTTTGTCCAGTGCCTGCGTACTCAACTCTGCTGACCTGTAGATGATCTGTAGCTGACCAAAATCTGAAGCTGAACGAAGAGGAAAAAGACCGAGATTACTTGGGCAAAATTTCCAGCATTGCTTGCCACCAATCTTCTCTAGGCAACAGATGTCTTTGTATCTTTATTAATGTCTCATCTGCCTCGGTATATCTGTAAAAATTGGGCGGGACCTCAAACAAGTGATTGATTCCATGCTCAATGAAAAATAGGTTTTCCAATTTATCATAAAGAGACTGTCTAGAGGGAGGTCCCGCTTCTTCTGAGGTACTTGTGGATGCTATGATCTGATTTGAAATATAATTATTCATCCTGGTGGCATACTGCTCACGGGTCAGCAGTCTTCCAGCGCTGGTCAATAGGCTGGGCAATTCTCTGCTCTGCAATGTTGCAAGCTTGAGTTTGAAATCATCTACTTCTGCTTGCATTTCCTGACACTTTCCTTCTAGGCTTTGGACAAAATTTCTTAGGGTTAGCACCTTTTTTGCTGTCAGAACAGTATCTGTCCTGTTACTGATATCTAATGCTGCCAACTCTTCTTTGGTATGAGTGTTCAGGAAATGAATCATTTTAGTAGCCTGTTCAGGCATGTTTCCCAATGCTGCTCTAGCCCTTTGGTTCTCAAATTGAGCTAGGCCTATCAATTCTATCTGTTCATGCATGGTTTGGATCGATTTCCATTGTCCAGTGATTGATTGGCCAATTTTGGCCCACAAAATCTTTTTTATTTCAGCTAGAGTCTTTTCTAAATTTATCTCCTTCTCCAAGGCTTTTATTTTGTCGTTCAAGGCCTTAATTTCCCTTGTTTTTTCAGCTACTGTCACCTTGGACTTATCGTAGCTTACTTCCAATTTGGCCAACTTTTCTTTGGCCTCTTTTACCTCTGTTGCCTGAAGTTCTAGTTCTTTAACTGTTTTCATCATTTCATCCATGCTCATGCTAGATTCAGGTGCTGCTGTTGTTGTTGCTGCTGTAGCATCTGTGGTGGATGAAGCTGTTGTGGATGCTGGGATGATAGGAGGGGTCACTGCTGCTTGTGTAAGAGGAACAGGGACATCAGTTGGAACTGTTTGAGGTGGCTGGGAGGTCGACTCTCCCTGCTTGCCTTGAACTGCTCTTTCCAATTCTTTCTCCATCTGAATTATTCTTTGGTTCATTCTCATCAGTAGATCCATTGTATCCTCAGCATCTTTTTCTTGTACCAGCTCTGCAGTTTGAGGGTGCATAGTAGAAGGCAACCCCAATTGTTTTCTAAGGGCAGCAATATCATCTTCTTTTTTCTTCATAAGGGCTCTGACACCCTTAGGATCCTTGGGATCATGTCCTAGGTCCACAATAATGTCCTCCAATGTTTTTATTCTGTTATCTTTGGCTGAGGAGGACATTCTTTCCAAATCTAGCTGAGTATTTGTGTTCTTCAAAGATTCCTTCAATTCATGGGCCAGCATGGCCTTATCTGCTAGAGTGGCATAGACCATCTCACCTGTTTGCTTGTGCAACTCTATTTGATCCATGGGGTGAATGTCCTTGGCAAGGACCTCTAAATTTGTCTTCACATAATCTGCAGCTGACTGTGGCTGCTGTATCTTCGGCTTGAAATGGCTAAGAATCATTTTTTCTTCTTTGAAATCGTACGCTGCCATCAATCTTTGTTGTTTGGCAGGTGTTGCCTTGAGGAACTGATCATATAACTGTACTCTTAACAGTTCATTTTGAGCCTTGATTTCCATGAAAGCAGTTTTGATACTAGGTGGCCACTTACTCTGTTGTGTTGAGGAGGACACCACCATGCCATGCTGCCTCTCTTGCTCTTGCTGGAAAGAGCTAGTAGGTGTTTGCTGACTTGCTTCCCTTTCTCTCCTTGGATTTTCTAAGACCTCTTCACTAATTTCCTCCTCAACTGGAGGATCAACTCTTTGCCTCTTGGCTTTAGGTTGCTGTGTAGACCCACTAGCAGGTGTGGAGTCTTCTCGGTCTCGCTTCTTACCTCATTCTTCATTAGCAGGAGTTTGTAAAGCTGGCACTTGCAGTGCCTCTGTTTGATGTGGAGGAGCTTGTTCTTGAGTTTGCTCCTTTGAGGTGGTAGGTTGTTCTGTAACTATTTCTTGCTCTACCTCCATCACTTCTTTTCCTTTTGCTGTACCTGTTGCTGGTGTAGACCATTGTTGGGCAGCTTGTGAAGCTGCAGCTGTAGATGGACCTTCTCCGACTTGCTGTGGCAGTTTGAAAGTTACCTGGTCAAAAGAATCCAAGTCAAGAGTTTTTTCTAAATCTTTAACATTTTGCTCCATAATTTCTTCTTGAGTAAACTCCTCAACTAGTGTCCCTGCCAGCCACTCATCTTGGTTGGCATATTGTTCAATTTGTGGGACTCTACAATGCTCATATGCTGTCAGCCTATATTTAACTCTTCTGGCACTGATAAAGCCATCCGGGTCATAAGGAACCCACCAGAAACTCCTTTTCAACTTGAGCTTCTGCCCCAATATTTGGTCAGCATCTTGCCAACCCTCTTTCTTGTTCATAATAAAGGGGCCTAGATGGTCTCTAAATTTCAGGCAAGCTTTCTTCTTGGCACTATGAAAATGAGTGAGATCTGAATTGATGAGTTTCCTGTAATATTCTAAGGCAAAAAGTCTCATTGGTACATATCTTGGGAGCCTGTAAGGACAGAGCTCACAGCCATAGATTCTAATGATAGTGTGATTTTGGTAGAGATACCAATCACCTATTTTGTAATTCTTGGACAGCTGCAAGATCTTCTGCATGTCATATGATAATCTAAGAGGAGGAGTTCTCATTAGGAGACAAGAGACTGGGTAGACAAATTGGTCAATGAACTCACAGTAGGAATATGGAGAGTTTTGAACCTCATGAAAAACTGATGACCAAAAGATAACAGACCTTCTTTCACCCTTTGAATCCAACTTTTTGATGGGGCATTGGAAGCATTCAGACTGGTAATACATGAACAAATGATAGATATATGATGAATATTTGAAGATTCCCTCCCTATCCAGCTTCACTAGTTGGTCATGCATTTTATTGGCTATGAACTTGGCATAGTTATACTTGACAGCAGGGGGCTGTCCTGGGTTGTATGCAGATAATAAAACCAACACTGCTTCATCAATGTGCTCACTTGTTCTAAATCCTAGCACAGAGGAAATCATATCTACAAGCAGCTTGCCCACCTCATTGAAGTTGACATATAGGAATGGAGGTGGCTCAGTAGGTTGGCGGTCTGCCCTCATAAATGTCTTGGCAATTCTTGCAATCTTAGAGCTGGAGAGCTTGGAGCCTTCATCCAGCAAGTAGTTCATAGAGAAAGGAAACAATAGCTGAGTCTGTTTGAAGTTTAACATCTGGTTGATAGAGTCAGGAGTAATATGAAAAAGTATGCTCCCAGATGGAGACTTGACAGCTCTCTGAGTTGGCTCATAGTTCTCAGCACATAGATGGATAATCTCAGGAAAAATATTAACAGAGGGGAGGAAGTAAAAAGGCAAATTAGACTCCCATATGCCATACATGTCACAGTTGTTTAAAAAACTATTTCTCAACTGACAGAAGGTCTGCAAGTGATTCTTGTCCCCAACCAAATCTTGAATGAGGTAATCTTTATCAGCTAGGGGCATTGCTTCAAGCTCTTTGTTGGGTGGGTTCATAGGAGTGATGTTTAGAGCTGTTGGAGTGGCCATCTTGAAGTCTTTCTGTGCTTGAGCTTGGAATAATGTTTAGAACAACAACAGATGAGGAAAACTGCTTGGGAAAATTTGCAAAGGAGTTGCAAACTAAGTTCAAATGAGGAAATAGCTTTGAATGTCTGTAGCTATCATAAAAGAGGCAAATTTGCAGAGTTTTGAAAGGCTTCTCTCTTCTCTGATGAATTCACTGGATTAAAGACTGTAAGGGCAAATTGCAGAAGGAATGGGGATTATTTTGGCCAAATTACTGAAGTTTTTGCAGTGGAATGTGGCAAAAGGGGATAATGCTGAGCTGTTATGGAGTGCTTGCCGGGAATACGAGCTTGAAAATGATTTTTCAATGGTGAATTTGCAAACGGGCGCAGGTTTACAGGGTTCTTTTTGAGCTGGGGTTTATCAGTGAATTTTAGGCAACATTTAGGTGCGGCAGAGTCTTTAATTTGGGAATTTGCAGGTAATTAAGCGAGTGAACTGGAGAAAATGGCGAAAAACAGGGTTAACAGGCGAAATTCGGCAAATACCTGGTTTTTAGGCGCCGAGGGTGGTCGAGCTGGTACAATGGCGAACAATGGAGGCGAATCTGCAGGCGGCAGCGGCTCAATTGTTTGAATTTGAACTTTGGAGGTAAAATGGCATAAAACAACGTGCGTAGCTCTCCAAACTTGACCAATAAAAATGAACTAAAATGGTCGAATCGGCCTATTTTTATGAAAATTCGGGACTTTGGCGCTTTTTTGGGATGACGTCAGCATGACGTCATCCGGCGGGTAGGGGTACGGCGCGATGACGTGGCAACTGACTCAGGCGGTGACGTGGCGGAGGACACGCTGGCGAGGCAGGGATGCGAGCGGATGAGGTGGCAGTGACACGGGGGAGCGGCGGGTTGACGCGGAGGTGACGTGGTGCTGACGCCATCCAGCAGAGGGTGGTTTCTGGTTTCCTCCCGCACCACCTTTCGGCCTGAGCGGTATTGGGGAGGGGGCCTCCGAACATGCCGGGAGGATGACGCGTGGCAGGGGTACGGCAGGGAAACCGCCCATCCCCCGGACGCTAACCTCCGGCGGATCGGGGCATGAAAATGATCGCCCACCGTTAGATCTGCGGCTTGGGACATCGGACGGCGGACGGGGAAACGGAGCGATGTGCAGCTTTTGGAGCGGGACCCACCCGGGTATTAAAATAATAACACACCATGGGGGGGTTAAAAACTTTAGGTTAATGCGGGTTTATGGGTTTATGCGGGGGGAACTTAGTTTAATGTTTAATTAAAACATTTAAACATCAAACGTTTGAAAAATGAGCTCGGAGGGGTAGAAGGGTAAGATTTTATGGGTAAAGGGATAGGTAGAGGTTATTAACCTAACCAAAGGTTAGATTAATCCCAGGGTTAGGACACGGAAGGCTAATGCTAAGGCCCCAAATGGACCTAGCATTTCCTTGACTTTGTTTTTATGGCTATAGTGCCAAGGGGTAGGATATCTAATATTTTTTGGGGTTTTATATGATTTTTTGTAGAAGTAGGGATAGGAAAGTAGTTAGGGAGCTATATAATAAGATTAGAAGTTAATATGACTTTGTGAAGTGAAAGTGCAGGGGCATGAAGCTAAGTTTATGAAATGAAACTTAGGCAGAGAAATTGAATGGAATGTGGAGAAATGATTTTTTACACAAGAAATGTGGCTTCTTTTTATTGAAGAAAGTCAAAGCTTGACTTAGTATTTTACAAAAATGAAGTGAAAGCAGGACTTGTTGGGCAGATCCCAAGGTCCTTCAGGGGATGTTAGTGAGTGATTTATGGGGGACTGAAAGGGGAATTAGACATGCTTCCAAAGTTCTGCCACCAAACAACTGCTTTGACACTTCTGTCATTGATGAGATGGACCTTGTTTGACAATACAAAGGTGATCCAAACCTTGCTTCTGCAACCTCAACCTACCTACCCAGCCTAATACACCTAACATTTTTTCTTCCTTTTGACTGGGTGCACTTAGACTTGCAAACCCTGATTGTTCTCTTTTCTTTTGACTGCCCTCCTATCTAAATGTACCCTTATCTCTTCCGAGGGCCCAGATTAAGCAGTTGGGCTCCTTCATTTCTCTACCTAGCTACTGATCTGCCAAGATTAAGCTGTTTGGACAGACATTCTTTCACTATTCTAAAACAACAATTTAAACATGGCATGGTCTAGATTGAACTGTTGGACCACCCATCAAGTGATAAACAACAATATTTACACATCTATCTGTTATACAAAATATGGAACCTTTGCAGCATCAAAGATGAACATATTTGGCACTTCCACTGTCAATCATGAAAAATGAAACCTATTGGTATAGGAACCTAACAGTGGCTCCACTTGGGGATGGCCTTTCCTTGTGAAAGGCCAAGAACAGCAGGTCAGATTGCCTTATTTCTCAATTCTTGCTGTAGCCTGAAATTTCCTTCTCTTGGAGACCAATAAACTGAACCTTTGTATCCTGTATGTAGCACCTTTTTGAGCTGTTCTGTCTAAAATTACAGCTCTGTTTCTTGCTGGTTTCTCTGAGTGCTTATCATTATCTTCATACTTCCCAAGTCCTTTTCTTGATTTCTTATGGTGGACTCAAAATACACATCAAAAGGTGATGTAGTTCCCTGATTTTTCTTCAAAATTTGCTGCATTTAGTTCCTTATCTAACTGCTGTAAATGAAAATGCTGGAAATACAAATATTTATATACAATATACAGTCATGTTATGCTGATCAAAGGGAATCAAAATAGTGTTTGAGCATTCGCCCATTGACTGGGCCTTCTTCAGTATTTGTGCCATCCAAACTCTTCAGAAAATAGGTGTTATTACCTTGTACAACATAAATAACATACGGTCTCTTCCATAGGAAATCAAACTTGCCATGTTTCCCTTTATCCTCTCTTCTAGAATCCCATCTCAGCGCTTTGTTTCCTATGAAGAAATCTTAAGCTTTTGTTCTTTTGTCAAAGATCTTCTTGAGTTTATCTTGTAGAACCTGGGTTCTCTGATATACTTCTTCTCTTGTTTGCTGCAAGTGAATAGTTTGATTGATCCTTCTTTGAATATCATTAGGCTCTGCTTGTATTTCTTGCAGCAACTTGATTACAAGGATTCACAAAGATGAAGGGAACCTTGCCTCCATTCCATAAACCAGTTCATATGGACTTGTACCAATAGATCTTTTAGTGGTTAATCTGTCTGCCCATAGTGCATTTACTAGCTTCTTATGCCAATTCTTTTTGTTCTCCTCCAAGACTTTTTTGATGATGTTGATGACGCTTTTGTTGGAGGACTCAGCTAGGCCATTGCCTTGAGGGTAATAGGCTGTGGAATGGCCCAAGGTCATGTGGTATTTGTGGCAAAAGCTGATCATCCTTTTGGATTTGAAAGCATCAGCGTTGTCTGTAATAATTTTTTCTGGACAGCCAAACCTCGACAAGATGTTGGTTTCTAAAAATTGGAGGATGATTGAATCATTGGCTTGCCTACAAGGGATGGCTTCTATCCATTTGGTGAAGTAATCTGTGGCAGTCAAAATCCACTTGTGTTGGCCAGAGGAGGAAGGATGAATTTCACCAATGAAGTCTAAACCCCATTGTTGGAATGGTCTTTCAGTTGAAATAGGTTTGAGGGGTAAAGGTAATAGCTTTCTTTTGCCTTCAAAGATTTGGCACTTGTGGCATGAGACAACAAATTTTTTCACATCAGCAATCAGGGAGGGCCAATAGAACCCAGCCCTTAGTATCTTGTCAGCTGTAGACTTCTAGTACAAGTGTCCACCACAGTCCCCTGCATGAAATTCCTTGAGAACTTTGTCAGTTTCATTCAATGTTAAACAACTAAGCAAAATACCTTCATGATTTTTCCAAAACAAGGCACTGTCTAAGATGCAGAATTTTGATGCCTTCATTTTCAAGAATCTCTTTTTTGTCCTGGACAACCTTGGAGGAGCCTGCAGGTTTAACAATACAAAACATATGTCAGCATACCAGGGAGATTGTAAAAAGGCTTGATTGATCTGTGGAGTCGCCATCTCCTCTTCGTTGTCCAGTTCATTGATGTCAAGGGCTTGGAAATTGGTTTCAGTCATTAGTTTGGCTAGCCCTTGTCCTTTTATCAGTTTTGTAGGCTTGATTTCAATGTCATATTCTAAGATATTGGCAATCCATTTGCCCCTCTTTCCTTCAATTCCTTCTTGAGTCAAAATGTCTTTAACCACAACATTTGGGACATAGGCAATCACATGTGAGTATAAAATGTAAACTCTGAAATCCTTGATGGCCTTTACAAGGGCATAAGCTTGCTTTTCCATGATCTGATATTTTAAGGGAGCATCTCTAAGAGCTTTGCTGAAAAAGGCAATGGGCTTCTCACACCCTTGGTCATCTTTTTGCAATAGGACAGCAGCAATTGTATGCTCAGATGCAAAGGAAAAAATGATGAAATCTCTATCAAACCTGGGACTCGTGAGGACTGGTGTATTTGTCAAAGCTCTTTTGATGTCCTCAAAGGCTTGTTTAGCTTCCATGGTCCATTTTACTTTAGAATCTTTCTTCAGCATATTGTTTAACAGTCTTATGAGCTCGGCCAAATTAGGAATGAATCTTCTCAAGAAGTTAATCTTCCCTAGAAAAGCTTGTAGTTCTTTGATGTTTCTTGGATGAGGCACTTGAAGGATAGCTTGAATTCTGTCCAGGTCGATCCTAATGCCATCTTTTGAAATGATGTGACCTAGGAGCTTGCCTTCCTCTAGGCCAAACAATGATTTCTTTGGATTCAATGATATGCCATATTTTCTGCAAATTAGGAACACTTGCCTTAAATGTTCTAAGTGTTCTTGGTCTGATTTTGAAAAGGCAGTGAGATCATCAAGGTAGATTACTAGGAAATCATGGATTTCTTTGGCGAAGGCTATATCCATTGCTCTTTGAAAAGTGGCCCCTGCATTTTTGAGTCCAAAAGGCATTTTAACATATTTAAAGGTTCCCCAAGGTGTTGTAAAGGCAGTTTTGTCTTGATCATCCGGGTGGACTAAAATCTGATTGAATCCTGAGAATCCATCTAACAATGAGATCCTAGAGGCTCCCACTACCCTTTGTAGGATATGATCCATTTTTGGTAAAGGGTAATGGTCTTTGAGAGAGACTTTATTCAAATTTCTCAAGTCAACACACAGTCTTATCTCTTCTGTTTTCTTTCTAGTACGTACCAGATTTGAAATCCATTATGAGAACCTAATTGGAGCAATGATTCCTACCTCATACATTCGTTTAACTTCTTTTTCAATCAGGGGGAGGAGGACGGGATTCACCCTTCTAAGCTTCTGTTTAAAAGGCTTTTGATTCTCTTTTAGAGGTATAGTATGTTGGATGACTGAGGTATCATAGGACTAGAGGTCCTCATAACTCCAGGCAAACACATCTTGGAATTCCTTAAACAAGTCTATATATTTCAATTTCTGATCAGCAGGCAAGGCTTTGGAGAGTTTTACCATTTTGGGATTTTCTGAGGTTCCAATGTTGCAGTCCTCAATTTCAGCATTCAGTGGTTGCATTTTTGGCTTCCTTGAAATATCATTTGAATCGAATAAATCCTCCAAAGGAGTTAAACCTGTGGGCAGAAAATTGTCTTTTAGATCAATTACTTCAGCTTCTGCCTCAGCTATTTCATCAAAATCTGTTTGCTTCAGCTGTTGTAAATTCTTGTCATCAAAAGTAGTTGGATGCAAAATCAGATTTGCTGTTTCAGCTGATATATTTTGTTCAATTCTGTCTGTCTGTTGTTGATCATCCACAGTGCTAGTATCAATGTTCATGCTGGAGAATTCCTCCTTCAAAGTCAGGAAGTTATTTATCTGTGTGTCACTTTCAAAGACTTGCCAATTTTTGATATTATCTGGGACAACAGGCCTATGTTTAATTTCAGCAGTGAAATGGTGGTTGGGCTGAAATGGTAGCTTGCAAGTGCTAGCAAAGGTTGCCAAGCTATGTGCATGTAAATTATGCTTTCTAGGAATTTTGGTTAACTGAGATTCTAAGAAGGTGTTAAGTATTTCAATGGCTGCCCCTCTGTAAGCCCTCAACCTAGGATCATTTGTGACAAAATTTCCCTTCATCTGCTGTATGATCAGATCTGAATCCCCTAAAATTGAGAGTTTGGTTGCACCTATATTTTTGATGAGTTTGAGACCTAACAAAAGGGCTTCATACTTGGCCATATTGTTTGTGCATCTAAAATTTAATCTATATGCATGACCTTCAGCATGGTCATTCTGCATGTTGTGTATCCAAACCCCTGCCCCTGCTCCTAATTTGTTTACTGAGCCATCAAACTCTAAGTACCATAAGATTTCTTGGTTATGACTTCTCTTAAAAGTTTTAGAAGTTTGTTCAATGGGCAGATTTGGATCTTGTATGTCTTTTGATGTATCATTTCCCTTTATTACATCAATCACATCAACAATTTTTTGATCTTGAGCAGCAGATTGTTCATTGATGCTTTCTGGTTGTGGTGCTATCAGGAGTTTGACATCAGTTTTGGGACACATGTCCGCATTATATAAAATGAACGAGTCCATATCGGAATGTATTGAATAGATGGGGAAGTTTTGGGGTTTTTCTTGACTACTCACCACATATTTCATTAGTGTTTCACGGTACAATCTCTTTGGCTGTCCAAAGACCGAAATAGTGGCATAGGACATGTCTAGTTGCAAAGATCCTTGGAGTTTGGCCCCCCATGATCTTGATAAAAGCATACCGTACTTGGGTGGAATATCAGCTACCACCACATCCATCAGAATTGTTTTGGTTGGGTATTGGACCAGGGAAACACACAAATCTTTAATTAGGCCTAGACACCTGACTTGGCTGGAATCAAATGAAAACAAATCTTTGTATGGTCTTGTGATATCTAGGTCTAGTTTTTCCATCACAGATTTAGGCATTAGGTTATGTGAAGCTCCTGAATCAAACATTGCATTGTGTAACACCTTGTCATGAATGTTTAAACTGACATAAAAAGGTGGAACTCCTCCATTCGCTGTTTTTCCATTAACCTCAGGACCAAAAAGTAATTCAGGTTGATCATCTAAAACATTTACAACATCCCTATTGTCTCGTATTTGGAGTGACCTATTGATTTGCTGTCTATATACTTCATGTTTGGCCAACTCAGAGAGAGGAATGGCTATTTTCAGCTTACCAATTTCTGCTTCTAGATTGAAGGGTTTCTCCATTTGAGTTCTTGTGTTGTGACCAGCAGACTTTTCTTTCTCGGCTGAGTCTTCAGTGATCTTCTCTTGATTTTGAATGTTGTTTTGAAGTACCTCTGTTTTAGAAATATTTTCAGGAATACTGTTTGAATTTTCTTTTGTGGGAGGACATGTAAATGTCTGATTTTTTGTGGGCTGTACATCTGATACATCTTCCACAGTAACTTCTCTTAGGTTTGGGTCTGTTTTATCAGAGGATTCTGTGAGAGCAGTTTTGTCTTTTGTTTTCTTTGGCTGTTTGGTATCCTTGACCTTGGCAGGTTCAGGTACATCTATGGTTCTACTTCTTAATTTATACTGTTTGTGAACCTCATAGACTGCTGCATCATAGCCTTCTCTAAAATCAAATGACTCTCCGGATTTGGTTTGAAATTGATTGATGTTATGAGCCTCTTGGTCTTCTTGAGTTAAAAAGATTTGTTGCTCACTGTTCAAACCCATCAAGTTGATGTGAGGGTCATCTGTTGGTTCACTAGATGTTGAGGCTTCGGCATAGTTTTCTTGAAACGGAGGTCTGATGTTCTGATCAGGGCCAGGCCTCCCAACGTTTGGATTTTGATTCTTTCTAAAGTTTGGGCTTCTTGCAGTACTTGGTTGACCTTCCCATGATGACTTTCTTTCGATGGTTTCCACCCTATCCCCAAGTCTGTCCATACCTTTGATGATTGCATCCAACTTTTGTTCAAATGCTGAAGGTTCTTCTTTAAAAGTGGTTCTTCTTTCAGCTCTTGCCCTATTTCTTTTAGCAATTAGGTTTGCCTCCACACTAACAGCTATATTCTGCATGTCCGCTAAGCTTGGAGGGGCTCTTTCCCTCAATTGGTATGCCATGTCAGAATCAAATCCATCAGGGAATTTGATCAAAGCTAAATCAGGTGGGGGTCTAAGGTTTTGAGGAATGGCATTGTAAACATTGTTGAATCTTGCACAATAGTCTAGGACAGTTTCTTGTGGGCCTCTTTTTATAGTGTCATACTCAGATAAAATGTGCAGTGGATCTTTTTTCTTTTCCCATCTGTTGAGAAATGTTTGGTAAAGAGCATCCGGATTGGCTATGGAATTTGCAGCAAGTGCTCTAAACCAAGTTCTTACTTCACCTATTAAACTTTGGACAAAAAATTTCATTCTCACATCATCATCGTCTATCTCATAATTCTCAAAATAGTCCTGCATTTTCTTGGTGTGTTGCTGGGCTGTATAAGAGCCAGTTCCATCGAAATATGTGATCTTACTTTGATAATCCTGAGGCATAGCCCCTGGATTTGCAGGTAGCTGTAAAGGGGCATAACGATTTGCCATATTGACAGGGATAAATGGGACAACAGGAAGAAATGGGACAGCCGGAACAACAAGGATAGTAGCAGAAATATGTGTTGTGGATGGAGGTGCAGAGAAAGTGCTTTGAGAGGTGGATGAGGAAGAAGGAGAAGTAGGAGCAATGTGAGGACGGACTGAAGCTTTAGCAGGGGTTGGAATATAGTTTTGCTGAACTGTTTCAAGGCTTGAATCAGCAAAATCTTCTTGTTCCTCTTGTTTCCTAAGGATCTTTGGGATTAAATTGGGATTGTCAAAAACAGCTGGAGGATCTGGGTCAGGGTTTGACCTGGTATACCGAGTTTTCTTCTTTGGAGCCAGCTTCTAAACCTGTTTTTGGTATTTTCTGGGAATGTTTTAGAATTAGAAAGAAACTGATCAAATTTTGGAACAACTATTTGCAGCTTAAAACTAACATGAAGATTGACTGAAGCAGCTTTTATTTACTCCTGTAAATGCAAAGCAAGAACAGTTTCAAAGGCTTCCTGGCTGACATTCAGGCTTCATCTGTAGCTTTAAGGAATAGACAACGATTGCAAAAATTCATTCGGAGTTCCCCAGTGGAGTCGCCAATGATGTTATCACTCAGGTTGTTCCCTGGCTCCTAAGGGAATACGGCCGAGGTAACCACTAACCAATCTTTTAGCTGCAGGTCCTAGCCTACCTGCAACCAGAGAGGGCTCTCTCTTTATGTTTTAGCTTTGTTTTGGAGTAATTTTAGGCTAGTTATGATGTACAGGGTTTTGTTTTAAATTTGGTTGGATGATGATTCCAGGCAGAACTGGTATGCAGTCTCAGAACAATCTAGACTATTGAGCAATGGAGTCAATGATGGTGTACTGCTGAAAGTATTTCTTGCGAAAAATGTAATGCTACAGAGCCAGACAAGCATCTATGGAACAATTCTTCAAATCTGGGAGTCGATGGCATGAAATCATGGAATGAAAGGCAGTCAAGGATCTTTCACTATGCTGATAGAGGGAAAGTGTAAGAATATTATTTAGGAGCAACTAAGAATTCCTAAATAGCATTCATAATGAAAGAATCAGTGCAAACATGAGCAATTAAGAATTCATATTTATGACCAATTCTGAAGAAAACACAATTAGAAACAGAGATTGAGCAGAGGGTGCATTCAAACAAGTCCTGAGCTATTCTTCTTCTCTATTGCTAAGATCATGAAACATATATGTGAATTTTGCAAACACAGAAAGACAAAACATGGTTTAGGAAAACTTATTGTTCCATTAAACAACACAGGAATTCTGTAGCAGAACGCAGTTCATCACTTTCACATCCAGACAGTGCAGAGACCATGAACTTCACCAGCCATTTGTATTATAAAGTCTGAAAATTTACAGCGCAGCTCTTAGAGAGAAAATCACCAACCCCAAATACGTTCTGTGGGGAGGTATATATACAAAAATGAGATACAAAATATCTAGATGATGAGCCTTCATGCAATAAATTACAACACCAACTCTTCCAAGGAAGTAAATGAAGAATTAAATGCTGCAGTAAGTATTAGCTTGCTAGCTGTCCATTTTGTCAGAAAATTTAGACTTTTGGGATCAACTGAGTCGGCTGAGGCTGCACTTTTAATTTGCGTTTTTTGGGCTTGCTGTCCCAATGCTTTGCTGAGTCACTGTTTTGACCTACTCTGCCTGTTGTCTTCATGCTTTGTCCAGTGCCTGCGTACTCAACTCTGTTGACCTGTAGATGATCTGTAGCTGACCAAAATCTGAAGTTGAATGAAGAGGAAAAAGACCGAGATTACTTGGGCAAAATTTCCAGCAGTGCTTGCCACCAATCTTCTCTAGGCAGCTGATGTCTTTGTATCTTTATTAATGTCTCATCTGCCTCGATATATTTGTAAAAATTGGGCGGGACCTCAAACAAGTGATTGATTTCATGCTCAATGAAAAACAGGTTTTCCAATTTATCATAAAGAGACTGTTCAGAGGGAGGTCCCGCTTCTTCTGAGGTACTTGTCGATGCTGTGATCTGATTTGAAATATAATTATTCATCCTGGTGGCATATTGCTCGCGGGTCAGCAGTCTTCCAGCGCTGGTCAATAGGCTGGGCAATTCTCTGCTCTGCAATGCTGCAAGCTTTAGTTTGAAATCATCTACTTCTGCTTGCATTTCCTGACACTTTCCTTCTAGGGTTTGGAAAAAATTTCTTAGGGTCAGCACCTTTTTTGCTGTCAGAACAGTATCTGTCCTGTTACTGATATCTAATGCTGCCAACTCTTCTTTGGTATGAGTGTTCAGGAAATGAATCATTTTGGTAGCCTATTCAGGCATGTTTCCCAATGCTGCTCTAGCCCTTTGGTTCTCAAATTGAGCTAGGCCTATCAATTCTATCTGTTCATGCATGGTTTGGATTGATTTCCATTGTCCAGTGATTGATTGGCCAATTTTGGCCCACAAAATCTTTTTTATTTCAGCTAGAGTCTTTTCTAAATTCAGCTCCTTCTCCAAGGCTTTTATTTTGTCGTTCAAGGCCTTAATTTCCCTTGTTTTCTCAGCTACTGTCACCTTGGACTTATCGTAGCTTACTTCCAGTTTGGCCAACTTTTCTTTGGCCACTTTTACCTCTGTTGCCTGAAGTTCTAGTTCTTTAACTGCTTTCATCATTTCATCCATGCTCATGCTAGATTCAGGTGCTGCTGTTGTTGTTGCTGCTGTAGCATCTGTGGTGGATGAAGCTATTGTGGATGTTGGGATGATAGGAGGGGTCACTGCTGCTTGTGTAAGAGGAACAGGGACATCAGTAGGAGCTGTTTGAGGTGGCTGGGAGGTCGACTCTCCCTGCTTGCCTTGAACTGCTCTTTCCAATTCTTTCTCCATCTGAATTATTCTTTGGTTCATTCTCATCAGTAGATCCATTGTATCCTTGGCATCGTTTTCTTGTACCAGCTCTGCAGTTTGAGGGTGCATAGTAGAAGACAACCCCAATTGTTTTCTAAGAGCAACAATATCATCTTCTTTTTTCTTCATAAGGGCTCTGACACCCTTAGGATCCTTGGGATCATGTCCTAGGTCCACAATAATGTCCTCCAATGTTTTTATTCTTTTATCTTTGGCTGAGGAGGACATTCTTTCCAAATCTAGCTGAGTATTTGTGTTCTTCAAAGATTCCTTCAGTTCATGGGCCAGCATGGCCTTATCTGCTAGAGTGGCATAGACCATCTCACCTGTTTGCTTGTGCAACTCTATTTGATCCATGGGGTGAATGTCCTTGGAAAGGACCTCTAAAGTTGTCTTCACATAATCTGCAGATGACTGTGGCTGCTGTATCTTCGTCTTGAAATGGCTAAGAATCATTTTTTCTTCTTTGAAATCGTAAGCTGCCATCAATCTTTGTTGTTTGGCAGGTGTTGCCTTGAGGAACTGATCATATAATTGTACTCTTAACAGTTCATTTTGAGCCTTGATTTCCATGCAAGCAGTTTTGATACTAGGTGGCCACTTGCTCTGTTGTGTTGAGGAGGACACCACCATGCCATGTTGCCTCTCTTGCTCTTGCTGGAAAGAGCTAGTAGGTGTTTGCTGACTTGCTTCCCTTTCTCTCCTTGGACTTTCTAAGACCTCTTCACTAATTTCCTCCTCAACTGGAGGATCAACTCTTTGCCTCTTGGCTTCAGGTTGCTGTGTAGACCCACTAGCAGGTGTGGAGTCTTCTCGGTCTCGCTTCTTACCTCTTTCTTCATTAGCAGGAGTTTGTAAAGCTGGCACTTGCAGTGCCTCTGTTTGATGTGGAGGAGCTTGTTCTTGAGTTTGCTCCTTTGAGGTGGTAGGTTGTTCTGTAACTATTTCTTGCTCTACCTCCATCGCTTCTTTTCCTTTTGCTGTACCTGTCGCTGGTGTAGACCGTTGTTGGGCAGCTTGTGAAGCTGCAGCTGTAGATGGACCTTCTCCGACTTGCTGTGGCAGTTTGAAAGTTACCTGGTTAAAAGAATCCAAGTCAAGAGTTTTTTCTAAATCTTTAACATTTTTCTCCATAATTTCTTCTTGAGTAAACTCCTCAACTAGTGTCCCTGCCAGCCACTCATCTTGGTTGGCATATTGTTCAATTTGTGGGACTCTACAATGCTCATATGCTGTCAGCCTATATTTAACTCTTCTGGCACTGATAAATCCATCCGGGTCATAAGGAACCCACCAGAAACTCCTTTTCAACTTGAGCTTCTGCCCCAATATTTGGTCAGCATCTTGCCAACCCTCTTTCTTGTTCATAATAAAGGGGCCTAGATGGTCTCTAAATTTCAGGCGAGCTTTCTTCTTGGCACTATGAAAATGAGTGAGATCTGAATTGATGAGTTGCCTGTAATATTCTAAGGCAAAAAGTCTCATTGGTACATATCTTGGGAGCCTGTAAGGACAGAGCTCACAGCCATAGATTCTAATGACAGTGTGATTTTGGTAGAGATACCAATCACCTTTTTTTTAATTCTTGGACAGCTGCAAGATCTTCTGCATGTCATATGATAATCTAAGAGGAGGAGTTCTCATTAGGAGACAAGAGACTAGGTAGACAAATTGGTCAATGAACTCACAGTAGGAATATGGAGAGTTTTGAACCTCATGAAAAACTGATGACCAAAAGATAACAGACCTTCTTTCACCCTTTGAATCCAACTTTTTGATGGGGCATTGGAACCATTCAGACTGGTAATACATGAAGAAATGATAGATATATGATGAATATTTGAAGATTCCCTCTCTATCCAGCTTCACTAGTTGGTCATGCATTTTATTGGCTATGAACTTGGCATAGTTATACTTGACAGCAGGGGGCTGTCCAGGGCTGTATGTAGATAATAAAACCAACACTGCTTCATCAATGTGCTCACTTGTTCTAAAACCTAGCACAGAGGAAATCATATCTACAAGTAGCTTGCCCACCTCATTGAAGTTGACATATAGGAATGGAGTTGGCTCAGTAGGTTGGCGGTCTGCCCTCATAAATGTCTTGGAAATTCTTGCAATCTCAGAGCTGGAGAGCTTGGAGCCTTCATCCAGCAAGTAGTTCATAGAGAAAGGAAACAATAGCTGAGCCTGTTTGAAGTTTAACATCTGGTTGATAGAGTCAGGAGTAATATGAAAAAGTATGCTCCCAGATGGAGACTTGACAGCTCTCTGAGTTGGCTCATAGTTCTCAGCACATAGATGGATAATCTCAAGAAAAATATTAACAGAGGGGAGGAAGTAAAAAGGCAAATTAGACTCCCATATGCCATACATGTCACAGTTGTTTAAAAAACTGTTTCTCAACTGGCAGAAGGTCTACAAGTGATTCCTGTCCCCAACCAAATCTTGAATGAGGTAATCTTTATCAGCTAGGGGCATTGCTTCAAGCTCTTTGTTGGGTGGGTTCATAGGAGTGATGTTTAGAGCTGTTGGAGTGGCCATCTTGAAGTCTTTCTGTGCTTGAGCTTGGAATAATGTTTAGAACAACAACATATGAGGAAAATTGCTTGGGAAAATTTGCAAAGGAGTTGCAAACTAAGTTCAAATGAGGAAATAGATTTGAATGTCTGTAGCTATCATAAAAGAGGCAAATTTGCAGAGTTTTGAAAGGCTTCTCTCTTCTCTGATGAATTCACTGGATTAAAGACTGTAAGGGCAAATTGCAGAAGGAGTGGAGATTATTTTGGCCAAATTACTGAAGTTTTTGCAGTGGAATGTGGCAAAAGGGGATAATGCTGAGCTGTTATGGAGTGCCTGCCAGGAATACGAGCTTGAAAATGATTTTTCAACCGTGAATTTGCAAACAGGCGCAGGTTTACAGGGTTCTTTTTGAGCTGGGGTTTATCAGTGAATTTTAGGCAACATTTAGGTGCGGCAGAGTCTTTAATTTGGGAATTTTCAGGTAATTAAGCGAGTGAACTGGAGAAAATGGCGAAAAACAGGGTTAACAGGCGAAATTCGGCAAATCCCTGGTTTTTAGCCGCCGAGGGTGGTCAAGCTGGTACAATGGCGAACAATGGAGGCAAATCTGCAGGCGGCAGCGGCTCAATTGTTTGAATTTGAACTCTGGAGGTAAAACGACATAAAACAACGTGCGTAGCTCTCCAAACTTGACCAATAAAAATGAACTAAAATGGTCGAATTGGCCTATTTTTATGAAAATTTGGGACTTTGGCGCTTTTGGCACTTTTTTGGGATGACGTCAGCATGACGTCATCCGACGAGTAGGGGTACGGCGCGATGACATGGCAGCTGACTCAGCGGTGATGTGGCAGAGGACACGCTGGCGAGGCAGGGATGCGAGTGGATGAGGTGGCAGTGACATGGGGGAGTGGCGGGTTGACGCGGAGGTGACGTGGTGCTGACGCCATCCAGCAGAGGGTGGTTTCTAGTTTCCTCCCACACCACCTTTCGGCTTGAGCGGTATTGGGGAGGGGGCCTCCGAACACACCGGGAGGATGACGCGTGGTGGGGGTACGGCAGGGAAACCGCCCATCCCCCGGACGCTAACCTCCGGCGGATCGGGGCATGAAAATGACCGCCCACTGTTAGATCTGCGGCTTGGGACATTAGATGGCAGACGGGGTAAACGGAGCGACGTGCAGCTTTTGGAGCGGGACCCGCCCAGGTATTAAAATAATAACACGCCATGGGGGGGTTAAAAACTTTAGGTTAATGCGGGTTTATGGGTTTATGCGGGGGGACCATAGTTTAATGTTTAATTAAAACATTTAAACACCAAACGTTTGAAAAATGAGCTCGGAGGGGTAGAAGGGTAAGATTTTATGGGTAAAGGGATAGGTAGAGGTTATTAACCTAACCAAAGGTTAGATTAATCCCAGGGTTAGGACGCGGAAGGCTAATGCTAAGGCCCCAAATGGACCTAGCATTTCCTTGACTTTGTTTTTATGGCTATAGTGCCAAGGGGTAGGATATCTAATATTTTTTGGGGTTTTATATGATTTTTTGTAGAAGTAGGGATAGGAAAGTAGTTAGGGAGCTATATAATAAGATTAGAAGTTAATATGACTTTGTGAAGTGAAAGTGCAAGGGCATGAAGATAAGTTTATGAAATGAAACTTAGGTAGAGAAATTGAATGGGATGTGGAGAAATGATTTTTTACACAAGAAATGTGGCTTCTTTTTTTTGAAGAAAGTCAAAGCTTGACTTAGTATTTTACAAAAATGAAGTGAAAGCAGGACTTGTTGGGCAGATCCTAAGGTCCTTCAGGGGATGTTAGTGAGTGATTTATGGGGGACTGAAAGGGGAATTAGACATGCTTCCAAAGTTCTGCCACGAAACAACTGCTTTGACACTTCTGTCATTGATGAGATGGACCTTGTTTGACAATACAAAGGTGATCCAAACCTTGCTTCTGCAACCTCAACCTACATACCCAGCCTAATACACCTAACATTTTTTTCTTCCTTTTGACTGGGTGCACTTAGATTTGCAAACCCTGATTGTTCTCTTTTCTTTTGACTGCCCTCCTATCTAAATGTACCCTTATCTCTTCCGAGGGCCCAGATTAAGCAGTTGGGCTCCTTCATTTCTCTACCTAGCTACTGATCTGCCAAGCTTAAGCTGTTTGGACAGACATTCTTTCACTATTCTACAACAACAATTTAAACATGGCATGGTCCAGATTGAACTGTTGGGCCACCCATCAAGTGATAAACAACAATATTTACACATCTATCTGTTATACAAAATATGGAACCTTTGCAGCATCAAAGATGAACATATTTGGCACTTCCACTGTCAATCATGAAAAATGAAACCTATTGGTATAGGAACCTAACACAAGGCATATAGGATATGTAAATACAAGTTTTGACATAGGACATGTTAATTTCCAAAATTATATATATATATATATATATATATATATATATATATATATATATATATATATATATATATATATATATATATATATTAAATATTTATTTTCTGGTATATGTAAATACAAGTTCTGACACATGACATGTTTAATTTCCCATATATATATATATATCTATATATATATATATATATATATATATATATATATATATATATATATATATATATATATATATATATATATAATTAAAATATTTATAAAATATTGATACAAGTAATTATTATGTTAATGTTAATGTTCAATGACAATTAAATATAAAAGAAATTATAACATTCAATATATATATAGAATAGAAATTTAGAAACTAAAACTATGAATTAAGTTTTTTATTAAGTTATTTGATATTTTCAAAATCCAAATGTATTATAAATATATTGAATTATTAATATTATAAGTTAGAATGTTAATAGCAAATATAAAATATGATAGATACTAAACAATAAATGAAACAATCCCTTATATTGTCAATGGTCCTCCATGTCAAAATCATCAATATCACTACCATCACCACAACTATGTCCTCCATCCTCCTCTTCTATATCCATCCAAGATCTACATCTAGTGTGGAGCATAACCCATCAAGGGGATTATTGTCATAAAAAGTGATCTGCTTTGGTATTGGTTTATTAAGATCCAAATTGATTAATTCCATCTCAACATTGTTACCCAAGTCTATATCATCATATTATACATGCAACTTCTTTGTCAACCACTCTTCCCTCATTTTGTAAATAACATGAAGATTGGACTACATTGTACATCACTTTTCTTGGGACTGCTCAAAACCACTCTTCTTCAAAATGTGTAATTTGTGCTCCATGCAGTGGTGTCTGACACAATGAGACACTATCAAAGAAAGGTGTCAAACACATGTTTAACACATATGAAATGCATGTCTAACACAACATTCCTGTTTGCAAAATCCCATGATTTGAAAACATGGTTACTAGACGTGGTTCCATGACTAAATTTGGAAGCTTGAAGAGTAAGAGTACAACTCAAACTTGGAAAAATCTTGATTGATTTGAGTGACTAGTATTATTTTCCTTCTCTTTTTATAATCTTACATGGAGAGATTCAATTCTTTGTGCATGTTGCTTCAAAATCTAGCAGGTCTTGTGAGAGACCTAATAACACAAGGGCTAGACTAAGATACAACAATGGGGTGGAGGCCACTATCACCTCAGCACACCACCTCCTGCTCTTTAGAGGGATTTCACCACAAGGGAGGATTCTCGATATAAGTCACCTAAAAGATATTCTAAGGAAATAAATCTAAGGTGACAACTTTAATAGGCTCAGATAGGGCACTCAGACTAAGAACAAGGCTCAATCCAATGTGATAAGGAATAACGCAACCTCTAAGGAACCTAAAATAGGGACTTGTAGCCTAGGGTTTAGATAATATGCTACACAAATGGCACACTTAGGCATACAAGACCAAGGAAAGACTTGCAAGAAAGATATGATCAACAAAATGGAGCCACAAGCCTTCAACAAGCCCTAAGTTGAAGCCTAAATGCTAGATTAGGGTTTCCTAGGGCAAAATTGCCCAGGGTTTGTGACATCAACCCCAAGGAGTTTGTTCCAACCAATGAAAAATGCAAGATTTCGATGTAATAAGGTCCAACTAGTAAGAAAAACCTCAAAACATGCCAACGCTTCAACCCTAGTTGAATTTGACACTATGTCTTAGCCCTAGAGGCTTCCATTAAAGAACTGAATTGGGAAAGAGAGAGATAAGAATGAAGTTTTAATAATTTTGAGCATGTATGTTGAAGCCAAGGACTACTAACTACTTGGGAGATGGAGTATAAGGGAAAATTACTATGTAAATATCAATCCCTTGAAATGAGTAAGGTCGGAAACCCTAAATTTCCACTTTAAAAACCTAACTATCTTTCAATACGGGGATAAAAGCAAGAGAAAAGATCTCTAGAAGGTTCTGAAGTGATGTTCAAGATTCTGGTTAATTTTCACAGTATTATATGTTGTAATAATCACTTAAAATAATTTCATCCAATTTAATTCACCCTAGCAACAATTAAGCAATTATAGATAGAACAATAGACAATAAAACAATAGAAGAAATCCAAGCACAATGAGACATAGATTTTTGGTCAAAGACCAGGGAAAAACCCCACAAGGGGGAAAAACCAAATCAATTCTTCTTCTTATTTAGTCAATTAATGTTCATCATGAGATACATAGTCCAATAGTACATCCAATAACTAGTCAAAGTCAAACCTTTGACTACCAAGAGAGCCAAACCAATTCAAATGAGAGATAAATAGTCAACACTGCTACCAATCAACAATCTGGTCAAAGGGGTCGAATTTGAGCTTGCAACTACCATAGAAAATTTTGGTCAAATCATAATCAACGTCTGCAGTAAAAGAGCCAGTCAAAACCCTCGGTCAAAGATTCAGTCAACGCATAGAACTTTGATCAACTTGGAGAATATACCACAGAATATTCAACCCTTCTTTCTTAATTAAAATTTCAGTGAAAATAGAGTCAATTAGTCCAGCAATTCTTCAGTCAAAAGAGAAAGAGTTGATCGTAGGTCAACCTCAGTAAAAGAGCCCAAAACATAGATGAATACAAAATCAACTTAGAGTCAAAGTATCCTCAAAAGCTCAGCCTCCATGACAGTCCGATTACTTGGTCAAACCAACACCAAACCATCCAAGTCAACGAAAGTCAAAAAAAGAGAAGAATGCTCGTCAACGTAGAAAAAAATGACTCATTTTTTCTCCTTCGCATGTGTGAACTCATCCTTGATATTTCAGATTGACATTAGGTCCAAATGAGGCTCCAATGATGGTCTATTTATATGAGGTTCATGAGGGGTCTTTTCCACTTGAGGGATGACTTGTTGGTCTTAGGGCCAACTTGATCAAAGCCCAAAAAACCAAATTTCCTCCATAATTTTGATGATGAAATTCTGATCATAGTTTCCACTTTCATCACTCCCTCTCAGCTAGGGAGGAGTTTCTGATTGCACCATAAGTCTTATCTCAAATGTACATATATTAACATAACATAATCTCATCTCATCTCATCTGAACAATGATGACTCACTCCAAAGAAGAAGAAGAATGATCCACACGACAATAGGGGAGATCGATTTACCACAACCAAGTCCATAGCTATCATAAGTGACCTTGGTAAAGATCACACACACCTTATTTCCATTCACTGACCCTCAGCCAACTTGATCCTTAGTAATCAAGTGGTAGAACACCTGCATCCAATACTTAGGGAGATCAATCTATCTTAACCAAGTCCATGGCAGTCATGTTCGACTTTGGTAAATATCACACACACGTAAGTCTCCTCACCCACTAGCTAAATGGGTGGAAATCCTTGCAAGCTTAACCATCTCAATATGGCCCCTGGTCAATAAAAACTCGAAGGTGACTTGTGGGTAGATGCATATAGGGGCATGTACTTAGCCAAGTCCATTGCTTCAAGGAGTACCCTTGCACCCAGGGGCCTCACTACTCATCCCCCCCCCCCCCAACCAAGTCCATGGCTAGTTGAAAGACTAGGGGAAGAGCATATGCTTAGTGTTCTTGATCAACAGTGTTCCCTCTCGGGGAGGGATACATTCTCCTGTACTCCAACTTTCTCTCTAAAGAATATGAATTTCTCTTTTGGCCAAGGCTTGGTGAGAATATTTGCAACCTGCTCATCTATCGAGATGTGTTGGCGCCTCACTACTCCTCTCTGTACCATATCTCTGATAAAGTGGTACTTGATCTCGATGTGGTTTGACTTGTCATAGAATACTGGATTCTCTGAAAGTCAGATCCTGCTTTGATTTTCATAGTATATCACGGTCATATCTAACAGATGATCAAACAACTCTGCAAAGCGATTCCACAACCACACTGCCTCACATCTAGCCATAATAGTTGCAATGTTCTTTTCCTTGGTTGTACTATCAACGACAAATTTATGCTTCTTGCTCATCTAGGAAATCATGGCAGATCCTAAGCTAAAACAACACCCTAATGCTCTCTTCCTGTCAGTAACGCTCCCATCGCAATCTGCATATGTATATCCATGAAGTCTCAACTCATCGGTGAAGGTATATCTCAGTCCATAGTTGATCTTCCGATGTATATATCTCAACACATGTTTTGCGCCCACCCATTGAGCATGCAAAGTTTCCAACATGAATTGGATCAAGGTGTTAATAAAAAACATATATCTGGTCTTGTGTTGACTAGAAACATCAGAGCCCCAATTAGCCATTAGTACATAGAAGGATATGCTAGATTTTGTCCCACAACTTCACCACCTAAATTCTTGAAGTTCGCTGTCATTGGTGTAGCCATGGATTTGCAATCCACCATGCTAAATTTCTATAAGATTTTGACAACATATTTTCCTTGGCTAAGGAAAATCTCTCCAAGTCTCTTCCAAACCTCTAAGCCTAGGAAATAATGCATCCACCCAAGATCTTTCATCTTGAATTTGGAGGAAAGCTCCCTCTTACACTGGATGAACAAAGGCTCTGCTCCTGTCATGAACAAATCGTCAACATATAAAACCAAAATAAAAGGCTTACCTCAGACAACCTTGAAGTAGAGGTTCATATTGGCATTTCTTCTGTTGAATCCCAACTTCATCAGGTATCCATCAATCCGAGCATACCAAGTATGGGGGATTACTTCAATCCATATAGAGCTTTCTTCAATCTACAAACATGAGTTTCCCTGTCATGTTCCTCAAATTCCTACGGTTGCTCCAGGTATACCTCTTCCTTAATTATGCCATGAATAAATGTTGTATTCACATCCAACTAATGGGGAATCCAACCATGATTATCAACAAGATCAATAATGGAATAGATGGTAGTGTATCGGGCAACAATTATAAATATATCATCATAATATCCCCCCTATTTCTGGAAGAATCCTCTGGCCACGTACCTTGTTTTAAAATTCTCAATACTACCATTAGTTGCATGTTTTATTTTGTATATCCACTCAGAAATCACAAATACTTCCCCTCAAGTCTTGGAACACATCATTTTTCATGATGGATTGATATTCTTCGCCTACAAAATCTCTCCAAACTTGTTCCTTCACTGCTTCTTCAAAGCTGCAAGGTTTAAATTGTATGATGTCTCTCATTAATGCAACATATCCATAATATCTGCGAGGCTTCTTCCTCTCTCTAAAGGTGCCTCTCGGGGCATAGTATCTCTCTGCATCCTGTAAGGTATCACAAAGCTAGAAGGGTCTCTTCCTTGTGGGAGGATCACAAGGAGGATGATCCAAAGGTACCATAGTCTCATCTGGATGGTCAAGCTTGGGCATGGATGGCTTTACATATATATCCATAGAATCATCTCGTCTCTCAACGATAGTAGGGAAAAGAGATTCCCTTACTTTTCCAAGGGCATCATCTTCATCAAAAGTCACATCCTGACTAAACTCAATGTTCCTCTGATCTAGCACATATATCCTATAAGCTTTATAATTTTCATAATAACCTACAAAGGTAACTTTATTTCTTTAAGCCTCTAACTTTGACCTCTTCTCCTTCGGTACATTAAAGTAGACAAGGCAATAAAAAATTATCAAATGACCAACTTCTGGTTTCACGCATATAAATGCTTCTTAAGGAGTCTTATCTCCCAAGGCTTGATGAGGAATCCTATATTGGACATATACAATAGTATTTGTATCTTATCCCCACTAAAACATAGGAAGCTTTTGATCATGAAGCATGGATTTTTCTACTTCCAAGATGGACCTATTCTTCCTCTCGGCAACTCCATTGTGTTGAGGGTTGTATGGAACAATCACCTCCCTCTTTATCTCGACTTCCTTGCAAAAATATTCGAAGTAATTTGAAGTGTATTCTCCTCCATTATCAATCCTTTGGATTTTTATCTTCTTCCTAGTTTGATTTTCCACAATAGCCTTGAAGTCCCTAAACATGCTAAAAGCTTGAGCCTTAGTCTTCAAGTAAAAGATCCAAGTCTTACGAGATAAGTCATCAACACATATAATATAGTATATGTATCCTCCAAGATATGTCACCGACATGGGCCCACAAAAATAAGAATGAATGATTTGAAGAATATCTTTAGATCTACTGCTACTAGAAGGGAATGGTCCGTTGATATTCTTTCCATTGGCACATCCCTGACATACAAATTCACGGTCAACCTGAATCTTGGGAATCCTTGAAACCATCCTGCTCAAGTAAGGAAAATCCTTGTAATGAAGGTGAGAAAATCTCCAGTGCCAAAGCTCACATTAATTATTGGTATCATGGACCAATGCTTGAATTGGTCATCCACAATCTTTGTATAGGCCTTCATTTCTGACACCGAGTGTGAAGGTCGCCCTCAAATTAGATCTTCTTGACCAAGAAAGGAATTTTCCATTAAAAAATGCAACTCTAAACCCTTTGACTTCCATGGCATAAATGGAGACAAGGTTCTTCTACAAGCTTGACACATACAACACATCTTGTAGATTAAGGGTTTTACCAAATTCTAAATGAAAAGAAACAGATCTAGACCCTTTCACGGGATGAGTAGAATCATCCCCAAGAATAATTTTTAAATTAGTCTCCCTCTCAACCAAATTTGAGAGGACTTCATTATACCCAATAAAATGTCCAGATGCCCCACTATCCACCAACCAACTATCAATGCTATTTGAAGATGAGCTACAAAGAGTAGTAACAAGCTAATATTCAGTTTGAGTATTAGCAACATTATTATCATACCTTGTGTTCTTGGACCTCTTTTGAAGGCGTTGGGACTCTTCAACACTTGCATGGGAAGCATGACCTCCTCTTCTCCTATTTTTGAAGTTGTTGATGTTTCCACTGTTGTTGTTGTTGGGCCTTTGAGCATTTCATCTATTAAGACAATATTGGGCAATGTGGCCAAATTTGTCACATCTATAGCATTGGAATTTGGACAAGTCCCTTCTGTTATTGTTAAATGATAGAGATGACTTCTTTGGATTCCATTTGGAAGGTATTCCTTTCCCTTTTCCTTTCTTGACACTGGCTGCAAAGATTGTAGGTTCTCCTTCATCTTGTCTCTGAATTCTCCCTCTGGAAATGAGCCTCGATTCCTCTTGAGTGAAATTTCCCAAAAGATCATCAAATGTAGGGAGTTATTTTCTACAACTAATGTTTGTAATAAATGTCTCCCAAGATATGGATAGCCCACCAAGGGTCATTTGCACAAGCTCTCTATCAGGTATGACTTCCCCAATGGAAGAAGTTTATCTCTTATTTGAGAGATTTTCATGAAGTAGGTTGTTATAGATTCAGAATTAGACATCTTGATGTCAACTCAGAGTCAAAGTATCCTGAAAATATCGGCCTCCAAGACAGTCCAAAAACTTGGTCAAACCATAACCAAACCATCTAGGTCAACAAAAGTCAAACAAAGAGAAGAATGTTGGTCAACACAAAAAAATAAAAGACTCTTTTTGTCTCCTTCACACGTGTGAACTCATCCTTGAGATTTTAGATTAATGTGTGATGATGTGATGTCCAAATGAGGCTCCAACACTGGTCTATTTAGATGAGGTTCATGAGGGGTCTTTTCCACTTAAGGGTTGACTTGTTAGTATTAGGGTCGACTTGGTCAAAGCCCAAAAATATAAATTTCCTCCATGATTTTGATGATGAAATTCTGATCACAGTTTTCATTTTGAACAATTATTAACTAAAGAATGCAACATTTCACCAAAAATTTCATATAAGATATGCATTTAGACAAGGAATATAGAAACCCTAGGAAAACACATTGCATAAAATAATTGTAAAAAAATATTCAACTATAAAATTACTCACAAGATGTCGATGAAGAATCATTCTTTATCCCAAAATGACGTCTCCACAAAAAGTACTAGTTTCCAATAGAAATATAGCCACAAAGATCACATCTCCACAAGAGTAGTGGGGTATAAGAGCTAGGCCGAAATCTTCTAGGAGGCCGAAATAATCCATAAGTGATGATGATATGAAGTGTGAGGTGACATTTTATTTATATGAGGTTGACCTTACCTAATTTAGCTAAGAAGCCCCTAAAAAAAGTTTCATAATGAGTAAATACAATTAAAACTTTGGTTACAAGCCAACAAACTAGCTTAACATGAAATTATGCCAAAATAGACCCACACATGTGAACAATAAGTCTCTAATATGATGACATCATACCCTTTCTGGGTTACAAATGTTGTGTGACGGAGAAATGAAGGTTGAAGGTCTCTCCAAGTATCATGGTCATCCATCATTTGAGGAAAGGTCCTCAAATCCAACCTCAAATCAACTCCATAGGTCCCAAATCAATATGGGGTGCCCCCATGTTATCTACATAGGCCTCCAATGGTCAACATAGTGCCTCCTTTCTCTAGAGTTAGGGCTCCATTAGGTGCAACAATGCCTCCCTAGTCATCCCATGGAAGACCAACTTCATCTAGGATTTAAATCATGGACTACACATTGTATAGTGTTAAGGCTAGCCTGGGGGCGTGTTGGGTCCAATGGTGCAATCATTAAGAATCCTCTGTGCTACGAAAAATAATATGAACGTCTTTAGTCCTAAGGGTACACTAGGTTATGTATCAACTACTCAAGTCATCATTCTAACCAACACTCTGATGTAAATGTTGCATTTTCTAAGTTATCAACCTCTTTGTAGGCTCTGGGTACCTTTGGAGTGGGTGCCCTCAAAGGCTTGTGCTACTATGGATCATCTGACAAGACCAACTTAAACTCAAGTGAAAGAAACCATTCATTAGAGACTGAGATCATATATGCATCTAAGTTGATCAAACTTTCGTGTTAAGGGCATATTAGTATTTTAAAATGGGATCACCTTCTAATATCTAACTAGACCAAGTCCCATAAAAGTGTTCCCTACCTTGGTAGGGGTGGCTAATAGTCAACCCTATTAGGTGCTTCCAACCTCCAAGGGGAGGTGGCATTTCCAAGGTTAACCCTTCAATCAATAGGGGTTGGTGTAAATAAATGACAATGGAGGGACAAATGCTTCATGTCCAAGTGCCATGGTTAAGGGGACTAGTTAATGGGAGTCCACATCTTGAGTGTATAGATGTAATGGAGGGAGAAATTGTGGAGGCACAAGTTACCCTATTCAAACTTAATTTTCCATCCCTCTAGTGTGTTTTTTACTTCTTCATAATAATGATTTTATTTTAAGTGCATAGCTCAAGGGTTAGAGCTCACTCTTCATGACATATCATTTAATTTACCCCTTAAGATGAGGAAATTTATCGCTCATCAGGGTTGGGACATGCAAGGGTTCCTTTTTATGAGATGGAGCATTAAGTGCTCAAGAACCGAGTGATGGCTAATGAGGAGAGTAGAGCTCGTGTTATGCTTTTACCTACATGCTAACTTACGTCCCGAACATCTTTTGCATTTTGAATTTCTTTTTCTTTCATTGTGGCCACATTATGATTTTCCATGCTTTTTGCGACATCACCCTCCAGGGAATTTTTTTTGGGCCCTACTCAAGGGCATGGATAAGAGCGTTCCAAATCCTAGTGAATCGATTACAAGTTATACAACAATAATGGATGATATATCAGAAGTTTATATTTTGACATAGATCATGTCAAGTATGGTGTATGGGAAAATGAACGCACTATTTCAATTCTTTTTTCCAATTAGTGCCCCTCCTATAACCCTAAGGCCTTAAGGGAGGTCCCGCTAGACTAGGGATAAGTATTAAACCCCTTGGTAAGGTGAGAGAACAAATTCTTAATCAAATTTAATCAATATTCCGGATCACCCCTTTATCCATACAAAATGCCAAAAAAATGTAGGGATCTTCCCTATGATGTTGTTTACACAAATAGATATATGGGTTTTTTTTTAAATTATACCCAACACAAGATAATAAAAACAAGTTATTATATGTAGGAAACCTGCTCACATTTTCATTAACAATATAAGGGGTGTAATATAAGTTACTATTTTTCTAGTAGTAAGTAAATAAAGATTTCCTTTCAACCTAATCATCGATTAGGGCACATCAAACATGAGAATCACATGATAATTTAAGGGCACATACATCAACAACCATAATTTACAATTAAACATCATATCCTTCACTTTTACAATTTGATAATTATATACAATAAATAAGCATCTAAAAGAACTTTATAGAAACCCAAGATATTGTGCACCAAAGGAGTGGAGTCTCAATCTCAACTTCATTGGTTCTTGCGCTCCCTTGTTGTTGTACGCGTACACATGTGAAGGATGTTGTGTCCCAATCGAACATTATTGACTCACCGATTGACCTACTAGCCTACTCCATGGGTACGCTTCTTCCCCATAGACCCTTGAATTGCAATGGGGCTGTAAAGTAGGGGACGAATACCAACAAGTGGAGGAGAGCAGTCTTGGCTCAAGAGCTCCCTCTCTAATGGAATCCACTTCACCAAACTCACTATAGACGTTTTATTCACTATCACAATAGCATTATGGAATTCATCCAACAATAGGGAGAAAGTTCCCCCTTTGCCATAGCGTTCTCCTTCTTTTATATGATGCTTCATAGGTGACACTTGTCACTTCATGCAAAAATAGTTAGTTTTTTAATCTCAAAGTTTGATTATTCACCCATCCATGTGTCAACCTTTCACTAGGGCTCTCGTAAATTATTTAATCTTTTATTAAAGACATAATTTCCCTCACCCCAACATGACTCTCTATTTCTTCTCCTAGTTGTATCTTGATCTCCCTTTTATACTTCTTATTTTGGGTTCATTACCGAAGTCAAGTGGTAGGTCTCAAATTTGGTTCCCCAACTACACCCTCATTTATTTCAAGTTGAATTATGGGATGGATATATTTGTGTTATGCTCTTGCCACATGGAGGTTCTCTCATGAAACTAAATTTCTCAAAATTTTAAATTATTATTCTTTAATTTCATTCAACACCCTCTTTTCTTAATGAGGTTAAACTATCATAGGATTAATGTTTCCAATTAACTCTATGTCCCTTTCTCCTTTTGCTATTAGAACACTTATATACTTTGGAGTTATTTAAGCGCACATCATCTACCTAATATTTTCAAAATGTGAGAAGGGTAGAGTTACTCATTCGGTCCAATTTTTATATCTTTCTTATTCTCCCTTTATCCCAAGGTTTTCTCTTGAATTCGTTAATTTGATTGTAAAACCTCACTTACTACATGGTGTGAATTAGTGCTCATCATTGTATGATTATCAACTCTTAATTATCTTTCGTCTTTTTCTTCTTGATGCCTAGAAATTTTTGAAAATTTGCTAGAGCATGAATTAGAGTGCCATGTAATTAATTGGATTTAATAGCTATTAATGCCAATAACAACCTTATAGAGGATAATTTGGCCTCTAGGGAGAAATTCACATCATAATTTATACCCTCAACCTTAGAGCATAACTTTGATACCAACTGAGATTTGTATCTCTCCACAAAACCATCAACTCTGTACTTCTCAAACACCCATTTGCAAGCAATTGCATTCGTACCTTTAATTAATTTTTGCAAATGCCAAGGTTGGTTTTGCATAAAGGCCCAACTTTCTTCTTCTATGGTTTTCATCCAATGAGTTTCCTCATAATAGTTAAGAGATTCTTTCACATTTTTGGGTTCATCATTTGTGGAAAAAAAGGAAAATAACTAAAATCAAAAGAATTATAACCACACTTGTACTTTTATTTGTTGAGCACATCTTCTTAACCCTTGATCTCTTTCGTCCATTATGTGATGCTCATCATTAATTCCAGACTGCTAAGCATCATTTTTATGCTAACCAATTACCTCATGTTCTTCTTTTGTGGTCTTAGTTTCTCATTTGCATGTGATTATTGCTCATGTAGTAAAGCCTGGACATGATTTTCACTTGCATCAACTATCTATAGCTATTCCACTATGTAATGATCAATTCCAAATTGAAGATTCAACTTCTTGAATTACCTTGTGATATACCTTATTTGAACTCCTCCAAAAAGCTATTCTTTGAATATTGCACTTGAATTATTTATATGGTGACACTCCAATAGAATCCACATCTTATAGCCCTTGATATTTTTACTATAACTAATATGAATGAACTTGATAGATTTATTATCAAGCTTCTTCTTGCTCTCCTTAGGCGCATGTTGTTGGAAATAACACTAGGGGGGGTGGGGGCGTGAATCAGTATTAGCAATTTAATAATCTAAATTGTTATATGCTACTTCTGTTAATTAAACCTGCGTATATACGCAACTGTGTTTAGAGAAAACCGCGTATATCTTGTAGACTTCTAATTTAGTTAGCTGATCTTAATCTGTGTATCAGAACCATAAAACAGTAATCAAGTGCAGTAAACAGTACAGGCAATCACACACATGAACACAAGATATAAGGTGGAAACCCAATGTGGGTGAAAACCACCTGCTACAATTTGTCTCTATCTTATTTTAATAAGAAACTTCTTTTTACAATATTTCTGTACTGGTGCAGTCTTATACCAGTACGTAGGCTTCTACCTGTAGAAGGCTACAACCTTCTCTCGTTCTCCAGCTTCTCTTGGAAGGGAGCTACAACCCCCTTAGCTCTTGTACTAGCTGATGTACTAGTACGTAGGCGCTGACCTACAGAAGGCTACAACCTTCTCTTTTCTTCCAGGGACCACATTTCATAAATTTTTAGACTGGATCCATCAATATCATCAATCAAACATCAAATGTATCTACATCAACCAATCTCCTTTGCACCAACAAAAAACTGAATCAAAAAATCACTTGTCTGAATGCTGTAACCAGAATACAGTAATAGTAACCAGCAACCAATCCTGAACCTAGAACACTGCAACAATAAATAGAAGTAGCTAAAACATATTTTATGAGACATACACTACTTCAATATGTAGAACCTGCATGCATATGCTGTTGTATTAAGGCAAACTTGTGTATACGCTATTTTGAAGTATCGAACCAATGTGTATACATGCCTTTGCTATGCTGAACCTGCGTACAGATCTATAAAAGATAATTTACCCTTTTCATATATTCAGACATCAGTTATACCTAGATCATCAGATTTATAGATCAAGTTATGCACCAAATATAACAGATCAAAATCACACAAAGATACTTCTCTTCAAGCCTTGAGATCTTGACCCATCAATAGAACTTATCCTTCTTCTAGTGCTTAGGTGCCTCCTTGATTCAGATCTAGCTACGCACCATTACCCAAAGACCAGTATTTTAGATCTTTCTCTTCATAAGATATTCGATCCTTAAGTGCCTTTGCCTAATGATCTCCTTCCCCTTTTATAGTCTTAGGCCTTACTCAATACCATGGTCCAAAGCCATATATAATTAATACCTTGGACCCAATACCTGGGGTCAATACTTCGGACCAAATACCATGGACCAAAACCAAGTTTTCCAAATTGTACACGCTTTTCTATGCATGAAAGTGCGGGTATACGCATATGCGCCTTTTGGTCTGTGAAATCGCGTGTATATGCGGCTTCATCAATGGGAACCTGCGTATACCTCCTTTTCCTTTATTCTGAGAGCCAATGAGCCTGAACTGTCATCTGAGTGATTTGCCGAGAGAGTTGCCATCAAGGACAATACTTGTGTCATAATGCCAACAATCTCCCCCTTTGGACTTGATGGCAACACTAAATTACTCAAAGTCATTCTCCCCCTTTGTCATCAAGGGCAAAGGGTTATGCTCCCCCTGAGTACATGCTGAAATCTCTGCTCTGTTGTGTTGTCCATGCTCCCCTGGACTGTAAGCAAGGTCTGCAAAAAGATTTTCTACAAGAAGAACATGACTCTATACATCATAAATGACCTTCCTATCACCAAAGATTCATACATACCTCCATCTCCCAACCAAGTGGGGATATACCAAGATTGACTCATCCACCCAACCAAGTGGGGATATACCAAAATCAAGTACATTACATCATTCATCCCATGCATAGTGGGGAAACGAAGATAGGCTGTTACATGACCTTGATAATAAAAGAAATACATGACATAGAGACTAAATATCTAAGATAAGATTATGATAGTCATCAACAACTATCATTAGCAACATCTGTCGATCATCATCTAGACCAGCAACCATGATATCCCTCTGCATCTGTTCCACCTGAAACAAAAATAGCTGTGAAATTGAACCAAGATCTTCTAAGATAATGCCAACAATGCATTATTAGAAGTATATACTCCCCCTGAACCTGTGCCAGATGGTCTCTGTCAGACCCGTATCAGACTCTTTTCATCCTGAGTCTGGCCCATTGTTTGTCTTCAAATATACGCCACTGTATCCACAGAAACCGGCGTATGTACGCGGATACAATTCATGAAACTCATGTACAACCACTGTTCTCTAAACCAGATGCATTAACTACTCCCAGCTTCTGTCTAAGGTATTCAAATGTCTCCCTGGGCAGTGGTTTGGTGAATATATCAGTCACCTGTTCCTTGGAGGGAACATACTCCAATTTGACCTTTTTTTCAAGCACTTGTTCTCGGAGAAAATGATATTTGATAGGTATGTGCTTGGTCTTTGAATGCATCACTGGATTCTTTGAAATACTGATTGCACTTGTATTATCACAAAAAAATGGAGATAGGTGGAGTACAAGTGATTTGAATTTCTTGCAATGTTTGCATCATCCAAAGGAGTTGTGTGTAGCAAGATGCAGCAGCCACATATTCTGCTTCAACTGTAGATAATGTAATTGAACTTTGTTTCTTGCTGAACCAAGACACTAATCTGGAACCCATAAAGAATGCACCACCACTAGTAGTTTTTCTGTCATCCATGCTTCCTGCCCAATCTGCATCTGTATATGCATGAAGTGTGAGATCTGTATCTCTAGGATACCATAAGCCATAGTTTTGTGTTCCCTGAAGATATTTGAAAATCCTTTTAACTGCTTGAAGGTGTGCTTCTTTTGGATTTGCCTGGAATCTTCCAACTATTCCCACTGCATGCATGATGTCTGGTCAGGTACCTGTCAGATAGAGCAGACTACCAATCATGGATCTATAGGTTGGTTGATGTACTGTTGCTGATTCATAATTTGCGTTGAGGCTGCATCCTGTTACCATAGGGGTACATACTGGTTTCGAATCCTCCATCCCATATTTCTTCAAGATCTGCTTGAGGTACTTGGTTTGTGATAGAAAGACACTGTCTTTGTTTTGTTGGACTTGTAAACCAAGAAAATATGTGAGCTCACCAAGCAGGGACATTTCAAATTCTTTCTGCATCACCAAAGCAAAGTTTTGACTCATGGTTTCTTCATTGCTACCAAAGATGGTATCATCAACATACACAACAAGTATTAGCAATTTATCATTGTCAATTTTTATATATAAATTGTTATCTGTTGATCCTTTTGAAAAACCTTGTTGATGGAGGTATTTGTCCAACCGATAATACCAAGCCCTTGGAGCCTGTTTAAGGCCATAGAGAGCCTTTTTGAGTCTGCATACAAGTTTTGGATCATTCCTAAGGATGAATCCATCTAGTTGCTCAATGTACACTTCTTCTTCTAAGTCTCCATTTAGAAAGGTAGATTTCACATCCATTTGATGTACTTTGAACTTCTGAAAGCTAGAAAGAGCAAGGAACATTCTTATGGCTTCAAGTCTAGCAACCGGTGCAAAAGTTTCTTCAAAGTCTACACCTTCTTGTTGAACATACCCTTTACAAACAAGTCTGGCCTTGTTTCTAATAACATATCCATTTTCATTCAGCCTGTTTTTGAATATCCATTTGGTCCCTATGACATTCTTATCATTAGGTCTACGAACCAATTCCCAGGTGTTATTCTTTTCAATCTGCTCAAGTTCTTCATTCATGGCCTTGATCCAACATTCGTCTTTTCATGCTTCACTTATATTTCGTGGTTCGACGGAGGAGAGCAATGCTAGATAACTTGAAGCTTCTGTAATAGTTCTTCTTGTTTGAACACCTGCCTCTTTCTGCCCCAAAATTTGAGTCTCTAGATGATTCTTCTAGACGTACCTGGATGAAGTCTTTTCTTCTACCCTTATCTATTCTTCTGGTGCCTCATAGGTTTCTTCTTCATCATTAGTCTGATTTGAAGTTGAAGGATAATCCTCTTCATCTTCAAAATCTTCGGTTTTTATCTTCTTTGGATTGTCGCTTGCTTCATCAACCACCACATCAATACTTTCAACAATTTTCCCAAGTCTTTTATTGTAACACTTATATCCTTTACTTCGGGAAGAGTAACCAAGGATAATGCCTTCATCTGCTCTAGGTTCAAACTTGCCAAGCTTTTCATCATTCCTTTTGATGTAACATTTACTTCCAAAAAATTTGAAGTATTTTATCATTGGAGTCTTACCATACCAAAGTTCATGAGGAGTTTGAGTGTTGTTTACCTGAACGTTTGTTTTGTTGAGAATAGTAATGACAACAAATGCATCTTCACCCCAAAAGGTTACAGGAGTTTCAGACTCATCAAGCATAGCACGAGCCATTTGTTCAACTATTTTGTTCATCCTTTCCACCACTCCATTTTGCTGAGGAGTCCTTGCAGTATAGAATTCCCTTCTTATTCCATGTTCTTCACAAAAGTCGTAAAATTCATCCGAAGTAAATTTCCCTCCTCGATCAGACCTGAGGCATTTGATTCTGCGATGTTATTCATTTTCAACCAAGGCTTTGAAAGCTTTTAACTTTTCGAAAGCTTCATCTTTATGCTTCAGAAGTCCTATCCAACACATCCTGGAAAAGTCGTCAATGAACAATATAAAGTATTCTTCTCCACGAGGTGACTTTTTCCTTGATGGACCACATAAATCAGTATGGACAAGTTCAAGTGGCTTATTAGCTGATCCTTCCTTCTCAGGGAAATGTGTTCTGGTTTTCTTACCAAACTGACATGATTTTCATATTATATTGTCTGGAATTATGATGTCAAGAAGATCGCGAACAACTTGATATTTGCATGCTTTCCTTATCTGAGGGAAGCTTATATGCTCCAATCTTCTGTGCCATAGTTAGTGTTCATCATTTTTCCTTAGATAGCATTGTTGCTGTCCTCCCTTGAGTATGTATAAATTATTTGGAGTTCTTATGCCTTTGATCATTGTTTCTCCTATATCAAGCTCACGAACAATACATCCATTTGATCGAAATACTACCTTGTTTCCTTGATCACACATTTGACTAACACTCAATAGATTATGCTTTAATCCATCAACATACATAACATTTCCAGCTTTGACCTTTTTCTTTCAAAAGAACAGAGCCTTTACCTTTTATGAGTGCAGGAGTGTCATTTCCAAATGAGACCTTCCTTTCCTTTTCTAAGGCACTATATGACTGAAGTTTTTCTTTATCGCCTGTCATATGTTTCGAGCATCCACTGTCGATGTACCATTGATTTTCCTGTCCTTCCGCACATAAGGCTATACCACATCTTTCTAGTTGCGGTTCTTTCTTTCTCCATGTTTTGGGACCCAATGAAGCTTGCTCCTTCTGAGATGTTTGCCGAAACCTACTCCTGCATTCAGAATCTTCATGACCGAAGCTGTTACAAATAGAACATTCTATTTCATTTTCAAGAGCAGAAAAGTTATTGTAGGTCCTTTTCATGATCCCAGTCACACTCCTTTGATTTCGTGCTTCTCTAGTCATAATGGTCTTGTAGGCAACACATTGAGTAGCTTTGTGTCCAAAGTTATGACAAGAAAAACATTGGCCATTAAAGAAATTCCTGTGATTATCAAATCCACCGACCAGATGATTGTAGTTTCCATTGACATTCATTCTTGAGGCAAATTGAGAATTATTTACATGCGGTTGGTTGTATCTTCTGTTCATCCTTGAAGTATATTGACCCTGATTTACCTGGTGATCCGCTTTATGCCTTTGCTAACAATTGTCAACCTGTTCACTTCTCCTTGTTGCATCAAGATAACTTTTGGAGGTGGATGGTTTCTATGCTTGAGATGATTCTTCAGTATATCCAAGACCTGTCTTGATTAGAGGAGAACGCTGCACTTTGATAATCTCATCTAAAGTTTCAGATCCTTTAGCAAATCTAAGATTTAGAGCTTTTGTTTTCTCAATATCTTTTCTAAGTCCCACAATTTCACATTCTAACTTTTCATTGTGTTTTTCCCTTTCAGCAAGTTGGAATGTCAAAGTATCTATAATCATACTCTTTTCTTCTAAACAAATTTTAAGTTTAGAAATTTCTTCATAAAGACCTTCTTCATCTATAGCATCCAAGAAATCATCATCTTCAAAAGCCATCAAAAGTCTATAATCATTACCATGTTCATCTTCATCACTATTTGAAAATCCATCGCTGTCTTCATGTGTATAATAGCTCTTTTTACTTACGTTCTATTTTCTGTTCCATTTAACTGGTTCCTTACCTTTATCAAGCTTATCTTTATGAGGACATTTGGCTGCATAGTGACTGATTCTTCCACAAGCAAAGCATTTGAAAGGTAGCTTACCTTTGAATCTTCCAGAACCCCGTTGAAGGTTCTTAAAAAAGTTTGATTCTTCCTCTCCTTTTGACATCTGTCTTGATTCATTATATTCTCCTTTTCCTGAAGCTTTGAATCCAGCTTCTCTCATGTCTGATGGACCCCCTTTTCTCATTTCGAAAGCAGTTAGGATTCTGTGCAACTGTGGCATGGTAATACTCTGAAGATTCTGCTTTTCTTCTATGGTAGAAACTTTTGATTCAAACTTAGAAGACAAAGATCTTAGAACCTTTTCAACTAAAGTAACTTCTTTTATCTCTTCACCCAAGTTTTTCATGCGATTAACAATCTCATCTATACGTAAGAAATAATTAGCCACACTTTCATCATTTTGCATTCTGAGAGTTTCATATTGAATTCTGAGAGATTGTAGTTTTGCACGTTTTACCTGATTGTCTCCTTCATAACTTAGAATGATCTTGTCCCATATTTCTTTGGCGGTTTTGAGCTGCATAACCTTGACAAATTCTGATTGAGATAGAGTCCCCAATAGAGTATTGACAACCTTTGCATTTGTTTCATACTTCTTTTTACCAGCCGTATCTGTAGGAGTTGCTGATGGAAATGTGTATCCTCCTTCCACGATATCCCAAACTTCTGTACCAAGAGATTGAAGATAGGCTGTGGTTCTTACCTTCCAATAGACGAAGTTGCTCCCATCAAAGATTGGTGGCCTAATGGATGCCTCCTTTTTGTAGTTGCTCATGATGATAGATCTTCCTTCAAGCGATCAAGATTCTTCTAAAGGACCTGCTCTGATACCAATTGTTGGAAATAATATGGAGGGGGGGGGGGGGGGGAGTGAATCAGTATTAGCAATTTAACAATCTAAATTGTTATAAGCTATTTCTGTTAATTAAACCTGCGTATATACGCAACTGTGTTTAGAGAAAATCGCGTATATCTTGTAGACTTCTAATTTAGTTAGCTGATCTTAATATGTGTATCAGAACCATAAAACAGTAATCAAGTGCAGTAAACAGTACGTGCAATCACACACATGAACACATGATATAAGGTGGAAACCCAATGTGGGTGAAAACCACCTGCTGCAATTTGTCTCTATCTTCTTTGAATAAGAAACTTATTTTTACAATATTTCTGTACTGGCGCAATCTTATACCAGTACGCAGGCTTCTACCTGTAGAAGGCTACAACCTTCTCTCATTCTCCAGCTTCTCCTAAAAGGGAGCTACAACCCCCTTAGCTCTTGTACTAGCTAATGTACTAGTACGTAGGTGCTAACCTACAGAAGGCTACAAACTTCTCTTTTTTTCCAGGGACTACGTTTCATAAATTTTCAAACTGGATCCATCAATATCATCAATCAAACATCAAATGTATCTGCATCAACCAATCTCCTTTGCACCAACCAAAAACTGAATCAAACAATCACTTGTCTGAATGCTGTAACCAGACTACAGTAACAGTAATCAACAACCAATCCTCAACCCAGAACACTGCAGCAATAAACAGAGGTAGCTAAAACATATTTTATGAGACGTATGCTACTTCAATATGTAGAACCTGCGTGCATACGCGGCTGTATTAAGGCAAACTTGCGTATACGCTGTTTTGAAGTACCAAATCAACGTGTATACGCGCCTTTGCTATGCCAAACCTGCGTATAGATCTATAAAAGATAATTTACCCTTTTCAAATATTCAGACATCAGTTATACCCATATCATCAGATTTATAGATCAAGTCATGCGCCAAATATAATAGGTCAAAATCACACAAAGATACTTCTCTTCAAGCCTTGAGATCTTGACCCATCAATAGAACTTATCCTTCTTCTAGTGCTCAGTTGCCTCCTTGATTCAGATCTAGCTATGCACCATTACCCAAAGACCAGTATTCTAGATCTTGCTCTTCATAAGATATTCGATCCTTAAGTGCCTTTACCTAATGATCTCCTTACCCTTTTATAGTCTTAGGCCTTACTCAATACCATGATCCAAAACCATATAGAATCAATACCTTGGACCCAATACCTGGGGTCAATACTTCAGACCAAATACCATGGACCAATACCAAAATACCATGGACCAAATACCATGGACCAAATACCACGGACCAAAACCAAGTTTTCCAAACTGTACACGCTTTTTTGTGCATGAAAGTGCGTGTATATGCATACATGCCTTTTTGTTTGTGAAATCGCGTGTATACGCGGCTTCGTCAATGGGAACCTGCGTATACCTCTTTTTCTTTTATTCTGAGAGCCAATGAGCCTGAACTGTCATCTGAGTGATTTTCCGAGAGAGTTGCCATCAAGGACAATACCTATGTCATAATGCCAACACATGTATGTAAGCCTCACATCCAAAATATCTAAGATGTGATATAGAGGGCCTCTTGCCAGTACAAGCCTTCTTTGGTGTCTTCCATCTCAAAAGGAGATAGGTGATCAAACTTTCACATGATTCTTTGCATGGGCATCTTCTATCCAAAGCATTTACTTAGTTTGGCATCCATTTGTATGCTTCTATCCTTCAACAAGGTCTTGTTCAACCTCTTAGCAACTCCATTTTTTTTAGGAGAATATTGGTTTTCCTACACCTTATAATCTTATGTGACTTGCAAAATGCATGAAATTCTTTCGAACACTACTCACTACCATCATAAATCCTCAATGCTTTCACCTTCTTACTAGTTTTCCTTTTAACTTTAGCAACAAATATCTTTAAGAACTCAATAGATAAAGTAGATCTATGAATTTCAAGAGAAGTAATCAATTAAGGTGATGAAATATCTATACTCTCCAAAGGAAAATGCATCCATTAGCCATAAATGTCTAAATTCCCTAGCTCAAGAATCTTGAGTTTTGTTCACAAAAATCAAAAGAATCAAGATTTATACAATGTAATTTGTGCATTATCTTATTAGTTTATATCTATGATAGGCTCTATTTTTCAATATCTCTTTCTTCAATGCCACACCATCTATATTCACATCTTTGTTGTGCAAATTGGTTTGGTAATCTCCATGAATGTTAAATTAGCAGTACACATAACAAGAGTAGTCACATCAAACTTATATAATGCTACATTAGAGGTATTTCGAGGTAAAAAATTGACCTCAAAACAATAAATGTACTATCGATATCAACTTCATAAAAACCACTAAGATTCAAGACAACCATAAGGGTAAATAATTTTGGATTAAAAGAAATAAAACTAATTTTTTTCCTCATATTTTCAAGTTATTTCCTTATAGGTTTACCAATATTTCAAATGCAGGAACTTCTTGGATGAAAAATTAATGTTTTCATCCAAAAAGTTTCCACTTTACATACTTTTGATAAATCCATAGTTAGGTATATTGGAAAATGCATAGAAAAAAGAAAAAAGAAAACATTTTCTTGAAAAAACAATTTATCAAAAGAAACATTGGATATTGGAGTATTTTGAAATAAATTTCAGTGAATATATTAGAAATATAAATAAAAAACGTGTTTAGAAAAGAGTTTTGTACTTGTTGAACAAAAGGTGTGGGATATACTTCTTGCTCAACGGAAAGGTGCAAGGGTATATTCTCACTTCTCATGTCTTTTGTAGTTGATTCAAACTCTGACATATCATCATCAACTAAAGCAATAGAACCATTAGCAATCGATGTAGGATGTGTTCCATTCCACTTAATAAAATGAATTCCATATGCGAAAAATAAAACAACAATTAGTGCATAATGACCTCTATCAATCATTGTAGTCTTACCATATTGAAGCCCTTCTCTAATCACACTCAACTTAGGTACAATCAAAAGAACAATACCCTGTCCATTCTTCTTAGGTCCAACACCTACATGTTCCGTCTAATACAACACACAGATCCCAATATATCTAGTATATTTATCAAACTTAAGGGAAACTAGTGCTTTAGTAGCCATCAAAACATGAAAAAAAGGCACATCACTAATATCATCCTTCTTACAAACATCACTACTACCAACACTATCATTTGAAACATCTTGAGAAGCAACATCATCATCAATATGCCATTGAGAAGGATATTTAACATTCTCTTTCAAAACATCAAGTAACCCTTCTAATGGTGTATTTATATGTTTCTATTTCAACAGGGATTCATGCTACACTATACATTTATTTTAGCAAACCAAGGTTGGTGAGCTTGCGAGGTACTCTGTGCAATATACAAAAGAGGCAAGCTCGTCATGTTATCCTTAATGACCTAAACCTATTGAACAAGGAAAACTCTTGGGGACATGGTTAGATATGGGAGGATTGCCTTAAGGATGACCCACTACTCATCTAAATTATGCCTCATGCACCCAACTCTCATTCTAGGGTGGCTAGCTCTATGTCACTGGGTGAACCCAAATCCTTGCAATTTTGCGACATCTCATTTCATAACATCTGCTTAGAATAGGCTAGAGCTATAGTGATCAACTACAGGTCTCATCTCCCAATCAACCTAATCTAAAACAACTCCTATTGTTACTAATCTATAAATTCAAAGGAAAGAACATCCAACGACACATTGATTGCTATGATAAATTTCTTTCTAAGAACTATGATGAACTGGATTAAAATTAATTGAATGTAAAAGCATTTAATTACATTAAAGATACTGAAAAAAAAACCAAACAATTAACCTACTTTCATAATAGAAAGAAAATATATGGCATAATACCATACCTTTAGTGGGCCCATCCCCAAGGCTAGCGTGTGCCTTCACACAATATGACTGTCAGCACAATCTCGATATATTTCCAAATTCATTCACAACAAGCTTGTCAAATCATAATTGAAAATGATAAAGAAATCAGAGGCAAACTTTATATTATGAACATTAAGAGTCAACACTATTACAAAGTTGTGTAGCAATCACTAACTTACACTACAAAGAGCATATATATATATATATATATATATATATATATATATATATATATATATATATATATATATATCATCAAGGGTCTTCGTTTAAACATAGATAACAAAATGAATATCCCTAGTGGACCAAATAGGAAGACGAATAACAAACTAGGAGTTCTGGTTATAATAAAAAAGGAACAATTGCACATTCGAGACTCGTGATCAATATGAGAATTGCATGCGGCTATGCAAGCCTACGCGCTAAGCTGAGGTGAATGTTGTGATTCAGGTTCTCGTTTGAATTGGAACTACATTTCTTTGACTTTCTTCGGGTGCATGTGCCTATTCGGGCGTCGGAAAATACCACATGCATGGCATAATAACCCCTTCAACAGTTTATTATTTTCCTGCAGGTTTTTTTATCAAATTTGTGCTGCACAAGTTGGCCCATTGGCTTGTGATGCTCAGTGCTAGCATGCTTATACAAACTGGTCCAACTGTCTTCATGAGAGTAATCCCTATGGATTCAAAATAATGAGGTTCTAATCCATAAGGTAACAATAAGTTCATCGGTCTTAGATCAAAACTGCTATCATTGTACCTAGATGCTTATAGCTCGATAGTAAACTTGGTAGCTTTATGCTTCCAAAAGTCATTCACCTATGGCTTAAGAAAACATTTTGAAACCATAGTAAGTCCACCACTTTAATATGTGCACATTAAACTTAAACACAAAAATATGTGTATAGAGTTGCATAACACCTAGACTTAATACTTTTTCCAACATTCCTCAATTCTAGACTAAAACAAGGAAATAAAGAACATAATAAGTATATGTATATAAATTTGAGCTTAAGAGTAATAACTAGCATATGTAATGGTCCAAATGTTGGAAAAGAGAGATAAATTGGGGCAAAAAGAGGTAGTTTAGTAAACAAAAAAAATGCCAATTTGGTAGCCCATGGTCTCTCCCTAACTAATTTGGTTGCATGTTTTCATGCAACTCATTCTGCTTTGGGGATTCCTACATGTAAATCACCCTAGTTGTAGGCAGGGTGTCCAAATTATCCTGGGTTGTAGTATCCCAATGTCTTGTCTATTTCTCTCTAGTTTGACCTTTTTTCTTCTTTGTCCCATTGGATACAAACTCTATAGAGTATCATCGGACACCAAAGTAAAGGATAATGAAAATGAAGTTCCACCTAATGTGGACTATGCTTAAGTAAGGAATAGATATAAAAGAACTCCTTGTTGAGGGAAAGACTAAAGTAAGCATATCCCATAGGATGCCTATCCCGCATATATGGTGGCAACCCCTCCCAAATATCATGAGCAACTATGAGAGCCTCTAGTGAATATGTTCTACCCAATTCATGGTATTTTGTAACAAATTATCATTGGTTGTGTTGAATGGTAACTAAATCACTTGAATTCTCTCTCAAACTTTGTAAATCATTAGCAACCAACCCTATGATTGTATACTCTTCCGTGACCATGAGGCTGGCCTCAATTTTTGTGCAGGAATAAAAGTCTAGTGCCTTCTTCTAGTTCACTAGATTGATTATGAAAGATATGAAAGCCCTAAGTTGGAGATCCCTAATGAAAGGATTAGGGTTCCACCGAGAATTGTCTTGTAAAACAAAATTGAACAAGTAGAGTTCACAAAGCACGTTCTGTTTTGCAATGTATGCATTATAGTAAACTTCAATAAAAGTTTGGGGTTGGTCAATCTCATAGGGGTGATAATATATGAGCTATCTAAGTTGGAAATTGGTCCGCTAGTCATGCAAACAACTAGGATATACCCTAGAAGACACTCAACAAGTGGAAACTTCCATCCCCACTTCACATGCAACCTTCTTGAATTTATTTTCCTTCAAATATATATCTTTCCATTTTGTGATCTTGGATTTCCACTTTTCCTCCAGTGTCATAATGATAGAGAACCATCTTTTTCGCATTCGTTTAATGCCTAGATCAAAAAGGTCGTCCTTAGTTTTCCATTAAGGCATGTCTGATTTAAATTGAAGGAATGCATAGGTGTTAGTGAGGTTATCATCTAATATGACATTAATAACTTGTTGGGAATCCTTTGTGCATCCATTTGAAAAATTCCTTAGCCCTAGATTTAGGGTTTTCTTCATGATCTATAGCATCAAGTAGGGTGCTTAAATTATTGAGGTTTGGTTTGTTTTGGTGTAACTTATCCCTAAGATTTTCATCTGTATAATTAATTTATTGTTTTGTTTTTAATGACTATGATAGCTAGGGCTATAGAATAAAAAAAATTGAAGCCAAAACCCTACCTCTGCTTCGTTTTGTCTTCCTTAGCTTAGCTTCATAAATCCCAAAAGTAAACTTGGTTGTGTTTCCTCTGCAACATCCTCTGTAATATTCCCTGTCTATGGTGGAGGAATTGCCTCAACAATTTTTTCATTCATAAAATTTTCAAAACCCTTTGCTGTGACCTTTGGTGCACTGTAATCTAACTTGTTTATTGGTATCATTTCTAATTCCTTGACAGACTCCAAGGCTGTAGTACTCTGTGTCGACTCTTTGCCACTTTTGGCACATAGCATCGATGAGCCTCTGGTAGGGTATCAAGGTCCTAACGTGGGAGGAGTCTCTTGTTTCATTTGCTTCATGCATGGTAAAACCATGGCTTGAAATTTACTATGAATCCCTTGAATGAAGGCGTCCCATGGTATATCCAGTCAGTGTAATTCCACATCGATTAGCATTTTAATCAGTCCTTGGTGGTGTAACATAGTCTTTGGGTTCTTCTTTCACCTTACAGGAGCTTCCATTTTAGTTAGCCACTTCAATAGATAATACAACATATTCATGGGCTTATGCCCCGCCAAATGCATGAGAATTATAATATGGTAGTGATATAACTTGCTATATTGACTTTCGCAGGTAACACATTTTTTCTCCATTAATATCACTTCTTTCCACAAAGGAAGAAGAGCCTCATGATGAATACCTCACCTTAAGTCTAGTAATGGTGATGACTCCTCCAAAAAGGGGCACCAAAATTCGCTGGCAATCTTGAAGTTCTTTGACCCTGCCTCACCTTCCTGTGACTGTCTAGTAATATTTGCAATCATCTTCTCATTCACAAATATTGTAAGATGTTTCACTAGGGCTTCATCTCCATTAAATGTCTATGCAAATTCTAGTGTGATAGTTGTATCATGCCCTAAAAGAGATTTAGGAATTCATCCCATTTGACCTTAATGAAGACCTCCCAGACCTCCGGCTTCATTTGCATAACCTCCACATTTACTTGCTCAAACCTGTTAATTGATCCTCCCATGGAATCTAGTTACTATGGTAGACTCAGCTTCAGTCTTTGTGAATACAATTCTTAGCAGATATTCTTTTAGGAGCAATCAATTTAGAGTAATGGTGCATGCCTCGAGCTTCCAAACGATCTTCCACATTCTATGAAATGATATTATTCTAAGGTGTTGCAGGAGTGCTACCATCATTTCATGTTAATCACATGATCAGATGTCGCGTAAGTGTTGATTGGGTGTTAATTTTGCCATTGTATGTGAAGTGCGTCTTGGTGAACAACCCATGACTCAGTCTGACTTAACAACTTGTACATGATATTGGTGACTTGGCATATGGCCCTATGGGTCTGCTCGGGGCTTATGGATCAAGCCCAATTTAGCAATTGGGATACGGTTTTAGAAATCGATTTAAATGCTACCCACCACATTCTTTTATGTAAAACATATCACCACTCATGTAAATTATATCACCCCTTAGACTTGTATTAAAACATACGTTTATAAGTTAGCAGTATGTGGGTCAAATTAACCTTTTATTTTTAATATGAACTTTGGAATCCTTTGTTAGGGGAGTTTAAAAGACTATTTGATGTTGGCAAGAGGGGTAGTTGTAGAAGAAGATGAACCTTTTAGTGATAACCCCCCCTTTTTAAGAAAGGTGAATTCCCCAACAATATATTCTCTTCAAGGATTTTGATTATGACATTGTCAAACAAAGTTACCAACTTAATGAGAATTATAACCTCAAAATGAGAGCGCTAGCCCAAAAAAACTCAATTTTTGCACAAAACACATGAAAAAACATCCCAAAAACAAAAAGTGTTGATGCTACATCAACACTTTTTTTATTATTTATCTTTCTTATTATTATTTCGGGGTAAAATTCTATTTTTTTAAAGCAGTGGTACTGAAAATCAAAATTTTTGTGCAATAAACATGAAAAAAACACTCTGAAACGAAAAGTGTCGATGCAACTTGATATTGTATCAACATTTTTATTTTTAATTTTTTTTGGGTTAAAATTCCAACATTTTTTAGCAATGACATTAAAAATAAAATATCATGGTTCCGAAAACCTTAAAATTGCAATATTTCTCGACGATGACATTAAAGATAAAATATCACAAGTCCAAAAAACCTAAAAATTCCAACAATTTTCAACCATGATGTTAAAGATAAATTTCATGACTTCAGAAAACCTTAAAATTTTGACATTTTTCAAACACGGCATTAAAGATAATATATCACGACTCTGGAAAACCTAAAAATTCGAACAATTTTCAGCCGCGACGTTAAAGATAAACATCATGACTTTGAAAAACCTTAACATTTTGACATTTTTCAACAATAGCATTAAATATATTAGCATAGATCCATTTTAAGCACGAATCTAACATGCGCTGAGAGGGATCAAATTTCTTAAAGTGAAAACTTATTTTAGAGTGCAAAAAACAATGTGTAATTTTTTATTGTTTATTTTTTTATGAACTAATTCAGACTGTGAAACTCCAGATGGCTCATTAAATCAGTTATAATTTTTTTTATAGTTATGTGGTTGATTCGGCCAGTAGTCATGTGCTTGTCTCAAGAGCAATTCATGCATATCTAAGTATAATATGTGTATTGAGTCATTTTATCAACACACATTAAAATGTTTTTTTTAATATATTTTTAATTATACGTCAATATTAATTGATATTAAAATATTTTATTCATAACTCACATTGGATATTTTATTCTATATACATTAAAATATTTCCTTTTAACATTTTTTCTAATATAGATATATATGAAGTTGATATCATATGTTAAAATATTTTTGAAAAGTATAAGGTTTAAACATGTTAGTAACATATTTTTTTTTACTTCTAATTACTTTACATGAAATTATATTATGTCATATGGACAACTAATTAAATATGCATAACCTATTTTTATTTTCTTTTTTATTATAACCGACATTGTTTTCTATTTAGAGAATATTTTATTTTTATTTTAAGAGAGACAAACATAATTATACATCACCTTCACGCTGGGTTATAGAATGAGCCTCTTGACTCAAATATATCACAACTCAAAAGAACTTTAAAATTTCGACATTTTCTAGTCATGGAATTAAAATCAAATATCATGACTATAAAAAGGCTTAAATTTTCAAGATATTTCAAGACCAAATATCATGGGTTAAAAAAACTTTAAAAATGAATACATAAATCAAGGAGTCATTATATCAAATGTTAAAAGTATATCTCTTCTAAAATCCTAGTCTAAGACAACTTGACACCTTACAACGAAAACTTAAAAATCAACCATCAGATTGACACACAGTGAAGGTAGACTTGACCATTGCAATGAAAACTTACAAATTAACTATCAGATTGACACATAATGGAGGTGGACTTGATCCATTGTAACGAAAATGTAAAAGTCAACTATCAAATTGACTCATAGTGGGGTCAGGTTGCTAGTTGAGCATCGATATAATTCCTGCAATAGAAAAACAAAATAAACAAATAAACAAATAGATAAACAAATAAAATTAAAAATCAAAACAAAAAATAATGAAAAACATATTAAAATATAAATTAAAAAAATAATAAAATATAAAACATATAATAAATTAATTTAAAAAAACATTAATTTTTTTTTATTAAAATAAAATAATTAAAAGAAATCAGGGTGACCCCCCACACAACCCTAGCGCCAAAGGGTTGCTGGGGCTGAGTAGGGGTTCGATTCTCGGAATCCATTGCCGCCCACAACAATGTTTTTGGTAGGGGTTAACTTTGTGGAATCAAACCCTTGCCTCAACTATAGTTCGAAAGCGCCGCAAGGGTGGATGGAGGGACCACTTCTCTAGCTGCCTTCGTGTAGCCCTTGGGCATTGCAACTAGGGAACGGGGGTCAATTCCCACCACGAGGTCAAAGGGCCACCGACAAGGTGGCTAGAGTGGTAGCTCCACTCCAACCATCATCTACTTGTGGCCCTTTGGTGCCATGGCCTGGGTGGGGGGTCGATTCCAAGAGTCAACCCTCGCCCATGACACTGGCACCATTGTGGGTGAGAGTTGGCTCTAGGTGTGAGGGGCCACCCCATTTTTTTTAATTATTTTTAAATTAATTTACCATATTGTAGATCTTAGGCTTCTGTGATTTATATTGTGTGTAGCACTGTTTTCCGGATCGATCGCATAGATATTGGATTGTATCGACGTTTTGAACCAACTTCTATGATTCATCATCAGGATTAATAAAACTGCGAAAGTCAAATATATATATATAAAGAATGATAGGGAGACGACAATAATAATAGGAATAATAAAAGCAAAACAATATGAAGAAGAAAGTGGAAGGATTGAAAATTTAAGTTATTAATGAGTAATAAAATTTAATAATATAATATTGTTAGATATATATGCAAATAATATATAATAGGGTGAAGAGTAAAATCTAATGATAAATAAAATTAAATATAAAATGTTATTTGTACAAAGAATATTAGTATTAAGATTTATCAAATATGATGTAACAAATAAATAAAGTTGTTAATAAAAGTGTGAGTATATTCTATAGGGATGTTGATGAAGAGAATCGTAAGATGTATTAGATTTAATAGAGAATACTAATAATTGAATTAGAATGGAATATTAATGAAGGAAAGAGATAAAATTAGAGGAAAGAAATAAAAATGTTAAATAGGGATAGTTTTGGAGGTCAATTAAGGTTAAGGTTATTAGGATGTTTTTCTATTTCTATAGTTTCTCTAAATTTTCTATGGTGATAATGATCAATCTTGGAAAAGACACAAGAGTTTTCAATACAAATATAATGTTTGGTCTTATTGGAATGCTCGACAAAGTTGAGGTTTTAGAATGGTTATGTTTTATGTTAGCGGAATGTTCTTGAATCCTAGTCATAATGGATCCTCCAGTTTCCCCAATGTAGGGTTTTCCACATGAACAAGGAATTAAATAAACTCCTTTATGGAATTTAGGATCAATGGGATCTTAGACTGATTTGAGACAGCTAGTAATTGTTTTGATAGGTTTGAAAGTGGTTTTAATATTGTTCTTTTTCAAAATATGGACAATTTTGTTAGTGGTTCCCATGATGTAGGGGAGGTGTACTTTGCCAACTACATTGTCCAACTGTTGTTTATTTTTATTTTTAGGCCATTTTTCAGCATTTTTTAATGCTCTGATTCCTTGGTGTATTTTGAATCCATTCTTTCCAAATACTTCCATAAGATGGGTCTTTCCATGTTCAAAATGTTCATGATCTGAAATTCTGATAGCTCTAGTTGCTAGAGTGTTGAGAACACCAAGTATATGAGTAGGATGATGGTGAGATTTTTACGTGGAGGTATTGTTCAGTGTCGGTTTTCTTGTGATAGACTTGGTGAGATATGGAACCATCCTTATTTATATTAATTAGGATGTCAAGAAAGGGAAGGCTACCATCCACCCCAACTTCCACTATAAATTTGATAAAATCAGATTGATTGTTAAGGTGTTGCAAGAAAATATCTAATTTTTCTCTTCCATGTGGTCAAATAATGAAGGTGTCATCAATGAACCTTTTCCAAATTTTGGGCTTGAGGGGGGAGGATTCTAGGGCTTTGGTTTCAAAGTCTTCCATAAAAAGAATTATTTATTATATATATATATATATATATATATATATATATATATATATATATATATATTAAATTTGTAAAATAATTTTTAAATTTGTTTTTGTTTTGTTTTTTTCAATTTGTTTGTTGTTTTTTCTCTTGGTTTTTTGTTGTTTTTTATCAAAGGGATGGATAGGAATTTGATACTAAAATGAAAATATGGCTTCTGGTCCAAAAATCTTACATAATTCTTCATGTTCCAAAATTATATTGCATTCAAAAGTCCGAAAGATAGAAAATATATGCTCATGACAGATTTTACTAACTATTCTAAACATGTGCCTACTATATTCTGTGAAAAAAATACCTAATAACAATACGTAACTACATAACATCAAAGTATTTCAAAGTCTAATAGTTTATCTCGGAGAGGGTAGTCCTATTTCATTAACTTCTTCATGCAACTTGGTTCATCATCCTTGCTTGTTATTCCTACCCCCCTAACATTTTTGGCCTTTTTCTTCACTAGTTCCTTGCTGGTCCCAGCCTCTTCCAAGGTGAACCTTACCCTGATGCTGAAGTTTTCCTCAATCTCTGCCAACCCCAATGTCCATGGCTGTAAATTTAGTTCGAATCTCAACTTGAAACTTTTCCATCTTGCTCTGCAACAATTCATATTTAGTGTCTATTAGCAACTGATATGTTTTCTTGTCCTTTTTCTCCATAGGATCCTTTGCTTTGGGGTGTTCAACAACCCTTCAATTGATTCCAATAATCTTGAAGAAATGATTCATTTTTTCCAGCTCGTCCTCATGGGATTATTCCCCTATTTTTGCTATAGTAGGACTATACTGCTCCATGATTCGAGGACCAAATGTTAACAACAACCTTTGGTCTCAATTACGAATACTCATTAGCAACACAAAGCGAGTTTGAAGATGAATAGATCTAAGCCATATATATCCTCGTCTACCTCTAGCTCACCACCCTGGAGCATTGATTTAAGAGGATTCTAAATCCATGCTTGAATCATGGAAAATTCCTTGGAATGAAAATTGATTGATACAAAAGAAAAATGTAATTAACTCCATTTTGTGATGAATTAAATGCGCTAGTAGGGCTGAAGCTCCCCTCACCTAAGTATACTGCTTCCCACCTTAATATATTAAAACTTGTTGCCATTTGTGTGTGCATGTTGTTTCCTCCATTTTCCAGATGTTATGGTGATATAAACAGGAGCACACCTTTGTTAGACCTCATGGCTAGAGAGTTAATGAAGGCTATCATTTCTTTCTTGCGAGTGTTGTATTGCAGGATGAAATCTAGTTTCTTGAGAGTTTTGTTGTTTGGGTGGTTTCCGTGTTGAATGCCTAATCATTTATTTGGCTATGGAAGCCTTTATAAATAAAGTTTTGATCATAGAATTTACCACCTAGATTCATGATATAGGCGAGTTTATATCAATCTTTGATCCAATTTTATAGTCCTCTGCTCTAATATAGTTCCTTTGTTTGCCAATGAATCAAATTTTCTGTTTAGATGTCTGTATGCATAGAAAAATTGAAAATTTTCAAATTAAAGTAATTGCAAAACAATCCTTTCTAATATAGGAGGAAGATCTGAGTTTTGTGATCCCCTATTTTTCCACACCTAATGAATTACAATAATTGAATCTCCAAACACTAAGATTTTGGTGATTTTCTTTGCTATTGCTAATTTCGATCCTTACGAAAGTGCAAGATATTTAACTTGGTTGTTGGATGCTACACTCAAGCCCCAAGCATATTAAGTCTCTATTTGTTCATCGGGGCGAAGGATAACCCCTCCCACTCTTGCCACCCCTAATTTTATTTTTAAATTTGTATATATATATATATATATATATATATATATATATATATATATATATATATATATATATATATATATATATATATATATATATTTTTTTTTTTTTTTTCCTAATTTTTGAAACTTTTGTTTATTTATTAATTTTTTTTTTATTAGTTTAAATGTTTTTGAATTTTTTCCCAATTTTGTTCTCTTTTTTTTTTGCTCTCTTTTTTTTATAATTTATTTATTTAATTTATTATTTATTGATTTTTTCCTTTTTAACGTTGTTTTTTTATTTTAATTTTTGTTATTTTTACCTAAAATTTCAATTGAATCATTATTTTTTGCCAAAGAAACGTCAAATATTATCATTTTTGGACATAAAAGTCATTATTTTTTTAATAAAATTTGTTATTTTTCAACTATTTAATCAATTATTTTCCATGAAAACATTTTATTTGATACGTCATTTTTAACGAAAAGTTCTGAAAATGCATTTTTTTTAATCATATCTATATGTAAATTGTGTATTATTTTGTCAAATATTAAAAATTATTATTATTTTAGTGATAATTCCTTTATGTGTATTGAAGTATTAATTAATGATACATAATATGTAAAATATGACTGATTTGGGCAGGGGACAATTTTGCCCAGACGATGATTTTCTCGTTGGAATGCAATGATTTATTTTTTCAAAAAACCTGAAACTATGAGTGTTTTAATCATTTTGTTAATAGTGGGAATGGATTCAACACCCTCAAGAACCCATAGATCACCTAAAATTTCGAAACTTGATAGTTGTAACCTTATTTCCAAAAAAAATCAATAGGATTTTGTCAAAATCGTGTTGGAAAACCCATTTTTTTCAGGCCAATTCATGACCTATTTAGACTATGCTCACAAAAAATCCTAACTCCAAAATATTAATTTTTTAATTATTTTTTAACTTCAAAAAAAATTAAAAATTTCATTAAACTATTAAATACCATTTTGGGTATGCTAAAGTTTGTTAAGGATCTCGTCGACCCTTCTAACATGAAAGACTTCTACTTAATTATGTGCTCATGTGGTGCTCCCTATGTTGGTGAAATGTGTCGACCTATGAAGCAAAGGATTTAGGAGCATATCATTGATATTAAACATTGTCGATCTTGTTCCTTTGCTCTTGTTGAGCATGCTGAGAAAACCAAACACCATATTTACATTTAAGTCTTTATAATCCTAGCTAGGATTGATCACTATCATCACAAGAAGTTTAGAGAAGCCATTGAGATTGAAAAACACTCTAATAATTTGAACAGAGATGATGGTTGGAAGATTCATAGAAACTAGATTCTTGCCCTTTCTTCCAGTTTTTCTTCCTCCTAAATACTTTCTATATCCCTTCCTTTTCTACTTTTGGATTCAATTATCCTTTATTTTCTTATATTTTTACAGAATAAATTTATGGTTATTATTATTAATTTCTATTTTAGTTTTCATAATATATTAATATATTACAGACACATATTGATGGACACTCATTGATTCACCGTCTTCAGGCTAGAGTGGAATTTCATCATCATGAATGGTTTTGGCAAGTGGATAGAGAGTCAAATTTTTGGAGAATTACCATGAGATATGGTCATATCCCCGGATCTACAACTGATGTATGCATCAATGGTAGCCATCCACGGCCTTCATAAAATGAAAGGATATCCCTCAAGATTGGTTTTGGGTTTTAGAATTGTAAAGTCAACAGGGTATTCCCATGAATCTATAGAAACAAATATATCTTCAAAGACTCTTTCCGTATTTAAATGGAACGATCAACTAATTGAAATATTGTTGGAATACTTGGTCATAGCATTGATAGTTGGAGTTTTTCCATAGTTTCTTTTTTCATGACACTAATGGTTGCCCCAAAATCTATCAAGGTATTGGGTATGGGAACATTGTTAATATTAACACTCACAACTAGACTTCGAGGGTCCATGTATTTAGCTATGAAAACTTTCCCCAACATTAGGTCACCCAATTTTCCTATTACTTGAGCGGTCTTGTGTCCTTCTTTTTTCTCCCTGTATTTTTGAGGCAAAGCTCTCGATTGGCATTTGCATAAATTTGAACATATTTTATGGCTTTGAACAATGTAATTTTAACATATACATCACTGAGTTCCCCTCAAAAATCAAATTTTGACAATGAAGAAGGCTTTTCTAAACACAACCTCTCTGGATATGGGGGAACTAACTCCTTTCTTGGTGTATGTTCAGGAGGAGAGGACTTATTATCATAATTATATGGTCTTGCAAGTTCTTCCTCATATTCTTATTCTTCAATGACAGGGGTAGCTGGATCATTGATCATCTTCCCTGATTATAAGTGGATATCTTGAAAATCTATGGAAGTGATAGTATAAGTAGGGAAATGGGGTAGTTCAACATTGTAGGTGGGCTATACTACTCTATTATTTGGGTTAGGTACAGGTTGAGCAGGTAGTTGAGGATTTCGAGGAACTTGAGAAGGTTGATTGGATGGTAGTTGAAGCTATTGTGGATGTGGTTGAGGAGGAGAATATTGTGAAAGTTGTGGTTGTATATTCCCAAAGGGAGGAGGTCCCCTCCAACCAGGAACCCAATTTTAGTTTTGAACTTGAGTAGGCCATTTTTTCCATGGCACTAGGGGGTACTATCTTAGTAATGGAGTTTGATATGAAGAAAAATATCGAAAATAATCATGTGTTGACCCAAACGATTAAGGGGACCAAGGTTTCTTCTGAGCTACAAAACAAATTTGTTCAATTTTTTCATTGGCTTCCTGAAAGATTTCCTTAATCCATGGTAAGGAGTGACAATATTGAGTGGCATGTTTCTATTCACAAATTCTACATACTTTGACACCATTTAAAGGGAATTCTCGAAGGGAGTGTTTCTTTTGGAATTTGGAGCAAAATATAGCTAGGGCCAACTCAACTTCTTCCCTATTCTTTTTTTCTTGCAAGGTATCTAATTGGGAACTAAGTGTACTAAGGATGTTAGTTTTAAATTTATCTAGTAAGTTTCCTAGCTCAACTTTAGTCACCCTTGTTCCATTTGATCTACTAATTTTGGAGATTATGTCCTGAGAATTCTTCCCATATTTAGAACTCCTTCGAGAATATCGCTTGCACAAATCTCCTCATATGTTAATAGGACAGTATCCCCTGCTCCCATGAGGTTTAATGTATCAATACAATCATCTAGCATTCCTTTATGAAAGAGGATACACAAAGTTTATCGCTCTAAATTATTTTGTTTTGTCCTTTGTAAATTGTATTGAAACCTTTATAAGTAACCCTCTCGACTTTTGTCATCTGTTTGGGACATTTTGAAGATTTCCTCCTTGATATCCCTAGATGTTACAATAGTTTTGATATTTCTTTAAAAAATTCTTCTTCATCTTGTTCTAAGTTTGAATGGAGTTTCCTCTAAGTCCTGTAAATCAACAGAAAGTTGCATCCTTTAAGGAAGTAAGAAATAATTTCAATTTTTGTGCATTCATGGAATAGTCATAGCTATAACAAATGACATCAAACTCAAATAAGAAGGTATTTGAATATTCCTTTGCAAGACCATGAAAGTTTGGAAGTGTAGAGAGGGGAATATTTTTCATTTGAACCAACCCATCGTGATCTTGGATAGAGAATGCGAAGGCGACAAGTTCCTTTTGTTTGGGTCCATTTACTTCTTCGTCTCCCATTCCTATTTTCCAATATTTGAATTCACCTGAATGTTCAGGTTCTTAAACTTTATTGGAACCTTCAAAACTTTTTGGTACTTTTTTCAATGGAATTTCTTCTTTCTCTGATAGAAGTTCTTACTTGGGAGGTTTCCCTACTACACTATGTTGGAATTTGGTAGCCCCTAAATGATCTATCGTCCCTTTCCTACCTACCAGGAAGTTAATTTGGGTGGATCATACTACACCATGTATGTTTTGAGAGTTTCTAACTATGGTCTTTTAATGAGTGTATCATATACTAATATGCAAGATAACAAGGGAATATGTTACTAAAATGGGTAGTTAACGCGTCCCTTTGGTTGCTTCTATCCCTGGTATCTTTTTTCCTAACTACATGAGGAGTCTTGATTCTTTTGAGTGCCTCCTCATCAACAATGCCAAAAATAATGGTTTATTTATATGCTTCTTATTTCAGTATGGATTTAGGTTACACTATACATTTATTTTGTCAAAGTTGTTAAGCTTGCGAGGTACTCTGTGTAGTATACACAAGAGGCAAGCTTCTCAAGTTATCCATAATGACCTAAACTTATTGAACAAGGAAAAATCATGGGTACATAGTCTTGTATGGGAGGCTTGTCTTAAGGATGACCCATTGCTCAACTAAATAGAACCTCATACACCTAGCTCTCATTTTAGGGTGGCTAGCTCTATGTCACTGGGTGAACCCAAATCCTAGCAATTCTACAACATCTGATTTTGTAGCATCTTCTTGGAGTAGGCAGGCTCTGTAGTGATCATCTATAGGTCTCACCCCCCAACCAACCCAATCTAAAACAACTCCTATTGTTACTAATCTATAATTTTAAGAGAAATAACATCAAATCGAACATTAATGTTATGATAAATGTTATTATAAGAACTATGATGAATCAGATTAAAACTAGATGAATGCAAAAGCATTTAAATATATTAAAGCTACTACAAACATAACCAAACCATTAACCTAGTTATTGAATGTAAAGAAAATCAACTGACACAATACCGTACATTAAGTGGGTCCCTCTCCAAGGCCAACATGTGCCATCACACTATAAGATTGTCAACACGGACTTGAATAAAATCCCCAATTCATCTACAACAAGCACATCAAATCGTAATCACGAAACGCCAAAGAATTCACACACAAACTTTATATTATGAATATTAAGAGTTAACACTGTTACAGAGTCGTGTATCAATCACCAAATTGCGCTACAAAGGGTGTGTGCGTCTATGTATCTATATATATATCACATGGATCTTCGTTCAAACTCTCCTCGGTGGACCAAACAAAATAGAAAACTAGTAATTCTGGTTACAATAAAAAACAAGGAACAATTGCACATTCCAAACTTGTGATCAATATGAGAATCACATGCAACTAAGCAAGCCTGCACGTTAAGCTGTGTTTAATTTTCCAATTCAAGTTCTTTTTCGAACTGGAACTACATTTCTCTAACTAACTCCAGGCTGCCTATGCTTTGGTGGGCATTGGAAATACCACATGCGTGGCATAATCCCTTCAAAAATTGATTTGTTTCCTATAGTTGTTCGATCGAATATATATGTTCTACATAAGTTGGCCCATTGACCCATGATGCTCAGTGTCATCATGCATATACCACCTAGTCTAGTTGTATTCACAAGAGTGATCCCCGTGGCTTCAAAATAACGAGGTTCTCCATAAGGTAACAATAAGGTCCTTGGTCTTAGATTATTAACAATAAGGTCCTCGGTCTTAGATTAGTAACAATAAGGTCCTCAATCTTAGATCAAAATTGTCATCGTTGTACCTAGATGCTTATAGCCTGATAGTCAACTTGGTAGCTTTATGCTTCCAAAAATCACCCACCTATGGCTTAAGAAAACCTTTTGACGCCATAGTCAATCCACCACCTTACTATGCACACATCAAACTTAAACACAAACATATGTATACAGAGTTACATAACACCTAGACTTGATACTTTCTCCAACATTCCTTTATTCTAGACTAAAACAAGGAAATAAAAAATATAAATAAGTATATGTATATACCTTTGAGCTTAAGATTAATAAATAGCATATGTAATGGTCCAAATGTTCGAAACGAGAGGATAATTTGGGGCAAACAATAGTTTAATAGACAAAAATAATTCCAATTTGGTAGCTCATCACCTTCCTTGTCACAATGATCATCCATGAGGTCTTGGCCAATGTTGGAATATTTTTTCTAACTCATTTATGTAAACTATCCAAATTTTAACAAGGTTTATTATATTTCATGATAGACAAAGATTCTAAGTTGTTGATAAAGTCATGTAAATTACCTTCAGTGCTTCTAAACAAATTCTTAAATAAGACCTTGATTGAAGTCATGGAAATCCTTAAACATCTTGTTTTTCTCATCCACATAATAAAGAATAAAATCATAATATTTCCTTGAAACCTGTTACTTATCAAACAAAGGAGCATTTTTTGATTAGAGTGAAGAAGCATTCTCACGAAGTTCAGTGGTAGAGGCTTCCAAAAATGCAGCCTTGGCTTCCAAACTGTCAATTCATCCCTTATGTCTATTTTGTATCCACGTCTAGGTAATAATGGATTGCAAAGTGACATTAGTAACCTGCAATGATATAGGTTTACCATGAAGTTGAGAAACTAGTACATCATTCTTCTCATCATGTTTTTGGATCATAAGTTTTTCCCACCTCAAGTTGAGAAACTAGCACACCATTCTTCTCATCATTTTTTTGTATCATCATTTTTTCCCACCTCTAACCAAGAATCCCCATAGTTTTAAGATACTAAGTCGGTTCACAATGAGATAAGTATCAATAAGCTTAAAAATAAAATTAATATTCTAGTAAAAAAAGCATAAAGAAGCCAAGGGGTTCTACCATTTAAAAGCCCATTAGTAAAAAAGTCATAAAGTGGCCAAGAGGTTCCACCATTTTAATACCCAACCCAACACATGATATGATATGATATGATATATTTTAATGACATCCATGAGACCCAGCGGTCTAAGGGACCTACACTCCACACCAAACAAGATATCACAATCTCAAGTTTCCCTCTAAAACAACTATTTTTCCATGAATCTTGATCTGAAAAAAATTCATTGTTTTGTGAAGCCTTGCTTCCTCAAACATTTTGCTCAAACTGTCCACTTTTAGACCACTTTCAAACTGATTACGAATGTCCTCATAAGTCGAACATTCCATGATGAAGTTCCACTTAGTTTCAACTGCTCATGTCCTACAAAAGATACAAATTCTTTCTTCCCACTCTTTCTTGGGGGTTATTCATCTACCTATTTGTCACCTACGATGGTGAGATTCGGTCCTCAACTGCGCTATTAAAATCTTATCCTTTCCCTGATTGTGACACTCAAATAAGTATTTTCATCATGTGATTGTGATGGGTTGAAATTTTTGACATTTAGCACCTTTTTTCTTCAAACCTATTTTTCCCACATGGCAGACATAAATTTTCCAAGCACCCAATCTTTTATCTCCTCTTTAGAATTAGGAAAATCTTGCCAATTATTCCCCATTTGCTCATCCACTTGTCATTTTGCTTCCTCCAAGTTTTCTTCCTCGCTTTAGTTCCTCTGCAACAATCATCTTGGCCAACGATGTGCATCCATGTTTTCTACCTTTTTTAAATAACTTAACAAACTAATGATTGTTGAATCCTCCATTGGGAACATTCCCGCCTCAGCGAGTAGGATCTCATATGGGACCGTTGACTTGACTTTGAGGTTACTAATGATTAAGTGCTTTTGAATTATTTCCAATTGTCTCCACTTGTGATTTGATGTGCTTCTCCCCCAAACTTCACATCCATAGAGGACAACCGAGGCAACCAACACTCCAAAAAAAGTTCCCTTGGTTTTCTAGTCCCATAATTCTGCTTTCCTGGATATGTTTTCTAGAAGGTAAGATGCTCTCCAACCCCCTTGGATCATTTTATTTATGCATGTCCCCAATTGAGCCTATTGTGAAAAATAATTCCTAGGTACTTGTACTCTTCCACTATCTCCAAGGGTTTTTCCTCAAATATAAAGCTAACCTACTGCTTTTTCCATTTCAAAGAGAAGATCATGATTGTGTTTTTCCTAGTGTTTACTTTCATCCCAACCTCCTGAAAAAAGAGCTCTAAGGCCTTCAAATGATCTCTCAGACCATGATCATATTTTGAAATTAGGATAAGATCATCATCATACAAAAGTAGCTTCACCACATAACCCACTAGTGTATAATATCCCCACCAGTGGTGTTTGGACATTCTTATAGCTTATCAATATATGAGACAAATAGAGTGGGGAAAGGGGGCACCCCTGCTTGACCCCATTGTCACTACCAAAGAATTATGAGAAGCCCTCTTTAGTTCTGATTTTAGCAGTGACTTTCTCATACAGTTTATGGACAACAACTCTATATTCATTTGGAATTCCAAGCTCTTCCATTCCTCTCCAGAGCTTATCCCTAGGAACTGTGTCAAAATCATTTTTGAAATCAACAAACAGCTTCCCCACCCTTGATGTCCCATACTTTTTTGATGAAGTGCCTAAGAGTAGTGCAATGATCAATTGTAGAGTTTTATGGCCTAAAACTAACTTGTCCTTTGGGTCTTTTCCCCTCTTTTTCTACCCAACTACTGATTTTATGTTCCATCATGCTCCCAAACAATTTTCTAAGAAGAGGTTTGACCATAATAGTGCGATAATTAGACAAACTATTGATGTCTCCACTTTTGTAAATAGGGATAGCAACACTTGTCCATTTAACTGGAAAATTGCCTCGTGTGATGTTGTTGAAGATCCTTTTGATGATTGGGGCTAAGATCTCAACCCTCCATTTTAAAAATTCTTCCTGTAACCCATCAATGTCTTGGGCTTTACCACTAACTAGATTTTTTATACCACTCTTGACATCCTCCTTTGAAAGTAACATGGTTGTAGAGATTATTATGGGGGGAATACTTTTCTCATGTTTTCTCCCATAGACTAGCTTTGCATATTCCAACCAATGAGTATCTAAGATATCATTAACTATTTGATTTCCCTTTTGTTGTATTTCTCACCAGAATCCTTTGAGGTTGTGCTTTCCTAAAGAGATTAATTCACTTCTCCTTGAAATCACATAAATTTTATTTTTTTATCATATTTTTTATACTCTTTCATGCTTTCACTGTCTACATTCTTCTCCTTAAGGGATCTTTTAGCAGCCTTTCACTGTTCATCATACCAAGGGTTAGTTGGAAAAGTGTTTGAGAACCTCTTCTTAGGCTGAGCTCTTTTTCACCCCTTTAAGGCATTGTGGATTAGGGGGATCAACATATTTCTGCCAATAAATTCTATTTCTACATTGTCTTCCTTGTTTTCTGTGTTGTTTTTTTCACACTGAAGGTGTTGTTCTAGAGCACCAACAAAGAGCTCTTGGTTTTCTTTATTTGTGAGGATTCTTCCATTTGTATGCACTTTCTTATGGCATTGTTGGGTCTTCCCTTCCTGTATCTCACATGCGTGTATGCCCAACTTAATACATAGAGGCATATGGTCAAAATTCATCTCAATAGGAAAATTCACAACATTGAACTCTAACAAATTGAAAATAAAGCTCTGAGAGCATATTACATAGTCCACCAAATTTTGACCATTGTATGTTTTACATGTGATTCCACTGGATGTTGGCCAAGATTTCATGCCATTGCAAATTACTGTTATGAAACCAGCTCACAAAATAGAAGAAGAGATAGATCAACGACTTCAAAATTAGCCTCTTCAAGGGGGAAACCTCCTTTACATTTCAAAAATAAAAAAATCTTGGATGATTCAAATAACAAAACCTCCTTTCTATATATAGGAGTGTAAGGGGTCACAATATAATCAGAGTCGGTATAACAATAATAATATAATGGCATAACAATAACAATAGTGGGCTTATATGGGGCCCAATAATAACAATATGGGGACTACATGGGCACAACAATAACAATAAGGGGGCTACACTGACAATAACAATGAGGAAATACATTAGTATTATAGGGACCTAACATACCCCTCTCCTTCAAAAAAGTGTTGTCCTCAATGCTTGAGTAGTTCTGGATGCTTCTGTATAAAATTATCTTCCTCCCATGTGGAATCTTTAGTGGATAAGTTCTTCCACTTGATGAGATACTCTGAAATTGATCGATTTTGTAGCTGTCGAGTTCTTGTTTCTGTGACTACTTCAGGTTCCAATATGATTTTCCTTTCTCGTCAAGTTTTGACAATATTGTTTGAATTGGGAGCTTGTCACCTATAACCTTATTTAAGCATGAAACATGGAAAACTGGGTGCACTCGGGAAGATGCAAGAAGCTCCAATTTGTATGCCATAGTACCAATATTTTGCAACACCTTGTAAGGACCATAATACTTTGGTGATAATTTATTATCCTTCTTAGCTTTCTTGAGGGGCATTTGTTTGTATGGTTGTAGCCGTAAAAATACCCAGTCACCTACATCAAAACTTCTTTCGCTGCGATGTTGATATGCTTGTTGTTTCATTCTATTCTGCGCCAAAGTGAGGTTATCCTTTAAGAGTTGGATAACTTGTTGTTGATGCTCGATGTGATCTTCCATTGCTTGAACGTTAGGATTTTCTCTTAATATGATGTGATGGATGGTAGATGATATCCATAAAGTGCCATAAATGGGGTCTTTTTTGCTGTAGTATGGAAGGAAGTGTAATACCACCATTCAACCAGAGGTAACCACTTGACCCATTGTGTCTGTTTATCAGATACAAAACAACAAATATATCCTTCCAAACATTTGTTCATTATCTCAGTTTTCCCATCAGATTTAGGATGATAAGATGAGAAATGAGTTAATTGAGTTCCCAGACAAGAAAATAATTCCATCCAAAAATTTCCAGTGAAAATGAGATCTCTGTCACTTACAACAATGTTTGGGTTTCCATGTAGCTTTTGAATTGTTTCCATACATGTAGTAGCAATTGTACTAACTTTAAATGGATGAGACGATGCACAAAAGTGTGCATACTTGGTAAGTATATCAACTACCACCATGATGACACTCTTTCCTTCAGACTTGGGTAAATCTGTAATAAAATCCATTGAAACCTCCTCCCAATGTTGATTTGGAATGGATAAAGGTTGTAGCAGACCTGGGGTCTTAGTTGTATCAACTTTATTTTGTTAACAAACCAAACATTCCGCCACAAACTTTTGAATATAATATTTAAGGCCATCCTAAAAAAATTCCTTTTTAACCCTATGGTAAGTTTTACAAAATCCTGAATGCCCTCCTAAGGGAGAGGTGTGCAATTCTAGAAAAATATTTTGTTTGAGTTAGGAATTCATACAAAGGTATAAGCGATCTTTGTACCATAATGAATCATTTTTCCAGCAAAATGTATCAAATGTACTAAGATATTGCTGCAACTTTTGAATGAGTGATCACACTTCTTCATCATTCTTCCATTCATCCATTGCTTCAGTTATCCAATCTGGTTGGATAATAGAAATGACACAAATCAATGCTTCCACATCCTCATCCTTTCTTGAGAGTGCATCTACAACAACATTTTGCTTCCCTTTTTTGTAGATGATTTCAAAGTCATAACCCAACATCTTTGTGACCCATTTTTGCTTCTCTTCTGAAGATAATATTTGTTCTAAAAAGTATTTAAGACTATCATGATCTATTTTTACCTTGAAGTTCCTCCTCATTAGGTAAGGTCGTCATTTCTTAAGTGCATTTAGTATTTCCAACATTTCCTTCTCATAAATAACTTTGTTTAAATACTTTCCTTTGATTGGATGACTTTCAAAAGTAATGGGTATTCCCTCTTGCATTAAAACAACACCAATTCCGTTTCCTCAGGGATCACATTCCACAATAAAGGTTTTTGTGAAATTTGGTGCAGCTAAGACCGTTTCTTGGCACATTGCCCCTTTAACATGTTCAAAGGCCTTAGTTGCTTCTGGAGTCCAAGAAAATGCATATTTCTTCAGTAATGTTGTTAGAGGTGCTACTATTCTCCCATAATTATTAACAAAATTGCAAAAATACCCCGTCAACCCAATAAATCCTCGTAGATGCTTTATGGATGTGGGGATTTTCCATTCCTTAATGGCTTTAATTTTGTTAGGGTCTACCTTAACACGCTCATGAGATACAATATGACCCAAATATTCCACCTCCTATACTCCAAAGAAATATTTATAGGTTTTTGCATATTGTTGTTTCTCCTACATTAGTTTGAGCACCCTCTCAACATGTTGAACATGATCCTTTCAAGAGTTGTTGTAGATTAGTATATCATCAAAAAATACTAAAACAAATTTTCTACGGAAGGGTTTGAAAATGGAATTCATCAAACCTTGAAATGTTGAAGGTGCATTGGTAAGGCCAAAAGGCATGACCAAAAATTCATAATGACCCTCATGAGTTCTAAATGTTGTTTTCAGAATGTCTTCAATATTCATTCTTATTTGATGATATCATGAACGAAGATCCAACTTGGTGAAGTAAATTGCTCCATGTAATTTCTCCAATAATTCATCAATGACAAGAATGGGAAATTTATCTTGAATAGTGAGCTTGTTGAGCTTCTTATTGTTGGGCTGCTAATTTGTCATTATTATTATCACTTTTTGACGCCTATTTCACTCATTTATACCATTCTTTATCATGTCATTTATCATAATTTAACTTATAATTCCATTTTATAATTATTTATGCTCTTATGGATAAATACTATTTTTCTCCTTTATTTTTAATAAATTGATGATTATTATGCATAATTTTACCAATGATGGTTTATTAATGGATTTGTTGTAACATCACTCATGATTTTAGCCTCCAAAATCTTTTCCAGATTGCAAATTTGATCTCCAACTCACAATTAAATATTCCAACTCAGAAATTCACTGGAATAAGAAGTGACAGTTTTTCATTGGACGTTTTAGACAAATGAAGGAGAATTTGGAAAATTTGAAACATGGGCTTTGTCTAGAATAGACTGAATTAGTTTTATAATGTGTAGTTTTCCAAAATTTGGTCTGTATTAAGAGAAACAGAAGGTTCTTCAAAGACGATTTTCTCAGATTTGTTGTTGCGACCATTTTCCAAATTCTTCTAGTTGCAATACCAAATTCGACTTGTTCCTGCTGAATGTTGATGGAAAGATCTTTCAGATATGATCTTGCTGATCAATTTGTTTTGTATAATCCAAATTTGTAATGGAAATCATTTTGTAATCATCTTTGTTGTAACTTCCCTTTGCTCTCTGTGTATTTAAATGAAAACAAAGATCAAAGGAACGGGGGGAGAATAGAGAGGAGGAAACTTCTCCCCTTTTTACTTCAATTGTAATTTTAATATATAGAGTGCGATTTTGAAGAACACATCACATTGTAATGACATTTGAATTTGATGATTAATACATAATTTTAGTTGTTGTTCACTCGCGATATTCTGAAGTAGTTAAGCAGTATTTGCTGGCAGCTTGGGCCCGGTCACTGGTGGATTTTGTTGTTGTTCCGTGTGTTATATTTTTACTTTTCTTTTACTGCGAGTTTAATTATTTTGTTTTACAGCTTTACGATTGATTTACTTTCATCAGTGTGGAGTTTTTGTATTCATTTCATTAATTCTTAATTCTGTCGTGATTCCATCTATTTATGTCGTGGATTGATTTAATTATTAGATAAGAATCATTTCTTGTTAATTGAAAGCCATAATTGATTGAATCAGATACTTTATTTCTATGCAGTAGTTTAGATTTAGCTGAAAGAGCTCTGTTATTGCTATGGTGCACTCGGTTGATGTAATTGCAATTAGAATATCTTAATTAAGATTGAGTTTGGTTTAGATTAAGATTTAGTTTTGATGCTTGAATAGGTTACTTTCCTTGAATTTATAAGCTTGAGATTTATGGTTTGATTTGTTTAATCTTGTATTGAATTTAATAAATTATCTTAAGGCATTACTCTCTATAGATAAAATGATTTCCATCACTTGCACATATTGTGTACACTCTTGAAACAAAAAGAATTACCCAGGTTGATAATTAATGTGAGGCAATTAGGAGTTCTAAAAGACACCTTATATGCATCCAAAACCTATAATCTAGACACATCTGCCATGATCCATATTTCTTGTGCACCAATACCACTGGAGCAGAGAAAATAATTTGACTAGGTTGAAGTATACCATCGTCTAGCATTTCTGCAAGCATATGTTCAATTTTACTCTTTTGGGCATAGGGATTCCTGTAAGGCCTGATGTTTGGAGGACCACTTCCTGGAATCAAATGGATAACATGATCATGATCACGAATAGGTGGGAGGCATTTGAGAATCTCAAATACCTTGGAATGATTGTCCAAGACTTTTTGGAGATATGGAGAAATAGATGATTTCGTTGTTTGAACCTTTAGTGAACATAATTATGAAATTACGCCTCATTGTTCTTTCTTTAAAGGTTTTTTCATGCCATTAGAGTTGATTATCTTTCTTGGTTTCCCTACGATACTCCTTAATTCAAATTTATTTCCTTCCCAAAAAAATTTCAAGAAAAGTTCCTTGAAAATTAAAAGCTATCGTACCCAAATATTGTAACCATTGGACTCCTAGTACAACATCAACACCACTAGGGAAAATTTTAAGGATGGAAATGTATCTTAAAGTTTAGAAACCTTGGTGAATCCCACTAATCCATAATATGATGTCTATAAAATGTTTGGAGATATTTTTGTAAAAATATTCAAATTTATAATATTTTTATATAGTCTATATATAATTTTTTGGCGATTTCTAGGGTAAAATAATTTCATTGTATAAAATTTGGGTGAATAATTTTTACAAAAAAATGGAAATTAGCGAATCATTTTTTTGGAAAAAGTATAGAAAATTAGCCCATGGGCGAATATTAGTCCCTAAAATTTTCCCTGAACACCACCCATTGTAATGGAAAGCATTGGACTATTCAATACATATTATCCCATGGATAGCTTGATGTTATGGCACTTTCTAGAGAAATTTAAGGTTCCTCCATTTGCAGTAATCACTTGACACTTTGGTGTTGGATATAGGAAGCAATTCAATTCCTTGGCGATCTTACAATGAATAAAATTATGGGTACTAACCGAATCAATCAACACTATTACTTTTTTCTTCTTGATTTTCCTTCTATCTTGAGAGTTTTAGGAGTGGTAATTCATGCCAATGCATTATAATATATGGTCATATTCATTTCTTCTTTCTCTAGGGTTGGTTCTTGCTGCATATCCTCTTCTTTTGACGTTTCTTGTTTCTTTTCTTCCTCCTCTTCACAATTTATGTAAAATAATTTATTCTCAGCACACTTATGACCTTTATTGTATTTGATATCACAACCGTAACACAACCCTTTTTCTCCTTTTTCTTCCAATTGTTGTGGTGTCAAACTTGTAGGTTGTGGAAGACTAAGAGAAACAACACTTCCATCTTTATAGTTGTGAGTGGTAGGCTTCATTTTTTCCGTAATTTTGTTTTCAATTTTTTCTTGGCAACTTGAATGCCTTCTCCAATGAATCAAGTTCCTAAAGGAAAACCTTATGTTGGATGATATCCTTTAAAGCCCCTATCAATAAATCAATCCTATTCTCCTCTCGAATATCATTTACCCTTATATTCAATTTTTGGAAGTCCTCAATGTGCTCCACCATTGAACCCTTTTGTTCGAGATTTATTAATTGGCTAAAGAAGGTGTTGCTCTTTGTATCCTCATAATATGCTATCATTTCCTCCCTAAAAATTGACCAAGTGACAATTTGTTTACTAGAGAAAAGCCATCGATACCATACAAATTGATTGGGCTCTAAATATAAAGTTTCAATACGTACCTTTTGTGTGTCTTGCACAATATGGAGATCGAAATGTTTCTGCATTTGTAGTATCCATGTTATAGGATCCTTGCCATCAAAATTCCTCATATCGATCTTTGGAATATGGTGGGTCTTCAATACAATGTTAGAGTCTATGAAATCATGACTAACATTTATTTTGTTCTCATCATGAATTTCCTATACTACCTTTTCGCCATTAGGAAGCCTTTGTTGTAGCAACTTTGTCAAACCTTCCTTCAAACCTTCCATGTCTTTCTTCAAATATTTCATGTTGCATTTCAGCTTTGCTTATATAACATCGATCTTATCATCCATGCCATTCTTCAAACTATTCATCTTAGCTTCGATTCCATTCTTCAAATCATCCATCTTAGCTTCTGTTACTTTTTGTGAGAGCGAAATTTGTTGCACTTGGTCTTGTAATTTTGATATATCATGTTGCATTTCTTCCTCTTATGCATGTGTCATAGTAGAGTTTTCGGGTTGCTTACTAAGTGTTTCCATTTTCTTTCTTCGTGGCGTTATTTAATGATAATTATGCTTCACTATTCCCTTTGAATCGCTTCAAACTAATTTTTCAAACAAAACTTATGCAAATTTTAAAAAACTACACACCTTTTTTCACTTTGTAGGAGCTCAATATTGAATCTATTGTATTTCTGTAATTTCTAATCTCCAAGGTCTGTAATTTTGTTCTATGGTAGTCCTCTGAGTCTTCTTTCCAACCCCACAAGTCAAACCAATATTGGAGTCTTCAGGAAATAGTTATGCACGATCTCCCACAATGGCCTGATTATAGAATGGTTCAGTAGAGTGAACTTGTACGGAGAGCCACATGTTAATATTTTGATATTCGGCCCTAAAATTGCTAAACGAAAAACTACGATTCATAAATTTCAACCACTTTTTACATAATTCAAATATGATGCCTGAAACAAAAGTTATTACAATTTTCCCTAGGTCACCTATTTGAGACAGAATTTTGGAGCCTTCAAAAACCCTAACTTCCCCAGATCATATCTCCGAAAATATAGCGAACCAAGATCTGAAATTTTTGCATGAAGTTCATTAAGATTTCAACTCCACGTTGTAAACATTTCAGCTTCTGAAGCCTCGTAGAAAAAACGTTATAGCAAAAATGCAAGGATGTCTTGTTTGAAGAAGTGAAACCCTAGAATCCCAAGTTCTGATTCCGAATGTTATGTAACGATCTCACAAAATAGAAGAAGAGATAGATCAAAGACTTCAAAATTAGCCTATTTCAGGGGGCAACCTCTTTTACATTACACAAATGAATAATTATTGGATGATTCAATTGACAAAACCTCCTTTCTATATGTAAGAGTCTAAGGGGTCACAATATAATCAGAGCCGTCATAACAATAATAATGTAAGGGCACAACAATAGCAATAGTGGGTTTCTATGGGGCACAATAATAACAATATGGGGACTACATGGGCACAAAAATAACAATAAGGGGGCTAAACTCATAATAACAATGAGAGAATACATTAGTATTATAGGGACCTAACAATTACCATGTCATAGAGGCTACATAAGCCTAACAAATCGACGCCAAAGTGTGAGACATTCTCATTCCCATCTTGACAAATCTTTTTTCACATGTGCTCTTCATTCTCCTCTAACCAAAGAGGGTTGTTTTCCAAATTCCCATCGCTTCCCAACTAAATAGATTGATTGTTTGTTGTCCTGACATTAAAGTCGTTGATTAGAACCATATTTCCTAAACTCCTGAAATTAGCAATATCCCTTTTTAAGGCCACATAAAGATTTTCTTTATCTAAATTTGTCTTCTTGTAGATCCTTGAGATTTTTGGGGCAAAGTAACGTGCAACCAACCTAAATGTTACATTTTTGTCTATTATATTTAGCCATATGAATTGCTATTTGGATCCTCTTTTTCCACTTTCACTATTCTACTCCATATTTCTCTTATTAGAACAGTGATCCATCCATGCCATTTCCTTGTACTAGTCTCTTCGTTCCACACTGAAATTTTATTGTATCCTTCGAATTCTAGAAACCTGCAACCATCATGCTCATGAGCTTCTGTAAGTATAATTATGTCTTTCCCTTATGCTATGGGCCCTAATCTCGGTCCTCTCCTCCATGGGTAACCTCTACAATTCCTACTCACCATGTTTAGATACTCCCAGGGGGGGCTCGAATCCCTATTTTTGATGTGTTAAGCATTCGCTGACCCAGGCTTTCCCATTTTTCAGCCACACCCATTTTCTTGCATCTCTTGCTGATTTCACTTTCTCCCATTCTTTCCTTCACTCGTCTTGTTGTTCAAGTGTCAAGTCATCATCTAGGTAAATATGAGTGCCTCTAACTAGCCCTCTATTATTTAGGATATCCATCTTGTCTTCTATACTTTTTAATGAAACTCTAACATGTCTATTCCTTCCATTTTATGCCTTCCTACCAATTATCCTATTTGCTTCCTAAAAATAAGTTGTCTAGTTCAACTTGTCCTTGAGAAAATCCCTTGCTAAAATATTTGTTCTTTACTTTTCTCCATATTCTTTCAGGCCTTTGATGATTACTTTTGTGGCCTTGTCTTTTCTATCTTTTTCTTGTTTTATTTACCTCTTTATTTGTCTCTTCATGGTTTCTTTTTTCTCAACCAATGGTTCCTTTACCACTTGAGCCCAAGATTTAGCTTCTTCTATTTGTTGCTATAATTTGATTTCTCTCATTTCCATGTTTGCAATTGTTGATTGAATCTCTTCCATCTGATTTGCTTTGCTATTTTTCCCTGCCCATATGTCATTTTCTTCTACTGCCTTCATTTGCTCTAACTCTTGTTTCAGCGTGGTCAACTCTTGCTACCTTCTTTCCAAATTGTTTTGTAGGGTTATTACCTACTCTCTGAAAACCTTGTTTTCCCTTCCAAGATTCTGACAGACTTCCAAGATTTCTTTTAATTTTAAGACTTCATGTTACCCCTTTAGTTCAATATACTCAATTCTTTTTTTCATGCTCACGAGTTCGCTTACATAGAGCTCCAACGACCACAACAATGGAGTGTTTGTGGGTCTGTATGTGTCCTTACTGCTCTCTTCTCTATTTGTTGGAATATCTTCACTTTTGTTTTGCTTTGTCCTTGGTTCCTTTTGTTTTGATAAGACCTATTTATTCTCGCTAATATCCCCATCTTGGTCTGTCTTCTCTTCTATTAACAGATGCATTTTGGCCATGAAATTCGTATAGTTTTTTGTTGTTTTTAGTAAGATCCATGTGAGCTTTTTTCTCTATGATTGTCTTGGCTTTTTTTACTGTCTACACCGTAAAATTCCTTTGTACTGTTTTTCATTCACAAATATCACTTTCTCATTTATGCCAACTGCATTATCTTGAGAAAACTCTGAGAGAAAGGGATTCCAATTCCCACTTATACTCATGGCAATAGTGTTGTATTATGGCTCCCTATCCCCTCTTGAGATTTGGAGATTGGGATTCCAAAATGTGCACCTTCCTTCCTCCAAAAATATCCTTAGTGTTGAACTCAATATTTGCCTTTGATACCCACCTGTTATCTCCCACCTGTTTGAATTGTTTCTTCTTAACTCTATGTTCTCGAGGTATTTAGTTTCCACTAAAACAAATGTTTTTTATGCCATGGGCCCCACCGTCCCCATATCTGGTTAACTTAACACTTTACTTGTCAGTTACACGAGGTTTAACAGAAGTTTTGAGGGACCACAGTTTGAAAGGTTATTGTTTTTGTTTGCGGGTTTGAAACCCCAGTAATGCACATAAGAAAATAATCTTTAAAAGGTAGAGATGTGTGTCCAAAACACCTATAGTCATTGGACTCATCTCGCTCTGTGGTCCCATTGTGTGCTCCCCATTGTGGACTTAAACCCTTTGGTTGTTCGTAGTTTACTATGCCCTCTCATTCACTGTTTGTTGTTCCCTCTCGCTCACTGTGTCTCTAGTTGTTGCTCACTGCTCGTTGTCCTCATTCACTATCCGCTGGACTTGCTCACTCGTTCCCTCTCACTCATTGTCACTAACCTGCTCACTCATTCCCTTGGACCCGCTCAGAACATTACGATGTATCAGGAAGGAGCACAAAAACATAGGCCCCAAATCAAAATAGAAACAATTAATTGCAGAATCACTCAAAATATCCAAGTGTATCATGAAAGAGCTAAATAAATAACCCAATTCAAATAACATTTCACCAAAAGCATTGAAAATTGAGTGAGTTATGCCAAGTTTTTGAAGTTGTGAAAATGGTGTCAATAACTAGGTTTTAGCAACTCTGAAATACTTGAAAATGTAACTAGCAAAATTACCAGATATTATCTGTACTACTAAAAAATATACTTAGAGGTGAACCTTCAAAAATGACAATGAAAAAGAAGCTTGTATGAGAAAATTAAGGCCTTTTCAATTTTCCTTTCCAATTCTACTGTACAACATACACACTCAATGGTGAAAAAAAAATGTTTCCTAAACATAAATTTCCCAATAAAAATGATCAAAATTTGAAATTCTAAAAAACAAAAGCTTTCTATAACCATCGAAAACATAAATTTCCAGAAATTGTTATTGGTTCTCATCACTGTCCTGATGATTAACCACATTTATTGATTAGCTACATTTATTAATCAGAATAATCACTAAACAACATAATGTGCTGAATCCCAAAGTATTACATAAAAAATAGAGATTCTTAGACACTAGCTTTTTGAAAACAATAACTTCCCTACAAATTCAGAAATGGTAACTATCGAAAATAAAAATTTGCAGAAACAATAGTTTTTTTTCAACGGAAATTTCGATAAATGTTAACTGTTGCCAATTTTAATTTCCAGAAACTGAAACTTCGGAGAAACTGTAATTCCCTAAAATAATTCCAAAATTGTCATTGTCAAAAACAAAAACTTCCAGGAAGGGTATTTACAAAAATAATAATATTGTTTGAATTCGAATCACTGATTTTTCCTATCTCCTTGTTGGTTGTTTCCTGACTTTTCCCTATCTCCTTGTTGGTGGTTTTCCTAACTGTCCAGTGGTATGTAGAGGCCGGAAGTGGTTTTTCATTCTCGAGGGGGCTCAAGTATTTTGCAAGAGCGGGGTCATCCATTTGTGGAGCGGAACGTGGCCTGCGAGAATAGCCACAATGAAAGATCCAATCTGGACAAGAGGTTCCCTATGGTATTGGACCCTATTAAGAATTCTCCTTTTGTATTTTTTTAAAACAGTGGTAGCGAGGTGGCTTCTTCTCCAGATTCCAAGATTATCTAGTCATTTTATATTAGATTTGGGTCATTTTAGGAGAAGCGTTCCTCGCTGCTCTCTGTGGATATTGGGGGTCCTGTCCCATAATGAGTTTGTGAGCCTAGAGACTCTTATGATTAAAAATAGTTGTTTCTTGATGTCGACGTAATTGTGAGCTCTAAGTCAAGGACAAATATCACTGCCAGCAAGAAGAAACTTGTTAGATACAAGAAAGTGTCCAATTGTTCTTTGGTTTCCTCTGATATTGAATCTTCTTTCCAGGAGGGCATGGAGGAGGTCCATCCTTCTCCAATCGACCCTTTCTTTCCCACTGGTGTCTTGGAAGCTTATGATGCTTCTCCTCATGGGTCACCTATTGATGTCCCACCCTTACGATTGTTATGTCAACCAATGTAAGGGGCTTGGGATCGACTCCCAAAAGAAGGTCCTTGTGAAGTATTATCAATTTTAAAAAAGAAAAAAGTTGTTTTTTCCAAGAGACAATGGTCGATAAGGAGAAATCCAGGGACATATTATAAAAAATATGCCAAAATTGGGATGTTTGTGCGATTAGCGCAGTTGGAGACATAGGAGGCCGGGCGGCAATGTGGGATCTCAAAAATATTTCTCTTCATGCTTGCAACTCCTTTATAGGGATTATTTTAATTGGTTGAGCCGAGAGGCTCATTCTACAGCCCAGTATGATGTGTAACCATGTCCTTCATCAAAGTTGAAATTTTTCTCATGTTAGCCCAAATTGGATCCCTCTCGACTCATGTTAAATCCGTATTTAAGATGGATCTATGCTGGTTATATTCAAGGTTCAAGTCATCGTCTGCACATTATTAATATTTATAATCCTTATTCCAATTGGAAATATTTCTAGGACCGCCTTGACTCCAGTGGTCTAATGGAATTGCATTCTTTAAATTTGACAAGAGACTTAAACTTGACGATGTACGTAGGCAGGTGTGGGGTTATAAGGGAAAATAATACAAGCTGTAAGCATATTTCAAATAATTATTTACTCAAAAAATGCTTCAACATGTCATCCCATTCCAGTTAAGGCCGAATTGGAGGAACGAGCAGTGTCGAAAGGAGGTCATTTCCAAGGGATTGGATCATTTCTTCATCCAATCAAATTTGATTGAAAGACTGAGAAATCTAAAAACAAGGATTTGTTTCTCTAATACCTCTGATCATGAGCAGATCTTCCTTGAATGGTTTGGAAAAAGTGAATATAGATAATATACTTTCAAGTTTAATCACTCTTGGATTCAAGAGAGGGATTTTTTTGAACTAGTTTAGATCATGTGGCTTAAGTCGATTATAGTCTGTATGTTGTCTTGTATGGAGGTTGTCAACTATAAATTGAAAAGGTTAAAGGAAGAGGTTAAAAAATGGGAAAAGAGGAAAAACAAGGAGCTTATTAGGGAACTAATTTCCATCAACTTAAGATCGAATCTCTAAATGACCTGATAGACTTGGAATACTTCTTTGATGCCACAAAAAATGTTACATTGGTTTTAGAGGAAAGGAAGAGTTAGATTTTGAAGCTATAAGAGGAGTGGCCATTGAAGAGTAGGGCCATTTGTGTAACTGAAGGGGATAAGAACACACAATTTTTCCATAATTATGCTTCAAAAATAAGAAGGAAAATGTTATATGGCATATTAGGGACGAAGAGGAAAAATTGTTAACAAGGAAAAAGGAAATACATTGAAAGGAAGCAGGAAGATTCTTTAGTAATTAGTTTAGAGCTAAAGGAGTCAACATTGCCAATCAGATGGAGTTTGTAAATATTTTTCCTAATATGGTGAGTGCAAAGGAAAAGGAACACTTGGGAAGACCGATAATGATGGAGTTGATTGGGGTTCTAAAGCCTTGGCCAAGGATAAAATCCCAAGACCAGACGGCTAGCTGGTTGAGCTTTTTCTTCATTTTAAGGATATTATGGTGTTGTAGCGGCTACAATCACCCTCCAAAATTTTGGCTCCCATGAAAATTTTGGAGCCTACCTTGGATCCTGTGATCGATCATCCTTGGTCACTTGTTGGTAAGCTGATGATTGCAAGCTCCCCTTCTTGATCTTAACAATTGTCGGTGTTCTCAGCTTTATGCAGCATGTGTCATCTTTGGGCACAAGGGTTGTTGTTTGTCATGGAAAGGGAATGTTGTTTTTCTTCAAGGGAATTATGTTCATATGAGTGGTTGTCATCACATAGACATGTTTCACACTCACTTCACACACTCTTGTCACTAAGGTTGTTGCATCAAGCGAAGTATGTCTTATGCATTCTGGATGGTCTATGTTGTGTCACTAAGTGTCCGGGTGCAATCATAGTCAATTCCTATCATTGTTTACATCTGTCACTAATCTCACACTTAGCCATTTCCCAAGCAACCTAGCCTCATTTAGCTTCCTAAAACTTTTCACTTTTCTTCTGCAACCATCAAGATTCCTCCCTTGCCTACTGAAACCTCGCAGCCCGCAGAGACCCCAGTGAACACTACTCTCAAGAAATGCACAGAGCAGTCAGGCAGCCAACTCTGCTCTCCAGAAATGCGTAGAGCAGTCAGGTTGCCTTGCATTCAAAAATTGTGCAGAGGTGTCCTCCCAGGGCTCCCATCCCATAGTAGTTTCCTATGCCTCAGTACTGCGCAATGTTTTCCAAGTTGTCTTGTTGGTCTTGCATGTAGAAAATACGTAGACGGGTGTCCCATGGCCTCATCACGGAAGTAGTCACTTCTCGCAGAAATTGTGCTAATCCATCACCCAATGACTACAAGAAAAGTTGACATGCTAAGATCACTCTGAAGGAGTTGAGGAGAAGGACCAAGAAACTAAGTTATGGCAAAGGATCAGGACCACATGCAAAATTTGTCAGATGCATGACCATCTCGAGAGTAAGTATGGTAAGTAAAGAACACCTTTCGAAGTACACCTCTTAGTTGAGTTTGCAATAGTGCTTGTCATTGTCATATCGTCCTATCTTTAGTAACATGCATGTGCAAAAACAAAAAAAAGTTGTTTCATGTGTTTCCTCTACATGTCTTGCTTCCTTTTCGCTTGTTTGACCAAATGTCATCTTCAACATGTTGATTGTTATGCCATGCTTGCGACCTTGTTCTAGTGATGTTGAAGGTTTGTGTTTGAGTTGTTTTCGCTATGTAAACATTTATCGCACTCACACACAATGTTGGAAGCACTGTCACGCAAGTGTCGACACGGTCATCTGAAGGTCTATTTGAAGTGTTGCACTTGTCTCTTTCACCATTAGAGAGTCTCGCAGTGAGTCACATTGAGCATATGTTGTTTTGTTGGTTCGAGTCAATTCATGTTGAGTGTGTGTTCGCAAGGTCATGTATACACGATTTCACTCGCTCACACACTTAACCATTTTTCCAAAGATCTGTCGACCAGACCACCCTCCATCAACTGAACCTGTGTTGAGCTACACTGCACAGTCTCAGCCCTTAGTGACCAAGTACTGCTACCTAGAATTGTGTAGATCTTGAGGCTGCCTCCCAGGGAGTCTGCAATGTGCAATCTTGGAATTGACTTGGATAACTGACACCTAAAATAATGTAGAAGTTTCCCAAGAATCCATCTCAATCTGCTTTCCCCGCAAGCCAATCCATCAAGCCTCCCGATGGTCAACTAGAGAGTTTGACTGTGTAATGACCCCGGGCTTCACTCCTCCCAAAAATTACGCAGAAGTTGTTAGCATGTTTGCCTCCGCTGACTTAAGAAATTGCACAGACAAGAGGGACATGCACCTGATACCTGTCACTGCATTGTCTCTGAAAATTGCGCATTTCTGTTAGTCAGTCCCCTTGCCAGCCGGCCAGCTGCTCCTCCTGAAAATTGCACAGTTTCCTGGACTGTCCACCAGCTACCCGACACCCTACTCAACCTAGAAACCGCGCAGACATGTTCAGCATGACTGCCTCCCAGTTTTGTGCAGCTTTGGCCAGCAAGCTCCCACAGCCCACTCCCAACCTCCCCTGAAAATCTGCACAGTTTTCACTGCCAGTGTCCTCTGCTGCCCGCATTTCCTTACTGGGAAAAATTGCGCAGTTCTACTTCCTAGCTGAGCCAAATCCTGCAGAATGTCATTTATGTTCCGAAATTCTCATCCTAGCCTCCCAATGACCTTTGTGCAATTTTTATTGACAGTGCCCCGAAGCCTCACCTCCCAGCCTGACATGTGCTCTACACTATTTCAGAGCCTTCTCCTCTATCCTGGTCACTTGCACCTGGAAATGAAAGACAATGCATCATGGTAAACTAGGGGATTTCTAGATTTGATGTCGTCTCGTCATGAGTGATTGCAGAAACAGGTACATGGATGAGACATGGCACAATGATGAATGGGATGAACAAGGAGCACATCCTAGAAGACTTGCTCACGGTTGGACGAACACACGAAGCATACCAAGTAGAAAGCGAAGGAGACACATGCACATGCATGAACTATCAAACGAACACCAAGACCATTGGAGACTCTGCGCACTCCATGTGGAGGTGAAACAATCGTACACCACGGGCACACTCATCACTCAACAACACATCAGCTCGACATGAACAACACAACCAACATGTGCATACCAACAGTGTCATGTCGAGTTGTGTCATGAGTCGCCTCGACCACATCACTACTTTGGGTCATAACTATGTAATCAATGTAATGTAATGTGGAAGTCCAAGAGACCCACAAATGAAGTCAAAGAGTCATGTAAGTCGAAGAGCCATGTAAGTTGAACAATCATGAGGGAATTCGAACAATCACAAGGGTCAGTTTCACCCTTGGCTATATATACCCCTCATTTGTACATGCAAAGCACTTTTCACCTTGGCTCCTCCCACATAGCCTTGAGAGTCTGTAATATTTTCTTTGAGGAGCAAGGAGTGGCTCCAACACCCCTCTATCAGGGTTAGTGATGTAATGGTGTATGGATGTGTCTTGGAACTTTCCATTAATTCAGAAGCCTATTAATAGGCCAACACGTTTTCACACATGTATTGTATTCATTTGTAAGACTATTCTTTGGCACTTGTAATGCATGTTTCTTTACCCTGTATTAAGACAGTTGAACTATTTCGATTGTTTTAGTACATATGTTGTATCAGTTGTTAACGCTATCTCGCCTGTGTGGACTATTCGGATCGAAAACTCAAAAGATTCATTCTCATAAACTTGTTATAACGACCGTCGCACTCGTGTGATTACTATTCCGCTGGGTGTTGTACGTGTTATTTGTTCACCTTGTGTTTGTGACTGCGGCATCCATGAGGACTACTCCACCAAAATATGCGCATGTCCTGTTGTGTTATGTGTCTCTAACAGAGTTGGGACTATTCCCTTTCGACTTGAGACTCAATCTCACCCTCTCCCTCTGTAGTGAAAGAACCTTGACACGAGTGACACTAAGCACTCACCAGGCACGCGAACCTCGCTTTTCGAAGACTAAGTAAACCACTCTCATGTTCTGACAAGCAAGAGCTAAGGAATATCTTTAAGATAATGGAAACTGGTTCATCGTACTGAATGGTACTCCTACACCAAACATTGTGATGTCTAGTTAGGACTTCATATCAGGGAGATCCCCTGAATGTTGGTGGGTCCAACACCGTCAACATATGGATTGGACCTGTTAGCACTCTATAAATTCCCTAGGTTGAAGAGATAAATTCCAGAGGTAACCACAAATCACTTCTAGGTCAGAATCTAGCCCTTCTGACCTTGGAGAGGACTCTTTCACTAAGATTACTCAATTGATATGATATTAGGCTAGGTATAATGTTAAATAAAGGTTTGTTTTCAAAGATCTATTGATGAGAAAAGAGACATATCCATTGGTCATGGAGTCATGTAAAATCTATTTTTGCCCAATGAAATGATGAAAAGAGGAAAGGTTATCTCCATAGGGGAAAGGTAGGCAGCCTTGGTGGTGGAATTTAGGTTAAATTTTCGTAGAGGTTGAGTGTAGAAAGGTGAAAGACAACACATAGAGCATCAATATCATAGATGAATTCTAAACTATTGCTTTAGGATGAAACCATTGATAACTTGAAAAACTAAACCAGAGCACCATGAAAGATGAATTATGAATTAAAAATATGGGTTTCAAGCAAGAAGATACACATTTAAGAAATGTAAACACACGAGACAACTTACAATATCAAATGAGCACAAACTGCCAAGATTATGACACGTGAATTCTTGCAAATCACCTTCTAACTTTCATTCATTCACTATCAAAGTTTTTAAGAAATACAGTGCAAAAAAGTATGTTCTTCTCTAATCTAACAAACTAGACCCATTACCATGTTTTTCATCTTTAAATACATCACGAGGTTCGATTTCTTACTCTAGGTGGTCGAAATCATTGACCAAAACAAACTTTAACTAAATACACCAAAGCTTTAGTGCATATACTAAAAAAATAGGAGAAGTTTTCTTATCGACCAATACATCTTCAAAACACTAACTAAATGGAATATTTTCTTAACAAATTTAGTTACACGACTTAATTCTACTAGACACATATTCAATTACTCGAAACTGCTTCTAGAAGTCAAGAATTCAAATTTTGAAATGAATTGGAGTTGACTGTCCAGACTTGCAACGCATTAGGCAGTTTCACAACAAAATGAAGTATCCTCCATGTTCTGTATGTTTGCAACGTTCCTCTATCAAAATGGAGCAAATGGGTATGCTTCAAATATCCTTTTGATGGTACTGAACCTCTTATATAATATTCAAAGTGCGTGTCAAACTCCCTTTGGAATATCCCCCACATTTGCAGCAAGAGTGTCTCTTTTCGCAGCCTTCAAAAATCTGAACATAAGTTGACTTTTATATGATATAAAACGTTGGAAGCATCAATGTGAATGTTGTAACCTTCATATAACTCCCCTTATGACAATCAAAGCTTCAAAACTTCACTATCCCACCAGTGCCAAATAGTATACAAAATTGCAGCAAGTCCTTCCTGCATTTTACAAAATTCACAAAAATAACTTATTTATGAGAAAAAGACAAAATTTTGGAGCTGAGTGGTACCCTCCTACTGAAGATTCACCTTTGTGCTAGCCTCTGCAAGTATTTCCAACTTACCTCTCTTTCTCTTTCTTCCAGATTGCTTGGCTTGAGTGAGATTCTGCTTTACCAATCCAAGCCTTCCTTTTAACAACAAATTATGTACATACAAACTTTTCACTTGCCTATGCATAGGCAAGGTCCACTTCAATTTGTATTTAGATTTTTCAAGGACAAGGTCAACAACTTCCAACTACCTAAACAAACACAACTTAATCCTATGATCTTTTCTCTAAGCTGGTCCACTTGCTGTTGAACTCTTTCAAGCTGTTCCAGTAGCTTCTCAAATTATTTCTGCTCATCAAAAACCATCTTTTGTTCATGTTGAACAGTCTCCTTTACTTGCATTTGCACCTTGGCAGCAGAACTATTTCTAGGTCTCCTTGACTACTGAAATGCCTCTTTTAATTCTTCAACATCAATGACCAGTTTTCCTTTGCCTTTGTCAGCGTGTGCTAATGTTGTCTTTGATGGCTCTCCTTCACTAGGCTGAATAGTTTCTTGTGATACTTTATGCCTAAGTTCCCTATTCTCCTGTTGAAAATATGCTATTGTCAGATGGGCCTTGTCCAACTAATCTTGTAAATCTCCAATTTTCTGGCCCCTTTCATCAATTCCCAATTCCTTCTATGTACTTTCTGATTCCACAACTTGAATAGGTGTATATGGATGACCTACATGCAACCTCTTGGATACAACTATTTTTCTTGGTATGCTTGCCACCTTTTCTGCTTCAGGTGAGAAATGAAGCTTCTTAGCACTTTTCTTATCAACTAGTTTGATTTAGTCAAAGGCTTTTTTACTAAGCTTCTTGTTGTAGGTGAAGCTTCCTTAATCATAACTGATGGGGTGTCTTTGTTGGTATTTTGGTTGTTTGAATATTGTGCTACCCATTTTGAAGAAACCAAAAACTCCTGCCATGACTGATCCTTCTTCTCAAGCTCCTTTATCATCAGAAATTTTGTTAATGAAAAATGAAACAAGTTGGCTTCAATGTGATATCCTTTTGCTTGAAATCTGTTAGCCATCTTACATAGAATCCTAAACAAATAATAAGGAATATTCAAAGGTTACTTGCTAGTAAACTACATTAAGAACCTGATGTGATAGTGATATGCTTTATTGAACCTCTCTTCACATGTGAAGTACCTTTGAATTACTTCCAACAATTTACTATGATGGTCTTGTAGATGGCTTCTTGGAACAACATAACCATATATTTTTCGGTGTTTTGGTATGAGAAAGTCTTCAAAATTAGCCAAATTAAATTCCATAACTTTGAACCACTCCTCTCCATTCAAATGGATCTCAGTAGCCTCGGCTATTGATTGAGCAGAGACTGGAAAAGTTAGTGTTCCCACCTTTGCTTGCAAACCATCAAAACTCCTAGCAAACTCCTTTTTCAACTGTAGATGATACCCCTGAATCCTTTCACAAAACCTCATACACCCTACTTGTTCAAAAGCCATTTTGATGGCTGGATTTGCATTGATGGTTGTGACATCTTGTGGCTCAAATCACACAATGGCACCTCCCTTGTGCTTCTTGTCTTCTGGAGTTGACATGATCTTTCTTTGAAACAATGACTAGTTTAAGGTTATGAGCAATTGATTTTGTGTATTAGTGGAGGTGTTACGATATTTAAAACCTTTCATGATGCCTCAAGATACAACAAGCAATTTCACAAAAACTTAAACAATGCAGACATCCTCAGGAAAACCCTATAGAACTTGCAATTTCACAATTGTTGACAAAGAGTTTAAAAGGGACAGTCATAGTGCAAAAAGCCAGAAATGCAACATTGAAGGTATTTGATCTTTAAAACACATTCAAGCCTAAGCACTTAAGGGAAGTAACCTTGGCTTAGTTTTAAACCCTAAGCACCTATTGCATGTAAAGGTTTACACAGAGAAAATGTGATTTGGCAACGACAAACGAGGAATATATCACACTGTGTGGAATCGCAATGAAGTAGGATAAAACACAGTGCAAAAGAAAAAAAATGCAGTGACTTCAGAAGAACAACGACGGTGAATTTATCATTCTTGTAGGGTTTTTATGGTTTCTCCTAGCTTCTACATGCAATGTGAGAGTTCATTCAAAACTGAGGAACAAATATAGGCTTGTATTTTCACATAGGAGGAAATTTTGACCACCGACATGTGAGAATCGTAGCACTATGTGAATTCGTAGTGCCCTTGCCTCCATTTCGCAGCGAACAAATCGATCAACTAGAGTCTCTGATGAAAATGGTGAAGAGTTGAGCGTTGTGGAATGAGGATGAAGGTTCAAAGAGACATGTTGAATGACCTGGAGTAGAAATGAGATGATTGTGTCATGTCCCTTCTCAAACACATTTGTAACATGGTGCTGCTACACAATTTTGCACAATTTTGGCTAAGGAAGAGAACCCATCATTTTCGACTTAGGGACTTGGGAGGCAATTTGACTTAATTTGGTTGCTAGTGGAATGTGGGGACCACCCACATGGGAATTCGAATTGGCCCATTCGAATAGCTTGGAGGGAAAGTCAAATAGGTGGATGGAGGGTCCCACATGAGGCAAGGGAGGCCCAAGGAGTTATAAGGAGGGAGAAACTCTCATTTTTGGATTCATTCATACATCTTGCAAACAAAATCACTTGATTGTTCATTCTGCTGTTTAACTGAGTCAACCAACTGTTTAGCCATGAATCTCTCAAGCGGGAGATTCAACCTCTACTTCGGGGGACCATCCATTCCCGCCCTAGAGAGGCAGTTTTATAAGGATTTCAGGAGTTCCGGGGCAGTGACATATCACCACCAACCAGTGCAGAGCAAGGAGTGCGTATTTCTAAGCAGCCAAGAAACACACAGAGGGAGATTGAGGCAAGCAGAGATTTGATTCCTTGTCCGAGAGTTGGGGAGCTGAGGTTGCAACATTAGACCAGCATTGGTTTTACATCTAGTTGAACTACTATTCTCGCAATTCGAACTGCTGGGCTGGGGGACAGGGCAGAGGTCACACAACAAATTTTCGTGGTACTTGGGAGCAACTGAGTTGGGCCAAGAGATTATCCTGGGAGTCAGGGATTGGATAACACGGGTGAACTCAGTATTTTGGAGAAGTTTTCAGGTGGATTTACAGGCAATTTCCAGCAAGTCGAAATTGGCAGCTAGAGTTGAGGTGAGGCTCTAAGGGGGTCGAAAATCATAAGACTAAATCATCCAAAATTATTTCTAGGTTTTTCTGGGTTTTTGATAGGGATCCCAAATATAAAGTTTCATAATTTTCTGAGCACCGGAGGTAGGTTTTAAGCCATATCTTTGCAATAGACATTATAGAATTGCTGGGGATTGAATAATGGCTTTGGGGGTCGATTTTGGGAATTCCAAATCGGGCCAAACCATTTCTAGGTTTTTGTTGGTTTTGGCCAAAGAGTCTGGGGTTTAAAGCATATAAATTTCTGGGCAGTTTTAGTGCACCTTCTAGCCATTAGAACTTTAGTAGAGCAGTATTTTCTGAGTAGCGCAGTGCATATTGGTGCAACAGATGGGCAACCTTCAGCTCAACGATTTTCCTACCTGGATTTGGTCCTACTTGTCCTTTCAGACAAGCCCAGGTGCACCATTCGATCATCTATTGTATTTGACTTGCATAAATATAGTAAAATGGCTAAGAATCTCTCCATTTGCGGCTTTTATATGGGCATTTGCTGAATATTTCGTTTTTGTAATTTTCTATATGTATTATGTTCTTGTTATCACTTGTATTCCTATTAAGGATCATTATAGTGGTATTAGAGCATGATCATGGCCCAACCGTGGGAAATTAGCCAGAAGATCATGGAAGCTTTGGGTATGAGTGCAAAGTGACGAGTGAAACCAAAGGCAAACCCATGGCTCAAGGGAAATCCAATATGTAGAAATTCTGGGGTAGAATTCAATGGGACAATGACAGGTTGGCCTAGTTTAGGAGGGTGGCAGACCAAACCCATCCTCACCCTTACAACAAAGACATTAGAGGTGAGCAGGTCATGGGGGTGAAACCATCTACATCGTGTGGGGAAAGTCAACCAGATCAGGGCACTAGATCTTCTGAAAAGGAGTAGACATGACAAAGATGGTTAGAGGGTGACACTAGGGGGCACTTTTTATGGTGGAGACCTAGCTTTATATATTAGGAACCTAAGGAGGAGGTTGATGATGCTGAGAGCCCACGGGATGGTGAGGATCACATCAATATACTCAGTGTGGTGCAAGAGTCACCTTTATTAGAGACCTTTTTGATAGCCCCAGTTGACACCCTGATGGAGAGGATAGAGCCTACTCACATAGAGCCATTTGTTGAGGGGGTGCCATCCTTGGATGAGATGCCAACAATTGTTGAGGTTTGTGGAGCTGTGACCGAGTTTACAGGTGATCGATGCCCATGACAGTTCCATCAGTTTTAGGCCGAACTTCTAGCATTAAAAAGGAAGGTCGCATTAGTGCGAGACGCGATTCTGCAGTAGAACGAGGAGTTGGAGGGCATGAGAGCAGTTTGTGTCGAGTCCACGGCCAAATTGACTCACGTTGGGGAGCAATTGGATTCCCTACTGGTGCAGCTAGAGTGCATGTTGGAGCGTGAGAGTAGCCCTCTTTAGGCATACATAGATGGGGTTGGTAGCACTGTTAGGTTACCTTGGTCCATTGGATAGAGGGAGACAGAGCTACCTAGTCAGATTGTATGTCTTAACCAAGATAGCAAGATAAGACAACCTGAGTTGCACAGGGTGCAACACCCGCATGCTGGGGTTGTTCTATGTACGGGAGTTCATGCATTCAATCCCTCTCTTGGGATTGAGTGGCGAGAGATTCTGAGTTGGTACCCAGTGGAATGCGCTATGGAGATGGTAGTGGACCCAAGTGGAGCTCAACAAGAGTTTCCAGGCACTAGGGATGCTGGAAGCCCCGACTGGCAATGGGGTCCAGGAGGGACTACCTATCATTTCCCATGTATGCCAGTTGAATACAACCGGGATGGTGCAGTTGACCTAGCAATTAAGCATGCACATTTGCTAGTGGAGTCTCAGTCAGCGTCAGTGGTTGACTAGTTTATGGACAAACTCTTTTGGTCTTCTTGGTATGGCATTTGTACATGGGATCATTGGGTGATCAACATACTCTGGTACGAGCTTGTCAGAGGAGGTGGCATTGGCAGGCCACCAGACGGTGCCTTGCATGGAGCTGGGGGCTCTTCACTTTTATACGAGGCACAGAGGACGCAGAGGAGTGGAGCAGTGGTGGCATCACTACTGACACATAGGGAGAGTCACTTCTTGGATCACTTGGGAAGGATTTGTAGGGAAGATCCATTCGTCGACGGGGATAAATGATGCGATGGTGGAGGTGATGATACTGATCGGTTGTGGCCTGACAAATAGAGACATAGCTCTAGGCCAATATATCCAGGGATGTGTGGGAGCATTTAGCATTGAGCAATGGTCTACATGTGGGCATGAAGATGCATGGTGGTGTGCTGTAGTGTGTTGGATTGAGTTGCGGAGTGGGAGTGCCTCACATCGCAGTGAGTACATGCGGGGAGTGATAGGTGCAGTGACACAGGTAGGAAGCAGGACGGTACAGGATGACATAGATACAACCAAGGGTATCTAGCAATGTACAAGGCTAGGTCACAATGTACAGTGACATCTCCAGGAGTACTGGGATGATCGGTGGTATGCAAAGGCATATGGTGCTGCACAACGAGGTCTTGGAGTGTTGCCTCCAGGGACACCCATGGACGGAGATACCGGGCATACCTTTGGGTGCAGTTCGCCTAGGATTGATGGGGACAAAAATGAGCGATACTTGATGGTATCCGCAGAGACTCACACTCCTAACCCTCTTTTATGTCACTTACAGAAACAGGCGAACTGGTTTTTGTCCTTTAACACTCTGGGCATGAGCAACAGGGGACGGAGAGCTCACCCAAGATATTTGGATGACACTTTATGTGATAGATGGGAGACTTCTTAGTGGGGGAATCGAGTCGATGTGCGAGTTGACAGCCACTGGTCGAGGGATGGGGTGATCACCAATAGGGATGGCATATCATTCATCATTGATCCTATGCCTGGAGAGCTGGTCACAGGGGAGACATGCTTCACTTTTTCCACAGGGCATGTATGGACCATGCATGAGCAGAGGATACCATGTATGACTGAGATAGTTGTCTAGTATGTATTCGGGTTCCCGACATTGTATTGACACATTCTCCAGGAGGCAAGTAGTCGAACCAGTGGCAATGGTTGGTAGGAGCAGGATGGATCCACATACACTGAGTCGATTATGCGTATCATATACCCATCTATTGGTTGCATTCAAGGGGTAGCTATTTGGCACCTGTGGTTTCCAGTGGTCATCAGTACTACATAGTGTAGGGACTAGACAATTTAGCATTCCTAATATTAGTTCATGGTGTATGGAGCCTATATATGGGTGGCATGCAGGGACTAGAAATTAGGGCCAAAGTGATTCCATCGATTGCCAGGGCTATGTTGCAGCAGGTCTGCCTATGGGATGCAGGGATTCAGTTGATTGATAGATCACTCGTGATGAGCAGAGTTTTGGCAGACAGTGATATAGTTCTCTCTTGGGATGACACATGGGGGTTCACAGAGGGTTTCATCATATGGGGAGGCAGACATTCTCTTTTGTTGCACAGGTTCAGAGTTAGATTTGGATGGGTATGCCTTGGTGTCTTGCCTCTTTAGTATTCGACCATCGAGTTTTAGGAGAGAGGAGGATACCATTTGTGCACGATGGGGAGTATGACATAGTTAGAGTAGCACAACATGAGCATGGTGGCACCACTCTGGGACTAGCAGGAACTGGGGCATCACAACTCTTCACTACTCAATAAAATTTTGGGATGCGCTGACTACTGCAGGGGGAGATCATACAGATCTTCCATTTGGCTTTAGCGAGTCACTGATGGAGCAAGGGACTTCTGGTACTTGCACTAGGTAGGATAATGAGTGGAGCTAGGGGAGCTTCATGTTGGACATGATGGTCTTGGATCCTGGTATTGAAGGATTCTTTCATATCAGGATAGTGTTGAGGTCAGGGATGATTCAGTGGCACATTTGGGACCCTAGCACATGTTGGAGTGTCAATGGGGAGAAACAGTTAGAGAGGATGCTCATTCAGGCATTGCTTGAGTACAAGCGATTTTCTGAGCGTTGGAAGAACTTGCCGGATGAGGATGCCACCTGGGAGGGTGAGCACATATTGGATCACCCAGCTTTGAGGTTGCTTGAGTGCAATAAAAATTTGGGAGGGGAGGACTGTCATGTCCCTTCTCAAACATATTTGTAACAGGGTGTTGCTACACAATTTTGCACAATTTTGGCTAAGGAAGAGAACCCATCATTTTTTACTTAGGGACTTAAGAGGCAATTCGACTTAATTTGGTTGCTAGTGGAATGTGGGGGCCACCCACATGGGAATTCGAATTGGCCCATTTGAATAGCTTGGAGGGAAAGTTGAATAGGTGGATGGAGGGTCCCACATGAGGCAAGGGAGGTCCAAGGAGTTATAAGGAGGGAGCAACTCTCATTTTTGGATTCATTCATACATCTTGCAAACAAAATCACTTGATTTTTCACTTTGCTGTTTAGCTGAGTCAAACAACTATTTAGCCACCAATCTCTCAAGCAGGAGATTCAACCTCTACTTTAGGGGATCATCCGTGCCCACCCTAGAGAGGCAGTTCTACAAGGATTTCAGGAGTTTCAGGGCAGTGACATAGCACCACCAACCAGCGCAGAGCAAGGAGTGAGTATTTTTGGACAACTAGGAAACAGGTAGAGGGAGATTGGGGCAAGAAGAGATCTGATTTCTTGTTCGGGAGTTGGGGAGCTGAGGTAGAAACATTAGACCAACGTTCTTGCTAGGTTTTACAGCCAACTGAGCTAGCATTCTAGCAATTCAAACTGCTAGGTTGGGGGACAGGGCAGAGGCCACACAACAGATTTTCGTGGTACTTGGGAACAACTGAGTCAGGCCAAGAGATCATCCGAGGAGTCAGGGATTGGATAGAATGGGTGAACTCAACATTTTGGAGAAGTTTTTAGGTGGATTTACAACCAGTTTCCAGCAAGTCGAAATTAGCAGCTAGAGTTGAGGTGAGGCTCCAAGGGGGTCGAAAATCATAATTCTAAACTAGCCAAAATTCTTTCTGGGTTTTTGGCAGGGATCCCAAATATAATGTTTCATAATTTTTTGAGCACCGGAGGTGGGGTTTTAAGCCATATCTTTTCAATAGACATTGTAGAATTGCAGGGGATTGAATAGTGCCTTTGGGGGTCGATTTTGGGAAGTCCAAATCGGGCCAAACCATTTCTGGGTTTTTGTGGGTTTTGGCCAAAGAGTCCAGGGTTAAATGCATATAAATTTCTGGGTAGTTTCAGTGCACCTTCCATCCATTCAAACTTCAACAGAGCAGTAGTTTCTGAGCAGCGCAGTTCATATTGGTGCAACCGCTGGGCAACCATCAACTCAGCCATTTTCCTACCAAGGTTTGGTCCCACTTGTCCTTTCATACAAGACCAGGTGCACCATTCCATCATCTATTGTATTTGACTTGCAGAAATATAATAAAATGGCTCAAAAGTTCTCCATTTCTAGCTTTTATATGGGTGTTTGCTGAATATTTCGTTTTTGTAATTTGTTGCATGTATTATTTGCTTGTTATCACTTGTATTCCTATTAAGGCTCATTACAGATCATGATAAGAAAGGAAATCATGAATGTGTAATGCCTTCTAAAAACACAATGCTTTAGGAAAAGGGAAGGAATATCATTCTGACCATTATTTCCTATTGATATCATGAGTTTTCCTTGAAATGACATTTAAACTGACTCTAAAGAGCCTCAAAATTTGTGCATATCCCATCCCATGATTGCGTTGATGTAGACATAGCCTCTAGACTTAGGTGACCTATTTATAATGACTAGGATGGTGACCAACTCATAATAACTAAGGATACGCATAACATGATTTTTGTAATGTGACCAAAGACTTCCTATGATTACCCTTTAATAAGGAAAACACATGACTTTAGACATTGGACTCTTAGCAAAATAGACGCATTTACATGACACTTGATCTAAACCTAGACCTTTTTAAACAATAATAGTCAGGTCATCATGACTAATATTTACAAATTTGACCTTAGATACATAGCAAGACTAACATGAGTAAGATTCCTAGACATAGGACTCTAACAAGACCTTCTGGAAATGGCCGAGGAATCTAAACGACATGATACTATTTCGGGCTCAATCAATTCAACATTTGTTGCTTTCATTCCCAAAATGCCTAATCCATCATCTTTTTCAAACTATAGGCCTATATCATTATGCAATATTGTTTATAGTATGGTGTAGAAAATTATTGCTAACATAATCAAGCAGATGTTGTCTATTCACATCAAATCAGAGCAATTTGGTTTTAAAAAAAACAAGAAGATTTAAGACATTGTGGCCATCTCTCGAGAGTGGATTTACTTAATCAAATCTCGCCAGATGGACACATGCATTATGAGGATTAATTTGACTAAATCTTACAATAGTGTGGATTGGGAATTCCTAAGGTTGATTTTGCACAAGATAGGGTTTGGTCGCAAGCTACTAGACTAGATCATGGCTTGTATTTCCTCAGCGAATTTGGTTGTTATTATCAATGGACTTCCAAATATTTTTTTCAGGGATTCTAGAGGCCTTCAATAGGGTTGTGTGTTATCACTGCTTTTGTTTTGTAACACCCTCCTCCCACATCTACCCAAGTAACCGACCAATTGGGGCAAACATGTGACAAAATATTACTATAATATGATTTGACTCGCTATGTGTTAGTTAAGGAATTCGAATCGACGAAAACACGCCATATAGACCTTCCACATCAGCAATAGAACTCCCATAAGCCATCCCAACCACTCAGGTAACCAGCTCCTAGATCCCACTGAGTTTTTAGACCATTAAACCCACAAACACTCCCTTGATATGGACGAGCATGTGTTCAGGAGAATCCAAACACTCCCACAACATGGGTATGCATGCGTTTGGGGACTTTTCTCGTCAAACCTGTGCCTGTGACTTAGGGATTTGTGCCACTTTTTTAGGCCTAAAACCCAGGTCACTACCCAATACTTAATGACAAGTTCAAAAATGAATTATCACAACAAAACAATGATAAATTTGCAAAAACATTGACAAGGTCTAGACTGGACCCCTACTAGCCATATCATGCATTTCGTCAAACATATCACAATTATGTAATCTACAGGTTTAAACAACACATTTGAGCATAGGGGTCTCATACTCATTTGAGAATCTCTAAGAAGCATTATTCCCTTATTTCATTAGTTGTAGTATCATTTAGTAGGTCATAGATATATTGTTCATCCATTTACAAATCAAAATATGAGAAGATCCATACATCATCACTGTCATAAAACATGACTATAAATAGCATAATAACAACAAAAATACCAAGGAAATGACAACCATATAATCCACATATAAACCAGTAAATACCCATGAAATAGCAAGGATAAATAAACTCATATTAATGATGAAAAGGCCAACCTAGTTCGGGATTTCCACGAACCACCCGACCATAGACATGGTTAAGCCAAATCTCTCTTTAGTCAGTCACCCCCATGCCATATTCCAAGCATGAATGTGAGATCTCATAAAACACATCAATCAAAACCATCAAGGGCTTCCAGAGGATAAACCACCTCAACCCATCAAACAGTGATTCCACCTCATGGTTGGACATCACAAACCATCACTAGATTGTTGTCTACCCAAGCCTTCTAGGGCTATAGAGCATTTTTTCCAACCAAGGCTCGAGGACTAGTAACTCAACCCACAAATTACTCTGGGCTTCCAGAGCATTAGTCCAACCGGCGCTTCCAGGACTCGTAACTCAACCCACCAAGAGCTTCTAGAGTGTTTTTCCAACCAAGGCTTCCAGGACTAGTAACTCAACCCAAGTTGTTATAGGGCTTCTAGAGCGTTTTTCCAATTAGGGCTTCCAGGAAGTAGTAACTCAACCCAAGCTAAAGGAAACATGATAACCAACTTGAAAAAAGAAAAGAAAAAAGAAATGAACCCAAAACACCATGGCTATCTAAGAAGTGACAAGGCTAGGAAAATCCACTATCAATCCAGGCAATCCTCCATGCCAATCACAGATCGTGACCAATAAACCACATGCATATGCCATGCATGCCAGAACTAGTGAGAAAAAAATACATGCAACTTGGTACCTGCAAGAAAAAACCGTTGTAGCTACTGATCCTGATGTCCTCTTGCGCTTTCTTTCTCTTCCCCTTTCTTCTTACTCCAAAACTCCAAGTATGCTACACTCCTCCAAGAGTGATCCAAGAAAACTCTAAGTGTCCAAGAGTATGAGAGAGAGAGAATAGAGAGTGAGCTCCAAAACTGAACTGACAAAAGTCTATGAAATGATCTTCAGAAGCCTTTTATTAATGAGGTCTCTATTTTCTTCATTTTCCATTATTTTCTTTCATTTTCCTCCTCATATGCAACCTATGACTTTTCACCTCCCTTTTCTCCTAATTTCCATTATTTTTATAAATAAATGTGCAAAAATTCCATTTTGCCTTTCCAAAGCCTTTTCCATTTCCTTTTCCAAATTCCTTATCCATTAATCAATCACTTGTGATCCCCATCACTATGCTTTTGCCCAACATTCATCTTGGAGGGTGTCCCATCAACCGCGGTTATTATTTTGCCTTTATTAACTTTTACATGGCTTTTTTACGAGGGTTGTTACATGTTTCTTCTAGTCATTGATGATATAAGTAGAGGGATCAAAGAATATTAGGCTCTAGGTATTATAGTAGATTGCAGGGTGACAAGGTACACTGAAATCTCACATCTTATGTTTGTAGATGACATTTTTCGTAGTGGAGGCCAACATTTTCCAATGTTGGGCTTTCCACGAAATTATTTCTAGATTTGGTGACACTTGGAGTCTTATTATGAACAAATCTAAATCATAACTTATCTCAAATAATAAGGAAGAGGAGGTGGCAATAGAGATAGCTAGCACTTTCGAGGTGTACTTGATCTCATTGGATGGAAGCTTCAGATATCTGGGTATCTTTCTTAAACCAAACAATTATGAGAACTAGGATTGAGATTGGCTCATAAGGAAATTTGAGAAAAAGATGACTATTTTGGAGCATAAGTGGTTGTCCCTAGGAGGTAGGTTGGTCATAATTAAATATAATTTACAGAGCATTTCATTCTATCAAATGCACATATTTAAACTGCCAAAAGAAACCACTAAAAGAATTGGCTTGATTATATCTAAGTTTCTTTGGGCCAGTACATGAAAAGGAAAGAAAATTCATTTAGTGGATCTCAATTTGATTTCTCAGAGTGAGGAAGATGGGGGTTGGGTTATTAGGCACACTGAATGCTTTGACATGGCCTTACTAATAAAAATTTTATGGAGAGTTGTAAAAGGCGAAGGTATTTGGCAGTAAATTGTCAAAGAAAAGTACTTAAAAAATATTTACCTCGAGTCTTGGATTAAAGTAGGGGCTCGTGAAAAGAATGAGGCTTATTATATTTGGAGGGACATGATGAAGTTTAAACATTGGTTATTGCATAATTTGAGATGAGAGGTTGGAAAGGGTATTAGGATAGAAATTGGGTTGGATGTCATTAAAGGAATGGACAATGTTCATTCACTTTTTGTTCCTATCATCAATTTTTTGCATCATAAGGGTCTTTATTTTCTTAGTCAACTATGTGTCGATTGAAATACCTTTCTTTTTACAAAAATTTGGCTTAATGTTAGTGACCTTGGCCTCCCAGATGTGTTAGCGGCGGAGTCAGAAATGTACATAACAAGGCAAATCCATGCTAGAATTTCATTGTCAGAGAAAGGATAAAATGTCTTGGGAAGGCTGAGGCCTGGAGGAAATATCTAGATCAAATAAATTTATTCACATATCACACATGGGCATAGTATATCGATAAATGTTTCTTGGTTAACGAAGTCTGGAGATGGGTGGTTCCATTGAAATTGAAAGGCTTCATGTGGTTAGTGGTTCACAACCGGATCCTAACATGGAAAATTATTATCATAAGGGGTTTTCAGGGCCTAAGAATATGCACTTTATTCTATGGGGAAAGCGAAGAGGTGGCTCATCTCCTTCTTTCATGTCCTTTCACGATTTACGTGTGGAGTCAGGTATTATAGATGCTCAATATATATGCAGATTGGGATAAGTCTTCCATTGATAAATTCCTCTCACAGTGGATTAAGGAACAAAAAGCTTTTTGTTTGTTACCATTCTACATTGTTTTGGGAAATTTGGAGAAGTAGGAATGCCAAAAATTTTGAGCACATTGTCCCTGATGTCAAAAGTACAAACCTAAAGGTCACTGCTTATTTTTTGGAGGTTGGGCCATGGAAGGTGAATATACAAAGGAGATAATGTCATATTAGGGAGATTGGGACATCTTCGCTTGTGGGCTACTACTTTGATGGGGCATCCTCTAAAGGGGTATGAAGATGTGAGGCGTTTTTCGTTATGGAGCCAAGACATTTCTACCAGTTTAGTTAGTTCACCAGGGAAGGCTCTAACAATAGAGCATAACTCATAGCACTATGGGGAGTGTTACTCTGTGCAAGGTAGCTGGTCATCAAGGAGTTGGAATTTGTTGGCGAATCGAGAATGATTATTAATTGGGTGCAGGCAAAATCAAAATTTGGGTTGCCTTCTCTAACATATTCAATGCAATGCATTAGATCTTTGATATCAACTTTCCAAAGAATTTCTTTCTCTCATATATATAGAGAGTAGAATTAGGCGGTTGATCTCCTTTCTAAATGTGGGCGTAGTGCTCTACCAGGAAATATCACATTCTCAACTTTCATCAATGGTACCTTATTTAGCTTAGGGAGCTTAAAATTATAATGGATAAAATATGAAAGGATGGTCTGATGTGTTTTTTGTTATTTTTAACAATGTAATATTTTAACTAGCAGCAATATGTTTAATGACAGTTAGCTTAGTAGAAAAAGGAATGAATAACTTAGAGAAGTTTATATAGATTTATATATGAACAAGTTTTCTTGTAGATATGTCATGATGAACATAAAACTTTTGGAGGAACATAGAAATGAAAATGTGATGAAATATTGGATTAATAAGAGTTGGTCGTCAATTCTTCAATATAGGCCAAAGGTTGGCATCCTACTCAATGGATGGTTCGACATTCATTTCCTAAAAGAGGAAGATGTAGAGAAGGCTACCTCTTATCCGTAGGTGTGAGGTCATGGTTTCCTCTCACTCCAGTGGTGGAAGGTGGGCTTTGAATCCATAAATGAAGTCCCCAAGTGAAAAAATATTTGGGAAAAGATTCCCAGGCTCCCACTAGAGCTTTGGTCCAAAAAAGACATTTTGGAAATTGCCAATAAAATTGAAAAGTTTTAATATGTGGACGAAGGCTACCTAGGGATCTTGGAGAAACGAGTGGCATGGTTTATTGTCGAAGTTTATTTCTGAGGTGGGCTGTCAGTGACTTTGGATATTTACTTGGGCCATTTCTATATTTGAAAACAAATAGACTATTAGGGAGTACCTTTCAGGTGTTTATGTTGGTATGATACAGGTCATCTGATTATTGAATGTCCAAAAAGGTTTGGGGGTGGCAAGCTTCAAAATTTCATAAGGAATTTGAGAAGAGCACAATGTCCAATTTGAGCCCTTTGTTGTCAATTTCAAATGAGACTACGTCTAAGCCATCAAGTTCAAACTCTTTTCCTCCTTTGATGCCCGGTCAGGGAGGGCCTAGGGGCATATCTCTTTTTGGATCTAATGAATATTTGATAGTTGAGGATTTTCCTGTATATGGTACATCAAGGGAGTCTCCTCTTACATGCCATCGGCCTCGAGAAAGTGAAGCGAATAAGTCATCAAAGCCAAGGGCTTCCTTGTCTGTGCCCTTTATGCTTTGGGTCTCCTTTGGGGAAATCTTCCTCTCCTCCATTCAAAGACTTTGAAGTAGGTATGATGGCTCATTAGGGGTCTTTAGGCTCGAACCCTTGTCTATCAATAAGTATTTATTTCAAGATAAATATGAGAGCACCAACTCTAAATCATGGAAGCAAGCAAAGTCCAAGAAGAAAAAATGAATAAATACAATAAAATCTCTTATTTGGAAGGGGTAATATATGATCTCAATACTAGTTTTTAGAGACTATGGAGGAGGCTTGTTACCCTCCTTTTGATCCCTATCTGCCCAACAACATTACTGATTCATTCACAAATCCTATATCATAGGTCCTTAGATGGAATACACTCATTGATCTTCTACCATAATGAAAATTATGACTATCAATGTGAGGGGTCTGGGATCCACCCACAAAATAATATCTCTGCAAAACATCATCTCCTTGCAACAACCCTCTATTGTTTTATTACAAGAAATGATGGTAGACAAAGTTAAATCAATAGATTTACTTTTGAAAATATTCCCTATGTTATGGCCTAAATCTACCTCAGGATAAGAAAGGCAGGAGCTAGGGTAACATCAAACCACGCTTAACCTGGTAGCTAGCCCTACTAGGTCGGGAGAGGGCTCTCTCCTTGTCAATCTCAGGAAAATATGATCAATAAAGCTTGAGATGATTGATGTAAAGACTGATTTTAGACTAGGTATATGCTCAGAAGAGTTTCATTGAATTTAATGTTGGTTTGCTGGCTCAAATGTGAAAAGCAGATTTGGGTCCAGGGAATGGACACAGCCTTGCAGAGATCTCTATGGGGCGAGGTAGGAAAATGGTTTAGTACTTTGAAATAGGTGAGATGGAGAGTCTTAAGATTGGTGAGGAGTTGGAGAGGGCATGAAGGTCTCAGGGATCCTCTTCAAATAGTTGAAAACATAAATAACTAAACAAACCTTAGGTAGAGCACTGGAAACATCAATTAATTCTACCTTTATCCTTGTTTCATTTAGTTAAGATGAACAGAAAGAGATGATGGCATACATAAACACATGTAAACTTGCATTACAAAAGGAAGAAAAATACCAAATCAAATTGCCACAAGAATCCAACAAAGTGCTAGAAACCCTGGTCTATTCCTTTTCCAAACTACAGAGATGAATGTACAATAATGCTCAAAGCATTCACAAGAGTCCAATATTTACCAATGACTGAAAAACTACTAGATATAGGCAACAAACAACTCATGCTAGGATTTAGGGGTCGAATTCATGAGTTTATGAGCTGTTTCAACAAGATCTAAACTAAGAACTGAAAAGTAGGCAGTAGAACAACTTGCCTCTAAAACCTAGGACACTGATTCATTCAGTTTCAAACTACCTTTTTATGATGTATCTACCTCCATGAGTGAATTTTTAGCATATTTACATCAAAGTCCATCAAGTTACATCAAGTTACATCATGAGTTTGACTATAAGAGAAAGAAAAGTCAAACTGAGAAAAAACTAGGCGAAAAAACGGAGTTTTTGGCAAAAAATGACAATTTTCCATCCTGTGCACGGCGCCTCTGTCCCTGTGTGCTACGCCTTTTTGTAGCTGATTTTGGAGGCTTTTCCGTGCACCAAATTTGATCCAAGTGAGCTTTTTGGAAAGGTTTGTCTGTCTACTACTTTCCAGAACAGGTGGAATTTCTAAATTTAGTGTCCATTTGCCCCTCCAAAAGTGAGTTCTCCCAACACTGCTTCCTGTGTGGCCAAAAAGGGGCAGAAAGGGCATTTTTGAGGTGTTTTTGACCCTTTTGGAAGCTCAAAACTTGACAAAATTTCTTGGCCATTTGTGGGAATTCATATTTTTGCATGAGGAATCCAGAAATGTTGAGTTTTCCTCCAAAGGAGGTCCCTAGCAAAAGCACGGGCCAGTTGGCGCAGCGCACCAGGCAGAAAAATATGTGTTTTGCTCCAAAAATTCAAAATTGACAAAAAGTATCCCAAATTTCTTGAAATTTGGGCTGAGTTTTGTGCATCAAGTGCTTTGTTGGGCTAAGGAAGCCTCAGCCAAAATTTGGAGCTTGTCTTGCTCTTTCCTCTCAAAGCTTTCTTCAACTTGGCCTTCAAAGTCCTAATTCTCGCTTTGCAAACTTTGTTTCTTGCCAAATAGTGATAGGCCATGTGCCTCAACATCTTTTTCTCTTTTTTGGCCTTCTCCAACATCTTTTCCAAGTGCATGTTTGTCCTTTCAAGCCAAGATTCATGATCAGCTTCAATTTCTTGTTCAAGTGGTGTCAACTTGACTTTCTTCCTCTTAGCAGCTTGCCGCTTTTCTCTTATGTTTTGGAGCTCCATGATGGTTTGTTGTTCCTCTGCTTAAGATAATTGATTATCCACTTGGCTCTTTCCAGGTTGAGAGACAAGTCATGAATGTCATCTTGCTGTTCCTGGATGATTTCCTTGAGCTTTGAGCTTTGAGCTTTAGGTGCCCAAATCAGTGTCCTCATCCTGAATGAGAATGAAGTCTGCCTCTTGACCTTCTGAAGGTCCCTCATCATGTAATGGTTGCTTACCTTTGTCTTGTACCTACTTTTCTGTTGAAGGAAACGTGACCCCTTCCACCTCGGGTGAAGATAGTACTCGTTTTGCTGCTTATCATAGTAATATTCACTGTCTCTTTCCATTGTTTTCCCTTGGTTTTGAAAAATGTGATTATATATGAATGGTTTGTGGATAATAGTATGGAATATGATGGAGGAATGGAATGGGTAGAGTGTATGGGGAAGGGAGTGTGGAAATGTATGTATGAACAGGGTTTAGGGATGTGAGTAGGGTTTAGGGAGTGAGTAGGATATAAGTGTGTAGGGTTTGGTGATGTGAGTAGAGCTTGTAGGGTTTGGGGATAGTAGGAATTAGGTATTAGGGTTATTAGTTTTAGGGATAGGGGGAATAGGTAAGTGTAAGTGAAAAATGGAAGGAGAAAAGAGGTGAATGAAATTGTAGTGAGGGGATGTGAAAATGGTAGGATGGGAATTAGACAGCAAAAACTGTAATTTGCAAACCCTAGGCAGCTTTTTCAACTAACTGTGCAAGGAACTAGGGTTTAATTTTTCTCCTATTGAAACACCATAAACACTGATGGAAACTCTTGCAATGGCAATATGGAGATGTTAACTTACTTGTGGAATGAGGAATTTGCAAGTTTGGAGCTTGGAGGAGGCGATTTGAATGAGTTCGGGCTTTGGAGGCAGGTGCATCGTGCCCACTAACAGGTGCGCTACGCCTCTCTGGTGCATCGCGCCAGTTATAAATTCAATGTAAATCCTGCGCTGCGTGCGCCACGTTGGCCAGGTGCGCCGCGCCTCTAAATTTTGACAGTTTGGTTGCAAAATCACTCCTTAGGCTCGAAAACATGATTTAGCACTTGTTCTTTCTCCTTTGGCACACAAATGAGCTTCTTTGACATGAAAAGACTTTATATACAAATGATTTTAATTTTTCACTTATGAAAACCCACTTTCTTAATGTTTGTCTTTCACTTGCTTTTTCAAACTTTGTTTTGGGTAGTTTGACTTATTTTTTGCCTTTTGATGGAATAAATGCTTTGAAATTTTGATTCTTTTGCAGGAACTGGAGTGCAGGGGCTTGGCAAGGTGACTAGGGCTGCATCTCGAAATTATTACATATAGGAAAAATGAAATTATATGAAATTCTGTACATAAAACATAAAAACTTTGTTTTTCCTCAAATTAGGGTTTTGAGGAATAATCAATCACTGAGCATGTGATTATTGAAATTTTTGTCGTTGAGACTTTATTTGACCTCTTCATGTGCCTGTTGACCATTTTTGAGCTTTTACAAGACTTTGTTGACAAAACCCTAGACCTAATGAGACCTAAAACCCTAAAAATGACTTTTGCAAATTTAAAGATAAAAAATGGCTGCAAATGACCTAAATGTATGAAAATAGGCTCGCAAGTAAAGATCATGAGGGAAAATTTATAATATGCCACTACCATCAAATGATCCATGATCCTAATGGAATGCAGCTGATCAGATGAGACACCTAACATGCAATGCAACAAGAGAATTTTGATCACTGATGGAGGGATGAAGATACCGACACTAACACCCTACATGTTAGGTTTGCATAGTGTGTGCTTTAGCTCTCTCTCGGGGATTGGCGACCATGTGAGATACCCTCCATTTCTCCTTCAAATATTATAAAACATTTGCATAGATTATCTTGTCGGGCTATTTGCAGGGCTCTTGTCACCATTTGAGAATCCTTAATATATACGTCCCATATTCTAATCAGAAATATTTTTGGGACCATCTTGATTCTTGTGGCATCTTGGATTAACATTCGCTCATATTGGTTAGCAATATGAACCTGGCGATAGAAGCGGGGGGGGGGGGGGGGGGCGGGGTGGGGGGGGGGGTTCTAGGGACAAACAGGAAAGTGGATCCACTTGCTAGTTATTTTAAGGACCTATTTGCTCATAAATTTCTTATGGATATAGTGCCTTGTCCCATAGGTTCGACATGGAGGAACAGGCGCCCAGATGCTGAGGGGATTGTTAAAAGGCTCGAAAGATTTCTTCGTCACTCATTTTTATCTGATAGACTTAAACATCTCCTCTCATGGACCTATTTCTTTGACATCTTAGATCATGATGCTACCTTTCTTGAATGGGTAGGGGAAAAATGACATCTTCTTATCCTTTTAAGTTAAATCATTTGTGGATGCAAGAGAAGGCCTTTATCAACCTCGTAAGAGCCTCATGGCACATTTTACTCAAGGCAATCCTGATATCCATAATGGAGGTGGTATCACATAAGCTGTGCAGATTAAAGGATGAGGTAAATTCATGGGTTAGAAATCGGAAAAAGGAGTTATATAAAGAGATAATCGACATTGATCAAGGGATTGTTGCCTTGAATGACCCATTTGGCTTGGACTTTTTTGCAACCTCTACTAAGAAACCGCTCTAGGATATAGCAATTAGGAAAAACTAGATCTTGAAATTTCAAGAGGACGAATAGAAACTAAAGAGTAGGGTGGCCTGGGTGGAGGAAACAAGAACACATTACTTTCACAATGTATCCTCAAAAAGGAAAAAAATAAACACTATTTGGCGTTGAAAATAATACTGGGGGGAGGGGGGGAGGGGGGAGGGGGGGGGGATGAATCAATATTAGCAAATCACTAACTTTTTCATTTCCATACTTAGATTCATATACGCTACTTCAGTGAAGGGAACCCGCATGTACACGCAACTGTGTTTAATGCAACTAGTGTATATCCAGTAAACTTATGATTCAGTTAATCCATTATACGTTGATCTTTAATCAGTGCATCAGAATTTCATAAACCATATAAACAGTAAAAAGGTGAAGTAAAACAACACAGATCATCACACATAAGAAGCACACATGAACACCATGATATAAGGTGGAAACCTAATGCGGCACAAAAAGCACCTGTTGCCGTCTTCCTTTAATATAAGAAAAACCTATTTACAATCTTGTACTGGCACAGAATCATACTAGTACGCAGGCACCCACTTGCAGAAGGCTACAACCTTCTCTCATTCTCCAGCTTCTATTGGAAGGGAGCTACAACCCCCTGGCTCTTTTACTAGCTGATACATTTACTAGTATGTAGGTGTCGGCCTACTGAAGGCTACAACCTTCACTCGTTTTCCAGCTGCCATTGGAAGGGAGCTCCAACCCTTGGCTCTTGTAGTGGCCGATATGTTTACTAGTACATAGGCACTGGCCTACATAAGACTATGACCTTCTCACTTCCTCCAGGGACCACGTTTCATAAATTTTCATATTGGATACTCCTGAAGCACAACACCATAATCTGAAGGCCACATTTCATCCAATTTTCATATTGGAGCCATCAACAACATTGAAGCACAAAATCAATCACCATTGTAATAGAACCATCACCTACACCTGCATCATCAATCTCTGAATCACCCAATACTGAATCATAGAAACCTTGTCAACAAAACACTATCACCAGAACAAAGAGCAGACCACAGAACTCTGCAACAACAACCAGATCCAACTGCAACTTCAAATATCATATCTCATAATGTATACGCTACTATGATGAATCAAAACAGCATGTATATGCGCTTTTACCAAAGCCAACCCGCGTACATATCTTCAAATATTTACTCATAACTTTGCAGCTATTCCAAACATTAGTCATACCCAGATCATAATAGTTATACAATAAAACATGCGTCAATAATTCAGATCTAGTCTATCCATGATCAAACTACATAATGATAATACATTCCAAGCCTTATGATCCCGATCCATCATCCATCATCAATCGCATAGGTGCATCCTTGGTTCAGAGCAAGCAAAGCATCACAAACCCATAACCAGCATACTAGATCTCACACTTCATCAGATATTCAATCCTTGCACACTTGCACTTTGGCCTAATGATCTTCTCCTCCTTTTATAGTCTTAGGGCTTACTCAATACCATGGACCAAAACCACTTAGAGCTAATACCTTGGACCAAATACCTGGGGTCAACACTTTAGACAAGATACCTTGGACCAATACCATGGATCAACGAAGTTGCTCTCATCAAAGATTGGTGGTCTAATGGATCCCTCTCTTTCGTAGTTACTCATGATGATAGATCTTCATTCAAGCGATCAAGCTTCTTCTGAAGGACCTGCTCTGATACCAATTGTTGGAAATAATATTGCTGCAATCGTCTCTATCTTCTTTTCAATAAGAATATTCTTTTTACAATTTTTGTACTGGTGCAGTCTTATACTGGTACGTAGGCTTCTACTTGCAGAAGGCTACAACCTTCTCTCGTTCTCCAGCTTCTCCTGCAAGGGAGCTACAACCCCCTAGCTCTTGTATTAGCTGATGTGTTTACTAGTATGTAGGTGCTGACCTACAAAAGGCTACAACCTTCTCTTTTCTTCCAGGGACCACGTTTCATAAATTTTCAGACTGGATCCATCAATAACATCAATCAAACAATCACTTCTCAGAGTGTTGTAACCAACATACAGTAACAGTAACCAAAACTCAAGCCAGAACCCAGAACACTGCAACAACAAACAGAAGTAGCTAAAGCATATTTTATGAGGTGTACGCTACTTCAATGTGTCGATCCTGAGTGCATACGCACTTTTCTCAAGGCGAGCCTGCGTATACGTTGTGTTGATATGCAGAACCAGCGTGTATACGTGCCTTTGTTATAGTGAACCTACGTACAGATCTGTAAATGATGATTTAACTTTTACAACTATTCTAGACATCAGTTATACCCAGATCATCATATTTACAGATTACAACATGTGCCAATTATTCATATAAAAGATAAAAACCACACCAATATTCTTCACTTCAATCCTTAAGATCTTGACCCATGAATAGATCTTATTCTTCATCAAGCGTTGAGGTTCATCCTTGATTCAGATCCAGCTATTCTCAATAACCTGTATTCTTGATATTGTTCTTCATAAGATATTCAATACTTGAGTGCCTTTGCCTAATGATCTTCTCCTCCTTTTATAGTCTCCTCCTTTTATAGTCTTAGGCTTTACTCAATACCATGGACCAAAACCACTTAGAGCCAATACCTTGGACCAAATACTTGGGGTCAACACTTCGGACAAGTTACCTTGGAACAATACCATGGATCACAATACCATGGACGAAATACCACGAACCAAAACTAAGTTTTCCAACATGTACGCGCCTTTCCTTCCGTGAAAGTGTGTGTGTACGCTATACGCGCCTTTTGGTCTGCGAACCCACATGTATACGTGACTTGGTCAATGGGGAACCTGTGTATACCTTTCATTCTTCATTCTGAGAGTCTGAACTGTGATCTATCATCTGAGTGAGTTGCCATCAAGGACAACACCTATGTCATAGTGCCAAATCTGTGTCATAATGCCAACAATCTCCCCCTTTGGACTTGATGGCAACCCCAAGTCACTCTCCCCCTTTGTCATCAAGGGAAAAGGGTTATGCTTCCCCTGAGTACATGCTGAATTCTCTGATATGCTGAAATGTGCTGATTGAGCTTCATGCTTGAGTTCATGCTCCCCCTGAATATAAGCAAGGTCTGCAACAAAATTTTTCTAGAACATGACTCTATACATACATCATGAATGACCTTCCTATCACCAATTGTTCATACAAACATCCATCCCCCAACCAAATGGTGATATACCAAGTTTGACTCATCCACCCAACCAAGTGGGGATATACCAATTGTTTATACAAGTTAAACATGAGCAATACATCATCCATCCCATACACAATGGGGAACAAAAGAGGTCATTTCATGACCTTTACATTATACATGACATATATAACAGAAACTAGAAATCTGAAACAATACCATGATAGTCATCAACAACTATCATCAGCAACATCTGTTAATCAGTATCCAGACCAACAACCATGTTCTCCCCCTGAACTTGTTCCACCTGAATAAAAAACAACTGTGAATTTGTACCAAGATCTTCTAAGATAATGCCAACAATGCATTATTAGAAGTATATGCTCCCCCTGAATTTGTGCCAGATGATCACTTCCAGACCCATATTAGACTCCTTTCATAATGCTTTTCTTCAAACCAACATATACACGACTGTATCCACAGAAACCGGTGTATGTACGCGGATACGCTTCATGAAACTCGCGTATAACCACTTTTCTCTGAAACAAATAAGTTTTAACATTAGGAAGATACATCAACTACTCCCAACTTCTATCTGAGATATTCAAATGTCTCTCTGGGCAGTGGTTTGGTGAATATATCAGTAACCTATTCTTTGGAGGGAACATACTCCAATTTGACCTTTTGTTCAAGCACTTGTTCACGTAAAAAATGATATTTGATGGGTATGTGCTTGGTCTTGGAATGCATGTCTATATTCTTTGAAATAATGATGGCACTTGTATTATCACATAGAATGGAGATGGGTGGAGTACATGTGATTTGAATGTCTTGCAATGTTTGCATCATCCAAAGGAGTTGTGTGTAGCAAGATGCGGCAACCACATATTCTGCTTCAGCTATAGATAATGCAACTGAACTTTGTTTCTTGCTGAACCAAGACACTAATCTGGAACTCATATAGAATGCACTACCACTAGTGCTTTTTCTGTCATCCACGCTTCCTGCCCAATCTGCATTTGTATATGCATGAAGTGTAAGATCTGTATCTCTAGGATACCATAAACCAAAATTCTGAGTTCCTTGAAGATATTTGAAAATCCTTTTGACTTCCTGAAGGTGTGATTCCTTTGGATTTGCTTGGAATTTTCCAACTATTCCCACTGCATGCATGATGTCTGGTCGGGTACCTGTTAGATAAAGCAGACTGCCAATCATGGATCTGTAGGTTGGTTGATGTACCACTGTTGATTCATCATTTGAGTTGAGACTGCATCCTATTACCATAGGGGTACATACTGGTTTAGAATCTTCCACGCCATATTTTTTCAAGATCTGCTTGAGATACTTGGTTTGTGACAAAAAAATACCATCTTTATTTTGTTGAACTTGTAGACCAAGAAAATATGTAAGCTCACCAAGCAAGGACATTTCAAATTCTTGCTGCATTACCGAAGCAAAATTCCGACTCATGGCTTCTTCATTGCTACCAAAAATGATATCATCAACATACACAACAAGTATTATCAACTTATTATTGTCAATCTTTGTATATAGATTGCTATCAGCTAATCCTTTTGAAAAACCTTGTTGATGAAGGTATTTTTCAAGACGATAATATCAGGCACTTGGACCTTGTTTTAGACCATAGAGAGCCTTTTTGAGTCTACATACAAGTTTTGCATCATTTCCAAGAATGAATCCATCTGGTTGCTCAATATATACTTCTTCTTCTAAGTCTCGATTAAGAAAAGCAGATTTTACATCCATTTGGTATACTTTGAATTTCTAAAAACTAGAAAGAGCAAGGAACATTCTTATGGCTTCAAGTCTAGCAACAGGTGCAAAATTTTCTTCAAAATCTATACCTTCTTGTTGAGCATACCTTTTACAAACAAGTCTGGCCTTGTTTCTAATAACTTCTCCATTTTCATTCAGCTTGCTTTTGAATATCCATTTGGTTCCTATGATATTCTTATCATGAGGTCTAGGAACTAATTCCCAAGTATTATTCTTTTCAATTTTCTCAATTTCTTCATTCATGGCCTTTACCCAACATTCATCTTTGCATGCTTCATTTACATTTTGAGGTTCGATGGAGGAAAGTAATGCTAGATAACTTGAAGCTTCTGTAATAGTTCTTCTTGTCTGCACACCTGCCTCTTTCTGTCCCAAAATTTGAGTCTCTGGATGATTTTTCTAAACATACCTGGATGGAGTCTTTTCTTCTTCCGTTATCTATTCTTCTGGTGCTTCATTGGTTTCTTCTTCAAAATTAGTCTGATTTGATGTGGAAGGATAATCCTCATCTTCTCCACAATCTTCGGTTTTTACTTGCTTTGGATTTTTGCTTGCTTCATCAACCACAATGTCAATACTTTCAATAATTTTCCCAAGTCTTTTATTATAACACCTATATCCTTTACTTCGGAAGAGTAACCAAGGAGAATGCCTTCATCTGCTCTGGGTTCAAACTTGCCAAGTTTTTCATTAATCCTTTTGATGTAACATTTGCTTCCAAAAAATTTGAAGCATTTTACCAATGGAGTCTTACCATACCAAAGTTCATGTGGAGTTTGAGTGCTATTTACCCGAACATTTGCTTTGTTGAGAATAGTGACGACAGCAAATGTAGCTTCACCACAGAAGGTTGTAGGAGTTCCAGATTCATCTAGCATGGCACGAGCCATTTGTTGAATAGTTCTGTTCATCCTTTCTACCACTCCATTTTGCTGAGGAGTCCTTGCGGTGGATAATTCCCTTTTTATTCCATGTTCTTCACAAAAGTCGAAGAATTCATTCGAAGTAAATTCCCCTCCTCGATTAGATCTAAGGCATTTGATTTTGCGATCTGATTCATTTTCAACCAAAGCTTTGAAGGCTTTGAAATTTTCAAATGCTTCATCTTTATGCTTTAGAGGTCCTATCCAACACATTCTGGAAAAATTGTCAATGAACAATATAAAGTATTCTTCTCCACGAGGTGACTTTTTCCTTGATGGTCCACATAGATCAATATGAACAAGTTCAAGAGGCTTACTAGCTGATCCTTCATTTTCAGGGAAATGCGCTCTGGTTTGCTTACCAAATTGACATGATTTGCATATTGTATTTTCTGGAATGCTTATATCAGGAAGATCATGAACAACCTAGAATCTGCATGCTTTTCTTATTTGAGAGAAGCTTAGATGCCCCAATCTTCTGTGCCATAGCCATTGTTCATCATTTTTCCTTAGATAACACTGTTGTTGTCCTCCCTTGAGTATGTATAAGTTGTTTGGAGTTCTTATACCTTTGATCATGGTTTCTCCTGTATCAAGCTCACGAACAACACATCCATTTGATCGAAATACTACTTCATTTCCTTGATGACACATTTGACTAACACTCAATAGGTTATGCTTTAGACCATCAACATACATAACATTCCCAGCTTTAACTTTTTCTTTTAAGAGAACAAAACCTTTACCTTTTATGACAGTAGGAGTGTCATTTCCAAACAAGACCTTCTTTTTCTTTTCTAAGGCATTATATGACTGAAGTTTTTCTTTATCACCTGTCATGTGTTTCGAGCATCCACTATTGTTGTACCACTGATTTTCTTGTCCTTCTGCATACAAGGCTATACCACATATTTCTGTTTGCGGTTCTTTATTTCTCCATATTTTGGGATTTTGCTCCTTCTGAGATTTTTACCGAAATTTACTCCTGCATTCAAATTCTTCATGACCGAAGTTGTTGCAGATAGAGCATTCTGTTTCATTTTCAAGAAGAGAAAAATTATTGTAGGTCTGTTTCATGATCCCTGTCACATTCTTTTTATTTCGTGCTTCTCTAGTCATTATGGTCTTGGAAGCAACACATTGAGCAGATTTGTGTCCAAAATTATGACATGAAAAACATTGGCCATTGAAAAAGTTCATGCAATTATCGAATCTACTAACCTGGTGATTGTAGTTGTTATTTATTCTTGAAACAGATTGAGTGTGATTTACCTGAGGTTGGTTGTAGCTTCTATTTATCCTTGATGTAAATTGAGCCCGATTTACCTGGTGATCTACTTTATGCCTTTGCTGTTGATTGTCAAACTGTTCACTGCTCTTTGCTGCATCATGATAGCTTTTAGTGGAGGTTGACGACTTTTGTGCTTGGGATGCTTCTTTAGTATATCCAAGACCTATCTTTATCAAAGGAGAACACTGCACTTTGATAATTTCATTTAGGGTTTCCGATCCTTTAGCGAATCTAAGATTGAGAGCATTTGTTTTCTCAATATCTTTTCTTAGACCCACAATTTCACATTCTAGTTTTTCATTATGTTTTTCTCTTTCAGAAAGTTGGAACATCAGAGCATCGATAATCATATTCTTTTCTTCTAAACAAATTTTGAGTTTAGAGATTTCTTCATAAAGGTCATCTTCATCTAAAGCATCCAAGAAATCATCATCTTCAAAAGCCATTAGAAGTTTATAGTCATTACTATTTTCATCTTCATCACTAATTGATAAACCATCACTATCTTCATTCGTATAGTAGCTCTTTTTACTTACACTTTGTTTTCTTTTCCATTTTGCTGATTCCTTACCTTTATCAAGCTTATCTTTATGAGAACATTTGGCATCATAATGACCGACTCTTCCACAAGCAAAACATTTGAAAGGTAGTTTACCTTTGAATCTTCTGGAACCCCTTTGAAGATTCTAGAAAAGTTTTGCTTCTTCCTCTCCTTCTGAAACATGTCCTAATTCATTGAGTTCTTCTCTTCCTGAAGATTTGAATGCGGCTTCTCTCATATCTGATGGACCTCCTTTTCTCATTTTGAAAGCAGTTAAGATTCCGTGCAACTGTGTCATAGAAATAGTCTGAAGATCCTGTTTTTCTTCTATGGCAGACACTTTTGATTCAAACTTGTAGACAAGGATCTTAAAACCTTTTCAACTAAAGTAACTTCTTTTATCTCTTCACCCAATTTCTTCATGCAATTAACAATCTCATCTATACGTAAGAAGTAATTAGCTATACTTTCATCATTGTGCATTTTGAGAGTTTTATATTGAATTATGAGAGATTGCAGTTTTGCATGTTTTACCTGATTGTCTCCTTCATAACTTAGAACGATCTTGTCCCATATTTCTTTGGCGGTTTTGAGCTACATAACTTTGACAAATTCTGATTGTGACAGACTCCCTAACAATACATTGACAGCCTTGGCATTGCTTTCATATTGCTGTTTACCTACCGTATCTGTAGGAATTACCGATGGCAATGTATATCCTCCTTCCACGATTTCCCAGACAACTGTTCCAAGAGATTGAAGATAGGCTATGGTTCTTACCTTCCAATAAACGAAGTTGCTCCCATCAAAGATTGGTGGTCTAATGGATCCCTCTCTTTTGTAGTTACTCATGATGATAGATCTTCCTTCAACTGATCAAGCTTCTTTTGAAGGACCTGCTCTGATACCAATTGTTGGAAATAATACTGCTGCAATCGTCTCTATCTTATTTTTAATAAGAAACTTCTTTTTACAATTTTTGTACTGGTGCAGTCTTATACCAGTATGCAGGCTTCTACCCGCAGACGGCCACAACCTTCTCTGTTATGCTCTTAACCTACAAAAATGATACCCAAATACAGAATATGCGAAGAAAAGATACCCAAAACACAGAATAGCAATGATTTTATTATTCAGAGAGTAATGTTCACTTGCCTCTTCGAGGGGGCAACCTCCAATAGAGCAGAGCTCGATTACAAAATAAGACACGATGCTCCTCGCAAGGAGTCTCTATCCTTTATATATGACTCATACATGCAATACCACGGGCCAATACCGTGGGGTTTATTAATACCATCTATCTAATACTACGGCCCATTTGCAACTAACTGTGGTCCCATCATTAATTGCGGGTTAACCACTTACAAAAATTAATATGGGCTTTATTGACTCTTGACTATGACGTGATTCCATGACATTAATAAGGGGGTTAGGGTGGGACCCTAACATGCCCTCCCCCTTAAGGCTAGCCTTGTCCTCAAGGCTGAAGCTGCGGAAACTGCTGAAGAATAGTGGCTGGTTCCCAAGTTGCGTCTTCCGGAGAGGTGTCTTTCCATTTGACGAGGACTTCCTTAATCATGCGGCCGCGCAGGTGCTTGTCTCGTGTGTCTAGAACCTGTTCGGGTTGAAGCCAGATTGACCCTTCTTCGTCCAATTTAGGTAGACTGGTTTGAATTCGGCAGTTGTTCCCAATCACTTTCTTGAGGCACGATACATGGAAAACTGGATGGTTTTTTGCAGTAGGTGGCAAAGCCAACTTGTAAGCCACTTCTCCAATGCGCTGAAGTACTTGGTATGGTCCATAGAATTTTGGAGAGAGTTTTTGACAACCCTTGTCTTTGAGTGATGTTTGCTTATATGGTTGCATCCTCAAAAAGACCTGATCCCCTTCTTGAAATTGGCACTCTGAGCGATGTTGGTCGACCTGTTGCTTCATGCGGTTCTGAGCTTGATGAAGATTCTCTCTAAGATGGGCGAGCATGGTGGCGCGGTGTTGTAGGAGTTGATCCACTGCTTGTACTTTGGAGCACCCCTTGAGATAAGAAGTAGGGGAAGGCGGAAGTTGACCATATACTGCTTCATAGGGAGTCATTTTGGTGGTGGCATGATAGTTGGTGTTATACCACCATTCAGCCAGAGGTAACCACTGTACCCAAAGGTGTTGCTTTTCTAAAGTGAAACACCTAAGGTAGGTTTCTAGACATTTGTTGACGGCTTCAGTTTGACCATCTGTTTGCGGATGATAGGAAGTACTGAGTTTTAGTTGAGTGCCTTGTATCTTGAAGAGTTCCTGCCAAAAATTACTGGTGAAGATCGGGTCGCGATCGGACACAATAGAAGTGTGCATGCCATGCAATTTGAAAATCTGATCCATGAAAGATTGAGCGACCAAAGTTGGTGTAAACGGATGGGGTAGGGCGCATAAATGAGCATACTTCGACAGTCGGTCCACAACCACCATGATGACTGACTTGTTCCCTGACTTTGGAAGACCTGTAATGAAATCCATAGAAACCTCCGTCCAAATTAATGTCGGGATGGGCAATGGTTGTAATGTGCCGGGTGTGTTGACGGTTTCCCCTTTGTGGCGTTGACAGACATCGCATTCTACTACGAAAGTAAGGATGTCCTTTTTCATGCCTGTCCAAAAAAATGATCTTCTGGTGCGAGCATACGTCTTCTGAAAGCCCGAATGTCCTGCAATGGGAGATGAGTGCAATTCTGCCAAAATGTGACTTTTGAGGGTGGATGTTGGTGCTATTACAACTCTGTCCCTGTAGCGAAGAATATCATCCTGCCACGAGTAGCCCTTGGTGGAATTTGGATGTACCTGCAATTGAGAAATGAGTTGGGATAGCCCGGGGTGTGAAAACCATTCCTTGCGAGCCTCTTCAATCCATTCTGGAATGGGGAGGGAAATTGCTAGCAGAGTACTTTATTCCTCAAATTGGTGAGATAATGCATCTGCTACACTATTGTCTTTCCCTTTCTTGTAAATGATCTCATAATCATATCCCAGCATTTTGGCGAGCCATTTATTTTGTTGTGGGGAGGATAGGCGTTGCTCCAAAAAATATTTAAGACTGTGATGATCTGTGCGGATTTGGAAACGTCGCCCCAATAAGTAAGGTCGCCAGGTCTCGATTGCATGTAAGATGGCCATCATTTCTTTTTCGTAGGTAGATTGGCCCAGATTCCTCCCACTTAGTTGTTGGCTTGTGAAGGCCAAAGGTCGCCCTTCCTGCATTAAGACCGCCCGAATACCTGTCCCCGAAGCATCACATTCAATGACAAAGGATTTGGTGAAGTCAGGTAGTGCTAAGACTGGAGTCGAACACATGGCGTTTTTGAGAGCGGTAAATGCCTGTTGTGCTTCCTCGTTCCAGAAGAAGGAATTTTTCTTTAGGAGTTGAGTGAGGGGCTTCGCTATGCGGCCATAGTTGCAGAAAAATTTACGATAATAGCTTGTGAGACCCAAAAATCCTCTCAAGCTCTTCAAGGTCTTAGGTTGAGGCCATTCTTGCATTGCCTGGATCTTTCTGGGGTCCACCTTGACACCTTCACGCCCCATAATGTGGCCCAAATACTCAACTTCTTCCATGCCAAACGAACACTTGGACATCTTGACAAATAATTTATGCTTGCGGAGCAGTTGCAAGAGTAGATCTACATGCTGAAGATGTGCAGCCCAAGTGCCACTATAGATGAGGATGTCATCGAAGAAGACAAGGACAAATTTCCTGAGATATGGTTTGAGAATGTGATTCATAAGGCTCTGAAAAGTAGAGGGGGCATTACAAAGACCAAATGGCATGACCAGGAACTCATAATGGCCTTCATGAGTTCTGAAAGCAGTCTTGGGAATGTCGACTTCCTTCATGCGAATTTGGTGGTAGCCTGAGCGAAGATCCAATTTAGTGAAGAATTGAGCCCCACTGAGTTCGTCCAGCAAATCGTCAACCACCGGGATGGGAAATTTATCTTTGACTGTCAACTTATTGAGGGCCCTAAAGTCGGGACACATCCGCCACTCCCCATCTTTCTTGAGCACCATGACCACTGGGGATGAATAAGGACTAATGCTGGGACGAATGACACCTGCTTCCAAAAGTTCCTTGATTATTTTTTCTATTTCATTCTTTTGGGTGAACGGATATCTGTATGGCCGCACATTTGGGGGTTGGGCCCCTAGAACCAAGGTGATGCCATGATCATGTTCCCCTCGCGAGGGTGGAAGCTCATGAGGCTTGTCAAAGACCGGCAGATGGTTATTTAAAATCTGTTGCATCTCAGGATGAATTGGCAGAGACTTGGTTTCGACTACTTGGATGGCATTAAATTGAGCTACCACTCCATGATGGCCCTTTTTTAACAATTTTTCCATCCTATGCGAGCTGATGATAGAGGGGGCTCCCACCTGGAGTCCACGGAGGGTATGTGTGGAGTTGTTCTGCTTAAAACTCATATATAACTCCTGGAAATCCATTGTGATTGGCCCAAGAGTGCGGAGCCATTCAACGCTGAGGACAATGTCGCAGCCCCCCATGTGGATGGCAAACATGTGGGTTTTCCACTGATAATCCCCCATTTGAACTTTGACATTTTCACAGCGGCCTTCACATTTCATTGTGCCCCCATCCGCAATTTGGACTTGGAAGTTAGAAACTGCTCGTACAAAACAATGCACTGCTTTTGCGACTTTTTGATGGATGAAATTATGTGTACTTCCACTATCAATCAAGACTACTACTGGGCGATGTTTAAGAAAACCTCTGATTTTGAGAGTTTGAGGGGAAGAAATCCCTGCCAATGCATGCAACGAAATAACTGGTTCGTCAGAGACATTGTCCTTTTGGTTGTCTTCTTCTAGCGCCTCATGTGCCTCAAGTGGTGGATCTTCCTCTGTTGAGCTGTAGTTAGTGGCATCTATTTGAAAAAATTTGGGCTCCTTGCATTTATGACCTGGGGAGTATTTTTCATCACTGTAGTAACATAGTCCTTGCTTTCTTCTTTCGGCCATTTCCGTAGGTGACACCTTTTGGACCTTAAGTGTTTGAGTCGTGTTGTGAGCTTGTGGGGGGCGACCTTTAGTGGAGAAATTTGGGCGACTGTATTGGGCGGCTAATGCACGTTCCACGTTACGGGCTACCTTGCAAGCCTCTGTCCATGTGGGAGGGTGGTGCAGTAAGACTTGAGCTTTGATGGCTTCTTTAAGACCGCTGATAAAACATTCCATGTAGAACACATCTGAGAGACCCCAAGTGCGGAAGGCTAAGGCTTCAAAAGCTGTAATATATTCATCCACTGTACTCGTCTATCGGAGCTTAGTAAGACGACCCAAAAAAGAGGTTTCCTGTTCAAAGCGGTCTTGAAGAGCTTTTGTAAATTGGGTCCAAGTCCTAAAAGGTCCATTGCAACGTTGATGCCATTCCCACCATTGCCACCTTTCATTGTCCAAGTACATGCTCCCCAACATAAGCTGAGTCGCATTATCTAAGATGCGATTCATTTTGAAATACTGCTCCATTTGTGCTATCCATGCCGACGGGTTAGAACCATCAAATTTATGCATATCCAACTTGGAAGGTCGCTGACTGGGTTGTTGGTGGGTGTACCAGACGTGAGGAGAGTGGCTAGACTCACCCTCATTGTATTCATTGCCATTATACGCCTCCTCGTGGGCTTGCTCCTTGCCTTTCGGGATTAATTGCTGGACCTGGATACATAGTTCGTTAAGCTGATTGTTGAGGGATTTCATAGATTCTTCAAGTTTGTCCATCCTTTCATTTGCCATCGCTTGAGCTCTAGTTTCTACCATACACCAACCAGATGAAAAGTTGGGACCGCCTAAAAAATTTTCACTAATAATTGAATGGACCGTGCTCAGCTTGTCGTCCTGATTCTGATGGGCTAGATCACCAATAAGCGCCCCAGAAGATCTCAGACTTTTTTTTTTTTTTTTTTTTTTCTGAAAACTCCTAACGGAGTTTTACTCCTCCTTGATCAATACTGCAGTCGCCAAATCCTCAAAATGTCAATGCGGCCAAAAGTCCTGCGAAAATTATACCCCGGTATAGGAACCCTTCACAACAACTCCGATCTGGTGGATCTGAGAGATCTAAATGGTGGATCGGATAGCTCTAGGCGGCGGAACAGACTGCTGCTACGGATTAGCTGGATCTAATAGATCGGAATGACTGATCTGCAAACTCGAGACTGCGGGACTGATGTCTGCTGCTGCTACTGCACTCCTTTGCACAAGCGGATCTGATATAGATGATGTGCGATCCCCCGATAGAAAAGGGAACTATGGTCTTGAGGAGTGTCAGGTGCTACAGATTGCAATATACATAAGGGTCTGGCAGTAGTACTCGGCCCAATGTTTCAGGGCTCTAACTAAGGAGGATCTACCGTACCCTTAGTCGTACAACCCGACTACCCTATCGTACGGGCGAGTAATCTCTCCGAGTGCTGTTCTCAGTGTACTGTAGCCACAAGACGGCCGACGGTTTATCTATGGCAAGGTTTCAAGGGAGCCTAGGGGGCTTCCGATATACCTGGAGGGTACGTGGAAGACAGTCCGTGCGCGGTTCTGTCTAATGCGCTACTACTCGAAGGGGTACCCACAGGGGTTACAAGGGAGTCCAACAGATGTGACCACCTCTTGTATTTCCTGCATGCATGCCTCCCCAAATCCGCAGGTTTATGCGTTCAACGACAGATCCCGTGGTTTAAAGACGCCGAAACACGTCTCTAGCCGAAATTTTTTTTTGCTAAGAATTGGAGATCCCACTGGCCTTGGAAAGTGCTCTGATACCACTTATTATGCTCTTAACCTGCAAAAATGATACCCAAATACAGAATATGCGAAGAAAAGATACCCAGAACACAGAATAGCAATGATTTTATTATTCAGAGAGTAATGTTCACTTGCCTCTTCGAGGGGGCAACCTCCAATAGAGCAGAGCTCGATTACAAAATAAGACACGATGCTCCTCGTAGGGAGTCTCTATCCTTTATATATGACTGATACATGCAATACCACGGGCCAATACCGTGGGGTTTATTAATACCATCTATCTAATACTACGGCCCATTTGCAACTAACTGTGGTCCCGTCATTAATTGCGGGTTAACCACTTACAAATATTAATATGGGCTTTATTGACTCTTGACTATGACGTGATCCCATGACATAAATAAGGGGGTTAGGGTGGGACCCTAACATTCTCTCATTCTCCAGCTTCTCCTGGAAGGGAGCTACAACCCCCTAGCTATTGTACTAGCTAATGTGTTTACTAGTACGTAGGTGCTGACCCACAGAAGGCTAAAACCTTCTCTTTTCTTCCAGGGACCACGTTTCATAAATTTTCAGACTGGATCCATCAATAACATCAATCAAACATCAAATATATCTGCATCAACCAATCTCTTTTGCACGAACCAAAACTGAATCAAACAATCACTTCTTATAATGTTGTAACCAGAATACAGTAACAGTAACCAAAACTCAAGCTAGAACCTAGAACACTGCAGCAACAAACAGAAGTAGCTAAAGCATATTTTATGAGTTGTATGCTACTTCAATGTGTCGAACCTGTGTGCATACGCACTTTTCTCAAGGCGAACCTGCATATACGCTATTTTGATATGCAGAAGCAGTGTGTATACGTGCCTTTGCTATAGTGAACCTGCGTACAGATCTGTAAATGATGATTTAACCTTTACAACTCTTCCAGACATCAGTTATACCCAGATCATCATATTTACAGATTACAACATGCGCCCATTATTCAAATAAAAGATCAAAACCATACAAAGATACTTCACTTCAATCCTTAAGATCTTGACCCATGAATAGATCTTATTCTTCATCAAGCACTGAGGTTCATCCTTGATTCAGATCCAGCTATGCTCAATAACCTGTATTCTTGATCTTGTTCTTCATAAGATATTCAATACTTGAGTGCCTTTGCGTAATGATCTTCTCCTCCTTTTATAGTCTTAGGCTTTACTCAATACCATGGACCAAAACCACTTAGAGTCAATACATTGGACCAAATACCTGGGGTCAACACTTCAGACAAGATATCTTGGACCAATACCATGGATCACAATACCATGGACCAAATACCACGGACCAAATACCACGGACCAAAACTAAGTTTTCCAACATGTACGCGCCTTTCCTTCCGTGAAAGTGCGTGTGTATGCTATACGCGCCTTTTGGTCCGCGAACCCGCGTTTATACGCGGCTTGGTCAATGGGAAACCTGTGTATACCTTTTTTTCTTCATTCTGAGAGTCTGAACTGTGATCTGTCATCTCAGTGAGTTGCCATCAAGGACAACACATGTGTCATAGTGCCAAATCTATGTCATAATGCCAACATTTGGCACATCAGAGATGGGGAGAACATGGTTCTCACAAAGAAGAAGGATATTCAATAAGAGGTTGTTCATTTCTTTAGAAAACAATTCAAGGCTGTGGAGGGATCAAATATCTCCTATCAAATGGAACTTTAGAACCTCTTTCCCAGAATGGTGAGTGCAAAGAAAACTAATCTGTTGGATAGGCCAATCACGATGGAAGAGCTAGAAGGGGTGTTGAAAACATTGGCACATGACAAAATCCCTAGCCCAGATGGTTGGCCCATTGAATTTTTCCTCCACTTCATTGAGCTCATGGGCACGAACTTCCTAGGATTGGTTGAGGAATCTTGATGTATGATCTATATTACACGTTCTATTAATGCTACTTTTGTCACTGTCATTCCTAAGAAGTCTAATCCTTCTTGCTTCTCAGATTTTAGAAAAATTTATTTATGCAATACTGTATATAAGATGGTGTCTGAATTAATTGCAAATAGAATTAAGAAATTGTTGTCTGATTATATCTCGTCAAAATAGTTCGGTTTTTTAGCCAACAAAAATATTCAAGATGTCATGGATATCTCCCAAGAGTGTATACACTTGATCAAATCTCGCAAGTAGGTGGAGTGTCTAATGGAAATCAATCTAGTTAAGGCATATGATAGTGTTGATTGGGAATTCCTTAGGCTGATTTTATACAAAATTGGTTTTACTCGTAGGCACATTGATTGGATTATCGCGTGCATTACCTATGTGAACCTGGATTTCCTCATCAATGGGCTTCCGATAGATTTCTTCAGGATCACTAGGGGTTTACACTATTCATTTTGGTCATTGACGGATTGAATAGAGGGATCAGCACTGCGAGGGCACAAGAACCGATTGTTCATTGTAGGGTTGTCCAACATTCTATAATTTCACACCTCATGTTCATATATAATGTGCTCTTTAATGGGGAAGCTAATATAGTTGAAAGGAGCACATTTCACCAAGTACTTTAAAATTTTGGGGTAGCATCGAGGTTTAGCATGAAAAAAGAGAAGTCTGAACTAAACACTGACTGTTTGGAAATGAAGGTATCATCGAATATTGCAAGTCTATTTGAGGTGACAGTGAGCTCGATGGTTGGTGGATTTAGGCACTTTGGAATTCTTTTGAAGCCAAATAAGTACAAATGGCAGGATTGGGAATGACTCGTTAAAATTTTTGAGAATAATTTTACCATGTGGGAAAATAAGTGGTTCATGCTAGGGGGTGGCTGATTATGGATAAAGATATTCTATAGGGCATATCTTTCTACTGGATGCACCTATTCAAATTACCTAAAGATGTTACTAAAAGGATAGATGTTATAATTGCAAATTTCCTTTGGGAAGGAGCTGGAAAATAAAATAAAAATTCACTTGGTGTGTCTTGAAATAATTTCCAGATGTCATGTGGACGAGGGTTGGGGGATCAGGAACATAGAATGCTTTAATGTTGCTCTTCTTGTTAAAAAAAATTGGAGAGCGTTCAAAGGTGATGGATTATGGCAACAAGTTGTAAGGGATGGATATCTTAATAACTTAATCCTTGAGGTTTGGGTTAGAGAAGGAGCTCCAGAAAAGAGAAATGCCTCCCACATATGGAGAAGATTGTTGAAGGCTAAGCATTAGCTCTGTGGCAATCTGAGGTGGGAGGTTGGAAAGGGAGACAATATTTCCATAGGGCTTGGTGCAATCAAAGGTATGGAGGGAGCCCATATGCTCTCAATGCCCATTATACATTTTCTTAATCTATCAGGTCGCCATTTTTTTAACCAAATAAGTTGTTTTTAGCAATCAATGCTTGCTCCACAAAATTGGTCACATACTATAGATCTTGGGATTTTGGTGGCTTTTGAGGATGAATGGAAGGGGTACAAATATCGACTCCACCACGCTAGAATTTTGTTGTTAGAAAAATAGGACATTTTGGCTTGGGGAGGGCGTACTTCAGAAGGGAACATTTTAGTTAAAGAAATATACACATATATCACACAGGGGCATAAAAGTCCTCTTTGTGTTTCATGAATAGCACAATTGTGGTGATGTGAAGCTACCCTAAAATTAAATTGTTTTTTATGGTTGGTTATACACAACTCGATTCTCACATGAGAGAATCTCATTAAAAGGGGTTTCTAGGGGCTAGGTAGATGCCGCATGTGTGATTGGGCAAACGAAGTAATTTCTCACCCCTTTCTCACTTGTCCAATTTTTGTATCAATTTGGAATGAAGAGGTTTTCATGTTTCTCAAAATTCACACAGAAATGGACAAAAAGAGTTCAGGTTGCTCCCTCTCTATATCTTTTGGGAATATGGTGGAGTCAGAATGATATCATCTTTGATAATTTTTTCCCTAAAGTGAGGTCCATTAGGTTGAATATTGTGGCATATTTCCAAGAGATTGGTCCCTGGAGACAAAAGTCACATAGGAAAACAATTATTTTTAGAGAAATCAGGTTGTCATCACTTGTGGGTTACTTTGATGGAGCTTCATCAGAAGGGATATGTGGGTGTAGGGTGCAAATTATATTGAACTTTGGCCATTCCTGCAGTTCTAATAGGTTCTAATAGTTTAGGGGTGATGGTTCCAATAGTGGGGAAAAATTATTAGCTATATGGAGTGTATTGTAGTATGCCAGTTAGTTGGCTATCGAGGAGCTTGTTGCTATAGGTGATTCCAAATCACTCATTGAGTGGGCTCAAGGTCATACTTCTTTCAGTTCACCTTCCCTACATTACTGGAAGAAACAACTCAGAGCCTTGTCGACATCCTTCAAGCACATATGCTTCTCCCGCATATAGAAAGAGAAAAATTTGGTGGTAGATCACCTCTCAAAAAGTGGTCGATCTGCTTCGCTGGGTGAATTCTATTACAAATCCTTCATCGTCGGCTCTGTCTGTAGCTCTGGGAGTTTCAAGATATGAAAGTCTACATCATTCAACTTTTCTATTAGCAACTTCGGTGACCAGATCAAGCTTTGGGTCAGTTCTTTGGTAGAAGATACTCATGGGTCTCTTTTTTTTTTATCTCGCAAGTCTATTCTTATATATGAAGTCATTTTATGAGATACTTTTTGGAATTATTCATGTTAGAAAGGGATTAGTGTAGTGAAGATTGCAAATATTTTTCAAGATTTCCAACAAGGATGTCTAGGAGATGTCCCTTCTCTTACTTTCCTTATTTGTTCTCTCCCCTGAAGACTATAGTTTTATACAGAAATCAAGGGTCACTAGACTGTGTTTATTTTTGTAGCATTGGACAGGGTTTCTAGTCTCAATATTTGTGGAGAGGTTAAAACACATGAGAGCTCCAGAACCCATAAATTGTTTATGGAAATTCCACTTAGAGACAACACAATTAAATTAATTGATCGATAATTAAAAATGCCCAAGTCTAACTTAGGGAAATCGATTAATGAATGGGATTTAATTGAGAAAGGTGAGAATTCTCTAGAAACTCACATGGATCAACCCATAGATGATTTTAGTCGTTGATGAGAACTTAATCATGGTCGTTGGTGAGCCAACAAGAGATTATAAGAGGAGGTCGATGGGGTTGGAGCAAGACACTTAGTTATCAAGGCATATCGAATTTCTCAGAGAGAAGAGTTCAACCGGAGAATAATTTGAGCGAGTGATCGAGCGACAATGACTAAGGGAGCAACAAATTCATTTCTAAAAGAGTTTCTTAGCTATATAGCACAATAGTTGGGAGGCCAAATTATTTATGTAGAGAGGCCGAGTAGCCAAAAACCCTAATGTGAAGTGCCTAAAAGGGATTGTTTCAATTGTAAGAGGACGAGAGATCACCTGGAAGGAAGAGTGATTCACTTTGAAGGCCAGAGGGAGGTAGGATGAATCACCTAGAGCTAGCTAGCAGACAGTGCGTATTATTTGGGCCAAGCAGAGTGCATTTTTGGCCAATGTGAGTTGTCAGGAGGAAGCGTGAGTAGGACTAGAGGGGCCGAGTTTGGTTGCGGAAGGGAGAGATTTCCTCCAAACAATTTTGGTAGTATATTTTACTAAAGGATAGCTAGTTTTCCATCCAGATTTGTACTCCAAATTTTTGCTGCTGCATATAATAATAAAACCCTCATTTGTTGCACCGGTTTTCGTAGTTGGGTTTTTCCGGGGACAATTGTCCAAAAATAATTGTGTTAGATTTTACTGTGTGTGCTATCATTTTTCAGTTTCCAGTGTATTTCCACAATGTTTTTTTATTTTTGAAGAATTGGAGTGTGATTAATTCGTTATTTTGTCGTAACAAAATAAACTGCATAATTTATCAGTTAAAAGAATTAATTCTAGTTACTACATTTCAAGCGAAGTTTCACATGGTATTAGAGCAGTGTCAACAATGACGCAAATGTAGGTTGTTTCAATTACAATGTGACAAATGAATTAGAGTTGCATAGTAGTTGGTGGGAAGTGGCAGTTGGTCACAATTATCAAACATGTGTATGAGAGATGGTGTTATGAGATAGAGAGAACCCTTTCCTCGCTAAGAGGGAGTGCTGATTTTTGTAGCATCAGACAAGTGTTCTACTCTCAAGCTTTGAGGAGAGGCTAAAATACGTGAGAGTTCCAGAACCCAAAATTTCCACTTAGAGATAACTTAATTAAATTATTTGATTGATAATTAAAAATGCCTAAGTGTAACTTCGGGAAATCGATTAATTAATAGGAATTAATTGAGAAAGGTGAGAATTCTCTAGAAACTCACATGGATTAACCCAACGGTGATCTTAGCCATTGATGATGACTTAATCATGGTTGTTGGTGAGCCAATGAAAGATTATAAGAGGAGTTCAATGGGGTTGGAGATGATCAAGACATATCAAATTTCTCAGAGAGCAGAGTCTAACCATAGAAGAATTTGAGGTAGTGATCGAGTGACAGTCACTGAGGGATAAACATAGTCATTTCCAGCAAAGTTTCTCAGGATCAGAGCAGTAGTAGCTGGGAGGTGAATTATTTCTACAGAGAGGCCAAGCAGCTAGTGCGAGCAACCCAAAACCTTAGTGTGAAGTTCTAGAAAGAGATCGTTTCAGTTGCAGGAGGATGAGAAATCACCCAGAAAGCAAAGTGATTCACTTCCAGGGCCAGAGGGAGGTAGGACTACTCACCCAAAGCCAACTAGTGGGTAGTGCGAATTATTTGGTCCAAGTAGTTCACATTTATGTCTAGTGTGCGTTGTCGCGAGGAAGTGCGAGCAAGACTTGAGGGATGGAGTTTGGTTGCAGAAGGGAGGAATTTCCTCCAAATAATTTTGGCAGTATATTTTATTGGAGGATAACCAATTTGACATCCAGATTTGTACTCAGAATTTTTGTTGTTGGATATAATAATAAAACCCTCATCTGTTGCACTGATTTTCCCAATTGGATTTTTTCGAGTACAACTGTCCAAAACTAACTATGTCAAATTTTATTATGTGTGTGCTAGCATTTTCCAAAGTTTCAAATTTATTTCTGCAACATTTTTTTTATTTGTGAAGAATTGTAGTGTGATTAATACGTTATTTTGCCATAACAAAATAAACATCATAATTTAGTTCGAGTTGCTGCATGTAGCAACTTTTGTTTCTTAATAGATGTTTTGTTGGTATTTTCTAGTGATAAAAAAAACTACTTTTTGTTATTAATAAAAGTTATCAAGGAAAATAAAAGGGCCTAAAGCTAATTTGGCCATTTCAGACACAATGGTGGCATCACATTGGATTTAGATGTCCAACTCACATGACAAGTGGCAGATTCGCTTTGAATGTCCAACTGAGTTGATTCAAGTGGATAAAATATAATTTACTTAAACAAGGATCTGGATTTGGGGACGTTTGAATGAGCTTTAAAAAACGAATAAAGTTACAGATCTACACAACAAACAGATAGAAACTCCAGATTTGCACAAATCTACACACAAAAATGGAGAAATAAAATACTAAACTAATCTATGTACATAAAATATTATCTCTCACGGTTCTCACATCTTGCTGGCTTTCCCATGACAGAGTTAGGTTCTCACATCTTCCTGGCTTTCCAGTAACAGACTTAGGCCAGCACCAACTCTGATACCACGTTAGAAAATTGAGAGAAATCAGATATTAATTGATTGCACATAACAAACCATACTTCCTACTTTTATTGATCACCACAGGTACAAATATATAAGGCATAACATATTGACTTTGACACATATAGATTATGAATCCAACTCATAACATAGAAATCAACAACTCATAACATAGGAATCAACAATTTCTAGATTAACTCCTTGTAACACATAATGAAAACTAGACATGACATGGAAACATTACTTTTAACGGATTTGGCATCTATACACAATGACAAAAAATTAAATTTCAAATAACTCGTATGGATAAAACTTATCACATTACAATCAAAACACAATATTTTATTTCCAGCAAACAACCTTACAGTTTTATGGTTGATTACCTAGAGCAAATACACTTAAAAATAAAAGTGAAATAAAATTGAAAACAAGTACTTGCATGAATCTACTTTGAAGTCACTTGACATCTTGTACAATGTCAAGATTGATATGGGTGATGTGGGCATCTCTTAGAGAGGAAGTTAGTGGAAATGTCTTGAAGTTCCACACAATCTTTAGTAATTCGAAGTTGTGGAGTTAGTGGTTCATGGGTCGATTAGTGATTACACACAATCTTTATAAATACAAAACTCTTGTACTACATCCCAAGAAGGTTGTTATTACCAACTTTGTAAGGATTCCAATTTGATTATCCAATGATAGGAAAATAACAAACTATTAAATATGGATCCATGGAAGAAAATGCAATATGCTTTAGTCAATAACAAACAAACTAATATGCATGTGAATCAATTGCCATATACATTGCAACACCATAATAAAAAAAATATTAGATTAATTTGGTATTTTACTTGGTAATGGAATTTAGAATTAAATTATTATTATTATTATTTTTTGTTGACTAGCCGAATTGGCAACGACGGTGGTATCGTACTCGTGTTGCACGGGGTCGAATCCCATCGGCTGCCACTATAACCTCTAGGGGGAACCGCCTAGCCCGAAAGAACGGCCCTCGGTTAAGACGAGACTCAAACTCGTGACCTGCACATCGGAATAGGCGACTTAGCAGACCGTACGTTGGCCACGAGATCAAATCCCTGCGGGCTTATTATTATTATTATTATTATTTAAAAAATAAAAATATATAATTAAAAAATAATAATACTATTATATTTATTTATAAAATAAATATATAATTAAAAAATAATAATAAAGTATAATATTTGTGGAAGGCTTCTTATTTCAATTTAAGGTGGATGAAAATCTATTGACTCTTTTTTTTAGTTTTTTAATTGAGGGCTTAGATTGGTTCTCAAGGGAATATGCTCAACATATGCTTAGTCTTAATGCTTATTAACGACTGTAGTGTATTAACGAGTTTTTTTAGGTTGCATTTACTTTTAATAAATTAAAAAAAATTATATTCTTGCCACATGGATCCCCACCCACCAAATTCCTAGGGATTTGAGATTATTGCAATTATAATAAGTTTTTCTATGATAAGTTCTTCATTATTAATTATAACATTCATTTATATATAAGCAAATTTTATTTAGCAAAATAATCCATTACTTTTAATAAATTAAAAAAATTAGATTCGTGTCACGTGGCTCACCATCCACCAATTTCCTGGAGATTTGAGATTATTACAATTCTAATAAATTCCCCATGATAAGTTTCTAATTAAATAAATGTTTTAATTTATGATATTCAATCCTTAATTCAAAAGTTTCTTATTTTTTATAATATTATCACCACACATAAATCATATACAATTTTTGTAGTGTAATTTGTAAAATTGCCAGAAAAAAAAAATTCTTTAAATTGCTGTAATGTAATTTGTAAAGGTGCCATATATATATGTATATTTATATTAATTAGAATTCTTTAAATATAATTAGAATTCATTAAACATCACTGCACATTAATTATATTTAATATAAATAAATATAAAATGCAAAGAAATATTAAATAAAATATTACTTTATTATAATTAAAGTAATATAATTATATTACATTACAATAATATTAATTATACTAAATATCGCCACACATTAATTATATTTAATATAATTAAATATAAAATGCAAAGTAATATTAAATAAAACATACTTATTAAAAGTAAAATAATATACTTTATTTTATTCTAATTAGGTATGTGTCTATTTTGGAATAGAGTTTTTGAATTTTATTTCTCAACAATTATTAGATGTATGGTATAAATTTAACTTCCACTAAATATTCTATAATATTCATAGTAGTATACAAAAATTAAAGATTAATATTTACTTAAGTAGTTATGGCCTTTTTATCCTTTTAATTAAATTGATTAATTAAAAAAAATCATTTGATTAAGTGTCGTGTAAAGTGAATTATGATTCTTTTGACATGTGGTTTGATAATCCATGGTATTGTAACAAAACATTAAGAATCTCTATGGTAAATATAAGGGTACATCTTCAAGGTTAAGAAACTTGTTCTATATATGTTTAACTTATATGCTAATTTTTTATAACCAACTTAGTTCCATCTTACCTTCGGATCTACCAAGCACCCAGAGGGATCAAATATCTCTTTAGAGGGCAATCCTTAGGTTGATTTGATCCCTTTGGATAGTGTTGATTAAGAATTCCTTAGGCTGATTTTATCCTAAATTGGCTTTGCTCCTAGCCATATTGATTAGATTATGGCGTGCATAACCTCTGTGAACCTAGCTTTCCTCATCAATGGGCTTCCAACAGATTTCTTCAGTATCACTAGGGGTTTACGTTAAGGTTGTGCATTATCGCCTTTACTATTCATTTGGGTCATTAACGGATTGAATAGAGGGATCAACGCTGCCAGGACATAATAATCGATTGTTCATTGTAGGGTTTGTAGACATTCTAGAATTTCACACCTCATGTTCGTAGACAGTGTACTCTTTAATGGGGAAGCTAATATAGTTGAAAGGAGCACATTTCACCAAGTACTTTCAAATTTTGGGGTGGCATCGGGACTTAGCATAAACAAAGAGAAGTGTGAAATGAATACTGACTTTTTGGATGCAGAGGTATCATCGAATATTGCAAGTCTATTTGAGGTGAAAATGAGCTCGATGGTTGGTGGATTCAGGCACTTAGGATTTCTTTTGAAGCCAAATAAATACAAATGGCAGGATTTGGAATGGCTCATTAAAATTTTTGAGAAGAAGTTTACCATGTGGGAAAATAAGTGGTTCATGCTCAAGGGCAACTGATTATGATTAAAGCTATTATATAGGACATATTCGTCTACTGGATGCACCTATTCAAATTACCTAAAGCTGTTGCTAAAAGGATAGATTTTATAATTGCAAATTTCCTTTAGGAAGGAGCTGGAAAATCCAAAAAAAATCACTTGGTGCATCTTCAAATAATATCCAGATGTCAGGACGAACATTTGGAAGACGGCAGAACTCGAAGCCGGCTCTGAAGATGAACCCTAGAAGCTATGCCGCCGCCGCCTCTCCTTCGGCCGCCGTCGGGCCCCTGCTCGGCCCTACCGATGTTGGAGAAGTGTGTCTCAGTCGGGGATTGCTGGTCCATGCGATCATCTCTGTTTCGAATGTCTCCAAGCGCCTTTCGAGAGCTCCCCTCCCTCTGTTTTGGGCCGAAGAGAAATCTTTTTCGACAATGTTCTCCACGGAATGCCAAGGATCGAATCTCACAATAACAAATGCTGAGGGTGAATGGATTCCAGGCCTCCCCAACGACATTGCTATCCGCTGCCTGGTAAAGCTCAGCACCGGCAGCCGTGCCATTGCCTCTGCCGTTTTCAGCGTATGGAGATCGGCCCTGGACCCTCGCCTCGCCTTCATGTCGGAGGCTCGAGTCGCGCTGGGCGCCTTCGGTGACAACTACCTCTTCCTCGCTTTCCTCCAGCAAAAGGACAACTGCATTATTCTCCAGCGAGACCTGTTTGATTTGGTGCAGATGAAAGGGAAAATCACAGAAGACCCACTCTTGTTATCCCATGTGACCGAGGGCGGGTCGGAGTCAGCGAGGGACATGGTCTCCGGGGGTTTATTAGCAGAACAGCTCGACAACTATGCTAAGTTGATCCTCCACCTGGAGCAGTCCTCCTTCAAGAGCTTCAGCTATTACCCCCTGGTGGCCGCCATTAACGGGTCAATGCACAGATCTGAATCGGGCGTCTTGACCACGGATGGCAGTCAGCTGCTCAGATCTGCCATTGAACCACCAGATCAGAAGCCCAGAAGAACAAGAAGCCTTAAAAAATCCCAGATCTGTGGGCATGCAAACCGTCGGCAGAAGCCTTTTCCTCCCCCTCTGCCTCCAGTGCGTCAAGAGATAGGAGACCCTACAGCCTATGGCCCTGTGCTGCTTCAGAAAGTTTCTGAAAATTTCTCTGCCCCCTTTCAGGTTCAAATCACACAGATCTCAGGCAAAACCACTCTGCAATGGGTACACCCTTCAGATCTGGTGCAGAATCTCAAAGTAAATCTGGAACGTCGATTCGGGATCCCCTCTGCCCTACAGAGACTTATATTTCAAGGTAAACAACTCGATGATAATCTTCCCCTCTCTTCTTACAGCATAAAAAATAATAGCTCTTTAGTGTTTTCCCTTCGTTTGAGAGGTGGCGCTGCAGGTCAATCTTCTTCTGCTCCTCCCTACTCCTACAAAGCTGCAGTTCGCTCTGAGATACCCAACTCCCCTGAACCTCCCAAACCTAAGCCTTTTCTGGTTGACAAGCTAGAGGAGGTCCCCTCTGTTGAGATCTCCCACTCTGACCTTGCAGATGACATTCAAAGATTTGCTGAAAGGGCCATCATTTGTAGATTCAATGGGCTTTGGCCTCGCTCTAAGGACCTTTATGACTGGATCAATGACAACTGGACTCACCATTGCAAGGTCTGCTTCTGCTCAAAAGGATATTTTATAGTTCTGTTCGACAGTCTCCAGCACTATGAAAAGGCCTTAGAAGAAGGTCCTTGGTTCATGGGTTCAGCAGGACTCTTCATAACTCCATGGTTCTCAGATTTTGACCCAGCTTCTGCAGTCATTACCAAAGCCCCTGTCTGGATCAGACTCCCAAACTTTCCAGTTCACCTGTGGCATACAACAGTCTATAGGAGCATAGGCAACACCTTGGGCAACTTTTTAATGGGAGATTACAGGCGGGAACAACAAGGTCTCTACACATATGCTAGAATATATGTGGAGCTAGATCTAAGCAAGGGACTGCCAGAGCAAATCAATCTCAAGATCAATGACTCTGTCTGGACCCAGAACCTGGATTATGAAAACACCGCCTTCCGCTGCCGCCACTGTCACCTAACAGGGCACCTGCAGAATTCCTGCCCATCGCTGCCAGCAAAATCGAAAAAGGGCAACTCTACAAAGTCCAAACCCAAGCGTTGGACCCCTTGTTCTCCGCCGCCAGCAGTGAGCTCGGAGTCCTCAAGCTCGGAAGATGAGGACAGTGATTCAGAACCGGACCAGGCGCCTTAGACGATGGATCCGTCCACAGATACAACTGCGCACAACACTGTCACAGCAATCTCCCAGAAACGTGTCCATGAGACCTCCTCTTCTGAATCAGATAAGGAGATCTCCCTGATGGAGAATTCCAGTCTTCAAGTTGTTTTAGCTCACACTCCCCAGGATGGCTGGATAAAAGTCAATACAAAGAAAGGGAAAAAACACCGTGTTGAGGTCACTGCCCCTGTGGGGTAATAGTCAGTTTTTGCTCTCAAGTTATTTTTTGTAGCTCCGTGATTGGTTCACTCCTTCTCCGGGACCGAGGTTGATAGTTTCATCATTTCCGGTCTGCCGGTTTCTTGTCTCTCATGATTGTACTATATTTTACTTAATAGAAATAGTTTAATTTTACTGAGAAAAAAAAATATCCAGATGTCAGGCGGACGGGGGTTGGGGCATCAGGAACATAGAATGCTTTATTCTTTCTCTTCTTGTTAAAAACCTTTGGAGAGCATTCAAATGTGATGGATTATGGCAACAGGTCGTAAGGGATAAACATCTTAATAACATAATCCTCAAGGCTTGGGTTAGAGTAGGAGCTCCAGAAAAGAGAGATGCCTCCCACATATGGAGAAGATTGTTGAAGGCTAAGCATTAGCTCTATGGAAATCTGAGGTGGGAGGTTGGCAAGGGAGACAAGATTTCCATTGGGCTTGATGCAATCGAAGGTATGGAGGGAGCCCATACGCTCTCGATGCCCATTATACATTTTCGTAATCTCTTAGGTCACCATTTTTTTAACCAGATAAGTTGTTTTTAGCAATCAATGCTTGCTCCACAACATTGGTCACATGCTATAGATATTGGGCTTTTGGTGGCTTTTGAGGATGAATGGGAGGGGTACAAATATCGACTCTGCCCTGATGGCATTGTGCTAGTAGAAAAATAGGACATTTTGGCTTGGGGAGGGTGTACTTCAGAAGGGAACATTTTAGTTAAAGAAATATACACATATATCACAAAGGGGCATAAAAATCCTCTTTGTGTTTCATGACTAGCACAATTGTGGTGATGTGAGGCTCCCCTAAAATTAAATTGTTTTTTTTTTTTTATGGTTGGTGATACACAACCAAATTCTCACATAAGAGAATCTCATGAGAAGGGGTTTCCAGGGGCCGAGTAGATGCCCCATGTGCAATAGGGCAAATGAAGTAATTTCTCACCTCTTTCTCACTTGTCCAATTGTTGTATCAATTTGACATGAAGAGGTTTTCATGTTGCTCAAAATTCACACAGAAATGGACATATCCTCTATTAGCGCATGTCTCTCACAATGGTTCAATGGATAAAAAGAGTTCAGGGCGCTCCCTCTCTATATCTTTTGGGAATATGGTGAAGTCAAAATGCTATCATCGTTGATCAATTTTTCTTTTAAGTGAGGTCCATTAGGTTGAATATTGTGGCATATTTCCAAGAGATTGGTCCCTGGAGACCAAAGTCACATAAGGGAACAATTATTTTTAGGGAAACTGGGTTGTCGTCATTGGTGGACTACTTTGATGGAGCATCATCAAAAGGGTTATGTGGGTGTAGGTTGAAAATTGTATTGAATTCTGGCCATTCCTGCAGTTCCACTGGTTTGGGGGTGATGGTTCCAATAGCAGGGAAAAGTTGTTATATATATGGGGTGTATTGCAGTAAGCCAGTTGGTTGGCTATCAACGAGCTTGTGGTTGTAGGTGACTCCAAATGAGTTGTTGAGTGGGCTCAGGGTCATAATTCTTTCAATCCATCTTCCCTACATCATTGGAAGAAACAACTCAGAGCCTTGTCGACGTCCTTCAAGCACATCAAGTTCTTCCACATATATAAAGAGAAACATTTGGTGGTAGATCACCTCTCAAAAAGTCATCTATCTACTTCGCTGGGTGAATTTTGCTACAAATCCTTTAACGCCGGCTCTCTCTGTAGCTCTGAGAGCTTCAAGATCTGAAAGTCTGTGTCATTCAGCTTTTCTATCAGGGACATTGATGACCAAATCAAGCTTTGGGTAAGTTCTTTGGTAGAATATGCTCATGGGTATCTTTTGTTTTTAGCTCCCAAGTCTATTCTTATATATGTAGTCATTTTATGAGATGGTTTTTGCAATTAGTCATGCTATAAAGGGATTAGTGTAGTGAAGATCGCAAGCATTTTTTCAGGATTTCCAGCAAGGCTGTCTAGGATATGTCCCTTCTCTTACTTTCCTTATTTGTTCTCTCCCCTGAAGACTATAGTTTCAAACATAAATCAAGGGTCACTAGAATGTTTTTATTTTTGTAGCATCAAACAAGTGTTCTAGTATCAATGTTTGTGGAGAGGCTAAAAAACATGAGAGTTCAAGAACCCTTAATTTGTTTATGGAAATTCCACTTAGAGACAATACAATCAAATTAAATGATCGATAATTAAAAACGCCTAGGTCTAACTTAGGAAATTGATTAATTAATGATAATTAATTGAGAAAGGTGAGAATTCTATAGAAACTCACATGGATCAACCCAGAGATGATTTTAGTCATTGTTGAGAACTTAATCATGGTCATTGGTGAGCTAATAAGAGATTATAAGAGGAGGTAAATGGGGTTGGAGCAAGACACTTAGTTATCAAGGTAGATCACAGAGAGAAGAGTCCAACCAAAGAATAATTTGAGCCAGTGATTGAGGCACAGTGACTAAGGGAGCAACAAAGTCATTTCCAGTAGAGAAACAATAGATGGGAGGCGAAATTATTTTTGTAGAGAGGCCAAGCAACCAAAAACCCCAATGTGAAGTGCTGAAAAGAGATTGTTTTAGTTGTAGGAGGATGAGAGATCACCTAGAAGGAAGAGTGGTTAACTTCAAGGGCCAGAGGGAGGTAGGACGAATCACCTAGAGCTAGCTAGCATGTAGTGCAAATTATTTGGGGCAGGAAGCGTGCATTTCTGGCCAATGCGAGTTGCCGGGAGGAAGTGTAAGCAGGCCCAGAGGGGCCGAGTTTGGTTGCAGAAGGGAGAGATTTCCTCCAAACAATTTTGGTAGTATATTTTGCTGAAGGATAGCTAGTTTTCCATCTAGATTTGTACTCAAAATTTTTGCTGCTGCATATAATAATAAAACCCTCATTTGCTGCATCGGTTTTCCTAGTTGGGTTTTTTTGGAGGCAATTGTCCAAAAATAACTGTGTTAGATTTTGTTGTGTGTGTGTGTTAGCATTTTCTCAGTTTCCAGTGTATTTTTGCAATGCTTTTTTTGTGAAGAATTGCAGTGTGATTAATTCATTATTTTTCTGTAACAAAATAAACTACATAATTTATCAGTTAAAAGAATTAATTCTAGTTGCCACATTTCAAGCGAAATTTGACATGGTATCAGACCAATGTCAACAACAACGCAAATGTAGGCTGGTTCAATTACAGTGTGGCAAATGAATTAGAGTTGTACAGTAGTTGGTGGGCAATGGCAGTTAGTTGCTATTATCAGACGTGTATGGGAGATGGTGTTATGAGATAGAGAGAACACTTTCCTCGCTAATAGAGATTGTTGATTTTTGTAGCATCGGACAAGTGTTCTAGTCTCAAGCTTTATGGAGAGGCTAAACTACGCGAGGTTTCCAGAATCCATAATCATTTATGGAATTTCCACCCAGAGACAACTCAATTAAATTAATTGACTGATAATTAAAAATGTCAAAGTCTAACTTAGCGAAATCGATTTATTAATGAGAATTAATTGAGAAATGTGGGAATTCTCTACAAACTCACATGGATTGACCCAAAGATGATCTAGGTCATTGATGATGACTTAATCATGGTCGTTTGTGAGCCAGTGAAAGATTATAAGAGGAGTTCAATGGGGTTGGAGCAAGATATTCAAGTATCAAAACATATGGAATTTCTCAAAGAGAAGAGTCCAGCGATAGAAGAATTTGAGGCAGTGATTGAGTGACAATGACTGAGGGAGAAACATAGTCATTTCCAGCAGAGTTTCTCAATAGTAGTAGAGAAGTAGTAGCTAGGAGGTTGAATTATTTCTACAAAGAGGCCAAGCAGAGTGCAAGCAGCCAAAAACCTTAGTGTGAAGTGCCAGAAAGAGATAATTTCAGTTGCAGGAGGACGAGAGATCACCCAGAAGGCAGAGTGATTCACTTCCAAGGCCAAAGGGAGGTAGCACGACTCACCCAAAGCCAACTAGCAGGTAGTGCGAATTATTTTGGCCAAGAGTGCACATTTCTGGCTCATGTGAGTTGTCGTGAGAAAGTGCGAGCAAGATTGGAGGGATGGAGTTTGGTTGCAGAAGGGAGGAATTTCCTCCAAATAATTTTGGCAGTATATTTTGCTGGAGGATAACCAACTTGACATCCAAATTTGTACTCAAAATTTTTGTTATTGGATATAATAATAAAACCGTCATCTATTGCACAAATTTTCCCACTTGGGTTTTTTCGAGGACAATTGTCCAAAAATAACTATGTCAAATTTTATTATGTGTGTGGTAGCATTTTTCAAAATTTCAAGTTTATTTCTGCAACATTTTTTATTTGTGAAGAATCCCAATGTGATTATTTTTAAGTAACAAAATAAACTGCATAATTTAGTTCCAGTTGTTGTATTTCAAAAACTATTTTAAATATAACAACTTTTGTTTCTTAATACAAGTTTTGCTGGTTTTTTGAAAAAAACTATTTTTATTATTAATAAAAGTTAATTTTTTCTAATTAAAAATAAACATAGTTTAAAATAAAGTTTTTATCAAATTTGATACAATCCAAATCAAGTAAAATAAAAGGGCCGAAAACTAATTTGGCCATTTCAGACACAATGGTTGCATCAGATTGGATTTAGATGTCCAACTCACTTGTCAAGTGGCATATTGGCTTTAAATGTCCGGCTGAGTTGATACAAATGGCTAAAATATAATTTACTTAAATTTTATTATTTTTTAATTTAACAATCAAGATGTTTATAAGTATTTAGAAATAGTATTTAGAAATGATTTAATTTATATAATTGTCTAATTATATTTTCCATCATATTTATTATAAAATCTGGAAATTTCGTAATTTTTTTTTATCTCTTTTGGAGTTGTTTTTAGTGCTATAAATTGGTGCCAGATTTTGATAAAAAAACCCACCAGAGAAACTTCCAAAAGCTTCCAAAAAATTTCTTTTAAAGACAACTCCATTTTAAAGACAATTCCATTTCTTTTGTAGTCGAGACCACAGTTACACTCCTTGTTATTTGTATGGAAGCAATTGTTGTTTTCGTTGGTGTATTCAGCTTCGTGAATACATTGAAGACACTGAACACTATGTGAATATCGAGCTTGACAGCCGGCGTAATGCAATGATTCAGTTGCAGCTCAATATTACTATGCTGGACTTCGCGTTATGCATTGGAATATCTCTAGCAGACTCGTTCGGATTGAATATACCAATGCCTGTGGTTGGAGCTTTTGTGGCCGGCGGTCTTTTGCTTTTTCTCTCACTAGTAGGTTATGCCCGTTGGAAAGGGCTGCTTGGTACGTAGCCAGAGAGAATTGGGCATTTGGAAATTAGCCAGAGAGAATTGGGTATTTGGAAATTTGAAAAAAGGAAATATATATATATATATATATTTTGGAGACATATTACCATTAGCTCTTTATGATATTTATATAATAATTATATTTAGTATAACAGTAAAAATGGTTTTTTTTAGAATTTCAAAATTTTCCTTTAAAATTTATATATATATATATAAAATTGACAAAGCCCAAACTTTTTTTAAGACTTTCTAAAATTATATATATATATATATATATAACTAACAAAGCCCAAACCTTTTTTTTAATGTGTGTATGGATTCATATAAATGTCTAGTGAAGCCCAAAACCAAAGAATTCCTTTGCTGAAAAGTTTTTGTATCCTAAGTTGTAGATGCTATTTTATTTTTGGTCAAATCTGTACATATTTTTAAAGGAGAAATGAGAAAATGGAGAAAGAGATGCCTGGCATCTTAGTCATTTTCCATGATCTCATTAATTCTTTTATTGAATTAGAATTTATGAATTTATTTTCGGAAGTCCAATGTAAAAACAGTGTCTAGTCCATACAATTTTGGACAATGCAAGTTAATGATTAAGTTAACAATGTATCTTTACATTGTGATAGTTAAATTTGTTATTATTTATTTCAGTGTAAAAAAGATTTGCAATTAAGTAATTGTAAATTTTTTATCAATTTTAATTTTAAATTATAAATGGACTATATTTATTAAAAAAAATATAAAAATAAATATTATTAAATATTAAAGGTAAATAAAAATAAATAAATAAATATCTGTTGGTGATCTGTTAAAAATGAAAAAAAAATGAAGATAATATATAATTTCATGTTTATGAATAGAAGCAATGTTTATGTATATAATTTATATTAATTGAGATGTTTTAATATTAATATTAAAATGAAAAAGTAAGATAGCTGAAACATTTTCTTTTCCAAAATATTTAATTAATATTAAAATGGAAAAATAAAATTAACAAAGTTTTCCTATTTTTAAAGTAATTATAATTTAAGTAATCTTTACATTTGAAATTGATGATTTCCCCACATATATATATATATATATATATATATATATATATATATAATTCATGTTTTCCACTTGTATTTATGTGATCGCCATCTTTCTTTTAAGAAAAAATAAAAAAACAAATATAATTGCAATGACTTGAGACATTTTGTTTATAGTTATTTGTATTAGCCATCAAATTCCATAACATACTCTGTAAATCAAAATTAAATTATGATATTGATCATCTTATTTTCAAGAATAGATGGCTTATTTCATCCTTGAAGTACAACCCCTTGATGGTTAATAATAGTCTTGGATTTTGCTAGAAAATTGAGAGAGATTAGAGAGAGATTGATTGCACACAACAAACCACACTTTCTACTTGTATTGATCGCCACATATACAAATATATAGGGCATAACACATTGACTTTGACACATTTAGATTATATCTCCAACTCATAACATAGGAATAAAAAACTTCTAGATTGACTCCTTGTAACTCATAATAACAACTATGCATGACATGGAAGCATTACTTCTAACACTCTCCCTTAATGCTTACATGGAAAACACATATTACAACAACAATATGATATATGTCTGACTGGTCTTCATCAACACTCACATCCACTCTGGAATCTTGCAAACACCACTCTTTCTTCACCACCACATCTTTGAGCTGTCACTTGACCTCCATTTAAAACATAACTGCTTCATACCATCTTTCACATTCTTTGTAGAATTGACGCTTCTCGACCTCCAGGAGCACGATGGGTCAGTCTTGATATTGAACCATCCAATAGACAAACCCCCGTCTGTTGAACACATGGTCTTCTATTATATCCCCCAGTGATCTAGGAAAGTAGTCTTGGTATTGAATGTATTCAAAAGTCAATTATACACGGTGACATCTTAAACACATAATCAAATTAACCTAAAAGCTTATGTTCCTGTCTCCACACGATGCCACCAACTTATAACATACTATAAATAATCAAATTCGTGATATGTTCTTGTGTCACTGTATGCATCAAGAACCACCAATTTGAAAATATGTTAATCTATTCTACAATTGGTTCTTCATATGATTTTTCACACCTTACACTTGATAAAACTGTACCATGAAAACTTCTACCAACAACATATTTTTATTTTTTTATATTTCTTCCACACAAATTAAACTAAACAATAGAAACAGAACAAAGAACCCAATGGTATTATGATAACAACAAAACTGATTTCCATTCTTTTACATCGAGCTATCCACTGTTCTCCAAATAGAAAAATATCGTTGTCCATATGGATGTTGTTGAGATTTTTTCTGTTTTAGTCAAAATAGGCAAAATCCCAGTGTGTGACAACAATGGAAAATCTGTTGCTGGATTATCTCCAGGTTGTTGGGAGAGATTTAATGCATCCTAAATTTGATGTGAGAAGTAGTTAGATTCTCCTTGCTATAAAATAGGTAGTCATACGGATAGCTGGGTGTAGTGTGTGTGAGAATTGATGTAATCTCCTGTTTGAATAATAAAATATTGCCGATGCCTTAGTTGTGTGGACGTAGCCCAGATTGGTTGGGTGAACCACGTTAATTCTCTGTGTCTTTATGTGCTTGAATTTCTGTTGTGTATTTGTTTTATAGTCTGCTGTGCATCTGATCTCCAACAATTGGTATCAGAGCAGTTGGAGGTGGAGCGTGCTGTAGGTGGAGCGCAAGAGCGTGGAGCTGTGCCTGGTGCGGTGGTGAAGACAAGCCATATACGTGAACCGGTGGTGCGGTGGTGAAGACAACCCATATGCTGCCGTGGATCATTGCTGTTTGGTGAACGATATTTCAACGTTTGCATAAGTGGAAATAAAGTTGCATTCAAAAGCATTGATACATATTTAAAAAAAAAAGGTGCGTTGTACATTTAAAAACAAAAAACTGCGTGGCGATGAATGTATGACCAGCGTGGATTTCACCCATACACACAGCGCGCCGGGGAGAGCAGTATATAGCCGGCGTTGATATTAATTTCGCTGTGTATCTCTCCATTCATTTCAGAACGGTGTGGATTTGTCATTTGGAAACCTGTGTAGAGATACATATTTACAAACAGCGCGCTGTATGATGACAGCTGATCGGTAAGTTTGGAGCCGAGGTCTCAGCACAGCTCGGATCCAAAGGGGAAAGGCGCGTGGAGCATCGATGCAGCTGGTACGATGTTTTTTTGAATATTTTTCGAAAGTCAAGGTGTGTAATGCGCAGAACCAACAGTGATATTATTTTTTTTTTAATTGGCGCGGATAATTAAAGAGCAGTCGCGCCAGCCACCTAAATTAGCGCGAATTTTATTTAATTAAGTGCGCCAATGCGCCAATTCTCGGGTTAGCGCGGATTTTAAAGGTATAAACGCGCCAATTTGTCATTCCTTTAAGCGTTTTTTTATTGGCGCGGTCCAGGTGCTGATTAGCAAGCGCCATTTATTTTTTACATGATAATCAGAGGCATAGGCATTTATTGACATTCAATTTTGTTTTTTATTAAATTGAAATTGGAGATTCTTTGGTTTTAGACGAGATGGCCAAAACTCAGAGTGCCCGTTTTGAAATAGAGAAATTTAATGGGAAAAATAATTTTGAGATCTGGAAGGTAAAGATGCACGATCTGCTGGTTCAACAAGGTGTGGCGAAAGCACTGTTGGGGAAAAACAAAAGGCCTCCTTCCATGACGGAGGATGAATGGGATGAGATGGACGATAGAGCTCTGAGCGCAATTCGGTTATGTCTGGAAGACGATGTTCTGTTCAACATTGTGTCAGAGAAAACCGCCGCAGGCTTGTGGTTGAAGCTTGAGAAGCTCTATATGACGAAATCTTTGACAAATCGGATTCTCCTGAAACGGAAGCTTTACGGTTTGCGGATGAAAGAAGGTACCTCGATTGCTGATCACCTGAATGTTTTTAATACCTTACTGGTGCAATTAGACAGTCTAGATGTGAAATTTGATTCAGAGGATAAGGCAATAACTCTATTGTGTTCATTGCCCGAATCCTGTGATCACTTTGTTACTTCCATAAGCTTTAGTACATCAGAAATCCTTGAGTTTGACGATGTTGTTGGAGCCTTGTTGGCTGAGGAGACGAGGAAGAGGTCGAATTTAGACACCTCTACATCAGAGGTAATGATGGCCAGAGGTCGCTCACGAGAGAGACACGCAGGGGGAAAGCATAGCGACTCTCGCTCAAAGTCCAAAGGAAAGAAGCCAAAGGTGAAGTGCTGGCATTGTGGCAAGGCTGGACATCTGAAAAAGGATTGCTGGAAGCGAAAGCAGGCTGATAAAGAAGGCTCTTCGATAGAAAAGAAGGAAGCCAACACCACAGATACAGGTTCAGTATCTGGTTCAGGTATGAGTGATGAGGTATTGTCTGTTAATGTTTCAAAACATGATCAACATTGGTTGTTAGATTCCGGGGCATATAACCACATGTGTATACATAGAGATTGGTTTAAAACATATAGATCAGTTGATGATGGAGTCGTGTACATGGGTAATGATGTCATGTGCAGTATTGTTGGAATAGGAAGTATACAACTGCAAATGTTAGATGGCACAACCAAATTGTTAACTGATGTGAGACATGTACCAGATCTAAGAAAAAATATAATTTCATTAGGAGCACTGGATATGAATGGATGTAAAACTGTAATTCAAGGTGGAGTTATGAAAATCTATAAAGGTATCTTACTAGTGATGAAGGCTAAGAAGGTAGGAAATCTTTTTCAATTAGAAGGTAGAACTGGGTCAGATCATGTGTCGGTGTCTGAACAGGACAGTAGTTCCATTCGCCTATGGCATCAAAGGTTGGGCCATATGAGCGAACGAAGGTTGAAAATTTTGGCTGACCGTAAGTTACTTCCTAATCTAAGATCTGGAAAGTTAGATTTCTGTAAACATTGCTTGTTTGGAAAACAAAGTAAACAAAAGTTTAAAACAGACAAACATACTAGTAAAGGGATACTTGATTATATTCATTCAGATGTTTGGGGTCCAGCCCCTACAGCGTCGTATGGTGGCTCGTCATATTTTGTGTCGTTTATTGATGACTTTTCTCGGAAAGTATGGGTCTACATGTTGAAAAAGAAGTCTGATGTTTTTACAGTTTTCAAGCAATTTAGAGCATTGGTAGAAAACAGCACTGGTAGAACTATAAAATGTTTAAGAACTAACAATGGTGGTGAGTTTTCCTCCAAGGAGTTTGACAGCTATTGCAAGGATGCAGGGATCGAGAGACATAAGACCACGGTTTATACTCCTCAGCAGAATGGAGTTGCTGAACGCATGAACAGGACTCTTCTAGAGAGAGCAAGGTGTATGCTGAGTAACGCCGGGTTGCAAAAGGAGTTGTGGACGGAAGCAGTGGCAACAACTTGTTATGTGATAAACCGATCTCCATCAACGGCGATAGGCTGCAAGGTTCCGCAAGAGGTATGGAAAGGACACCCTTGTGACTATTCTAAACTCAGAGTGTTTGGTTGTGATGCATATGCTCTAGTGCCTAAACATCAACGAACTAAATTAGATCCGAAATCGAAAAGGTATGTCTTTGTTGGGTATGGTGATGGAACAAAGGGATTTAGATTGTGGGATCCTACTACCCGCAAAATCATCATCAACAGAGATGTAAAGTTTGATGAATCCTCTCTTGTACAGTTAGATGTAAATAGTAGATTGAAACAGGATGATGTATCTGATTTCCAGCATATTCAGTTTGACAGCATTTCTAATGATAGTCAAAACGACCATAGTTCAGATTCTAGTCATGAACAAGTTTCAGAGTCAGATTATGAACAGGGTTCAGATGGAGGTCATGAACAGGTCTCAGATGGCGATCATGAAGAAGTTCCTACAGATGATAGACAGCCAATTGTGGAAGCACCAAAAACATTCTTAAGGAGGTCTACAAGGATCAAATGCCCTCCGAGAAGGTATGATGATCATGTTACTTCAGTTGCTTTGATCGCTAATGATGATGAACCTTTGTGTTATCAGGAAGCTATAGAAGGTTCAAATAGTGACAAGTGGAAAGCAGCCATGAAGGAAGAAATGATGGCCTTAGGTAAGAATGGCACATGGGATCTGATTGAACTTCCCAAAGGCAGGAAAACTGTGGAATGCAAGTGGGTGTTCAAGGTGAAACGGGGTGTGAATGATACGGAAGACAGGTACAAAGCGAGATTGGTTGCAAAAGGGTTTTCTCAGAAAGCAGGCATAGACTTTCATGAGATATTTTCACCAGGGGTTAAAATTGTTTCAATTAGAATTGTGTTAGCATTAGTGGCTTTGTTTGATTTAGAGTTGCAGCAATTAGATGTTAAGACTGCATTTCTACATGGAGACTTAGATGAGGAAATATATATGGAACAACCAGAAGGGTTTGTTCAGCATCGCAATAAGAAATTTGTCTGCAGGCTCAAGAAGTCATTATATGGCCTGAAGCAGTCGCCTCGGCAGTGGTATAAGAAGTTTGATTCTTTCATGTTGAGTCAGAAATATGTAAGAAGTGAATATGATCATTGTGTTTACTTTAAGCAGTTAAATAATGGCATGTTCATTATCTTAGTGTTGTATGTTGATGATATGCTTTTAGCAAGCAAAAGCATTGAAGAAATCAACAGGTTGAAGACTCAGATGGCAAGGACGTTTGATATGAAAGATCTAGGAGCGGCAAGACAAATTTTGGGCATGGAGATTTTCAGAGACAGGAGTAATGGTAAGCTGTGGCTATCACAACAAAAGTATATTGAGAAAATACTTTTGAGGTTTGGTATGAATAATGTGAAGCCTGTGTCAGTCCCTTTAGCTTCCCATTTCAAGCTTTCTTCCAGTTTATGTCCTAATACAGATGAAGAAAAGGATTATATGTCTCGAATTCCGTATGCCAATGTAGTAGGATGTTTGATGTATGCGATGGTGTGTACGCGACCAGATATTTCACATGCAGTTGGGGTTGTCAGCAGGTACATGGCAAATCCTGGTAAAGAGCACTAGTCAGCAGTAAAATGGGTGCTTCGGTATATGAGAGGCACAAGTAGTTATTGTATTACTTACAATAAAAGTAGTGAATCTGTTTGCAGATATGTTGATTCTGATTTTGCAGGTGACTTGGATAAGAGAAGTTCAACTTCAGGGTATGTCTTTACTCTTGCAGGTGGAGCTATTAGCTAGATGTCAAAGCTACAAAACATTGTTGCTTTATCCACTACTGAAGCAGAATACATTGCTGCTTCGCATGCTTGCAAAGAGGCGGTTTGGTTGAAAGGTTTGCTTGGTGAATTTGGTAGGTTACAGGACAACATCAGGTTACTTTGTGACAGTCAAAGTGCAATACATTTGGCTAAGAATCCGGCCTATCATAGTAAATCAAAGCATATTCCAATCAAGTATCATTTTGTAAGACAGGTTATCACTGAAAGGGGAGTGTCTCTTGAAAAGGTGCATACAAAGGAAAACTGTGCAGACATGTTCACGAAACCAGTTTTGTTAGAGAAGCTACATTGGTGTTTGGCTTCTCTTGGCTTGCAGAAAAGATGAAAATAATAAACAAACTGGGCATCAGGCTAATTGTTGTTAAGGTGGAGATTGTTGAGATTTTTTCTGTTTTAGTCAAAATAGGCAAAATCCCAGTGTGTGACAACAATGGAAAATCTGTTGCTGGATTATCTCCAGGTTGTTGGGAGAGATTTAATGCATCCTAAATTTGATGTGAGAAGTAGTTAGATTCTCCTTGCTATAAAATAGGTATTCATACGGATAGCTGAGTGTAGTGTGTGTGAGAATTGATGTAATCTCATGTTTGAATAATAAAATATTGTCGATGCCTTAGTTGTGTGGACGTAGCCCAGATTGGTTGGGTGAACCACGTTAATTCTCTGTGTCTTTATGTGCTTGAATTTCTGCTGTGTATTTGTTTTATAGTCTGCTGTGCATCTGATCTCCAACAGATGTGCAAATTGAAAACTTAACATGAGAACAAGTCATTTCTGTACGTTGTTGGGATTTGAACGATGGAATCATTCTTTCCAATTTGGAATGAACTTCCACATTGTCAACTCTTCAATAATTCCACCATATGAAGATCCAACTTCAAATTCTTCAGTGAACCAAAAAACTTTTGTTACGAAATCAGTTTTTCTTTGAAGATTAATGTCATTGTTAGCCTTCTTCTTAATTGTCGAGATGGCCCATGACAGATCTATAATCTATAAAATGTCACATGGCAAAGTAATTCCCTTTGATCAAAACTTTCTTATGTTGAAATCACATCAGAATCCATGGAAGAACCTTGTATGGGGGTTGTCATCAGTCTAATCACCTCGTTCCATTGGTAATGATGACAATGGCTATGATTGGAAGAGTGCAAGAAGCGATGCATTCTAATCGCCTCTTAAACAACTGATGCATTCCAATTATAATTATGCTATTTTAGAAAACTTACAACAAAATATAAGATTGACCACTTTTCCTATGGCAGTATAGAGACCCTACACTCATCGCAACAATTTGGAGCCGCGCTCCACTATTTCGTCAACAAGTCATCCATTATCATGGCCAACGAATTCAAGACCTTTGAAGTGATGCCACTCTCGGTCACATGACAGTTCACACGCAACAACACACAGTCAGATCCCACTACTGTGCAAATCATATCCTCTTCTTTCACACGCATCAGTCGCTAACTTGAATTTCCAACTTGATTTCCTCCTGGAGTCAGCCACCTTCAATCTCTTAGCATCAAGAGACATGTCTTGACCCTTTTGGCCAAATGTTCCTTTATTTCTAGCTATAGATCTGAATCTAGATTTCTCAAAACCTTCGTCATTGATGTCGATATATTTGCAGCAAAAAATCGATTTGAATTGTATCAAGATCTGCTCACATTAACGACTTTTATTGTTTCTTGCAACACACAAGAATTTTCCAAATTTGATTTTATCTTTACGACCTATCTAAAAACCTTGACCATACAAATCACAGAGTGACTATTGTTGCAACTCGTCTTGTCGGTATGACCGTTGTTGCAGATGGTTCAATTTACAGGTTTTTTTATAAGCCAAGGGGAAAAAAAGTACACGGCGAAATAAGCGCTGGAACGATATTGGTAAAACCGTTGGATCTGACTGTGGCAATCGAAAAGTTGTGTATTGGATGTAGCCACATTGAAGGAGATTTAGAAGGAAACGTTGGAGAATTTGATGCAAGAAATCATAAGGATTTGGGGATATTTGAATGAGCTTTAAAAAACGAATAGATTTACAGATCTACACAACAAACAGATAGAAACTCCATATTTGCACAAATCTACACACAAAAACACATAAATAAAATACTAAACTAATCTATGTAGATAACATTAGCTCTCACTATTCTCACATCTTCCTAGCCTTCCCGCGAGAGAGTTAGGCCAGCACCAAATTTGATACCATGTTAGAAAATTAAGAGAGATCAGAGATAGATTGATTGCACACAACAAACCACACTTCTTATTTTTATTGATCACCATAGGTAAGAGCCCTATCCTAGGGTTTGCTAACAGATCTATTTTTGATGAATTTAAATGCAATAAGAGGAAATAGTTTACTTACTTACAAAACTTCTAAACAAATAAATTTTTTCCATTTACATTCTAATCCTTATAACTTAAGGTGAATATTTCATTTTAATAAAATTTACATGAGTAAGCTATGGAGAAATACCTGTACCGGTGGCTGGTGGAGATGCCTTTGACATGCTGCTCTTGTTGAACGCTCCTCTTGACGGACCCAACTGGATTTACCTCGCAGCCAACTAGGAAATAATCCCTAGCCCAGGTAACCTCCACAGGTTCCCTAGCTCTCCGAGCTCAAGTCCAACTAGATGTAGTGTGTGTGTGCAAGATGAATGATCTAGACCAAGATGAACAATATTTTCCTCCACTCAACAACCCAAGAAACCTCCATAGGTTCCTAAGGTCTCCAAAAATCACAACAAATCCTAAAATCACAACCAATCCTCCCATCATAAGCAAGATCCCACCTCACCTTTTATACCCTTCCTCTCTTCTCCATCTCAACCACCCCTCATTAATGTCATTAACTTCTCATCCATCCTTACAGTTGACTTCTCTTCTCCCAAGTAAAGCTGGGAGTACATTTGGAAATGTGACATGAATATAAAATTGGGAAATTAATGGGAGAGGACCATGTCTTCTCCCAAGTAAATCTAAAAGTACATTTGGGAATGTGAGATGATATATATATATATATATATATATTGATAATTAAATGGAGAGGACTATGTCTTCTCCCAAGTAAGTGTGAGGGTACATTGGGGAATGTGAGATGAATATATATATTGATAATGAGTTGGAGAGGACCATGTCTTCTCCCAAGTAAGTGTGAGGGTACATTGGGGAATGTGAGATATAATTAAATGGAGAGGACCATGTCTTCTCCATAGTAAATGTGAGGGTACATTGATGAATGTGAGATGAATACATATATTATTTGAAATAATGGAAGGAGACCATATCCTACCTAAGATTCAATTTGAGAAGGTAAGTTGGGAATTTGAATAATAGAAATCATTAATTTTATATTAGACCCATATTTCTCAATATCTTCAGATAATGTAAACATTAACAAAATTTGCAGGATAAAATTTAAGTGGGGCATTACATACACCTCCTTCAGAAACTTCGTCTTGAAGTTAGAATGAAAAGATTCAAGGAGTTTGAAAGCATAGAAAATCAGAGAGAGTTATAGCATTAAAATTTGATAAGTCAGAAAATGGCATTACTTCCCATCAAGTCTTCAACTGATCTATATCCTCCTATCCATCCTGACCTACTTCCATTCCCACCCTATCCGTCCTCTATTGCTTTATCAGTGGCAACGACCATACTAACCACTGATAAAACCGACATGGTGGTAGTGTCGAATACATCGACCTAACTTCCCTAGCAGACAACTGGCAATTGTCATCACACGTCTAGGGGAGTGTGTCCACCACTACCCTCCCACGATTCCAGGTTTCAGAGGATACACGGTGAGAAATGCCTCCACTCCTCCTTCACAACTAGGGTCAACGCCCTAACATGGACCACACTACAGAGCTGGTTGGACTTGTCATTGAATAATCTAGTCAGGTGGCAAGGTAGTCCTTGCCACCTGTCAATTGCATTTTACTCATGTCATAAGAGTGCCTATCATGTAGATACCAAATGTAATAGAACAATGTGCATTATACCTTCCCCAAGAGATGTCTCGACCTTTCCTCAATGGAAGAGTAGCTCTCGGCTATCATATAGTTTTTTTCCCACTGCGGGTTAGCTCTCATTCATGGATTTATATAACAGCAAGATGTATAATCATCACACTATTAAGTCTAGTATCCATGTGTCAATTTTGTAGTTCATACTGGAAACAATCATAATTTCACTACGTCATTCTTTAGATAGATCATATCCTCTTAAGCCATACATGAAAGAACAATAGCTCTGATAAGTCATGTACTAGATAAATCATCACCAAGTAAGTCATACATCAAATATTTCCATCATCAAAATCCAACCTAAGTAGTTTCACATGTTCAACCAAATGCATCAATATTACACAATGTTCATAAATAAATAACATGGAACTGCAAAATAAAACCTTAACATAGGTAGTGTCTACGTCAAAATGGGCATCATAAATGCTCATGTGACATCCTTGTGGAACTCCTCGAATCAATTAGAGTTGAAACAGATTCAACTGTCTGTCATGGAAAATAGCATTTGAACCTAGATATGCTATAAGGTGGTACCAAAACCAAAATAATGGCAAGCAACGGATTAGTGCACTATCAATTCCACTAGAAGGTGCTAGTATAAGTTTCATGCATATAGTTTCTTTAAAACCTTAGTGAATATAAAAGTCCCACTCTTCCAATTTGATGGTTTTTCATCTTCCAAACCAATTAGTTAATCTTGAAAATAAAAGACTCAAAACTTCAGAACTGTTTCTAGCATGATTTTCATATATATATATATATTTTTAAATTGAGAGAAATGTCCTCTAAATGTCAAAGGTTCAAATTTATTATATATTTAATCATTGTTTACTAGTACTAAAACAATTTCATGATATATAATGCAGCTCACAATATGACCAGACAAATGAGAAATAATTAAACGAATGGAATAATTGTAACACTGCTGAAGATTAACTAATGCTCTAAATTTTTTTTAATTGAGTGTTAATTGCTAAGAAATACTGATTCGCCCCCCTCTCAGTATTTACAACATATGACAAAGTTGAACTATGCGAGGTAACTCTTCTTAATGTGGACTGGCCTCAAATACACCCTTTTATGGTTTTCTGATTCATAATGACCAGCATGTGTAGACTTAAATTGCTTGTCAGTTGACAAGGACATTCCTTTTATGCATTTTTGCAATATCCCAGTACCTCAAAGAAGGATTGTAGGCGAGCTTCACTTTGTGCCTTTGATGGACTTTTGAGCATTTAATGTTTGCCTGGAAAGGCTTCCAAATTATCATTACAAAACCTACCATCAACACCTCGAATATTAGGTGTTTTAATACATAGAGCAAAAGAGAGTTAAGAAAATTTCAGATTTTGGAACTAATATTGATGCATTTCACTTCTTTTAACATCATCATTCCATCAGTACACATTTTGGACCATAATTGATCAATTAATCCAGCACTTCATTCATGTCCAAAATCATATGGTTTTTTTCATATAGGATCCTGTAGATAGCTTTGAAGAAGGTTGGTATATGCATAAGAATAGGAAGTTACTTGTGTCAGACCCATAAGAGGAAAATAAAGACAGTAATTATATTATTGTCCACAACTTACAAGTGACTAAAACTAGTCAGTCACACTAATTAAATCATGCATAACGAATTAAAGGAGCACATAAAGAATATCTGAACTGTGTACAAAAGTTATAAGAAAAAAGAAAAATGTAGAAGAGACACAATATATCAATGTGAATGGATAATGTTTTTAACCCTCCCATCCATCAATGACTACGAAGTTGCGGATGCCACCTGATGAAGAGTCTAGAGGATGGAGATTTGTTCATTGTCCAATAAAATCCTGGGAGATAGCCAGGTAACAATGTATGAAGAAGACATCTCTCCTATTGTCCAGGGCCAACTTCCCTTCAATGAGTGAAGAAACAAGTAATGCATCCTTTGATAGAAAATATGTGCCCTGGAACTTCGTGGGCTGCTCAGAAGATCTACTGTGAAGCTAGCTTATTGTCTTTAAGCCAAAGCCTTTATCTAGTTCTTGAAACAGGTCAAAAAGAGAATACAAATATCATTCTTTACACTCACCAACTTATTCAATGCTATATTCTTGTGATAGTAGTCTGTTTTATGCACAAAATCAGGCTATTATGTATATTGAAGTTGGTATTATTATTTCACATTGTCCACTTATCCATCGTGTTAAATAAACCCTTTGTGCTTTTCTTGACTATTCTTTGCATCTCCAAACTTTGTCTACTGAAACTAAATTGCATAACTTACTTCTAGCTTCATAAAGCCCACATCATATGTGGTGCATAAAGCTCCCCTCTTGCATTGTAGATATATCATCTTCGAGAGTTAGCTTAATACCTTATTTGAAGTTTGACCAAGCATCTTGTTTAAACTTTAAACAGTATTAAACAGCTACCATTTCCCCTCTATTCCCTTAGATGTTGTATATGCTATTGTTGTGTTTCCTTTATCTTCACCATAGCTTCATTTCAATTTTCAAATACCCCCTCTATTCCAGAAATTATGTTAAATACAATCTTTTATTGATCGAATACTAAAATCTACCTAGGATCTCAGTTAATCCTCCATGATATTCCCTTCCTTTCTTGTCAAGGGCATAGTTAACTGGTCCACTGCCAGTCTGTCTAGATTAGAACAACCAGGAGTTATGTTAGTTTTATCTGTGATTGCTCAGTCACTGTTCTACCTCCAGTAGGGATGGCACACTTACTTTCCTCAGCACAACAGTGTATAGCTGCAGCAGAGGGGTGAGGGCATAGCTCTAGAGTGCCTTGGAAAGCAGGCTGTTCTTATGTAGACATAGAGGGCACATGAATGCCTACACCATGCATAAAACATCCTTATGCTTTTCGAGTGATTCCAAATTTAGTGTGCTGCTCCTAATTAGGTTGATTTTCTAGAATTAAAATATTTACTTCAGTTTAAACTTCAAAAGGTGTTTTCAATTTTGAGTTTGCTTTTCCAGTTTTGGGAAATGTACAGTAGTTAAGTATATTTCTAGTTATAGATTAGCGTTGATCCCAAAGAGAGGGTGAAGTTGAGTAGCATGAGTCTTATCTAGCTGAGGGGCAGTTCCCTAGGCGGCCCAACACATGCATGCATGCTTGGTGTTCTATCCTAGGTGGCTATGGTTAGTGTTCCAACATTGTAAACGCTAGCCTGCTTTTCTATAGACAGGGTCCTGCTTGGTTAATATACACTGGAATTTTGCAGTCATTGCATTGTATAGTTTTATCTTCCAGTCAATAAAAGAAAAACAGATGTGCTTTTGAGTGTTGAAATTTTTTGTAATTTTTTTTTATTGATTGTTGCTCATACTTTTCAGTTACCATACAAACAACAGTTTGAGAGTTCATTGAGTTTTCAGATTTCTAGGCTTGTATTTTGCAGGTCTGCTTACCATGTATTGAAATTTTAACAAGTTAAACCAACATAATTTATAAGTCTATTAACAGGTCTATCAACAAGTCTCAAGCAACCACTGCAAAATGAAAAAAAACTTATCTTATTGACTAATGATGATTTTGGAAAAGAGGTGCACATTTGTCTGAGTGATGACATTATAACCTCGAATACACACATATACATTAAGGTCTGAAAACGATTTCCTAGTCAAGGCCAAAAAGCCTTCTGAACCTTGGCAACTTTTCAACAAAGATGAAAATAACACAGGCCATAGCTTCTCAGTTATGCAACTAACTGGAAAGTATGACTAAAATACAACCTACTGCATATACACAAAACTTTAAAGTTAAAGACATACCACATAAAAATTATATTGAAATAAAAAATTGGGAGATTTGTATATGAATGCATGAGATAAAAGTCAGTAGTCTGCAAAGAACACAACAATATACCTCTACAAGCCATTTATGAACTGTTGTTGATCCAACAACTAAAATATCTGGACCACCCTCCGACCTTGTAGCAATAATGGATAAAATCCCCAAAACATGATCTGCATGTTTATGTGAAATCCACACACACTGCAATCCATTAACTGCCATTTCCATTTTGTGTTTGCCAAAGCTCTAAGAATCTGTCCTGCAACACCCTCTTATGCATCTAACAACATGCTTGCTCCACTATTGTGCATCTGCAAAAGAATGCCACTGCTTCCTCTGTATTTGCTTGGCTCAGCAGATCCTGTACCTAGGAAAAACAACTTGAATAGAGAAGATTGCTCTCTGCCATTACAAAGCGGGTTTCGAATTTTTCCAAGCCTTTCACAATTCAGATTGTTTGCACTAAAGATGTTGGAAGCTACAACACAAACACCTTGAGTGGTTGAATTATTACTAGTTAGTTTTCTCTACTGTAGTAGTTTCACCCGTAGAGCTATTGCTGCTAACTTGTTTGCACTCATCTGCATGCTAGCACTTTGTGATGAGACTAAAACATCTTCTGCAACCTTATTAATTGTTTTAGTTAGGTCAGGCCTGCTTTGAGCCAATGTTTTCTGTATTAAATCTACATTCATTTTTTCTCGACACATTGACTCATCTACAACCACTTGAACTTCACTTTCCAAAGTCCTCTGAAACACTATACACATAAGCATTTGACCAGTCTTTACTTGTCTACTAAAACCCAAAAAATTCATGTTCTCATTATCTGTTTGATGTTGTTGTAGTGATGCATTGAATGGGAGAGGAAATATTTCTTTGTTAACCATATTCATTTTAGCCAGAGTTGTGAAGGAACAGAGGAAACCATATTCAGAAGGCCTGTCCTGCATGGTTATATGCAAGATATCATCTCCTAGATGTCTCATCCATGAAATATATATATTTTTTTGGATCTCAACACACTAGGAGGAGATAAATGAATGACTGCAGAGATTGAATATGTACAACTACCTCCACCATTTTTATTAGTATTGCAACAGGAAGTGCAACTAAGTAGTGAATACCGATGCAGTTCATCTGCTAATCCCAGAGTCTCACAATTAACCACTATATAGGCTGATCTTAACTTCTTTAAATTAACCAATATTCAAACTATATAGAAGGGCTCTAGTGTTTCTATGTGTGTAGGTGTTGTAGAAAATGTGTGGAAGATTGTTATGATCCACTTTGCTAGGAAAGGAGAAAACATGCTTTCAAACCTGTAATGTATCTTCCTACACCCACCTTTCAGTTTTGTTGTTCAAGTTCATTATTGAGGAATGTTTGAGAATCTATTCTAGTTACTATGTCTGTCTCTGAGGAGCAACCCATTCATTGGGGATCTCTGCTTTGAGCAGGGGAGAAAATTCTCTAAACAACTCCTCTTGCATGATATCTTAAGTGTTGCACTGCCCTAGTGTTGGTTATTTCTCACTTTATTGCAGAATTTGGATTTATGGTGGTTCTATTTGGTTTTATCTATTCTTAAATTCAACACACGTAACTTATTTGGATTGATTGATGGTTGAGATTATTTCCCCTCAGTCATTGTCTTATTCAATATATTATTGTCTTGACTGGGCAGGAGCTTTGGGAAAGTTTTAGCATTTCTCTTTGAACATATTCTTTATTAACAATGTTCTATGTATAGGTTTCTATAATGGAAAGAGAATACTTATTTACGTTCTCATTTTCAGTCGCTTTGGGGAGTACTCTGGAAATGAATTTCCTTGATCATATTCTGAATTTTTATAGTAGTCGCTTGTTTGCAAAAATATTGTGTTTCTATCTCCTCTTTTGCTTCACATGGCTTTCTCGAAAATGAGCTTGCCTCCCTCTCCCTTTTCAGGTATTGTTCATTATTTCCCTACTAAATTTCAGATTGGATGGTTTCCAAATTATTTTGGTAGATTAGCCTCTAAGTGGAGGGATCGATAATGTTTCCTTTCTCCCAGCTTTTTGGATTTGATTTGAGCATTTCTTTTCATATTCCCAAATGTAGGAGGTTAAGCCATACAAAGGGACCAAGGATTTCCAAGATCGAGTGATTCCGCCCATAAGGAGTTGAATCCGAAGGGAATAGGTCCAAGATTTCTTGAGTTGACTATTTCACACTTGATTGACCTATCATCTGAGACCAAACAAGGGATAATACTGGATACAATTTGTAAATTATTTTCCCGGAAAGATGATTGGACCAAGAATATGTCCAATCTTTCCACTATAAAAATTGGTCCTATTCTTATGTTTTTCTGGGTGTATTTACCTCTCTGGTTTAGTGTCAAGTAGTTACCAGCTGTAGATTCTGTCTTCCACATACTCTCTGCTGAGATCTCTAACAATGCTTCTTTCTTTCTTTTCAATGAGTATGAGATTGAAATTTCGCACCGATGTACAACTTTATCTCTGAATGTTAAAATATGTATCTAATATAGAGAGCCAACCATTATTTTTTTTTTATCCAATTGTTGAGAGTAGATATTTTATATATTTGGGAAGACAAATTGATAGAAATTCTCTTGAAGAAAAGAAATATCCAATGATCTGAAACATTACTCATGCTTCACCAGAGGAGAGAGTAAGTTCCAAAGAGTTGCCAGAGCTCTTGAAGCAGTTCTAACCTCCCTGAGGCTATAATGGCAATTCTTCCATAGAAATTCTTTTATTCCAAGAAAAATTCCTGGGACAGCTTCGTCTCCTAGAGAAGAATTCGATATGGTTTCTCTAACTTGTTTAACTGTCTAACTCTACTCCCTTTTAGTTTTAATCCCAGTGCTGTTCCAAGACAGGACTTTCATGGCTTTGGTTTAGGTTTGGAACCATTGTCTGAAGAAAGAGCTTGATGGATAGTGGCTTGAGTTTCAAGAGCATTATCTTTTGCCACTTCTTATCCGGCTACCTTGCATCTTTCGTTCCTAGTTGTTTCCTCTGATCCTCCTTAGGGGAGACAATGAAGCATTCAATAAACATGAGATTTTGGACTCGGTTCCTCATCCTTAAGGCTATTGATTCCGAGTCAGCATGGGTTTTCCTTGGGTACCTTCTTACAAAATTGTGTTTCGTTGGAAGCGTTTCTGTCACTTTTTCCACAGGCTGCTTTTCCAGAGGAATTTTTTTCCCACATGCTTCAAAAATGGCAAATATCTTTTGCATTTCCAGCTCCAGCAGGCCTCACAATACCTCTTCTTTTCACACCAAGTTTCATCAGTCTCCAACATTTTCACATGCTTGCATTTTACTTTGTTAGACACACTTAGTCCTTATCTTTTGCTACTTCCATTATTGTTAAGGAGTTGCTTTCATATTCCCACCTTGTACCTCCACTAGGTGTAGTCATTTAGTCCCATTAGCCTACATTTGTGGCCATTTGTTCAACATTAATCAAATTATTTTATCAGTGTTATTATTTCAGAACTCATGTGGAGTTCACTGGCTTTTTGTTGTGCTTTTTCTTAGTTTGATCCTGTTGCTTCATTCTACTTTTAGAGATTGTAACCTTTTTGAAGTTATCATAGTCGGTCACAGAAGCTTTTGGGGGAGCGCTTTTCTGGGGGCAGTCCTCTGCAAAATTTACTTGTTTATCAAAATAGTTGTATTTAAAGAAATATACTCATAGTCCAGTTTCTGGATATGAATCCAATTGTTTATTTCAAGTTTTATATATTCCAGCAAGCCCATTTCTAAATCTACTTCTACACACATCCTAGCACAGGCATAAATGTCATTCTTAGGTTCATATCTGTCAATGTATCTACCTAGAGAGTTCCTGATTTCTTCTAGGGCTTGGGAATCCTAGAATATCCTTGGAAGGAAAAGCAGGCACACCCAGAATCAGAAGAAAACAACCAGCCATTACAACATTTTACCTATACAAGGTTACAAGGTGTCCAGTTTTAACAGCTCACACTCAGGTCCAAAAAGCTTGAAGACATAGCTGTGTTAATTTGACTAGTAGAATCATCTATTTAATCTGAGATTGAGCGGGAGTCTCAGCATCCTTGACAAGCAACAAATACCTAGTATTTCAACAGATGAGGCCGGGTGAAAATACTTGGCATAATCGGCATAATAGCCTCTCTAGTCGGGCCACCTAAGCCAAAGGTCGAGTCCATTTCCTTAGAAAAGAGCTATCTACCCACATAACACAAAAAGGAAAAGCAGGATGGAAGGGAGCCATATGAGATGCATGTGCACAGTTCATTGTAAAAGGGTGGCCGCATAGTATTTTAAGGAATCATCTGCTTGAGTCTAGGGATTTCTATCTTTGCTCAATGTACAAACTATAGGAATTGCCATGATGTGCGTATACACAAGATTCGAATTTTGCTGTAAACTAGTTTTGAACAGACTGTCAAATTAAGGTTTTTAACATATAAAGCCGAACCTCAACTACGAGCTGCTGATGATGATTGGTCCACCTATAATGAAGATAAATAAATAAGATAATGTTAACAATGTAAAATTTGAAATGAGAACTGATACTGTTACCCGTTTCGTAGAGATAGCAAAAAAGTGCCCTGATTTTGAAAAGGGGTGATGCTGAACACACATGTTTTTTTAGAGCATAGTTTTTGGCACTTTAATTTTTTTTTATGTACTTTGCATTTTAGAATGGTAGTGATTTTCATGCTGATTTAAAAAAGTGGTAATTCTGTATCAAATCCTTTTTTTAAAAGACTTATTTTTTGACTTTAAATTTTCTAATGTATAAAATGTAAATAATTATTTTGTAAATTTAATAATTTTTGAAGTGGTCATTTTCTTCATATTTTCTTGTTTTTATTTTAATTTTAATTTTAATTTTTTTGTAGTGAGCTTTTTATTGTTTTGCATTTTTAAATTAGAAAGTCGATATTTTGAATTTTTGATATTCTACATATTTATACATCCTTAATTAATTTTTCAATCCACATGAAATAATTGTTTCTAAAAAACAATATTTTTTAACAATGGATGTAAAAATAACCATTTTTAACATAAATATAATTAAAAAGCTACACGTTTTGGTAATTTTTTGTTAGAATTGACATGTCAAAATCACAATTTTTATACAAAAATTTTAACTAAAAATGGTTAAATAATAGTTTTTTTTTTTTATGAATTCCATGTCAAAAAAATAATAATAATCACCTTTTTTTTTCAAAAAATAATGATTAAATTAAAAATTAATGCGAAAATCACATATTACAAATATTGAATGCATAACAGTATCAGTTCCCGTAATCGGAATCGAATAACCACCGCCCGACTGCCCATGGGAGTGGCTATCCGATTCTCGGAATCGGATAGCCACTGCCCAACCACCCCCACGGGCAGCCGAGCAGTGGCCATTTTATTTTGAGAATCAGATAGCCATTGCCCGACCACCCCCAGGGGCGGCCGAGCGGTGGCCATCTGATTCTGAGAATTAGATAGCCACTGCCCGGCCACCCCCATGGGTGGCTGGGCGGTGGCTATAGCCACCCCCATGGGCAACCGGGCGATGGCCATTCGATTCCGAGAATTGGATAGCCACCCCCACGGGCATTCAGACGATGGCTATTCGATTTCGAGAATTGGATAGCCAGTCCCACGGGCAGTCGGGTGATGCCTATTTGATTCCGAGAATCAGATAACCACCCCCACTGGCGGTCAGGCGATGGCTATCCGATTTTCAGAATCAGATAACCACCCCCTGACTGCCCTTGAGGTGGATATCTAATTCTCAGAATCAGATAACCACCCCCACCGGCGGTCAGGCGATGGCTATCCGATTCTCGGCATCAGATAACCACCACTCAGCCGCCTATGGAGGTGGCCGGGTGGTGATTATCTGATTCTCAGAATCGGATAGCCACGGGAGGCCGAGCAGTGGTTATCTGATTCTTAGAATCAGATAACCACCACCCGGCCACCCCCACATGTGGCTGAGTGGTGGCTTAGAATCAGATAACCACCACCCGGCCACCCCCACATGTGGCTGAGTGGTGGCTATCTGATTCCGAGAATTGGATAGCCACCGCCAAACTGCCCGTGGAGGTGGCCGAGAAGTGGCTATTCGATTCCGAGAATTGAATAGCCATTGCCGGGCCGCCCGTGGGGGCGGTGGCCGATAAAATTGTTTTATTTTAAATAAAAAATAAATTTTGTTAAATATGTTTATTGTGTATATATATATATATATATATATATATATATATTTTTTTTTTTTAAATGTTTGTTTGTTTGTTTGTTTTTTTTAATTTTATATATATTTGTAAAATATATATATATATATATATATATATATTTTTTAAATATTTTAAATGTTATTTTAAAAAATATTAAAAATATATTTAGCTTTTTTAAATTTTAATGTTTTTTTGTTTTTAAATCCAAATTTTAAGTTTTTTAATATAAAAGTTGAAATGTTTTTTTTTTTTTTTAAAATCAAAAATATATTTTATATTTTTTTCTTTTTTAATTATATATATATTTTTTTAAATTTTATTTTTTAATTTGAAAATATGTATTTCTTTTTTTTTTTTTTTAATTTTAATTGTTTTTCGGGTTTTTATTTTATTTTTAATTTCAACATATTTTTGTTTTTTAGGGTTTTTGGAAAATGTTTTAAATCTTAATTTTTGTAGTTTTTAATTTTATTTTTTTTTCGTTTTTTGGTTATTTTTCTATTTTTTTAATCTATGTTTTTAATTTAATTTAATTTTTTTAGTTTTTCTTAATGCTTTTTTAAAATTTCCTATTTTTACTTAATTTTATAGTTTATATTATTTTATTTTATTTTCCCAATTTTTTTTTGGTTTACCACATTAAAAAAAAAATGTTTTTTTTTTGAAAATATGTTTTTCTTATTATTTATTTCTTTAATTTTTTTTTTTTAATTTTTTAATTCTTAAATTTTATAGGTTAATTTTGTCTTTTTACATTATTATTATTATTATTTTTAATTTTATTTTTGTTTTTAATATATATTTTTATTTATGTTTTGGTATTTTTTTTTAACTTTTTTTTTTGAAATTTTAATGTTTTTCGGAGTATAAAAAGATCTGTTACACCATTATTTTAAAATGTTGAAAATTTACCAAAAAAAAAAATGTTATTCGAGCATCAACACTTTTTGTTTTGAGGGTGTTTTTTGCACAATTTTTGCACAAAATTTGGTTTTACTGGCATTTTTTAAAAATGTTGAAAATTAACCCTAAAAAAAAATACATCGTTCCATTATTAGCACTTTTCATTTTCAGGCTGTTTTTTGCACAAAAAATTTGTTCTCATTACCATTTTTAAAACATGTTCAAAATTGACCTTAAAAAAAAAACTATCATTCTATTATACACACTTTTCATTTTTAGCACTGTTTTTCATGTTTTTTTAGGGTTTTTTGCATAGAGTTCTCGTTTTGAGTTTATAGTTCCCATTTCAAAGTTTACATTGTTTATTGTTGATGATTGTTCCAATTAATGAAAATTGATTAGAAGTTAGAACAGTTTATTAATGTTGAACAAATGACAACTAACGTATATCGAAGGGACAAAAAGAGTTCAAGAGTGCAGGGAACAAAAACTGGGAGTTGACAAACAACTACTAGATCAAAACTCAGAGCAGGAAAAGATAAAATACCAAGTGTATCCCTAAACGCTAATATATAGCTAAAAGAAATTATAAAGAAGCTGCAAGAAAAAAAAAGAGGACATATAAAACAAGGCGCAAGAGCAAAAAAAATATGCTAGAAATTGAGAAGTCTCGGTGTTGAACAGAAGAGAAGGTTACTTCAAAAACAAATAAAGACTAACCAAGCCACTACACAAACACGGGAAAAACACATTAAAATGCACAAAATAGCGAACTCCAACCCCCTAGCTGCTGGTGAATGGTATACTTTTTATTTTACGTATAAAGTATACAGTATAAACTGATGATGTAACCCTCAGCAAACTTTGCCTAAATACAAAAGCTAACTGAACCTAGATACCCGCTGAAACAGAAAAGGCAAAGTACAACAACCTGGTATCTTGTGACTAATTTGAAGCGCATGCCAGAGCTCCGGCGCCTCTAGGTTACTGGAAATGTGAAGGACTAGCGTACATAAGTCATCATCGTTAAATTCCTTTGAAATTCCGTAAGAAGCCAAGCGCTGCAAGAATGTGTGTGATTTCATAGGAGAGATCTGAGAAGCGTTGGTGCTCATTTTAGATTTCCAGGTAGCAACAATTTTCAAAGCATATTTTTTTTTGCCTTCGATGATACCTCGTCCGACAAAAAAACATAGGGCAGGGACTCCAAGAGAAAATCACATGCATATCTCTGCGCATCAAGGCCCGTAGGTGGTTCACCCTCGCAATCGTCCGGATAAAACCCATCCAGGGTCTGTAAAACCAACCTGGCTAATTCCGCCAAATATATCTTTGAGTTCGTCAGAGGTCACGACCAACCACAATAGCTTAACCTTAAGGTCGGAGGTTCAAGCCCTCTTTCTAGCGTGTATAATATTGAGTTTAGTGGGCTTTGGGTCCAGATTTTGAACCAAAGCTCTGATACCATGTGTAAGAGCCTTATCCTAGGGTCTGCTAACAGATCTATTTCTGATGAATTTAAATGCAATAAGAGGCAATAGTTTACTTACTTACAAGACTTCTAAACAAATAAATTTTTGCCATTTACATTCTAGTCCTTATAACTTAAGGTGAATATTTCATTCTAATAAGATTTACATGAGTAATCTATGGAGGAATACCTGTACCAGTGGCTGGTGGAGATGCCTTTGACTTGCTGCTCCTGCTGAATGCTTCTCTTGACGGACCCAACTGGATTTACCTCCTAGCCAACTAGGAAATAATCCCTAGCCCAAGAAACCTCCACAGGTTCCCTAGCCCTTCGAGCCCAAGTCCAACCAGATGTAGTGTGTGTGTCCAAGATGAATGATCCAGACCAAGATTAACAATATTTCCCTCCTGTCAACAACCCAAGAAACCTCCACAGGTACTTAAGGCCTCCAAAAATCACAACAAATCCTAAAATCACAACCAAACCCATCCCCTCACTCCCCCCATCATAAGCAAGACCCCACCTCCCCTTTTATACCCTCCCTCTCTTCTCCATCCCAACCACCCCTCATTAATGTCATTAACTTCTCATCCATCCTTACAGTTGACTTCTCTTCTCCCAAGTAAAGTTGAGAGTACATTTGGAAATATGACATGAATATAAAATTGGGAAATTAATGGGAGAGGACCATGTCTTCTCCCAAGTAAATCTAAGAGTACATTTGGGAATGTGAGATATATATATATATATATATATATATATATATATATATATATATATATATATATTGATAATTAAATAGAGAGGACTATGTCTTCTTCCAAGTAAGTGTGAGGGTACATTGGGGAATGTGAGATGTAATTAAATGGAGAGGACCATGTCTTCTCCCTAGTAAATGTGAGGGTACATTGGGGAATGTGAGATGAATACATATATTATTTGAAATAATGGAAGGAGACCATATCCTACCTAAGATTCAATTTGAGAAGATAAGTTGGGAATTTGAATAATATAAATCATTAATTTTATATTAGACCCATATTTCTCAATATTTTCAGATAATGTAAACATTAACAAAATTTTCAAGATAAGATTTAAGTGGGGCATTACAGATCCGACTATGGCAATCAAAAAGTTAAGTATTGTATGAAGCCACATTGAAGGAGATTTAGAAGGAAACGTTGGAAAATTTGATGCAAGAAATCAGAGGGATTTGGGGATGTTTGAATGAGCTTTAAAAAATGAAAAGATTTACAGATCTACACAACAAACAAATAGAAACTCCATATCTGCACAAATCTACACACAAAAACACATAATTAAAATACTAAACTAATCTATGTAGATAACATTAGCTCTCACTGTTCTCACATCTTCCTGGCCTTCCTGCGAGTGAGTTAGGCCAGCACCAAATCTGATACCATGTTAGAAAATTGAGAGAGATCAGAGATAGATTGATTGCACACAACAAACCACACTTCCTACTTTTATTGATCACCATAGGTACAAATATATAGGGCATAACACATTGACTTCGACACTGATGGATTATGACTCCAACTCATAACATAGGAATCAACACCTTCTAGATTGACTCCTTGTAACTCATAATGAAAATTATACATGACATGGAAGCATTACTTCTAAAAGATTTGGCATCTATACACAATGACAACATTTTAAATTTCAAACACTTTGTATGGGTAAAACCTATCATATTACAATCGAAACACAATGTTTTGTTTCCAAAAAACAACCCTACAATTTTATGGTTGATTACCTAGAGATAAAAGTGAAATAAAATTGGAAAAAAGTACTTGCACGAAACTACTTTGTAGTCACTTGACATCTTGTACAATGTCTTCTAAATTATGTGAGAAAGATGTGCAACTACAAGGTAAATCTGTTGAGAAATGGAAACAAGAATTTTCAGTTTAATTTGTCCTTGAATTAAACTGAGAATAATCAAATTCTATTCTCATAGCAACTTGTAAATAGTTAATTAAGTTTAATTAACTTAATTAACTTAGGAATTTTGAGTTGGAAGTCTTTCTGTAGTCATGTATATGTTCTCTCTAAGTTTTAGGAGTCCAGTATGAATTTTAAATTGAGTTGGAAATTAGATCACTTAGTTTACTGAGTTAAGTTCAATGAAATTAGTTCCAAATTGTTTGTGGAACTAATAGAGCGTTAATAGTTGGTTGGTGCACTGGTGCATCCACAAGTGTCACTCTAGTTAACTGAAGATTCTCTCATCAAAAACTCATGCATGTCGATTTTGAGAAAGAACCATTTGATACTAGAGTGCAGGGACAATGTACTATCAGTTGTATTATTTACTGGAGTGTAAATATCATGCATGCATCAGAGATTGACCCTATTTTTAGATTGCATAGTTTTGGAAGAATGAATTCCATTTAAATACGGGGTATTCATCCTAGGAATTACGTAAGAGATTAGGGGCTTGGAGAGCTTCAGAATTGGCTAAGTGTTGGCCAATAGCTAGCTTGTGAGCTGAGAGAGTTGAGCATACTTATGAGGAATTGTTCTAGTGAGAACAATCTTTGTATGTTCACTCGTATTTTTTATTAATGCAATACATATTGCGGGGTTTTGGGAAGTGGATTTCCTCATATACATATTTTTTATGTGTCATTGATTTATCTTCTTCTTGTTCATATTATTTTCTTCGATCTATTGGATTTTGCTGGTTGAAAGTAGAAGTAGATTATTGTCCCATGCTTTAGTAAATTTCATGAGCTTGTGGATCTACAAGATTTTCTACATGGTATTGGAGCTGAGAACAATATACTAGAGGAGATTTTGAATTTTTGAGTTTTTTATTATAGGTGAAATTCAAATTTGCAATACATACTTTAGGATCGGCAGATGATGTTCTACGGTTTGTGGCTTGAGTATGCCTTGGAAGGCAGCTTGGATTTTATAGCCTAGAGGGATAGAATGGAGGTTGTGCTAGAGGATATTGGCTTAAAAGAATTCGTTGATCAAGATCAAGAAATTCCTAAGCCAGCAACATCAGATGCACAAACTTTGGCCGAATGGAAGAAGAGTATGCCGAAGGCGAGGCAGATAATCCTTGAGGCAGTCCGAGACCACATTGTTTCGAGTCTCCATGGAAAGGAAACTCTGCATGCTATGTGGAAAACATTGACGGACTTGTATCAGAACAACAACGACCAAAGGAAATTGGCACTAAAGGACAAACTTAGAAAAATCAAAATGGAAAAAGGCGATACTATTCCAAAATACTAGACCAAGTTCACTCAATGTTGTGATGAACTTAGAAGTGTTGGAATCATGGTTTCTGAGGATGATATGGTGAGTCTTACTCTTCTAGGACTCCTAAAGAGTTGGCATAGTTATTAGGACTCTGTCAATGGTTGGGAGAAGCTGCCGGATTAGGAACAATTGTGGTCGGATTTGATGCAGGAGGAGATCAGGAGGAACACTAGGGATGGCTCTTCATCAAAGACTGATGATGAAGAGAATTGTGCCTTATCGATTAAGGCGATGAAGGGGAAAGGGAAATATTCCCATTCCAAATCTGATTCTTATCATGGAGGTAAGAAGAAACACATGATGAAAGTTAAGTGCTTTCATTGTCATGAGCTAGGCCATTTTTCTACAAATTTTCCACTCAAGAAGTCCAAGAAGAACTCCTCAGGAGGAGTAGCGGGTGAGGCTTTTGCCTCTCAATTCGAATTGGAATTTTCTCTCATTGTATGCATGGTGTCATCAATGTTGGGATGTGTATGGTACTTAGACAGTGGAGATTCATTCCACATGACTAGCGACAAAGAGTTATTCAGTGACCTGGAGGAGAAAGATATCTAGATGCATATCGGGATGGGTGAAGATGGGAAGTATAGTGTTACAGGATTGGGCATGATTACTTTTCAGAGGGAGCATGGGGCTCCACTCACCTTGAAGAATGTTATGTATGTGCATGGGTTGATGAAGAATTTGATATCCGTTTCCATGCTTGAGGATAGAGGTTATGATTTGATCTTCTCGAAAGGAAAGGCATTTCATAGACACATAACCACGGGTCAAGTAAAGAAGATAGGGATTTAGGTGAAAAATCTCTATAAGTTGGAGGTATAAGAGTGTTATTCTTTGAGCACAAAAGTAGAAAGGGTGCAGAGTTGAGATGTTGGCGAGTTGTGGCACAAGCGATTGGGCCACTTGCATCATGGGGCTTTGAAGATATTGCAATAGATCTCTACCGGTCTTCCCAAAGGTACGCTTGAGCAAGTTGATACATGCAAGGGGTGTACTTTTGGAAAATACACCAAGTCTTCCTTTCATGACAAAGATAGTCGAATAGAGGCTATTCTAGAGTGTGTCCATTCATATGTGTGTGGACCATTCTCGATAGCATCCACGACCAAAAAAAATTATTATGTTATATTTGTTGATGACTATTCTCGTAAATGTTAGATATTTTTCATGCAGAAAAAGGATCAAACTTTCACAAATTTTTGTGCGTTTAAAGCATTGGTGGAGAAAGAGTCGGGAAAGAAGGTTAAATCTCTAAGGAGTGATAACGGTAGTGAGTATGTCTCAAACGAGTTTAAGAACTTCTGTGCGGTGGAAGGGACTAAACGGGGGTTGACGACACCCCATAAACCTCAACAAAATGGGGTGGTTGAGAGGAAGAATAGAAGCATAGTAGGGGTAGCAAGGGTGTTGTTACATGATCAGGGCCTGCCACTAAACTTGTGGGTTGAGGCATGCAACACAACAATTTATGTTTAGAACCATACTCCACATTAGATACTTGAGATGAAGACACTAGAGGAGGCTTATTCTGGTAAGAGGGCAGATGCTGGTCAATTCAGGATTTGTGGGTCATCGGTATATTTCCATGTGACCAAAGATGCATGGAAGAAGCTTGACCTACCAGCAGAGTTGGGGATATTTGTGGGGTACACTGATACACCTCACAACTATCGGGTGTACTTGTCAACTAGTAGGATGATAGTGGGTTCAAAGAGATGTTAGATTCGATGAAGAGAAGGCCATGCGAGTTTCTCTTGAGAGGGATCTTGAGCTACATGCGTATGAGGAGATTTTAGCTCCTAAGGTTGAGGAGCCTCAAATTGATGTGGAGCAACCACATGCAGAGGATCTGGGAGTGGAGACATCCATTCAGGCAGATTCTTCTAGAGATGGAAGAAAGCGCACCAGAGAGGTTAACAGATTGTTGGATGATGCACAAGAGAATGTGAGATCACCTAGTTCTCAACGCATGTAGAGGAGGTCACCTAAGAGGTACACTGGATACATGGATCTTATCGGAGAATGTGTTGTGACAGAGCCATCTTCGTTTAATGAACCAGTGCAGCCGCTGATTTGGGTTGATTCCATGGTGGAGGAGTATGACTCCATAGTTCGTAACAGTGTTTGGGATGTGGTCCCAAGATCGGAGGTCAAGTCAGTGGTGAGGTACCATTGGCTTTACAAGGTAAATCAAGCTGCAGATGGTAGTGTGGAGAAGCATAAGACTATATTTGTGGCCCATAGCTTTTCACAAGTAGAGGGGATTGACTATGATGACACCTTTTCTCTTATTGTAAGGTACTCATCAATCAGATCTATATTGGCACTATCAACACATATGGGTTGGAAGATACATCAGATGGATGTGAAGACAACCTTCCTTAATGACATGATTGAGGAAGAGGTGTACATAGAGAAACCTAAAGGTTTTGAGACCTTTGACCATGAGTCGCATGTGTGCTAGCTCAAGAGAGCATTGTATGGGCTGAAGCAAGCACCTCGTGCTTGGTACACCAGGATAGATAGCTACTTCATTGGGTTGGGCTTCACAAAGAGTGAAGCGGATGTGAACCTGTACCACATAGTGGTGGAAGGTAAATTGTTGATCATTGTACTTTATGTTGATGATCTCATACTAACAGGTGATGATCAGCTGATCAAGTCTTGCAAGGAGGACCTTGCAAGAGAGTTTGAGATGAAGGACATGGGGTTCATGCATTGTTTTCTTGGCATGGAGGTATGGCAGGGAGATGGGGATTTGTTTGTGTCATAGGGAAAGTATGCCAATGAGATACTCAGGAGATTCCGCATGGAGAGAAACAAACCCATGGAGACTCCTCTAACAGGTAATTGGAGGAAGGAGGATGCTACTTCAGGGGAAGTAGTGGAAGCTACTGTTTACAGGAAGCTTGTGGGTTCACTCATGTACTTGGTGAACGCATGACTAGATAAATGCTATGCAATTAACCAACTTAGTAAAGTGATGGTTAGGCCTACCAAGTTGCATTGGAAGGCGATAAGGCATGTGTTTAGATACCTCAGGGGCACTTCTTAGTATGGATTGTGGTACAGACAGACAAAGGGAGTGAATATTCAAGGCTTCACCGATGCAGATTGGGAATAGAGTCCATTTGACAGGAAGATCACATCAGGAGGGATCTTCAATATTGGGTCAGCTATAATTTCTTGGTATAGCAGGAAACATAGATCAGTATCAAACTCTCTGAAAATCCAGTTTTTCATGATCGATCCAAGCATATTGATATTCGATATATCCATCTCAAAGATTATGTATTGAGGTGTATCATGTTGTTAGAGTGCATTCCACAAAGGAGCAAGATGCTGACACTTTGAAAAAGGCACTGTCAAGATGTAAATTCAAGTTTCACAGAGATAGGATCAGGGTAGTTGATAATCCATTTCTTGTTGAGAGAGTGTTGAGAAATGATAATAAGAAATTCCAGTTTAATTTGTCCTTTAATTAAACTGAGAATTAAAATTGAATTCTATTCTCATAGCATCTTGTAAATAGTTAATTAAGTTTAATTAACTTAATTAGCTTAGGAATTTCAAGTTGGAAGTCTTTCTGTAGTCATGTATATGTTCTCCCTAAGTTTTAGGGGTCCAGTATGATTTTAAATTGAGTTGGAAATTAGATCACTCAGTTTACTGAGTTAAGTTAAGTTCAGTTAAATTAGTTCCAAACTGTTTGTGGAACTAATAAAGAGTTAATATTCAGTTGGTGCACTAGTGCATCCGCAAATGTCGCTCTAGTTAACTGAAGATTCCCTCATCAGAAACTCATGCATGTAGATTATGAGAAAGACCTAGTTGAGACTAGAGTGCAGGGACAATGTACTATTAGTTGTATTATTTACTAGAGTGTAAATATCATGCATGCATCAAAGATTTATCCTATGTTTGGATTGCGCAGTTTTGGAAGCATGAATTCCCTTTAAATATAGGTTATTCATCCTAGGAATTACATAAGAGATTAGGGGCTTGGAGAGTTGCAGAATTGGCTAAGTGTTGGCCAAGAGCTAGCTTGTGAGCTGAGAGAGTTTAGCATACTTGTGAGGAATTGTTCTAGTGAGAACAAGATTTGTATCTTCACTCATATTTCTGATTAATACAATACATATAGCAAGGTTTTGATCAGTGTCTTTCCCCAAATACATCTTGCGTTATGTGCCATTGATTTATCTTCTTCTTGTTCATATTATTTTCATCGATCTATTAGCTTCCGCTGGTTGAAAGTAGAAGTAGATTCTTGTCTTGTGCTTTAGTACATTGCATGAGCTTCTAAATCTACATGATTTTCTACAAAATCATGTGTGAACGATGTTTAACTACCAAGTTTGCTAAGTCATGTGAAAAAGTAACTCTAGAGAGATGAGTGGATGTAGAAATATCAACTCCAAAAGTTGAAAGATTGATATGGTGATTGTTAGCCCTGAAGTGCAGCACTGCCATATTGAAGGCTAAAGGAGGGAGATGATCTGCTTTGATGTCCTAGATAGGGCCCCACACAGGCCATCACCCCACTTTCCTCACTCTTACACTTACCTTTCATTCCGCTCGTTTTCTAACCCAACCCTCCAATCCCGACGAAATCCCCTTTTCACCTTAAGCCTAAAAAATTAACCCAAAAACCCCCGAAAAACCTTACTTTTTCTGCCCATACTGCCCTCTGCACATTTCTCGAGGACATCTCGTACCTTTGTGTCCCTTCGTCGTTATATCACCCCCGCCACATCTGATGGCTATCACTCATATCGCGTGAGCAACAAGCGAGAGGAATACCCACCCGATAAAGGCAGTTTTTCTCTCTTTGTTGTTGCTATGTGTCATCCATTAAATGGAATCGGGCGGACTCCGCCATTTACCACTTATCGCCCAATGCCCTTCTGATAGAAACCATAACCGCCCAAACAAAACCACCCCCGGGCGTTATCATCCATGCACCTCCCCCGCCCGATAGCCGTCCGATCTGCTCACCCGAGATCTAACGACTTGGACATGTTCCGCTCCCACCTCAACCTCAGGCCTCCTGTGCTCAATCTCTGCCATGCATTCCATTCGATCCAACGACCCTCATTCATGATCGCCCTCGCCTGTCCTTCGCTCTGTCGTTTCTTCGTTCATCCGATTTGGCACGTCCCTCCACCCATGCACCTCGTACTCCACTTCCTATCAGTCACCCAAGGAAGAAGGTGGTCAACTCTGACAGTATTGTGACAGTCGTACCACTGAACCGAATTAACAGAAAACATGGCCAAAGGAAGAAGGACACAACACGATCCAGCAAATAGAATTAAATAGTCATGGAGCTCCACTAGCATAATCAAACCGGCCACCTAACAGGGCGACGCTGTACTAGAATTAATTACCGTTTTCATGATGGAAGGAGAATTTTGTCCTTGTACACAATCAGGCAATTAAAGACAATAGGGGATAGATTAAGACAGCTCCAACCCTAGAGGTATGGAGAGCATTGTAAAGAGCTATAAATCACTGAAAGCAAGATGTAATCAGGGTTCAACTTCTGGAGATTGTAGATACTTTGTTCTTTGCAGTGTCTCATCTTCATTTTCAGTAATACAAGCTTATTTTGCTGTTACATGTTCAATGTCCATTTCCCTTCTGTTCTAAACTTGCACCTGGATAGGTTTATTCATGTTTTCTCCTATGTCTAATGCTAGATAACTGTCATCTTATTTCTGCATTGGTAAATGCAATTTTCCATTGAATAGGTCATCTATGTTTCTTTTGCATCAAACGCTAGATCACTGTCATCTTATCTCTGCGTAGATAGATTAGATTTGCAATCTTCATTCACTGGCTGCAGCTGGCCATCATATGTTATGTATGCATCTGCTGGTGTGGTTAGTATTCTTCATTCATTCACTTAATCTGCAAACTATTGAGCATTAGTGGTCTAAAGCCTTGTAGGCTGAGGGTGTTCATGCATGTCTGGAGTGAAAACAGAGTTGAAGTGGTTATCTAGCTTGGACCAAACCATCATCCATTCCAATAGTTCCTAGAACAATATTGAAAATTATATGTTATCAGACATCTCCGAGCTACAACCTAGGAGAGTTTCTTGGAGTGATAACAATGATGTGGGAATCTCTTAGAGAGGAAGGTTGTGGAAATGTCTTGAAGTTCCACACAATATTTAGTAATTTGAAGTGGTGGAGTTAGTGGTTCATGGGTTGATTAGTGATTACACACAATCTTTTGTAATCGGTCATGGTGGAATTGTTATAAATACAAAACTCTCATACTACATCCCAAGAAGGTTATCATTGCCTCTACAACTTTGTAAGGTTTCCAATTTCATTATCCAATGATAGAAAAATTAAAAAATATTAAATATGGATCCATGGAAGAAAATGCAATATGTTTTAGCCAATAACAAACTAATATGCATGTGAATCAATTTCCATATACATTGCAACACCATAATAAAATATTTATTAGATTAATTCAGTATTTTACTTGGTAAAGGAATTTAGAATTAAATTATTATTATTGTTACTATTATATTTACTTATAAAATAAGAATATATTATTAAAAATATTAATACTATTATATTTATTTATAAAATAAAAATATATAATTAAAAAATAATAATAAAATATAATATTTGCGGAAGGATTCTTATTTCAACTTAAGGTGGATGAGGATCTGTTGATTTTTTCTTTTTAATTTTTTAATTGAGGGCCTAGATTGATTCTCAAGGGAATACGCTCATCGTATGCTTAGTCTTAATGCTTATCAAAGACTATAGTTTATTAAAGAGTTTGTTAGGTTGCATTGACTTTTAATAAATTTAAAAAATTAGATTCACGCCACACTGCTCCCCACCCACCATTTTCCTAGGTATTTGAGATTATTCCAATTCTAATAAGTTCCTCTATGATAAGTTCTTCATTATTATTTATAACATTCAAACAAATTCAAGATTAAAAGTGCAGTTCCTTATGTTATCTTGTTAAGTGAAACATGGGTTGCTCCTATTAAAGCAATTGCTATGGTGCGAGTCATAAGGTATTTAAAAAAAATAAGCAAATGGAAGAGGGTATATGGCCTAAGGTTGTAAAAAGACTTGGATGCAAAAAAATAACAAATGATTTAGTAAATGGGGTATTTGCTTGAACAAGTGTCCCATAAACAACAAAGAGATAAAATCTTTTGTTATGGATAAGTTCCATAAGCATACTTGGGATAAGGAGCTAGGAAGAAAGAAAAAGTACTATATTAAAGTGTTTAATCTCACTCATAGTCATCAACCAAAAGCGTACATAGAGGCCAATATCTCTTAGAGAGCCAAAATTCTTATTGTTCAGTTCGAGACTAATTCTCACAAACTCCGTTGTGAAACAGGGTGCTGGAAAAGGCTAGAAAAAGTGTGGGAGGAAAGAATATGCATTTTTTGCTATTTCGAAAAAGTGGAAACATAAAAACATTTCATTTTAGAATGTGAAGCCTTCAAAGACAACATGGAAAGTTATGCAAAGTTATGCAGATATGCTGGCAACTAGCTCTTGGGATAATCTATTTAGCAAGGGGATTGTTGAGAAGTTGAGAGCATTTATTGTGAGGCTCCATAGAAAACGGGCCAAATACATCAAGTAGATGAAGAAGTAATCTGTCTCATAGGCTATCTTTAACCTCGTGGACGTTAAAATAATTTTCTTTCTTTTTTCTTTCTATATAAGAAAATTTTATTTAGTAAAATAGTACATTACTTTTTAATAAATTTTAAAAGTTAGGTTTTTGTCACGTGGCTCCCCATTCACCAATTTCCTAGAGATTTGAGATTATTCCAATTCTAATAAGTTCCTCAATGATAAATTCCTAATTAAATAAGTATTTTAATTTATGACGTTCAATCATTAATTCAAAAGTCTCTTGTTTTTTATAATAATACCACCACACATATATCATATACAAACACCACACATATATCATATGCAATTGTTGTAGCTTAATTTGTAAAATTGCCAAAAAGTTCTTCAAATATTTGTATGTGTATATTAATAAAAATCAATTAAATATAATTAGAATTCATTAAATATCACCACACATTAATTATATTAATATAATTAAATATAAAATGCAAAGTAATATTAAATAAAATATTACTTTATTATAATTAAAGTAATATAATTATATTACTTTATATTAAATATCAATTAATTATATTAAATAAAATATACTTATTAAATGTAAGATAATAGGTATGTGTCTTTTTTGGAATAGGGTTCTAGAATTTTATTTCTCAACAATTATTAGATGTATGGTAGAGATTTAACTTCCACTAAATATTCTATAAAATTCATAATAGTATACAAAATCAAAGATTAATATTTACTTAGCCTTTTTACCTTTTTAATTAAATTGATTAATTAAAAAAAAATATCATTTGAACAAGTGTCATGTAAAGTGAATTATGATTCTTTTGACATGTGGTATTGAATCCATGGTATTGTAACAAAGCTTATATATAGATTAAGAATCTCTGTAGTAAATGTAAGAGTAAACATTCATGGTTAAGAATCTTGTTCTATGTATGTTTAACTCATATGCTAATCTTTTATAACCAGCTTAGTTCTATCTTACCTTCAGATCTACCAAGAACCCAGAGGGATCAAATCTCTCTCTAGAGGGCAATCCTTAGGCTGATTTTATCCCTTCTGATAGTGTTGATTGGGAATTCCTTAGGTTGATTTTATACATAATTGGCTTTACTCGTAGGAATATTGATTGGATTATGGTGTGCATAACCTCTGTGAACCTGGCTTTCCTCATTAATGGGCTTCCGATAGATTTATTTAGTATCACTAGGGGTTTACTTCAAGGTTGTGCATTATCACCCTTACTATTCATTTTGCTTATTGACAGATTGAATAGAGGGATCAGCGCTGCCAGGGCACAAGAATCGATTGTTCATTGTAGGGTTTGCCGCCATTCTAGAATTTCACACCTCATGTTCGTGGAAAATGTGCTCGTCAATGGGGAAGCTAATATAGTTGAAAGGAGCACATTTCACCAAGTACTTTCAAATTTTTGGGTAGCATCGGGGCTTAGCATGAATAAAGAGAAGGCTGAACTAAACACTGACTGTTTGGATGCGGAGGTATCATCGAATATTGCAAGTCTATTTGAGGTGAAAGTGAGCTCAATGGTTAGTGGATTTAGGCACTTGGGATTTCTTTTGAAGCCAAATAAATACAAATGGCATGATTTGGAATGGCTCATTAAAATTTTTGATAAGAAGTTTACCATGTGGGAAAATAAGTGGTTCATGCTCGGGGGCAACGGATTATGATTAAAGCTATTTTATAGGGCATATCTGTCTACTGGATGTACCTATTCAAATTACCTAAAGTTGTTACTAAAAGGATAGATGTTATAATTGAAAATTTCCTTTGGGAAAGAGTTGGAAAATCCAAAAAAATTCACTTGGTGCATCTTCAAATAATATTCAGATGTCAGGCGGACAGGGGTTGGGGAATTATGAGCATAGAATGATTTAATTTTCTCTTCTTGTTAAAAACACTTGGAGAGCGTTCAAAGGTGATGGATTATGGAAACGGGTCGTAAGGGATAAATATCTTAATAACATAATCTTCAAGGCTTGGGTTAGAGCAGGAGCTCCAGAAAAGAGAGATGCCTCCCACATATGGAGAAGCTTGTTGAAGGCTAAGCATTAGCTCTGTGGAAATATGAGGTGCGAGGTTGGCAAGGGAGACAAGATTTCCATAGGGCTTGATGCAATCAAAGGTATGGAGGGAGTCCATATGCTCTCGATGCCCATTATACATTTTCGTATTCTCTTAGGTCGCCATTTTTTTAACTAGATAAGTTGTTTTTAGAAATCAAAAGCTTCCTCCACAAAATTGGTCACATGTTATAGATATTGGGCTTTTGGTAGCTTTTTAGGATGAATAGGAGGGGTAAAAATATCGACTCTGTCATGATTGCATTGTCTTATCAGAAAAATAGGACATTTTGGCTTAGGGAGGGCGTACTTCAGAAGGGAACATTTTAGTTAAAGAAATATACGCATATATCACACAGGGGCATAAAAATCTCTTTGTGTTTCATGACTAGCATAATTGTGGTGATGTGAGGTTCCCCTAAAATTAATTGTTTTTTATGGTTGGTGATACACAACCAAATTCTCACATGAGAGAATCTCATTAAAAGGGTTTTCCAGGGGCCAGGTAGATGCCTCATGTGCAATAGGGAAAACAAAGTAATTTCTCACCTCTTTCTCTCTTGTCCAATTGTTGTATCAATTTAGCATGAAGAGGTTTCCATGTTGCTCAAAATTCACACAGAAATGGGCATATCCTCTATTAGCGCATGTCTCTCACAATGGTTCAATGGATAAAAAGAGTTCAGGGTGCTCCCTCTATATATCTTTTGGGAATATGGCGAAGTCAAAATGCTATCATATTTAATCAATTTGTCCCTAAAGTGAGGTCCATTAGGTTGAATATTGTGCCATATTTCGAAGAGATTGGTCCCTGGAGACCAAAGTCACATAGGAGAACAATTATTTTCAGGGAAATCGGGTTGTCATCACAGATGGACTACTTTGATGGAGCTTCATCAGAAGGGGTATGTAGGTGTAGGGTGAAAATTGTATTGAACTCTAGGCATACCTGCAGTTCTACTGGTTCGGGGGTGATGGTTCCAGTAGTAGGGAAAAATTGTTAGCTATATGGGGTGTATTGTAATATGCCAGTTGGTTGGCTATCGAGGAGCTTGTGGTTGTAGGTGACTCCAAATTAGTTATTTAGTGGGCTTAGGATCATACTGCTTTCATTCCACCTTACCTACATCATTGGAAGCAACAACTTAGAGCCCTATCAACATCCTTCAAGCGCAAAAACTTCTCCCATATACAAAGAGAAAAGTTTGGTGGTAGATCACCTCTCAAAAAGTCATCGATCTACTTCCCTAGGTGAATTTTGCTACAAATCCTTTGTCACCGGCTCTCTCTGTAACTCATGGAGTTTCAAGATCTGAAAGTTTGCATCATTCAACTTTTCTATTAGTGACATTGGTGACCAAATCAAGCTTTGGGCCAATTCTTTGGTAGAAGATGCTCATGGGTCTCTTTTGTTTTTAGCTCGCAAGTCTATTCTTATATATGTAGTCATTTTATGATATTATTATTGCAATTAGCCATGTTAGAAAGGGATTAGTGTAGTGAAGATCGCAAGCATTTTTACAGGATTTCCAACAAGGCTTCCTAGGAGATGTCCCTTCTCTAACTTTCCTTATTTGTTCTCTCCCTTGAAGATTATAGTTTCATACAGAAATCAAGGGTCACTAGACTGTTTTTGTTTTGGTAGCATCAAACAGGTTTTCTAGTCTCAATATCCGTGGAGAGGCTAAAACACATGAGAGCTCAAGAACCCAGAATTTGTTTATGGAAATCCCACTTAGAGACAATGCAATTAAATTAAGTGATCGATAATTAAAAATGCCTAGGTCTAACTTAGGGTAATCGATTAATTAATGGGAATTAATTGAGAAATGTGAGAATTCTCTAGAAACTCACATGGATCAACCCGGATATGATGTTAGTCATTGATGAGAACTTAATCATGGTCGTTGGTGAGCCAACAAGATAGTATAAGAGGACGTCGATGGGGTTGGAGAAAGACACTTAGTTATCAAGGCAGGTCACGGAGAGAAGAGTCCAAACGGAGAATAATTTGAGCCAGTGATTGAGCGAAAGTGACTAAGGGAGCATCAGAGTCATTTCTAGTAGAGCTTCTCAACAACAAAGAAACAATAGATGAGAGGCTGAATTATTTTTGTAGAGAGACCAAGCAACCAAAAACCCCAATGTGAAGTGCTGAAAAGAGATTGTTTCAGTTGTAGGAGGATGAGAGATCACCCAGAAGGAAGAGCGATTCACTTCCAGGGCCAGAGGGAGGCAGGAAAATCACCTAGAGCTAACTAACAAGTAGTGTGAATTATTTGGGCCAAGCAGTGTGCATTTTTGGGTAATGCGAGTTGACAGGAGGAAGTGCAAGCAGGACCATTGGGGCCGAGTTTGGTTGCAAAAGGGAGATATTTCCTTCAAACAATTTTGGTAGTATATTTTGATGAAGGATAGCTAGTTTTCCATCCACATTTGTACTCATATTTTTTGTTGTTGCATATAATAATAAAACCCTCATTTGTTGCACTAGTTTTCCTAGTTGGGTTTTCCCAGAGACAATTGTCCAAAAATAATTGTGTCAGATTTTATTGTGTGTGTGTGCTAGTATTTTCTCAGTTTCCAGTGTATTTGCTCAATGTTTTTTTATTTGTGAAGAATTGTAGTGTTATTAATTCATTATTTTTTCGTAACAAAATAAACTACATAATTTATCAGTTAAAAGAATTGATTCTATTTGCTACATTTAAAGTGAAATTTCACATGGTATCAGACTAGTGTCAACAAAAATGCAAATATGGGTTGGTTCAATTCCAGTGTGGAAAATGAATTAGAGTTGCACAGTAGTTGGTGGGAAGTAGCAGTTGGTCACAAATATCAAACATGTGTATGGGAGATGCCATTATGAGATAGAGAGAACACTTTCCTCGCTAAGAGGGAGTGCTCATTTTTGTAGCATCAGACAAGTGTTTTAGTCTCCAGCTTTATGGAGAGGCTAAAATATGTGAGAGTTCTAGAACCTAGAAATCATTTATGGAATTTCCACCTAGAGATAAACTCAATTAAATTGATTTGTAATTAAAAATGTCCAAGTCTAACTTAGGGAAATTGATTAATTTATGAGAATTAATTCAGAAATGTGGAAATTCTCTACAAACTCACATGGATTAACCCATGGATGATATTAGCCATTGATGATGACTTAATCATGGCCGTTGGTGAGCTAGTGAAAGATTATAAGAGGAGTTCAATGGGGTTGGAGCAAGACATTCAATGATCAAGGCATATCAAATTTCTCGGAGAGAAGAGTCCAACCATAGAAGAATTTGAGCAAGTGATCGAGTGACAGTGACTGAGGGAGAAACATAGTCATTTCCAACAGAGTTTCTCAACAGCAGAGCAGTAGTAGATGGGAGGCTGAATTATTTCTACATAGAGGCCAAGCAACCAGTGCGAGCAGCCAAAAACCTTAGTGTGAAGTGCTAGAAAGAGATCGTTTCAGTTGCAAGAGAATGAGAGATCAGCTAGAAGGCAAAGCAATTCACTTCCAGGGCCAGAGGGAGGTAGGACGACTCACCCAAAGCCAACTAGTAGGTAGTGCGAATTATTTGGGCCAAGTAGTGCACATTTTTTGCTAGTGTGAGTTGTCATGAGTGAGTGCGAGAAGGATTGGAGGGGCCGAGTTTGGTTGCAGAAAGGAGGAATTTCCTCCAAATAATTTTGGCAGTATATTTTGCTGGATGATACCTAGTTTGACATCCAGATTTGTACTCAAAATTTTTGTTGCTAGATGTAATAATAAAACCCTCATCTGTTGCATCATCTGTTGCATCGATTTTTCCAGTTGGGTTTTTTAGGGACAATTGTCCAAAAATAACTATGTCAACTTTTTTTGTGAGTGTGCTAGCATTTTCTCAGTTTCCAATTTATTTCCCTGTTTTCATTTGTGAAGAATCACAGTGTGATTAATTTGATATTTTGTTGTAACAAAATAAACTGCATAATTTATCACTAAGAAGAATTAGTTCTAGTTGTTGCATTTCAGAGAGTATTGAAAATTTAACAACTTTTGTTTCTTAATAAAAGTTTTGTTGGTTTTTCTAGTGATAGAAAAAAATTACTTTTTGTTATTGATAAAAATTGGTTTTTTCTAATTGAAAAAAGGTTTTTTCTAATTGAAAAAAAATATGGTTTGAATTAAAGTTTTTATCAAATTTTGAGCTAACACAATGGAAATCAAGTAAAATAAAGAAGCCCAAAACTAATTTGGCCATTTCAAACACAATGGTGACATCATATTGGATTTAGATGTGCAACCCAGCTGATGCAATTGCAGATTAGATCTAAATGTTCAGCTTAGTAAATACAAATGGCTAAAATATGATTTAATTAAAATTTATGATTTTTTTTTTTGAAGTAAATATTTACTATAAAATTTAGAAATTTCATAATTTTTTTAAATTTATTTTTGTATTGGAAACAACTGTTACACTCCTTTCATAATTTTTAAAATTTATTTTTGTATTGGAAACAACTGTTACACTCCTTGTTATTTGTATCGAAGCAATTGTTGTTTTCGTTGGTGTATTCAGCTTCGTGAATACATTGAAGACACTGAACGCTATGTGAATATCCAGCTTGATAGCCGGCGTAATGCAATAATTCAGGTGCAGCTCACTGTTAGTATGTTGAGCGTCGTGATATGCATTGTAACGTATCTAGAAGGAACGTTCGGATTGAATATAAAAATCCCAACCTACTATGTAAATGGGCTGTTTGGGCCTGTGGTTGGAGCTTTTGCAGCCGGGGCTCTTTTGCTTTTTCTCTCACTTGTAGGTTACGCCCGTTGGAAAGGGCTGCTCGGTCCGTAGCCAGAGAGAATGGATTAATATTAGTTTGGATTAATGTAAAATAATTTTAGTTTGAGTGGTGAGTGAATAATTTATTTATTTAATTGTGTGGATTTAGTTTGAGCGGTGAGGTGAATAATTTATTTATTTAATTGTATGGGTTTAAATGTTTGGAAACTTAAAAAAACATACAAATGTTGAAAAACTTTTTTTTAATAACATTTATATAATAATTATATTTAATGTAATAATATTAAATGATTTTTTTTAAATTATTAACTATACAAAAAATTCTTTTAAAATTATCTAACCATCTAAAAATTCTTATTCTTGTTTTATATATATCTAGCAAAGGCCCAATCTTTTTAATATGCATGGATTCATGTAAATGCTAATGAAGCCTTGACCGAGAAAAATCTTTTGGTGAAAAGTTTTTGCATCCTACATTGCAGATGTGATGTGGTAGAAATGAGAAAATGGAGAAAGAAATGCATTGCATCCTCGTAATTTTCCGTGATCTCATTGATTCTTGTTTTATATATATCCAACAAAGCCTAAACGTTTTTAATGTGCATGGATTCATGTAAATGCCTAATGAAGCTCCAATCCAGAATTTTTTTTGGGTGAAAAGTTTTTGCATTCTAAATTGCAGATGTGATGGGGCAGAAATAAGAAAATGGAGAAAGAAATGCATGGCATTTTAGTCATTTTCTGTGATCTCCTTGATTCCTTTATTGAATTAGAATTTATTTTGAGAAGCCCAATGTCAAATAAATGTCTAGTCCATGATATTTTGGACAAGACAGGTTAACACTTAATTTAACAATGTATTTTTATAGTGTGATAGTCAAATTTGTTGTTATTAATTTTTATGAAAATATTTTGCACAGTACAGGGTAATGCTTAAGTTAACAATGTATCTTTATAGTGTGATAGTCAAATTTGTTATTATTAATTTCTATGAAACCAGATTTGCAATCAAGTAATTGTAAAATTTTGATTAATTTTTATTTTAAATTATAAATAGATTATATACATTAAAAAATATAAAATATTAAAGGTAAACAAAAAATAAATAAATAAAATTTGGTGATTCCTTAAAAATGAAAAAATTAAAGATAATTATATAATTCCATGTTTATGAATAAGAACAATACTTATTGAGAAAGAAATATATATTTATATTAATTGGGATGTTTTAAAATTAATATTAAAATAGAAAAATAGAGTAGCCAAAACATTTTCTTTTCCAAAATATTTAATTAATATTAAAATAGAAAAATAAAATGAAAAAAGTTTTTCTATTTCCAAAATAATTATAATTTACATAATTTTTACACTTTGAAATGGATGATTTCACTCCACACACAATTCATGTATGTTTATATTTAAAAAAAAAAACCACTTATATTTATTTAATCATCATCTTTCTTTAAAAAAAAATAAAAATAAAAAACAAAAATAATTGTAATAGCTTGATACATATTGTTTATATTTATTTACATTAATTAAATTATAATATTGATTATCTTATTTTGAAAAATATATAGCTTATTTCATCCTGGAGACACAACCCCTTGAAAGTTAATAATAATATTGGATTTTACATCTATAGATAATGGCAAAAGTTTAAATTTGAAATAATTAGTATAAAATACAACCTGTCATATTACAACCAAAACACTTCAAACAAACAACTTGTCTTCAAACAAACAACCTTAGAAATAAAAGTGAAATATAATTGAAAACAAGTACTTCATGAATTTACTTTAAGAGATGAATTAAAGTTAGTGGAAATGTCTTGAAGCTACACAAATTTTTTTTAGTAATTTGAAGTGGTGGAGTTAGTTGTTCATGCGTCTATTAGTCATTACACACAATTTTTGGTAATTGGTCGTGGTGAAGTTGCTATAAACACAAAACTCTTGTACTACATCACAATAAAGTTGTCACTACCTTTGCGATTTTGTAAAATTCTAATTGAATTATCTAATCATAGATCAAAAAAATAAATTTAAATATATTTGAAAAATAATAAAGTATCAAATATGAAACTATGGAAAAAAATGCAATATGTTTTAGTAACTAATATGCATGTGAATTAATTTCCGTATACATTGCAACAATATAATAAAAAAATTATTAAATTAATTTAGTAAAGGAATTGAAAATTAAATTATTATTATGGTTACTATTATATTTATTCATAAAAAAATAAATAATAAAATATAATATTAAGCTGTAAAATTATTTAAATATTAAATATAAAAATATAAAATATTTTAATGATGACATCATAACTGTATTTTAACATTTATATTTTAATTTTCAAAATTTAATAATTTAAACTTCAATATTTTAACAATAACTTCAAATTTATAAATATATATAAATATAATCAATAACATTACTCTAATTATAATTTTGTTTACCATGTATTAATTAGTATTGTTAATAATTAATTCTTTATGTTTGGTATTATCTAACTCTTCTGAAATTGTTTTTTTCAAAATTCATTACATTACATTCCATCTGTAATTTATCTACTAATCTTGTAACTATATCTAGATCTATACATATTGTTAATAATTAACTCTTTATGTTTTGTATTATCTAACTCCTTTGGAATTGTTTTTTTCAAAATTCATTACATTACATTCCATCAGTAATTTATCTACTAATCTTGTGACTATATCTAGATCTAAAAGGTTATATAGTTAAATCTCATCCTCTGCATATAACATCAGGTGTAAATTGATACCATAAATTAAGATCAATTTTACGTGTTTTACTATTCCGATCAATTTTCTTTTACCAAATGAATAAAATCATAAACACTACAAATACTCCAGAATGGTTTGTGAGAGAATAATTTTACAACAAATACCTATATCTCTTAAGCATGTAAATTATGCTTTTTCCAATAACGCTTCACTTATACTAAACTTACATTGAAATCAGGCAAGTTGAATCGCTCCCTTTGAATTTGGACCATAAATCTTTTTATTATTATAATATATCCCCTCAGGGCCCCTATACACTCATTTGTTTAACTATCATTTTGGATTCCAAGCGTAAGATTCCATGAAGAGACGTGCTTATTTCTTCCTTTATCCATCGTTAAATTGTAAAATTTACATGAAAATGAGGAAAATTGAGTTTAAGTGAGGGATGCTACTTTGAATTTGGGGAGTAGATGTTTTTAATGTTAAATATTATATCTTGTTCCATTTATTGCAAAGGATGCCAATGAAAGTGTTGTGTGGTCATTGAGTGGGCTAAGGGTCATGCTACTTTTGGTCTGCTTTTTTGACATTACGATCATAATTTTATCGACGTCTTTCAAGCACATTAACTTTTCTCACATGTATGGAGATAAAAATTTGGTGGCATATTATCTCTAAAAAGTGGTTGATCTGCTTCCTCGAGTGAATTCTGCTACAAATCTTTTGTCGTCGGTTCTCTTTGTAGCTCTGAGAGTTTCAAGATCTGAAGGTTTGCGTCGTTCAACCTTTTTATCAGTGACATCGGTGACCAAATCAATCTTCGGGTCAGTTATTTGGTAGAAGGTGCTCATGGGTCTCTTTTGTTTTAGCTCACAAGTCTATTCTAATATATGTAGTCATTTTATGAGATGCTTTTTGCAATTAGTCTTGTCAGGTAGGAATTAGTATAGTGAAGAACACAGACATTTTTTTAGGATTTTCAACAAGATTGTATAGGAGATGTCCTTTCTCTTGCTTTCCTTGTTTGTTCTCTCCTCTTAAGACTATGGTTTTATACATAAATCAAGGATCACTAGACTGTGTTGATTTTTGTAGCAACGGATAGGTGTTCTAGTCTCAAACTTTGTGGAGAGACTAAAACACATGAGAGCTTTAAAACTCAAAAATAATTTCTGGAAATTCCACCTAGAGATAATGTAATTAAATTTATTGATCGATAATTAAAAATGCCTAAGCTTAACTTAGGGAAATCGATTAATTAATGAGAATTAATTGATAAAGGTAAGATTTCTCTAGAAAGCCACATGGATCAACCCATAGATGATACTAGTTGCTGATGAAGACTTAATGATGGTCGTTGATGAGTGAACGAGAGATTATAAGAGGAGGTTGATTGGGTTGGAGCACGACACTCAATGATCAAGGTAGATTGAATTTCTCATAGAGTAGAGTCTAGTCAGAGAAGAATTTAAGCCAGTGATCCAGTGGCAATGATTGAGGGAGCAACAAAGTCATTTCCAGCAGTGTTTTTCAGCAACAGAGCAACAATACCTAGGAGGTTGAATTATTTTTGTAGAGAGGTCGAGCAGCTAGTGCGAACAATGCAAAGTGACAAAAAGAAACTGTTTTAGTTGCAGGAGGATGTGAGATCACCCAAAAGGCATAGTGATTCACTTCTAGGGCCAAAGGAAGGTAGGATTTCTCACCAAGAGCCAATGAGCAGGCGGTGTGAATTATTTGGGCCAAGCAATGCATATTTTTGGCTAGTGTGAGTCACTGGGAAGAAGTGCGAGCATGGCCAAAGGGGCTGAGTTTGGTTACAAAAGGGAGGAATTTCCTCCAAATAATTTTGGCAGTATATTTTGTTGGAGGATCACTAGTTTGGCATCCAGATTTGTACTCAATTTTTTGCCGCTGCATATAATAATAAAACCCTCATTTGTTGCATCAATTTTCTGAGTTGGATTTTTCTTGGGACAATTGTCCAAAAATAATTGTTTCAAATTTTATTGTGTGTTAGCATTTTCTCAGTTTCTCGTTTATTTCCGCAACAATTCTTTTATTTGTGAAGAATTGTGGTGTGATTAATTCGTTATTTTTTGTAACAAAATAAACTACATACTTTATCAGTTAGAAGAATTAATTATAGTTGTTTCATTTCAAGCAAAATTTCACATGGTATTAGAGTGGTGTCAACAACAACGCAGATGTAGGTTGATGGGTAGTGATAGTTGGTCACAGTGGTTAGAGATCATCAAAGTGTATGGGAGATGGTGTTACGAAATAGAAAGAACATCTTCCTCGCTAAGAGAGAGTGTTGGTTTGTGTAGGCATTAGACATGTGTTCTAGTCTCAAACATTTTGGAGAAAATAAAACACATGAGAGCTCCAGAACCCAAAAATCATTTCTGGAAATTCCACCTAGAGATAGCTCAATTAAATTAATTGATCGATAATTAAAAATGCCTAAGTCTAAATTAGGGAAATCGATCAATTAATGTGAATTAAATGAGAAATGTGAAAATTCTCTAGAAACTCACATGGATCAACCCAAAGATGATCTTAGCCATTGATGAGGACTTAATCATAGCCGTTGGTGAGCCAACAAGAGATGGAGCAAGACACTTTATGATCAAGACAGATCGAATTTCTCAGAGAGTAGAGTCCATCCATAGAAGAACTTGACACAATGATTTAGTGGCAATGGCTGAGAGAGAAACATAGTCATTTCCAGTAGAGTTTTAAAGTAGTAGAGTAGCAGTAGCTGGGAGGCTGAATTATTTATGTAGAGAGTCTGGCCAACGAGTGCGAGTAGCCAAAAATCCTAATGTGAAGTTCCAGAAAGAGACTGTTTTAGTTGTAGGAGGACGGGAGATCACTCGGAAGGCAAACCGATTCACTTTTAGGGCCAGAGGGAGGGAGGTTGACACACCTAGAGCCAACTAGCAGGCAGTGCGAATTATTTGGGCCAAGCAGTGCGCATTTCTGGCCAATGCGAGTTGTTAGGAGGAAGTGCGAGCAGGACCTAAGGGGCTGAGTTTGGTTGCAGAAGGGAGGAATTTCCTCCAAATAATTTCGACAGTGTATTTTGTTGGAGGATAGCGAGTTTGACATCCATATTTGTACTCGTAATTTTTGTTGGTGCATATAATAATAAAACTCTCATCTACTGCACCGATTTTCTGAGTTAGGTTTTTTTCAGGGACAATTGTTCAAAAGAACTATGTCAAATTTTATTATGTGTGCTTGCATTTTCTCAACTTCCAATTTATTTTTGTAGTGTTTTTTTATTTGTGAAGAATTACAGTGTCATTAATTCGTTATTTTTCCATAACAAAATAAATTGCATAATTTATGAGTTAGAAGAATTAATTCTAGTTGTTGCATTTCACAGACTTTTCAAAATATAACAACATTTGTTTGAATTATTTTTAGTCTCTTAATTATTTGAATTACATGATTTGTATCCAATTTTATTTTTTGATTCTAAATATTTATTTATTTATTAATTAATTTGTTGTTTATTCTCAACCTCTGATCGAAATATTTAACCAGAATTTATTTATTCTAGGAGCAATTTTGTTTAATAAGATAAATTTTATTTATTCATTTCTTTATATTTATTTATTTAATTAGTTACTCATAGCATATTTATTCATTAATAATAACTTGAAATTTATTTTAGTTTTTCTTGGTCAATTTAAGTTAGTTGAATATTTGTTTGACCAGTCAAATCTAAACATTTATTTGTTTGAACCTTTATAGTGTATCATAAAGTTTTAATAAATATTTGTATTCATTTTTTAATCAAAATAAGTTAAGTTCTTCATTCTTATATTATTACTAATAAATATTAGTATTCATTTTTAATCAAAATAAGTTAAGGTCTTCATTCTTATATTATTATTTTAACTTTCAGTCAAAGCTGGCATTAACCTCTAAAGACAAAAAATTTAACTCTCCTATCACTCTGGCAATGCACTGAATCTGCATTCTAAAACATTTGTTTAATTTTTTCCGATGGAAAAAAATAAAAAAATACCTTGACCTTCGTGATATGCATTGTAACGTATCTAGAAGGAACGATCGGATTGAATATAAAAATCCCAACCCACAATGTAAATGGGGTGTTTTGGCCTGTGGTTGGAGCTTTTGTGGCCGGCGGCTTTTTGCTTTTTCTCTCACTAGTAGGTTATGCCCGTTGGAAAGGGCTGCTCGGTACGTAGCCACAGAGAATTGGCTACATATTTGGTTTTTGATTTGTATGGATTAAACTAAAACAATTTTAGTTTGAGTGATGTGGTAAATAATTTGTTTGTCTAGGTAGTTGTGTGGCTTTAAGTATGTGGAGATTTGAAAAAAAAAATAAATCATATAAATATTTAAAAACATATTGTAATCCGTGTTTTATAACTTTTATATAATAATTGTATAAAATATAATAATATTAATTTATTTTTTTAAATCGTAGATTTTTAATTTATTTTTTAAAATTAGATTTTCTAAAATCATATATATAAAACAAAGTCCAAACTCATTTTAATGGGCATGGATGTATAGAAATGTCCAGTGAAGCTTAAACCAAGATAATTTTTTTGGTGAAAATTTTTTGCATTCTAAATTGCAGATGTTTTGGTCAAATATTTACATATTTTTTAAAAGAGAAATGAGAAAATGGAGAAAGTGATGCATGTCATCTTAGCCATTTTCCATGATTTCATTGATTCTTTTATTGAATTAGAATTTATGAATTTATTTTTAGAAGTACAATGTAAAACAAATCTATATTATTTTGGATAACACAAATTAAAAGTTAACCATGTATCTTTACAGTGTGATAGTCAAATTTGTTATTATTTATTCTATGAAAATATAGTGTAAACCAGATTTGCAATCTAAGTAATTGTAAAATTTTAATTAATTTTAATTTTAAATTATAAATGGATTATATGAATTAAAAAAATAATATAAAATATTAAGAGTAAATAAAAATAAATAAATAAAATTTAATAATTTGTTAAAAATTAAAGATAATTATATAATTCTATGTTTATGAATAAAAACCATACTATTGAGAAAGAAATATATATTTATATTAATTGGGATTTCTTAAAATTAATATTAAAATGAAAAAGTAAAGTAATCTGAAACATTTTTTTTCCAAAATATTTAATTAATGTTAAAATAGAAAAATAAAATGAACGAAGTTCTCTATTTCCAAAATAATTATAATTTACATAATTTTTACACTTTGAAATTGATGATTTCCACACACACATATATATATAATTCATGTATTTTTATATTAAAAAAAATCCACTTATATTTATGTCATCATGATCTTTTTTTAAAAAACAATAAAAAACAAAAATAATTGTAATGGCTTGATACATATTGTTTATATTTGTTTACATTAATTAAATTATGATATTGATCATCTTATTTTCAAGAATATATAGCTTATTTCATCCTGGAAATACAACCCCTTGAAGGTTAATAAATACATAATAGCAAAAGTTTAAATTTCAAATAGTTAGTATGAGATACGACCTATCATATTACAATCAAAACATATTGTTTTGGTTGAAACAAACAAGTACCTTACAATGTTATGGTTGATTACCTAGAAAAAATACACTTAGAAATAAAAGTTAAATATAATTGAAAACAAGTACTTGCATGAATCTACTTTGAAGATGTCTTTCTACAATGTCTCCTAAATTATGTGAGAAAGATGTGCAACTACAAGGTAAATCATGTGTGAAAGATGTGTAACTACAAGGTCTGCTAAGTCATGTGCAAAGATAACTCTTGAGAAATGAGTGGAAGTAGAAACATCAACTCCAAAAGCTGAAAGATTGATATGGGCATCTCTTAAAGCAGAAATCACTTGAAATGTCTTGAAGTTACACACATTTTTTTAGTAATTCAAAGTGGCAGAGTTAGTTGTTCATGGGTCGATTAGTCACTATACACAATCTTTGGTAATTGGTCGTCGTGGAATTGCAATTTTGTAATAAATCCCATTATGCCAAAACAAATAAATTTAAATATATGAGAAAAATAATAAAATATTAAATACAGAACTATGGAAAAAAAAATGCAATATATTTTTAGTTAATAACAAATATGTGAATAAATTACCATATACATTACAACAACCTAATAAGAAAATTATTAAATTAATTTGATATTTTACTTAGTAAAGAAAACTTAAAATTAAATTATTATTATTGCTACTATTATATTTATTCATAAAAGAAAAATATATAATTAAAAATAATATTAATGTAAAAATTATTACTTTAAATGTAAAATAATATAAAATATTTTAATGATAAATTCATAAACATATTTTAACATTTATATTTTAAATTGTAAAATTTAATAATTTAAACTTCAATATTTTAATAATAAATTCAAATTTATAAATATATAATATATAATAATAACTTATACTCTAATTATAATTTTTTGATGAAATATTAAATAATAATATTAATAATTAATTCTTTGTATATCTAAATCTTCTAGAATTTTGTTTCCTTCTCAAAATTCATTACATTCCATTTGTAATGTATCTATAAATCTTGTAACTATATCTAAATCTAAAAAGTCATATCGTTCGATCTCCAATCAATTTTCTTTTACTAAATGAATAAAATCACCAACACCACAAATACTCTTGAATTATGTGTGAGAGAATACTTTATAATAAATGCAAGAATAATTTTAAAACAAATAAATCACAAACACCACAAATACTCTTGAATTATGTGTGAGAGAATACTTTATAATAAATGCAAGAATAATTTTAAAACAAATACCTATATCTCTTAAGCATGTAAATTATGTTTTTTCCATTAAGCTATTGGATCCTTATCATGATGCAGGTCACATTAAGCTTCGTTTATACTAAACTTACATTGAAATCAGGCAAGTTGAATTGTTTCCTTTGAATTTGGACTTACACTCATTTGTTTAATATCATTTTGGATTCAAAACGTAAGATGTCATATGGGCTTATTTCTTCCTTTATCCATTGTTATATGGGCTTATTTCTTCCTTTATTGATGGTTAATTGTTTTAATGGTAAAACTTACATGAAAATTAGGAAAGTTGAGTTTAAATGATGTTAATGTTGAATATCATATCTTGTTCCATTCTAAATTGTTTTAATGGTAAAATTACATGAAAATTAAAATTGAGTTTAAATGAGGATGTTAATGTTCAATATCATATCTTGTTCCATTCTTTACATAGGATGCCAATGTGTTTGTTTATTTTTTTTGTCTATTCATAAATTGTTTTAATTGTGAATCTTTTTTTTGTGAAAATTTTAATGTTTATATATTTCACCAAAACATAGATTTTATGTTTATTTATAAAACTAATACTGTTAATGAAATAGATTACACATTTAAAACATGTTTTTGTAAACTCAGTACGCCATAACAAATTAGGAACATCATATCATAAAACAAACACACTCCATATTATTTCCAAGAAGGGAAGGTGTGCCCTTAAAGAAGTTAGGATGTAACATCCCATACACTAGTGTGGTAAAAATGGAGGTTATGCATATAGGAAATTGGTACATTCTCTTAAAGTATTAATTTTTATTTTATTTGAACAATTGCATTAATGTAATTGGATAACAAAATTAAGCCTATTTTTATTATTACTCATTAAAAAACAAAATGCAAAAGTTAATTTTGAAAACTAATATATTTTTTAAGAAATAGAAAAAGAGAGATATTTGTAAATAATTATCATGCTTAAAAGTAGATTTTAGTATTATTACTTTCTTTATGCTTCATTTAATTAAATAAGTGTTTTAATTTATGATGTTCCATCTTCAAAGTTTTTTGTTTTTTATAATAATATCACCATACATATAAATTATATATAATTTTTGTAGTGTAATTTGTAAAATTGTTAAAGAATCTTTAAACATTTTTTTATGTATATTAATGAAAACTAATTAAATATAATTATAATTCATTAAATATTATTTTTTAAGTTTGGCTGGATTTTTTTTTTATTCATTTGTTTAAAAAAGGACAGGTTACAATCAAAATTCAAGTAATTCAAGTGGTCATCTGGTCTTAACCTGTCCAAAGGTAAACCATATTTGTTGGTCACCTAATTGTATTATATGCCATCCAAAAACATAAAAGTTTAAGATTTTCAAGCATAGCTATATATGTTTGAATATCATGTAGCCTCATATATACTAAATAACTAAAACCAGAAACTATAATATGCATATACTTGATATGATAAAATGAAAAGCCAAAATTAATCCAACCAAGCTACTAGTCATCGGAGGAATATGCATATACTTCATATGATAAAATGAAAATCCAAAATTAATTCAACCAAGCTACTAGTCATCGGAGGAATCCACTGGGGTTGGATCCTTCACACTTGATCCAGGAAGTTTTGTTTGTGGGAGGTACGAAATATATCGCTCAATGCGACTAAGATGTCCATTCTGTTGTTGGACTTGAAACTGAATCAATTGAAATTCCTTATGGATATCTGCAAGGCCATAATCTGTCCTGGAAGAGTCAGCTGGAGGATTAGCTAAGGCTTTGGTTACAATGTTCTTCATTAACAAATAAAGATAGATTGTTTGCTTATATTATGAGGACCGTCCTCTTGAATGGCCCGGTCAAGCACAAAATCTTGCCAATCACCCAAATCCACATCTGTATCGGCTGCATGTTGGTTCAAATCAGCTCCCCAACTTGAAATTAACCGGCATACATGTGATGGAGTGCTACTTTGGAATGCATGGGCTGCTTCATGGATGAGATGCGATGTGGTTTTGCATCCTCGACTCCTCGCTGGGCGAGGTTGGAGCTAGCGATCACTAGAACTCGACCCCTGCTTCTTGTCACATCCACGATCCCACTAGCCGGAGAGCCTTTGACAGAGGAGGAGCGAACCATACGATTGATAAAATTTGGACCGCAAAAATGGATAAGCATAGGACTGGGTGTTATAACCTCAACCTCACGGCAGGTGACTGACTTAAGGTTCTGGGACCCTCTCAAAACAGATAGACCTGTAAGGATACCATGGCATACATATAGATTGCAGTGGGTACTATGGTTGTCTGACAAAAAATTATCTTCAAAAATGTGATGGGTCAAGCTTAGGAGGTATGAGACTATCACCCAAGTCTCCCCATGTCGTTTGAGAATAGGATAATAAGACATACATAGGAAAATTGTATCTGGGATAATCCAAAACTTATTAATCATAAGAACCAGCACACGGTCAAGGTAGTAAACACATGCAACCAACATGAAAGATAAATTAAATGCCAAACTAGAACACCCAAATACAACCCCATGTGTGAAAACAAGATGTCGAAGACAATTCTTCAGAAAAACCCATTATTTCCTTCCAAAAGCTTCCAACTAGCTCTAAACATTTATATAAACACTTCCGTTAAAAGGCAGAGAAACATAATTCATTAAATATAAAATGCAAAGTAATATTAAATAAAATATACTTATTAAATGTAAAATTATATTAAATAAAATTATATTTAAGTGTGATCTTTTTAATACTTTATTTTATTTTAATTTGGTATGTGTCTATTTTAGAATAAGGTTCTAGAATTTTATTTCTCAACAATTATGAGATGGATGGTAGAGATTTAACCTCCACTAAATATTCTATAACATTCATAGTAGTATACAAAAGTCAAAGATTGATATTTACTTAAGTAGTTATGGCCTTTTTACCCTTTTAATTAAATTGATTAATTAAAAAAAACAGCATATGAACAAGTATCATGTAAAGTGAATTATGATTTTTTTGACATGTGGCATGGATAATTCATTGTATTGTAACAAAGCCTATATATAGATTAAGAATCTCTATGGTTAAAGTAGGGGTAAATCTTCATGGTTAAGAATCTTGTTTTATATATGTTTAACTTATATGTTATTTTCTTATAAACAACTTAACTCCATCTTACCTTCAGATCTACCAAGCACCTAGAGGGATCAAATCTCTCTTTTGAGGGCAATCCTCTACCAAGCACCTAGAAGGATCAATTCTCTCTTTTGAGGGCAATCCTCTTTTACAGTAAAAAAAGATTTGATCCATCTGGGAGTTTGGTAGATTTGGAGTTAAGATGAATCTAAACTCATTTAATTATTAGTCTTTACATAAATCACATTAGACAAAAATATTATGGGAAAAAAAGATACACTAAAAAATTTTATGTTTTTATTTTATTTTTATTTTTTGTATTTTAACTAAATCAAAATGTTAAACATTACATCTTTACCATACTAATATTTTAATGGTTATTATAAATTAACATTTATCAATATTTTCCAACTATTTAATTTATATAACTACACTGTCTTATTTACTTCTCTAACCATAAAAAAATGGTTTTAAATAAACTTTAAATGAAAAATCAATTTCTTTCCCACCCTTCTTTAAAGTTAGCCATTTTATTCCTTCATTATTAAAATTAATGTAAGTGTGCTCATAAATGTTGATACCATCAAACTAATGTACTCTTTTAAATTTTACATTTCTATGATTTAACATGGAGTTTTTTTCTCCCGGTTTGGGAATACAAATTTTGTAACAAATATATTCAATATTTAAAATTAAACTATTTTTTTTGTATTTTTAATTGTTTAATTGATAATTTTTAATGTACAAAATAAATATATTATTTTAAAAGAATTAGGATCATTTTAAAATGAAATACTTCATATTAAGGATATATTTTTGTAATTATATTGATTAGCAATTGCATCAAATGTTGCCAAGGAAATGTCGTAAGGTATAAATTGGAGAAGAATTGTGGCACATAAAGATTCATTATGTAGGTGCATAATTTGTCATTAATTCGTCCTCTTGGGAAATCCATTATGCATGTGCATAATTTGTCATTAATTCGTCCTACTGGATCCAACAACCTAAATGCATATTTTGAGAGCTCTAGAGGTGATATCAACCTCTTTCCCATTTGCAAACTACTAGACCACTGGATTTGCCTCCCTTCATCAGATGGTTGGATGATTGATAAGACATAACACTCAAATGCTTAAGACAGAAACTTACAAACCTAAAATGCACAAGAATATTGACTCCCAAAACATTTGTATCTTATGCTTATGAGAGAATGCCTTTTATAAGATTTTACTTAAGATGAGATCTGACTAGTTTTGACAAAGTCGACCTTAACTAAGAAACAATATAAACTGAAAATGCATAGTGCTCAAGATTAACCATGTCTTTATTATCTTGCAAATAACTATTAAGACTAGCTATAAATGATTTCCAGATGCAACACATCATTTCTTCATTGTTTTAGAAAAAATGACCCCACCTTCTCAACAAGGGGCAGGAAACTATGATCAAAGAAACCTGAGACGATCATTTTTCTTAAGAAGGAAGTTGGCTTTGGTGCCCAAACAACCATTTTTCCTAAGAAGGAAGTTGGCTTTGGTTCCCAACAAGATACATCGTAGTCTAATGCTATAGGTTTAGTAGTGTGTTTTCCTCTAAAAATTATTGAAAATCCAATTTATGAGGTGGGTGGGAAATGCGAACTTCCTCTTCCAGAATAGGAGGTTCATAGGGCTTGATATGATTAACATCAACTCTTTCCCATTTGCAAACTACTAGACCACTGGATCTGCCTCCCTTCATCAGAGGGTTGGATGATTGATAAGACGTAACACTCACATGTCAACAATCTCATCCTACTTGTTAGGTATAAGCATTTGCACATTATTTTCTAATTTTTAACCATAACTTCACTTAAAAATGCTAAGAATTAATAAAGTTTGGAAAAACATAAATGTGACCCAATAATGACAATGGTAAGGTAAATGTAATGAAATGGAAGTAAAGTATAATGAAATGGAGGTGGAGTGAAAGTGACAAAATGGAAATATAAGTGAAAATGTATGAGAAGTGAATGGCAATTTCAAGGCCCAAAAATAACTAAGGTCATGGGGACGTGTTATGAACACTGTTCTAGGAAGCTGCATGATGGGTCTCCCAAATAACTAAAACATAAGTGCCATCTAACCACTCTTAGGCAAATAAAGGCTACATTAAATCTTCATTTTTGCACATAATAACAATTTCCTAGGTTAATAAGTTCTTAGGAGGGTTAAGGAGATTTTTCATTCTTCATGCGCGTAACATGACAATTGTGCAGGATATTGAAGGGATTTTGCATAGATTTCTAGGAGATCCATCCATAGATATTTGTGGGGCCTGCTTCATGCTATAGAAGACTTCCAACTCGGCTGGTTGAGCATAATAAATATTATTTCCTACCGTTACATGGTGACCCGGGAAACATGATCCAACATTTTAGGGATTTTGGAGGGAAATCAATCCTCCCCTCAAGGAGTATTCCCCCTACCCATTTTTTATAAATATAGGACTCAAGTAGCCCATTAGAACAAACAAAAGTAGGAGAATAATATCATACAACATTAGGAGAAGTTCAAACCTTATGTTTTGCAACTTTTTCCATGTACAAGCAATCCTTCAGTTAATGGAAGTAATCTCTCATTTCAGTTCTTAGTCATGGATTTTTTTTAAGGGCTCTAAACTTCCTTGGGTTAGTTCCCAACCCAGGAGCTCAAGATCCCTCTTGTACAATTATTGTTCACGTATTTGATTATATTTGCAACTTGTTTATGAACATTACTTTTATGCATCGTTGTTTAGATGGTTTATGAACAATATTTTCTTACAAAGTATTTGAGCATTAGATGATAATATTGGTAGTGGTTACATTGTTCAAAATAAGAATATTATTTATGCATTTAGTTCACTTTCTTTTTTGATGTTTATTTTTTTATCCATCATTCACATTTATTGTCTTTAACGGAATCCCCTATTTTGCAACTATAGGAAACCCTAAAACCTTGTATCTTGTTGGATCAACCCTGCCACAACTGATGTGATGACTTGGACATGTGTTCCTTATAATTTTACAACTTTTCCGTAATGTCCCTTCCTAAATATTTTCTAAGGCAAAGAACCTAATTTTGTAAAATTTTGTTAATTTTAGTCTAAAGGCAATTTTTGGAGGCAAGACTTAGAAAAAGTGGGTCAAAGAGCATTTAGTGGAATGTGGGGGCTATCCACCCACAAATAATATGCATCACTTAGTTGTTAAGTCGAATTTCCGAAGGGAGGTTGAAAATTAAAGGAGGGACCCCCATGAGACCAAGGGCCAACAAATATAAATAGGTTGAGAGAAGTATCATTTGGGGTTTTTTTATATTTGATATCTGATCGACACTATAGCTGTTTAGATGAGTTACAAGTGTTGTTTAGCACAAGAGCTTCCCAAGGAGTGAAGCTCAAACTTTCTTGGTGGACCTTGAGTGCCAACCTAGGAAGGATTTACTATGCTTTGGAGGCTGGGAGAGAGCCATCACACAGGTACAGGCAGGTTCAACCGAGATGCAGAAGGAGAAGCCATGCAATTGTTGGGGAGGATTGGTTTTGGAATTGGGATCTCTATTGCTGCAACGGTGTTTCTTATTCAGATTCCAGCCAAAGGAGGAAAACTTTGTGAGGAAAATGGAGTCCCTATCTACCGTACGAATTGTTGGAATGTGGTACTGCGTCATCCCCTTACAGGCCTGCGCAGTTCTTCTTGGGTGTTGGTTGTGTGGAGTGTCGGTTGGAGGATTTTGGGGTTGAGCTACTAGGATTTCATTTGGAAGGTGATTGTGGGGAGATTGTCAGCACTTTGGAGCAGCAAAACATCATTTTCTGCTACAGGTGGAGTGTTCTAGTTCTAGAGGAGGGCCAAGCTATTTAGGGCCGAATTTGGAGGGTCAAATCCAGAGAAAACCCTTTCTGGGATTTTCTAGGTTTTGGGCAAGGATCATAGCCCTAAATTTATATAATTTTCTGGGTAGTTTTGAGGGGCTAAATCAAGGGGTCAAGTCAGCCAACAGTGGAGAAAAACTAGGACAACACAGATTTCTGGAGGGGCAAACTATTGCAGCATATGGGCATTGAGAGATTGATCACCTAGGGCTTGTAGCTTGCCTTGAGCAAGCCCAGGTGAAATCATTCTAATTTTTATTGTACTCCTGTAGTTACATATAATAAAATTGGCCATTTTGGTCTTCCAGAGCATTTTTCTGTTTATGGGTGTTTGCTAAAATTTGTTGTGTTGTTATTTCTATGCATGTCTTTGATTATCGCTGTAAAATTTCTATTTGGAACATTACAGTGGTATCAGAGCATGTTCTTGGCCAGGGTGGGGAACAAGAGTAGGTGATGCCACTTAGATATCAAGACTTGGTTTTCCAAAGTGGCAGTGGTAGAGGTAGAGGCAGGGGTCGAGGTAGAGAAGGAGGCCCAGATCCAATTTCAGACACCGAAGTTGAGAATATTAGAGGCAGTATGGAAAACCAAGAGGAAAATGAGAAACCCAGGAAATTGGGCCAAAATTAGGTTCTATAGGAGTTGCTAAGAACCAATCAGCGGATGTTGAAATAAGGGTAGCTCATGATCGATATGATGCATCAGGTGATAGGGCTGCAAATGGGTGGAAGGTCAAAGGGGGAGCCTCATGGTGATGGAGGTTCCAGAGTAGGAGGGGGCAACCATACTTATCAACACCCACATACTCCCCAGGGTGGGCAAGATGGCTGTCCCACTATGCCTCACTTTGTGGATGACCCAGACTCGGTTGTAGAGTTGATCAACTCAGTTACATCTAGTATTGATGAGTATGAGGGATTGGATGCCCAGATTAAGCGGGTGATGTATTTTGGGGAGTACATACACCTCAAGGAGAGGCATATTACTAGAGCTGGGGCACACTACAGAGGGAGAACCTCTAACCAGGATGTGCAGAAGATAGCAAGGAAGGTTACCCTCCCTAACTTTGATGGGTCGACTAAGATTTCAGCCATGGATTGGATTCAAAAGTTAGACACATATTTCCACTTGAACCCCATGCAGGAAACTAATTTTATATAGTTCTCTACTTTACATTTGGAGGGGGATGCCCAGGAGTGGTGGTATCATAGACTAATCACGTTAGGAAAATCCATATCACCTCTTACACAGAGTTCACTCGGAGGTTGTTGGAGAAGTTTGAGAGGAAAGACCACGAGTTTCGTTTCGAGGAGTTAGCCCATTTGAGGTAGACTGGCAGCATAGAGGCTTACATCATAGAGTTCTAGAGACTAACAGGGATGGTGACAGACATCTCAGAGGCCCAATTGATCATGCTATTTGTGGAGGGGTTTGTTGAGCCTTTGTGTGGTTGGGTGAGGGCTTACAAACCCATATCACTTATAGATGTTTTCTCCAGGACCCAGGATATGATTGATGAAGTGCCAAAGACCCGGGCTTTCACTCCCACTAGACCCACAACCCCACAGGGGAACTGAGACACTAGACCACCTCAGAGGGATGGCAGACGTGGCTAGATGGATGAGGAGACCCGAAGAGACCTTAGGAGGAGGAGGTTGTGCTTGACGTGCCAGGAACCTTGGGAATTGCAGAAGTGAACTAAGGGCAAGGCCTATTTCATTGACGTGTATTCAAACAATGAGCGAGATGAGGAGTCTGAGATGGGAGCAAAGTAGGGAGACGAAGGAGGACAATCATCAGGAGGGCCACCACCACCACCACATAGAGGCCATTTGCTCCATCTAGGGGAGTCCTTGCTTCACTTCAAGGAGTGTCGAAGTACTCGACACTTAGGATCAGGGGGACAATACAGGGGCATCAAGTGTCAGTCCTAGTAGACAGTGGGGCCACCCACAACTTTATTTATGCCCACATGGTGGAGCGTAGAGGCATTTTTTTAGAGACAATCGAGGGGTTCTGCGTATTGGTGCTGGGAGACCAGACCATGTAGGGCACAAAGTATGTTCCTAGGTTGACTATGAAGATGGGGAACTACTCTCTCACTGATCACTTTTTTGTAGTTGATGTCCCAAACACCAACATGGTGTTAGATGTCCAATTGTTGTATTCATTAGGTAGGGTCACCATTGACTGGCAGAAGTTAGAAATGGAGTTTATGGGTCTAGATGGGAAGCTAGTGTTATTGAGGGGAATGCATTCTTATCCACCCCAGATAATTTCAACTCATAAGATGGAAGTAGATCTATGACATGAGGACATAGAGTGGGTAGTTGAGTTGAGGATCTCAGAGATAGGGGCTCCAAAACAGCCAGTGCATCCAAACATATTGGCCTTGTTGGAGAGGCACCAGGGGGTTTTTGGGGAGATCCCACAGGTAGACCACGAGGTCGTGGGTTCGAACACACTATTGAGCTAGAGGATGGGGTGAACACAGTCATCACCACCTTGTATAGGCATCCAAAGGCCTATCGGGATGAGATAGAAAGGGACATCTAGGAGCTCCTGAGTTTGGGTCACATCCGACCTAGTTTGATTCACTTCGCTTCTTTCATGGTGCTGGTGAAGAAGAAGGATGGGGCACTCCATATGTGCATTGACTATAGGGCACTCAATAAGAAGACAATGAAGAACCGATATCCCATCATGCACATTGACGAGTTGATGGACGAGCTTAGAGGAGCGAAATACTTCTCTAAGATAGATCTGCGCTTGGGGTATCATCAGATCCGGGTGAGGGAGTAGGACATCCCCAAGACTGCCTTTCATTGCCACAATGGACATTTTGAGTTCTTGGTGATGCCCTTTGAGCTAACCAATGCTCTAGCTGCATTTCAATCATGTATGAACCACATGTTTCGTGGGAAGTTGAGGCACTTCGTTCTTATTTTCTTTGATGACATACTCATTTATAACAAGACTTGGGAGGAGCACATTCAACTTGGAGGTGGTGTTATGCATACTTGAGGAGTAGCAGCTGTATGTGAAGATGTTGTACCTGGGGCATGTGATTGGGAAGGACAGAGTGAAGGTACACCAGGAGAAGATCAAGGCCATTTTGGATTGGCCCACACCCAGGAACATGGAAAAGTTCAGAGGGTTCCTAGGCATTTGCACATAGTAGAGGATATTGGTGAGGGGATTCTCACAGCTTGCAGCATCCCTCACCAATTTGAAAAATAGGGGGGCTTTTGAATGGATGCAGGTGGCACAAGAGGCCTTTGAGCACCTCAAGAAGGTGATGCGAAGTTGTCCCATTTTGGATTTTCTAGACTTCACACAGTCGTTTGTGTTGGAGTGTGATGCCTCCGAGGAGGGAGTTGGGGCTGTGTTGACGCAAGGGGTCCATCCTATTGCATTTGAGAGAAGGAAACTGCTACCCCATGAGCATTTTTACTCAGTGTATGACAAAGATATGATGGTCATGATGCATGCACTGGCCAAGTTCAAACATTATCTGGTGGGCAACCATTTCAAAGTGAAGACTGACCACAACAGTCTTAGATTCTTCCTGGAGCAACATTCATTAGAGGAGTGGCCGTAAAATTGGGAGAGAAAGATCCGGGCCTATGACTTCAAGATTAAGGATGTCAAAGGGAAGAATAATGTGGTAGCAGATGCACTTTCCTGGAGACCTACAATATTGTCTTTAATGGACGTTATTCATGACTGGAAGGCTCAAATTTTGGTTTAGTACTCCAAAGACATGCAAGCTTGCAAGATTCTGGATGGCACACACAGGGATGACCGATTTCAGGTGATGGATGATGTGATCTACTACAAGGACCAAATATATTTGGTGCCCAGATCACAACAAAGAGGATCGGATTATGCAGGCATCCCATGATTCTGCTATAGCAAGACACCCTGGGTTGCTCAAGACATATCATGCCATTAGGGAGAGACTTTCATGGTGAGGGCTCAAGGGAGATGTGTTGAGGCACATATAGGAGTGTGTAGACTGCCAGAGGAACAAGGTTGAGTTGTCATATCATGTCGGGTTATTACAACCGCTTCCCATTCCAAAGAGGAAGTGGGAAAGTGTGTCCATGGAATTCATAATGGGGCTCCCAGTTGCATAAGGGTGAGATTTCATTTACATTGTGGTCGAGAGATTGCCCAAGTTCACCCATTTCTTTGCCATCTCATCTAGATTTTCATCTTTCTAGGTGGCCGAGTTGTTCTTCCTAGAGGTCTTTCGATTGCATGATCTCCCCAAGACCATCATTAGTGACAGGGATGACAGATTCATGGGGGCCTTCTGGAAGGAGTTGTTTCAATTGGCGAAGATAAAGATTATGCCCAACACTAGCTATCAACCACAGGAAGATGGGCAGATCGAGATAGTGAATAAGTGTTTGGAAGGGTACCTACACAACTACGTGACAGGGTAGCAACGAGAGTGGGTAAAGTGTCTTCATCTAGGATAATTCTGCTACAACACCACTTATCACATGTCAATCGGTATGTCTCATTTTCGAGCTCTTTATGGATATGATGCACTTTATTTTTCTGATGATGTTTTGAGATAGCAGTTGTCCGGGGGCAAAGGAATGGGTTCAAGAGAGTCGGGATGTCCTTCGAGCTCTCAAGAACAATTTACAGGTGGCTCAAAATTAGCAGAAGATGTATGCAAATAGGCATAGGGCGGAGAGATAGTTTGAGGTAGGGGACATGGTATACCTATGATTGTAGCCCTACATTCAGTCTTAACTAAATAAGAAGGGGGTAGAAAAAATTCGACCATGATTTTATGGGCCATATAAGGTGATCAGGTGAGTCAGAGAGGTGGATTATGAGTTGGAGCTACCTTCAGAGAGATGGATCCATAACGTGTTCCATTTATCATGCCTAAAGAAGGCGTTGGGGCATCATGTTACAGTAGAAAATGAGTTGCCACCTATGGATGATGAGGGAAATTTCGTTTTGACACCAGAGACCATCTTGGAGACCCCAGAGAGGAGATTGAGAAACTGGGTAATCAGGGATTGTTTGGTCAAATGGAAGGATTTGCCGGAAGAGGATGCTACCAAATCTTGCACATCTAGATTTGTAGTTGCTTGGGGACAAGAAACATCCTGGAGGGGAGGACTGTAATGTCTCTTCCTAAATATTTTCTAAGACAAATAACCAAATTTGTAAAATTTTGTTAATTTTGGTCTAAAGGAAAATTTTGGAGGCAAGATTTAGAAAAAGTGGATCGAAAAGAATTTAGTGGAATGTGGGAGCCACCCAACCACCAATAATATGCACCAATTAGTTGGTAAGTCAAATTTCCTAAGGGAGGTCAAAAATTAAAGGAGGGACCCACATGAGACCAAGGGCTAATAAGTATAAATAGGTGGAGAGAAGCATCATTTGGGGTTTTTGGACATTTGATATTTGATTGTCACTCTAGATGTTTAACTGAGTTACACGTGTTGTTTAGCACAAGAGATTCCTAAGGAGTGAATCTCAACCTTTCTTCGGTGGACCTTGAGTGCCACCCTAGAAAGGATTTACCTTGCTCCGGAGGCTGGGAGAGAGACATCACACATATACACACTATTCTGGTTCAGCTGGGACGCAGAAGGAGAAGCCACACAGTCATTGGGGAGGATTGGTGTCAAAATTGGGGTCTCTATTGCTACAGGGGTGTTTCTTGGTCAAATTTCAGCCAAAGGAGGAATATTTTGTGAGGAAAAGGGAGTCCCTCTCTACTGTACAAATTGCTGGAACGTGGTACTTCATCATCCCCTTATAGGCCTATGCAATTCTTCTCTGGTGTTAATTGTGTGGAGTGTCAGTTGGAGGATTTAGGGGCTGAGCTGCTAGGATTTCATTTGGAGGGTGATTGTGGGGAGATTGTAATAATTTTGGAGCAACAAAACATCATTTTCTACTACAAGTGGAGTGTTCTGGTCTAGAGGAGTACCAAGCTATTTGGGGCTGAATTTGGAGGGTCAAAACGAGAGAAAAATATTTATGGATTTTTATGGGTTTTCTGCAAGGATCACAACTCTAAATTTACAGAATTTTCTCTACAGTTTTGAGGGGCTAAATCAAGGGGCTGAGTCAGCCAACAATGTAGAAAACCTGGGCTTGCACAGATTTCTGGTGGGGCAAACTATTGCAACAGTTGGGCATTGAGAGATTGATCACTTGGGGCTTTTAGCTTGCATTGAGAAAGCCCAGGTGCAATCCTTCCAATTTTTATTGTACTCCAACAGTTTACATATAATAAAATTCGCTATTTTAGTGTTCCGGAGCACTTTTCTATTTATGGGTGTTTGCTGAAATTTGTGCTATTATTTCTGTGCATGTCCTTGGTTATTGTTGTAAAATTTCTATTTGGAACATTACACTTTCCTTAGTTTCTTTGCCTTCCAATATTGCATTTAGCATATTTTCCTACTGATTGGAGTGTTTCATGTAGCAAAACAAGGACTCTTGTAGCTATTTGCAATTCACCTCCAAAACTCGCTCAGATTTGCACCCAACTCACGATTTACCTTCTTTGATTTATTACAACGCTCTTGGGACCTTAAGAATGGTATTTATAGGTAGAGAATCATGTATATTAATTTATTTTAATTGTTGTAGAAATCACTTCTTTCTCGCATAATTAGGGTTTATTGTTTTCAAACTTTTATTTCAACAGAGTGTTTGAATTCCTCACAAGATAGAATAGGTGTGTTGTTCACTTCTTTGCGGTTAGAATAATTTTCCTTTTTTTCTTTCAGTTAGCTTAAATTTACTTGTTTTCTTTCATTTCCTGCAATCTAAATTTTTTATGTAGCATAGAATGATTAGATTGGTCTTTGTACAACTAGATTTCATCTCAGTACATCCATCTACACAAAATTCACCAATATTGAAGAGATAGTTCCTACAACACATATATGTCTGCATTACTGAGGACCATCACTATAGACTCTTTATTACCAATTGTTGGTAGAGTTGAATCGACAGTCGACTAGCCAGAGATGCTACACACTACAAGGGGGAAATTACCGATAAGTGTCAGCTGCAACATTGGGTAAACCTTGGACATACCATGACAAGGAAGCAACATTGTGTGGGTTCGACAGATTTCTAACAAAGATACACAATATCAGGGAGCCAAGCAAGTTCTTTTTTTTGCAAGGTTTGAACAGTTGGGTAGATATGACTACCAGTCTAAGGTTTGAAGAATGTTTGGATGTGTCGTATAGCTACAATATATGGAAGGATAGAATATAATTGGTGTTAAAGGAGAATGAGATCTTGGATTTTGTATAACAAACTCATGTCCCTCCTTCCAATGCAACACTTTTTGATGCCCATAAGAAGAGGGACTTGAAATCCAGAGGAATTGTCTTGGACAGAGTGAAGGATCACATTGTTCCTCATGTTTCTAGGAATAAAACTTCCATAGAAATGTGGGAGGCATTGGCCAAGTTTTACCAAAGTGACAACTAGAACTGGAAAATGGTTCTGAGAGAGAAACTCAAGCGCACCAACATTTCCAGGTGTAAGACAATTTCTTCTTATCTCACACAAATATCTCAAGTTCGAGATGAGCTTATTTCAGTAGGGGAGAAATTGTCAGACTCATAACTAATAAGGACAACTCTGAGTAGTTTCATAGAATAGTGGGTACCTTTGGTAAGGGATTTGTTGCATGAGAGAAGCTCCTATCTTATAAGTTGTGGGATGACTTTACCTAGGAGGAGACTCATGAGGATCCTCTACATGGAAACTAGGTAAAAGGTGAAGGCAATGAGAAGAATGTTGCTCTTTTAGGTCATGCAAGAAAGGGAAAAGGGGCTGCCAAAATGAAAAAAGGAGAGGAAGGGTCCTCTCATGATGGGAATAAGAAGGACATTATAAAAGTCAAATGTTTTGCATGTCATAAGCCAGGACATTATTTGATCCAGTGTCCAAATAGAAAGGAAGACAAAGGGAAAATATAGGTTACAACATTAGTAGAGATTGAAGTGTTTGCAAGAAAATTTGAGGAATAATTCTCATTGGTGGTTGTTTGTATTTTTGTCACTAGTGTTAGAGTTTCCTGATTTGTGGACAATGATGCATGGTTCGTGGATAGTGGAGCATCTATCCATATGATAGAAATGAGGGAAGTGTTCCTTAGTGTTTCAGAGACAAATTCATACATGCATGTGTAATTTGGTATGAGTACCATACATGCAATGAAATGGGTTGGAATAATGTTATTCTAGCTAGAATTAGGAGGATCTTTGAAGGTGATAGAGGAGTTATGTGTCTTAGAGTTGAAGACGAACTTGCTCTTAATCTCAACTCGAGAGGATGAAGGGTATGATGTTGTGTTATATAAAGGAGAAGTATTCATATATTCAGAGGGATCTACCCAAGACACAACAGTAAGGCTTGGTGTTAGGAAGGCTAAGTTGTTCAACTTGCAAGGCTAACCAGTAGTAGATCCAAGGCGATCTTGCATTAAGTATTGATGTTAGTGAAAAACATTGAGTAGGAAGCTCTGATGATTGAGTTTGGACCAGTTGACTCAATTTTCAAATCTGGAATATGGATAGGAGGATCTTCCAGATTTGTCAGAACTTGTTGGTATGAGTTATCATTGATGGATGCCCAGGAGCATGCTACTAGGAGCATGGTTGGGAGAAATAGTTATTCAGTTCATATTCCAAATAAGGTAGTAGGGAATTATTCTAGTTTAGAGGAAGTAGAAATAGTAGTGAATGATGTGGTGGAATTGGGGGTAGATCTAGGTGGAGGAGGTTCTTCCATAAGTACCTCCCTCACTAATATAGAATGATGATTTTTATAGCTCAGGAAGGTACTTCTGCACAAGCCTTATGTCTAGGCATGCAAAAGTCACCTACATTCTCCTTAGCACACTTGATCTAGAATAAGAAAGTTGCTAATGTAACTTAGCCTAAGTCTAACTTAGGAAACAATCACATATTTATATGTTATCTTATTGAGCTAAAAGAAGCTTTAAAAAAGTAAAGTGATTTACTTTAGTGATTTGTTTTAATCTTAGTTGTTGATCTCAAGTGAGGCGATATCTAACCTAGGTTGTTATTCACTGTGATATTATGGTTATCCTTGGGGTTTTAGCTCAATGTAAAGTGTTAAAAACAACGACGAGGAGAGGAGAAAAACACACTAAAACATCACAAGATTGAGAGAGGTATCTCAATGAGGGGCATGTTGGGTTCGAGCGAGTACAAAGAGGTTAGAGATCTAGATCTATAGGAAAGATCAAGCACCAATCTAGGGAAATTTGTTATATGAGATCCAAGTTATTTGTATTTTATATTTTCTTAGTTGGGTTGTTATCCCAAGATGATAGCCAAAGTAGTTTCTAATTCATTTTTAATGATGAACTGATTTGATTGGACATAAATCTATTTGTGTCATTATTTTATGAGATTGGTTATTTAATTTTGCTTCCACTAAATTTGTGTTAGGAACCTAGTTGTGCATTTATTCAATATATCAATTTTTTGCGTGGAATTAAATATCAAGTGCTAAGTTCATAGGAATTCTAGCATTTGTTTACACAAAGTTTCATTTACTAGTTGAATAATATAATTTCCAGTGAAAGTTCATTATGTGCAAATAATGGTGAGAACATGTGATGCGTTATGTTTAATTGAAAAAAGATTTGTTGGAATGTGTATACCTATTATAAGTATCAAACCTTTTCGAGAGAGTTAATGGAGGAGGAATATTCAAAGGAAGATGTCGAGAAAATTGATAAAGAGGCTCATACCAACCAAGATGTAACAAAAAATAATGAAGGTCAATTTTCCCAACCAATAAGTGTAATGATGATGCAACAATGAACCAAATACAGATGCATGAGATCATATTCAAAAGTTGAATGTTTGTGAATAAAAAGATAAGACAACCAAAAAATGATGGGAGCATATCTCATCATGTTATATTGTCCAACCAAGCCTCTCATATGTGGAAAATGTTGCAATTTATTTATTCCACAAATTACTTAGTCTCATGTTCACATTGAATGAGTTGAGATTAAGGGAATTGTAATGAAATCAAAAGCCACCAACAAGCATAAAGTTCACTTAGTGTAAATGGAAAGTTCTAAAAGTCAGAAGGCCAAGGTCGACTGATAAAGCTATAAATAAAACCATTACATTCAAGCAAAAGGTTCTCTTCTTTACAATGTAATATATATTCATATGTTAACAAGAGACATTAATGGCTATTGTGTGAAGCCTTCTTATAAATTGTGCTTAGTTGTAGACTATTCTCTCTTTTCTTAATTTTCTTGATGCTTGTATGCATAGACATTTCAAGTTGTAGATTATGCTTATGCTTATTCTCATGATTCATATTCTCACTTATCTTTTCATTTCTAACATTTGATATAAAACATGTTTTCTCTCAATGATTTTTACGCTATTCTCAATCTCTTCGAGCTTGCTTGGTTTTGCACATGTTGTATTCAATGGAATATTCCCCTTGCTACTTGTGTGTAAATCTTGTTTCATTTCAATATGTTATTTATATCTCCTAGCCAGGATTTAGTTAGTTTCATCCCATTATACATTCTTGCATTTGCATTATTCATTGAATTTCATTTTATTCATCAAATTAGATTATTATAGCTAGGACATAACCAAAGGACTTTCCATTTTAATAGAGGAAGGTATAATTTGGCCCTTTATTAGGTGATCCTAGGTGATTTTATTATGTCAACATAACCTAGTGAGTTTCAATCGAAAATCTCACGACTAAGTCTGCATTGAAATAATTTGTTTGAATTGATTGATCTAATCCATTGGGTTATAGCTTATATTTTTTTCAAAGGAAAAAATGGTATTTATTTTTCAAGAAGAAAATTAATAAATCCAATATTGCCTCTTGAGTGTATCCAAATGCTCATTGAGCCTACTTAAATAAGGTTGCTAATGCATCCTTTCCTTTCACACAATATTAAAAAAGTACACCATTTGTGTATTCCTTTTTGTTTTAAAGAATGACCAAAAAGGACTATCCTACATCCATGAGTCTATGAAAAAGCTTCCATCATGTCCTTAAGGACTCCCACTTTTTAAGGAAAAAAATGTCATCATGCTTCATATTCTCATGCGTTAAGAGATTTATAAATTTATAACCACCATTCACTTCAGAGATGATGATACTACCTAAAGTTAATTCCAATTCTTTCTTTGATAAAGTACCTATTTGTTATGTGTTCTTTATAGACATGGGTGGATGTGATAGCAACAAATTTACCCATAATTTCAAATTGATTAAAAACAAGCTAAAAGAGAACGATTTGAAACTCAATTTTCCCTTTTACCTAGTAAATCACAAGGAGGGAGTCACTATAAAATTGCATTTCTTAATTATTTTTTCCACCAAAAATCTTAACATTATTAAAAGTGCAATTAATTATTCCTAATTATGTGTCCTATATCCCAATGTTACTTTGAAATCCAAGAAGTTCTTGTCAAAGAAGTGAAGAACTCCACCTTATTCATTTATCTTAAGTGAACCTTGGTTGTCTCCATTTAAAAATTGGCTTTAAACATCATATTATTACTTTAGGCATAATTCTTGTAAGTTTTATTTGGAAATGGTCCTAATACCTTTATATGAGTATCTAAATTTGATGTAAAACTTGAAATGTTTGGATGTACTCATTTTAGAAAATCTTGGAGTTCTCAGCCAACCAAAGTGCCCATGAGACTACACAAGGGAGTGACCAATGGTCTTTTGGAGATTTATCTTCTCAACATGTGTTAAAGATTTTATTATACCCCATATATTCTTAGCAATTAGGGCCTTCCCAAAGGAGTGTATTTTTTTAACCCTTAGCCTCCATCTTCTTTTGGCTTGGCTATTTTTTTTTCATTTTATAAGAGGGGATCCATCTTTTTCCTCCCTACTAGTGAAAATAAATTTGAAACATTTTTTCCTTATCCTTTCAAGCACACCTTTGAGAATGTGCCAAAGTATTTCAATAAACGTGGATGGTGTCTAATACTATCTTTAGCAAAATCAATCTACTTGTAAGGGTCAACCATTAACTACACCATATTAAAACCCTTCTTTACAATTTCACATATAAATATCCCTAATCTTGAAAGGTATAATCATTGGGATTTAAAAGGAACCCTAGGTATTTTAAATTATTGTTGAAGTCAATAGGAGTGAATGGAAACCAAGTCTACTTAATCTTGACTATCCTTCTTTGGATCCCATTGAAATAGATGGATTATTTTTTATTATTTACTTCAGTCCCTATATAGCCTCTAGTGGAATAACCTAGCCTCTTGCTAGTGCCTCTCCGGAACTAGAAATATTCCTCCATATCACTGTCTCTGCTCCCTCTCTTTCCCTGCTTCCCTTCTAGCTTGAACTCTCTTAGCTCAATTGTTGGATACTCGATCTACCAAGGAAGTCCTCAAGTGTGTCATGCTCCAACCCATTAACCTCCTCTTATAGTCTCTCGTCGGCTCACCAATGGCCATGATTAAATACTCATCAACGACTGAGATCATCTCTAATTCAATCTATGTGAGTTTCTAGATAAATATCACCTTTCTCAATTAATTCTTGTTGATTAATCACTTTTCATAATTTAGACTTACGAAATATTTAATTATTGATTAATTAACTTAATTAAGTCATCTCTAGGTTCTTTCTCCTGAAACTTTTTTGGGTTCTAGAGATCTAGTGTTTCTTAACCTCTCTGACCAAATTTGAGACTAGAACATTTGTCTGATACTAATCAACCATAAAAAACTAATAGGCGCTACTTCAGACAAAAGTCAGGGAAAAGTGTGCAAGAGTACACCATAAAGTTTAGAAAGATGGCCATAATACTCGGTATCTCCCCAAAGAACCCAGAGGTACACCTCAAGTATTTGGGGGGTCTACACCGTAATATAAGAGATAAATTGTTGATGTTTAAACCCAAATCAGTGGATGAGGCTTGTGTACAGGCACAATACCTGGATAACATAGGCCTGAAGAAAGTGCAATGGAGTGGATTAAAGCAGAAGGAGCAACATGAGGACACTTCTAAGGAGGGGAAGCAAGAGTAGAAAGGGGGAAAAAATAAAATGAGAACAACCACAACACACTAGTGAAAATATCCCATAAACCATTGCAACAATGATAGCCATATAGAGGAGAAGTGATGGAAGTTGCATAGAGATCTTAACCTAAAGAAAAAAAGAAAGAAAATAAGAGAAATAATCTCTTGGCCACTGATTATAACAACGAAGTTGAAAGCATCTCAGACGTGGATGAGAAGATCACCTGTACTTTAGTGTATAAGGGAGTGAATCTAAGTAGCCTTTAGCAACAATAAGAGAAAGAGATGACAAAACTCTTCCATATAAAGCTACTTGTCAAGAAGACCAAGATTTATGCTCTGTTTGACTTAGGATCATAGGTGAATCTAATTGCAAGAAATTGGGATTGGAAGTTCATGATCATCCAAGCCCATATCCATTAGGATGGGTAAATAAGGATGTAGAGATGAAGGTAAAAAATAATGCAAAATTAGATTTTCCATTAGTGTTGATTTAATTGATGAAGTAGAACTAGATGTGGTTCCCCTTGATGTATGTGTAGATGTGATTTGGAGACCCCACATGTACATGCGAGATGGAATATTCATGTGAAGAGCCAACTAGTGTTGATTCGTCAAGGATAGAAAATTGTTCACCATCAATGCACACAAAGGAAAGTCAAAAATTTCACTAGTAAGTGCCAACCGAGCCAAGAAATTGTTGAGTTCTCACAAGAAGTACGCTTTATTATTTTTAAGAGAAAATTAGTCTCTAGAAGAGTCAATAAGAGGCAAGGCATCCTTGGAGGGGTTTACTAAGAAACAAAAATATCAACTATAAGAGTTGTTGCAGGCATACATGGATGTATTCCAAGAGCCTAAAGGGTTACCACCTGTTGTGACCATCAACAACCCCCCCTTTTTTCATTAGTATTAGCAATAAGACTAATGAATGGGGACCCTTCTAAAAAATCGAATCTTAGAATTTAAGATTGCCTTTTTGTTTTCAATAAAGCAAGATATCAAGGCAAAACTCCCAAAAATATGAATTCCTACCTTTTCTTGCTTCATGCGCATAAAACATTACAAATGTTGAGCCTCCTTACGAAAAGCACCATATAAACACAAAAGCTAGGAAAACCCTTGTAAACAGAAAGTCTCGAGTACTAAGCAAAACTTTAATAAACCCGCTTTTTAATGATAGCATCGCATCGCAAAAGGGTCATGGCGGGCATCCCTTATACAAGTAACTCTTCGAATGCGAGGATGCCAGAATACGAGAATGCGAGATCATAGGCCTTACAACCTCATCGCATATCGTAGATTTCAAATTCCGCGGTGCCACTTAATATAAAACACCCAAATTTTGCGAAATGCGATAATTTTCTCGCAAATCGCATATCGCAACCACTCGATGAAACAATGGTTGTTAATGATAATAGGTTTTGCGATATCACGATCTACGATATTGCGAAGCAAATCAAAAAATCGCTTTATCGCAGATCTAAGGGCTCAGAGTTCAATGACAGTACTTTCCGTCGTTCGATGCAGAGTTATGAGCATTAAATTTTAGCTTAACGGTCCATTGATGGTTATTTATTAAAAACGATTCACATCTGGTTTAAAGGACCATATCATGCAAGGTGATATCTTTGATATGATTTCAAAAATTAAAAGCTTTCCCGTCACCTTATTGTTGTTCATTATTCACCATCATCCTTATCGTATCTTTGTTCTTTGCTTACACTTTTTAGGAGCAGTATGCAGAGCAACATGCAGAGAATAATGGGAAAGAAAGGCAAAGCTCCCGCATCTGAAAAATCAGAGATGACTCCATTATTTACAAACACCAATTGTACTAGGGAAGCAGGGATATCTACCTGGGAAGCCATGTACCAACTGTTAGAAGAGGAAAAACCGAGAAGTATGAAGGTTACAGTTATGACAGATGGACGTGGCTCATCTGAAGCATCACTAATAGAGCTTGCACGCTCATTTCTGCACTGTATTGCCGCAAGGCCGAAGATACTCCCCTACACGGATATGGTCAAATGGATTATAGACCACGCTAATATATCCAACAGGCAATTCAAGAAACAGAACCAGGAGGTCATTGGGTCATTTACCCCAAGTAATTTGAGGCGTATGTATCACCTGCTAGAACCCCAGGCCAGTTATAACAAACAGTTTGTGGAAAAAGTTGCCAAAGAGAATGAGAATTTGGCAGACTGCACAAAAAGCTGGTCCATGAAGGAAGAACCATTAAAGAAGGATAAAAATGGTATGTACGCCATTGGCTCCCTCTATTCTCCCTATTGTTTTGCTGCTGCAATGTTATGTAGACTATTTGGGAAGAAAGACATCAACAAGTTTTCATCAGAATGGTTGCCTTTATTGGATGCGGCCACTAATGCCACCATAATGGATTGGGCCCAAATTTTATTAGATAATTTAGCCTCTGCTATTTTAAGTTATCGAACTAAAAGAAGTTTTGCTCAGAGGTTTTACCCTCCATTCTTTTTAAGTGCCTACGTCATGGATGCCATTTGTTTTGTCTCCGATTTTCCCATCATGGGGTGGAAATGGACAATACAGAACCCTCTTCCTATTCAGGTTTATCACAAAGAACTGTGGGAATCCAATTTCATCCCACATTTCTACAAGATTTGTCATGGAGTGATGCTCCCTATTCATAAAATGCTATATAACAAAGATGCCCCAAGATTCTCCCCAGAAGCTGAAATTGACATTCTCCCTGTGGGAAGGTGGTTCAGGGAGGAGTTATTCACATACATTAGGGTATTTGGGAGCATTTCTTCACCTCATGTGCTTCCTTTGTATGTCCCCGACAAACTAATGGCCCGAGAAATAGCTTACCAGACCTGTGGTGTTGGGGGAATGAGCAGAGAACTCAAGAATTCTAAGAAGGCCATCTGGCCTCAATTCCCTGTAGTCTGCGGGGCTTTTGCATTATTTGATTTAGGTCATGCTTTCAAAGAGGTTGATAATATGCTATGTCTACAGCTACCAAAATTCCCAGGGAGGCAGTACGATCCCTTTGATGTTATAAATTTTTTTACAACGATGGTCAAAATAAAAGTGTTTACTAAAGAAGACGATCTCTTTGACGATGTCTTTCTATAGAAGAGCACTCTTAGAGAGATTATACATATGGCACAAATTCAGTTTGACCAAGGAAAACTTCAAGAGTTTAACCGTTACATAGAACAGAGGTTGGCAAATGTCCCGTTGGACAAATTGCGCATAGAACCAATAAGGGAGCCCACTCCTAGTATTAGCATAAGTGGAAGTTCATGAGAAGAGAAGTCTAAATCAAATTCCAAAAGGGAATCGGCTAAAAAACCGGTAAGTAGTCAAAGAGTGAACACAACAGAAGTGAAGGGTCAATCAAAGACATAGATCAGTCTATAGAAAAGCCTGACCAGCAGGTTTTGTCCCCAAAACAGGCCTAGATTCCTGCTCCCCTCGCAAAGCCAACAAAGCCAATTGTAGTAGATCTAGAAAAGGAGTTGGAGAATTTTAATGAGCTAATCAACAATGAGGAACAGAGTGCAGAGCCACTGATAAACCCAGGGGAGACAGCCATAGAGGTGATAGTAGAAGGGGTTATTAATACTCAAGAGGCAGAGCATATCCCTGTTGCTCCGTCATCCGAAATTGTACTGAAAATAGAGGAGATTCCTCCTCTGGATGTATTTTATAGCCCTCAACATAAGGCTATTGTTAGGAGACAAAGGAAGAAACGAAAAATAGATACTGTGCTCTCTTCAGAGGTTGAACCTTTGGATGTTCTTTGGCAAGACCCAACTACAGATCCATCGGAAAAACTAACTAGGCTCTCTCAGATCACAGGGGCATATGCTTCTACAACAATTGATAAAGCGACAGAAGTTCAAATGCTATTAAAAGAAAAGGAGGATAAAATTTTTGTTTTTGGAACAATAACTACATCTGGCCAGTGTCAGCTAAGAAGTAGAGATACAATTGGCAAAGCTACAATAGGACTTCCAGCAAATGCAGTTGGATTATCAAAACAATCTGGCCAATAAAGAAGAACCGTTACAGGACACAATAGGATTGGATAAGGACGACCCTAAAATTGAAGAATTCATCACAGAAGCCCTTGCCCTCAATGACCAACTCTTGCAACAGGAAGAAACAATTTGCCAAAGGACCTCACAATGGAATTCCCATTGCGAAAAAAGTGATAACATTACAAATCAAGTCGTAGATTTACGACTTGATTATGATTCAGTTTTTAAGAAAGTTTCTAACTTTTTGAATTGGTAGAAATCATAGGAAGGAAAAAGAGCAGAATTTCCCAGGATCGATGAATCTCATAAAGAAATGTTATTTGCGAAATGGGATGCACAGCTCAAGGAAGCAGAGCAGGTGATGGAGGAGGCAGCAACAACAACAAACAATGTCATCGACTGCATCAATGAAAATCTGCACAAAGCAAATTTAATATCAGAGACCACTCCAGGATTCCTTCCAAAGGCACAAAAGATTCAAACAAAGTGGAAGCAAACGACAGAGGAAAAGGTAGAGTCAATTAAATAGATAAGCAAGTTAAACTGGGACACTTACTGGCAGTACCTGGTAAAGCCACATAGCCAATGGATGACTCTGAAATGCCTCATAACGTCCACCGAGAAGATAGCGCCAACTCTTGCCAATTTCGTATTTGCAGGACAATTAAAATATGAGGTCAGCCAACCGACGCTCTTGAAGCCCATGATGGATATTTGCAACTTAAAAGAACAGATGCATGATTTAGCATAGATACAATTTTAGTTTAGTTTTAGTTCATTTTTGCTTAAAATGAGGTTGGTCATTTGAACCTCCTCATCTATTTTTGTAATAATTGTTTTTAGATTTTATATAGTAGTATTTTAACCCTTCTCATTGCATTGGATAAGGGTCCATAATTTTATCAAAAACAATTCTTCAGAACGTGTAGTTTGCCCCCCATTGAGGAGGTTTTGATAAATGAGTGGAACGAGATTTATTTATATCTGAGTTTGATGTCTGATACTAAAATGCACTTTTGTACTCTTAGCGGATATTGAGTTATTTGAAGATAAATCTATATTGTTGAAGCTCATGAGTAGAACCTATTACCAATGGTACTTTTATCTCCTAATACTTTTTACTTATGTGCCAAGTGATAAATTATTTTCAGTTATTGATATATGAAAGTCTAAATGTTCAGTTGTCATTCTTACACTTTTGTATGGTGATAAATATTCTTTTTATGCTGAGTATATGAATAACTCTTATGTGATATGCTTCCCATAATTGTTTCAGCTAATTTCCTATACGAAACAATCATTTTTAATGGATTCCATTCTGGTAGTGATTGAATGATTTTTATTATCGATTGCTGATAGAAATTATTTTAGATCGCATAAGTAAAACATTACTCCCGGGATAGTTTAAAGTTAGATGTTTTCTTTCATTAGAATAAATTACACATGTTAGTTAAAAGGTAGATTAAATTTAGAATAAGAATTCACCCCATAAAACCCAAAAAAAGAAAAACATCATCCCGTTAGTGCATCATCATAAACAGATTGGGAAACTGGTCCTATCATCCCCAGTCGGAGCCACTATTCCAAATGGAAAAGGAGCTGCTTTCAAGGTCTGGACTGGGTGGTTATCCCCCTTGTTGTAGACCCGATTTTTGGCCTTCAACATATTTGGTGCTAGAAGGAGGGCCTGAACTATGAATGGCGAGTGAATTCAAATCCAAAACCGATTCTGAGAGTAAATCCCCCTCAACATCTCCCTTGACTTCTCCATCACATTCCGAATCTCTAAATTCTAAACGAGAAGTTGAGAAAACAACAACCACTGCTGAAAACCTAAACATCTCAGATAAATCCACTCTTGAACCTCCTGAGGTTCAGTCTTTAATTCATAAAATTCAAGGATTTTCAATATCACCATAGAAATCTGAGTTATCTCAAGGCAGTATGACTTCGCAATACATTCCTTCCCATACTCTTACCAGATTGCAGAGTGAAAAGATTGGTATTGAACCAACAAAATTACCTCTTCCTAAAAGAAAAAGAGCAAGGAAAACACTGAAAGGGTCTGATAGTGAGACTTTTCATCATCGTCATCCATTTCATATAATCCATTGCAAAGTCAACCATCCACTCCCCAACTGCATATTGTTGTTCAACAGGGTACTGGAACTTCAACATCGTCTTCCCAACCACTTGTAACTTCATCTACACTTTCCTCTGTTAGTATCTCAACAATGGCACAAAGACCATGGAACAATCCAGGGGCAGTCACAATGCCTGCACCCTTGAGTCAATTGCCGGCTCATCCCGAAAAATGGCTACCAAAGTTTAACCCAGATACAAGCGTACTGGCAAAAGAACACATAAAGAACTTTACGTTGTCAATAAACTTAAATGGAGTTACTGAAGAAGACGTTGTTGTTAGGCTTTTCCCATATACCTTACAAGGAGTGGCTGGGTCCTAGTATTTTTCATTACTGTCAGGATCCATTACTAGTTGGAATATTTTCCAAGAGCAGTTCTTGATAAAATTCGGTGATGATAGGTCTACAACGACATTAATCAATGACCTCTCAAATCTTAAAACTGAATCAAGAGAACCTATCAAATATTTCAACTCATGATTTAATAAGCTCTTAAACAAGATCCCTACCACATCTAAACCTAGTGAAGAAGTTTAAAGTGAATGGTATATATCTTCCTTGCCTTCAAATATAAATTTTTTTGTAGATAGGGTTGCCAAGCCAACATTGGCTAAAAATATGAAAGAAGCGATAGCAGTGGAAAAACGTATCCTAGCTTTAGAAAAGAAAAACGCTGTAGATGAGAGAAAGTCTAAAAAGGTTGCTTTTAGAGATGACCCTAAGAAGAAACAATCAAGGGACCCATTCGACTTGGAAGGGTTACAGAAAGTTTTAAAAAACATGTCCAATGAAATGGTTAATATCAAGAAACAAGTGGCAGAGACCTCTTCTAAGAAACCTTTTAAACCTTTCATGAGGAATCCTTCAACCGATCCGAAGCCCCCCAACGCTATAAAAAATGCAGAATTGGAAGGAGAAGAAGAGGAAGTTTTGAATGAGGAACATACTGACGATGATGAAGTTGTATAATTACAAGGAATGTGGGACTTCATTCTCCTAGATGAAGAAGATCAAGATGCATTACCAATGACTACCAGGAGCAGAAATCAACTTGATCCACCACAATCCAGTTCTAAACAGAAAAAACCAAGCCCAGCTTCTAAAGATAAAATTGCAGGTAAGAAATCCTCACCAAAGGCGACTCAGACAAACCCAGTCCAATCTGATTCAACAACCCCATCTAAAACACTTATCATTTCTGATGAAATGGAGTATAACATTGTTGAAGACATGAAGAAGACTAGGGCCAACATTACTTTTCATGAGCTGAGTAAATTAAAGCATCAACAGAAACTACTTTTGAAAGAGTTGCATGCAGTACCTATTGCGCCTCTACCTGCCGCTGTAATCTCACAAGCTACTCATGAAATGGGAAGACCTCCGACTGGTATGTCAAATAAAGTCAATCCAAATGACATTGCTTTAATTGGAGGAAGGTCAAAATCCCATACTCCTCCATTCCTCCTTATGTTTGAAGTTTTTAATAAAAATTTGCAAAACTGTTTGGTAGACTCTGGTGCTTCATCTAATATTTTGCCTAAGACAGTTTGCGCAAAGTTAAATGTCAAACCCCAAAAGTATGCAGTACGCATAGTACAGCTGGATCAGTCTCAAGTTGAGGTTATTGCCGAGCTCAATCAAGTGACCATAAGGCTTTCATTGAATCCAAAGGCATGTCAAGTCATTGATATACTTGTTGCAGATATTCCTGAGTTTTATGGATTAATTCTTAGCAGGGATTGGTCAGATAAGCTTCACGGTTACTTTGCAACCAACTGGTCACATATATGGCTCCCTTACAATGGTAAACCAAATCAGTTAAAGATGAAGTGAGAAAGACACCAAAAGTACATAGTAAAGGAGTTAGAGAGAGAAAATGAACCTATAGCGCACATCAATAATGTAATTGGAAACTATTTTGTTTATTCATTCTTAGGGAATTTCAATGCTCATACTTCACCTTTTTTAGAAAATTCAGTTTTATCTCAGATAGAATTTTTTTTCTCAAACAGATACTTCTAAATGCATTAGTTTTGTAGATAGGCCTGTAAATAAATCTTTCTTTTGGAAATTATTTTTTGATGGTTCTAAGTCTAATGATGGAGTAGGAGCAGGTTGTATATTAATTAGTCCAAAAGGAGAGAAAACCATGCTAACCTGTAGACTCGAGTTTGATTGCACAAATAATACCACGGAATATGAAGCTCTAGTTCAAGGGTTATACAAGGCAATTGGGCTTGATATCAAATATCTACAAGTCTTTGGGGATTCTAAGATTGTTATCAAGCAGGTAAGAAATACTATACATTGTCTATCAGGACACTTGAAGCATTATCAATCGTTAGTACAAGACCTGACTTCACACTTTATAGCATTCAATATTTCATCTATTCCCAGACTCCAAAATGCTAGTGCTGACCTCCTTGCTAATGTAGCTTCCAAGCTCATTCCCTCAGAATACTTTAGTCCAAACAGATTCTCAATCGAATTAATCTTTAGACCCTCCATCCCGGATAATGTTACCAACTGGAGAGTTTTTAACGATGATCCTGATATTGTAAGTTTTCTGACTTCAGAAGGCTCTTACAATAATCAGATAATTGATGAAGACCAACATGACAAGCAGCTAGAACAAGGAAACACCAATAACGCTATACTCAAATCTGTGGTCAGGTTGGAAGACCTATATGATTTAAAGGACAGATTCAAAAGGTTCACCAATTCAAAACTTCAGAGTTCAACTCTGAGATATGAATTAGTGAATCTAGGAATTGACATAAAACCACAGAATATCAAATTAGGTCTTGGTCTAGCTCCCGAGGAGAAATCAGCCTTCATTCGATTGTTGAAACAACATAAAAATGTCTTTGCCTGGAATTACGATGACCTTAAAACTTACAACACTTCAATCATACAACATACAATTCTGATGATTGCTGACGAAAAACCAATCTAGCAGAAGCTAAGAAAAATCCATCCTAATCTAGAAAACCAAATTAAGTATGAGCTGAACAAATTATTGAAAGCCAAAATTATTTTTCCCATTTGACATTCTAGATGGGTTTCCAAATTGGTACCAGTCAGAAAGAAAAATGAGACATCCAGATTTGTATTGACTTTCGAAATCTCAATAAAGCCTGCCAAAAGGATAATTTTCCGCTAACCCCCCATGGAACAGATATTATAAGCAGTTGCAGGGTCTTAACTAATGTCCTCTTTAGATGGCTTCTTGGGCTATAACCAAGTTTTAGTCCACCCGGATGATCAATTGAAGACGACATTTAGAACTAAATGGGGTACGCATGCATATCAAAAGATGCCATTTGGGCTGATCAATTTCGGTGCCACATTCCAAAGGGAAATGGATATTGCATTTAAAGGATTAGTGAATAAGTCAGTGGTGATTTACTTAGATGACATAACAGTGTAATATAAAAAACGTAGTAATCACCTCAGAGATTTAAAACAGATCTTTCAACGATGTTAGAAGTATGGGATATCACTTAATCCAAAAAAGTCCTTTTTTGCATTAAACGAAGGAAATATTTTCGGATTCATAGTGTCTAAATCTGGAATCCATATTGATCCAGATAGGATTAAGGAGATTCCTAAGATATCCTTACCCCATAACAAAAAAGCAATGCAATCCTTCCTTGGTCAGATCAATTTCGTTAAAATATTTGTCCCCGACTTCTCAAGAATTGTATCACCTCTCCAAGAAATGATTAAGAAAAACTCTCTCTTCAAATGGGGTCAGGTGGAACATGAAGCATTCAGCTTCATAAAACAAGCAATTATAAATGCCCCATCTTTAGCAACTCCAAACTTTTCTGATCCCTTCATTTTGTATACATTTGCCTCTGAGAAATCATATGCTGCTATACTCACACAAGCCAACCAAGATAAAGCCGAAGCCCCAATTGCCTTTTTCAGTTCAAACTTGCAAGGAGCCGAATTAAATTACTCCAACGTTGAGAAACAAGCTTATGCTGTATTCAAAGCGATCAAACACTTTAGACCTTTTCTTCTCAAGACTCATACAAAAATAATAGTACCATTTCCAGCGGTAAGAAATATTTTGATACAGAAAGACATGGGTGAAAAGAGAGCAAATTGGGTCACAACCCTACAAGAATATGACGCTGAAATCAAGCCAACAAATATTGTAAAATGTCAAGGTTTTTGTAGGATGTTGGCTGGAGCATCGCAAATATCAGAAATACAGTCCCCAGACAATGAGGTACAAATGTATGAGGTAAGCCTAAACGACATTGAATCAAGATATGCTGATATCACGTTTTACTTAAAGAATGGATATGCTCCTTCATGTTTAAATAATACAAAGAAAAGAGCCCTGAGATTAAAAGCTAAGCAATATCAAATTGTAAATAATGTACTCTTTAGGATGAATTATGATTTTGTTCTTCTTAGATGCCTTGAGAAATCTGAAGTTGAAAAAGTATTGCAGGAACTTCATGATGGACCAACAGGTGGACATTATGCAGGAGATGCGACAACACACAAAATATTGCGCACATGCTACTATTAGCCAACATTATTTAAGGATGCACACTGCTATGTAAGAAGATGTCAGATTTTTCAAACTGTTGTGGGAAGACATAGGAAGCCATCATTGCCATTACAATCGGTCAACATCGATCAACCATTTGAACAATGGGGATTAGATATAATAGGTGAGATTGTTCCTCACTCTTCTAAACAACATAAGTACATCCTTACAGCTACCAATTACTTTACCAAATGGGTAGAAGCAATTCAACTCAAATCAACCAACTCTGAGAATAACATCAATTTTATAGATCAATTCATAATTACCAGGTTTGGTTTACCTTCGACTTTAATGTTTGATAATGCATCATATTTTTCTGGTAATTCTATGACTGAATTTACGCTCAAAAGAGGCTTTAAACTTAAGTATTCTGAAAATTATTACTTGCAAGGGAATGGGTTGGCCGAATCAACAAACAAAAACCTTATCATAATCATTAAATGGACTATTGATCAAAATCATAGAAATTGGCATAAGTCTTTGATGTACACTCTTTGGGAAAATCGAATAACTCAAAAAACTTCTATTGGAACTTCTCCTTTTAATTTAGTTTATGCGAAGGAAGTGGTTCTCCCAACACACTTAGCTATTCCTTCTTTAGCCTTAGTTCAGTTCATCGAAGAAACTCCTTCCTCATCCTTGCAACTAAGACAATTGCAGATTCTTAAGCTAGAAGAGGAACGAGAAAAGGCCAGAATTACCCATGCACATCATCAACAATTAGTAAAGGCTTCTTTTGATTCAAACTTGGTATCTAGAAAAGATTTTCAGCTTGGAGATTTAGTATTGAAATGGGATAAAGCCCATGAAGAGAAAGGCAAACATACTAAATTCCAATGGATGTGGCTTGGACCATTCCAAATTGTTGAAATCATAGGTCCATCGACTTTCATGTTACAAGACTTAGTAGGGAAAAGAGAGTCTTTACCTGTTAATGGGCAGATCCTTAAAAAATACTTTCCATAGAAGATGACCTCTTCTATTTTTGTAAATTATTATTTTTAGCTTGTTTTCTTTTTGATAATAAAACAGGTTGAAAATGTTTACCTTTGGTTTCCACAAAAAGAGTAGTATCTCTTGTCAATTTTGTTTTTTGTTTGTATAAGTGGAAGTGGTTAGGAAAATTAATCTTTATTTTTGAAAAATATGGTCAAGTGCTATAATTCTGAAGGTTTTTACTTGTTCTTTTGTTTCAAGTTTACAAGTTTTGATTAAAAACAACCTTAAGTAGAATTTTGCTTCATATCAGTCATGAAAAGTATCAATAACAAGACAAAGATTCTCTACAGAAAAGCTACTTTTAAAACTCTACATTTGTTGTCCAGAAGAACTCTTAAGGAACCAATGACTTCCTCCCCACTTTAGAAAATTGTAAGTTTCAAATAATAATCAAGTTATGCACTTTAAACTTAAAGAATAAGAGGTCTCATCAAGATTCGGCTTATCATGATCATAAATATTATAACTAACTGACATTGCCAAACTGCATACCAAAATAGGGTAATGACTCGAGATTGTTTCAATCAAAAGGAAAGGGGTCTCATCACAAGCCAGCTTGTTCAGTTAAGTTATAAATCGAGTGAATGGAACTGTCAAATTTGGCCACCAAACTAAGACATTGTTCTTTAAGAATTAAAAGAAAAGAAAAAGCAATAAGTGTAGATGAGGATTTACCTTTGAAAATTGCATACTTCTTAAGTAGGATATTGGATCATTGTTGGGTGATAGGTAACCCTGTTGAGGCTATGGATGCCTGCTGGCGGCAGAGGCTCTACCTATGACAAATGAGTACACCTAAACTGATCTACGGAGATGTCTTTGTTTTTATCTTTATAAACCAAGTAATGACTGATGTAGGTACAATGACTAACTTTGGGAAGAAGATAATCAGAATTAGGATAGATGGAACAAGATGTTGTTTTTAGCAAATACCGCTGTGTACCTTATATTTCTACAATAAGGTTTGATTTTCCAAAACCATTTCTATTTTAGAAGTTTTAGAAAATTCAAAAACTATCAGAGATAACTAGTTCTTTCAAGTGAATCGCCAATTGTTGTGACCATCAACAACCCCCCCTTTTTCATTAGTATTAGCAATAAGACTAATGAATGGGGACCCTTCTAAAAAATCGAATCTTAGAATTTAAGATTTCCTTTTTGTTTTCAATAAAGCATGATATCAAAGAAAAACTCCCAAAAATATGAATTCCTACCTTTTCATGCTTCATGCGCATAAAAACATTACAAATGTTGAGCCTGCTTACGAAAAGCGCTATATAACCACAAAATCTAGGAAAACCCTTGTAAACATAAAGTCTCGAGTACTAAGCAAAACTTTAATAAACCCGCTTTTTAATGATAGCATTGCATTGTAAAAGGTTCATGGCGGGCATCCCTTATACAAGTAACTCTTCGAATGCGAGGATGCGGGAATGCGAGAATGCGAGATCATAGGCCTTACAACCTCATCGCATATCGCAGATTTCAAATTCTGCGGTGCCACTTAATGTAAAACGCCCAAATTTTGCGAAATGCGATAAGCTTCTCGCAAATCGCATATCGCAGCCGCCCAATGAAACAATGGTTGTTAATGATAATAGGTTTTGTAATATTGTGATCTGCGATATTGCGAAGCAAATCGCAAAATCGCTTTATCGCAGATCTAAGGGCTTAGAGTTCAATGACAGTACTTTCCATCGTTCGATGCAGAGTTATGAGCATTAAATTTTAGCTTAACGGTCCATTGATGGTTATTTATTAAAAATGATTCACATCTGGTTTAAAGGACCATATCACTCAAGGTGATATCTTTGATATGATTTCAAAAATTAAAAGCTTTCCTGTCACCTTATTGTTGTTCATTATTCACCATGATCCTTATCGTATCTTTGTTCTTTGCTTACAATTTTCAGGAGTAGTATGCAGAGCAGCATGCAGAGCATAATGGAAAGAAAGGCAAAGCTCCCGCATCTGAATAATCAGAGTTGACTCCATTATTTACAGACACCACTTGTACTAGGGAAGCAAGGATATCTACCTAGGAAGCCATGTATCGACTGTTAGAAGAGGAAAAACCGAGAATTATGAAGGTTACAGTTACGACAGATGGACGTGGCTCATCTGAAGCATCAGTAACAGAGCTTGCATGCTCGTTTCTGCACCGTATTTCCGCGAGGCCGAAGATACTCCCCTACACAAATATGGTGAAATGGATTATAAACCACGTTGATATATCTAACAGGTAATTCAAGACACAGAACTAGGAGGTCATGGGGTCATTTAACCCAAGTGATTTGAGGCATATGTATCACCTGCCAGAAGCCCAGGCCAGTTATAACAAATAGTTTGGGAAAAATTCACCAAAGAGAACGAGGATTTGGCAGACTACCCAAAAAGATGGTCCACGAAGGAGGAACCATTAAAGAAGGATAAAAATGGTATGTACACCACTGGCTCCCTCTCTTCTCCCTATTGTTTTGCTACTGCAATGTTATGTAGACTATTTTGGAAGCAAGACTTCAACAAGTTTTCATCAGAATGGTTGCCATTATTGGATGCGGCCACTAATGCCACCATAATGGATTGGGCCCAAATTTTATCAGATAATTTAGCCTCTGCTATTTTAAGTTATCGAACTAAAAGAAGTTTTGCTCAGAGGTTTTACCCTCCATTCTTTTTAAGTGCTTACATCATGGATGCCATTTGTTTTGTCTTCGATTTTCCCATCATGGGGTAGAAATGGACAATACAGAACCCTCTTCCTATTCAGGTTTATCACAAAGAACTGTGGGAATCCCATTTCATCCCACATTTCTACAAGATTTGTCATGGAGTGATACTCCCTATTCATAAAATGCTATATAACAAAGACGCCCCAAGATTCTCCCCAGAAGCTGAAATTGACATTGTCCCTGTGGGAAGGTAGTTCAGGGAGGAGTTATTCACATACATTAGGGTAGTTGGGAGCATTGCTTCACCTCACGTGCTTCCTTTGTATGTCCCTGACAAAATAATGGCCCGAAAAATAACTTACCAGACCTGTGGTGTTGGGGGAATGAGCAGAGAACTCAAGAATTCTAAGAAGGCCATCTAGCCTCAATTCCTTGTAGTCTGCGGGGCTTTTGCATTATTTGATTTAGGTCATGCTTTTAAAGAGGTTGATGATATGCTATGGCTCTAGCTACCAAAGTTCTTAGGGAGGCAGTACGATCCCTTTGATGTTATAAATAATTTTACAACGATGGTAAAAATAAAAGTGTTTACTAAAGAAGATGATCTCTTTGACGACGTCTTTCTGCAAAATAGCACTCTCAGAGAGATTCTACATATGGCACAAATTTAGTTTGACCAAGGAAAACTTCAAGAGTTTAACCATTACAGAGAATAGAGGTTGGAAACTATCTCATTGGACAAATTGCGCATAGAACAAATAAGGGAGCCCACTCCTAGTATTAGCATAAGTGGAAGTTCAAAAGAAGAGAAGTCTAAATCAAAGTCCGAAAGGGAATCAGCTTAAAAGTCCAGTAAGTAGTCAAAGAGTGAGCACAACAGAAGTGAAGGGTCAATCAAAGACATAGCTCAATCTATAGAAAATCCTGACCAGCAGGTTTTGTCCCCAAAATAGGCCGAGATTCCCGCTCCCTTCGCAAAGCCAACAAAGCAAATTGTAGTAGATCTAGAAAAGGAGTAGGAGAATTTTAATGAGCTAATCAACACTGAGGAGCAGAGTGCAGAGCCACTGATAAACCTAGGGGAGATAGCCATAGAGGTGATAGTATAAGGGGTTATTAATACTCAAGAGGTAGAGCATATCCCTGTTGCTTCGTCATCCGGAATTGTACTGAAAATAGAGGAGATTCCTCCTCTGGATGTATTTTATAGCCCACAACATAAGGCTGTTGTCAGGAGACAAAGGAAGAAACGAAAAATAGATATTGTGCTCTCTCCAGAGGCTAAACCTTTGGATGTTCTTTGGCAATACCCAACTACAGATCCATTAGAAAACCTAACTAGGCTCACTCAGATTGCAGTGGCATATGCTTCTGCAACAATTGATAAAGCAACAGAAGTTCAAATGCTATTAAAAGAAAAGGAGGATAAAATTTTGTTTTTGGAACAACAACTACAGCAGGCCAGTGTCAGCCGAGAAGCAGAGATACAATTGGCAAAGCTACAACAGGACTTCTAGCAAATGCAGTTGGATTATCAAAACAGTCTGGCCAATAAAGAAGAACAGTTACAGGCCACAATAGGACTGGATAAGGACGACCCTAAAATTGAAGAATTCATCAAAGAATCCCTTGCCCTCAATGACCAACTCTTGCAACAGGAAGAAACACTTTGCCAAAGGATCTCACAATGGAATTCCCATTGCGAAAAAAGAGATAACATTACAAATCAAGTTGTAGATTTACGACTTGATTATGATTCAACTTTTAAGAAAGTTTTTGACTTTTTGAATTGGCAAAAATCAGAGGAAGGAAAAAGCACAAAATTTCCCAGGATTGATGAATCTCATAAAGAAATGTTATTTGCGAAATGGGATTCATAGCTCAAGGAATCAGAGCAGGTGATGGAGGAGGCAGAAACAACAACAAACAATGTCATCGACTGCATCAACAAAAATCTGCAAAAAGAAAATTTAATATCAGAGACCACTCCAGGATTCCTCCCAAAGGCACAGCAGCTTCAAACAAAGTGGAAGCAAATGGCAGAGGAAAAGGCAGAGTTAATTAAACAGATAAGAAAGTTGAACTGGGACACTTACTGGCAGTACTTGGTAAAGCCACATAGCCAATGGATGACTCTGAAATGCCTCATAACGTCCACCGATAAGATAGAGCCAACTCTTTCCAATTCTGTATTTGCAGGACAATTAAAAACTGAGGTTGGCCAACCGACGCTCTTGAAGCCCATGATGGATATTTGCAACTTAAAAGAACAGATGCATGATTTAGCATAGATACAATTTTATTTTAGTTTTAGTTCATTTTTACTTAAAATGAGGTTGGTCATTTGAACCTCCTCGTCTATTTTTGTAATAACTATTTTTAGATTTTAGATAGTAGTATTTTAACCCTTCTCATTTCATTGGAGAAGGGTCCAGAATTTTATCAAAAACAATTCTTCAGAACGTGCATTTTCCCCCCACTGAGGAGGTTTTGATAAATGAATGGAATGAGATTTATTTATATCTGAGTTTGATGTCTGCTACTGAAATGTACTTTTGTACTCTTAGTGGATATTGAGTTATTTGAAGATAGATCTATATTGCTGAAGCTCATGAGTAGAACCTATTAGCAATGGTACTTTTATCTCCTAATACTTTTTACTTATGTTCCAAGTGATAAATTATTTTCAGTTATTGATATATGAAAGTCTGAATGTTCAGTTGTCATTATTGTACTTCTATATGGTGATAACTATTTTTTTTATGCTGAGTATATGAATAACTCTTATGCGATATGCTTCCCATAATTGTTTCGGCTAATGTCTTATATGAAAGAATCATTTTTAACGGATTCCTTTCTGGTAGTGATTGAATGATTTTTATTATCGATTGCTGATGGAAATTATTTTAGATCGCATAAGTAAAACGTTACTCTCGGGATAGTTTAAATTAGATGTTTTCTTTCATTAGAATAAATTGCACATGTTAGTTAAAAGGTAGATTAAATTTAGAATAAGCATTCACGCCATAAAACCAAAAAAAAGAAAAACATCATCTCGTTAGTGCATCATCATAAACAGATTGGGAAATTGGTCCCATCATCCCGAGTCGGAGCCACTATTCCAAATGGAAAAGGAGTTGCTTTCAAGGTCCGGACCGGGTGGTTATCCCCCTTGTTGTAGACCCAATTTTCGGGCCTTCAACACCACTTAAGAGGGAAGGGGAGAATGAGATACAACTATTGTTGGGCTCCCCATTTGCAAACATTGGGTCATATAGGCAGTTTGTAATAGAAGAAGGTGAGGTGAAGAAATAGTTGCAGTAGCTACTAAAACAGGGTGTTATTTGATCAATTACATCACCATATGGGTCACCCATCATCAATGTGCCAAATAAGGACATGACCTGGTGGAAGTGTGTAGATTACAATGCATTGACAAATCACGCTCAAGAACAAGTACCCGCTACCCAGGATAGATGATCTGTTAGATTAGTTGTAGCAAGAGAAATACTTCACCAAGCTAGAATTAAAGTCTAGATATCACCAGGTTCAAGTCAAAGAAAAAGATACCTAGAAGACTGCCTTCAAAACTAGGCAAGGTTTGTATGAGTGGTTAGTCACGCCATTTGGCCTATGTAATGCACTAGCTACATTTATGATATTGACGAATGATGTACTCTACCCTTTTATAGATTCATTTGTTATTATTTATTTGGATGATATATTGGCATATATTGCTACCTGAGAGGAGCACATCTCACATTTGACGTAGGTGTTGGAGACATTAAAGAAGCACCATTTGATAACAAATCTCAAGAAGTGTGAGTTTGCACAATAACCTTTGGTGTATCTAGGGTTTATGATAAGTGGAAGAGAACTATTCATATATCTTGCCAAGATGGAGGCCATCATGAAATTTTTGGTGCCTAGTAATGTTTATGAGGTTAGGAGTTTCATTGGGATAACACATTACTTGAGGAAATTCATAGCCACATTTTCAATGGTAGCAACACCACTCCATGCCATAACAACAAGTGGAAATAGTTTCTTATGGGGAAAGGGTCAACAAAGGGCTTTAGAGGAGCTAAAGAAGAAGACTATTCAAACACCAGTTCTTGCAATACCAAACTTACAACAACCCTTTGAAGTGGAGACAAATGAGAGTGGGTATGTTATGGGAGTGATCTTGACGCTGGGAGGAAGGATTGTATGCTACCATTATGAAATATTTCATGGGATAGTTCTTAACTAACCTATCTAAAATGAGGAGCTTTATGCCTTGGTGAAAGCTATGAAGAAGTGGAAGCAGTATTTGATGGGAAAGAAGATAGTAGTCCACACAGATCAGAAACCACTATAGTACTTGTTGGCCCAGAGTAAGCTACATCGGATCAAGTATTACAATTGGATAGGGTTTCTACAATAGTTAAAATTGGTGATCAAGTACAAGAAGAGCAGCACAGACAAATCGACCAGCATGATTTCAAGTCCACCCAAATCAAATATCACAACTTTGGGGACTCTTATGCATATGGATCCATTAACCCATGTTGCATAAAGAGAGGCATATTCAGAGGATGGGGACTTCAAGGAGGATTTTCAACAATTGCAAAGTCAAAGTCATGTGTATGATGGTACCAAAACTATTGACTACCATCTCCAGGATGGGTTAATCTACAATATGGATAACCTATGTGTTCCTAAAAGTGAGTGATTGTAGTTGATTAGAGAGGATTGCACCTCCAGGGTTGTTGGAAACTTTGGTGTAGGGAAGACCATGTCTAACTTGCAGAGGTATGTGTATTGGCCTAAGATGCAAGATCAGGTAGCTAGGTTCATAAGAGGATGCATGCTTTGTTCTACCAACAAGCCTAACAACAGGAAACAAGGTCTATATCATGTCTGACATGTACCCACTAATCCTTGGGAAATAATTTCCATGGACTTTGTGGGAGGTTTACCAACAACTAGGAAGGGACATGACTACCTGTTCATGGTAATTGAGAAGTTCAACAAGATGTGTGTTTTGATGCCCTGTAAAAAGACCATCAGTGGGAAGGAAGCAACAAGCTTTTTCTTTGGACCGATCTAGGTGCACTTTGGGATATGAAGGAGCATCATTTCAAATAGGGACACAATATTTCTCAGTGCATTTTGGACTACACTGTGGGAGAAGATGGACACAAAGTTGAAATATCTAAAATATCCCATCCACAAATAGATGGGCAGGCATAAGTAGTCAACAAGACTTTGGTGTAGCTTCCGGGGGGACAAAACCAAAAGCATTTGAAGACTTGGGATGAAAATATGGTATATATATAACATTCTTACAACATAGAAGTCCACACTTCTATAGTAAAGTCCCCATTTGAAACTTTTTTTGGATATTTTCCACCTTCACCTTTAGAGATTGCACATGGGCAGTAAAGAGGAGTGAGGGAAGATATTACAAGGGACACCTTGAGGGATGAAAATTTTATAGGGAATATCAGGTAGATACATATATAGGTATAAGAGACACTGCAAAAGTCAAAGGAGAAATATAAGGTCAAGCATCATCAACTAGAAAATATAAATCATTCAAGGTGGGGGATAAACCATGGTTATTGTTGAACAAGGAGAGGCTACAAGGGCCTAGTAAGAAATTAAAGGCTCTAAGGTATGGTCCCTTTGAGATACTGGAAAAGGTGGGTGATTATTCCTATCGACTTAGTTTACCACTATATATGTGCATTTACTCAATTTTGAATGTAGAGAATCTGAAACTTTATGAGCCTTCCATGTTAGATCAAGAAGAGGAACAAGTCCTACCTTTTGTGGAGGATTTGGCACCAAATTCTTAGGTAGAGGTGATAGAAGATACAATTTTTCAAAATATGTCCAATACTACAAGACAGGGGAAACATGACCTTTGGCATATTGGGTTGAAAGGAAAACTTATATGCAAAGTTAAATGGTACACTAGAGAGAAGGCAGAGGAAAAAATTCCTCACTTCATTCAATAGAAGCTTTTGGGGACCAAAATCCTCCCAAAATAAGGAGGTGTGATCCAAATTAGATTTTTATATTGGTTACATTTCATCTTGACACTTTTAGAGTGGAAAATATAGAGGAATCAACTATCATGACCATTCTTACCAGTGAGACCTAGTTTGACAAATTGGGGTTTGAAACCTTTCAGGATCATTTTGAGGCATCAAACGACATTTTTTGGGGGGTGAAACTTTACCACTTCAACCTCGTGCTTTTTTTTCCTATTCTACACACAAATACTTTTCGAACAACGCAAGATTCACGTCAATCAGAATTTGTATCTCAAAATTATGCCACTCAGAAATTGGCCTTCGTGTTTTCACCACCATAATTCAAGGGGATTCCACTTCAACTCCCATTATTCATGGAAAAGGGGCTATCCATGTGATTGTGATGTAGAAGACTCTATAAGAGTTTATATTGTAACTATGGTTAAGGGTTGAGGTAGTCAAACCTAACCACTAGTAGGCTATCAAATTGTGTTAAATGGGCCACTAGGAGGAAAAGGGATTCGATTGTTTTGAGTGCATTTGTTCCATAACTCAGAAAAATACCCAAGAGGGATAGGAGGTAGAGCACCCACATAGGATTTGTGTATTGTAGTAACCACATGCCACATGCCATACTTATTTGTACTCCTAAACATTTTCTATTCGGAGAAAGAGAGCATAGTGGCCTCACCTTCCAGCTACGTTTTTCTCCCGAAAGGGTTCCTAGGTCATATCTTGTGTCAAATGGGTGTGTGAAATTTTATTTTTCTATTCTACATTTTCTACATAAGTTTTAATTTGCATGCATTCATGATTAATAATGTTCAACAAATCCAAAAATCTAAAAAGAAATAAAATTGTAAGTGTAGAATTATAGATTCTAAAAATAATTTTTGTTGGGTTGTATTATATTCTTTCCATGACTAGCCCATGTAGTTAACCAGGGGGTTAGAGGGGGGGCAGAGCCCCCCATTCGTTGTGTCGATTGCGTAGTGGGGGGGTCACAGGGGATTTGAGGGGTGCAGGTAACCCACCTATGGTTTTGTGCATGATTTTTGTAGATGTTTTTTGGACGTGATGGTTTTCGGTCCATGGTATTGGATGCTTCGACATGTATAAATATGTATTATAACATTGAAAGGAACATAATGAAAAATCAAGCTGGTACCCCGGTTTTGGGATCCAGGGGAAAATGTCTATGTATATGTGTTTATGTGTTATGCTCTCGCATTGTTTATTTTATGTGTTTTAGAATTCGTATGCAGGTAATTTCTGTATGGGGTTAAAATCTACATTTGGTAACAGAGCTATTTTGGCTTCAAGGGGATGCCTTTGTTGCTGAGGGGTTTTGTTCGGCCCTGTGGTAGACCCTGTTTAGTGGGAGATCTGCGAGATCGATTCTAGTGGTGAAAGAAGATGGCGAGTAGCGGAAAGATAGAGATTGAGAAATTTAATGGTAAGAGTTTTGAGTTGTGGAAACTCAAGATGGAGGATCTGTTGGTGGATAAAGATTAGTGGATTGCGGTAGATACAGGTACTAAACCAACAGGAGTGTCCGATGAAGAATGGAAGAATTTGGATCAGAAGGCAAAGTGCACAATACGATTGTGTGTCTCAGATTCAGTATTGTTGAATGTATCAAGGGAAGCTACGACAAAGGCTTTGTGGGACAAGGTAGGGACTTTGTACCAATCTAAGTCTCTCGTGAATAAACTGTTCCTGTGGAAAAAGCTATATAACCTAAGGATGAAAGACGGAGACTCGGTGACAAAGCATCTGAAATCATTTAATACTGTGGTAAGTCAATTAACATTTGTTGATATTAAAATTTCAGATGAAGATAAGTGCATTAGTTTGTTGTGTTCTCTACCAGATTCATGGGATAGTCTGGTTATTGCTGTAGGTAGCAATGCAACTGCCTTGCAGTTTGATGAAATAGTCTCATCCTTGCTGACGAAGGAGATGAGACGGAAAAATATGGAGAGCCAGAATGGTGATGCCTTGTCTGTACGAGGATGGTCCCAGAACATAAAAAAAAATAAGTCATCGAGTGGGAGATCTAAATCTAGAGGGAGATCTAAATCTCCAGGAAAACCTGTAAAGGTGGTGTGTTGGAAATGCGGAAAGGAAGGGCACTACGTCAAAAGGGACTGTAAATCTAAAGCTCCTGATAAAGGAAAGGGATCTGATGATGCTCCTTCTGCAGAGGTGAAAACCACCTTAGATGAAGGCGGGGATCTGTACTTGGCTTCTTCAAGTACACATGTAGATCATGAGGCATGGTTGATTGACTCAGGTGCATCCTTTCACTTCACTCCCCATAGGGAGTGGTTCTACGAGTATGAGAAATACAATGGTGGTGATGTCTTCTTAGGAGATGATAGGAAGGCTAGAATCGTTGGTCACAGAAAAGTAAAGTTGAAGTTGCAAGGTGGAAGGGTTAGAACACTTCCGGGTGTTCTACATATTCCTGCATTGGCTAGAAATATGATTTTTGTAAGCAAGTTGGATGATGCAGGTGTAAAAACAGTGTTCGAAAAGGATACCTGCAAGATGGTTCGGGGAGCACTGGTATTGATGTGGGGAGTTCGGATTGGAACTCTGTACAAGCTGCAAGGTAGCACGGTTGTTGATGGGTGCAACAATTCTGTGGTTCCTGAAAGTGGAGTAGAAAATCTAGTGGTCTCTAGAGAGAAGACCATGCTGTGGCATCAAAGGCTTGGACATATTGGAGAGAAAGGCCTTCGAATACTTCATGGTAAAGGTATGGTAGAAGGTATGAGTAATAGCTCTCTGGATTTTGATTTCTATGAAAATTGTGTATATGGGAAGCAGAATCGGGTGAGTTTCCCCTCTGGTTGTAAGAGGGCGAAACATATATTAGAGCTTGTGCATAGTGATGTGTTTAGACCTGTGAAGGTTCCATCACTGGGTAATTTTGTGTACTATGTATCATTTATAGATGGATTATCAAGGAATACATGGATATATTTTCTTAAGAAGAAATCTGAAGTCTTTGACAGGTTTAAAGAATTCAAGGCTCTGGTGGAAAACCAAACAGAGAAGAAGATAAAGCTGTCAAGGATAGATAATGGTGGAGAGTTTTGTAGTAAGGAATTTGAAGAATTTTGTAAGAAGTGTGGTATAGCATGGCAGAAGACTACTCCATATACACCTCAGCAAAATAGAGTTGCAGAAAGAATGAACAAGACATTGATGGAAAGGGCAAGAAGCATGCTCAGTGGTGCCATGTTAGGACAGGAATTCTGGGCAGAGGCAGTGGAGACAGCATGTTACCCAGTCAACAGATCACCTTCATCAACATTGGAGGATAAAACTCCACAAGTGGTATGGATTGGTAGGAAACCCTCTCTTTCACATCTGAGGGTATTTGGATGTGATGCATATGTACATGTTCCAAAGGAGAAATGAACCAAGTTGGATAGTAAATCTGAAAAGTGCACCTTTATTGGGTATAAGGATGATTTAAAGGGTTATAAGCTTTGGAACCCAGTAACAAGGAAGGTTGTGTACAACCGAGATGTGGTGTTCAGAGAGGTGAAAGATGTTATTAAACATGAAGTTCAACCAAAGGAACCTGAGAAGATAGAGTTTGAGCTAAAGGAGGAAGAATCAGACTCTACAACAGAGGAGGAATCAGAATGTGAAGAGCCACAAACTCCAGGTGTGAGAAGATCAGTTCGAGAAAGAAGGAAGCCAGAAAGGTATAGTCCATCTACTTTCCGTTCAAATTTTTCTTTTTCTATTACTGATGATGATCCCAGAACTGTGAAGGAAGCAGTAGATTCAGAGGATGTAAAACTTTGGAAAGAGGCCATGGTTGATGAAATGGCATCTTTGCACAAAAATGAGGCTTGGGATCTAGTGGAGTTGCCGGTTGGAAGGAAACCCGTTGGAAGTAAATGGATGTTCAAGAAGAAGACAAATGCAGAAGGAAAGGTGGAGAAATATAAAGCTCTGTTGGTAGCAAAAGGTTATTCCCAGGTGTCGGGAATTGATTTTGGTGATATTTTTCTCCTATTCCCAAGGTAACCTCTATTAGATTACTTTTATCTGTTGCTGCTGCTTTTGATTTTGAGGTAGAACAAATGGATGTGAATACAACATTTCTTCACAAGGATCTGGAAGAGGAAATCTAGATGAAGCAACCTGAAGGCTTTGCGGTGAAGGGTAAGAAAGAACTGGTATACAAGTTGAAGAGTCTCTGTATGGGTTAAAACAGTCACCAAGGATGTGGTATCAAAAATTTGATACATTTATACAGGGTCTTGGCTTCACCAGAGGCAAAGAAGATCACTGTGTGTATTTTAAATTAATTGGTGACCGTGTTATTTATTTGGTCTTGTATGTGGATGATATGTTGCTGGTTGGAAATGATAAAGAAATTATCTAGGATTTGAAGACCCAATTTTCTTCCAAATTCGACATGAAAGACCTTGGTGCTGCAAACTATATTTTGGGTATGGAAATTAAAAGAGATCAGAAAAAGAGGAAGCTCTAGTTAAACTAGAGGAAGTATGTCGAGACAATATTGCAGAGATTTAATATGCAGGATAGTAAACCGATGAAGGTTCCTATTCCTGTAGGTGTAAGGTTATCTGCTGAACAGTGTCCCAAGACACAAGAAGAGGAAGAGGACATGTCCCATGTTCCATATGCAAGTGTAGTTGGTAGCTTGATGTATGCAATGGTCTGTACTAGACTAGACATTGCATGTGCACTGGGAGTATTGAGTAGGTTTATGTCAAAACCAGCAAAGGAGCATTGGACAATAGTGAAGTGGTTTTTCAAGTATTTGCGTGGCACTAGTGATTATGGTTTGTGCTACCAAGGAAGACCAGGATTGGACAGAGTTTTGGATATCCGTGGCTTTGTTGATGCAGAATGGGTTGGATATTTGGATCATAGAAGATCTACAAGTGGGTATGTGTTTAACCTATTTGGAGGTGCAGTCATTTGGATGAATAAGAAACAATTTGTAGTGGCACTATCAATTACAGAGGCAGAATACATGGCAGCCACTCATGCAAGAAAGGAAGAAGTTTGGTTTCAGAGATTGTGTTCAAGTATGGGGTTAGTACAGGGAGCTATAAGGATAGACTGTGACAGCCAAAGTTCATTTTTCTTGGCAAAAGAACCTTGCATATCATTCAAAGACAAAGCACATTGATGTTCAGTATCACTTTGTGAGGGATATGATAAAAGACAAAAAGGTGTTGCTGGTAAAGGTGGAAAATTTGAAGAATATTACAGATGCAATGACAAAATATGTGAGCTCTGAGAAGTTCTCTTGGTGTAGAGAAACAATGGGCGTTGTAGGGCTGGATAAATGACTAGGCTCTCTTGTGGCCCCCTGTGGAAAGAAAACAACAAGTGGGATAATTTTGGGTTGTGTTATATTCTTTCCACGACTAGCCCACATAGTTAACCGAGGGGTTAGAGAAGGGGCGGAGCCCCCCCTTCGTTGCGCCGATTGCGTAGTAGTGGGGTCACAGGGGATTTGAGGGGTGTAGGTAACCCCACTTTATGGGGTCCGAGGAAGCGCCCTGGAAAATTTTGGTTTTGGAACCTATGTTAGGTTGGGCAGACCTACCTATGATTTTGTGCATGATTTTTGCACATGTTTTTTGGACGTGATGGTTTTCGGTCCATGGTATTGGATGCGATGGTTTTCAGTCCATGTTATTGGATGCTTCGACATGTACAAATATGCATTTTAACATTTAAAGGAACATAATGAAAAATCAAGCTGGTAGCCCCAGTTTTGGGATCCAAGGGAAAATCTCTGTGTATATGTGTTTTATGTGTTATGCTCTCACATTGTTTATTTTCTGTATTTTATAATTCGTATGCAGGTAATTTCTATACGGGGTTAAAACCTACAATTTTATCATATCTATTGTCATGAACTGTCAAGTGGAATATCCATGATAGTTTATGAATCACCAAAATACATGTAAATGGGGTTTTGCTAAGGCCAATAGTTAACACCAATGGCTCACTTATGATCTAGCTAAATATGTTGCAAAGATCTTAGCTGCTTTGGTTGGTAACACAAATTCATACATAAATACTCATTTCATTTTATGAACCTAATGAAGGATGAGAAAGTTCATTATGAAGACATGATCATTAGTTTTGATGTAGTCTAACTCTTCACCAAAATCCCTTTAAATGAAGTTGTATGAGTTATCAAAGAGGTTACTGATCCTGATACATGAAAGCTAGCATAAGTTTGTCTCCAATTTACATTTTTTTAATTTTCCAAGGAGATTGCTATGACTAGATAAGCAAGGTGGAAATGGAATCTTCACTCTCCCCATTGTGGAAAACATGTTCATGGATAAATTCAAAAGAAGAGCCCTAGATTATTTCCACCTTAATCCAACTCATTCGAAAAGGTATGTTGATGATATCAATGTAAAATGGACTCATGGAGAAGAGGAGCTCAAAATTTTTCTAACTCATTTCAATGGGATCTTAGGTGACATCCAATTCACGATGGAGCTAGAAGAAGATAAGAGTATTCCTTATTTAGATCTCCTTATGACTATAATACAATATGGGACCCTAGGGCACCATATTTTTAGAAATATTACCCACACCTAAATCTACTTCTCTCATCACCACCTTATGCAAAAAATTGGAATTTTGAAAACATTAGTACTGATAACAATGAGAATATTAGATGATGATCACTTTGAATATGAAAAAGGACACCTAACAAAAGTATTCATAAGTATTGGTTATAAGGAAAAGGATATAAAGAATAATTTTAATAGGGCAAGAAGAAGGAAACAATCCTCCAACACCAATCATAAAGACAATAATACCAAAAAGGCCTACCTTCCATATATTCAAGGAGTAATTGATAAGATTGCTAAGGTACTGTAATATAAGAGTATCAAAACCTCATTTAAATCCGTAATGAAAGTGAAACAAAGAATGATATCTATAAAATATAACATTAATAGTGACCAACAGAAAGGCATCTACAAAAGTTCTTGCTTTTGTGGTCTATGCTATATTAAAGAAACAAGAAGATATTTTAAGATTGGGATGAAAAAGCATTGGGATGATATAAAAAGTGAAAGCTTTTGCACCTCAGTCCTTACAAAATTCTCAGTAAAAACAAAAAATCATGTCAACTTAGAAGATACTCATTACCTCGCCCAAGAGACCACTACTGCAAAAGTCAATATGAAGAAGAGAAGATGGTGACTTTGAGATTAGTAGAAGTTGGCTCCCATTAGTTAACCAATTAAGAACAAACAAAAATGAGCTTTTAATGTCTCCTTCCCTTGTCTCCTTTTGTATTTTCATGTCTTCCACTTCACTCTCTACCTTGTTTGGTTCCCCTTTTGGTTGTTAACCTTTCCCTTATGTTTTTCTTCTTTGTATCTTTTATTCATATATAGGCTATTGTAGTAATAGGACTTATATAACTATTCTATTAATCTATTGTTTATAACATTATTAATATTTTTCTTACCATTTTTTTATAATATATTATTATTATTATTATTATTTAAATACCTTCCTATCTATTGTATCAAGTATTAATCCTTTATTAATTTATTTATGGTTTCTATGATTTTTTTTAATTAATATTTTAGGTTACGTTTTTTGTGTAGTCCACCTTCTTCCTCTACTTATTTTGTTTCCTACCTCCCCTTGGTTATGTATCAATTAATACTAAGCTTCCATCTTCTTTACTCAACACTTTGGTCCTAAAGATGAATCCAATTGAGGATTTGGAACATCGACCATGCAGGAAGATGAATATTATGGAATTTTTTTTGAGAAACCTATAATAATAAAAAAATCCATCCCACATGAATCTTAAATCTACCATATGATATTTTCAAGTGAGACAAAAGGCATACCCAATGAATAAAGACATTTCAAACATAATGGAACAAACAATTGTTTTTGTGGTGTGGGAATTTGTAGAAACAAAATAGGAACCTGTGATATTTAAGAATTGAGAATGAGAGCTCTATAAGTCCTATTTTAGATCCAATATCAATGATCTAATGTTCTTCAAACAAATCAAAAACACTACCAAAAATGTTCATATAAAAAAGAACAAATATTTTACATCCATTTAAAAAGTATTTGAATTGAATAGGAGTCAAGGTCACAAACACTTTGATACCATAATAGGGAATCACATGTGGCCAATACAGGAACAAATTCCACAAAAAAATTACAGCTCCAAAAGGCCTACAACTAACATAACTCTTTGTCATGCAATGTTAATAAGAAATGACCCTCAATTATCTTTAATTAGAGATCATGGACTAATCAAGGGATAAGAAAAAATGATTAAGTATCATGAATATTACAAATATGAGTATTGTCAAATCACCCGTGACAGGATATAACAGTGACCATCAAATAACTCAGGTACAAAAGCACAATAAATAAATGAATTTAAATGACCCACAACTAATACATTAAACCAAGTGGGATTTAAGCAAATTCCTAATATCTAAAATCCTAACACTTGTGTTTTCCCCTATGTATGATATTATATGGGTTTTGATGGCTTTCTTTCAGTGATAAACTATGGCTTCCCATGTTTTAATCCAATTAACATCATTGTATTTTACCTTTCACATCACTTTAATAGCAAATTTGGACATCAACTATACTAAAGACAACCTTTGTATGAACTATTTCACCTCGTCACATTTACATGTGATACATAGATTTTTTTTCTAAGTAATACTATTCTATTGAAAAGAAGCAAAATAAAAATACAGCGAGGCACCGACCTCTGCGGTGCTGAACAGAGTTATGTAAAAAATTATCAACAGACTAATGACTGCCCAACAAGGGGAAACTAGTTCTGAGTGAACCCAAGAAAAAAGCCAACACAGGGGTCTCAAGACTTAACTTAAAAAGGCCCACACAGGGGTCCTAGATCCAAGCAATCAAAAATGTGCCAGAAGGTTTGAAAAAACAGAAGAAAAAAACCTCAGATAACAATCTCGTAAGAACACCTGGTGACTAGATCATCAATCTAGACGGACCCCCTGGATGTCATCAGGGGTGGGCTCTTCTACAATGCGACACGCGTACTCATACCAGTCATCATCCTCTGCTGACATGCCATGCAAGATGCCACTAACTGCTTGTATGCCTGTTGAGCTGCCCTCGGCTGCATGTTTGTCTGACGTGTCGCCCGGGATGCCTCCAACTGCCTTCGTGCCACCCGCTCTGCCTTCGGTAGCATGCTTGCTTCCAGCCAGCACCTCGCCATGCAGAATGCCAATTTTCCCTGCCATCTGCTGCTTGCCTGGTTCACGATCATCCCTGTTCCTCTTAACAACCTTCTGCTGCTCGTCGCTGTTCCTTTTCTCTGGTCCAAGGTCGTGGGTCTGAGCTTTCTGCTCAGCCTGCAGACTGAATTCCTCACTGAAGGTAACAGTGACAGTGGCTATGATAACTGGACGAAGCAACGTACTCTGGAAGCGAAATTGGGTTGTGTGGTGAGAGGGGTGAGGGGGGGTGGGGAGATTGGTTGTTTGGGTAGTTGCGTTCACTCTTCAGGCACCATGGGCCTGTGACCTACCTCTACCACTGTGAGTATCAGGGTATCTTTCAGAGAAGGGACCACGGGAATGAGTGGCAGAAGGGGAAGAGGAAGGAGAAGCAAGTTCAGGGCTGGGCGTTGCGGGGGGGCAAATGCTTCCGCCTCGACTACCCCCTCTTCTACTGCGCATTCGATGGCAAGTGCGCACCATGACTGTATTGATTTCAGAGTTTGCAGTTGGGGAGACAGAGGTATCTCTGGGATTGAAGTGGCTATTCAGAAAAAGAGCAGAGGAATTCTGAGCGTAATTCAACACACAGTGAGGTGTTTGGGAGAAATGGAAGCCATTTCCCAAATCGACACAGCTGAGAATCCAACAATGCCTACCAGTGATGGTGCAAGAGCTCGGCTCCGCAGCTTGAGGGGGGCAAGAGAAATTTAGCAGGGGAGGGATGAATGAATTGTGGTTTGTGGAGGCCATAGCCTTATGCCTGCTGCGAGTTTCTCGACTTGAGCACCAGAGTAATGGTGCTTGCAGGTCGACTGTAACTTGCCATAAATTGGCATGGAAGGGGACGCGGGTGGCCATGTGGCTTAGTCGCCTGCTGTTGTTCTGTCTAATCTTCATTAACTGCATCGTAATCACCCACATCCATGTGTGCCTCTTCACTCTGTACCAAATCATTATATCCCTATATCTGGGAAGCAGTGGTGATTGTATTGAGCGAACCTGTATGTAGAGTCCGATCACTATCTACCCCTAAATTAGCCAAGAGATCAGCCACTTCGTTGCCTTCTCTTCTGATATGTTTGAAGGTGACTGCTCTATTGGTGGTGAGCCATTGTTCGATGAGCTCTAATCTTTATGCCAATCTCCAGTTGCTGACCACTTTGTATGCTGGGGTCCCCTGCAGAATCTGATTAACCATATTAATGAGAATCTGAGAGTTGCCTTCAATTACTAGGGGGAAGAAGCTGTGTTGTTGAGCTAAAAGAAGCCCTTGCCATAACCCTTATAGCTCTATAGAATTGTTCGTATCCCATCTAATTGAGCCTAGAAAAATTAGAAGAGGTTTGCCTTTGTGATCCCAGAAAGCTCCTCCATAGTCTACTTTGCCTGGGTTACCTTCGGAGGCTCCATCGAAGTTTAATTGGATCATATTATATGGCGGAGGGATCCATTTTTTGGTATTTTGTGGTGTAAAGAGGATTTACTATGCTTTTCATGTACTTGGTTCATCTGAAGATTCCAATTTGTCCATATACTCTGCTCCTGTGGAAGGGAAGGAAAGTCCTCTTCAGTCCAAGTTTGGAGCATTAATGTTTCCTGAAGGTTTTTGCAAATGCTGTTCCATAGGACTTCTAATGGTGTAGATTCATCTTTAAAGATGCAGTGATTTCTTTCTTTCCATATAGTCCACATAAGAAGACCTGGGATGATTTTCCATAAAGAGTTTAATAGTTTGCTCTTGTATAGATTGATTGCCCAACTACGTATGGTGTTGGTAATATCCTCTTTAATTCTTCCTTCTTTTTGGCATCTGAAACTTGCTTTTTCCCAAAGTTTGTTTGCCAACTGACAAGAGTTCATGAGATGCAGAATGGTTTCTTCCTATTGTTTGCAGTTGGGGCATATGGAGGGCTCGTGGAAACTTCTTTTCCTGAGATTGTCCCAAGTGAGTATTTTGTTTTGACATAACAACCAGAGGAAAGTAGAAACTTTTGGCCATATGTTGGGGGACCATACTTTGTCCCATAGTGGATCCTTGACTGTTTGATTGCCAATTATTAGTTTGTAAGCCTCTTGAGTGGTGAAAGTTCCTCATGCATTATATCCCCATCGTATTATATCCTTCTTATCAGAAAAACGAATTTTCTTATTGATAAGCTCTCTCTCCAAATTCTTATGAATAGACTATGTTCCTTGCTTAATGATGTGGGTCGTGCTTATCCATTCCTTGTATCCCTACGTGAGAGTAGGTATCCAATGCTGGCTAACTTTATCCATTTGATGCTCTTCCCATTCCTGTGTTTGGTTAGGTCTAATCAAGTCACTCAGCTTGGATCTCTACTGCCATGAGTCATCCCAAAAACATGCATTATTGCCATCCCTTATTTCCCAGAAACTATGTTGTTGGATTATAGCTTTGTGCCGACTAGTCACATTCCAAACTAAGGAACCTTTTCCCACTTATGTGAGTTGAATTAACTCATCTGTCGGTTGGTTGTTTGCATATTTGGCGGTCCATAGGATGGCCCAGGGTGTATGCGGAGCATAAATCCATTTCCACCATAAACATGCTCCCATGACTGCATTGCTTTGTTGAGGATCACGAAGCCTAGTGCCCCCTGAAATTTTTGGAAGACAAACTGTAGCCCACTTGACCAATGCCCATTTTCTATTTTGTCCCGAGGATCCCCATAAAAAAAATTTCTGAAGATTTTTTATTTTCTTAAGCACCCATTTTGGTGCTGCCAAAACAAAGAATAAATAAAGAAGCATGGACTACAGGACAACTTTGACTAATACTAAACGACTGACCATATTGAGGGCTCTATAAGTCCAGGAGGAAAGGCAAGCTTCCAATTTCTCTAGGAGCAATTTCTAGGTAGAGTGCTTTAAAGCAGAGTCAGTCATGGGTGCACCCAGATATTTCGAGGGGAGAGAGGCAACCAAGAATCCAAAAATGTGTTCTATTGAAGATTAGGCGATGGAAGGGGTATGAAAGAAAAAGATTTGGGATTTAGCATTATTAATGCTAGCACCAGAGGCTTCAGAGAACTCATTTAGAAGGAATTTTATTTTATGTGTCTCTTGAATCGAGGGATGGCCAAATAGCATGTTATCATCCACAAATTATTGGTAGGTAAAAGCAGGGGTGTTGGGGAAGGAAAGGTCTCTGAGCTGCTGGGATTGAAGAGCTTTTTGAATACTTCGTCCAAGCCCTTCCGCCATTAAAACAAATAGAAAGGGTGAAAGAGGATCTCCTTGTCAGATGCCTCTAGAGGGATGAAATGGAGTGGAAGGTATGCGATTGACCAGAATGGAGAAAAAAGTGGAGGATATAAGACTCATAACCCATCTAACCCAAGGAGGGGAGAATCCAAAGGCTATCAACATCTTTTGAATATAAATCCAACTTGATTTATCGAAAGCTTTTGAAAGGTCAATTTTCAGGAGCATACCTGCGTTTTTGAGCTACTTCAGGGAGTGTATGATCTCATGGGTGAGAATGATGCCATCTGTGATTTGCCGGCCTTCCACATACCCCGATTGCTCTGGCGAGATGAGCAAAGGTAGCAACGGCTTCAGGCGAGAGGAAATAACTTTAGATATGATTTTGTAAATGACATTACAAAGAGCAATAGGCCTGAATTTGTCCAGAGTTAGAGAATGCGGTTCTTTGGGGATAAGGGCAATAAAAGTCGCATTCAGAGAGGGAAGCATCCATCGTGAAGTCCGGGATTCTTCAACAACCTGCCAGACTTCCTCTTTAATGAGATCCCAGAAGTTGTGAAAGAAATTTGAGGTAAAACCATCTGGACCGGGTGCCTTTCCTTCCTTGAGCTGTCGCATAGCAGACTCGATTTCCTGTAGAGATATCAGACGAAGGAGGAGTTGATTGTTTTCTGTTATGATTTTCAGAATGTTTTGTATAATCTTCTCTATAGCTGGCTATCGGTTGACTTGTAGTTCTTGATGCACTTGTTTGAAATAAGTAAGAAGCTCTTGTTCTATGTCCTCATGGCTTTCCAAGCGTGCTCCTTGCTGATTTTGAATGTGAGTGATATTATTGTGAATTCTTCTCTGTATGGTGATACAATGAATTTTTTTTATTTCTTTCTCCCTCCTTAAGCCATCTGACTCTAGATTTTTGTTTCTAGAGTATCTCCTCGTGCTTTTCTCTTTCTACTATTTGTGTCTGAAGGATCTTTTCCTACTTTGAGAGGGCTTCAGTTCTTCCTTCAGTAATGATTGTCTGCTGGATTCTTTTCATTTCCTGAGCTAGAGCATTTTGAGCTTGGAAGATATTGCCAAAGGTCAGTTGATTCCATTGCTTGATGTTCTTTTTGAGATGTTTGAGTTTTTGTTGGAGTTGATACATTTTTGAACCATCTGGAGGGCTGAAGCTTTTCCAAGTTGTATGTATCAGGTTGATGAAGTTTGGATGCATCAACCAGAAAGCTTCAAAGCGAAAAGGTCTCCGAGTGTTGTTCTCGTGTCTTTGCCATTGGAGCAAAATAGGCCAATGATCTGAGCCAGTAAGAGGTAAGATTGAGGTAGAAAGATCTCCTCCAAGATGGATGGCATTGTCTGAAAGCAGAAATCTGTCCAGTCGGGAGGCAATTTGCTGGGTACCAGTTCTTCTATTATTCCATGTGTAGATACCATTATTGAATGGCATATCTATAAGCCCGTTATTTTTGATGAAGTTATTTAAATGGATACTTTCATTATCCAGTTTAATCTCGCCTCCGCTTTTTTCTTCTAGTTTAGTAATCATATTGAAGTCTCCTCCTGTAATCCAGAGTGGATGAATTCTAGTGGAGTTGATCAGAGTTAATGTATTTAGAATGTCTATCTTATGCACTGCCTCCTGGGGGAAGTAGACATTGGTGAGGTGACCATGCACATTTGTCCCTATTATATGAAAAGTGGCTTGAATGAAATGATGACTCGCATGGATATTAGTAAGCATGATAGCTCTTTCATCCCAGGCTATTTCTAGTCCTCATGAAGCTCCTAAGGCATCCACTGCTACTGCTTGACTGCCTGGCCATGCTTTGGCGAGAGTTTGGCCAAGTGTGGTAGAATTACATTTTGTTTCTTCCATGAAGAATATTTGGGGTTTCTCCTGCTGAATCACGTTTTTTATCATTTTGTATTTCCCAGGGCTGTTTAGCCCTCTTATATTCCAAGATGTGAGCTTCATGTTTCATTATTAGGTAGGGGACTGTAATACTTTGTAAGCTTATAATATCCTCCTGATTCCACCAGCATTTCCCCAATACGGATGGTTCTTTGGAGGTCTATATTTCTCCCTCATTTTTTATTGACTTTAGGAATGTTTTTTCTATCCCATTGACTTCCGGGTTGAATACATAGAGATCTTTGCTGATGTGCTCTGGAAAGGATGACTTCCAAGCTTTCCAGTTGTCTTTCTAAGATCTTGTCAAATTCTTTTTTCCTACAAGCTTGTTCTAATCCCAATATGTCCAAATCTCATATGTCTATACTTTCAAGCTTTTCTTCCATATACTTGGCCTCACTGCTTTCCGCCGCAAAGTCTGTTGCAACGGTGGTCTCTTGCTGCAAAATGTCTATATCCATGCCATGAGGTTTCCAAATCGGTATCTGACTGGGCGTGGAGGTGGTTAGATCTATGGATTGCGAGGGATTTAGAGTTTTCCCTCAGCTTGTGGGGTTGAGCTTAGAGGTTTCCTTGAGAGGCTCCTCAGAGGGTAAGGGGGATTCAGTGGCTATCAGATCAGGTTTAGCTAAGATATCAAAGCTGTTACTGGTGGATGGCATTGAGGTGTTGGCGGAAGGCTTTTTAGGGTTTGATGTAGGTTTTTTGTGGTTATTTTTGCGATTGTTTACCTTGGTGAAACCTTCAGAATCAGGTTTTTCTAAGGAGGTATAAGTTGGGGGTTTCATATTTAATGGGTAATCACGAAAGAGATGGTCAAGGGCATGACATTTTCTGCATTTGAATGGAACATGTTCATAATATATTGACTGAATCCACTCAAAATCATCATGATATAAACTTACCGCATCCGGAAGAGCTTTGCTTAGATGCATATAGACACAAATGCAGGCGTAGGAAGTATATCTTCTGAGTTTTGTATCCTCCGCAATTTTAATGAACTCCCCCAGTCCATTTCCAATATCTTTCAGTGAATCTTCATCCCAATATTCCAGAGGAAGGGAATAAAGATGGATCCAGACTGGTGCCCAGCTTTGATCTTCTTTGTCCGGGTTGAATCTCTCAATCCAGTCTCTTAGGTAAAGACCAACTGCATTGAATAAGTAGGGTCCTCCATTGATGATCCTATTTCGGTGCTCTATACAGTTGAAGACTGCCGTGAAAAGCCCTTTGGTCCCAGCTGCAAGGTGATGTGCCCTTTTGGTTTCTATTTGGTTGCAATCCAACCATGCAGGGCCTTCTCTGTGGGACAGAAGCCAATAAATTTCCCTATTAAAGCATGATCCTTCATGTACTAGATTTGGGTGTTGATTATTTGACTTGGTAGTTCAATCTTTGGTCTTTCTGCTGCAACAGGTTTGCAGGTTGCCGAGGTTGCTTTGGGAACTTCATCCCTTCCTGTGTTATCTATCTGTGCATTATGAGTCGTTTCCGCTTCTTCCTGTGGCTTCCTCCCGTAATTTCATGTGTGCATCTGAGGTTTTCCCTGATCATTGGGGGGATGTACCGTGTCCTCCCCCTGGAGTTTATCCATGGCAAGTGCTCTATTTGTTGTCTTATATTATTTCCAGCGTTGTTGATGCGTTGTTGCAGGGGCGTCGTTGTCTAAGCATGTTTGCCATCACAGGGTTAGACAAAATCCCTAAACCGCCATAGTTCCTCCCTTCCCTCAGCCCATAACCATAACTTAATTTCGGTCTGGATTTAATTTGATGTGATCTAATAGTTCGGGTGTGATACATATTATTAAAAAAAGATAAAAATGATATTAAAATTTAATTAAAGATTATAGAAAATTTATGGAGATAGATAGAATCAATTTACATTGTAATAAGTTAAATGTATTGATAAATGATAAACATATATAAACAAATACACACTATATCTAAGATAATGATTCAATGTAATATTTTTTTATCTATTTTATAAATTACTACATAAATGATCTTGTCAATTAACATGATGAGCAATAATTATTACTAGTATAGATCCATCTTAACTTTGGGTCTACCAAGCATGGAGAGGGATCAAATCTCTCAATATGCAAACCTGTTCGAGTAGAAAACTTGAGAAAACGTTTTCACTTTAAGAGATTTGATTCCTCTCAACACTTGGTAGATCTAGAGTTAATATGGATCTATGTTGGGTCTTAATAATATTATTTGTATTTATATAAATTTCACAATTTAATATATCGAAATATTCTTATTTTAAATTTTATTTAAACCCTAATACATATAGTTACATATATGTGGCATTTTTCTTTGATATGTTTTTCTTACACATATGTGCAACATTTTTGAAAGTTTGTGTGTGTGTTTATTGATTTTATTAAGCTTTTATATGTTTGTTAATTATATGTTCTAAAATATCATCATTACGAATATGAATTATTATTATTTAAGTTTATTTTAATGCGATATGCATATTATGAAACTTTCCTAGAAAAAAATGTTTGTAATTTTATTAATAAAACAAAAATACAATATAACAAATTGAATTGAATCAATTCAATTTATTATTTTTATGACTTATTTAAATGAGTCAATATTGTGTTTTATTATAATAATTATTTGATTTAATGATTCATTTTATACGATATAATATCTCTCCCATATTTAAATGTTTACCCTCATTTACAACCACTACAACATTTCCCCACATTAGTTTGTAGAGTTCCTCTTAACACAATTAGTGGTTATTGCATACAAATATATTACCAAGGTTGAAAAAATTACATCCATTAGGATTCCATTTCCACTATAATTCAATCTACTAACATGAGGTAGGGTGCAAGTTCTAGTTAATTTTTAGAAAATAGGTTTCCCTTGAATTTGGGGCTTAACATAAGTTTAGCATGTTCTATAACATATTCAAATAATAAAAAACCAATTTTCAATCCTAAGTTGAGTTACAACATCAAGAGCCTTTAATTACCTTGATAGTGTATATAGAAAATAGCATATAAGCGTCAAATAAATAAAAAAACATAATGTAAACTTTGATAGAAGATATAAGGACTATCCAAGTCATATTTCATGATTATGTATTGGTACCTTGATAAAACAAGGACTTAAACCAAATGAGATCTAAGAGATTAAGAGATTGGGATCTAAGAGATTAAAATATTTTTCTCTTTGAAGACTATTTCTTATAAAATAAATCAATTGGTTGGACCATTATATCTAGTGTAAAAATAAAAAAGGAACCACAACTTACACATTTCACTCTTTTTTAATGTTCTTGGTAATGTTTCTTGAAAAGACTGGATTATTTCCAAAGGTAGTAGGTTTGGGGGGGATTATTCTTTATCCTGAGCGGCATTAGAAAACAAATTTTGCTTTGAATATAGGTAATTCCACAAATAATAAAGCTAATGTGAATGCCCTCCTCCAAGGTATTCTTTCAATAAGTGAAGGTAGAAAAAAGACCAATTTTAGAGCAAGGATAAAAAGCGAGGCTTGCAAATTTCAGAAGGTCTTTTTTTCAATGTTTTGAGATATACAATCAATAGGTTGACTCTCTACCTAACAAAGAAACCAAGCTCAACATAGGATTTCTTCGAAAAATGAGGACATGCTGTACCAAGCCATACATTGATCCTTGTGTGCTAATGGTTATGGAGACACTTTGCAACATTACCAATTAACATATATCACAACCTCCACCATCATGCAAATTTTAGCAAGGTAATGAGATATGAAAGGACTTTCCCACAAACTTCGTACATGCCATAATTAACTTTCAAATGATATAATGAATAGGCATAGGTGGGATAATAGAGTATAGCACATACGAGTTAAGGAACATTGCATAGTGAAGGATTGATCTAGTTTGGAATTTCTTCCTAGTAAGGACCTCCCTCTATTTAAGGTTTATATATTAGAGCCTCTATGCAGTGAAAAAGAACTCAATTAAAATTCAGTGTCTTATCTCTCTGCTCTAGCAATTCAATATTTTTATGGTGTCTAGACTTACAATTATTATGAATTTTTGGTTACTTCTTAGTGATTTTTATTTTGGAGATCTTGGTTTTGGTTTCCTTGTACCATGGATTATTGTCATCCTATTCCCCCCGTTGCTTGTGAGTGGTGTTTTCCACATTGGTTTGGACACACTTGCGCTCTGGAAGTTGGGTCGTCTCTGGTTTCCCACACTTTTGGAATTTCACAATGTTTATCTATAAAATATACCTAATATTTTGATTAGGACACACATCGTGGTTTGTCATTGTGTGGATTCCATCCCTAATAGACTATCAATAAGCTCAATGATTTCACAGGGTACTCAAAATGCAAAAGGGATCCACCAATAACAACAAAACTTCACTTTTAAAGTGACCACAAAATCCACAAAAATGAGCACCAATGTACCTCCCAAAATGTGATGATAATGAATAATTTAGTTCAAAAATAACAACAAATTGATGTTTAGGAGGTATAATGCTTTATGTTGAGGAATATTGTCAACAACCTCAATAAAGAATCTATATTGCCTCCAACTATAAGTTGTCATTGAAATTAGCCAAAAGTTCTCAAGAAGGAAGACATTGTCTGTCAAATGGAAAAGGATATGGATCTAGACATATTTTTTAGTAAAATAATAAGAATTTTAGAAATATTTTTAAGAATTTATATATGCAAGAAACTTTGGAATGATATAATTACAGATGTATGTTAAATCTATGTTATTAACATATTTTGCCTACCTAACTTACAAGAGAAATCATTGTAGCTATCCCTATGCACTTGCTGTTCCACTTCACTGCAACCTTTTATAAATTAAATTATCCTCATTTCAATTAATACAACTTAAATAAATAAATAAAATTTAATTACCCTTAATTTGAATATGCAATTGAGCTAACACCTTGTTGGCCCCCAATTCTGGTCATCTTTTCCTATCCTAAATCTATTTATTTACCACCATATTTCATCCTATTTCACCTATATATGCCTCATTTTAGTCCTATTTTTCATATTCAGGTAAGCCTCATTTTAGTCCTATTTTTCATATGGAGTGATTAGGATTGATAGGGATTCTAGAGACATTATAGCAAAGTTTGTTTATGATTTTCTTATTTAAACATAGTTTATGGACCATTCAAAAGGAGGTAGTGTAATTTTTGTATTAAGATTATTAGAGACTTTTGAGATAATTTGAATAATCATTTCTACTATTCTATTTGATGTTCATGTTCCCTATGTTTTATTAAGTTAGTTGTAGCTGAAGAGTTCTTCAGGTGTACAAGGCAAGTTTGGAGGGCCCCCATATCAAGCTAAGTACACTTTGGTTAAATTTTGTATAAATTAGCATAGGTTTGATTCAGTGTTTCTTGTTTTAGCTTTATGATTTAGTTACTTAGTTGTGTTATGATTTCTGTATGATTTTTGGATGATTTTGGTTTAAAGTCTAATTTTCGTACGAAAGGACAACCAAGGATTTAAGTTAAATTATCTTTCTATCAAATTATGAATCACAACTAAAAATCATCCTTTTGCATTTCTTGAATTATTTCTTGAATTCCAGTTTATGATTTGGTGCAATTGTAATGTTGTTGGAGTAGAAATGTGAGGAAGGAAAACCAAGACCTCCTAAGTTAGGAGCCTCTTCTCTTGCTTTCTACACATCACAAACTACTGCTCTTTATTTTCTCTTCTTGAGGACAGTACTATGGGGAAGGACAACCAGGACCTCCTAAGTTAGGAGCCTCTTCCTTCGCTTATTGCATCTTGGATCAAAAAAGTTTTAGTTTCTTTAAAATTAGAACTTATTTGTAATATGCATTTCCCTTAACCTTTGAGCCTTGCATTCTGAATTGACTTTACCTGAAATCCATATACTTTCGACGTGATTCCAAGTCTACAAACCTGGATTGACAAGTAAAGCACCTGCATTAGTTTACTTAGTAAATTGGCTTGACACACCTATGAAAATATGGGCAACATAATTCTTCATGTTGATTATGTAGTGCCTATAAGTATTGAACATGAAATACCTATGTCCACAACATAATTCTTAGCATTGAATTGTAATAACAAAGAATTTCTTAAAGAAGACTTTGAGACCAAGCCTTTCCTCTTAAGGAGTTGCTCTTCTTTTTATGAATAATAACACTAGATTTACACATCCATCACCAACAATCTAACATGGCAATATTGAAAATTTAAATACATCTTGAAAAGGGGCTTTCAACGCACCTATGCCTAATTCTATAGCTTTTGTTGAGAAAATAAATTTTATGTCAAACCATATAAAAGAAAATTCCACAAGAAAGTGCAAATTTTAAGCTACATCATCTTTGAAGAAACCATTTAAACATAATATTAGTAAAGAAAAATATCATATAGATGTGTCCACTACAAAGAATGGTTTAAGGGTAACAAGGTTACTGAATACTTCTAGGATATTTCTAGATGCTACATTATAGGTGCCTCTAAAAAACTCTTCCAATTTAATCCAAAAAGAAGAGGCCAAGTTTAAACGAGTGCGAACAAAAAATATTTTGCTTAGCATTTCTTATAGTTTATATTTAATAGATTCAAATGGAAACTATTTGATGGTCAACAATGGACACATAAAAGGCATTAATAAAAACTATATATAACATGGGAAAAGCCATGAATGACAAAGTAAAAGTACCACATAAATTACACTTAGCAACAATTTTGCATGCTTTAAAGATGTGGAGACATTCTCTAATTAAAAAGGGTTTGAATTAATAATCGATTATGACAAATTGAAATACTTATTATATCAAACTCGATGAGATGTTAGACATAGTGATAATAGTTCTTAAGAAAAAGAACTTTAACAGTAAAGATATAGAACTATATAACAATAGTGGCAATAATTCTTAAGAAAATAGAACTTTAACAGTAAAAATATGGAACTATATAACAATAGTGGCAATAATTCTTAAGAAAATAGAACTTTAACAATAAAAATAGAGAATTATAAGCCTCTTCTATCTCCCCAAACATAAATATATTAAATATAATTTTTAAAAATTATGAATATTTTATTATTTTATACTAATGAGAAATATATCTTTCATTTTATTATATTGTTTCAACAAACAAAATAAATATAACTTTGATCAAATCATAACTATTGATACCTCAAATAATATTATAATAAATCCACTTTTGATATGGTAATCATTTAGCATGAATTATACATAGATGTGCTTGAATGCCATTTTAGTGATTATTACAATCACTGTAATATTATGGTTTTACCATAAAAAAAAATTCTAATATAAATTAAGTGAAATTTGCATTAACATTAAAACCAATGTACAAGGTTCCTTGATGGGGGTGGATACACATGAGACAAATGAGTTCGGGGTGCTTACCACCCCCACCGACTTTGCAGACAATTAAAGAGGTGGGTGGCGTGGCCTGCCACCTCATGCACGCAGTGTGAGACTTCAATTTTAAGGAACACATGGATTTCCATTGGATAGTTATCTTGTAGCTTCTATGCAACAAAGTGCGCTTTTGTACCTAGATAATAGAATTCTCCTATTGCCGGTGGGGCTCTCGCATCCCCTTTAGAATTCAACATCCTTGAGATGCGAGGCTGGGCAACCGAAGAATTGGATAATGAGTTGGAAACTTTTGGAATGGAATAGGCATGCCAAAATTCATGTCAAGTCTTTGTTTTTTAGTAGCTCTAATGCCTTGTTTCTGTGACACGAAGGAGACGGTGGTGATCCCACAAATGCATATAAGATTGGCACACATGTTGGTGTGATATCCCATGGTTAATATTACTTTCTTGTAAATAATTGTAGTTATTTTAAAAGGTTGGAGGACATAAATTCCATTGCTTGAGGCGGGAGATTGGTTGAGGGAATTGATGTTTTAAATATCAGTCATGGTTGGTTGAGTGGGATGACAATGCCATAAATTAACTGAAAGAAAAAGGGATAGGGGTAGTTGTCCTTTGACTCCCATAGTAAGTAAGAATAGGACAAAAATTAAAAGCAACATTGGCCACGCTTTCCATGAGGAGGATATTGTTGCTAAATCATGGAGAAGGAGGGCAGTTAGTCATGGAGGAAAAGAGGGAGAGAACCCCCAAGATTATTAAATGATTGATACATACGCTCTCGGGGAGGGATAAAAAATAGACACAAGAAAGATATGCAATGGGAGTGAACCTCCTAACACACAAAATCTTTGGGAGGGGTAGAGAATAAGTGGCATCTAGAACTGTTGTAGCAAAGGTAGGAAAATATAACCATGAGCTACGTTGCAGAGAGCTAGAGATGGGTAAAAAATAGCTGAAGGACTCTCCTGAAAACTTGTCAGGCATAAGGATTATAAAAAGAGTAGTGGCTTGCCTTGAGGATGAAGGATGGGTTTCCTGGTGGTATTTTGGCTCATTTTTGCATTCGTTGAAGGCTTCCCTTTGAAGGCACTCCACCTCAAGCTTTGGAATCTAGCTCGGGGGTGACAACTACAAGTAATAGTGGTTGTAGCTTGTCTATAGTTGGGTGGAGAGTTGAAGTACCACTCTCAGTTGGAACACTTTTGTATTGAACAAGATAAGTGTTTCTTATGCTCTTTATTCACAATAAAAACATGTTTACATTTCTTGTTTGAAATGGCTTTATTAATGCATGAGACATGATTGTGATGTTACTATCTATAGGATTGACTAATATGTTGTGTCACTGCTTTAAAAATAATTGGAACAACATGTGCTAATGTTGGTTATGTTCTAATAGCAATTAGTATGGAGATCCTTCCTCATTGCAGTGACATGATTATGTTAATTGAAAGCTCTTACTAACATTTCTTATGTGGTTGTGTGGTATTACTGAGGATTTCTTCCTCTCTGGTCGTTAATGACTTGTTTATTTTATATGGTAGCCTTCTTCAAATCTTTAGTAATGTGTACTCTATTTTTGGGTCTACGTTTCATGTTAATTAGAGATCAAGGCAAAGCGAACCTTATGTTTCAATACTACAGATGACACTGCTTCATAAGATTTAATGACTTGATTTATGTACCTACACTTCACAAAATGCTGCATCTCTGCTATGCACATGATGATGTGAATCTCTCCATGCTGGGTGTTATATTTTGTATGTGGTCTTGGTGTTGGAATGATGTGAATAAATCCTTGTTTGAATGGCTAGTTACAGTCATGGTACTCGAATGGATTTGTACTTTATTAGTGTGAATATATATGTGTGTGTGTGTGTGTGTGTTGGTTATTCTTTGATAGTAACCGTATGGAAGCTCTTTCACAGATCGCAGGATCATGAACTTGTGTTGATCACAAGTTCAAGATAGCATATCAGAGATCCCTCTCTCCTTGTTGGTTTTTCAGCCTGTCTATTTCATCTGGAAGTTCTCCAATCCTTCCAATAATGCAGACCCAGGTTTTTGGGTCAATATTTTTACCTTCTGCAAGTTTGGGGCCAAGAGGGCCTTGTTCTCCTTGCTATAGATAAGATTGCTTCAGGAGCTAGAGGACTTAGTTGTATACTTCTTAGATGGGCATGATATTGTCCTTAAGGCATAAATATGATGGGAATTTGTTCCTCTATGGGCATGTACTCCCTTGTATGCTTCTGGTTAGATATATGGGTTACGGTATGTTGATTGATCATCAAGGGAGACCAAATATCTCTGAGACTTTGAATGGATAAGTCTCCAGTCTAAATGGATGATTCCCTGTATTGTGTCTTGAATTTTTTTCCATTAAGAACCTAGAGATGGTGACTTTTTTATAAGCTTGGGAGGGATAACACCAACGGGTTCCCTAGGAAACCTTATTGGTAATAATTAAGCTCTGGTGTAGGTGAAAGTTATTATAGAACCACTGTGACCTCGAATAAGTGTATGCAAATAATCACATAACATAGAGCGGGAGGAAGGCCCTTTCTCTTATCCTCAACCTCACAGTGTTATCCACGATATTGGATGAGTTATCAGGAAACACGATGATTATCTTGAAGGCCTAATTGTTATCCATATGACTGCAAACCAAGAGCTAGAGCTCTTATGATCAATGGTTATGAATAAGCAAGAGAGATCAATGACCGATAAGAAACCCAAGATGACATAAGCCCATAGGATGTGTCTCAGAAGCTTGCAAATGGTCGTGCAAGTGAGAGACTGGGTTGAATCAGCACCAGGATAGCATGTCCAAGTCAACGAGGTGGAGAAGGTCGGGATGAGTCAGAGTCCCTGTATTTTCCAAGGGATGAGGGCCCAATAGCCATATCAAAGGTTTGTCGCAACGGGAAAAGGTTGAATACGGGCCCTCTTTGGCAGAGAAACTGGAGCGACAAGAGACGAGAATATCTTTGTCTCAGAGTCCATCTCCCAGAGGTGGAAATGTGTAGAAATCAAGGGAGATTCAGGTTGACTCAGCACAAGCCTGTCATGGCAGGATCAAGGTCATTAGAGTAGATAAGTGAGAGGTGAGTTAGTGGACCAATAAGGAATATTGACCACATGAGGAAATGGAACCGTTAGGACCTGTGAGCCCAGAGGCTATTCCCTGGAAGCATAATGCGAAGCACATGTTGAAAGGAGTGGGATGACATAATCTCGGGCTACAGTGGCATACATGTGAGCTTGACTGTTTATCCATTGGTGCAAGGGAAGACCCACCTTATAGGTCAGCTCGAAAGATCAACCCCAGAGAATTTGTAGGTGCACAAGAGAGGAAGGGTCAGGTAACAGAGTCCGGGAGATGGGAAAGGTTTCCATCATTAAGCGATCTGTCAATTGACCACTAACACGTAAGCCCAAAAGGTATTTCCTGGAGAAATTTGCGAAGGTGTTAAGTGAGAAGGGTCGGGATAATAGACACAGGTAACCGGGAATTTAATGATATTTCATGGAATGCCAATTTAGATTTGTGTGTGTGTGTGTTGTGTGTGTGCGCATATAATTTCATATTTAGGAAAAGTACGAGAAAGTGTGGAGACCCAACTCATGAACAGGTTGACAACTGATACACCCAAGTTGAGTGGTGTTGAGAGGTTGGTTAGGATCACCACATGGAAGAGTGGTGGCATGGCCATGAATTTTGATCCAGAGGCCGGATTGAAGTAAAATTTTATATCACCAAAATCATCTTGATGAGACAAACACAATAGTGATGTATAATTTTATTTTTGAGCTAGTTGAAAATATCTAAAATTTTAGACCCCATTTCCATAACAATATCTTAGATCTTGGGTTAGAATAGTAACCACCTCCTTCTAATTTGTGATTTGGTGGGGATTAGGAGGGGTTGTGTTACATTTGGGTTGAAGAAAGCATATGGAAACGATGTGGATCCTTTGGATGGTGGGCAAAGCTCCATTGATGAGAACTCATGCAATGGTCAGAGTTAGTTCCTCCTCGTGGTTACTACCAGGTATTATTTATCCTCTAGCTTCATGTGTTAATTTTTTTGGGTCGTGCTTACCAGTACTCTGGTATGGGAAATGTGGCAGTATATTTGTTGTAGAAGGTTATTGTTTTATATAATCTGAGCCTCGGGAAATTATTATTTTGGGACTTGGTTGTTCTCCCTACTCCGGTTGGTCCTTAGAAAAGCGATCGATTTGTTGACCATGCTTTATTTAGACTGGTGACTTTATATTATTCTTCATCCATGTTTGGATTGGTTGTCTACCTATTTTAGTGGAAAGTAGTTGTTTGGTATGAAGAAAGTATTGGGGGAGAAAAATATATTAGGCCTGTGATTATATTACCGGCTTACGAGGAGTTGTTGATTGTTTGGTACTTGTGGTGGTGGTAGCTTTTTTATTTTTAGTATTGTGTTGCTTCATTGTTTGCAGGAGTTAGAATGATGCATCAATGCATGAAAAACCTCTGTGGGGATAGGGGTCATGGCCAAAAAATCCAGTGATGTGATAAGATGTAGGCTCAGAAGGAAGCGACTACCTATCACTCTGCAACCTATCCTAGTACGTGGGAGGAGATCTAGTGGCTAGAGAAACATGCTCATTAAGACATACAAGTTTATTCAAACTTAGAACTTCTAGATGAGGTTGCTCAGTGGTGACCAAGAGAATGAGGAACCAATACATGCATGATATCACTCTCCACTGGAAGTTAATTTTTTTTTTTTGGGAAGAGTGTTAAAGGAGAAGCATCAGGAAAAAAATGACATCATCTCCTTTTTAAATGACATTCAACGGAACCAGTGGAAAATGTAGGCATGTCTGGGTAGGTTGGAAGGTCAAGTAAATCACATGGAGAAACACATTCACTGTGAGTTTAACCCCTTATTTCCTCCATGGTCCAGTGACATCGCTGGACTCTTGACATGGATACTATGTTGTGGATTTTTGTCAGTAGTTCACTTTCTACTTACACAATGTTTTATGTTTAGTTACTATTTGTGGTCTTTTGTAAAAACTTAGAACTCACATATACCGACCAACATATCTAGTTTCCAATATGGCAGAGTGAGACTAGTATTTTTTTGAACAATGGTTGTGAGTGATGTAATTTGACTTTTGGAGGAAATACAGTTAACTTATAAAAAAAACAATAAACAAGGTGATTATGGGTAAAATGCTTTGACAATGTTTAATGGCGAAATAAATAATGCAGTATGAATATAAATCACAAACTTGTTATATATAAAAAGTAATATGAATAGTCAAAATTTGTTTTTTCATTTATTTTCTATCATGGGATTTTATTAGTTTTATAGCACACTCCCCCTCTTGAAAACAATAGACTAGCGTAGATCCATCTTAACCCTATATCTATCAAGTGAGAGTAGGGATCAAATCTCTCGAGGTGCAAACCTTTTCTTTAGTGAAAAACTTGAGGAAAGGTTTTGCACCTTGAGAGATTTGATTCCTATTGGTGTTTGATGTTGAAAAATGTGCAACAAGAAATGCTAAATTTAGAATGTGCTAAAAATAGACCTGCTAAAAATAGCATGTCTAAAAATAGACCTACTAAAAATAACATGTCTAAAAATAGTAGTTTGGCCAATGAGCATTTTGGCTACATTGGGTGAGAGGTGAAATTGCTAAAAATAGAAAGTTCTAAAAGTAGAATTTCTGGGTATCTTCCTATTTATAGTAATCCCTAGTCTATCTATAGGAAGTAGAATTAATTTTGGTCTTAACAACAGTTGGAAATATTAATTAATTAATTCAGTTGAGTTAATTAGTTAAGGAAATTCGAATTTGAAGTCTTTGTGAGTATGCACATGAGTTGTCCCACTGATTGAGGAATTTATCCTTAATTTCCTCCACTGATTGAGGGAATAAGTATGAGTTCTATAATGAGAGAATCAGTTGACTTAGTTCTAACTAGTCAAGTCCAGTTAGATTATTTTAACAAGTTGTTAAAATAATAAAATATAGTTTGTTAATGCTTGCATGCATGTGACAACTATTATTTTAGATAACTGAGAATTCACTCATGGATAACTGTTGCATGTCAGTTCTGTCAGAGACCCAGTTGAGATTAGATGTGGGACAATGTACTATCAGATGCTTGGATATTTCTAGTAAGTATTCCTTGCATGGAGAAGGATATATTATAGGAGATTGGAGGACTTGTGGCCTATATATTGAGGCCTAGGTAGTCCCTGATTTTCATCTTCTGATTGAAGATCATCAGAGTACAGAGAGAGCAGGATAGCTTGAGAGTTGATTCTTTTTGTATTGTGAAGAGGATTTCCACTTGATTGATAATACATGGTTGGGGTTTTATGCTGGTGCTTTCCCATGGATATATCTTGTGTTATGTGTGTTTGATTTCTCCATATCAGTTATATGTGTTCTTATTGATGTTGCTCATGGTTGATTAAGCTTCCGCTAAATTGTTTGTAGAAGTAGATTAAGTGTTTTGCTTTAGTACATTGCATTACCAGGTGATCTACAGGTGGGAAATTTCTACATGGTATCAAAGCTAGCTGATTTGTAGAAAAAGTTCTACATGGTATCAGAGCTAGTTGATTTGTAGAAAAATTCTAGAAAATTCTACATGGTGTCAGAGCTATCTGATTTGTAGAAAAATTCTACAAAATTCTACACTTGATAGATCTGGGGATAAGATGGATCTAAGATGGTTTTAGTCGTGTGTGGTCACACAAAATTTGTTGAACATCTAATTATTCTGATAATTTTAAATATGTTAAATATATCTAAATTAATATGCACAATTTGATTTTAAATTTACTTAATTACCTCAAATTTTTTCGATGATAGAGACTTCTAACAACTTGAATGCTGAAAAATTATGAAATAAAATTTTTGAATGCAAAGTGACAATGTAATAGTGTTGAATGATATAAAATGTGAATAACAAGAATGTAGTCAATTATAGATAGTCTTCATTATGATTATTCTCAAACTATTTTCTTCTACTGTTCTTATTATCACACCTATTAGTTTTTCCAAAATTTCCATATAGATCATATGAAAAGGGTAGTTGAAATTGTAGACCATTCAAATCTTTAACTTGAGCTATTGCAGTAAATGTTATACCTTGTCTCTCTTGCTCTCCAATATTAATAGTAGCTTTCTTTGATGTCAATCATTGTGGCTTCTGGATTGTTAAACCCCAAGTAAGTTTTAATGGTAGTCATTTTCTATTATCGCGTTTGAATGCAAAGTGACTAACAATTTTGAATGATGGAAAGTGGGAATAATAAGAATGCAATCAATTAAAAATAGTTTATAGTTTCAATAAGAAAACATTTTAGGTAAGTGAACATTTTGTTTAAGATAAAAATTCAAGTATTTTATTTATGGTTGAATCACTGTAACACATAAATCAATGCACGTCATCAATAATATTTTTGTGCTTACACTGAAATCAATGCACACTATTAATCCAATTACTTTGAAATAAATGTACATCATACATCTAGTTAAATAGAATTAGAAATCAACATCTACATTGAAATCAATGCATCTAGTGTAAGCAATAAAATAGGATCAGAAATCAACATCTACATTGAAATCAATGCATCTAGTGCAAGCAATCAAATAGGATTAGAAATCAATATTTACATTGAAATCAATGCATCTAGTGCAAGCAATCAAATAGGATTAGAAATCAACATCTACATTGAAATCGATGCATCTAGTGTAAGCAACCAAATAGGATTAGAAATCAACAATTGCATTGAAATAAATGCATCCAATGCAATCAATCAAATAGGATCAGGAATCAACATATAAACTAAAATCAATGCATCTATTTTAGTGAAAACCGAAACATTCATGGCTTTCTAAATCCAACTTTTTTTTTATCTTTTGTAAAAGCCTTTCTTTCTCTTTCTCTATTGTTAATAATGTTAAATATTATATAATATTATATGATATATATATTTGTCTCTATGTGTCTCGTATTCCCTATTTCTCTCCCCTCCACCTTTTTTTTCTATCTTCCTCCCTCTCCACTTCTCTCTCCCCCTGGTGCCTCTCTCTCTCTCTCTCTCTCTCTCTCTCTCTCTCTCTGCCTCTCCCTCCCTCTCTATGTTTGTCTCTTATTCTCTCTCTATGCCCCCACCATCTATAATTATATCTCTCCCCATCTCTCCTTCTTTGTCTCTCTATGTCACCCCCCCAAACACACACTCTGTCTCCCCATATATATCATCTCTCCCTCCATCCATCTCTTTGTTTCTCTCTTCTTCCCTCTCTCCCCCCTCCATCTATATCTCTATATCCCATCATATCTCCTTCTTTGTATCTCTATCTCAACCCCCAAACATACACTCTCTCTCTCTCCATATCTATCAATCTCTCACTCTCTCTCCATATCTATATATCTCTCTCTCCCTTTCTCTTTTTCTCCCTCTTTATCTCCCCCTTCTATCCCTCTCTCCTCCCTCTCTATCCCCTCCTGCTCTCCTCTTTCCCTCACTCTCCCTCCGTATTTATCTATTCACCATCTCTCTCTCCACATTTCTCTCTTTCTGACCTTCTTCTTCTCTCCCTCTCTCCCCTTCCAAATCCATCTCTATCTCCCTCCCTCTCTCATATTCTCTCTCAAGTCCTCTCTATTTTCCTTCCTCTCTCTCCCTTTCTCTCCCACCTCCCTCTATATCTCTCCCCCATCTTTCTCTCTCCCTCTTTTCCCTCCAACCCTATCACTATCTCCCTCCATATATTCATCTCTCTCTCTTCCCTTCTCTCCCCCCTCCATTTATGTGTCTCCCTCTCTCCCCTCTTCTTCTCTCTTTCTTCCCTCCTCTCCTCTCTCGGTTACACTCTCTCCATCTCTCCCTTGTCACTCCCTCTCTCTCCACCTTGTTGAAGAATATTAGGGCATGCATATTAAGATTATTCTTCTTATACATGATAACAATTTGTGGAGCATTTATACAATTTATCTTAGTTTAGTATTCTATTCATTATTAGTATGTGTGTTTACTTCATAAAATTGCTACCAAAACAAAAGAGAAGAACACAAATTTTTGGCTCTCTTCTAGGGCCAAAACCTCTCCCTCTTGGAGAGGAAAACCCATGCATAAATTATTTTTATAGAGATTCCATTGATGAATACCAAGACCATGACTCTTGACACACTCCGCCTCTCCAAGACCAAGACATCAATCCTCTTATTTTCTGTTGTTGATATCACCACCATCATTGATGTCATCATAGTTTTACTGCTGCTACTCCTTTACTGAAATGATCCAGTTGCTTCTTCACCAACATCATCATTGCTATTGAATATTTTAATAATGTCATTGAGATCATTGTTGTCACATCTCTCTTGCACCTTGCTGCACTGAGATCATCACCATGAGATCACAGAAATATGAGATCATGATTCATGTCTATTATGATCACAGTTCTATCAGGACCTCGACTATGATATTTTTATTGCTCTTTGTAGCACATCAGAACTGCATTATGTTATATCTGAATACTGTGACAACTAGTAAGACTATATGTCTCCCATCACAAGTATGTTGTCAATCTATCATCAGCGAAATCTTATTTCATCTTTAGGTTGTGACAAGACTATACCATATATATATATATATATATATATATATATGGGATTAAGTTAACGTTTGACATGGTCTTCATTAAGCCAAGAGAGAGATCTATCACTAATGTTCAATGGATCTAGACTACTACAGGGGAACCAAAGAGATCTAATGTCAAGATTGTTCCTTGTTATTTCGAGATTGGTCTATCACTGTAATGATGAGTCTAAACCTTCAATCACTGCAGCGTTCATGATACAATGTCATTCTACTTCATTTAGCCAAGGTCATGATTGCACCTATACCCCAAACGAGGTGTAATCAAACCATAGGTGCAGGTTTGTTTCTCCATGTGATATTTCTCCTTTCTTGATTGTGGATCTCTGTGATATGATCCTCCTTTACTATGGCTCCTTAATCCACTAATCTGCGGCTCCTTAACCCTACTACAACTCTTATCCTATGCAAAATTTCAGAGGAAATTACGAGTTCTGTCTTACCCATTTGCGGATACCCCAACAAGGTATTCATAGTGGTTGTGCACATCTAATTTGATCCGACATTACCTTGTGAATGGACATGTCTATTGCTTCCAACCGACATGACATATTTATATATTTAAATAATTTATTTGGAGACGACATGAAGTATTCTTCCTTGTTTTCTCTTGCAGACTTCTTTGAGGATTATGCTTGGTCTTTGGAGCGCTGCTACATATCTTGTAGGCTAGAATACATTGTACATAGGATCATGACATGAATATTTGAAATATAAACAAAATCCTAAAGACATCAAGAAGAAGTCTTTGACCTAGTTACACTTCTTTCTCATGGAACCCATGTAGCAAGATTACACAAATAATTTATTTCCTTTTATTACATCAAATACAAAGATCATGTCTTTATGAAGACTGAACCTAGTTACACTTTCTTCAATACTTCCTCTTAACTAGGTAGGTATTCATAATGGTACTTGGTCATTCTCAATCTGAAGAATTTCTCATAAGAAGAATCGGATTTTCAATCCATCTGTTATAGCATCATTTCAACCAACATTGTTTCCATTTAGCAAGGCCTTGACTAACAACTCTATCTCTCACTTAGAGCACACAATGTTGGTGAGACCAATGACTGATAGATATGCATCATCATTGTCTCTCCTAGGGTCATACCCACCCGGGTGTTCTCCGAGTATGCCCTACTAGGACTATTCTCATCTTGGGTTCCCAACCCTCAAGAATATCGGTCCTCTTGCCCACTCTTGTCTTGGATGCCCTACCACATCCTCAAAGAGTGTTAGATTCTAGATGATTACACAATCCTCCATTCTTTCTTCCAAATTGAAGACAATAATGTCATGTCTAACTCTCCCTCTTAATCAGAGATGAGTTCCAAGTTTCTCTTTTCTCAGAAACTTGCTTGAGTTCCTTTACTCTTAGGAACTTCCCAAAGCACCCTTTTACCCAGGGACTCTATCATCAGTACTTTAGAGGGTCTTCTAGATGACTGACGATCCAATACTTTGATGTCATCAATTTCTTCACATGTAGGGTTTAGCCATCCATCACTTTCGTCCATCATGTCATTCCTTCTTTCCCAGAAAGTATCTTCCTTGGCTTTACTTTTGTGGATTCCTTAATAAGCTCATCTGTCTTCAATTTTCTTCAACAATGATTGCTCTGGATCACAAGGTACATAGTTGTGACATCCTTCACAACTCTTCTTTCCTTGATTTCTGCACACATACCCAAACTTTTCCAAGAGGTTATACACCAAAGAAAATCACATATTACGTTTTGGTGATGGCCCTCTTCTAGTGACATATTCTTGTAGTTATTAATCATCCTGAATTCATGTTGACACATATCCCAATGATATATGTTGTCAAGGGTCCTCATCTTTTTAGACTTCCGTCAAAGTCTTCACATTATTCTAGGAGGTTTCCTGGTCAAGTCTTCCAAATCCTCTAGATGTTGTCTGCCTTTGTCATAGTTGCATGTTTCATGATCTCTTCCATCGTCATGTCTTTCATTCATAGGAACTCTCATAGGTCATCAACTACCTCATACTACATTATGAGGACATATTATGTTGATTTCATCTAGTCTGACTTATGTCTTTATGCATCCTTTCAAAGGAGGAGATCTATTCCCTTTTGATCATGCTTGATTTATTTTATCTGCAACCGCATATCATGACATTACAATATCAAAAGAAAATACAAATACAATCATATATACCTTATTTTTCTTTCGGTATTTTCTTGCAACTTCCTTGATTGAAAAGATCTTCAATCCCTTGGCCTGCTTCATTCTTCAAGTCATTGAACCACCAACTCATGAGTTCCAAGAGTTGAAATTTCTGACGAGACATTTGCTGCTTTCCCGAAATAGGAGATCCTTCGCTGAGATCTCTGCCAGAGATCCTTCAAGATCTAATATATCTCCATCTGGCTAATGTTTCCTTTGACCTGAATGACTTCTTCCTTTTTTTCAATGTATAATGAGATTCCCAAGAGCTATGTTCTTCATGATTACATACGAGCTCTTGATGCCATGATGCATCTTACTATGTTCATATCTATAGGGACTTATCATAGGATATTTTTTAAAGGGATACCATCTTATCCATAGTGGAGATTCATTACTCCCTCTTTCCCTTAACCCTTTCCTCAACTTTCTCCATTTGTCAAGTAATATTTCCATAGTACTTATCTTTTCAACCTTTCCTTTGCTTATCTGCACTTATTTGTATCCTATCAACTTACCTTTCTCTATCTGACATAGAGACCACAGAATGTTGATCGAGGTAACCTTCTTGTTTATGGACATTTGTTACCTTGCTTATCAATATCAATATCAATGATTATTATTTTCCCAGATCTCTCCATTTATATTTCATGAAGATATTTCTTCACTCTTTGGTGCCTTCTACACTTTATTTTAGAGAGTATATCCTTCTATCCTTTCTTACTTCATAGAACTTTAAGATTTCTCATGACTTCAAAGGAGACCTTGAGGTACTGACTTAACTCCTTCATGAGGATTTTGTCAATCCTACTGCAATAAATTTGTCCAACCCATAGATCTTCTTGCACTGATGAAGTCAATAAACCAAAATTTGATTATAGAATAAGAGATACTTACTTGATACGTGAAGACAAGATCTTCACCTTGATCATGTTGGCTATTGTTGAGGTAGATATATTGATGCTTCCTCCGGATAGGATCCTTGCTGAGGCTTATCTTCAAAACTTTAAAATGATTTGCAACATCAACTTGAGGATGATTGTCATGATGTAGAGATCCATCAATAGGTGTTATTATGGCTGTGAACATCTTCATTATTTATTGAATATTGTCCATATAAATCATGTTGTAGAGGATCTTGTTCTTTGAATAGGAATCCGCATTGTTGAGAGACACCAAGGTTGTTGCTATAGACCAGAATTTGAATTCAAACCTCCAAAACCCTTGTTGTAGATGACTGTAGATGTGGACTTATTCTTTGATCTTCTATAATATCTTGTTGTTATAGATTGTCTCCTTGATCAACCATCCTTGTGTTTTTCATGTTGCTGTTGTAGATTGACCCTTTGATCTAGGCTTTGATCAAGGTATAAACTTTTAGTTTTCTATGCTTTCATGTCTCTTTTTCCGCCCTTCCTTGATTACTGAACCAATCCCTTTGATACCATGTTGAAGAATCTTAGGGAATGCATATTAAGGTTATTCTTCTTATACACGATAACTATTTGTGAAACATTTATGCAAATTATCTTAGTTTAGTATTCTATTCATTATTAGTATGTGTGTTTAATTCATCAAAATCCTACCAAAAAAAAAGAGACAGGAACACAAATGTTTGTCTCTCTGCCAGGCCCAAAATCTCTCCCTCTTAGAGAGGAAAACCCATGTGTAAATTCTTCTTATAAATATTCCATTGACGAATACTAAGACCATGACCCTTGACACACTCTACCTCTCTAAGACCAAGACATCAATCCTCTTGTTTTCTATTGCTGAGATCATCACCATCATTGACGTCATCATAGTTTACTGCTGCTACTCCTTTATTGAAATGATCCAGTTTCTTATTCACCAACATCATCATTGCTATTGAAGTCTACAATAATGTCATTGAGATCATTGTTTTCACATCTCTCTTGCACCTTGCTCCACTAAGATCATCGCCATGAGATCACATAAATACGAGATCATGATTCATGTTTATTATGATCATAGTTCTATCAGGACCTCGACTATGATATTTGTTACTGCTCTTCGTAGCACATCAGGACTACATTATGTTATATTTGAATACTGTGACAACTAGTAAGACTGTATGTCTCCCGTCACAAGTATGTCGAGAATCTATCATCAACTAAATGTTATTTCATCTTCAAGTTGTGACAAGACTGTACTATATATATATATATATATATATATATATATATATATATATATATATATATATATATATATATATATATATATATATATATATATATATATATATATATATGAGATTAATTTGACGTTTGACATGGTCTTCATTAAGCCAAGAGAGAGATCTATCACTGTTGTTCAACGTGTCCAGACTGCTATAGGAGAACCACTGAGATCTAATGCAAACATTGTTCCTTGTTATTCCGAGATGGGTCTATCACTGTAATGTCGAGTCTAGACCTTCAATCACTGCAACATTCATGATACGATGTCATTCTGCTTCATTTAGCCAAGATCATGATTGCACCTATACCCCAAATGAGGTGCAGTCAGACCCTAGGTGTAGGTTTGTTTCTCCATGTGAGATTTCTCCTTTATTGATTACAGATCTCTGAGATATGATCCTCCTTTACTACGGCTATTTAACCCACTAATTTGCGGCTCCTTAACCCTACTGTGACTCTTCTACTATGCGAAATTTCAGAGGCAATTACTATTTCTTTCTTACCCATTTACAGATACCCCAACAGGGTATTTATAGTGGTTGTGCACACATAATTTGAGCTGACATTACCTTATGAACTAACGTGTCTATTGGTTCTAGCTGACATGACATATTTATATGTTTAAATCATTTATTGGGAGAGGACATGAAGTATTCTTCCTTGTTTTTTCTTGCAGACTTCTTGGAGGATTATGTTTTGTCTTTGGAGGGATGCTACATATCTTGTAGGCTAGAATACATTGTACACAGGATCATGACATGACTCTTTGACATATAAAAAAATCCTAAAGGCATCAAGAAGAAGTCTTTTACCTAGTTACATTTCTTACTCATGAAACCCATGTAGCAAGATTACAAAAATAATTTATTTCATTTTATTACATCAAATACAAAGATCATGTCTTTATGAAGACCAAACCTAGTTACACTTTCTTCAACACACCTCTATCTATCTATGTCTTTGTTCTCCCCTCTCTCCCTCTCTCCTCTATCTCAAATCCTCTCTCTTCCTTCCTCTCTCCCCCTTTCTCTCCCACCTCCCTTCGTCTCCCCCCATGTGTGTGTGTGTTTCCCTCTATCTGCGCCTCCACTCATATGATCGTTAATTGTCACTTGGGTAGTCAATGGTATATGTAAGTTCTAATGTATTTTACATTTTATTTTATTTATTGTGAAATGAGTTATGGTTTTTGGGCATGTGGTATTGATAAGCCATGGTATTGTAACAAAACCTATTTACAAGTTAATAATATCCATGGTAAATTGGGATGAATATCCATAGTTAAGAATCTTGTTATATTGTAAGTTTATTGTAAGTATTAAATTTTTATGTGCTTATTAACTAAATTTAAATATGGTTATGGAATCATTATTAGTCCCTGCCAAGGCAAAAATCTAATGCCATGTGGATAACTGCCTTACATATTTTATGTCATAATTTATAAATATGGTTACAACATTCATGCATGATTTTTAGATATTTATGTAGAGATTTTTTATTTTTAAGTTTTGCAGGAAAACCATCAAAAAATAAAATCCTAGAAAATAACTTATACTCAAATAAATAACATATTTACCATCAATTACTTTCCACAATAATTTAAGCAAGTCTTTGCATAAAAAATGGATAGGAATAAGATGTAAATAAATATACTTGTATTGTGGTAAAACACAACCTCCCCCCATTTTTTGATTTGTTCAGTTCAAATAATGGGGACCTTTTCTATAAAATTTTTGGTTGAACGCCTTTTAGCATTTTTATTAAGTTGATTATTCTACGCTTTTGTTAATTTTTTATTTTTTTTAGACTTTCGTTTTTTATTTCTTTGTTAAAATTGATTTTTTATAAGCTTCCTGTTGATACTTGTTTCGCCTCATTTGGTCCAATGGTTTGTAAATGACACTCTTTGGAAGTCTAATCAATTATGTCGCCCGGGTTAAAATTGCATAAAATGTACAATATCCCATTTTTGTAAATAAATTAGTTCAATAATGCATTTATTTTAAATATTAACCCCTAGTTAGCTATTACTAACATTTTTTCATTTTTTACTTATACAACCAAATCATAAAGCATCGGGATTTCAGTTATTTATTCCAATTTTCTATTTTCAAATAAATTACTAATCTCGAAAACTCAAAATGTCAAAGTGGCTATAGTTTATTTTTATCAAAGTGGTTGTAGTTTAGATAAAAAAATACACTTTAGATAATTTCATAATTTAATTAAACATCATTAAAATAAAACCAAAATAAAAAATTGATATTTAATATTAAATCTTAAATTAATTATTATATAAAATATAATTAAATTAATTAAATTAAAATTTAATAATATATATATATATATATATATATATAATAAAAAAAGTTTTATTACATCGCATCAGAAATTGTTTATGGCATCGAGGATTTCTTATCACAACATTCTTTTAAAAACCCCGATGACCTCCATTCCCCGATCGCCGATATGCGATGGCTAAGGAGTCAAAGGGCTTCAAGCATTTAACCATAGTTTTTATAACACTCATGTTTTATTTGTTTCAAGCTAACACTCATACGAATGAGTGAGTGAAATGAATGGTGAGTGTTGTTTTAATTTAATATTAGATTTAATATTTAAAATAATTAATTTTAAATTAATTAATATGAAAAATATAATTAACTTAATTAACTTTTAGTTAATTATTGATCAGATTAATTTGCTTATAAATAGTTAATTATATTAGTTAGTTAGATTAACAACTGGTTTACTAAATAATTAGTTTAGTTTATGATTAACAATTAAATTAGAATTAGTTATTAGATAATTAGAGTCTAATTTAAGATTAGATTTTTAATTAAAATTCTTATTTTTAACCCAACGACAGAATTTCCAGATTTATGCCAGATTTGACTCATCAATTTTGGAGGCTCATAGAATGAGTTTTACTTGGCCAAATGAGGCCCAGGACAGCTCATTGGAAAGATAAAATCAAGGAGAACATTTCTGAGGAGGTTTCACTAATATATTTGGTCATTTATTGGGTTAAAAATCAGGTAGAAGATCAAGCTCCGAATTTCTAAAACAAAATCAATTTTTTGAGCATCATTTTTTGCATTTTCATTTGTCCAAGCCTCTCCTGAATGCAGATCCATTCGCCAATGATATCCTTGGCCAATTAAACCATCCCAGGAAGCAATAGAAAGCTTATATTTTTTTTTCAATTACTTAATTAATTGCATTTGATTGGATTTCTTTTAATGTCAGAAATGACATTTTGATTTTATTGTTGCATCTTAATTTATTTTGATTTCTTTTTGTAAGAAAACAGTTGAAGAGATATGGAGAAAAAGATCTCAATCAATGAGAATGCTCCAACAATTAAAAATGGGAATTTTGAACAAATAAAATTGATTGGATAGATTTTTCTTCAAGAAACTTTTCTCTTAAAAGTACGTTTGGAAATATTATAAATGACATATTGCAGAATGTACAAAGGGATGCTCTCATTTGCAATTCTAGAATTCTAAAAGCACTTTTGTAATAGGGATTTAGAGTTGTAGGTGGGAGGAGTGGAAATCTTAGATCTGGGGATTATTGAGGTTTTTCTTTTACATTCCAAGTTATGTATAATGAACAGAGTTTGCACTATTGTAGCTTTGCTTCTGAAAGCAGAAGCTCAGGCATTGTAAAAGACTATCAGAAACCAAAGCTGCAGAAATGGATTCAGTAAATTGATATTTCAAATACTATTATTTTAAATGCTGCTTTCATTTTATGATGACAAGAATCTGTCAATTTACTTTCATATTTGTGCACTTTTGTCGATATGGATAATTTGCCTCTATTTTATGTTATTATGTATCTCTACTCTTATGGGTTGAATTCTAATTTCTGAGTAACTATTTACTCAGAAATCTATCTTATAAAATTAATTTGTTGAATAGTGATATGTTGAGAACTTCTTCCGCATATTATTGTTTAATAATTCAAGTTACTGATTAAATGATCAAAATCATTCTGAGAACTTCTTCTTGAGTGTTGTTGATTGATTATTTCAGTTAAGAGGTCTCAATAGGATGTGTTTTGGTATCCATAATGTCAGTTAATTGAACTACTTCATTAACTTGATATTCATTATAAACAAGACATATTTAAATCCCAATACTTTAAATATCTTGCTCTTGGTTGGGTTAGATCTATATTTTCCTAATTGAGATAGGATTAAGATAGTTCCTTTTTCTTGCATCTTAGAATAAGTTTGCATTTAGATTAATTTCTACATTCTTTTAAGTCCTCTTCCCAAAGAGGCAAACTTTAGTAGTGGATTGGCTGAGCCCCAAATCAACTTAAGGATCACTTTCTTCCCTGATCAACAAGAGGGTTGATCTGATGTCTCTTCTCCATTGGTGAATGAAAGTCATATTTTAAAGCCATTGGAGATTGAGAGAAGGTAATTGGACCTAGTTGAACCAGTCAGAACCACCATTCCAAACGGAAAAGGAGCTGCTTTAAGGTCCGGACCGGGTGGTCATCCCCCATGTTGTTGCAGCAATTTTCGAGGCTTCAACATAATGGCGCTAGAAGGAGGGCCTGAAACTTGTTGTCTATTGGAGTCTTTTCAATTTTAACATTTTATTTAATCACAATGGCTCCTCTTAAACTTCCAATTTGGAGTTGTATCCATGGACGTGCATCTTCTAATACTCCATCTAAAGTGGTAAGACTTTTGTCTCAGGTAAAGTTTAATGGTAAGAGAAATTCTTCTGCGTTTAATCATGTCTTTCAATTTATTTAAAATGTTTCAAATTATGATTTTCAAGGAATTGATGAAGGCATTTTATGCAGAATTTTTACTTTTACATTTGCGGCAAAAGCTAGAAACTGGTGTAGAACTCTTCTAGTTGTTTCAATCCATAGCTGGGATTAATTTGTTACAATTTTCATTTGTAAATTTGACGGCTATGATTATGAACACGTATGTAATGAAATTGAATATCTACGAAGGTTTGAAAATGATTCCATTAGAGATTTTAATATTCGATTTCATTTGAATGGTTTAAGATTCAAAATTGAAGATAAACTTACAGAAAAAGAATCATTAGATTGGTTTGAATATATTTGTTCTCTTCCTCTCATTCCCAATCCATATGAAATTAGTTCAAATTTTGTTTCTTCCCCTTCCAACATAAATGAGAATTCCAATATGGATGTGCAAATAAATTATGATGAGGTGGTTTCATAAAGCTTGGAAAATATTTCTATCCAAATGCAAGAAGACAACAACAATAATTTTGGAGAAAGAGCTACCTTGAAATCTGAAAATTACTCTGCATTAAATTCAAAAAATCAGATCGCAAATCAACAAGTGCAAGCAACAATCAAAGTAACCAATAACACACAAACTGCTGTACAAATTTCTGAATTTTTCCATGATGAGCAAATGCCGAATTTAGAGGACCAAAGCACAATTCTTCAAGAAAGCGCGAGTAGACAAAGGAATGATCTACAATATGAAATTGACAATGAGCATAATGTACAAGGGTTCTCAAACAGAGACATTTTTAAATGCATTATTTTAGATTCACATTTTTCCCTTTATACTGATATTTTTAATAATGGTAATTTTTCCCCTCTTGGTATTAATGATATTTCAGAAAATAAAGAGGTTGATCTAAATGAATTAGCAATAAGTTTTTATCAAGATAGAAAAACAATTATTGATCGTTCTTTTTCCATTAATGAACATGAAATTTTTATTCCTCCTTGTGTTGATATAATGGACGAAATCAAAGGGAATTCTAGAGATTATTGTGAAGTCATTTATGATAATTACTTTGACATTGAGGATGTTGATTTCTATTCTTATCAAGAGAATCCTCATGATAAAATTCAAATAACATCTGAGAATGAGGAACATTTCAATTTAGAAATTATTCCAACCAATCCTCATTCTAAAGCAGAAAATTATCTTCATGATTTCACTATTCGAGAAAACATTCCAATTTATGATTCATATTATGATCAAACTCTCATTTCTACTCATAATCATAATTCTCTTTCTAATTCACAAGTTGGAATTGGAAATTATTCAAATTCCATTATTCTGGCCAATCCTTGTGAAAAAGAAATTATTTCAAAACAATCTCAATTGTGTTGTAACATTAGTTGTACCATTAGTGATTTTATTTTATTTTTGTTTCCTCACTTATTTTGTTTAAAATCAATTTTTATTTCTGATTTTATTTTTCAGATTTCTGACACTTTACGCTGGCATATTGAGCACTTTACTAGTGAACACTCAATTGATGCATTGCCCTATTGGGAAATTGAAGTTTCATATTATAATCATGAACATCAAAAGCTATTAATATCTCAATTTCAATCAATGCTAATGTTTTATCAAAAGCTTCTATCTTCTCAAAGATAGTGTCAACAAGAGAATGTATTTTTACAATCTGGCCAGCAATCTAATCTAATTAATAATTTTCCATTTTATTTGACAGATTTCCATCCATTTTCCATTAGCCTATTTGAATATTGTTTGAAAAGTTTTCCTTCATGGAAGATTGTTAATAGTTTAACACTTACACATAACACTAACAATTTTTTCTAGGCCTTTGAATTTAAAAGCTCATATCCAAAATCTGGTCTGTCATCTCCTCTTTTAAACATTTTTCAATCCTTAATGGAAACCCATCCAGGTTTTGACGATCCAATTGGAATTTAGTTGGAAAATACATTTCAAAAGAAGGTGACTGTAAATAAGCTACTAACAATAACTGTACATTCTTATTGCAGATTTATTTTTCTTAGTTCAATTAGATTTGTATTTTTATTACTAACATTTGAACTATATATATATATATATATATATATATATATATATATATATGCAGAAATTAAAATGAGAGAATGCTTACACTAGAAATATGACTACATCTAGCCATTTTCATGCATATGGTTAGAATAGGAGTAGAATTAATGTAGTTAATTTATTTTCAACAGTTCTGCAGATATAATTAAAGCAAAGCAATCAACCCTTCTCATACATGTTTAGTGAAACATTTTCTCCTCATTGGAAACTTTTTGATTCTTGCTTTCCAGTTTTAAATGAAAATCTATTGCAACGATACCTCTACTCTACTATATCCCTGCCTATTTTGAATAATGTCTTGACTTTAATTGAATTCACACTTGGCACCCATCACCTCAAAGCTAATTTTCTCCATTTCGAGATGTCCTTATAAGATTTTCTTCTGAAATTTATTTGTTAAAGGTTTTGAGGATATAAAGCTTCATGATCTCATTAATCACATGAAGTTTATGTTATTTTCCTCGAAATTGGTTAAAATAACCCTAATAGTGTCCATGCTACTATGTGCACACATCTAAATCTATAATTATATTTTTTCATAATGAGTGGCTTTATCCTATTCTGATCTTTAGTTTATTATCTGATGTTGCAATGCGTATCATATTTATTTACTAAAGACATTATTGAACAATCACTATAAAAATACATATTTTTCTCAAGTTAATTCGGAATGAGCAGAGGTAATAAATTACTGTTGCAATTAAAAATGGAGCATATTCTCATTTTCGTTTATGATGGATTCTATGCATTTCAATTTTCTGAACATAAATAATTGATTTCCTATAGCTTTATTGCCCACTCTAATTTAGAATAAATAATGAGATGATTTTGAACAAATTCAAAATTTTGATAAATCAAAGGAAGAATTTGAAGATTCATGAGGTAAAATCTACAGACAATTTCCTTCCAGGTACGCATTTACAAGTTCATTTTCATCTATTATTAGCTTCTCTTTTCCTTAGTTTATAGTTTATTTTTGTTCTGTTTCATTTGCAGGTTTTCATTTGTTTTCAAAATTTGAAGTAAGCAGCAAAGCCATTTCAAATTTGCAATAGGTTTAGGGATTTTTTTTTTGATTCGTTAGAATTTGAGCATTCTTTGAATTTGCTTTCATTCATTAGAAAACCTTATTGAAATTTAAAAAAGTATCACAAGATTCATGTCTGAAACGTTTCAACTTGATTTTCATATTGTTGATGCTATAGTGGATATATATTTGCAATATTCCCATCCCACTAATCTTCGTCAATTATTTCATTCTGATATTACATCATCCATATCACAAATATCTGTATTGCAATATCCCATCGGAAGCAACTCTTAGTGTTTACCGCTAAAAGATTGATGATACAAGACCTCCGATGTGTTACCTCATTCATTTTCTCATAAACTGCCATATCGCATTTCGCATCTCAGAGGTTTTCATTTGAATATACTTCCATTATCTTGAATCACCGATCTCTGTGATCTGGAATTTATCCAGGACAAAGAATTAAAGGTATTACAGACTCATGTGCATGGATGTGCCTATGTTACTTTATGCAATGGATCGATAAGATTTCTAGAATACATAGACACAGAGGTAGTTAGAGAAAACATAACAGGAAAACATGTAAACACAACAAGTTTAATAAGGAGTTCACCTAATGCTCCTGGGCTACGTCTCCTGGTCCAGCCTTCAGTGGTGGCCTCTCTATTATGTTTTCAAAGCAAAGTTTATACAACAGTGAGCTCAATTCGAGTCTCACTAAACATATAAAAATCAGTAGGACTGGAGTACAGAGACTCTCCTTATTGAAACTCGACCTCTACTAATCATAGTAGTATGACAGGCCTATGCCGAGGAGTTCGCTTGAACCACTCAAGCCTTCTCTGGAGTACACAGACTCTCTAACTCTCTCTGGCTCGATGCTGCCTTCAGATTAGCTTGGCTTCTACTCTCTGTTCTCTGCTCTTAGCTTCTATGTCTAGCTAACTCTCCTCTACTCTGTCTCTGTCAGTTCATGGCTTTAAAGCCAGTCTGTTCTTTGACTGTTTGTTTCCGCTTCCTGGCTTTTTGTTTTCCTACCTCTGTCCGTTCAAATTCCTCTGCTTTGTGTCATCATCATTGTGTAACACTTCGTAGGGAGGTGGCCACCTATTTCGTAATGAACTGAGTGTGTCAGGTTCCTTGAATCATATTCGAATGGTCGTTATTTCCATTTGCTCCAAGATCGCCCGCGAAATACGATTCTTTGCCAACTCATCGTCTATGTTAGACTTCAAATCTCATGTAATCTTGCCTTATAGCCTTGTCAAATCTAGTCGTTTATCGGGACACGCCTCTACCATTGATCTGGGCCTCCCTAGATCCTACGTTCGTTGCTCATATCCAGAGGGAAAGTTGCATGATGTTTACCCGTCCGATGTAGGCGGTTTTCTCTCTCATCCATCGGACATGTGTCGCTCAATGTGTGGCATCAGGTGGGACTTGGTTGAAACTGCTTACCACCTCAAGGCCTTCCAATATTCTTGCCGGTTTTGTGGAATCCCGCTCTACGGAACCAAATGCATTACTTTTCTGCATTTCATAGTCATTTTGGGTTTGGGCACTTTAGGACTTTCCTTCATTGAGGGGGACGCCCTGCGATATCAGAAATCGTGTATCAGAAACTAACCTCGTTTCTTGAATTAGCCTCTGGTTTCACCAGTTTGCACCAATGCATGTTACCATGGGCCAACGGTCTGTGCGCTCGATTGAGGGTCCTCGTTGCTTCGCGCTAATCACAACTACAACTGTCACGAGGATTCCTTCTGATAGCTTGATCCTTCTAGGACTTGAATTTTTTTGGCATAACTTGAAAGAGTTTATGAAAACTTAGAGAGTGTTTAGGATCCAATTCGGATCATGGCCTTCCCACTGAAAAAGCTTTTGGACCACCAAAAGTTGGTTTTCTTTAAGCATCAATCAAGTGAGGGTATAGATTCCTCGCTTGCCCAATTTCTATCCATTTTGCACTGCTTGGCTTTGAACCTGTGAGTCCAATCCTGAGGTACTCAACATCCCCTCTGTGCATGGTTCTCACCTTCTTGTCCAGAAATGTGTCTTCTTATAATTCGTTAAGATATTTAGGCAACAGATCATCAATAGAAGGCAACTAACTCTGCTCTTTGGGATCTTTAATTAATGAAGGTTCAAATAGTCTCAAGCTGTCTACATTAGCAACTGAGTAGATGTGCATGTAAGCTGGTAGATCAAGGCGAAAAGAATTCTCACCAATTTCTCAAGTATTTTGAAAGGTCCATAGCTTCACCTTGCATTCTATCCTTGCTGATATACAGCCATACTTGATCACAAATTTGGAAACTATGCTCCATCGATGCTTGTCATGCCTTGCCTTGTACTTGGCTTGGCTCTTTTCCGGCTGTTCCTGTACTGCCTAGTGAATATCTTAGATTTTTTCAATGAACTTGGTTGCCTTATCCACATCACTGTGTCCATCAACTGCTATGTCTTTACCAAAGATGAAGTCCAAGGGAGATCTTGGTGTGAAACCGAAACAGGTCTCAAAAGGAGATCTCTGTGTGGAAGAATATTTAGTGTGGTTGTAAGCATGCTGCATATAACATAAATGTTCATCCCAAAGCTTGGGATGCTTGCTACAATAGCCTCTGAGCAACTGGATCATTGTCCTATTGATCACTTTTGTTTGGCCATCTGTTTGAGGATGAAAAATTGTACTCTTTTTCAGTCTGGTGTCCATCAATTCCCACAAAATCGACCAAATTTCCCAACAAATCAGGTATCTCGATATGATATAATGGAAGTGGGTAATCCAAAAATGAACCCATACATGCTGAAAGAATAACTTTGCAGTTTGTTCAGCTGTAATCTGTTTGTTACAAGGTATTAAAATACACATTTTGTTGAATCTATTCACAACAACATATAAATAGTCATGACCTTTCCTAGATTTAGGCAGTCCTCCAACAAAGTCCATGGAAACACTTTCCCAAGGATGAGAAGGGATTGGTAGTGGAGTGTACAAGCATAGTTTTCTATTATTGGGCTTGCTTTTAGCACACATGGTACACCCTCTTACATATCTAGAAACTGTCTCATTCATTTTTGGCCAATAACAAAATCTTTGCAGTTGTGCAACTGTTTTACTTACGCCAAAGTGATATGATATTAGAGAAGTATGTGCTTCTCAAATTATCTTTACTCTTTTAGTTTGTGGAATGCATAACTTCCCAAAATGATACAAGAGCTGTTCCTTAACATGATAATCCAATTCTCCTACTTGTTTGGCTTGACTTAAAGTTGCATATACATCTTTAAAATCTATATCTTGAGAATATTGTTCAATGTAGCTTTCATGCAATACTGAATTATGCTTAAGTATAGTAGATGCATTTATGATTGGTCTGGACAACATGACTGCAAATTTATTGTGTATGCCTTTTTTATATCTGATGATAATATGAAATTGTTGTAGAAAACCCATCCACCTATAGTGTCTTGATTGTTGCAACTTAGTTTGGGAGAGTAAATATTGAAGTGGTTGATGATTAGTATGTATAACTGTCTCTTTTCCCATTAAGTAATGTTTCCACTTTTTCACACTTTGTACTAGTGCATACAATTCTTTATCATATGTGGGATAGTTAACTACTGTAGAATTAAATGTCTTAGAATGACAACATATGGGTTTACCATGCTGCATCAACACTGCTCCCATGGCATAAGCATTGGCATTCGTTTCAGTCTCAAATGGTCTTTGAAGATCAGACAATGCTAGTACTTGTGCTGTACTAATATTTTCTTTCAAGGTGTCGAAGGCTTTTTGCTATTTGACTCCCAACTGAAACACCTTGTTTAAACATGTTAAAGCATGCAAGGGAGCTGCAATTAAGGAAAAGTTAGAAATAAACTTTCTCCAATATTGTGCTGCTCCTAGGAAGCTTCTAACTTCTGTAGCAGATTTGGGTTTAGGCCAGATTACAATGACTGCCACCTTAGAGGGATTTATCTTCAATTCACCACCCCCTACTATATGACCCAAATAATTCAAAGATGTTTTGCCAATTTCACATTTTGAGAGTTTAACATAAATATTTTCTCTTTTCAAAACATCTAGAGTCTGCTTAACATGCTTTAAATGTTCTTCCCACGTTTTGCTAAATATAAGAATGTCATCCAAATATACAATGACAAAATCATCAAGAAAAGGTCTGAGTACATCATTCATTACTTTCATGAAAGTAGCAAGAGCATTAGTTAAGCCAAAAGGCATAACTAGCCACTCATACAATCTCTGTTTTGTTTTGAAAGTAGTCTTCCATGCATCTTGCTCTGCAACCTTGACCTGATGATATCCGCTATGCAAGTCCAACTTGGAAAAATAAACAACTTCTTTCAACTGATCTAACAGATCATCTATGCGAGGAAGGGGATAACAATTTTTTATCGTTATTTTATTCAGTGCTTGGTAATCAATGCACATTCTCCATGAGCCATCTTTCTTTCTCACCAAATCAATTGGAAACCCACATGGTGATGTGCTAGGCCTTATGAACCCTTTCTCGAGTAGCTCCTGTACCTGCTTCTTGATTTCTGCATTCTCTAAAGTAGACAACCTGTACGTTCCGATGTTAGGTAATGGAGCATCTTGCTGCAAATTAATATCATGTACTATTTCCTTTTTGGGTGGCAGAACTTTAGGTTCTTGAAATAATATATCATATTCTGAAACAAACTTTTCTAAATCAGCTTGCTATTTAGCATCACAGCCCTCAAATACATTGGATTTATCAGATTTCTTTTCCTTTATAACCATCAGTAAAAATTGTTTGCATGAATTTACAATCCTTTTCATCTGCCCTGAGTTTATGAGAGTATAATTATTCTTGAGCTTATGAGCTCTTACAATATATTCGATTCCATATTTAATGAGTAGATACTTGTTCTCAACTCCATAGAAAATAGCTTTTCAATCATACAAGTAAGGACTTCCTAAAAGAATTCCACATATATCCAAAAGAACTATATCTAACTCAACCTCATCTACAAATGCTGACCCAAAAGAAAACTTAAGTTTGCATTGTCTAGTCACTTGTAGCTTCACTTTATCACATAAACAACCTAAAGGATATGGTTTCTTGTGAGGTGTGGTTAGTAATCCCAACTTCTTTACATATGCTTCAGAAATTAAATTTACTTGTGAGCCGCTATCAAACAAAGTATCAATCTTTTGATGATTGGAAATAACTCGAATATGAAAAAGCTCATGTCTTTTCCTTTAATTTTCTTCATTATCAGTAGATTGTGCAAAATTACTAGTAGATGCTTCAGAATTTTTACCTTTTATACCTGTGGCTGCGATTGTTGTTTCATCCCCTGAGTCTGACCCCAAATCCTTTTGAATAGTTGCAACAGTCTTCTTCTTTTTGCCCTCAATTTTCTTGGGTTTCAGCTCCGGATGCAGAATCCAACAATGTTCATCATCATGCCACTCCTTATTATAGTGTGTGCATGAAGACTTGCTCTTCTGTACAATATTTGTCTTCCTCTCTTTCCATTTCTGTTTTCTTTTCTTCTTATTCTTGCTTGCAGCGGGTTTGGATGATCCCCCAACTTTTGGGTTTCCATTCTTACCTCTAGCCTCTAGATGTGTAGCTTGAACGGATACCTCATCTATGCTAGTGAGATTAAACATGAGGATAATGTGCCTCATGTAGCTATGTAGACCACCTATATACATCAGCAGAGTTTGAGGTGAGTCTAAAGAAATTTCTAGAATCAAAGCTCTTTTCCTAAATTCTTGGGTGTAACCTTGTACACTTTACCCTTTTAATTGGCGAAGAGTTTGCCAGCTCATCATGGCTTGCTGCACATAGGCTAGTGGATAGATTTTTTTTTTAATTGCAAAAACAAATTCACTCCAGACAGAAAGAATTTTATCATGTTTCTTCATGTCAGCTTGTGTCATGCCTTCCCACCATACCAAAGTAGTGCCTCCAAGGCCTAGGCTAGCCAACTGAATCTTACTCTGGTCTGATCGATGCTCTGCACTCTGCAATAAACATCAATCTGTCTAATCCAATTATCCATGTTTTTTGCATTCAACTCTCCATCATAGATCAACAAATCAAATTTAACATCTAATTTGGTCAAATATGTTTTCTTCTTATTTTCAGGGCTATTAGGTGCGAGAAATTTTTCTTCTTTCCCCTTGCCTTTAGAATGGTCATGGAGGAGAGATTCTTCTACTCCTTTGTCTTATTTGGAGTTTGATGAATCTTCATCTCTACCTTTTGTTGAGATTGCAACAAGATGATGGAGCTTAGTGAAAAGAGTCACCTTCACTAAGTGGGTCCGCAGGCAAATTATGGCGCAAGTTCTATTTTTGATCCCAACAGGGATGATCACAGTGTGGGTGACCACAGTATGGGTGACCACAGTGTAGGTGATCACAGTGTGAGTGATCAAAGTCTATTTTTAGACTGGCTGTCAAAAATAGAAAAGTCAAATATTATTGTCTCATAATAATATTTGGACTATAAACTTGATCTTATTCTCTTGGAGCACTTCAGTTTGAGCTACAGATGTGGCCCATGCAGCTGTCAGAAGGAAGTACGCTTTTCTTATGAGTCAGTTGAGTTGTTGCATGCATGACTTTAGTTATAACTCAATCAGTTGAGTTTGGTGGAGTTGATTGTGCAGTTGATGGAGTTGTGTTCAGTTTAGCTTTGTTAAACTGGTTGTATTTAGTCTAACTGGAAAATAGACTAGAGATGAGTTGGGTGAATTAGTTATTAATTAATTCATAAGTTATTAACTCATAATACAACTATAGAATACATCAGTTAACTCAGTTGCATGTCAGTGCATGTTCAGTTCAACAAGGACAGGTGTTAGAGGATCAGATGCTATCAGTTGTGACTATAGTTGTGCATCAGATCTTGCACAATCAGAGGGATTGAGTATGCCAATGAATTGGCCAATATCAAGAATTGTAGCCTGTGCTCACGTCCAACAGAGTGTGAGTGATTCTTTGCAGGTGAAATACGAGTTTGGTAAACCATTCTCATCAGTTCTTGAGCAGGTATTGAGCTAGAGAGGCAGGCAAGTAGTGGAATAGATTTGGAGATCAGATCTGAGCTGTATTGTGTGTAACAGGTGGAGCTGGTATTGGATTGCTTGTGATAAGCATTGTACTTTGTAATGTTACATGTTCTCAATCATTAATATACAGATAGTGTGGGGTTTTTAGCGAGATGCTTTCCCCAGGTTACATATTGTGTTAATGTGTGAATGCTCTTGATGTTTTATTGTTATTGATGCTGCTATATTGATGATCAACGTAGAGGAGCTTATGTATTGTGTATGTATTCCGCAATAGTACATGATCAGGATAATCTCTGTTGAATATGTGTTAAATTATTCAAAATTTCTACATGGTATCAGAGCGAGCTAGATAATTGTAGAAAAAGTTTCTACATGGTATCGGAGCTATTGATCATCAGATCTACTATTCAGGAAGTGTTTACATTCTATTTCTTCAGGCAGAGTCTGTAATCGGGCCAGGTAGCCTCTGGATTCATCCTTCCTTTGGAAGGTGAGATATCCGGTGAAAGCCCATACAGTCAATCTTTGTACGAGAAATATTGTGTTCTCACGAACCTTAGATCAGAAGCGGTTGAGTTGGTTGCTGGTGGAATTCGAATTTGCAGCAGTGTTTTCTTGGTGACAACGCAGCAATGTCTTTCAATGGATTGCGATTGGAGTATGCTCTTGAGGGCAGTTCAAACTATATTGCATGGAAGGACAGGATGGAGGTAGTATTGGATGATAACGGGCTGAAGGAGTTCATAGATACGGATATCCCAAAGCCTACAGATGCTACTCAAGCTGATGCTTGGCAAAAGAAGACCGCAAAATGTCGAAGGATTCTATTGGAGGGCGTGAAGGATCACATTGTGTCCAGCCTCCATGGAAAGGCTACTCCATATTTGATGTGGAAATCATTAACAGAATTATTCCAAAGCAAGAGCGATCAGAGGAAGTTGGCACTCAAAGATAAACTCAGAAACATCAAATGCGAGAAGGGTGACAGTATACCCAAGTATCTCAAGAAGTTCACTTAGTGTCGAGATGAGCTGGGAAGTGTGGGGGTTACTGTCGATGATGAGGACTTGGTGAGCTTGGCTCTCCTTGGTCTTCTGAAGAGTTGGCATTCCTATCAGGACTCTGTCAATGATCGGGAGAAATTGCCAGGATGGGAAAGACTATGGTCAGATCTTGTGCAGGAGAAGATCAGGCGGAGTACCAGGGACGGATCTTCGTCAAAGGGAGCTGATGAAGAGAATTGTGCTTTGGCTGCCAAAGCAAAGAAAGGGAAGAGCAAGAAAGCTTCTCAGTTTGGTGCGAAAGGCAAGAAGCAGGATATGTCCAAGGTGAAGTGTTTTCACTGTCACCAGCACGGACACTATGCCACTAATTGTCCGCAGAAGAAGAAGAACAAGCAGGCTGCTGGATCTTCAGCAGGAGAGGCTCTAGCCTCACAGTTTGAGCTTGATTTTTCATTGATCGCATGCTTGGTTTCAAGTGTGATGGGATCAGTGTGGTTCTTGGACAGTGGTGTGTATTTTCACATGACGGGAGATAGAGATTTGTTCTCTGATCTGGAGGACAAAGATATTGGAGTGCACATCGAGATGGGTGATGATGGTAGATACAGTGCGACCGGTATTGGTACCATTTCCTTTGAGAGGGAGTCTAGTAAACCCTTCGTATTGAAGGAAGTCATGCATGTTCCAGGAATGAAGAAGAATTTTATCTCAGTGGCGATGTTAGAAGACAAGGGGTATGATGTTTTTTTCAGCGAGGGAAAGGCTTTCCTGCGTAGCAAGACAACTGGTGAAACCCGGAAGATAGGGGTTCGAGTGAGGAACCTTTATCAGTTGCATGTAGATGGATGCGCAACAATGGTGGGCAAGGCAGAAGGATTGGTGAGCCGGGATGATGGCGAGTTTTGGCACAGGAGATTGGGTCACCTTCACCATGGAGCCTTGAAGATACTGCAGCAGATCACTACAGGGCTTCCTAAAGGCACACTTTCGCAGTCAGATCAGTGCAAGGGGTGTACTTTGGGGAAGTTTGTGAAAGCCACCTTTCATGAGAAGGATAGTCGCACCACGACGATCCTTGAGAGAATTCACACAGACGTGTGTGGACCTTTCTCAGTTGCTTCGACAACAAAACACAGGTATTATGTGATTTTTGTTGATGATTTCTCTCGTAAGTGCTGGATCTTCTTCATGCAGAAGAAGAGCGAGACATATTCAAAGTTCTGTGAATTCAAAGCACTGGTTGAGAAGGAGTCGGGGAAGAAGGTAAAGGCTCTTAGGAACGATAATGGTGGTGAATACATCTCGGACGAGTTCAAGGATTTTTGCAAGGCAGAAGGGATTCAAAGAGAGCTCATAGCTCCCCATAACCCACAGTAGAACGGGGTAGCTGAGTGGAAGAACAGAACGATTGTGGGTGCTGCATGGGCAATGTTGCATGATCAGGGCCTACCCCTTCACTTGTGGGCGGAAGCATGCAATACAGTAGTTTATGTGCACAACCGTTGTCCTCATAGGATACTTGGCATGAGTACACCCGAGGAGACTTATTCTGGTAAGAAGCCTGATCTTTCTCATTTGAGGATTTTTGGTGCTAACATTTACATGCATGTGACGAAGGATGCCAGGAAGAAGTTGGAGCCGACCATAGAGGTTGGGATATTTGTGGGGTACACTGATACGCCCCACAACTTTCGTGTGTATTTGCCAGACAGTGGTAAAACTGTTGTGCGGCGGGATATAAAAATTCAAGAGGAGAAAGCCATGAAGTGTTTGCTTGAGAGGGAGCTACACTTGCATGCAGATGAGGAACTATTAGTTTCTAAGGATGAGCTTCAGGACGTGGATCAGCCACAGGACGAGGTTCATGGAGTGGAAGAGACCACTCATGCAGCGCCAACCATCAGAGGGCGAAAGCGCTTGACAGAAGCTGAGCAACTGGCTCAAGATGCAGAGAAAGTTGTAGGACCACCTACAGCCCTGTTATGGGGAAAAATGCCTATGCAGGATGATCCTATCCACCTAAGGTGTGACAGTGCCTTAGCAACAAATAGAGACAGCTATTCTGGTTTCTTCCTTTATGAAATGTGAAAGAAGAGAGATCAATAGACTTACCGGTGTCTTCCGTTTGTCCCTCGATCCAGATCCTCTTCTCTTTGGGTGTTCACAGCTACTTGCCTCCTCACTCACCCAGCTTCAACAGATTCCTGCGAGATCACAAGAGAACAGCTACTTGCGACAAGAGAACAACTACTTGCGACAAGAGAAGAACACAACACAAAGACAGATATTCATATTCATAAATGATTCAGGATTAGAAACAAATCAAATACACTAATGCAATCATACATCAAAGATACATCAGTATATAGGAGAGAACCAAGATAGCTTTATTGATAAATAACAAGGTTCAGGAAGAGATACAACCCAGAGGGCTCCAATCCAGCATCTCCTTCCCAGCAGAATGGAATTCCTATCTTCACCTCCCTTCAAAGCATTAAGCACCCAATGATTCCAGTCTCAAACCAACAACAATTCTTTGCAATAACAAAATTCCAGCCTCCGGATCTCATGGAGGAGAGATCCATATATAGATGTTTGGAGAGAGGATGAGTCAGCTCGAGATCTGACTAGTGTCCTCTCCCTCTGTTAGTTCCTGAGTCCACTTGGAGGTTCTTGCTTCCACTTGGAGATTTGGAACCTCTTACTCATCACCAGTCGAATTCCCTGAGGCAAGTGTCATTTTGGAAGCTTCCTGGGCTTTGACACCTTGAGGAATGAGCCTGCCACATGTCCAATCTCGCTCAGCGCAGGTAGCCAGTGTTGGAGTTGACATTCAGCGCAGGTAGCCAGTGTAGCCATTGACATTCAACGCAGATGGTCAGTGGAGCAGTTGACATGATCCTGAATTGACTTGTTTTTGAGCAGTTTCAGGTGGAGAACTTCTGTGAATTGCTGTGGTTTGTTAGCCTTGTTCCTCTAGGGGTAGGAACAACATGTTTAGGGACTTTGGATCCCTAAGATTATGGACATTTCATGCTCAATGTTGTAAGGCACAAAAATGTCTATAACAAGCCCAATGCAGGCAGAGACAGTCACCTGATTGATACACTGGATACATGGATCTTATGAGCAAGTGTGTTGTGACTGAGCCATCCTCTTTCGAGGAAGCTGTGGAGGATCCTGCATGGGTAGACGCCATGGTGGAAGAGTATGATTCTATTGTCAGAAACAGTGCATGGGAGATTGTTCCTAGACCGGAAGGGAAATCAGTGGTGGGTTCGAGATGGATCTACAAAGTTAAGCAGGCAGCTGACGGGAGTGTGGAGAAGTACAAGGCAAGATTTGTTGCCCGAGGCTTTTCACAGATAGAGGGGATCGATTATGAGGAGACCTTTGCACCTGTCGCAAGGTATTCTTCCATACGGACGATTCTTGCTCTCTCAGCGCAGATGGGATGGCACATTCATCAGATGGATGTGAAGACTGCGTTCCTCAACGAAGTCATTGAGGAGGAGGTGTACATTGAGCAACCCGAAGGCTTTGAGGTCTTCAGCAGCGAGTCGCATGTGTGCAAGCTCAAGAGAGCGTTGTATGGGTTGAAGCAAGCACCACGTGCTTAGTACACACAGATAGACAGCTATTTCACAGGACTTGGATTCTCCAAGAGCGAGGCGGATCCTAACCTATACCAGATTGTGGTGGAGGGTAAGTTGCTTATCATTGTACTGTATGTTGATGATTTGATTCTAACGGGTGATGAGCTGTTGATACTGTCATGCAAGAAGGATCTTGCTACAGAGTTTAAGATGAAGGACTTGGGCCTCCTTCACTATTTCCTAGGATTGGAAATATGGCAGTGCAGTGGTGGACTATTTGTTTCTCAGGGCAAGTATGAATGGGAGATACTGGAGAAGTTCAACATGCATGGCTGCAAACCTGTTGATACTCCTCTTCCTGGAGGTTGGAGGGAGGATGCCACTTCGGGAGAAGAAGTGGATGCCACTGTTTATCGATAGTTGGTGGGGTCGCTGATGTATTTGGTCAATACACGACCTGATATATGCTATGCAGTTAACCAACTTTCACAAGCTATGGTTAAGCCTACCAAGCTCTTCTAGAAGGCGGGCAAGCATGTATTGCGCTACTTGAGAGGCACATCGGGATATGGTTTGTGGTACAGACAGGAGGATGAGGTGAAGCTATGTGGATTCACGGATGCAAATTGGGCAGGGAGCCCAACGGACAGAAAGAGCACATCAAGAGGGGTCTTCAGTATTGGATCGACAATAGTTTCTTGGTACAACAGGAAGCAGAGAACTGTGGCACTCAGTTCAATGGAGGCTGAGTATATGGCAGCGAGTTTGGCTGCATGCGAGGTTATATGGATGAGGAAGATCCTGGTTGGTTTGTTCGGTTCTCATTTGGATCCTACTGTGATTTACTGTGATAACCAGAGTTGCATTAAACTCTCGGCTAATCCTATATTTCATGATAGATCTAAGCATATTGACATTAGGTACCATCATATCAGAGATTATGTGCAACGGAGGATCATGTTGCTTTCATACATTCCAACGGAGGATCAGGATGCTGATATTCTGACGAAGGCTCTCACCAGGAGAAAATTCGAGTACCACCGAGGCATGATAGGGGTTGCTGATAATCCATATCTTGTCGAGAGGGAGTGTTGAGATTGCAACAAGATGATGGAGCTTAGTGAAAAGAGTCGCCTTCACTAAGTGGGCCCATAGGCAAATTATGGCACAAGTTCTATTTTTGATCCCAGCAGGGATGATCACAGTGTGGGTGACCACAGTATGTGATCCAGGTGGATATTGGTGGCCACCTGCCAAGTCCACCTAGACCCCCACCATTGTCCCTCTTGACATTTTCAGTTTCCTTAATTATAGCACAATTTACTATTTTTAGCAGTTTTCGGGTCCTAAACTTCCGGAGCCGTTTTGAGGCCCTAAACGACGTTTTTTGGGAAATCCCGCTCCCTGCGATTTTTTAAATAAAAAATCGTTGTTTGCGTTATAGTCCTCAGAAAGATCTTTTCAACGGGCTATCATGCGCGTAAAACGGAGATCGTATGCCAAAGTTATGACCCCGAGAAGTTGATGTACCAATTTACCCAAACGAGGCCCATAGTTTGGCGTTTTCATCTTCTAGGGTTAGGTTTTGGAATGTTAAGGGTTTTCCATTTTTTCTCAATAATAAATAGGCCTTCGAGCCTCATTGTAAAGACACTTCGAAACAGTTCAGAGGCATGTAGCCGACACATCTCTTCTCAGAGATAAGCTACCATCGCCCTAGCTGGGTCATTTCTATTTGTAAGCATATTTCAGTATTCTCCATTAGTGAAATGAAGTATTATTTCCGCTGCATCTCTATTTTTATGGTTATCGCATCTCTGTAATCTATTGCGTTCCTGCTTAAATCCGGATCAGTATGGGTGACCACAGTGTGAGTGATCAAAGTCTATTTTTAGACTGACTGTCAAAAATAGAAAAGTCAAATATTATTGTCTCATAATAATATTTGGACTATAAACTTGATCTTATTCTCTTGGAGCACTTCAGTTTGAGCTACAGATGTGGCCCATGCAGCTGTCAGAAGGAAGTACGCTTTTCTTATGAGTCAGTTGAGTTGTTGCATGCATGACTTCAGTTAGAACTCAATCAGTTGAGTTTGGTGGAGTTGATTGTGCAGTTGATGGAGTTGTGTTCAGTTTAGCTTTGTTAAACTGGTTGTATTTAGTCTAACTGGCAAATAGACTAGAGATGAGTTGGGTGAATTAGTTATTAATTAATTCACAAGTTATTAACTCATAATACAACTATAGAATACATCAGTTAACTCAGTTGCATGTCAGTGCATGTTCAGTTCAGCAGGGACAGGTGTTAGAGGATCAGATTGCTATCAGTTGTGACTATAGTTGTGCACCAGATCTTGCACAATCAGAGGGATTGAGTATGCCAATGAATTGGCCAATATCAAGAATTGTAGCCTGTGTTCACGTCCAACAGAGTGTGAGTGATTCTTTGCAGGTGAAATACGAGTTTAGTAAACCATTCTCATCAGTTCTTGAGCAGGTATTGAGCTGGAGAGGCAGGCAAGCAGTGGAATAGATTTGGAGATCAGATCTGAGCTGTATTGTGTGTAACAGGTGGAGGTGGTACTGGATTGCTTGTGATAAGCATTGTACTTTGTAATGTTACATGTTCTCAATCATTAATATACAGATAGTGTGGGGTTTTTAGCGAGATGCTTTCCCCGAGTTACATACTGTGTTAATGTGTGAATGCTCTTGATGTTTTATTGTTATTGATGCTGCTATATTGATGATCAACGTAGAGGAGCTTATGTATTGTGTATGTATTCTGCAATAGTATATGATCAGGATAATCTCTGTTGAATATGTGTTAAATTATTCAAAATTTCTACACCTTTCTTAAATACCCTATACAATTCCTCCACCATGGCTTTCATGGTCATAAAACTATCCATGAACTGGGAGTTTGATTCCAAGGGACTTTCTTCTGACATTTTCCTCTTAGGATAAACTCTTCCAATTTCTGGGTTAGCTTCAATCAACTCTCCTTCTCCTAATTTAAGCTTTGACCTAGTTAGCATTCATCAACAAAGTCCAGCACAAGCTTGTCTAACCTTAGTAACCTAGATCTCTGATACCACTTGATTTGGAATTTATCCAAGACAAAGAATTAAAGGTATTATAGACTCATGTGCATGGATGTGCCTATGTTACTTTATGCAATGGATCGATAAGATTGCTAGAATACATAGACATGGAGGCAGTTAGAGAAAACATAACAGGCAAACATGTAAACACAACAAGTTAATAAGGAGTTCACCCAATTCTCTTGGGCTACGTCTCCTGGTCCAGCCTTCAGTGGTGGCCTCTATATTATGTTTTCAAAGAAGAGTTTATACAACAGTGATCTCAATTCAAGTCTCACTAAACAGATAAAAATCAGTAGGACTGGAGTACACAAACTCTCCTTACTAAAACTCGACTTCTACTGGTTATAGTAGTATGATAGACCTATGCCGAGGAGTTTGCTTGAACCTCTCAAGCCTTCTCTGGAGTACACAGACTCTCTGGCTCTCTTTGGCTCTGTCTGGCTTGATGTTGCCTTCAGATCAGCTCGGCTTCTACTCTCTGTTCTCTGCTCTTAGCTTTTGCGTCTAGCTAACTCTCCTCTGCTCTGTCTCTGTCAGTTCATGGCTTTAAAACCAGTCTGTTCTTTGACTGTTTGTTTCCGCTACCCGGATTTCTATTTTCCCTGCCTCTGTCCTTTCGAATTCCTTTGCTCTACATCATCATCATTGTGTATTTCTTCATAGGGAGGTGGCCACCTATTTCGTAACGAACTGAGTGTGTCAGGTTCCTTGAATCATATTCGAATGGTCGTTATTTCTGTTTGCTCCAAGATCGCCTGTGAAATACGATTCTTTACCAACTCATCATCCACGTCGAACTTCAAATCCCATGTAATCTCACCTTATTGCCTTGTCAAATCTGGTCATTTATCGGGACGCACCTCTGCCGTTGATATGGGCCCCCCCAGATCCTATGGTTGTCGCTCATATCGGGCGGGCAAGTTGCATGATGTTTACGCGTTCGATGCGGGCAGGTTTCTCTCTCATCTGCCGAATGTGTGTCACTCAATGTGTGGCATCGGGTGGGACATGGTTGAAACTGCTTACCGCTTCAAGGCCTTCTGATATTCCTATCGGTTTTGTGGAATCCCGCGCTACGGAAACAAATGCATTACCTTTTTGCATTTCATAGTCATTTCGAGTCCGGGCACTTCGGGGTTTTCCTTCACTGAGGGGGACCCCCATTTCTTGAATTAGCCTCCGATTTCGCCAGTTTGCACCAGCGCGCATTACCATGGGCCAACGATCTGCACGATCGATCGAGGGTCCTTGTTGCTCTACGCTAATCACTACTGCAAGTGTCACGAGGATTCCTTCTGATAGCTTGATCCTTCCAGGACTTGAATTTTTTTGGCATAATTTGAAAGAGTTTATGAAAACTTAGAGAGTGTTTAGGATCCAATTCAGATCACTCCGATAATCGACTTTACCAATATTTTGATGTACACATAATTCAGGACTCGATATCAAATTTAAATCAAGTTCATAAGAAATATCGCGTCCGTTCAATCGCAATAATGGTAGGGGAATAATTTTAAAAGTACCAATATCTCGTATCCGATATGATATTAAATGGTCATAATAAATCCATCAGGTCCATTCCTCATCGCATATCAGCGTATCAAGAATATTACATCGTGTACTTAAGATTTCCGATCACCGATTTCTTTTGAGGTCCAAAGCCGGTCCCACCTAAGAGCCCCATCATTCATCGCATATCGTCGTCGCAAGAATCATATTGTATTACATCCTGTACTTAACGTTTTCTAATCACTGAGATCCACATCATCCATCGCAGTCTCTCTATCGCAAGAATCATATTGGCATTTCCGACATGACTACTTTATAATATCCTGATATGCTGATATCGCAATTGCTTCATCGCATTTTTATTTACGCTCACATCACAATTCCGAATCTGCGATGTGCGATGTATGATGTGTGATGTGCAAAGTACAAAGCATGACATGAATATCCCCGATCCTCGATATAACATTTCTTCAATAGTGTGATCAATCCATTTCATCACATATATTCTCATCGCATGTTCTCATATCGCCAATTTTCCATTGCAACTTTCGATGCAATAGACTCCAACGCATGTCTCTATGCCATTAACATTTAATCAATATATGGCATAGTAGCAAAGGTGAAATTTTGCAGATTGAACTTTAAGCATAGTGAAGAAACATGCAATGCGAATCATCCGATAAGGAATTATGTTGTATGAAATACTTTAAAAGCAATCTTGGGTAACCGCTATGGTACTAAAGCAATTAATGACAAATTTGCAGCATATTTAAATCATTTCAATTTCTCATATATTTCAGTTTTAAATATATAATTCCATAATTAATATGAAATTCAAAGACCTCTCTATTCTCACATTTAAAGTTCATTATCTTGGATTTGGTCTTAATTCTGGACAATTTATAAAGTCATGGAGTTTATATGAAACTTATAATATTTTGAGAACATTCCTTACTGCAAATTCTCATTCTCATTTCTGATGCATTTATTTTAATTTCGATTCCCCTGAACACAAAGCATTCATTTTTCTTCTTTTTTACATTTCACTGCTTGCTTTAGTTTAAATAAAATAAATAATGATTTTGGGTTATAGGATTTTGGTTAGTTTGACCTCTTCATGTTTTTAAGATGAACTAAAATAAGAAGTCAGTTAGTATTGGAGAAACTGATACTTTTCAGGTAAAATCAAATGCAATTATCCAATGGTAAGATTCATGTACCCAATTTCATTAATTTCCATTTCGTTAATTTAGTTTCAGTTTTGTTTTTAAATTCTTTTGATATATAAATCTGTTTTGCAGCTCTTCATAAAAGCTTTCAATCCTCCGCCAGATCATATTTTGAAGTCTTATACTCCTCTTCTAGTTTTATTTCAAGAAGCAGCAATAATCCTCATTGAAACAACTACATTAGGAAGTTTCTAAACCTTTAGTTTGTTTCTTTAAGCATTCTTTTATTAGAAAATGATTAAGATGATGCTTTGAAACAAGAAGATTGACATCAAAGAGAGTTTTCGTTGTAGCTGAATTTTATCATCACTGCTGTCTAAAAAACCTAAAACATTTACAACCCTACAAAGTATAATTCATCTGAATCTCGACATAACAATGAATGATTACATGATTATTTTCCTTTACTTCATTTTGTTGAGACATTGGTATAAACATTCTTGCTAGAGTTTATCTTTCAAAACTTAGATTTTTCTTTCCACTTTTAAATTTTTTCATTTTTATTTTTGTTGGCTAATTTCTTTTCACTTTATCTTAAGAATTCTTTTCCTTTGGTTTTCAGTGTTAATTTTTGTGACTCTACCATGATTTATATGGAAGGCCTTCTTGTTACCTAACAATGGTCAGCATACATAGGGAAAAATTGTTAATAGTCATTTATTAGCTTTTTCTTTAAATCTCTTAATAAAATTTCTTTTTCTTATTATAAAGGTAGACATACTTAAGGAAGAGATTACAAAACAAGATAAGTTGACAAAGTATCATAAAATCTGAGAAATTCCTTTTTTTTTTATCAAAATTGTAATTATTTTGAGATTTCAATATTTTTATTAAGATCTTTCAAAATTTTATTATCAGTCAAGAAAAGTTATTTTTAACTAAGTAAAGACACTTTATAGCAAAACATTTTTAACTCCGAAATTGTCATTCTTAACTCTTAAGGAGTCAATTATTCTCCTTGTCCCAAAGAGTCTTATTTTTCTAGAGTGTAATCCAAAAATATATTTAAACTTAAAAGATAAAAGGTCTCATCATGAACCTGCTTACCATGATCATAGGGGAAAAATAGGTTGACATTACCAACACTGTTAAACAAACCAGGGTAATGACTTATGATTGCAAACAATTATAAGACAAGGGGTCTCATCACGAGCCACCTTGTTCAGTCCAATTATAATCAGTGAATGACATTGTCAACTATCTGGCTACCAAACCAGGAAAATGGCTTTTTTTTTTTTTGAAATGGTCGGTTGCTATATATTATATTCTGAAAAAAAACAAGGATTTCGAATCCTCTGGTACATAGATTGCGCAGACTGAGAAGGAGCAAGGGGTTTACAAAAAGTGGCTACCCCCTTGGTCCTTAGATTGCTTTTTTTGCTACTATTAAAGACAGCACTAGTATAGATTCTAATAAAGGAGAATAACAAAAAGATACATTTGAAATTCATTCAGTCAATCATGATGTGTTGGATTCCTCCGTTGATTCCTCCGGCTTGTCATCTTTAGCTTCTTGTTTGACGGTGGAGGAGCTGGTGGCAATGGCGTTCTTTTCCATCATGAATTTCAGAATGGAAATTGATTCTTCGGCATGGGCGCAGCGGTTTGTGAGCTGCCTGAATTGCTCTTGGAGGGAGGCAGCCTTATGCATAAAAAGCTGGATTTCTGCTTTATACTTTTCAGTGTTAATGCGGTCCTGATCAAAGAGTCTCCTGCTTTGCTCGTCAAGACGCCTATCGTGCTCTTCTAATCTTGCATCCAATAGACTTTGCTTTTCATCTAACATTGACTGCTGAGTCCTTATTTCTTCTAACTCAGCTTGCAGATCAGCACAGTGAAAACAATCCTCACTGCGCGCCATTGAAGGGAGAATGATGCGGTTGAGGAGGTAGGTGAAAACAGAGGTCAAGTGGGCGGGAGAGTTAAGAGCGTTATTGTATGCTCTAACTTGATGATAAGTTCTGGAGACGCTGTCGGGAGAAACAGAGTATCCCGCATTCAGAGCAACAGATACAGATGGGAGATTGGGCGGGGGCTTATTGCACGAACCTGAGGGGAAATGGACCAGAGGTCTGATGGGAGAGAGGCAGATGGGGCAGAAGGGAATATCAGAGGTGAGGGCGGAGAAAAGGAGAGTGGAGGGAGCTGGAGAGAGCTCGCTGTAGAGACGGACGGTGGGAGAGGAATAGAGACAGAGAAAGAATGAGAAGGGAAGAACTGTGAACGCCGGACAGAGACGATGAGAGGTGGGCGCAGAATGAAAAGATGGAGGAGCAGCTAGACGAGACGCCCTGCAGAGACAAACTTGAGCGTTCCTGTAGATCACCGCAACAGTATTTAGAATGAAACTAGACAGAATAAAGTGAGGCGATACCAGAGGATTGTTCCTTCTGAGACTCTGAGTAAAAACGCCTGCTTCAAACAGATGTTGCTGCACAGTCTCTTGATCGCGATAGGCAACGCTTTGTTTGCTGATGCTCGCATTTATAGATTGGATCAAACAATGGGTAGAATGCCAAACTGGAGTCGGAATCACGGGAATGGTGAGGTTCTGCCCCAAATCTTTCAGACAATCTCCGTTTACTGTATTTTCAAGCCTTGTGCCGGCGCTGAATTGAGTTGTTTTTCCTTGTTGACAGGTGATTACCTCTATCGAGGTTCGGATTTGACTGGTTGTGCATAATACACTTTCTGCAGTTTGTCCTGCGACTGTGGAGACCATGCCCTTCGCACACTTGATGAACAAGCGAAACTGGGCAGTACCAGGATTTTTCTGAGTCATGGCAGGGGTTGAAAAGTTTCTCTATTGTTGTGCCTTAACACACCTTCCTGCTTTCCCACTGCATTATTCGCGCACTTGTCTGCTTTCGTATTTAGCGTGCGAAGAATGTGATAGAATTTGATGTTTTCAAAATGATTGAGGAGGAGTTTGATGCGCTCAATGTGTTGCTGGAGGTTACTGTTGGGAGATCGCTGTTTGTAGTTCATGAGGCGAATAATTATTGTAGAGTCCCCAAAAACTAATGCCTTTCTGATACCCATATTTTTTAATTGTATTAGACCTTGATAAAGGGCTAATGCCTCTGCATTGTTGTTTGTTTTTCTTCCCAAGCTCCATTCATAACTGCAGATTTCATCCCCTGACTCATTTAATATAACTCCTCCCGCTCCTGCTGGTCCTGGGTTGGACTTTGATGCACCATCGAAGTATAGAGTTGGACAGTTACTGCTCTGAATCCACATCTTGTAATCCTGAGTTGGGAGTCTGATTTCCCACTCCCTGGTTTGTGCTTGCTGCTGTCTATCAGTTCTCTGAGTATCCTGATGTTGACCTGGTCAGTCTAGTATGTGCCTGATAACTGATCTTTCTTCCACTGAGTAATCTGCTGCTTGGATTTTTCCTTTATACTTTGCTGCTATTGTCTCTTGCGCCAAGGTGTGGGCTTTATTGCATGTCGTTCGAACATTGCTCTCTTTGTTTTGGAAGATCTTTTTGTTTCTTGTGAGCCAAATTTTCCAGAGTAGGTTATGAGGAATGATAGCCCAAATTCTTTTAACAATCTTACTCCTCTTGTCTTTCCATGGGCAGTTCTTTCTCCATTCATGTATTGTCTCTGAAATGTTCTGTTGGGGTTGCCATTTTATATTGCCCAAGTTGGACAAATTGATCCAGCATCTCTTGGCGAAGGGGCAGTCAAGGAACAAATGTTGAATTGTTTCCTCTGCTGAGCAGCAGTTGGGGCATCTTGAGGGACCGTTGATCCCTCTCTTTCTTAAGTTTTCAGATGTGAGGACTTTGCCTTTTAGCAACAGCCAGGTGAAGAATTTGATTTTGGGGATGGCCTCGGATTTCCAGATTATCCTCCATTGGTTCCAAATGGGAATCTGATAAGTGCTATTACAGATATAGTGATAACCAGACTTGATGGTGTAGCTTGAACCCGTGGGATCCCATCGAAATCCGTCTGCTGCTCCTTTTTTTATGGGGGCTCTGTTCTGAAGATTTTTTTGGAGGGCTTTGAGGCTTGCTTCTAGAGCTGATGGAGTGGCTGGAAATTCCCAATTAGTCCAGGCTCCTGTATCTACATCCCATTTCGATATTTGGTCTAGCCTCTGGATGCCTTTACTATTGAGATGGAGTATAAAAGGGATGGCTTCTTCTATTGTATTTAGAGGTTGAAGACCCATTATCTTATCAGTAGCATAGTTGATGCTGTCCCCTCCTCCAGGGATCTTTGAGGTGTTTTGGTTGAGGAAGGGGATTTCTTTCTTGCAGAGATGCCAAATTTTGGTGGAATCTCTGTTGGGAATGTCTATTTCAAGAAGTCTTTGCCTTTTGCCGTTGAGGTATTTGCTTTCTATGACCTGTTTCCACCAGGCTTTTGGCTCATTGATTAACCTCCAGGCCATTTTGATCCCAAATGCCAAATTTAGGATTTTGGGGGCTCTAATTCCCAGACCACCTCTGTCCTGAGATTGGATTACACTTTTCCAACTGACCAAATTAAATCTATTTTTTTCTTTTTTCCCTCCTTGCCATAAGAAATTTCGGAGGGCGATTTCCAGCTTATGATGAAATGTAGCAGGAGCTTGATAAAGAGTAAATCGGTATAGAGGTAAAGAGGATATACCTGATTTGAGTAGAATTATTCTGCCTACTAGATTGAGCCATTGAGTTCCCCATTGCTGGATCTTCCTCTTGACTTTGTCTATTATTTCATTCCAAGTAGCAGCTTTTAATGGTCCCAGGGTGACCGACATCCCAAGGTAGGTGAAGTGGTCCCAGTTTGCTTTGTAGGAAACTCCAAAGATGTTGGCGATGCTGTGAGCAGTTTGGTTGGAAATATTCCAGCCATAGATGCAACTTTTTTGAAAGTTGACCTCTCCCCCTGAGTACTCCATAAATTGATCGAGGAGAATCTTGAAGCGCCTTGCAATGGTAGTGGATGCTCCTCCAATTAGCAGAGTGTCATCATCAAATTGGGAGTGGTTGATGTTCTTGACTCCATTCTCGAATTTGATGCCGGAGATGAGGCCAACTCTTCTGTTGTGATCTAGAGCACTGCTAAAGGATTCAGCCATAAGAATAAAGAGATAAGGGGAGAGAGGGAAGCCTTGCCTTAACCCTCGGGAGGATTGGAAAGCATCACAAGGGCGCCCATTAATCAGAGGCGAAATCCAAGGGCCTGAAATGCAAGCGGCAATGGTACTAATAAAGGCAGAATTGAATCCCATTTTCCTCAAGACAGCGAACAAGAAGGAGTGTCTTACCCGGTCAAATGCATTGGCTAAGTCGAGCTTGAGGACAAAACCTTTCTCTTGCCTAGAAGTGCTGGAATGAATGGCTTCTTGGACCAAGGTAATTGTGTCATGAATTTGCCTATTAGATATGAAGCCCCCTTGATTTTCAGAGATAAGGGATGGAAGGAGGGGTTGGAGTCTAGAAGCTATGATTTTCGTGAAAATCTTATAAGAGGAGTTACACAATGAAATTGGTCGAAACCTGGAGAAGGAAGTGGGACGATTTTCCTTGGGAATGAGGGCGAGGAAGGTTGAATTTGTGAAACCCCCCATTTTCCCTTTTCTTTGAATTCCCCTCAACATCTTTGCAAGGTCTTTTCTTATCAGATGCCAATGATCCCTGTAAAAATTGATTGGGAAACCATCTGGGCCTGGAGACTTGTCCAGTTGCAGGGTCCAGATAGCTTTTCTGATTTCCTCCTCCGTTATTTCTCGGTTTAGACTGTCATTCGCCTCTTGAGAAATGCCTTTCGGAAGATGCTGTAACAGCGCAGCATAGTCGGTTTCTTCTTGATTTTCCGTGAGGAGGCTTTTGTAGTGAAGGGAGGCATCGCTTTTGATGGATTCTTGGTCGTTATGTTGGCTGCCTTGACTGTCCGTAATAGCATTTACATTGTTTCTTACCTTTCTGACTGTGGCTTGCTTGTGGAAGTAAGCCGTGTTTTTGTCTCCTTCTTTCAGCCATAGTTGTCTTGATTTAATTCTCCACTTGATTTCTTCCGCTCTCTTGATGTGCATTAGCTGCCCTTGTGTTTCCCATTCCTTGCTTTTTAGCTGGTGGGTGAACCCTTGATCTTCAATTTGTTTTTGGATTTCCTCCAAGTCCTGCTGTATTTTTTTTTTAATCTTTTCTGGCTCTTGATAGCTGACTTTTGCCCAGTCTTTGAGGGCTTTTCTTGTGCTTCTGATTTTTGTTTCCCATATATGGCTAGGGGAGCCTTCTACATGATGTTTCCAGGTTGCTTCTATGATAGCTTCAGCCTCAGCATTGTCTCGCCACAGAGGATTATACCTGAACGGGATTGGTCCCAGCTGAGAATGGGAGTCCAACATTAAGAGGATGGGGAAGTGGTCTGAAGCCGTAGCACTGAGAATTTTTGTGTGACCAGCAGCAAAGGAGGAAAGGAGGGAGACATTAACCAGAATTCTATCCAATCATTCCATGATATTGCCTGGTCCCAACCTTCTATTATTCCAGGTGTATTTTCGATTTTTTGGAATAATATCCATCAATTCATGTTCGGACATTATCCCTTCCATCTGACTTCTGAAGGGGTCGAAGGTGAAATTGCCCCCTCTTTTCTCATTCGCGTGGAGGACTAAGTTGAAGTCTCCAGCTAGTATGACATTTGGGTTCTGCTCGTTATCTATATCTTCTTTCAGATCCTTCCAACACTGTTCCTTTTCTCGATAATGATTGGGGATGTAGACATTGTAAATGATGAGGTCACAGCTCTCTTCTTTGTTACTTAGATTGGTCCTTAACCAGTTTTGATTGAGGAAGGATGACTTGCAATCCCAGTGTTGATTATTCCACATGGTTGTGATTCCTCCAGATGCTCCTCTGGAGTTGCTACTGGCCCCTGAGAAGTTTTTTTGGGCATCTACAATTTTCTGCATTTCGCTTTGACTTTGTTTGGTTTCTTGTATCAGAATAATTTCAGGTCTTTCTATTTGTAGAAGATCTCGTAAGGCAGCTGATTTGGAGGGGTGCCCCATGCCCCTACTGTTCCAAGATAAGAGCTTCATCATGGGGCATTCGAGCGAGGAGGTGCTCGCCTCTCATGGTCTTTTCCTGCTGTTTCTTTTTCTTGGGATCCTGTCATGAAGGAGTCCATAGGCGTTTGGATCCCAAGGGCAATATCCTTTTGCGTGCTTTCTTCCCGATGTTGTTTGGCTGACTTTCTTCCTGGTCCAAGCTTCTTGTGGAGGTCACTTGAAGCGCCCATATCTTTTGAAGAACTTCTAGAGGTTCTGGGAGGGGGAGGGTCAGAGGAAGGCTGAGAGAGAATCGAGGTAATCAAGGGTGGATCAGACAATTCAAAGGAGGGCTGGTCAGATTGAGGATCATCAGAAGATACAATAAGGAAAGGGTTGGAGGATGAGGGGAAGGAGGGTTCTTGGGAAGGGCCCGAGGGTTTGGGAGGGGGAGAATTGGGGCGGAGGGAGGAAGAGCCCGGATGTTCAGAGGATGGTTCTGATTTGGACGGAGGTGCTGCTTTCTTTTTTTTCACAGTTTCCCATTGTCCTCCTTGGTCTTCAGTTTCCAAATTGGTTACTTTAGTGCATCTATTAGCAAAATGACCGTATTCATGACATACCTTGCATTTAAAGGGTATTTGCTCGTAGTTTAACTGTTGTATGTGGCTCCATTCATCCACCTTCAGCTTGATGGCTTCCGGCAGTCCTTTTCCGAGGTCCACTTCTACACAGATCCTTGCACAGGCTTGCATGTTGTCTTTGGGCTCGCTTCTGTCAATGTATTTGCCTACTGCGTTCCCGATTGCTTTGACCGATTCATCTCCCCAACAATGCAAGGGCAGATGGGGAAGACGGACCCATACCGGAACCGCATTAGGGATGTCTAGCTCAGGATCGAAATCAGGGGTCCACTTGTTTAGATATAGCCCTCGAGAGTCCATAAAATAGGGCCCATTCCTGAATATCAGGTCCTTATCTGCCTTGGTTTCAAAATGAAAGGTATAGTAACCTTTGCCACAGAAGCGAATTGAAATCTTTCCTTGTATTTTATTGGACCAGTTCCTTTCCACCCATCGTTGGACTGTTCTTGGTGAAGGCCATAAGCCTGTAAACTGTCCTATGAGACCTTTTTCTGCTAGTGATAGAGCTGCCATTCGAGGAAGAGATGGAGGCAGCTGAACTTCTTGGAGAATATCTAGCTTCTTAACAAATTTTGAAGTTGTTGGTTTCGGTCGGGCAGGGGGCAGAGACTTTACCAGATCAGAAAAAGCTTTCTCTGCATCCCCAAGGGAAGGATCTGTTTGGGCCATGGCTGAAGCCAGGGCCCGGATAGCAGGCCTCGCGGCCCAGGCCGATGCGGCGGCGCTGCAGCTGCACGCAGTAGTCCTAGGTCTTCACGCTCCGGCTCCGCTCCGCTCTCCCTTCCAAAAGTTTTTTCTCCCCAGGAAAATGGCTTTTAAGAACTAAAAAAAATAAAAATAAAATAAACATATATAAATGGATTCATCTCTAGGTCAATAATTCTTAAATAGATGGGATTCTGAATCATTGATGAATAAAAGGTAACGTTGTCGAGACTATAGATGTTTGCTAGCAGCAGTGACTCTACCCATGACAAATGAGTATATTTTAAAAGCTAAGCTGTAAAGTGACTCCTTGCTTTATCTCTACAACTAATTAAAGACTGATATAGAATTTTGAAATATTTTAATTTATGAGGAATTTTAAGAAAAATTACAGTAAGATGATTCTTGCTTTTATTCAGACAAATGAACCTAGTCAAACATTTCAAAAATAATTCTCTCTTCTTTAATTATTTTTACTTTAATTTTAGAAAAATCTCATTCATACCAAACAAAGATAACTGGTTCTTCTCCCTTGTGTCACCATTGTTGTGGTAAAACACAACCCCCCCATTTTTTATTTGTTCACTTCAAATAATGGGGACCATTTCTATAAATTTTTTGGCTAAACACCTATTACGATCTTTAGTAAGTTGATTATCCCACGCTTTTGTTAATTTTTTTTTTTTTTAGACTTTCGTTTTTGATTACTTTGTTAAAAAAATTTATAAGAGTCCCGTTGATACTTGTTTCACCTCATTTGGTTAACTGGTTTGTAAGTGGCACTCTTTTGAAGTCTAATCAATTATGTCGCTTGAGTTAAAAATGCATAAAATGTACAATATCCCATTTTTGTAAATAAATTAGTTCAATAATGCATTTATTTTAAATATTAATCCCTAGTTAGTTATTATTAACATTTTTTCATTTTTTGCTTATACAGCCATATCATAAAGCATCGGGATTTCAATCATTTATTCCAATTTTCTATTTTCAAATAAATTATTACTATCGAAAACTCAAAATGTCAAAGTGGTTGTAGTTTATTTTTATCAAAGTGGCTGTAGTTTAGATAAGAAAATACACATTAGATAATTTTACAATTTAATTAAACATCATTAAAATAAAACCAAAATAAAAAATTGATATTTAATATTAAATCTTAAATTAATTATTATATAAAATATAATTAAATTAATTAAATTAAAATTATATATATATATATATATATATATATATATATATATATATATAAGTTTTATTACATCGCATTGGAGATTGTTTATCGTATTGGGGATTTCTTTTCACAACATTCTTTTAAAAACCTCAATGACCTCCATTACCCGATCGCCGATATGCGATGGCTGAGAAGTCAAAGGGCTTCAAGCATAGTTTTTATAACACTTATGTTTTATTTATTTCAAGCTAACACTCATACGAATGAGTGAAGTGAAATGGTGAGTGTTGTTTTAATTTAATATTAGATTTAATATTTAAAATAATTAATTTTAACTTAATTAAATTAATTAATATGAAAAATATAATTAACTTAATTAACTTTTAATAAGATTAATTTGTTTATAAATAGTTAATTATATTAGTTAGTTAAATTAATAACTAGTTTATTAAATAATTAGTTTAGTTTATGATTAACAATTAAATTAGAATTAATTATTAGATAATTAGAGTCTAATTTAAGAATATATTTTCAATTAAAATTCTGATTTTTAGCCCAACAACAGAATTTTTAGATTTATGCCAGATTTGACTAATCAACTTTGGAGGCTCATAGATTGAGTTTTACTTGGTCAAATGAGGCCCAAGACGGCTCATTGGAAAGATAAAATCAAGGATAACATTTCTGAGGAGGTTTCACTAACAGATTTGGTCATTTATTAGGTCGAAAATCGGGCAGAACATCAAGCTCCGAATTTCTAAAAAATCAATTCACTGAGCATTATTTTTCTGCATTTTCATTTGTCCAAGCCTCTTCTGAATGCAGATCCATTCGTCAATGATATCCTTGGCCAATTAAACCATCCCAAGCAGCAATAGAAAACCTATATTTTATTTTCAATTATTGAATTAATTGCATTTGATTGGATTTGTTTTAATGTCAGAAATGACATTTTGATTTTATTGTTGCATCTTAATTTATTTTGATTTCTTTTTGTAAGAAAACAGTTGAAGAGATATGGAGAAAAAGATCTCAATCAATGAGAATGCTCCAACAATTAAAAATGAGAATTTTTAGCAAATAAAATTGATTGGACAGGTTTTTCAACAAACTTTCCTCTTAAAAATACTTTTGGAAATATTATAAATGTCAGATTGTAGAATGTACAACGGGCCGCTCTCCTCTGCAATTCTAGAATTCTAAAAACACTTCTGTAATAAGGATTTAGAGTTGTAGGTGGGAGGAGTGAAAATCTCAGATCTGGGGATTATTGAAGTTTTTCTTTTACATTCCAAGTTATGTATAATGAACAGAGTTTGCACTATTGTAGCTCTGCTTCTGAAAGCAGAAGCTCGGACATTGTAAAGTACTATCAGAGATCGGAGCTGGAGAAATGGATTCAACAAATTGGTATTTCGAATACTATTATTTTAAATGTTGGTTTCATTTTATGATGACAAGAATGTGTCAATTTACTTTCATATTTGTGCACTTTTGTCGGTATAATAATTTGCCTCTATTTTATGTTATTATGTATCTCTATTCTTATGGGTTGAATTCTGATTTCTGAGTAACTATTTACTCAGAAATATGTCTTATAAAATTGATTTGTTGAATAGTGATATGTTGAGAACTTCTTCCGCATATTATTGTTTAATAATTCAAGTTACTAATTAAATGATCAAAATCATTCTGAGAACTTTTTCTCGAGTGTTGTTGATTGATTATTCAAGTTAAGAGGTCTCAATAGGATGTGTTTTGGTATCCATAATGTCAGTTAATTGAACTACATAATTAGTTTGATATTCATTATAAACAAGACATATTTAAATCCCAATATTTTAAATATCTTGCTCTTCATTGGGTTAGATCTATATCTGCCTAATTGAGATAGGATTAAGATAGTTCCTTTTGCTTGCATCTTAGAATATGTTTGCATGTAGATTAATTTATACATTCTTTTAAGTCCTCTTTCTAAAGAGGCAAATTTTAGTAGTGGATTGGTTCGGCCTCAAATCAACTTAAGGATCACTTTCTTCCTTGATCAGCAAGAGGGTTGATCTGATGTCTCTTCTCCATTGGTGAATGAAAGTCATATTTTAAATCCATTGGAGATGGAGAGAAGGTAATTGGACCTAGTTGAACCAGTCGAAACCACCATTCCAAACAGAAAAGGAGCTGCTTTAAGGTCCAGACTGGGTGGTCATCCCCCATGTTGTTGCAGCGATTTTCGAAGCTTCAACATAATGGCGCTAGAAGAAGGGCCTGAAATTTGTTGACTGTTGGAGTCTTTTCAATTTTAACATTTTATTTAATCACGATGGATCCTCTTAAACTTCCAATTTGGAGTTGTATCCATGGACGTGTATCTTCCAATACTCCACCCGAAGTGGTAAGACTCTTGTATCAGGTAAAGTTTAATGGTAAGAAAAATTATTTTGTTTTTAATCATGTCTTTCAATTTATTCAAAATGTTTCAAATTACGATTTTCAAGGAACTGATGAAAGCATTTTATGCATAATTTTTACTCTCACATTTGTGGCAAAAGCCAGAAACTGGCGTAGAACTCTTTCATTTGCCTCAATCCATAGCTGAGATCAATTTGTTACAATTTTTATTTGTAAATTTGACGGTTATGATTATGAACATGTATGTAATGAATTGAATATCTACGAAGGTTTGAAAATGAGTCTGTTAGAGATTTTAATATTCGATTTTATTTGAATTGTTTAAGATTCAAAATCGAAGATAAACCTACAAAAGAAGAATCATTAGATTGGTTTGAATATATTTGTTTTCTTCCTCCCATTCCCAATCCATATGAAATTAGTTCAATTTTTGTTTCATCATTTTCCAACATAAATGAGAATTCCAATATGGATATGCAAATAAATTATGATGAAGTGGTCTCACAAAGCTTGGAAAATATTTCTATCCAAAAGCAAGAAGACAACAACAACAATTTTGGAGAAAGTGCTGCATTAAAATCTGAAAATTAATCTGCATTACATTCAGAAAATCAGATCGCAAATCAACAAGTGCAAGCAACAATCAAAGTAACCAATAACACACAAACTACTGTACAAATTTCTGAATTTTTCCATGATAAGAAAATGCCGAATTCAAAGGACCAAAGCACAATTCTTTAAGAAAGCGCGAGTAGAAAAAGGAATGATCTACAATCTGAAATTTACAATGAACATAATGTACAAGGTTTCTCAAACAGAGACATTTTTAAATGCATTATTTCATATTCACATTTTTCTCTTTATCCTAATATTTTTAATAATGGTAATTTTTCCCCTCTTGGTATTAATGATATTTCAGAAAATAAAGAGGTTGATCTAAATGTATTACCAATAAGCTTTTATCAAGATATAGAAGCAATTATTGATCGTTCTTTTTCCATTAATGAATATGAAATTTTTATTCCTCCTTGTGTTGATATATTGGATGAGATCAAACGGAATTATAGAGAATATTGTGAAGTCATTTATGATAATTACTATGACATTGAGGATGTTGATTTCTATTCTTCTCAAGAGAATCTTTATGATAAAATTCAAATAACATCTGAGAATGAGGAACGTTTCAATTTAGAAATTATTCCAGTCAATCCTCATTCTAGAGCAGAAAATTATCTTCATGATTTCACTATTCGAAAAAACATTCCAATTTATGATTCATATTATGATCAAACTCTCATTCCTACTCATAATCATAATTCTCTTTCTAATTCACAAGTTGGAATTGGCAATTATTCAAAATCAATGATTCTGGCCAATCCTTGTGAAAAATAAATTATTTCAAAACAATCCCAATTGTGTTGTAACATTAGTTGTACCATTAGTGATTTTATTTTATTTTTGTTTCCTCACTTATTTTGTTTAAAATCAGATTTTATTTCTGATTTTATTTTTCAGATTTCTTACACTTTACGCTGGCATATTGAGCACTTTACTAGTGAACACTCAATTGATGCATTGCCCTATTGAGAAATTGAAGTTTCATATTATAATCATGAACATCAAAAGCTATTAATATCTCAATTTCAATCAATGCTAATGTTTTATCAAAAGCTTTTATCTTCTCAAAGGCAGTGTCAACAAGAGAATGTATTTTTACAATTTGGCCAGCAATCTAATCCAATTAATAATTTTCCATTTTATTTGACAGATTTCCATCCATTTTTCATTAGCCTATTTGAAAATTGTTTGGAAAGTTTTCCTTCATGGAAGATTGTTAATAGTTTAACACTTACACATAACACTAACAATTTTTTCCAGGCCTTTGAATTTAAAAGCTCATATCCACAATCTGGCCTGTCATCTCCTCTTTTAAACATTTTCCAATCCTTAATGGAAACCCATCCAGGTTTTGATGATCCAATTGGAATTCAGTTGGAAAAAACATTTCAAAAGAAGGTGATTGTAAATACGCTGCTAATAATAACTGTACATTCTGATTACAGATTTAATTTTCTTAGTTCAATTAGATTTGTATTTTTATTACTAACATTTGAACTGTATATATATATATATATATATATATATATATATATATATATGCAGGAATTAAAATGAGAGAATGGTTGCACTGGAAATATGACTAGACCTAGCCATTTTCCTGCATATGGTTACAATAGGAGTAGAATTAATGTAGTTAATTTATTTTCAATAGTTCCGCAAATATAAATAAAGCAAAGCAATCAGCCCTTATCATACATGTTCAATGAAACATTTTCTCCTCATTTGAAACTTTTTGATTCTTGCTTTCCATTTTAAAATCAAAATCTATTGCAATAATACATTTACTCTACTATATCTCTGCATATTTTGAATAATGTCTTGACTTTAATTGAATTCGCACTTGGCACCCATCACCTCAAAGCTAATTTTCTCCATTTCGAGATATCCTTATAAGATTTTCTTTTGAAATTTATTTGTTAAAGGTTTTGAGGATACAAAGCTTCATGATCTCATTAATCACATGAAGTTTATGTTATTTTCCTCAAAATTGGTTAAAATAACCCTAAGAGTGTCCATGCTACTATGTGCACACATCTAAATCTGTAATTAAATTATTTCATAATGAGTGGCTTTATCTTATTCTAATCTTTAGTTTATTATCTGATGCTACAATATGCATCATATTTATTTACTAAAGACATTATTGAACAATCACTATAACAATACAGATTTTTCTCAAGTTAATTCAGAATGAGCAGAGTTAATAAATTGCTGTTGCAATTCAAAAGGGAGCATATTCTCATTTTCGTTTATGATGGATTCTATAAATTTCAATTTTCTGAACATAAATAATTGATTTCCTTCAGCTTGATTGCCCACTATAATTTAGAATAAATAATGAGATGATTTTGAACAAAGTTAGAATTTTGATAAATCAAAGGAAGAATTTGAAAATTCATGAGGTAAAATCTACAGACAATTTCCTTCCAGGTACGCATTTACAAGTTCATTTTCATCTATTATTAGCTTCTCTTTTCCTTAGTTTATAGTTTATTTTTGTTCTGTTTCATTTGCAGGTTTTCATTTGTTTTCAAAACTTGAAGTACGCAACAAAGCCATTTCAAATTTGCAACAGGTTCAGGGAAATTTTATTTTTGATTCGTTAGAATTTGATCATTCTTTGATTTTTTCTTTCATTCATTAGAAAAACCAATTGAAATTTAAAACAATATCGCAAGATTCATGTCTGAAACGTTTCAACTTGATTTTCATAATGTTGATATGATAATGGATATATATTCGCAATATTCCCATCCCGCTCATCTTCGTCAATTATTTCATTTTGATATTACGTCATCCATATCACAAATATCTATATCGCAATATCCCATCGGAAGAAACTCTTAGTGTTTACCGCTAAAAAATTGCTGATACAAGACCTCCGATGTGTTACCTCATTCAGTTTCTCATAAAATGCCATATCGCATTTTGCATCTCGGAGGTTTCAGTTGAATATAATTCCATTATCTTGAATCACCTATCTCCGATAATCGAATTTACCAATATTGTGATATACATATAATTCAAGACCCGATATCAAATTTAACTCAAGATCATAAGAAATAGCGCGTCCGTTCAATCGCAATAATGGTAGGGGAATAATTTTAAAGGTACCGATGTCTCGCATTTGATATGATATTAAATGGTCATAATAAATCCATCGGGTCCATTCCTTATCGCATATCGGCGTATCAAGAATATTACATCGTGTACTTAAGATTGTCGATCACCGATTTCTTTTGAGGTCCAAAGCCGGTCCCACCTAAGAGCCCTGTCATTCATTGCATATTGGCGTCGCAAGAATCATATTGTATTACATCCTGTACTTAAATTTTGCCGATCACCGAGAGCCATGTCATCCATCGTAGTTTCGCTATCGCAAGAATCATATTGGCATTTCCGACATGACTACTTTCTAATATCCCGATATGCTGATATCGCAATTGCTTCATCGCATTTTTATTTATGCTCACATCACAATTTCAAATCTGCGATGTGCGATGTATGATGTGTGATGTGCGAAGTAAAAATCATGAAATGACTATCCCCGATATAACATTTTTTCAATGGTGTGATCACTCCATCTCATCGCATATTCTCATATCGCCAATTTTCCATTGTAACTTTCGATGCGATAGATCCAAAGCATGTCTCTATGCCATTAACATTTAATCAATATATGGCATAGCAACAAAGGTGAAATTTTGCAGAATGAACTTTAAGCATAGTGAAGAATCATGCAATGCGAATCATCCGATAAGGAATTATGTTGTATGAAATACTTTAAAAGAAATCTTGGGTGACCGCTATGGTACTAAAGCAATTAATGACAAATTTGCAGCATATTTAAATCATTTCGATTTCTCATATATTTCAGTTTTAAATATATAATTTCATAATTAATATGAAATTCAAAAACCTCTTTATCTTCACATTTAAAGTTCAGTATCTTGGATTTGGTCTTAATTTTGGACAATTTATAAAGTCATGGAGTTTATATGAAACTTATAATATTTTGAGAACATTCCTTACTGCAAATTTTCATTCTCATTTCTGATGCATTTGTTTTAATTTCGATTCCCCTGAACACAAAGCATTCCTTATTTTTTTTACATTTTACTGCTTGCTTTAGTTTAAATAAAATAAATAATGATTTTGGTTATAGGATTTTGGTTAGTTTGACTTTTTTCATGTTTTTAAGATGAATTAAAATAAGAAGTCAGTTAGTATTGGAGAAACTAATACCTTTCAGGTAAAATCAAATGCAATTATCCAATGGTAAGATTCATGTATTCACTTTCATTAATTTCCATTTCGTTACTTTAGTTTCAGTTTTATTTTTAAATTCTATTGATATATAACTCTGTTTTGCAGATTTTCATAAAAGCTTTTAATCCTTCGCCAGATCATATTTTGAAGTCTTATACTCTTCCCCTGGTTTTATTTCAAGAAGCAGCAATAATCCTTGTTGAAACAACTACACTAGGAAGTTTTTGAACCTTTAGTTTGTTTATTTAAGCATTCATTTTATTAGAAAATGATTAAGATGATGCTTTGAAACAAGAAGATTGACATCATATAGAAAGTTTTCATTGTGGCTGAATTTTATCATTACTGCTGTCTGAAAAACCTAAAACATTTACAACCCTACAAGGTATAATTCATCTGAATCTCGACATAAGAATGAATGATTACATGATTATTTTCCTTTACTTCATTTTGTTGAGACATTGGTATAAACATTCTTGCTAGAGTTTATTTTTCAAAACTTGGATTTTCCTTTCCACTTTTAAGTTTCTTTATTTTTATTTTTGTTGGCAGATTTCTTTTTGCTTTAGCTTAAGAATTTTTTTTCTTTGGTTTTCAGTTTTAATTTTGGTGACTCTGCCATGATTTATATGGAAGGCCTTCTTGTTACCTAACAATGGTTCGGACATACATAGGGAAAAATTGTTAATAGTCACCTATTAGCTTTTTCTTTAAATCTCTTAATAAAATTTGTTTTTCTTATTATAAAGGTAGACATACTTAAGGAAGAGATTACAAAACAAGATATGCTGACAAGGTATCATAAAATATGAGAAATTCTTTTTTCATCAAAATTGTAATTATTTTGAGATTTCAATATTTTTATTAAGATCTTTCAAAATTTTATTGTTAGTCAAGAAAAGTTATTTTTAACTAGATAAAGACACTTTACAGGAAAGCACCTTTAACTTTGAAATTGTCATTCTTAACTCTTAAGGAGTCAATGATTCTCCCTGTCCCAAAGAGTCTTATTTTTCTAGAGTGTAATCCAGAAATATATTTAAATTTAAAATATAAGAGGTCTCATCATGAGCCTGTTTATCATGATCATAGGGGAAAAATAGATTGACATTACCAGCACTGCTAAACAAACCAGGGTAATGGCTTATGATTGCAAACAATTATAAGACAAAGGGTCTCATCACGAGCCAGCTCGTTCAGTCCAATTATAACCAGTGAATGGCATTGTCAACTATCTGGCTACCAAACCAGGACAATGACTTTTAAGAACTAAAAAAAAAAAAAACATATATAAATGGATTTATCTCTAGGTTAATAATTCTTAAATAGATGAGATTCTGAATCATTGATGATTAAAAGGTAACTCTGTCGAGACTATAGATGTTTACTGGCAGTAGTGGCTCTACCTATGAAAAATGAGTATATTTTAAAAGCTAAGCTGTACAGTGACCATTTGCTTTATCTCTACAACTAATTAAAGACTGATATAGAGTTCTGAAATATTTTAATTTATGAGGAATTTTAAGAAAAATTATAGTAAGATGATTCTTGCTTTTATTCAGATTAATGTACCTAGTCAAACATTTCAAAAATAATTCTTTCTTCTTTAATTATTTTTACTTTAATTTTAAGAAAATCTCATTCATACCAAACAGAGATAAATGGCTCTTCTCTCTTGTGTCTCCATTGTTGTGGTAAAACACAACTCCCCCATTTTTGATTTGTTCACTTCAAATAATGGGGACCCTTTCTATAAAATTTTTGGCTAAAAGCCTTTTAGGATTTTTATTAAGTTGATTATCCCACGCTTTTGTTAATTTTTCATTTTTTTTTAGAATTTCATTTTTAATTGCTTTGTTAAAATCGATTTTTTATAAGCTTCCTGTTGATACTTGTTTCGCGTCATTTGGTCAACTGGTTTGTAAATGGCACTCTTTTGAAGTCTAATAAATTATGTCGCCTGGGTTAAAAATGCATAAAATGTACAATATCCCATTTTTGTAAATAAATTAGTTCAATAATGCATTTATTTTAAATATTAACCCCTAGTTAGCTATTACTAACATTTTTTCATTTTTTACTTATGCAACAAAATCATAAAGCATCAGGATTTCAATCATTTATTCCAATTTTCTATTTTCAAATAAATTACTAATCTCAAAAACTCAAAATGTCAAAGTGGTTGTAGTATATTTTTATCAAAGTGACTATAGTTTAAATAAGGAAATACACTTTAGACAATTTCATAATTTAATTAAACATCATTAAAATAAAACCAAAATAAAAAATTGATATTTAATATTAAATCTTAAATTAATTAAATTAATTATTTTATAAAATATAATTAATTTAATTAAACTAAAATTTAATATAAAAATATATATATAAAATAAAATAAAAAGTTTTATTACATCGCATCGGATATTGTTTATCGCATCGGGGATTTCTTATCACAACATTCTTTTAAAAACCTTGATGACCTCCATTCCTCGATCGCCGATATGCAATGGCTAAAGAGTCAAAGGGCTTCAAGCATTTAACCATAGTTTTTATAACATTCATGTTTTGTTTGTTTCAAGCTAACACTCATACGAATGAGTGAAGTGAAATGGTGAGTGTTGTTTTAAATTAAAATAATTAATTTTAAATTAATTAAATTAATTAATATGAAAAATATAATTAACTTAATTAATTTTTAATTAATTATTGATTAGATTAATTTGTTTATAAATAATTAATTATATTAGTTAGTTAGATTAATAACTAGTTTATTAAATAATTAGTTTAGTTTATGATTAACAATTAAATTAGAATTAATTATTAGATAATTAGAGTCTAATTTATGATTATATTTTTAATTAAAATTTTCATTTTTAGCCCAGCAATAGAAATTCCAGATTTATGCCACATTTGACTCATCAAATTTGGAGGCTTATAGATTGAGTTTTACTTGGCCAAATGAGTCCCAGGACGGCTCATTGGAAAGATAAAATCAAGGAGAACATTTCTGAGGAGGTTTCACTAATAGATTTTGTCATTTATTTGGTCGAAAATTAGGCAAACTATCAAACTCTGAATTTCTAAAACAAAATCAATTTTCTGAGCATCATTTTCTGCATTTTCATTTGTCCAAGCCTCTTCTGAATGCAGATCCATTTGTCAATGATATCCTTGTCCAATTAAACCATCCCAGGTAGTAATAGAAAGCTTATATTTTATTTTTAGTTATTTAATTAACTGAATTTGATTGGATTTGTTTTAATGCTGACACTTTGATTTTATTATTGCATTTTAATTTATTTTAATTTTTTTTGCAGGAAAATAATATAAGAGATATGGAGAAAAAGATCTCAATCAATATGAATGCTCTAGCAATTAAAAATAAGTTTTTTGAGCAAATAAAATTGATTGGACAGATTTTTCTTCAACAAACTTTCCTCTCAAAAATACCTTTGGAAATATTATAAATGATAGATTGCAGTATGTACAAAGGGCCGCTCTCCTCTGCAATTCTAGAATTCTAAAAGCACTTCTGTAATAAGGATTTAAAGTTGTAGGTGGGAGGAGTGGAAATCTCAGATTTGGGGATTATTGAGGTTTTTCTTTTACATTCCAAGTTATGTATAATGAACAGAGTTTGCACTATTGTAGCTCTGCTTCTGAAAGCAAAAGCTCAGGCATTGTAAAAGACTATCAAAGACTAAAGCTGGAGAAATGGATTCAATAAATTGGTATTTCGAATACTATTATTTTAAATGTTGGTTTTATTTTATGATGACAGGAATGTGTCAATTTACTTTCATATTTGTGCACTTTTGTTGGTATGGGTAATTTGCCTCTATTTTATGTTATTATGTATCTCTACTCTTATGGGTTGAATTCTAATTTCTGAGTAACTATTTACTCAGAAATATGTCTTATAAAATAGATTTGTTGAATAGTGATATTTTGAGAAGTTTTTTCGCATATTATTGTTTAATAATTCAAGTCACTGATTAAATGATCAAAATCATTCTAAGAACTTCGTCTTGAGTGTTGTTGATTGATTATTTCAGTTAAGAGGTATCAATAGGATGTGTTTTGGTATTCATAATGTTAGTTAATTGAACTACTTCATTAACTTGATATTTATTATAAACAAGACATATTTAAATCCCAATACTTAAAATATCTTGCTCTTGGTTGCGTTATAACTATATCTGCCTAATTGAGATAGGATTAAGATAGTTCATTTTGCTTGCATCTTATAATAGGTTTGCATTTAGATTAATTTCTATATTCTTTAAGTCCTCTTCTCAAAGAGACAAATTTTAGTAGTGGATTGGTTGAGCCCCAAATCAGCTTAAGGATCAATTTCTTCCCTGATCAGCAAGAGGGTTGATCTAATGTTTCTTCTCCATTGGTGAATGAAATTCATATTTTAAAACCATTGGAGATTGAGAGAAGGTAACTGGACCTAATTGAACCAGTCGGAACCACCATTTCAAACAGAAAATGAGCTGCTTTAAGGTCTGGACAGGGTGGTCATCCCCCATGTTGTTGCAGCGATTTTCGAGGCTTCAACAACTTGCTAGAAGTGTCTTTGCATAAAAAAAGGATAGGAATAAGTTGTAAATAAATATACTTAACAGAAGCCGCTTCCCACCATTATTTATGTTTCCCTCGGCAATTATCTAGGAGTAAAATTGTAAGTGTGAAGACTGTGGTTAATACCAATCAAAATTCATGTAGGAGTAAAACCCTGCAGAATTATTAGAAGTTACTACCCACCAAAATTTATGCAACTTATCCACTTCACACATCAATTTATTTGTTCATTTTGAACCAAGAAGATAAAATGATTTGTCTATAGACCTATATTGATTTAGCATTGACCAATGTAAGTTACAATTATTTATGCAATTTTTCCCATAACATAATTTCTAACTTGAGTTGAATTTAGCATTGACCAATGAAAGTTACAACTATTTATGCAATTTTTCCCTAGCATAATTCTAACTTGAGTTGGAGGGACTAAGTTGCCCTCCCAAACAAAATTACAATATAAAAAATTGAATTTTATTGCTTTTAACTTTTTATTATTAATTGAGCCAAGATTTAAATGTTTACACTCAATTACGACACCACATTTCCCCTGTTCTATATTGCTTTTAAAATTTTATTATTTTTCAGCTGACATATCAATGTTAAATATATATGTTTACAAACATTTATGCCTACACATCTCTCCCTATAGGGGTTGTAGAGTGCCTCTTCCTGCAATAAAATAGTGAGGCAGTTTTAATAGCAAAATAAAGGTTAGGCAATGTTTAACGGAAAAATTTGCATGGATTTTCTATTGTGGGATTTTATTAGTTTTATAGAAAACTCCCTCTATTGAAAACAATAGATGTATTTTTTTTTCACCTATGTCACTCGGAATATTCATAGAATCCTTATATGGGTATCGTGATCTAGGCACTTATTGTATAGAATCCTTTTGCAAATCAACGTTACTTTAAAATCTTTGTATGAAAAAATGATATTAGGCACTTATTGTATAAAATCCTATTGCAAATCAATGTTACTTTAAAATATTTGTATTAAAAAATGATATTGTAATGACATACCAATTAGATTTTGTTTATCTCCATATTCTTACTCAAAATATAAATTCCCATGGGCATGACAAGGTGAAAGGTTCAAAGTCATCTCTTAACTAAAAGACAAAACTATCATTTTTGTGATGAGACAATTTTATGTTTTATGATTCTTAAAACTATGTGCAACTGCCCATCATTTGGATCTCCAAATAAGTACTTTGGATGTATACATAATATAGAAAATGTAGGCCAACACTAAAAAAATATGTTGAGAAATATAGGGAGTATTGCACATGTCTCTCAAGACTAGGTACATCCTGTTCAATTTCCATGGCACTTAGGAATCTGGTTTAAGTCTAAAATCTCAAACACAAACACACTCAAATGCCACAACACTTATACTTTGCACAACATAATAACAAATATCCATGAACCAACTAGTGCACATGACAATTTTAAACTTTTTAACCCACTACTTGTTATATTACAAACTATAATACAACAATATTAGGTCTCCCGTACCAGGGATCATATCCATTACATAGAACCTTGATATAAGGACACGACTAGAGCTTTCTTTGAACAACTATGACCACCAATCTACCCTGAAAAAAGTACACTTGACCTACTTGTTGATAACACACACTACAACCCTTTAATTCCATGTACCTTGAACACATATGACGGGTCCTCTTGCCTCCCAATCTACTGATCACTACAACAACATCTTCAGTTGTCCATCTTGTCACTATCAATGATCACAACTCCTTTTGTGGCACTTAAATTTGGCCCACATTAGAGAAATTTTGAGGTCTAAAATGGGCCTCCTTAGGAATATTATAAAATAATAGTGGAAATAATAAAATAATCTCAGATTACATCATCAAATTTTAGAGGGAATAAATAAAAAACTAATTTTCAAATTCATATTTTCAACTTATCCCCCTATAGTTTTACTCAAATTTTGAGTGGGAGCACTCACTGGATGCAGAATTTAATCCCTCATCCAGGGAGTACCCATGTTGCATACTTTCGATGGACCCCACTACACTGACTGATATTTTGACTCCTTCAAAAGACCAATCCTTAGGGCATCCAAATAGCTCTCTATCAATCATTTATTCCACTACAAAGTGACTGACCTTAGGGAATCATAAATGATGTTCAACACTCTTAGAATAAACCTCCAAGCTTCCAATATTCTTCTCTTCTTCATGGCATTCCATACCTCATGTATCACCCTACTTATGTCTCATACTTCTACTTAGGATGTGGTCTGCTTTTGGATCTACTATCCCCACAAATACCCACACAATCCATCTCAGGGTTTGCGACCTTGTTTGCAAGGATAAATCACCATCTAAGGGTCTTCTACACAGATTTAGAGTGATATGATGCACAAACTTTAGGGCATATCTTATGGACAACTCATGCATAGAGGTTGCCTTCATCTAGGAAATGTAAAACTCTGTCCTAAACACTTCAAAACAAACCCAACCACCTTAGCAAATTCATCATGAAGCATGCAACCTTCATTTCTTAGAATCTTCGACACAAATCCAAGAATCGATAGTCCTCGGCATGAAATTTGACTAAATACTAGGAGGAGTACACAGATCTCTGTGGTCTCCCTCTGCTAGGGTTACCATAGTCACTGTCGAGCCTCGATCACCTCATATGTTTCCCTTAAAAACCAACATTTTTCCTTTAGGAGTTGGGTTATACTTCTGTAATAGCCAGGGAGTTCAGCCCTCAAAAAATAGGCCTTATGACCCTCTAAACTATATATATCAGAGTCTCAACCCTCTTCTCCTGATTTGAACATTTGTGGCCAGATGATGCTCCAAATTATGCCCAGACTCCTTCACGAGTAGACCTACAAACTCTTCCAACCAAAATTTAAGACAAAGAACCAAAACCCTTCTTCCTCTTCTAGCTAATTCGTCTCCTTTAGAGGTCTGCAGACCTCTTGTGCTTGTTTCCTTACGAAAAAACGTGTTTTTGGTGATCACAACCTCCCTTGCAGCCCTTCTAGCTCAACCACATCTTAGGGCTACATTTCTCTAGCCTCCATGATCAAATGATGTTTCTCATACCTCATATCTAGGCTTGATCCTTAGGCCTCTTTAAATAATTTCTCCTTTAGTCTCTTAGGAACCCTCTAGATCTAGGGATTTAGTCCTCTTGACCTTAGGAAATAATAATGATTTATTTTTAGATTTTAAACCCCTTCTTGAGTCCAAAACACCACTACTTAGTTACTTTTCCCACAAAACCTTATGTGATCAAACTTATCACAAACCCAACTCTTATGGTCGTGGAGTACCTCCCATGCTACAAAAATCAATACTCCCTCTTAGCAAGGGAAGTGCTTCCACCATATGGAAGTAACCATCATCACTTCTAGCGACACTAACCCATCTAGCGTCTACCACTGGAAAATACCCTGTAGAATGGAAAACGTTATCTCAATAGTGTCTCTACCTCATATCGTCAAAACCTGAAGATTTCAAACTTCCATAGGGTTTCTCCCTTTGAAGTTAGACTCCCTTTGAGTCTATATAATCTCCAATGGCTCACACTGCTTTCACTGTGCACTCTGGTTCACTAGCCCTTCAAAGTTTCTCTAATACCATGTTGAATTTCCATGACACTCAAGAATCTAGTTTGAGTCTAAAATATCGAACACAAGCACACTCAAATTCCACAACACTTCTACTTTTCAAAGTAGAAAAACAAATAACATTGAATCAACTAGTGCACATGACAATTTTTAACTTTTTAACCCACTACTTGTTATATTACAAACTACAATACAACAATCTTAGGGCTCTTGTACCAGGAATCATGGCCCTTACATACATCCCTGATACAAGGACACAACTACGGCTTGGTGTCAACAACTATGACCACCAATCTACCCTCAAAAAAGTACAGTTGACCTAATTTTTGATAGCGCGCACTACAAACCTTTCATTCCATGTACCTTGCCTCCAAATTTGTTGACCATTGCAAATATATATTCAATTGTCCAACCTACCACAACGAATGATCACAGATCCTTTTGTGTAACTGAAATTTGGCCCACTGATATGCCCACTAGCAGCCCTCTTACTCCATTAAGAATTATGCTCGTTGGGTCTTTTGGAATTTCCCTATTATCAACCATATTTCTCCCTACATTAGTTGAACTGGGCTCCCACAAAGCTGCCTCTTAACGGTCCATGTATCCTTTCATGAACATAAGTACTTAAGTTCTTTTACTCACTGCATATTGCATACCAAAATCACTATTCAAAACTAGGTTTGTGAACAGAACTCAACTGCCTTCACACAATGTCTTATTTGCTCCACGATCACTATCATAAGGCCTTCCAGATCTTCCCACTTGTCAACCTTTTAGTCACATCAGAATGTTCATCCTAAAGCATCATAAATATCCCCTCATATCTCTGAAATGTTTCCTACATTTACTGATCTAGGGCATAACACAATCTGCCCAATAATAATGATAAGTTTGCTTACTTGTTCACTGTACTACGGCTTGAAACATCAACCCACTTGACTAATATTTTGACTCCTTCAAAGACCAATACTTATGGCATCTAACCAGCCCTCTATCAATCCTTTATCTCACTACAAAGTCATTGATCTTAGGGCATCATAATTATTGTTCAACACTCTTAGAAGAGACCTCCAACTTTCCAGTATTATGCTCCTCTTCATGACAACCATACCTCACATAGCACTCCACTTTTTCTTACGATGTGGCCTCCTTTTGGATACGTTATCCCCACAAATACCCACACAATCTATGTCAGGGTCTACGACCTTGTTTGTTGAGATAATCCGTCTAAGGGTCTCAACTGTTGGAAAATGTAATATGGCAACTATTAATTTAGATTTTTCCTTATCCTTAATATTTGTTTGTGAATTTTATTTGTTTTCTCGTGTTTTATTTATTATGTATTTCTCATCAAAAAAATATCAAGAGAAAAATGGTAAAGACAATGGACATAGAAATTAGGCTTTAAGCTAGGGCAAAACCCCTCTAAGGGGAAAACCTAGAAAAATTCTTCTCTTCTTATAAAATATGCTTCAAATAAGACAACCAAGACCCAAGCCCTTGACAAAGTCCTCCTCCAAGTTCCAATTCAACCCTTCAAGAAAAAATTCCAGATACATCACCCAATTTCCAGGTACACCTTCAACCCCCATCTTCGATCTTGCAACTTCAACTTGTTGCTTCGAATTTTAAGTTGTTGCAGAAACCCTAAGAAAATTATTCAAGAGGTATTTCTTGAGTAATATGATGTTTCATAAGAGCAAGAAAGTCAAATTAAAATATTCCCTCTTCCAAAAACTCGATCCTGCAACTTGATCTCCTGTAATTCAGATTTGTAATTTCAGCCTTCCTAGAAGGTGCAAAAACCCTAGATTCTGCACATGTGAGAGAGATAGAGCCCAAAAACAAACTTTTCTTCTTCCTCTTCTTGGATTCTCCTTGTCTTCTAGACCTTCACTCTTCATTTCTTGCTTCTTCCAACTTCACATTGAACTAGTTCTTGAGAGATCGAACTTGTTCTTGTGAGTGTATCAAATGAGGTCGAAGCTCCCTGTAGTTATAACCTTTCATGGGGTCGAATTCCCACATTTAGCTTGAATTGTAGCTACCAGGGCCGACTTGTAATTTGGAGGTTTCCATGACCTTATAGACTCAAAATAAATTATTTTTCAAGGTAAATCTTGTCTGGAAGGGTCTTATAATCATGATGTTGAATCTTTTGACTCATGACAATATATTCGATGACCTAACAAACCCTAGAAGCATGAAGAACATGCTTTTACCTAGAAGACCATTAATAAGGATCATGAAACCCATGCTTTAAAATAATGATGTTTTCTTTATTCTTTTGTTTGTTACATAAGATACATATTGAAATGAGTACAATAATAATTATGAATACTGAAACTAGTTACATTTCCAACACTCCCTTTTAACTAGGGAGATATTCATAATTTTACAACTAGTAAAACATCATTGTCAGACTGAAGAGTTCTCATAAGAAGAGTTGAATTGATAAGCCAATTGTAAGCATCATGATTATAACCAACAATATCATTGAGGCCTAGCTTGAAAAGCTCAACTTTATGCGAGAGCATTATGCTAGGAGACTTTATGTGTGACACCGCACTACCTCTAAGGTACATACCCCACCTAGATATTCACTAGGTATGTCCTTTTAGGACTATCCTTATCTTGGATTTCAAATCCTTAATCCTCAAAGAATATTGGTCCTCTATGCCTAATCTTATCTTGGATACCTATCTTATCGTCAAAGAGTGTTAGTACCTTTCCTTTCTTGGATTATTTATCCTCAAGGAAACCACAAATGCTTATCTAAAATTTCACTATTCTCTCTTTATGGCCTTCACTTAGACTTATGATTGTTAGCCCTGGTTAAGTGCATGACACATGAAGAAGAGAATTCACATGTGATATTCATCATCACTCCCTCTTAATTAGAGAGGATGTCCCTATTCCCTCCTGATTAGGGAATAGATCCTTGCTCAAGTTCAGGGAGACCCCTTTTCTCTCTCTCAAATATAGAGGAGATCCCTGACTTATGTCTAATATGAGAAGTCATAACCACAAGCTCTCTAGCTTGTTTCCATAATAATATCAACTAGTCATTCTTTCTAGAGATAGTTGCATGACTCCCTCTTTCCTTCATATTTCACTATATTGATCTTTCTTCTTTCCTATGTATCATTGAGCCATCTTCTTCCTTTCATTTTTTGATAGGATCAATCTTGCATATCACTTTCATCTTGTCATTATCAATGAAGGTATTATATTCAGCCCCATCGATCTTCAAGCTAATCATAGCTCCTTCATGAAAGTGATCTTCTTTGTACGAACTTGAACTTCGTGTTACTTTCTCACACTGCTACCTTTTAATTTCAAGATGAAAATATCTTGACTTCATAATTTACAAAATCATATGTTGAGTTTGCCTCAACATTCTTCTTGTATTCCTGCAATATCCTTTTAGGAAGTAAAACAATATGTTAGCTAGATAACCAACAAAGAATATTAATATTAGACTTAGCTCATCATGATGACCTTCTTATCAAAAACATCAACATCCTTATGGTCCATCTTCATAAGAGTCTTCCTTTATGCATCAGAGTGCTTGAGGATCGAACTTGATTACTAAGTTACAATATTCTTTTGAAGACTACATTAGAAGGTGAACACCATTCTATATATTCTAATGAGAAAGTCTTAATATTGTATTCATTCTAGAGTAAGTCAAATTCATATTTTAGGAATCATACAACAAAATGGAAGATTCACCATGCATGATTTATGACTAGCATGATTTTGTACAGATGAATCCTACCCAAAATATTCATTCATATTCTTCCATACAATCATCTAGCTATTTTTTTTGTAACAAGACCAATTGCATTCATTCATCCTTCAAGAATATAGTTTCCATGCTATATGGAATATATACTAACCTTGTCATAATGCTTCTTCCAAGAACTTTCCAAAATGATGGTTCTTATAGGATCATGATGATCCACCTTATAAAAATGACTACATCTAAAATTAAGAGAATGCATGGATGAACAAAAATATACGAAATGGTCTAATCTTCTCAATTTTGAAAGACTAGATGATTCCTACAAAGCAACTCAATCAAGTAGACTCCAAATATTATGCTACTATCTATAACGTCAAGCTTTTAAAACAAAAATCTTCTAGAGTAAACAACAACACATGCTATTTTAAATGAAAAACAATCTTCATAAATAACTTGATAAAGAGGATGCCTTCTTCAACAATAAATATCTTTGACATCTTCTTTCTTCGACTTCTCAGGTTCTCCCTTCTCTCCAACTGTATGAGCTTCACTTCTTTCCCTTATTTTGTTGTTTTTCTTGTTTGGACTATCCCTCTTAAAGTGTCCATATTCATTGCATCCAAAGCATTGAACCTTGGATGTATCTGGCTCCTTCTTGGACTTTCCAAACTTTACCTTCTTTAGATTCTTAGTTCTTGCAATAAAGCTTTGAGATTGTTCATTTGATTCAATGTGTAAGAGACCCAGGTTAAAAGTTCATGTAATATATTTAATAAAGGAAAAATAATGAGACCAAGGTCACGGGACACGTATTCCAAGCAGAATGTTTGGAAAAACATCCTATTGGGTGTTAATTTCAATTTTTTATGGCTAAGGAAATTGGCATTAATTGGAATTTATTTATGAAAATAAAGGAAAACAGGAAAAAAGGAAGATGAAAGGTAACAAATTTGCATGAGAGGAAAATTGAAGGAAAATAGAGGAAAATGAAGAAAAGCGAGGCCTCAAGGATAAAAAGGCTTCAAAGGATCAATTCACAACTTTTGTCAGTTTAGTTTGGAGCTCTCTCCCTATTATCTCATACTATTGCACGCTTAGAGTATTCTTGGAGTGTTATCACTCCGTAATTTTTGAGGTTGCGGAAAAAATCACAGAGGTAACCACATAACAACTTTGGAAACTGGGAATCTATCCCTTCCAGTTTCAGAGGGGGATCTCTCTTTATGATTTAGCTTTGTTTGACTGAAGGTATTAGGCTAGCGATTAAGTTCAGGTTTGGGTTTTATTGTGTTGCTAGGTTGAAACTGGGAAGTAAGTCCATTGGGAAAATGGAGTCACAGGTTTGGGATGATCAAATACAGAGTTTACAGGCTAAACTTACAGGGCAGGTTAGGAAACTTCATTGGATCCTTTAAGATCGATGGTGTGAAGGAGAGGAAAAGATTTAGAGATCCAATTGAAAAACATAGGAGTTAAGAATTATGATTTTAATCTTTAGTGGAAAACATTAAATTATTCTTAAGCCAGAGACAGAGTATGTATTCAAACAAATTTTGTTCTTTATCTTCTTATAATAATTCAGATTTTAGAATCACATATGAGAATAAAAGGAAAACAAATTGACAAAGAGAGATGCACTTCACCAATAAAAATGACACAAGAATCCTGTAATGATTGCACTATATTACTAAAAATCTTATTAATGATGGCTTAGTGAGATTCTTTACACTACAAGTCCTTTTCTTCAAACAAGTCCAATCCTTCATACTTCAAATTATGAAGTACTTATAGAAAATATTACAGAATATCTTAAGCCTAAATATCAAGATATGATCCTAAAAATATCTAAAAACTGATTACAAAAATAGTACAAAAATTTAGAAATTTTTGAAGTGCAGGAATTGTTGGCCCTATTGTTGAGGATGACTGTTGATGAATGATTCTCCAAATTTGATGCGATGTTTACCTTGTTGTCGAAGATAAAAATTACTCAAGTAATTCACATCTTGTCCCTTGTCCCATCTGTCTCACGTGGTCACTAAGATGTGAAACCTTTTAAATATTTGCTCCTATCCTAGGCTCCAAATCCAAATAACTGTGTGCAAGAACTTATCAACATAGTCTGTGAAAGTAAACTCTATGGAGTTTTTCCTAACCAGAGAGGTCCAACGTATGACTGATTGAGCATCACCCTACTCATCCATCTTTTGCAAAGTAAATGGAAACTTGTCTTATTGAGGATAAATAAACATGTACACTAAAACTTCAAAATATTTGAAAGCTCCCTCTATAGGAAATTTCATGAATTGATCATGCATTGCATCTGCAATAAATTCACTGTAATTAAAAAGAACAGTTTTCTCACGAGTGGTAAAATTGGCAAGAAGCCAACAATGGCTTCATCAACCCACTGATCAAAGTGATAACCAAGTAGGTAAGAGATGATGTTGATTATTTGCTTGGTTACCTCAGGGAACATAGAAGAGGAATATGGAGGGTTGGTTTTAGGCAATTGGGCATTTTTAGGAAGAAAGATTTCAAATATCTTAGCTCTCTGTGGGAAGGTTAAATTCTTATAGATCTCAGTGAGAGAGTCTATTGACAATGGCTTAGAAGACTCTCATATTATTACTTGGAGCATTTGAGATATGGCTTCCACTCTGATGGTGATTAGAATTTCACCATTTCGACTCATAATTTCTGTTTGGGAGGGTACATAGCTTAATTGACACTAGGAGACTAGCTCAGTGAAATGATGGGTTTGTGGGAACATTAATTGAGGGAGGGTAGACTCCCATAGATTCAATTCATCACTCTGATCTAAGAATTTATGCTTCAACCAACTGTGAAGTTCGAACAAGTTGAATTCACAGTTTGTCTCAGAAATTTTATACTCTAGATTGACTAAGCGCAGATGATCTGGGTTAATAAGAGGGGATAACATGGGATTTTCCTCTGGTTTCTTTCCCTTGTTCTTAGGGGTTCTACTTTTAGGAGGCATTGCCAATTTTTAAAAGAAAACACAGAGGGACGACGACACTAGCATTACCTGGAACAAGAAGCTGACTATAGAATGCTGGAGTGGGATCTCTGATAGTGATTGGATCACTGTCACTGGGCAATTATCTGGTTACTATGACAACATGGATGATTTAAAACTTGAAGAGGTGATGCAAAACAACGAAAGAAAGGAATTTTTTGTGGCTTAATGGTGCTTAATAAGGTAATTTTGAAGTTACCATTTTGTTTTTATCATTTGTTTTTTACCATTACTGGGAGCGGGTTTGTTGCAACGGGGTGGGAGATATTTAATTGGTGCAACAGTTTTCTGACGTGGGCAGGAGTGTACCAAATGGAAGCCTTTGATTAGGAGTGGAACGAATTCTTAGGATAGTTTAAATGGAAGGGAAGGTTGTGGGAGTGGGGTCCGCGAGGCTGAGTTGGCAAATGATGAGTGGGGTTGAGAAGGCCGTTGTGGCGGATAGGGACTGGTGAAGGGGCAAGAAGTCAACACTGGAAGACTTTTTGGGTCGGGGGTTGGGGGGGGGGTGATGAGTGAAAAGGAAAGGAGGAGGGTGCAAAATACTGTGGGGGTGACGCGTAGAAGAGTGGGTCCAACCCTTTCAGACCCTCCCCCCCAGTGGATAAAGTGGGATGGAGCTCCGGGGGGGGGGGGCGAAAGCACTCCCCCACTGTTGATCTGGGCAGGGGAGATCTCAGCCATTGAGTCTTGAGCTGTTGATAATCACATGCTGACAAAACTTTTTGGTCGCATTACAACTTTATTAATCCTTTTGAAACGTTTATGAATAATATACGCTATTACAAATAATTAATCATGTGTAACCCTATGATTAATTTATTTCAAATCAAATTTAACTAAACTAAACCAAATTAATCCAATCTAGGGCGAATTTGATTTTGCAATCCCCTTTTTTTCATTTTTCTAAGGTTTTTTATTATTTTTTCTTTGCCAGTTAACCATGATTAAATGGTGTGATTAACTACACTAATCTAGCTCAATCACAATTAAAATGTGTGATTGATTTATTCACTTAACTAATTAAATTTATTTTCAGCCTAATCATGTTTAAATAGTGTGATTAGACTAACTATTTCTAATTCTCCTATTTACAATGTGGCATTTAAACAAGTTGCACACTTTATTTACAAAAATTCCTAAAGTATGATTTCATGCAATTTTGATTTTTCTTGGTGGCATTTAGACTTTCTCACCTAGGGGGACATTTTCATATATTTTTTCTCTTTTTGTTTTTCTTTTCTTTTCTTTCATTTCTTTCTTTATTTTATTTTTTCTATCCCCTACAATTTATTTTTCTTTTTCTTTTTCTATATATATATTTTTGGAAATAAATTTCAAACATGAAACATTATTTACATTTTTCAAATATAAATCATCAGGTAAAAAGAACTCATCCTATGAAATATATGACCCTAACAATGGCTCCAACTAGGGATGGCATCCTCCCAATGAGGTGCCAAAGAACATCGTAGACTAGTATCCTTGATTCCTTGGGCCTCTTTCAAAAATCTTCCAACTGAATTGTTATACATGTGTATTATTCATAACTATGGTAACACATCATCAGAAGCTCAGGTCCTTCACTGTGGGCTTCAACTTCTGCTGAGATTCATCTGCACTCTTACAATATAAAATAAAAATGATATTTTACAGTGTTCATGAATGACTTGATCTAATTCGGTAGGAAACAATGTTTTAACTGTCTGCCATTCATTGGTCCACCTGGCAGCTCTTCTCCTCTCAAATATGATAGAAGGAATTCATTTTTACCTCTGAAAGCATCGATCTTAAAAGGTCATTTCCATAAGTTGTCAGATTTACCATGTTTTCCCTTATCCTCATTTCTGGAATCCCATTTCAAGACAAGATCATTGAGTTGAAAATCATCTGTTTTAGTCCTTCTATCATAAATCCTTTTAATATTTTCTTGGATGACTTGAGTTTTATGATAGACTTCTTCCCTTGGCTGTTGTAATTGAATATTCTGGCTTATCCTCTTTGCATATCATTGGTCTCCACTTGTGTTTCTTGCAGAAGTTTGAGCACTAGAATTCCCAAAGAAGTTGGGAAAAATGCATCTGTCCCATACACTATCTGGAGTGGTGACATTCCAATAGACTTCTTGGTAGTAACTCGATCAACCCATAGTCCATTGATTAATTTTTTTTGCCATGACTTCTTGTTCTCCTACAATAACTTCTTGATAATGTTAACCAAACTCTTATTTGAGGACTCAGCTAACCCATTACCTTGGGGGTAATAAGTAGTAGAGTGCCCTAACTTAATGTGATATTTGTTACAAAAATCTATCATTTTCCTGGACTTGAAAGCGACAACATTGTCTGTTATAATTTTATGGAGGCAGCCAAACCCAAACAATATATTTCCTTCTGGAAATTGGATAATAACGATATTTGTGGCTTGTCTAGTGGGAATGGCTTCTATCCATTTGGTAAAGTAGTTTGTTGATGTCAAAATCCATTCTTGTTGACCTGAGGAAGAGGGGTGGATTTCACCAATGAAGTCTAAACCCCATTATTGAAAAGGGAATTCTACTGAAATTGGTTTTAATGGTAAAGATAACAAATTTCTTTTTCCTTCAAATATTTGGCATTGGTGGTAGGAGGTGACCCTTTTATGTACATCAGAGAACATGATTGGCCAGTAAAAACCATCTCTAAGGATTTTGTTGGTTGTACATTTCTAGTATAGATGGCCACCACCATCTCCTTGATGAAATTCCTCCAAGACCCTATCTGATTCATCTTTCAACAAACACTTTAGTAACATCCCTCCAACATCTTTCCAATATAATTTTTTATCAAGAATTCAAAATTTCATAGATTTAATTTTAAGGAACCTTTCTTTGGTTTTTGTCAAACTAGCGGGAGCATATAAGTTCTGTAAGACAAAAATTATTTTTACATACCATGGTGATGTGCTGAAAACTTCTGAGATCGGTGGAGTCGCCTACTCTTCTTGTTCATCTAAGTTTGCAATAAAATTGATGTCTAACACATTACAATTAGACTCTGCCATGAGTTTTGCTAACCCTTGACCCTTGATAAGCTTTGTTGGTTTGATTTCAGTATTATATTCCAGAATGATTGCAATCCATTTACCCCTTCTGTCATCTAGATTTGTTTGAGTGAGTATGTCCTTTACAACTGCACTTGGGACAAAAATAAATAATGTGTGAATGCAAAATATAAACCTTGAAATATTTAAGTGCATTTACCATTGCAAATGCTTGTCTTTCCATAATGTTGTATTTCAGTGATGCATCTCTTAATGCTTTGCTGAAAAAGGCAATTGGTTTTTCATGTCCTTCAGCTTCCTTCTGCAACAACACAGCTGATATTGTATGATCAGATGCAAAAGAGAATATCATGAAATATTTTGTAAAATTAGAACTTATTAGAATTGGTGTAGTTGTTAATGCCTTCTTGACCTTAGTGAAAGAATCATCTGCATCATTATTCCATTTGATTTCAGTATCCTTCTTTAACATGTCAGTTATTACTTTTAAGATTTCAGCCAGATTTGGTATAAATCCCCGATGGAAGTTTATTTTTCCAATAAAGGATTGGAATTATTTTTTGCTCCTAGGTGGATCTATTTTCAATATTTCTTCCACTCTACGAGGGTATATTTTTATGCCATCCTTTGAGATGATGTGTCCTAGCAGTTTTCCCTCTTCTAAGCCAAATAGCGTTTTCTTAGGGTTAAGAGAGATACAAAATTTTCTACATTTTTTGAAAACTCTCCTTAAATGGAGCAAATGTTCCTAATCTGTTTTTGAGAAGACAATGATATCATCTAAATAAATGACCATAAACCTACCTAATCCATATGTAAAGGAAAGATCCATTGCTCTTTGGAATGTAGCACCAACATTCATTAAACCAAAACGCATTTTCACATACATGAAAGTGCCCCAGGGTGTTGTAAATGATGTTTTCTCTTGATTGTCTGGATGTACTAGAACTTGGTTGTAACCAGAAAATCCATCTACTAAGGAAATTATTGCTGGTCCAACTACCTTCTCCAGGATGTGTACCATTTTGGGCAAAGGACAGTTGTCTTTCATATAAGCTTTATTGAGATTTCTAAAATCAATATATACTCTAATCTCTCCAGTATTTTTTTCTAGTAGGAACTAAGTTTGATACCCATTTTGAAAACTGCAAGGGTACAATGATTTTAGCATCATACAGTTTTTTAACTTCCTTCTCAACTAGGGGCAAAAGCATTGGGTTGATCCTTCTGAGTTTATGTTTAAAAGGTTTATGGTCCTCTTTTATAAGAATTTTATGTTGTATAATGTTGATATTGTAGGATTTTAAATCCTCATAACTCCAGGTAAATACATCTATGAATTCTTTGAAAAACTCTATGTACTTATGTTTTTCAACATAAGGCAAAGATTTGGACAATTTAACTATTTTAGGCTTTTCTTCGTTTCATGTTGCATTCTTCCATATCGGCTCCAGCAGGTTCTACTTTAGGTTTTTTAGCCACATCATTAAAATCAAATAACTCTTCTAAGGGAACTAACCCTCTAGGCAAAACATTATCCTTCAATTGCAAAATTTCTAACTCTTCTTGATCTTTATCTAATTCATTCAATTCTACTTTATTCATCATCTTATCTACATTATTATCTATATCATAATCTATGTCTATATTGGTACACTTGAATTCATCCTTTGACTGCAAAAAAAATTCAATTTGTTCATCATTACCAAAAACTTGCCAATACCTAATATTATCCGGAACAACTGGTCCCTTTTTAACTTCAATTATGTACTAGTGACTCGGGCGATAGGGCATTTTGTAAGTACAGGCTAAAGTAGCCAGACCATCAGCTATGATATTTTGACCTCTTGGAACTACAAGTAACTCATACTCAACAAAATGATCAAGGAAATCTAGAACAACATTACTATAAGCCCTTAAACTTGGATGTTTAACTAAGTATTCCCATTTGATTTGTTTATTATGAGTTTAGAATCTCCATGAAATGAATTTCTTTTGGCACCTAATCCTTTCAAAAGCTGCAATCCTAGGATTAAGGCTTGATACTTAGCTATATTATTGCTACATTGAAAATTCACTTTGTATGAATGTCCTTCTGATTTTATAGTTTGTGAATTGAAAACCCACACACTTTCTCGTGATCCTTCCTTGCTTACAACTCCATCAAAAACCATGTTCCATAAAGGCTCATTTTCTTCATCCAGTTTTACAATGTTTATTTTGATTTCTTCCATCTCATGCAAATAAATTTCTAGGTTAGGGGTTTTTTCTTATATACCTCCATCATTATACAAGATAAAAGAGTCTAGCTCTGAATGCACTAAATATAGGGGATGGTTGTTTGGTCTATCTTGACTGCTAACCATGTATTTCATTAGTGTTTCTCTGTAAAGTCTCCTAGGTTGACCAAAAACAGGTATGGTAGCATAACTCATATCCATTTGTAGGGTGCCTTGCATCTCCCCCCCCCCTCCCCCCCATGAACTAGAGAGTAGAATTACATACTTTGGGGGTATGCCTGCCACTACGATATCCATAACTAGGCTTCTGACAAGGATTTGAGCTAGGGTGACACAAAGGTATTTGATGAGACCAAGGCATCTTACCTTGGTGGAATCAAATGAATACAAATATTTATATGACCTAGTGATGTCAAGATTCAATTTCTCCATTATGGCTATGGGCATTAAAATGTGTGAGGCACCAAAGTCGAGCATGGCATTGTGAAGGACTTTATCAAGGATATTGAGACTAGTGTAGAAAGGGGGAACAATTTCATTTTGGGGTTTACCTTCTACCTCTGGACCAAACACTAGTTCAGGCTTATCATCAACGAGGTTTACATTATCTGTTACTTCTCCTACTTTTAAGGCTTTCATTACTTGTGTCTTGTATGCATTCTTATTCATCAGTTTAGTGAGGGGGATTGGAATTTTAACTTTAGCCAATTCATTTTATATGATGAAAGAGGTTTGTGGCTTCTCTATTTCCTTGATGTTCTGATCCTATTTTTTAGGGTTTTATTTTTTAGCATCTTCTTTGGATTGACCAGAGGAAGGAACATATTTAGTTTGACTAGAAGAAGGGATAACAATCTGAGTTTTCTTGGGTGGATTATCAACAGTCTTTTTGGAAGGAGTATCAGGGATTTTCTTCGGAGGAGTGTAAATTTTTTTTCTTCTCCTGAAGTTATATTGCCTATGCACTTCCATTATGGAATTCTGATAATCTTGTTTGTATTCTTCAGACTCTGGTGGAATTGTTTCTGGTTGTGAAAGCAGAAATTGATCTTGATCTTCTTTGGTAAAAAAGATATGATCAATTTATGTCTCCCAAAATAAATTAATTTGGTTTTCCTCTAAATATTCTTCTAGTTCCACTTCTTCTTCGACATAGTTTTCCTGGAAAGGAGGCCTAAGTTGCTAATCGTTAGGGCCCCTATGTTCCCTTTGTTTTATCTAAGGTGGATTTCTCCTTAGATTCTGATTTCTATTTTGAGAATTTCCTTGGTTATCCCTAGGAGGGGTTCTATCAACAATTTTTTTCCTCTCCATAATTCTTTCCATGGTTTTGACTTGGTTTTCTAATTTTAAGTCTGATGAAGAGGAGGAAGGTTCCTCCTTAATGGTAACCCATCTTTCAGTTTTAAGCTTGGCTTTTTTGGCTAATAAATTAGCCTCTACTTTGACAACGTTACTTTGCATTTATTCAAGTGTGGTAGGGTCTCTTTCTCTTAATTGGTAGGTCATGTCAACATCAAATCCTTCAGGGAAATGAATGAGGGCTAACCCTAGTGGAAGATTTATAGCAGCTGGAATGGCATTATAGACTCAATTAAACCTATCACAGTATTATTCAACAGTTTCATTGGGGCCTCTTTTTAGATTTTTATATTCATTTAAAATATGGAGGGGATTCTTTTTAGATTCCGATCTATTGAGAAAAGATTGATGAAACACAATAAGGTCATTTATGGTAGCTGTTGGTAGAGATTTAAACCATTTTCTTACCTCTCCATTAAGGCCTTGGTAAAAAAGCCTCATCTTCACATCTTCTTCATCAACCTCCTAAAGGTCAAAGTAGTCATTCATTTAATCTACATGTTGTTGTGCACCGATGGCCCCATTGCCATCAAACTGAGGAATCCTACTTTGATAGTCTTGAGGCATGTTATGTAATTGGGCAGGTAAAACCATGGGAGCATATTGAGTTGCCATGACTGGTATATGGGGATGAACAATAGATGAACCTGTATGAGGTGTGGTGTGGAAGGGATTAAAACAATTTGAATTACGGTTTGTGATGTTGTGGGAATTGTTGAAGAGATGGAACTAGTGGAAATATGATGTAAATATTGTATGATGGGAGAGGAAACAAAGATTGATAGGGATGAAAGTTCAACTGATTGTTGGATGTAAGCTTTATGGATAGCTTGGTCTAGGTTTGTCACTAGGTCTTCTAATTTCTCAAACTGCTGGAGAGCTTGTTTGTCAAAATCCTAGTCTACAGGTTGATGTTCAAATATGTATGGTCTTAACACCGACTCATCAATGACAATTTTAGTTTTAAATATTTCAGATTTGGATCTAAACAAACTGAGTTCAAAGGGTAGATCAAATTGAATGTTTTCTATGGTAACAAAGCTCTTTGGAAAAGAAGTGGCTCTTGGCAGGGGACAGTTACTCCCTTGAATTTCGGTTAAGATTTTCTTCCTTATCAATTCCTGAGTATTATCTAGGATATTGGGAGGATTCATATATGGATGAGCTCTAGTACAAATTCTCTTAGGAGCCAGATTTGTATAGTATTAAACACACAATTTCAACTATGCAAAAATTTTACAACCTCAAAACATTTATTTCTAAAATATAAATCTTAAATGTTCTTGAAATAAAGTTTTTGAACCATGGAAATAAAATTTCAAATCAAGGTATGTTTGCACCCCAGTATGGTCGCTAAGATGTTATCACTTCGTAATTTTTGAGGTTGCGGAAAAGATCACAGAGGTAACCACTTTGGAAACTGGGAATCTATCCCTTCTAGTTCAGAGAGGGATCTCTCTTAATGATTTAGCTTTGTTTGACTGAAGGTATTAGGCTCGCTATTAAGTTTAGGTTTGGTTTTTTTGTGTTGTTGGCTTGAAACTAGGAAGTAAGGCCATTGGGCAAATGGAGTCACAGGTTTGGGGTGATCAAATAGAGATTTTACAGGCTAAACTTATAGGGAAGGTTAGGCAAATTCACTGGATCCTTTAAGATCTATGGTGTGAAGGAGAGGAAAATATTTAGATATCCAATTAAAAAATAGAGCAATTAAGAATTTTGATTTTAATCTTTAGCGGAAAACATAAAAATTATTCTTAAGCTAGAGATATAGTGTACATTCAAACAAATTATGTTCTTTATCTTCTTAGAATAATTCAGATTTTAGAATCACATATGAGAATAAAAGGAAAACAAATTGACAAAGAGAGAAGAACTTCACCAATAAAAATGACATAAGAATCCTGTAATGATTGCACTGTATTACTGAAAATCTGATCAATGGTGGCTCTATGAGGTACTTTACAATACAAGTCCTTTTCTTCAAACAAGTCCCAACCCTTCGTACTTAAAATTATGAAGTACTTATAGAAAATATTACAAAATATCTTGATTCTAAAGATCAAGATAGGATCCTAAAATATATATAAAAACTTATTACAAAAGTAGTACAATAATTTAGGAATTTTCGAACTGTTGGCCCTATTGTTGAGGATGATTGTTGATGATTGAGCCTCCAGATTTGTTGCGTTGTTTTCCTTGCTATCGAAGATAAAAATTACTCAAGTAATTCACATAGTTTTTCCCATCTATCTTCACCTAGTCACTGAGATGTAAAACCTTTTTAATATTTTCTCCTATCCTAGGCTCCAAATTACTATGTAGCAGAGAAATCACTGTGTACAAGAATTGATCAACATAGTTTTTGAAAGTAATCTCTATGGAGTTTTTCCTAACCAGATAGGTCCAATGTATGACTGATTAAGCATTACCCTGCTCATCCATATTCTACAAAGTAAAGGGAAACTTGTTTGCTTGATGATAAATAAACATGTACACTAAAACAACAGAATATTTGAAAGCTCCCTTTGTAGGAAACTTCATGAATTGATCATGCATTGAATCTGCAATAAATTCACTATAATTAAAAATAACAGGTTTTTCACGAGTGGTAAAAATTGAGAAGAAGCCAACAATGGATCAACCCATTGATCTGATTGATAACCAAGTAGGTAAGAGATGATGCTAATTATTTGTTTGGTTACCTCAGGGAACATAGAATAGGAATATGGAGGGTTTGTTTTAGGTAATTGGGCATCTTCGGGAAGAAATATTTCAAATATCTTAGCTCTCTGTGGGAAGGTTAAATTCTTATAGAGCTTAGTGAGAGAGTCTATTAACAGTGGCTTGGAAGACTCTGGAATTATTACTTTGAGCATTTGAGATATGGCTTTGGTTGTGATGGTGATCAGAATTTCACCATTTCGAGTCATAATTTCTCTTTGGGAGGGTACATAACGCAATTGACACTAGGAGACTAGCTCAAGGAAATGATGGGTTTGTGGGAATATGAATTGAAGGAGAGTACACTCCCATAGATTCAATTCATCGCTTTGATCTAAGAATTTTTGCTTCAACCAACTGTGAAGTTCGAACAAGTTGAATTCACAGTTTGTCTCAGCAATTTTATACTGTAGATCAGCTAAGGGTAGATGATCTAGGTCAAGAGGAGGGGGTAACATGAGATTTTCCTTTGGTTTCTTTCCCTTGTCCTTAGGGGTTCTACTTTTAGGAGGCATTGTCGATTTTTAAAAGCAAACACAAATGGATGAAGAGACTAGGATTACCTGGAACAAGATGCTAACTGCAGAATGCTGGAGTGGGGTCTCTAAAGTATGCTTTCATGCAATTTTGATTTTTCATAGTGGCATTTAGACTTGCTCACCTAGGGGGATATTTTCATATATTTTTTCTCTCACTCTTTTTTTTGTTCATTTCTTTCTTTATTCTATTTTTTCTGTCCCCTACATTTTTTTTTTATATATATTTTTTGGAAATAAATTTCAAACATGAAACATTATTTACATTTTTCAAATACAAACCATGAGGTATAAACAATTCATCCTATGAAATATAGGACCCTACAATAGAGCACCCTAGCATTGGAGAAAGAAAGGCAAAGAAAGGACAAGGGTAGTAAAGGACAAGCAAGGAAGGTTGGATCAAGTAGCTTCAGTAGGAAGAGTTGTAGGTAGCAAGTTGCATGTGTGATTTCCTAGCTGGTTTGTGAATGCATGGTACATGAATTCATGTATTTGGTTATTTTGTTGTTATTGGCATGGGTTTTTTCAGGTGTGACAATGGTTTTAGCCTTGCCTTTCCATTTCCAGATATCCATAGTGTGATGGGGATCTTTTATTTACTTGAGCTTTGGATTGTTAGAAGATTTTGGAACCAGGTGAGGTGGTCTCAGGAAAATTCCCACGGGTTGGTGGTGGAGGTGGTTTACTTCAGGGAATCCCTTAACAAGTGGGTGGAGACAGGAAGATTCCTCAAGGTAATGGTGAAGAAATTCTGAGGCATCCTAGCTTATTTTGGGCTTAGTGATCTCTTGACCATTTTTGGCAGAATCATGGTAGCCTAAGGGTGGAGGTGGTTTAATATTGGAAAGCCCTAATTGTTTATGCATTTGTTTACTTATGTGATCTCCTGACCGTTTTTGTGAGATCGCAGGAGCATGAGCGTGGAGGTGGTTTAGTCTATGAGAAGACCCAGTTGTTTGTCTTAAGTCCCACATTCATGCTTGGAATATGGCACGATGGTGATTGGTTAAAAGAAAGATTTGGTTAATCCCAATCTATGGTCAGGTGGTACATGGAAGTCCCTGACTTGGTTGGGTTTTGTATATGTTAATAAGATCTATTTTTCCTATTGTATTCTATGAGTACTTGTTATTATGTGCCCTTGATGGTTGTTCTATCATGGTTATTATTCTGGTTATGTGTTGGTTATAAACACGGTTCCATAACAAGTTCTAGCTATGGCTCTTGATATGTTTTGATTTGTTGATGAATGGTTAATGAGTTCATGAACTAACAAGTGTTATTGCAGCTATTATGAGAGGGAATTAAACCTTCTTGGTGAATCTCAGATAAGTTTATGACTCCTATGTTCATATATACATTCATGACTTGTAGATTACATGTTCACCATATGTTTGATGAAATGATTGTCATGGTTAGGTATGAGAAGGTCAAGTTTCTGACTCAATTTTATATGTTTGGCCTTGTCATTGAGTTAATTATCATTCTGAAAAGTCTCACTGGATTATGGGCAGTGGTTTGGAGGCTAGCCTGAAATGGTGGCTCAGAATTTGGGACCGCACCCTCTAAACTAGAAGTTTTGGGCTATAACCACACCCTTACAGGCTTATGCATGTGGTTAGAGGTCTAGAACCACATGGATGCCTTATCATGCATGCCTTTATGGGCCTAGGTCACTAAAAAACAACTCAACTCAGGGTTTGGGCACTTGGAGTGGTTGTTTAGCTCTTGGGTGTCTTGTAGCTCCTAAGGAAGGTCAGTAAAGTTCAAGTTTGTCGGATCCACTTCCTTAATTGTACATAGGAGGTTCGGTCATGTCATAGCATCCCTCAGCTCATGTTTACCCCGACAAGCCAATTAATGTGGGTAAATGCGGGATGGGTGGTTACACAATGTTATCATTTTCCTTGATCCAAGTCTCTTCCAAGATGCATTGAGCCCATGACTCATCAAAAGGAGTAGAGTCTTTCTTAGAGTAGATGCTAGTTGCAAAACTACGCCATTCTAGCGACAAGGCATTCAGTACAAAGATGGTCATTTCAGAGTAAAAAATTGTCTCCCCAAGCCCATGCAACTGATCTCTTATTTGATAAATTTTCATCATATAGGAGGCCATGTCTTCATCCTTTGATTTTTTTATTCTGTATAGTTGGTTTCTCAAAGACATATTTTGATTTGATGTACTTATAAAGTACAAATTTACTAGCATGTCGTACATAGCCTTAGAATTCATCAAATTAGAAACCAATGGAACAAGATGATCCTTAATGGATTCAACAATGATCCTTTGTGCCCTTAGTTCTCCTTTCTTGTATTTTGATAGCTCAAGTCTTGTCGTTGCTAGGTTAAGAAACTTCACCAAGAACATATTCCATTACTTCATGTTTTGTAAGTGTCAGATCAATCATTTTCTTCCATGCTAGGAAATTTGCTGAGAAACCGGGCTTATTGTTTTCCTTGGAGAAAGAACCCATATGACATGTAGATTCATACATAGTGTAACAATATGATACTTGTCAACCAAGAGTTTTTTTGTGATCTTCCTTCTCAAGCTTTCCTTTGATGAGAGTGTGAAGTAGTCTTCTCTCTTCCTTCAATAACAGTTTGATCCTTCTATAAGTGATTACCTTTAACAAGCAAACCTTTCTTTGTGTCCTTCCAGTTGCCTTCTATTGTTCACCTTAGCTCTAAAACCATGTTGAACAATGTAAACTTTGAAATGAAAACTATAAACTCAAAGCGGGAACTCTAGCAAAAAAACCCCGTAAAAACATTAAAAACTGTGCTAAAAATGAAAAGTGTTGATGCTGGAATAACACCTTTTTTTTTTCTTTTTTTTTTTAAGGGTAAATTTTCAACATGTTTTAAAAATTGCAGTGAAAACCAATTTTTTGTGCAAAAAATGTCCAAAACACACCCTCAAAATGAAAAGTGTTGATGTTCAAATAACATTTTTTTTTTCAATGGTAAATTTTGTGCAAAAAAACCCCTGAAAACGATAAGTATTGACGCCGGGATAACAATTTTTTTTTCAAGGGTTAAATTTCAACATTTCGAAATAATGGCGTAAAAGATTTTATCATGACCCCGAAAAACATTAAAATTTCAAAAGAACAATGAAAACATAAAATTAAATAAAAAATTAAAAAAATGAAAAAGCACAAAACAAAAAAAAGGTTAAAAAAATAACAAAACACAAATTAAAATATATACTTAAAAATAAAAATAAAAAATCAAACATATAAAAAAAAGACAAAAAAAAAATCAATCATAAAAATGTAAAAAAAAAACAAAATTAACCTATAAAAGGTAAGAATTAAAAAACTTAAAAATTATAAACAAGTAAATAGTAAAAAAAAACATATTTTAAAAAAGATGGAAAAAAAAAGTTATCTTGTAAACAATAAAAAAAAATTCAAGTTGTTTTATTTTTCTTTTTTTTAAATGTTGATTACTTAAAAAAAAAAAAAAAAAATTCTCATAAACCATAAAATAATTTGAAAAAAAAAAATTAAAAAAAAATAAATATATATATATATATATATATATATAGATATATATATATAATTAAGTAAAAATAGAAAATTAAAAAAAAAAAAAAACATTAACAAAAACTAGAAAAAAATAAAAATAAAAATAAAAAAACAAACTAGATTAAAAAAAATAGAAAATTAATAAAAAAAAAATAATTTAAAAAACTAGTAAAATTAATATTAAGAACATTTAAAAAAAACTAAAAACACAAAAATAAGCACAACTTATTAAAAAAAAAAACTATGAATTTTTTTAAAATATATTTATCTTTTCAAGTTAAAAAATAAAAAATAAAAAAATTTAAAGCTTCTGAATATATATATATATATATATATATATCTATTTCTTTAATTTAAAAACAAAAACAAAAAAAATTGAAATTTTAAAATTTAAAGCTATTTTTTTAAACTATTTAAAAAAAAAAAAATTAACAATGTTTTTTTAAACAATTTTTTATTTTTATTTAAAAAATAAATTACATTATTTTTTAAAATTTTTTTTTTTTTTTTTTTTTTCTATATAAAAAATAAAAATAAAAATATTTTCCGCTCCCCGGCCACCCATGGTGATGACACCACCAGGCGGCTGGGGGGCGGAATTATTTTTAAAATATATATATATATATATATATATATATATATAATAAAAAAATTTGTTTAAAAAATTAATGTAATTTTTTTAAATAAAAATAAAAATTTGTTTAAAATAACATTGTTAATTTTTTTTTGAAATAAAAGAAATGGTTTCTTAAATGAAAAATACATATTTTAAAATGAAAAATACATATTTTCTTAAACTTTAAATTTATTTATTTATTTTTAACTTGAAAAGATACATATATTTTAAAAAATTTCATAGTTTTTGGTTTTTTTCGTTTTATAATTTGTATCTATTTTTGTTTTTTTAGTTTTTTTTAAATGTTTTTAATATTAATTTTACTAGTTTTTTAAATTACTTTTTGTTAATTTTCTATTTTTCTTTTTAATCTAGTTTGTTTTTAATTTTTTATTAATTTTTTTCTAGTTTTTGTTAATGTATTTTTAAATTTTTCTATTTTTACTTACTTAATTATATATATATATATATATATTTTTAAATTTTGTTTTTTTTTTAAATTATTTTATGGTTTATTAGATATTATTATTATTATTATTATTATTATTATTATTTTGACTTTTTTTATATATAGTTTTATATTTGTTTTTTTAAGTAATCAACAAAAAAAGAAAAATAAAACAACTTGAAAATTCGTTAAGTAATCATAATTTCAAAAAAAGTGGACATAATAAATTTTAAAGTGTGAAACCTAAGTCTTCTAAAAAAATGTATGCTGCATCAACAAGTTGCATCAACACGTTTCAAAATCAGTATGAAAATTACTAACATTTAAAAACAAATATTTATATTTGATACATAAGAAAATTTAAAGTGTAAAACATATGCTCCGAAAAGAAAGAAGTATATTCTACATCACCACTTTTCAAAATCGAGTCATGTTTTTACTACCCCTACGAAATAGGTAATCGTATCGGTTATTTAAAGTGCCAAAAACTATGCTCTAAAAAAAATATGTGTGTTCTACATCGCCCCTTTTCGAAATCGGGTCATTTTTTTGCTATCTCTACAAAACGGGTAACAGTATCAGTTCCCGTTTCAAAGTTTACGTTGTTGTTGGAAAATAAAATATGACAGTTATTTGTTCAGATTTTTCCTTATCCTAAATATTTGTTTGTGAACTTTATTTATTTTCTTGTGTTTTCTTTATTGGATCTTTTTCATCAAACAAATATCAAGGGCAGAATAGTAAAGACAATGGACACAAAAATTAGGCTCTAAGCTAGGGCAAAACCCCTCGAAGGGGAAAACCTAGAAAATATCTTTTCTTCTTATAGAATCTGCATCAAATGAGACAATCAAGACCCAAACACTAGACCAAGTCCTCCACCAAGTACCAAGTCAGTGATTGAAGAAAAACTTCCAGATGCATCATCCAACTTCCAACTACACCTTTGACCCCCAACTTCGATCCTGCAACTTTGACCTACTACTTCAACTTTGTAGTTGTTGTTAGATCTAAGACTTTTGTGATCCATAATCTAGATATCAGTCTTTCAGATTAATCACATCGTTAGTATTGGGTCGACGTTTGTAGTTGTTGCAGAAACCCTAAGACAGTTTTTCAAGACGTCTTTCTTAAGCAAGATGATGTTTCACAAGAGCAACAAAGTCAAATCAAAATATTCACTCTTCTGGCAACTCAATCCTGTAACTTGATCTTCTGTAATTCAAATCTGCAATTTTGGTCTTCCTAGAAGTTGCAGAAACCCTATATTTCGCATGTGTGAGAGAGGTAGAGCCAAAAAACAAATGATTCAACTTCTTCTTGGATTATCCTTGTCTTCTGTGTGAAAATTCAGAATCTGAATCACTACTACAGCAACTGATTACATTTCTCCTATTTGTTAATTACTGAAGAAAATTATTTATTGTTTCCTACAGTAAACACTGAAACGAATACACTACAGCCTACGCCATTTTAATTATAAGCAGAAACAAGAAACTAAATAGGAAAGAGATACACCACACACACATCTACATAGTTCTTTTTGGACAAACATCCCCAAAAAAACCCAATGCGGGAAAACCGGTGCAACAGTTGAGGGTTTTATTATTATGCAGTAGTAATTTTGAGTACAATTCGTTGGATGCCCAACTGGCTATCCTATATAGATAGAAATTGGACAAAACAAGTAGTGAGATGCTCTCACCCTGTCACTGGAAGAATCTGACCCTAATCTTGCTGGAAAGAGGCTTTGCGTCCTTTACGTGTCAACTTCTCCGCAGAACTGCGTCAACCCTACACAGTCTCTAGGTCACCTCTACTAGAGACTACATTGCTCCTCCTTCGGATCCTTTGCTGCCCAAAAACTTTGATTTCCAGCCTCCCAGTCTCACACCTCATCTCCTAGCTTCTGAAACTTGATTTCCTCAGCAGGAAATTCGATCTCCCTCCAGGCTCTGCATTGTCACCGCATCAACACTGTGTGGGCCAGCGTCAGCCTGTCTCTGGACATTGTTCTTTCCTCTCTGCCTTGTACTCTATGGCCCAGGAAAAGACTCCTCACTAGATACTATCCCTGGCCCTCTCTACAAAAGATCACTTTAAAATTCTTTCTAATAGTTGCTCTGCTTCAGAAAATTGATCTTCTAATCTTCACTTGATGTGTTCTCTGAGTGTCCCTCAAGCCTCTTCTTATATCTTTCTATTGGACAACCAACGACCCAGCTTAACTTCTAATCAATGGCTTAGCTCATTTTGTCCCGATCCTCATCTTTTTCTAGAAGTCACACCCACAGTTTGGATTAATACCCATTAATTATTTTAATTTCCTAAGTTTAGACTTAGGGTCCCATTAAAAATAATTAATTATTTTAATAAAACTGTCTCAGGGTGGAATATCACAAAACAATTTTTGGGTATTGGAGAATTCTTGTGTCTAAGCCTCCCTGCAAATTTTGAGACTTAGAGAACATCCGATGCTACCAGAAATAAACATTCCCTCTTAGCGAGGAATGTGCTCTAGTAATGCAACCTGCTAAAGCATCACTCTGTTTTGTAACATCTCCTTCTGAGCTGCTAATGTCTGACACCCTGTCCAAATACTGCGCAAATGTTGCATCTGTACTGTTGGTGACCCTGCCACTGTCAACGCTGCATCTGTACTGCAACTCCGTCTCAAATTCTGCATTCGTGCTACTATTGGCACTGTCTCAGCAATGGAAAAGCATCCTAAATTATTGAACTGATGTTCAGTATGATGCATCTTGTTGTTGGAGTTTGACTACTTCTAGTCTCTACGCTGACCCTCTGAAGCCTCTGTGTTGCTGCTGATCTCTATTCTATGCCATCTACACTACTGTCAACTCTACTCTGTGATGCTTAGTATTGGCACTACTAACCTCTACAACTGTCACTTTGGCCCTCCTCTGCACCAAATGACACTGGTCCATCCTGCTACTATCGATCTTGGCTCTCGTACCAAGGAATTGATCCAAGGGGTGGGCTCCTCAAGGATCCTGCCTATCTGTAGATCTTTCAAATTACAACTCTAAATCAACCCACCTCCCTCCTGGAGGTATCTCGGCTGTCATGGCAAACTCCTCTACCTCGATCTTTGCCGCTGCAACCTTCGGATCATGATTTTCATCTTTGTCCTTCTTCCTACAAGGACACTGTGTTGCGTAGTAACTGAATTCACCACACCTGAAGCCTTTGATTTTCGAAACATCTTTCTTCCTTTTTTGTTTCTCCTATTGTCCCTTGGATACGAGGGTTGCATTATCTTCCTCCTCCTTGGGCTTCGACCCACTGTTGTTGCTTCCATCAAGTTTACACTTAACCAAGTCTCTCCTCATCTCCTCTTACTTAAGAGTTGCCAACATTTCATCCCAACTTGGCAAAGTTGCCATGCCCAGGACACTCTAGACAAAGACTTACCACTCCTTAGATATTGAAGTTAGGGCTAGTCTTACCATTTCAGAACCTTAAGGTGTTGACCCTAAAATGTCCATCTCATCTCGGGTCTACTGAAGCTTAGTGAGGGATGGATCAATGCACGCTCCCCCTTTTGCATCTGCAGAGATCTCATCTTCTGCTCTAAATACATATTTTGTTACTCAGAAGATCCTTGATACAACATCGACAATGCATCCCACATCTCCTTGGCAGTCCCTCTGCTAGTGATGTGACAAACCACACGATCCTTCACTCAGTCTAGGATCATTATCTTTGTCCTTGCCATCTCTCCCTTGTATTTCTTGAGCAGACCTGGATCCGTTGGCATAACTACCACGTTGTCGACATAAGTTTTGAGAAAATGCTCATCTAGAAGGCACAGCATCCTTTTCTTCCAGATCAAATAGTTGGATGCACCATCCAATTGATCCTGATCTCTCAACCCATTGGCTACCATCCTTGCCAAACAAAAAGGTCAAATAGCCTCCTCTCTCCTCTACGCAACACTAGATTGGTCTATGCACTCCCTGCTGGAGTTTGTAGATCTGCCCCTCTCCGTTGTTTCTCAACAAATGAGAATTCAGACTCCTTGGTTGGAAGTCCTCTAAGGAAGAATTCCCTCAACCATGTCTCTCTCTTCCCTCTGACATCTTTTTTCCTAGCAACTGCCTGCAGAAAACTGCGTCTCACTGGAAACCTCCTCTTCACTAAAGCTTCTGCGCTGCTCCCTCTGACACTGGAAAACTTTGATCTAGAAGTCTTACCTCTCCGTCAACTTACTCAGAGAGAGCCCTTCCTCGAAAAAATTTCCCTCCTAGCCTGGACTGTGCAATCCCTCTGGGGATTCGAATTTCTTCCTACACAGCTCTTTGACCCTCCTTCTCTTCAACATTGGGTTCTTCCGGCTCTGCTCTCTTGCTTCACCCTATAGCTTTGGTACCATGTGAAAATTTGAAATTCCGAATCACTACTGCAACAATTGATTATGTTTCTCCTATTTTTTAATGATTGAAGGAAATTATTTATTGTTTCCTACAGTAAACACTAAAACGAATGCACTGCAGCCTACACCATTTCAATTATAAGCGGAAACAAGAAACTGAATAGGAAAGAGATACAACACACACACATCTACACAGTTATTTTAGGACAAACATCCCCGAAGAAACCCAATGCAGGAAAACCAGTGCAATAGTTGATGGTTTTATTATTATGCAGTGGTAATTCTGAGTACAATTTGTTGGATGCCCAACTAGCTATCCTATACAGAGAGAAACTGGAGAAAACAAGTAGTGAGATGCTCTCACCCTATCACTGGAAAAATCTGACCTTAATATCGCTGGAAAGAGGCTCTGCATCCCTTCTGCGCTAGCTTCTACGCAGAACTACGTCAACCCTATGTGTTCTCTCTATCAACTCTGCTGGGGACTACGTTGTTCCTCCTTCGGATCCTCTACTGCCCAGAAAATTCAATTTCCAGCCTCCCAGTCTCACACCTCGACTCCTGACTTCTGAAACTCAATTTTCTCAACAGGAAATTCGATCTCCCACTAGGATTGGCACTGCCACTGCGTCAGCATTATGTGGGCCAATGCAGCCTCTCTATGGACGTCGTTTTGTCCTCTCTTCCTTGTACTCTCTAGCCTAGGAAAAGACTCTCCACCAAATACTATCCCTACCCATCTCTGCAAGAGATCACTTCGAAATTCTTTCCGGCAGCTGCTCTGCTTCAGAAAATTGATCTTCTAATGTTCACTCGATGTGTTCTCCAAGTGCCCCTCAAGCCTCTTCTTATATCTTTCTGTTGGACAACCAATGACCCATATTAACTTCTAATCAATGGCTTACATCATTTTGGCTTGATCCTCGTATTCTTCTAGAAGTTACACCCATAGTTTAGATTAATATCCATTAATTAATTTAATTTCCTAAGTTTAGACTTAGGGTTCCATTAAAAATAATTAATTATTTTACTAAAACTATCTCCAGGTGGAATTTCCCAAAATGATTTCTGGGTATTGGAGAATGCATGTGTCTAAGCCTCCCTGCAAATTTTGAGACTTAGAGCATATCCGATGCTACTAGAAATCAACATTTTATACCTTCGCTCTTCCTTTCTTGCTTCTTTTAACTTCAAAATGAACTTGTTCTTGAGAGATCGAAGTTGTGTGTGTGAGTGTATCAAATGAGGTGTTGGCATTATGACACAGGTTTGGAACGGGTTTGGCTCTATGACATAAGTATTGTCCTTGATGGCAACTCACTGAAATGGTAGATCACAGTTCAGACTCTCAGAATGAAAGAAAATGAGGTATACGCAGGTTCCTCGTAACAAAGTCGCATATACACGCGGGTGTACTGATCATAAGGCGCGTATACGTATGCACACACTTTCATGCAAAGAAAAGCACGTACATGTGGGAATACTTATGGTTGGTCCATGGTATTTAGTCCGACATATTTGAACCTATGGTTTTGGTCCTTGGTATTGCATTTAAAGTGTTGAACCCAAGTATTGGGTCCCTAGTATTAGTTTTCAATGGTTTTGGACCATGGTTTGAGGAAGGCCTAAGACTATAAAAAGGGAAGGAGATCATTTGGCAAGGGTATGGACTTATGTGTTGAATATCTTGACAAAAGAAAGATCTGGAACACTGGTGATTGGTTGGTAAGTTACAGCTAGATCTGAATCAAGAAGGAACTTGAGCATTACATGATGGTTAAGATCTATTGATGGGTCGAGATTTCAAGGCTTGAATAGTAGTATCATTGTGTGATTTTGATCTATTATATTTGGCGCATGATTAGATCTATAAATCTGATAATCTGGGTATAACTGATGTCTGATTAAGTAAAAGGATAAATTATCTTTTATAGATCTGTACGCAGGTTCGATACAACGGAGGTGCATACACACGCAGGTTAAGCAAGTGAAGTATGCATATATGCTGGTTGGGTTTGGCATATCTGCGTATGTACGCAGGTTTCTATTGGTGAAGTAGCATACGTCTCTTGAAATATGTTTTAGCTGCCTCTGTTTATTGCTGCAATGTTCTGGGTTCAGATTTGTTGTCTGGTTACTGGTACTGTTTTCTAGTTACAACATTTTGAGAAGTTATTGGTTGATTCAGTATTTGTACAAAGGAGATTGGTTGTTGCAGATCTACTTTATGTTTGATTGATATTCATGGATCCAGTCTGAAAATTTATGAAACGTGGTCCCTAGAAGAAAGAGAAGGTTGAAGCCTTCTGTAGGTCAGCACCTACGTACTAGTACCTCAACTAGTACAAGAGCTAAGGGGGTTGTAACTTCCTTCCAGGAGAAGCTGGAGAACGAGAGAAGGTTGTAGCCTTCTGCAGGTTGAAGCCTGCGTACTGGTATAAGACTGCACCAGTACATAAATATTGTAAAAATAAGTTTCTTATTAAAGGAAGATAGAGACGAATTACAACAGGTGGTTTTCACCCACATTGGGTTTCCACCTTATATCATGGTGTTCATGTGTGCTCCTTATGTGTGATGATCTGTTCTGTTTTACTGCACCTATTTACTGTTAATACGGTTAATAATGTTCTGATGCACTCATTGAAGATCAACTAACTAAATCATAAGTTTACTGGATATACACAGTTGTGTATATGTGCGGTTATCCTTAATTGAAGTAGCGTATATGAATCTGAGTATGAAAATGAAAAGATTATTGATTTGCTAATACTGATTCACACCCCCCCCCCTCTCAGTCTTATTTCCAACAATTGGAATCAGAGCAGGTCCTTTAGGAGAAGCTTGATCGCTTGAAGGAAGATCTATCATCATGAGCAACTACGAAAAGGAAGCATCAATCAGGCCACCAATTTTTTATGGGAGCAACTTCGTCTATTGGAAGGTAAGAATCACTGCCTATCTTCAATCTCTTGGTATATAAGTTTGGGATATTGTGGAAACAGGATACACATTTCCTTCAGCAACTCCTACAGATACGGCTGGTAAGAAGCAGTATGAAACAAATGCAAAGGCTATCAATACCTTATTAGGGAGTCTATCTCAATCAGAATTCGTCAAGGTTATGCAGCTCAAAACCGCAAAAGAAATATGGGACAAGATCGTTCTGAGCTATGAAGGAGATGATCAGGTAAAACGAGCAAAACTTAAAACTCTTAGAATTCAGTATGAAAGTCTCAGAATGTACAATGATGAAAGTGTGGCTAACTATTTCCTTCGTATAGATGAGATTGTTAACTGTATGAAAAACTTGGGTGAAGAAATAAAAGAAGTTGCTTTGGTTGAAAAGGTTCTAAGATCTTTGTCTCCTAATTTTGATTCAAAAGTTTCTGCCATAGAAGAAAAGAAGAATCTACAGAGCCTTACCATGTCATAGCTGCACGGAATCCTAACTGCTTACGAAATGAGAAAAGGTGGACCATCAGACAGGAGAGAAGTTGCATTCAAAGCCTCAGGAAAAGGAGATTACAATGAGTTAGAAGAACAGGAAGAATCTAATTTTGTCAAGAACCTTCAACGGGGAACTGGAAGATTCAGGGGTAAGCTGCCTTTCAAATGCTTTGCTTGTGGGAGAGTCGGTCATTATGCTGCCAAATGTCCTCACAAAGATAAGCTTGAAAAAGGTAAGGAACCAGTTAGATGGAATAGGAAACAAAATGTAAGTAAGAAGAGCTATTACACACATGAAGATAGTGATGGACTTTCAAATTGTGATGAAGATGAACAAGGTAATGATTATAGACTTTTGATGGCTTTTGAAGATGATGATTTCTTGGATGCTATAGATGAAGAAAGTCTTTATGAAGAAATTTTTAAACTCAAAATTTGCTTAGAAGAGAAAAATATGATTATAGATACTCTAACATCCCAACTTGCTAAAATGGAGAAGCATAATGAAAAATTAAAATGTGAAATTGTGGGACTTAGAAAGGACATTGAGAAAACGAAAGCTCTTAATCTTAGATTTGCTAAAGGATCTGAAACTTTAGATGAGATTATCAAAGTACAGTGTTATCCTCTAATCAAGACAGATATTGGGTATACCAAAGAAACATCTCAAGCACAGAAGCCATCTACCTCCAAAAGTTATCTTGAAGCTGCAAGGAGAAGTGAGCAGGTTGACAATTGACAACAAAGGCCCAATGGAGATCACCAGGTGAATCAGGGACAATTTACCTCAAGAATGAACAAAGACTACCAGGTAAATCAGGGGCAATCTACTTCAAGGATGAACAGAAGCTACAACCAACCACAGGTAAATCATTCTCAATTTGCCTCAAGAATGGATTTCAATAGAAACTACAATCATTTGGTTGATAGATTTGATAATCGCAGGAGCTTCTTCAACGGCCAATGTTTCTCTTGTCATAACTTTGGTCACAAAGCAGCTCAATGTGTTGCATACAAGACAATCATGACTAGAGAAGCTCAAAAACAAAGGAGTATGACTGGGATCATGAAAAGGACCTACAATAACTTTTATGCTCTTGAGAATGAAGTAGAATGTTCTATTTGTAACAACTTCGGTCATGAAGATTCTAAATGCAGGAGCAGGTTTCGGCAAACAACTCAGAAGGAGCAAGTTTCATTGAGTCCCAAAACATGGAAAAAGAAAGAATCGCAACCAAAAAGATGTGGGATAGCCTTATATGCAGAAGGACAGGAAAATCAGTGGTACATTGATAGTGGATTCTCAAAACATATGACAGGTGATAAAGATAAACTTCAGTCATATAGTGCCTTAGAAAAGGAAAAGAAGCTCTCATTTGGAAATGACACCCCTACACTCATAAAAGGTAAAGGTTCTATTCTCTTGAAATAAAAGGTCAAGGCTAGAAATGTTATGTATGTTGATGGCTTAAAGCATAATTTATTAAGTGTCAGTCAAATGTGTGATCAAGGAAATGAAGTAATATTTCGATCAAATGGATGCATTGTTCGCGAGCTTGATACAAGAGAAACAGTGATCAAAGGCATAAGGACTCCAAATAATTTATATATACTCAAGGGAGGACAACAACAATGCTATCTAAGCAAGAATGATGAACACTGGCTATGGCATAGAAGATTGGGGCATCTAAGCTTCTCACAGATAAGGAAAGCATGAAAATATTAGGCGGTTCGTGATCTACCTGACATCAGAATTCCAGACAATACAATATGCAAATCATGTCAATTTGGTAAGCAAACCAGAACTAATTTCCCTGAGAAGGAAGGATCAGCTAGCAGGCCACTTGAACTTGTCCATACTGATGTATGTGGTCCATCTAGAAAAAGGTCACCTCGAGGAGAAGAATACTTTATATTGTTCATTGACGACTTTTCCAGGATGTGTTGGATAGGACTTATGAAGCATAAAGATGAAGATTTTGAAAAATTCAAATCATTCAAAGCCTTGGTGGAAAATGAATTAGATTGCAGAATCAAATGCCTCAGGTCTGATCGAGGAGGGGAATTTACCTCGAATGAGTTTTTCGATTTTTGTGAAGAACATGGAATAAGGAGGGAATTCTCTACTACAAGGACTCCTCAGCAAAATGGAGTAGTGGAAAGGATGAACAGAATAGTTCAAAAAATGGCTCGTGCTATGCTTGATGAGTCTGGAACTCCCACAACGTTTTGGGGTGAAGCCGCATTTGCTACAGTTACTATTCTCAACAAGACAAACATCCGAGTAAACAACACTCAGACTCCTCACGAATTGTGGTATGGTAAGACTCCCACGGTAAAATACTTCAAGATTTTTGGAAGCAAATGCTACATCAAGAAGACCGATCAAAATCTTGGCTAGTTTGAACCTAGAGCAGATGAAGGCATTCTCCTTGGTTACTCTCCCCACAGCAAAGCATACAAGTGTTACAATAAAAGACTTGGAAAAATTGTTGAAATTATTGATGTAGTGGTTGATTAAGAAGGAAACACTCCTAGGCAAGTAAAATCTGAAGATTTCAAAGATGATGACGACTATCCATCGACATCAAATCAGATTCATGATGAAGAAGAAACCCATGAGGCACTAGAAGAACAGATAAGGATAGAAGAAAAGACTCCATCCAGGTACGTTTAGAAGAATCATCTAGAATCTCAAATTTTGGGGCAGAAAGAGGCAGGTGTACAGACAAGAAGAACTATTTCAGAAGCTTCAAGCTATCTAGCATTGCTCTCCTCCACTGAACCACAAAATGTAAGGGAAGCATGCAAAGATGAATGTTGGGTAAAGGCCATGGAGGAAGAACTTGAGCAGATTGAAAAGAATAACACTTGGGAGTTGGTTCCTAGATCAAAAGATAAGAATGTCATAGGAACAAAATGGATATTCAAAAATAAGCTGAATGAAAATGGAGATGTGATTAGAAACAAGGCCAGACTTGTTTGTAAAGAATATGCTCAACAAGAAGGGATAGACTTTGAAGAAACTTTTGCACCAGTTGCTAGACTTGAGGCCATAAGAATGTTCCTTGCTCTTTCTAGCTTTCAGAAGTTCAAAGTATTTCAAATGGACGTGAAGTCTACCTTCCTGAATGGAGACTTGGATGAAGAAGTATATATTGAACAACCAGATGGGTTTATTCTTGGAAATGATCCAAAACTTGTATGCAGACTCAAAAAGGCTCTCTATGGTCTTAAACAGGCTCCAAGGGCTTGGTATTATTGGTTGGATAAGTACCTCTAAGGAACAAGTTGCTGATATCCTCACCAAACCACTGCCCAGGGAGACATTTGAATACCTCAGACAGAAGCTAGGGGTAGTTGATGCATCATCTTGCTGTTGAATCTTGTCTATTTCAAAGAAAAGTGGTGGTACACAAGTTGAATGAGGAGGATCCGCATACATACACCAGTTTATTAAGGTACAGTCGCGTATATGTTGGTTTGAAGAAAAGCAGTGGGGCCAGGCTCAGGATGAAAAGAGTCTGATATGGGTCTGACAGAGACCATCTGGCATAGGTTCAGGGGGAGCATATATTCTTCTAATAATGCATTGTTGGCATTATCTTAGAAGATCTTGGTTCAAATTCACAGTTGGTTTGATTTCAGGTGGAACAGGTGCAGAAGGAGAACATGGGTGCTAGTCTGAATAATGATTGACAAATGTTGTTGATGTTTGTTGTTGATAACTGTCAGAGTCTTGCAGTAGATATTTTGTCTCTATGTATTATATTTCTTTTATCAAGGTCATGTAACGGCCTATTTTGGTTTCCCCACTATGCTTAGGATGAATGATGTAATGTTATTATTTTATCATGTATTCCCACTTGGTTGGGTGGATGTATGTATGAGTCTTTGGTGATAGGAAGGTCATTTATGATGTATAAAGTCATGTTTCTTTTATAGAACATCTTCTTACAGACCTTGCCTACAAGTCAGGGGGAACTTGGACAGCATAGCGGAGTAGATATTTCAGCATGGACTCAAGGGGAACATAACCCTTTGCCCTTGATGTCAAAGGGGGAGAATGACTTTGAGTGACTTTGGGTTGCCATCAAGTCCAAAGGGGGAGATTGTTGGCATTATGACACAGGTTTGGAATAGGTTTGGCTCTATGACATAAGTATTGTCCTTGATGGAAACTCACTCAAATGGTAGATCACAGTTCAAACTCTCAGAATGAAAGAAAATGAGGTATACGCAGGTTCCTCGTAACAAAGTCGTGTATACATGTGGGTGTACCGATCATAAGGCGCGTATACGTATGCACGCACTTTCATGCAAAGAAAAGCGCGTACATGTGGGAAAACTTATAGTTGGTCCATGGTATTTAGTCCGACATATTTGAACCTATGGTTTTGGTCCTTGGTATTGCATTTAAAGTGTTGAACCCAAGTATTGGGTCCCTAGTATTAGTTTTCAATGGTTTTGGACCATGGTTTGAGGAAGGCCTAAGACTATAAAAAGGGAAGGAGATCATTTGGCAAGGGTATGGACTTATGTGTTGAATATCTTGAGAAGAGAAAGATCTGGAATACTGGTGATTGGTTGGTAAGTTATAGCTGGATCTGAATCAAGGAGGAACCTGAGCATTACACGATGCTTAAGATCTATTGATGGGTCGAGATCTCAAGGCTTGAATAGTAGTATCATTGTGTGATTTTGATCTATTATATTTGGCACATGATTAGATCTATAAATCTGATAATCTGGGTATAAATTGATGTCTGATTAAGTAAAAGGATAAATTATCTTTTATAGATATGTACGCAGGTTCGATACAGCGAAGGTTAAGCAAGTGAAGACTGCATATATGCTGGTTGGTTTTGGCATATCTGCGTATGTACATAGGTTTCTATTGGTGAAGTAGCGTACGTCTCTTGAAATATGTTTTAGCTGCCTCTGTTTATTGCTGCAGTGTTCTAGGTTCAGATTTGCTATCTGGTTATTGGTACTATTTTCTGGTTACAGCATTCTAAGAAGTTATTGGTTGATTCAGTATTTGTACAAAGGAGATTGGCTGTTGCAGATCTACTTTATGTTTGATTGATATTCATAGATCCAGTCTGAAAATTTATGAAACGTGGTCCCTGGAAGAAAGAGAAGGTTGAAGCCTTCTGTAGGTCAGCACCTACATACTAGTACCTCAGCTAGTACAAGAGCTAAGGGGGTTGTAGCTCCCTTCCAGGGGAAGCTAGAGAACGAGAGAAAGTTGTAGCCTTCTGTAGGTTGAAGCCTGCGTACTGGTATAAGACTGCACCAGTACATAAATATTGTAAAAAGAAGTTTCTTATTAAAGTAAGATAGAGATGAATTGTAGCAGGTGGTTTTCACCCACATTTGGTTTCCACCTTATATCATGGTGTTCATGTGTGCTCCTTATGTGTGATGATCTGTTCTATTTTACTGCACCTGTTTACTGTTAATATGGTTAATAATGTTTTGATGCACTCATTGAAGATCAACTAACTGAATCATAAGTTTACTGGATATACATAGTTGCGTATATGTGCGGTTATCCTTAATTGAAGTAGCGTATATGAATCTGAGTATGAAAATGAAAAGATTATTGATTTGCTAATATTGATTCACCCCCCCGCCTCTCAGTATTATTTCCAACATGAAGTTGAATTTTCTTGTATTTATAGCCTTTCCAAGGGTCCGAATTCCCTCCTTTAGGCCGACTTGTACTTTGGAGGTTTCCAGGACCTTCTATACTCAAAGTAAGTTCTTTTACAAGGTACATCTTGCCCGGAATGGTCCTATAATGATGATGTTGACTCTATTGACTCATGACAATATATCCTATGACCTAACAAACCCTAGAAGCATGAAGAACATACTTTTACCTAAAAGACCATCAATAAGGATCATGAAACTCATGCTTTAAAATAATAATTTTTTCTTTCTTCTTTTCTTTGTTACATAAGATACTTATTGAAATGAGTACAATAACAATTACGAAGACCGAAACTAGTTACATTTCCAAACACTCCCTTTTAACTAGGGAGGTATTCATTATTGTACAACCAGTATAACATCATTCTCAAACTTGATAGTTATCATAAGAAGAGTTAGATTGATAATCCAATTGTAAGCATCATCATTATAACTAGCATTGTCATTGAGGCCTAACTTGACAAGCTCAACTTTATTCGAGAGCGTTATGTTGGGAGGGTTTATGTGCGATACTGCATTACCTCTAAGGCACATACCCCATCCAAATGTTCAATAGATATGTCCTTTTAGGACTATTCTTATCTTGGATTTCCAACCTTGAATCATCAAAGAATATTGGTCCTCGTCGACTACTCTTATCTTGCATACATGTCTTATCCTCAAAGTGTGTCGGTACCTTTCCTTTCTTGGATTATTTATCCTCAAGGAAACCACATATTCTTATCAAATCCTTCACCATTCTCTCTTTATGGCCTTCACTTAGACTCACGGTTATTAGTCTTGGTAAAGTGCATGACACATGAAGAAGAGAATACACATGTGATGTTCATCGTCACGCCCTCTCAATTAGAGAGGATATCCCTATTCCCTCTTGATTAGGGAATAGATCCTTGCTCCTGTTCAAGGAGACTCCTTTTCTCCTTCTCAAATATAGAGGAGATATTTGACTTTTGTCTAATATGAGAAGTCATAACGACAAGCTCTCTAGCTTGTTTCCATAATAATATCATCTACATGTTCTCTCTGGAGATAGTTGCATGCTCTCTCTTTCCTTTGTATCTCATTATATTGAGATTTCTTCTTTTGTAGGTATCATTGAGCCATCTTCTTCCTTCCATTTTGTGATAAGATCAATCTTGCACATCACTTTCACCTTGTCACTATCAATGAAGGCATTATATTGAGCCTTGTCGATCTTCAAGCTAATCATAGCTTCTTCATGAAAGTGATCTTCTTTGTACGAACTTGAACTTTGGATTATCTTCTTGCACTACTACCCTTTACTTTCAAGATGAAAACATATTGACTTCATAATTTCCAATTCATATGTTTAGTTTGCCTCAACATTCTTCATGTATTCCTGCAATATCCTTTTGGGTAGCAAAACAATATGTTAACTAGATAACCAACAAAGAATATTAATATTAGACTTACCTCGTCATGATGACCGTCTTATCTAAAACATCAACATCCTCATGGTCCATCTTCACAGGAGTCTTCCTTCATGCATCAGAGCATTGAAAGATCAAACTTGATTACCAAGTTACAATATTCTTTTGTAACATGACCAATCGCATTCCTTCATCCTTCAAGAGTATTGTTTCCATACTATATGGAATATAGATTAATCTTGTCATAATGCTTCTTCCAAGAACCTTCCAAAATGATGGTTCTTATAGGATTATGATGATCCACCTTGGCAAAATGACTACATCTAACATAATGTTAGAGATGCCTGGATGAACAATAATATACAAAATGGTCTAATCTTGTCAGTTTTGAAAGACTAGATGATTTCTACAAAGCAACTCAATCAAGTAGACTCCAAATCTTATGCTACTATCTATGATACCATGCTTTTACAACAAAACTCTTCTAGAGTAAACAACAATGCATGTTTATTCTAAATGAAAGGCAATCTTCATAAAGAACTTAACAGAGAGGATATCTTCTTCAACAGTAAAGATCTTTGACATCTTTATTCGGCTTCTTTTTAGGTTCTCCCTTCTCTCCAGCTATGTGAGTTTCACTTCTTTCATTTCTTGTGTTGTTCTGCTTGTTTGGACAGTCTCTCTTAAAGTGTCCATATTCATTGCATCCAAAGCATTGAACCTTGGACATATCTAGCTTCAACTTTCCCTTCTTCAGCTTCTTGGTTCTTGCAATAAAGGCTTGAGATTGTTCATTTGATTCAATGTCACCCTTTGTCTTTGATCCTAGTCTCTTCCAAGATGCATTGATCCCACAGTGCATCAAAAGGAGTAGAGTCTTTCTTAGAGTATATGTTAGTTGCAAAACTGCTCCATTCTGGTGTCAAGGCATTCAAAACACATTTTTTCATTTCAAAGTCAAAAATTGTCTCCCCAAGCCCATGCAATTGATCTCTTACTTGAGAAATCTTCATTAGATAGGGTGCCATGTCTTCATCCTTCGATTTCTTTATTCTGTAAAGTTGGTTTCTCAAAAAAAAAAATTGACCTGATGTACTTATAGAGTACAAATCTACTAGCTTTCCATACATGGCCTAGAAGTCAACAAATTAGCAACAAATGGAACAAGATGATCATTAACGGATTCAACAATGATCCTTTGTGCCCTTACTTCTCCTTTCTTGTATTTTTCTAGCTCTTGAGTCTTGTCTTTGTTAGGTTCAACAACTTCACCGAGAACATATCCATTACTTCATGTTTTGTAAGTTCCAGATCAATCATTTTCTTCCATGCTAGGAAATATGTTGAGCCAACGAGTCTATTGCTTTCCTTGCAAAAAGAACCCATATGACCCGTAGATTCAGAGATAGAGTAACAATATGATATTTACTTGTCAACCAAGAGTCTTTTAGTCATCTTCCTTATTGAGATTTCCTTTGATGGCTTGAAGTAGTCTTCTTTCTTCCTTCAGTAAGAGTTTGATCCTTCTATAAGTGATTACCTTTGACAAGCAAACCCTTCTTTATGTCCTTCCAGTTGCCTTCCCTTGTTCACCTTAGCTCTAAAACCATGTTGGAAAATGCAATATGGCAGATATCACTTCAGATTTTTCATTATCCTTAATGTTTGCTTGTGAACTTTATTTATTTTCTTGTGTTTTCTCTATTAGATCTTTCTCATCAAACAAATATCAAGAGCAAAATAGTAAAGACAATGGACACAAAAACTAGGCTCCAAGCCAAGGCAAACTCTCCATGGGGGAAACCCAAAAAAATTCTTATCTTCTTATAGAATCTGCATCAAATGAGACAATATATATCCAAACCCTAGACCAAGACCTCCTCTAATTACCAAGTCAGTCATTCAAGAAAAACTTCCAGATGCATCGCCCAACTTCCAGCTACACCTTCGACCCCCAACTTTGACTTTGTAGTTGTTGCAGAAACCCTAAGACAATGCTTCAAGAGGTCTTTCTTGAGCAAGATGATGTTTCACAAGAGCAACAAAGTCAAATCAAAATATTCGCTCTTCGAGCAACTCGATCCTGCAACCTGATCTCTTGCAATTCGAATATGCAATTTCAACCTTCCTGGAAGCTGTAAAACCCCTATATTTTTCACGTGTGAGAGAGATAGAGCCCAAAAACAAACATTTCTTCTTATTCTTGGATTCTCTTTGTCTTCTAGACCTTTGCTCTTTCTTTCTTGCGTCTTCCAACTTCGGATCGAACTTGTTCTTGAGAGATCAAACTTGTGTGTGTGGGTGTATCAAATGAGGTTGAAGTTGCCTGCATTTATAACCTTCCCAAGGAGTCAAATTCCCTCCTTTAGGTTGACTTGTAGCCACCACGACCACCTTGTACTTTGGAGGTTTCCAAGAACTTCTAGACTCAAAAAAAATTCTTTTACAAGGTACATCTTTCCTGGAAGGGTTTTATAATCATAATTTTGACTCTCTTGACTCATGCCCATATATCCTATGACCTTAAAAACCTTAGAAGCATGAAGAACACACTTTTACCTAGAAGACCATCAATAAGGAGCATGAAACCCATGCTTTAAAACAATAATTTTTTCTCTTCTTTTGTTTGTTACATAAGATACATATTCAAATGAGTACAATAACAATTATGAACACTGAAACTAGTTACATTTCCAACATCGACCCTTCCTCTTCTACACAGATCTAGAGTGATATGATGCACAGACTTTAGGGCATATTTTATGGAATAATCATGCATAGAGGTTTCCCTCATCTAGGGCACGTAAAGATTTGTCCTAAACTGTTCAAAACAAACCCAGCCGCCTTAGCAAGTTCATCAACATGAAGCATGCAACCTTGCCTTCTTAGAATTTTTAACACATCTCCAAGAATCGATAGTCCTCAACATGGACTTTGACAAAAGACTAAGTCAAGTACACAAATTTTTGTGGCCTCCCTCTGCTAGGGTTACCTTAGTCACATCATCTGTTACCCTTAAAAACCAATTTTGTTCCTCTAGGAGTTGTGGCTACACTTCTACAATAGGCCAAGCATTTGGGCCCTCCAAAAATAGGCCTTACAACCCTCTAAACTATCTATGGTAGGGTCTCAGCCCTCCTCTCTTGATCTGAACAAATGTGGTCAGATGATGCTCAAAATTATGCCCAAGCTCCTCCACGAGAAGACCTACAAACTCGACCAACCAACACTTAAGACAAAGAACCAAAACTCATCTTCCCCTTCATCTTCCTCTAAACTATCTATAGCAGCGTCTCAGCCCTCCTCTCTTGATCTGAACAAATGTGGTCAGATGATGCTCAAAATTATGCCCAAGCTCCTCCACGAGCAGACCTATAAACTCGACCAACCAACACTTAAGACAAAGAACCAAAACTCATCTTCCTCTAAACTATCTATAGCAGGGTCTCAACCCTCCTCTCTTGATCTGAACAAACGTGGTCAGATGATGCTCAAAATTATGCCCAAGCTCCTCCACGAGCAAACCTACAAACTCGACCAACCAACACTTAAGACAAAGAATCAAAAATCATCTTCCTCTTTTAGCTTATTCGGCTCCTTTAGAGGTTTGCAGCCCTATTGTGCTTGCTTCCTTATGACAAAATGTTCTTGTGGTGATCACAACCTTCATTACAACCCTTCTTGGCCTTCTAGCTCGGCCACCTCCTAGGTCTACATTTCTCTAGCCTCCATGATCAAATGATGTTCTTCATATTTGATATCTAGGCTTGATTCTTATGCCTCTTTAAATAGCTTCTCCTTTAGTCTCTTAGAAACACTCTAAATCTAGGGTTTTAGTCCTTTTGACCTTAGGAAATAATAACAATTTGCTTTTAGATTTTAAACCCCTTCTTGGATCCAAAACCCCACTGTTTTGGTACTTCTCCCACAAAACCTTATGTGATCAAACTTCTCACAAACCCAACTCCTAGGGTTGTGGAGTATCTCCCAAGCTACACAAATCAACACATCCCAATTTTGGAAGTGAGATTAACTCCTCTTATAGTAAAGAGTAATTATTATGCCGATAGAGATGTATATTTTGGAACAGAGATTCAAGAACTTTAATTTAATTGTCACGTGTATAGTAGGAATTTAATCTCCACTAAATATTGTAGAATATTCTTAATAGTAGTCAGATATCAAAGGTTAAGATTTATCTCAAAAGTACTTATGTCATTTTTCTCCTTTTAATTAAACTTATTAATTAAAAAAAATATATCATATGAAATGAGTTGTGATTTTTTCGGCATGTGGTAATGATAAGCCACAAAGCCTATTTATGGATTAAGAATCTTGTTACCTGTTCTTTTTTTAATGTATATATGTTTAACTTATATTAATTCATTGTATAATCATTATTAATAATAAATTAAAATTAAAATAAAATTTAAATGATTTTTAAAAAAATTTTAAATCTTAACAATGTGAAATGTATCATAAAATAAGTGTTTTGATACTTATCATGAATTGATGCTTATCCACATTTACTAGTGATATTTAATTTAAATAATTGCACTAGTTATATCCCATACATTTTCCCAACACCAGATAGGGATATATCTTAGATACCACTTCATTAAAATCCTAAAGAAAATTCATGCTGGATTATTTGGAAAACCTTCTTGTTTGTTTGCACTAGTGCCTGTTTGGTAATTGGCACAAGATCCAATTCAAAAGAAATCATATTCACGCCTGCTAAACTTGCATTTCCTTAAAAGGTGTCGATATAAAAGGTCGATAGACCTATTTGATCCAGAGTATCGTTCTAAACATAGACTTAAATTCGATAATGAGTAGATGCCATGCATCCTATTTTTCCACTGTAACAAGCCCATTTCTTCTAAATAACACAGCTGTCCTAAATATATCATCACCCCCGGTATCTGTGATACAACTCCCTTCCCCAACTGAAAAAAATAGCTTGATTTTGGTCTCAATATATACTGAAACCACCATTTGTTGAATAAAATAAACACAGACTCCAGCCGCACGAGCAGTTAAGTTATGAAGCCATGCACACTAAAAGCAAAGTATTCAGGCAATTTATCTTTTCCTATGTACCAAGTAGTCAGAGAAAAGCAGGAGACAGAAAGGGAAAAACACCCCCTACTTGTCGTAGAGTAGGCAATGAATATTCATTCCAAATGTTCCTATAGTCAGAGTGAGCTGCAACTGGATCAGTTCATTACGCTGGTTATCAAGCTGAATATTCACATAGTCTTCTTCGTCGTCAATGTATTCACGGACCTGAATGCATCAAGGAATACAACAATTATTTCAATATGAATACAAAACAAATAAGAAAGCATGGAATTCATAAATCTAACATCCTGAACATAAAAGAAAATAGAAATCGAATTAGAATATTAACCCTTGGAAAATATATCTCCAAGTTCCTCTGCCTGAAGCACAACCATTCCATATGAGTCAAATAAAATAACAGAAGGGGTGTCCTTTGTTCCATGATGCTTTTACTCCTGAGGCATCCATCTGGAAGGAAACACATTTCAACCATGGATCTACAGATCCAAAAATAGTAATTGGGTTTCTTGTTATAATGCAGAGAATATACCCCACAATTTCAAGGAATAAGAACTAGCATGTAAACCTATGAAATGTTTCTTTCTAATTTTGGTACGTTTGAGTGTGTTTGGTGGGAGTGAGGGTGTCATAGGAACTGCTAGGAAAAGTGTGAGCCCTATGCATAAAACAAGGGACAAGCAATATTGCATCAAGCCTATCAAGTAATGGACCACAGTTTTATTCCTAAATTTACCATCAAGGAACTAAGACAATGCTCTTTCAAGTCTATCGTGCTATTTGGGCTTTAAGAAGGCCTCTAACATTGTCCCTAGGCAACTATTTTTTGAAAGGCTTTATGTAAGCAAAGTCCCGAGCATTACTATCTTACTTGTGTCAATATGATATGACATTGCACTTGGATGTATACCCACTGCCTGTGGAGACTTGGAAACATGTGAACACTGGTTATCAGGAATGTGATGGCTATTTCCATTACAACAAATTCTAGCACCCACAAATTCCAAGCACCAAAGTGCTAGTTTTGTGTAACTCAGGAAGGCTGCCCACTGTCACCACAATAGCTCTTCCTCTCTCTTTAGGTTGGCCCTTCTCCAGCACAAGGATGGTATCCCTAAGTAGGATTGCTAAGGCTATGGAGTGGAGGCTGTAAGTGATTCTTGAAGACTAAGCCTTAACAAAACAAGTGGTTGTAGTATAGGTGAAAGGATGAATGGTATGAGAACGAAAAGGGGATGGACACCGCAAGACTAGTGCCTACCACATCTTGGGTAAATGAAGTCAAGGAGGCATAGATCTAAGATAGTGAATGTGTGAATGTTTAAGGCGAACAAGAGCAGTTACACATGCCACAAATCAGCCTTAGCTTGCTGAAAACTATTGTAGAAATTAACCTTGGAAAGGTAGGGTTGCCATTCTTAAGCAATTGTTGTGAAAGTAACGCCACATTATTCTAGCAACAACTATGTTTGTTAGATGCAAGCTTAACACAAAACAATGAAGATAAATGCCCTTCACATTACACTATACAAATGACAAATATTTCATTACAAGGTCTTCATAACATACTACAAGGGTTTCCTACAACAATAAACATGTGAAAGTATTGCAAACATAAGAGCCTCCCATAAAGTAGAATGAATACCTCCAATCTTCCATAAGCTTGTCAAAACGATGTAAAATTTAGTCCAAGGGGAGACCACCTCAATCCCAATATTCCCACCTTTTACAAATGGAGAGAGCTTATGTTTATAGAGAGAGTTTACTCTCTTACAATAAAATAAAAATTCTCCAGCTAACTCCATGACAAGTCAAACAATAATACAATAATGTAGTTGTATTTCTCTTCAATCAATGGATCACCATATCAAATAGTATGTGAACTCCATCTTCTCTAAGAGAGGTCATCCACCTAAAAGTAGGACGTAGTGTGTTAGATATCCTCAAAAGAGAGGGAATGCACCACAAAAATAATCCTTTACCATGTCAAATGCTAAATTGGTCCACATAAAATGCACCCTCCAAGGTGCTAGATCAACAATACACATAAAATAGTACTTGACATGGGAGGATGTGCTCCAAGGTCCACCTACAAGAACCCAGTGAGTGTGCCCTCCAAGATGCATGAGTGAGAAAACAATAAAATGATTTTCCTAGGAGAAAGTTCCATAACCACCATCCCAAAATGGTAAGCGACCCACAAGATGCATGCAAACAAACCACAATTGTGAATCCCCGGGTAACCAACTCCATGGATAAATGTGCAAAGTGCCAACTAGATGTAGCACTTCCCGAGTAAAAGTGGTCAACCTTTGAAAATAGCAAGTGAAATGTCTCCACGTATGAACCCTCCAAGTGAAACCCTCCAAATATAGAAATAGGACCAAGTGAATGCATGCAATAACCACACGACCCTCCATGTGCAGCATGCCCTTCAAGAGAGCATTCTCCACAACCACCTCATGCCCCTCGAGAGAGCGCCCTCCATAACAACCTCATGATAAAATAACATAAATTCCATGTCAAAGAGGCGAGGGTGCTCTTCAATGTAGCTAAAATGCCATGCGTAGCTAAAATAACCATGCAATAATGATGAGCATTGCACACTAGACAAGTATGCAATGGAGACACCTCAATCCATCAACAAATATAAAATAACCTCTATTTGAAGTATGCCCTAGGAAGTTGTGTCAATGTTGGTTAACCTCATCAATACATGTACCAAAGCCATCAACTTCTTTTTCCAAAACCATGTACATAAGAGCAAGGCAACCTAGAGAAGTGTGGAAAGATAGTTGCACTCCTCATCAATAAACAAATAAAATATTCCTCAATATGCCAAATCATAACAATGTTGAACCAGTCCATAAAAGTGCACCCTAGAAAAGTGTGCTATCCTCCCCAAAATAATAAAATAAAGCATATTTGCCTTGAAATTTGTGCCAAAGAGGGAACTACTCCATGAAAACACCTCAGCCATCCTCCAAATAACCTCATCCATGTGTGAAAGCAAGCCAGTGAGATAGGGTGCCCAAGTAATTAACCTTCACTTAGATAAAGCTGATTAAAGTGACCATTACATATTTAAATCAACCTTAACATGTGTGCACAAAAGTTAATGCTCTACTATAAAACTATAGCCCCCCTCCAATTAGTCGTTAGATAATTAAATTGCCATGAACATGTGTCAATGAGGAGGTGCACTCCAAAGTGTTGTACCACAGATAAAAGTGTTGGAAAAGATGGTAGCCATGGTCGGTATTTTCATCATGAAGAAAATTTGAATTTTTTTTCTTCTTCCAAATTTTACAAGTCAGCCTCATGTTATTTCAAGTCGATTGGCCCCAAAGAATCACCCATTCAACCCCCTTGGAAGTCTATATAAAGGAGAGGTTTCCTCCATCATTTGACACATCACATTTTGTCTTCTCTATCTTTTATCCAGCAAAGTTGGGAGTAAAAAGAGGAGGCCGAAAATCTGAAGGAGGGATTGGTTCTTGGCTCGGCACTTAATGTTGTTCTTGGTTACTGGTTTGGCTATTAATATGATATCTGTTGTAATGATGAATTGAACTCACTCTTGCATAAGGAAATATTTATGGGTTTTCCCCGGTGGGTTTTGCCCTGGCCTCAGGCTTAATTTGTGTCTCTTTTTCTCATGGTTTCGTGGTTATTTTCTACTGCTCTTTCATGGTTTATTGGTTGATATTTTCTTATGTATAACTGCTTAATGATCTTGATTGAATGAAATATGGAACTAACGCTAACTGATCATTGGAAGTAGTTATCTGTTGAAGAAAAATTGTTTCTAGCTTGTGTGCCTAGAAATCTCAACATTGTTTCAGAGCAAGGTTCGATGAACAGTTCAATGAGCAATTGGAAATATGGTCTGAAATTCTAAACCCTACTGTGGCAGTACGAGCATTTGTAACCAGGCCAAAGTAAATTCCGAATGTTAAAAAGAGGTCCGAGATGCAAAGCCAAGTCAAGGCCGAGTTGCCTTAAGTGACAGCAAAGCATTAATCCTCTATGGAAAAATATCTGTGACACGGTATGTGAATTTCCTGAGGCATGTTACAGAGATATGCAAAGTCTTTGAGTGCCATCCGAACCTCCCTTCTGTTTAATCTGTGGCATCCGCATTATATCTCTGTGAATGGGCACAAAATCCCCTATTCTTTGAAACTATGCTACCTGATCTCTACGAAAGAAATCTGCATACATGAGGCTATATATATATATGCGATAGGTCTGAGCTGTGTGTTCAGTCTTTCTATGATAACAATTGTGATCCGATCCTAGGACAAGTTTTACAAGCTTATATGTGGAACTGCACTCTGTTATGCAAGCCTTTTCGTATTCTGTTGTGTGAGCTTCTCTGAGACGCCACTTGTGAACATGAGGTCACGCATATACTTTGGATGAAGGCCGAAGTTGTCAATAAATATATCATTAAAATTGAGGAAGTATCCGAGCTTTATCCGGACTCGTGATGATCTTTGTGTATGCATATCTAAGACTATATCTCCGTGGAAATTTGCGGACATGAGTTCTCTCTAATGAAGTATGTAAATCTGAGAACAATGCGAAGTCTAGATCATCCTCTGTGATTCTAATCTATGTGGAGGTAGTTAAGAAGGTCAAAGAAGTCTAGCACAAAGTCAAGTTATCTCTGTGATTTGGAATTAACCTTGTAACGAAATGTTTTGAAGGACAGTAATTTGTGCACTGAGAAGTTCTAAGATATATATGTGAAGTATGAACTCATGCATCAGTTAAGTCATATGAGTAATCCGAGTTCTGTGCTGTAATATGATGATCTGAATTTTAGCATGACCTAGGATCTAGCCTAATGAAACCCACTCAAGATTAATGCTAATAACAAATGAATAGTCTTTGAGAATCTTGATAAAGACTGAGGTGAAAAATATGCTAAGAATCCGAGAGTTATTGAGGCATCTAAACTACATTCCTGGCATCCGATCTAAATAATGGTGGGTGAAGTAAATTGTAGTTCGAGCTCAAGACCATGGAGGATTCAGATCTATGAAGTGACTATAATAGAAGATCGATCTCAGTCTATACGATTTGATTGATGCTCCATGTAATTTTAAAGGAAAGGACTGTTTACCTCTATCACGATTTCTATAGCATCAAATATGCGGGATCCGTCTCAAGTCTAGGCTCCAAGTTGCTTTACACATCTGAGGAATCCGAATTTACATGAGTTGTGTGGAAGTAAGAAAGTAGAGTATTGAAAAACTCGTTGTAGTCAAGAACCTTCTTGTGAGAAGTCAGAAAAGATAATGTCTCTCAGAAACAGTGCCAAGACGAAATACTTGGAAAGAAGGCCGACCTATGCAAGAAGGCTGACCTATCTGGTATGCATTATTTGTATTATCTTGTAGCAAGTTCTAAAAATTGTTTTTGTGATCTCTTAAGTAAAATGTAAAAGATTATGATGCCTCTTTGAAATCAAAAGTTGTATTATGCAGAAAATCCACGAAATTCTGCAACTGCTAATATGAACAATCTGAAAGTAATTTTTTTCATATAGACATAGAATTTCTATACTTATTTTGCGGTGGAATGGGAGCATAAATAAATACAGTAACACAATAATCATGACACAAATTTTCTAGGGAACCCAACTAGGAAAACCCTCTGCTTGCTTGAGAATTTTATTGATAGAAGAATGAGCAAGAGATCTCTTACAAAACACTCTTGCTTCAATAGAGAATACAATGATCTCCCTGCTTGAACTAAGCTTGAAACAATCTGCAAGGCCCATGATCCCTCTACCTTCTTGCCTTACCTAGATGAGCTCCGAAATCCTTGTGCAAATCCCAGAAATAACCTCCTATTTCCTAGCGCATGAGGAACTCCTATTTCTTAGGAATGTCCTCCTATTTCCTGGAATATTCCCAATGCAATTCTTCCCTCTATCAATGACCACAAGCCTTCTACTTGACTCGCTCTCTCACAAGCTCACACACAAAAATCGTGCTCAAGAATTAATTACAAAGGTGCCTTCGTCCTCCTTATAAGAATTTCAACTCTGCTAAGTCTGGCAAGTTAATTTTTGAACTCGGACTTGTGATTGAAATGTTGACTGAGTCAAACCGACTCTTCTAACTCATTCTTCCTCAATTAGAAACTAAAGCTCACTAATTTGTCCTTTCCCAAAAATAATTCGCACTTGGAGACAAACAAGACCAAGCCTCCAATTCATGCGCATGAGTTAACTGCTGCATGACTCGTCGTGATTTCTAGGAACTCATGCATGCTAAAGGAAGACTATTTGTGGTCATCTTGACTAAGGCACCAGTCAGGAAGACCTTCCCTCGCTACTTTTCAACACTCCCTCTTAGCGAGGAAGCTACATCTGGAAGAACCTCGTCATCCTGGATTTGTCTCGAACACTACCACGTTCTCAGTTACTGCAGCTACTCACTTTGAACTAGAAGACTTCCCTGCTTACTTCTGTGGAACTTGATCTGAATACCTATTCTTTCCCACCATGCTCTACGAGTCTATCACTTCATTCATAAGTGCCATGTACCCTATGTAACTTTGTGGTTGAAGATGATACTCGAAGATCCAACTGTAACCTAAACTCCCTTAAACAAATCCTCTGCCCACTTGGCTCAAACTCTCCCTACACTGGGAGTCACAAACTGAGTGGCTGCCTCCACTCGCCTTGGGCTATGGTCCTCTTCATCTTGTTGGTCGACCAATTGCCAATTAGCTTAGACTCAAATTGAGATACTGGCTGAGGCTCCATCTTTGAGAGCTCTATCTTGATCTCACTCAACCACCACTTCTCTACTATGAGCTCTCCCTACCTTGCTGCTCAAGGCTACACCTATCCCTACCTGCAACTTGTAGAGATCCTTCACCCTCACGCCTATCTGCTTCTTACATCCAAAAGGTAAGTGTTGGAGGTACACCTTATCTCTGCTGAAGATGATCTTATATCCCTTGTCCTCAAGGGTAGCTATTGAAACAAGATTCTACGTCAATCCTCGAACATAAAGAACATCTCTGAGATGAAGAGGATTACATGACTCCCTCTGAAATCTAAAAGTACCAACTCCTCTAGCTACATACTAACCATCATCTCCTAGCACAATCTGAAACTACATGTTTGTCTCCTTCAGGTGGTTGAAACTCTTCTAGTTCCCAGTCATGTGGAAGGATGTTCCTGAATCAATATACAAAATATTATTGTCTATTGAGCTTGCCATGCAAGTGATCAATGAGAAATATTTCTCGAACTGGGCAAAAACTGCATCTACCTTCATTGGCGCAGCGACATGATCCTTACTAGACTCCTCCTTTCGATTTAGACACTTAGTAGCATAGTGCCCAAACTCATGGCAAAGGAAGCACTTGATCTTTCTTATATCCTTCTTGTTGCCATTTTGACTGGACTAAGCCTCTCTTTGGCCCTTCTTGCCCTTGGCTTTACCTATAAGAGAAAAATTATCTTCCTTCTCAACCTTCGACCACTTGCCACTATTGCTCTCGACAAGACCAAGTCTGAGCTCCTCCCTAGTGAAATCACTGCACAGGCATTCCCAATTTGGCAGTGTATCTCGTCCATTAATCCCTTAAACAAAAGTAGCCCACTCCTTGGTAAGCCCATTTATAGCAACTCGCACTAGTTCTCAGTCTTCTGGTTCCTCTCCTACATCTACTAGCTCATCCCAAACGTTACGAACTCTAGTGAGATAGGAAGTTATGCTCTCACCCTTTTGAATCTTGGTGACCCTCCGCTTCTCTTTGAGAATCATTTTACGATTCTCAGATGGATTCTAGTATAGCTTCACAATGACATCCCACATTTCCTTTTCGTTATCCTAACCGGAAACATGCGGAACTATATGATCCCAGAGTCCATCTAGGAGCATCCTCTTGGCTTTGGCCGTCTCCCTTTGGAACTGTCGTAACTGGTTTGGATCTGAAAGTTATGCAACCCTTTTCTTTGCATAATCCTTCAATCCAAACTCGTCCAACGAGAATGACATCTAGACTTTCCAAACACCAAACTTTGAGGAACCATCTAGTTCATCCTGATCTCTCAACCCTGTTGTGGCCATTTCTCAAATCTGAAATCTGTGTTGGATGATTATGTTCACTGCTCTGATACCATGTAGAAAATCCATGAAATTTTGCAACTGCTAATATAAACAATTTGAAACTAATTTCTTTTCATATAGACACAGAATTTCTCTACTTATTTTGTAGCAGAATAGGAACAAAAATAAATATAGTCACACAATAATCAAGACACAAATTTTTCTAGGAAACCCAACTAGGAAAACCCTCTGCTTGCTTGAGAATTTTATTGATAGAAGAATGAGTAATAAATCGCCTACAAATAACTCTTGCTTCAATAGAGAATACAACGATCTCCTTGCTTGAACTAAGCTTGAAACAATTTGAAAGACCCCTAATCGCTATGCCTTCTTGCCTTGCCTATATGAGCTCTGAAATCCTTGCACAAATCCTAGAAATGGCCTCCTATCTCCTATCACTTGAGGAGCTCCTATTTCTTAGAAATTTTTTTTTTCTATTTCCTAGCGCATTCCCAAGGAAATTTTTCCGTCTATCAACTCGTAGAAGCCTCCTACTTGACTTGCTCTTTCACAAGCTCACACATAAAACTCATGCTCAAGAATTAATTATAAAGGTGCCTTCGTCCTCCTTATAAGCAATTCGTCTCAGCTAAATCTAGCAAGTTAATTTTGGAACTTGGAGTTGGGATTGAATTGTTAACTGAGTCAAATTGAATCTTCCAGCTCATCCTATCTCAATTAGAAACTGAAGCTCACTAACTCATCCTTTTCCAAAAATAAGTCGCACTTGGAGACAAACAAGACTGAGCCTCCAACTCATGCACATGAGTTAACGGCCCCATGACTCATCATGATTTCTAGGAACTTGTGCATGCTAAAGGAATATTGGTCATCTTGACTAAAGGCACGAGTCAAGAAGACCTTCCCTCACTACATTTTAACATATTAAGTATGCTACAGAATTCAGAACAAAGTTTGTCACCAGAACATGTTTACAATTTGGAAGACACTCACATGTATTTCATGTCAAATCTTTGAGTAATGGGCAGCTCTGCTATAAGCCTCCAAACAAACGGGATTGTTGTAAAAGTATTCTCAGATTCCTTTGGATTCATAGTTTGGCTGAAGGAGTCCTATATATAAAATGATTGCAATGAATTGCATAAGGCTTATACCTTAATGATGATATATATATTATAAACTCTGTTGATGATTCTCCTAAAGGGTTTCTAGATTTGAAGATAATGTGTTTAGTATGACCTTAGATGAATCTTGAAAGATTTTGAAGACCTTGTGGCATCTGAATATTTAATGAAAATTTAGGGTTTGGTAGACTGTGAGTCTTGATAGAATGATGAAAGCAATACATTGATATTAAAAGAAGTATGAATCCATTGGATAGTGAAATCAAATGCAAGCAAGGAAGAAATAATAAAAGGACAAAACATGAAAGTATGATCAATCTATTGTTGAGGATTTGAGTCTTGATGAGATTGCATCATTAGTTTTTAAAAGTATAAATGATTGTTAAGTTTCTTGGAATGATTTGATTTTGCAAAACCTTAGTAAGGGTTTGAACAAGAAAGCCCTAAGGGTTGTGAAACCCTAGTATTGTCAATGTTAGAATGATGTGTTGATTTTTGATGGCTTGGGAGGTATTCCAAGCCCTAGGGTTCGAGGTTTGGAGGTTGGAGCACCATAAAAGTCATTTGTGAGCTTGGAACCCATGGTTGGGGTTTTGCACCCATCGATGTTTTTGCCAAAACCATGAGGCATTTTCTGCATGTGATGGATGCAAATGAGAGAAGACGTTGAGGAGAATCCAACGCAACAAGAATCGACAAAATCCAAGTTGTAGAAGATGAGTTATGAACTTTTGAAGTTAATAGTAAAATTTTGGACAGTCAAGTTACATAGGCTTGAAATGATTGACTCCAAATGACATGTCTATTGGGTAATTCGTGGAGCCCTTGTATTAGTATAAATACAAGGTGATAGAAATCATTTTAGTATCATCCAAGTGCAAACAAGCCAAGGAGATCTTCTGTGAATTGAGCCACAGGTCAAGGAGTTCAATAGTGAGGGAGAAAAGGAGTTGTTTGTGTGATTTCAGGATTGTTTTTCCTTTGCAATGGAGGCCAAGTTCTCTTGGAAGAGAGCCAAGTGAATTGAGAAGAGATATGGGCAATGTAAGTATGTTTTTATGGCTACATTTTGTCAGAGGTCTGGGCTGCAGGCTTCTCTGAAGAAACAATAGGTAAGCAACCCTTGTTTGTGGAGGCCAAGAGATGGAGCACCCTCATTTGGCTAGGCCGCAGTCAAGGGAAGAAACAATGAAGTGTTTAGGGCCAGATTTGGAGCAATACGCGGGAGAGACCAACAGTGTTTGGGACTATGGAAAAGCCCTAACCAGGACTGTTATCTCATAATTAAAATGTAGAGAACTAGTGGTCAAGAAAGGATATGATTGGTCCTTTCTTGTTGGCAATGTTTGCTAAGTGGATGAAGTTTTGTTGTAGCCTGTGGGAGCCCATGTGAAGGGTTGCCTTGGGTGAGTAGAAACCTTATCTATCTAGGAGCAGATCCTACAGTGATTGGATTGGTTGCCATTGGACTGGTGGAGGGTAGCGTGTTGGTAGCCCAAAGTAGCCCTTGACAAGCAGTCATAAAGGGAGTTTGGTAGCTAAAGTTTGGGTGAAGTTGTGGAGCCTAATGTGCAGTATAATGTGGGCTAGTGGACTGCTAGATTGGTAAATTTGGCCAGCCTAGAAGAGCATATTGGGTCAGCTCATGTTCATTGGAGAAATAGTGACTTGTAGCAATGATAGGTGGCAACCCTCCTCGAATCTCTATGTGTTGTCCTTTGATGGAATAAGGGGCAACTAGAGATCAGATCGGAACCAAAGGATTGATAGGACAAGATATGACATAGATGTTGAGCTTGTAGTGAGATTGTCATTGTATCTTGTATTCTTGTACTTGTGGATAATTAAGGGTCATTATCCCTTGTACATGAGCCCTAGACTATTGTATTATATGTTGATTAATATAACGAAGTTGGGTTAGAAATTTTGTAAAAAGTTGTTGATAATTGTGCATGTGTGATTTTTCCAGTTGTTTATATTCTGCTGTGCAAAGTAGCTTTTTTGAGATTCTTGGTTTGGTAGCGTTAGAGATTTTAAGATTATATCCTAGCACTAGGGTCGTGGAAATTCAACATGATGAAGTTGCAAAACGAATTGCAAGGATTGATGTTACTCAAAAACCCTACGACTGATTGATGTTGATAAGCATTAGGAGATCATTAGGGTTTTTGGTGTTAAAACAGTGGCCAATCAATTGATAATCTTATCTAGGGTTGGGGTTATGAATTAATTACTTACACTTGAAAGAAGAAACCCTAGCTCCTAGAAGTTTTAACATCTTGATCATAAGGTTGATTTACAGGTTAGATACAAAAAAGCTAAATATTTAGAGGGAGCTAACGAGTTCTCAAAAGATAAGTATCGTGTACTTTGTTTTTTACTAATGATGTGGAACTCTTGATGATGGTGTAGACTCATTGATAATGATATGGACAAGGTCGATGATGATAACGTAGGCCCTTTGATAATGATGTGAACAAGGTAAAATCTTTGGTGATGATATGTGGACTTATTGATAATGTGGACTCCTTGATGAGGTTGATAATGATGGGAATGAGGTTGATTGGATTTGAGAAATTTAAGATCAAGAGGGAGTTGTCACACTCTCTAGAGATAATTACTTTCTTGATTGTTTTTAATACCATTTCATTATGAGTCTCTTGTTTGTGTATGTCTTGCTTGGTTGTATTTGTTTTTCCATGGCCTCATAGTGAGGATTGCACGTACATGATAAAGTATGTCAAGGTTGTGCTAATTGTTGAAAAGATGGAAGAACAAAGTGAAAAGAAGGCTCGTGATTGAATGGCTTTGGAATCAGCAGGAGTAGACGAGATCAACATGATTAAAGCATGTTTTGATCCATGATGGCCTGAAGTCCTAAAGATTAATGTTGATCCAAATATGTTGAAATAGAACCTATGAGCTTTTTGCTACGTGTTGATGATGTGTTTTTGACAAGGACTGAGGTCCTCTTCATCTAGTGTAAGAGGGAGATGATTGAAGAATTGTAAGTTTGAAAGTATTGTACGAGCCTCGTGAAATGCCTACTGAGGTTGTGGCATAATGGACTGTCAGTCCATGGACACTTGAGTGACAAAAATTTGAATAAGCTGCAAAAAATTGCTTTTAATTTGATGAATCCCTCTTATTGGCATTATTGACTGTCAATTTTTATGGTATGTTCTATGCTTGCAACAATTACTTCAATGTCATATTAGCCCCATAATAATTCCACTTCATATTTCAATAGCAATCAATGTAAACTTCAATAACAATCAATTAGAATTCACTTTAGATAACCATTGACAATAATGGTATATAGAACATCATCAATAATGCACAAGAAGACAAACCATGACAATGAACACAGAGATTTACGCTAATGCAAGGGAAAAACCCCACAAGGCAGAAAACCCAACCAAACCTTCTTATTGATTAATATCAAATGTTTTCCAGAGAGAGAAGATCCAATTTAGTACAATGATGGTAAATAAGAAGCCAAAAACTAATCAACAATAATCATGTTCTAAGTCTGCCATTTCTAAAGTAGATAGCAACAGTCAATGTGCAAGTCAACCTTGGTCAAAGTCCAATAAAAAAACCTTCAAATAATTCAATCAAATAGCCAGTCAACGCGACCTCCCAAGTTGATCAAAGGAGGGTCAAAATAATCCCAAAATTTTGTTGTCAAGGGAGAGAGAAACCACCAGTCAACCTGCAGTCAAAGTGGCAATTGCAGCCTACGGTCAACACAGGTCAAACTTCCCAAAAAACCTTAGAACTTGTGCCAAAATCTGCAACATGCCCAAATAGAAAATATCCCACAAAAAACGAAAAAAGAAGATGCCAAAAACCTCTCTGTCAACATTGGTCAAATACATTTTTAGTAAAGTCAACGCAGAGAAATCAGAGCTCCCAAAAACCCTTCACATGTGAGAGATAAAGTTGCTTTTGAAGTGAACGAAACAATCAGAGGAGAGATGTTTGTGTGTGATGATGAGATGCCAAAATGAGGTGATGATATGGTATATTTATAGTGGTCGGTGTGAGGGCCAAGGATCATGTCTCTTGACCAAGGGAGCCAACTTGTGGAGATGAGGCAAACTTGAAAAAGAGCCATTTGTAGGTGTGAAAATATTCTAATTTTCAAGGTGAAGGGAAATTCCATCAAGGATGATCCAAGGGTGTCATGAGCCATCAAAGGAGGGGCTTCCAAGAGGTGGAATTGGCCCCTAGTTTCACTCCTTAACACTCCCTCTCAACCAGGGAGGAATTCCACCTGTCAAAATCCATCCACTACTATGCCATCATGTCCATCATGTACCATCTCTACAACTTGTCTCATCTCCGCTGAAGATTGATATCATAGTCTATTAAGAAAGGATTGAAAGAGGGTGGGTCACAAGACCCTGCCACCCTCGCCAAAATGATAAAGGCAAGTCTTTGTGTCTAGGGGGTAGAACCTAGGCTTGATCCTTAGTGATCAAGTTTTTGTGCATCATGCATCCTAGTCATAGGGAATACAGTGGTACCTAACACTTATGTCAGTAGTACTAAATAACCCTAACCACTTTTCCCAACTCATTGGCCAAATGAGAGGTACTTCCCAAGAGTCCCAGACTGCAAGGGTAGGATGTGTGTTGGAGTATCCACCAGGGAAGGTGAACCGCTCACCCATGCTCACATGTTAGGGTATGTACTCCAAAAGGGAAGGTGAACCACTCACCCTATGCTCATATAGCTCCAAGAAGTACCACAGGCCCCTAGGAGCTCCCAAAGCTCAATGTCCAACTCAATTGGGACCCTCATGAGAGGGTCTTTCCATGACTCCAAGTCTCTCTCTTAATTAAGGCTAAGAACTTGGCCTTTCCCAAAGGCTTTGGGAGGATGTTAGCAACCTATTCATCTGTCCTTATGTGTTGTAGCCTTATTGCTCCCCGTTGTACCATATCTCGGATAACGTGGTACCTAATATCAATATGATTGGATCAGTCGTGGAACACATGATTCTATGAAAGGCGAAGCCCACTTTAATTATCACAATAAATTATGGTGGTGTCCAACTCGTGCTCAAATAGCTCATTGAAGAGTTTCCCCAACCAAATGGCTTCACAACAAGCCATACTAGCTATAATATATTCAACGTTAACGGTGCTTAGTGTAACAAACTTTTGATTCCGGTTCATCTATGAAATTGAAGCAGATCCCAAAGAGAAACAATATAGCACATAAAAATGATAAGTTATTAAATTCAGACCAAGAGCTAGCAATGTGATGGATTGATCACATGTCAAGGCTAGAAAATTTTAAAGTTTATTTGTGAAAATTTTTGATATTTAGTTAAGATTAGGTAGGAATATATAATTAAAAGAAATGATTTTATAGTTAGTAGGTAGTTAGGGCTAAGGGTAGTTGGTTCACATCCATGAACTCATTTCTTGGACAGTTGCTTTTAGTTTTTGAGAGAGAGGAGGAACATTTTTGGGGGTTGGAAGTTTTTGGGTTTGAGAGAGAGGAACGTTGTTTTTTTTCTCTATGGGAGATTGAAGTTAATTGACCAACATTTATTAGACCAGTGTTTTTTAATCAACAAATTGAAATTTGTAAGTGTGTGTGATATAGTTATTTGCATACGTGCTTCTGAGGTTTGTGAACCATAATATTAATATCTGGAGACTGAAATTGATTTAATCTTTAAATTGCTATGTTGAATGAGGAATTCATGCGTTGTATTTTCTCTGTCATTTACATTTAAATGAGAACTTGGAGAATCACATTTTAGTTAGTCTTCTAATCCAGTGCTTTTGCACCCAAGATTGTGTATTGGAAAGAGTCATTTACATTACAGATTCAAGAATACAGAGCACTCTTTATCAAGCCAACAAAAGAAAGAAAAATTAGTAAGGGAAAACTGTCATCAAATTTGTGGGTCAATTTCTGACCAAAGGAAGACGAAATTCGAAATTTTGGCATCTGGGAGTTACGAAGGGATCTTTAAACTGTGTTTTTATAGATTGTGTTAGAGCCTAAATCTTCCTTAGGCTGAAGGAAGGTAAAATTCAAGGTAACCACAAACCATGCTCAATCTGGTAGCTAGCCCTACCAGAACAGGAGAGGGCTCTCTCCGGGTCACACTCAGGAAAATAAACAATAGGGTCTGAGATGACTCAAAAATGGATACTGATTTTAGGCTAGGTAAATAAATATGATGGAGGTATTTTGACGAATGACTGAGTTTTCTGGGATGTGTGGGGCCAGGGAACAACATGAGCAGAGAATTTAACTCAAAGATGTAGATTATTTCGTGAGGCAAGACAGGCAGAAAGTCTAGCAATTAGATTTGAAATAATATGAAGTGGAGAGATTTTTTAAGAGTGTGAAAAGGGCATAAATACATGAATCCTTTTCAACAGAAGAAAACATAGAACATGAAAACTATCCCAAGGCAGAGCAGTACACTGAATTCTACCTTTTCTTACTTAGAAATATTTCACTGGAAACAAATATGAATGAAAATATGAAACAAAACGAAATACATATGAAACATAAAGAAAATACATTTTCTAAACTCACGCCACAGGAATCTCATGAACCAGAGCTGCAACCTTTCATTAATTCTCTGTCAAATGTACAGTGAGTGACTGGGTTTCTCTCCCACAGTTTCCCAGAAATTCCAACCCTTTACAAAATGACTCTCAATACAATAAATAAGCTTCGCCATGAGAAAGTCAATCAACCCAGGAAAAGAAGAGCCAACCATCAACAATTACATTTAATTCTCTATGAGGACCAATTAGAAAAAAACAAACATGAGCGAAGATTTTTTTGGTGGTTGTTCGCCTTCATTTGGCCACTTGGATAGAAGCCAAAAATGCTTTTTAAACTTTGCCTTTGATGCCAGGAAAAATGTATTGTAAACAAGCAGGCCCACTTGGAAAAAATTGGAAATCAAAATTTCGCAGAGCGGGAGTGATTTTGGCCTTTGGGTCTCTGCTAGCCGTGCCACTTTGGAGCTGGTTTTGAGCCACTTTATGAAGTCCAAATTGAGCCCAAGTGTGCTTGTTGGAAAGCCCTGCCTGTCTACTTTCCAACCCAAGTGAAATTTCTGAATTTGGTGCCCATTTTCCCCTACAAAACTGAAATCTCCCAAGATTGCTCCCTGTGTGTCAAAATAGGGGCAGAGAGGTCACGTTTTGGGTGTTTTTGACCTCCTTAGGACTCAAAATTGGCCCAAACTTCTTGGCCATGCACCAACAATCATAATTTTCCATGAAAAATCCAAAAATGTAAACTTTTTTTCATTTGTATCTCCCTAGCGAAAGCGCGCGCCAGGTGGCGCGGCGCACAGGGAGGAAAACCCTGTTTTTTGCACAAAAATTTACAAAAATACCAAAAATACCCCAAATTTCTTGAAATTTGGGCTGGAGCTTCCTTATCAAGTGTTATGCTGGGCCAAAGAGGCTTTGGCCAATATCTGAAGTCGATTGAGCTCCCTTTGCATCTTTTTCTTCTTGATTGCCTTCCTCAATTTCGCCTTCAAATTCCTGATACGGGCCTTGCACACTTTGTTTCGCGCCATGTAGTGGAAAGCCATGTGTCTCAGTAATGTATGGTCCTTGTTAGCCTTATCCAACAGCCTCTCTAAGTGCATGTTAACTCTCTCGAGATTGGCCTCCCGATCCTCATTAATCTCTTGCTCCAATGACGTGAGCTCAACTCTTCTCCTTTGTGCAGCTTGGCGATGCTCATGAATGTTTTGTAGCTCCATGATCACTTGCTGATGGTCAAGCTGTTTGTTCCTCTACTCCAGATATTTCATGTTCCATTTGGCTCTTTCCAAATCAAGGGACAAGGCTTGAATCTCTCTTTAAGTTGTGCACTTTGCGGATCTGTATTTGTATCATCATCATGAAGGAGAACGAATTCGGTCTCTCGTTCACCTGATGGCCCATCATCATGCATTGGCTCCTTACCTTTGTCCTGTACCTGTAGTGCTAATGTCAGAAGTGAGGCCCCTTCCACCCCGGGTGGAGATAACACTCGCTTTGCTACTGCAAACAAATGTCTAGCACCCCTCTGATATGTGACGAATACCGGCACACTAGCAGTCTCATGGTGCTCATACTAATGAGAAGGTTCCCCTGTCTCAAATTTAGTCTCTGGAGGTCCCTGTGAAGCTCCGAAGAAGTCACGGGAGATGAAATCATCCCAAGTGATACCCTGTAGATCAAGCTGATGTACCACCAAAACCTTTATGAGAGCAAAATGATAAACACTGTTAAGTTGATCCTAAGGGGTTTTATGTTGTATAAAGGTGGTCATCCTCTCTATGTTCTGGCAAATGAAATACGTGATGTTCATCGTCCATACCCTGGTAAAATGCATGAGCAACCTGATGTGATAAGCATAAAGACGAGAGAATCATCCCTCGCAGCTGAAATATTTCATAATCAATCTCATTAGTGGAGCATATTCATCTTTCAGATACCAGAATGGAAAGACTCTTTTGAGCTGCCTCAAGAAAGAGGTTTTAATATATGGCTCATAATGATGCTGATCAATCTTCTGCTTCTTGTTTCATGGTTCTCCAATGTTCGGTATGTCAGTTGCTAATGAGACAGATTCTAGTGTAAGTGTGAAGGTGACCCCAGCTAGAGTAGCTTGATCTCCATGTAAGTGGAGCACGAATAGATGAGCCAGCTCATGATGAAATTGAACACTAGCCACCTTTTGACAAAACTCAAAGCATGACTGACACTGGAAACATGACATAGCAAGAGGGCAAGCCTGCAATTCTGTAAGGGTCGTTGGTTCTTCTCTAACATGTCTACCACTTTTGTGAGGCCTTCGGGGAGCTTGTTCTTCCAAGGATGAGTCGCTTTGGGTTTCGATTTCATAATCCGATGCATGTTCAGATGCCATGACTACTATTTTTCCATTGCCTTAGAGAAAAAGATGTTGAGGATAAAACTGTGTTTAGACTGCTTTTGTGATGTGTTGAAATCTGTCACCAAGGGGAAAAATGCAACAATGGATTGTTAGGAAGGGGAATAATATGAAGGGATTAGGGACTATGAGGAGGAATTTTATTTAGGGACATGTAGGGGGTTTAGGAAATTTTATATGGGATAGGGTTTTGGGGTTTTACATTTGACAAATGAGTGGAGGGGGTAGGGAATAGGAATTTAGTAACATTTTAGGATAGGGAAAAATGGGAAAAATGGCATTGGGAAGAAGGGAATGAGGGAAAGAAGGAAAAATGAAATGGAGGAGGAACCTTGGCGCCAACACAATGAATTTGCAACCCTAGCAGCAATTGTTTTGATGACTTTAATTGGTAGGGTTTAAGAGTTTTTGTTTCAACCATAAATGGCCATAAACCATCATCATACTTAACATAAAAATAGATGAAACACTGAGAGATCAACCCCACCTGGCAAATTCAAGGGATTGAAAGGCAATTTTTTGCAATTCCGAGAAAAATTGGGCTTTCATGTGTATGCGTCACGCAGCATACCCAGTATGCCACACCATTTGACTGTGTCGCGCTCCAAACTTTAACACATTCATGGCCTTTTCAAACTGCAGTTTGTTCTTCAACCTCCAAATTCAACTTTGCTATAAGATTTCATGAATGTAACTTGATACAAATGATATATATACTTGGAGAAATATCTTACAAGAGTTGGATTTGATTTTTTCTTTCTCCAAAACCCATTTTGTATTGTTTTCACTTTGGCACTTTTTCACAATTAATACAAATCTACTTTTCACACTTCCTTTTTGATTTTTTTGACCAAAATGATGAAATTTTTAGCAATTTTTTGCAGGGATAGTCGACATGGAATTTGGCTAAGGAGACCACGACTGTGCTTGGAGAAATCCACTGAGAAACTTTTGAAAATTATTACAAATGACAAATCTATCAACATGATGATGAAAATCTTTGAATCACAACTTTATAAGAGCCTCCCTCTGGTATTGCTGGCTTTATCAGACATTTTTTGAAGACCAAATGACTAATCCCTAGACTTAAACCAAAATGAATCTTTTCCATTAAAATATCAAACATTGATTGTCATGGAATTTAATACACATTGATGAAAAGACCTGAGCCAACAGGTACAAGACAAGAGGGGAATGAATGATAAGGCCCTTCCGTTAGATTATGGCATGCCCCTAGCGGAATGCAGCTGGGTGAATGGAGTGAGACACCTAAAAATGAAATGCAGAAAGAGTTTTGATCTTTGACAGAGGACTGACAAGACCGACTCTAACATTGGCTCCAATGGGGGATGGTAGCTCCTTGGAGGTGCCAAGAACGGCAAATCTTTGGGAGAGCAGACAGTGCCTTCGTCCATTGGGCTATGGAGTCATGATTTCGACAAATAACACAAGACTCTGACTCATTTATTGACTAAAACCTGACTCAAACCGACTCAATTATGAAACCAAAATGACCGAAAAATTGACTCAAATTTTATCTTAAAATGACTCGAAGATTGACTTGACAAACTCCAACCAAAACTGCAATAAAATGGTATTTACAGTGACAATGGAAACCGCATAAACAACTCAGAAGTGGTACCGCTTGAGCAGCCGACCATTGATCCGCCCTCCTGGACAATCTTCCCCATTCATTTCCTTCAGAAGAAAGGCATTCTGACCCCGATATGCTGCAATCTTGAAGGGACCTTTCCAGAGATTCTCGAATTTACCATGCTTACCCTTTTCCTCATTCCTTGTGTTTGGTCAATTTAGTGATGTCTAAATTGCAACTTTTAAATGTCAACCCGGGGCTCGTAAGCTGATGAAGTGAGGTGTACTATATATACTTAGGTAACTGTTTTCTTAATCTTTTGTCGTTTTTATCTTTTTAGTTTGTTTTTGATTGTATCTTTCCTAGATGTGATGTGATGGAGATGTACTAAAGCGAGTGAATGTGGGTGATTGTGATGATTTCTAAGTGATTTCTTGAAACTTAAAGAGTATTCTAAAAGGAAACTTGAACAATAACTGAAATAAAATCAAAGCTTAAAATCAAATAAAGGACTAATGGCACCGGCCCAGTATCTCTGCTGCTGATGAAAATGAAAATGAAATCTATATTAACTCAATGAAAAGCAAGAACAACTACTTTATACTATTTTACACTATTTTAACTCTTCATTAAAATCTAATCAATGTGAAATCTAAGTGAGACAAATCACACCATTTTAACCTTTTCTTAATCATGTGAGAACAATTATGAACAGGTCAGCAATGTGAGTCTTAAAGCAAAATAAACCAAGCTGCACTAAGTGATATTTTGGCTCTCAATAAAGATATTGGATTATGGAAAAAGAACCATCAATAGATGAACAACTTGATAACTACTGAGCAGAAAGTAAAGTGCAAGTTAAAGAAATGATACTAATGAAAATCAAACTGCAGAAAAATAAAGGTCAGCAGCCTAGACAAGATGATCACACATGCCACTAGTTGTACAAAGAAAAGAAAGAAAATTGTCCCGGGCTCGCCTAAGAAACCTGCATAACACACTGATCAGTCATGAATAAAAGTGCAGAAATGTAAATCAGCAAAATTCAAAGTTTATGTACAGCTATTATACATGTTGAAAACGCAACAATTAAAAGACATCTGTACAGCTATTATACATGAAACAAGAAAAAAAAAGAAATGTTGGAAATTAAAAGTAAAACTACTGTACAGTGGCTGCCGCAAACAGGGGCCCTCTGCCTACTTTAGCCAATCCAAAAAGCAGTTACACGCTTAGAAATAGAACAGTCTTCTCATGTATTAATCATCAAAATGTCAAGTACATTGGGGAGCTTCAAAATTACAAAATGATTACAGCAATGACTAACTATCCAGCAGAATACGAGGATGGGAAAAATGGCGGGCGAACCAGAGGGAAGTTTTTTTGAATGACAAAAATGGCGGACGAACCAGAGGGAAGGAGTTTCGGCTGATGAAAATGGTGGGTGTCGGTATTTCTCGGCCATGGAAAATAGACGGTCGGTTCAAAGAAAGTTAGGTTTTACGGGATCTGGAACATTCCTTTCAGAAGGTGAACGAGGAACGTCGTTCTGTATCACATCTCTTAATGGATTCTGGGCGTCGTGTAGAGCGGCAGAAGGAGCCTGATATCGAATCAGTGGACCTTGAACCAGCTCTCGAAGATCTTCTGGCTTATTGGGGTCATGAAGTCTCTGAGAAAAACCTGCAAATCTTTTTCCCAAAAAGCGCAGAGGACCCTGTTTTGCCTGCAGAGAAAGTGGAAGGAGGGGGGTCGGAAAAAATCGCACAGAAAAAAGGGAATGCATCAAACCCCTCTTCGATAAGGATGCCCCCCTGCCTGACGTGGTCCTCGTCCAGTGAAGAGGAAGGCGGGGATCCGAAAGGCTCCGGAGTAAAGAAACAAATGAGAAGAGCTGCCAATGCACCTGAGTTATTGGTTGATAGGGCGACTGGGAGGGTTCTTGAAGAAAACAGAGTTCCTGTCGCAAGACGCTCTGAGCTACATGAGACAGAGGAAACAAATGCTCATGGAAAGAATAATCCAGGAGAGGGAGGAACTCAGACGGAGGACGTGGGAGGGAAGAGAAAGAAGAACAAACCAATTAGAAAAAAGGAGGAGCGGCCCAGTTGCGTGTTTGGAGTGGATATTAGTATAGATCAGGCAATGGAAGCCTCAGATACTTTTTTAGTTGGCAGAGTTCGTGGCAGAAAGTTCTCGGTTGACTCCATCAGGGACTGGGCGCAGGCTGAATGGAAAGAAGCTCCGGGACAGCCAGTAGAGATCAAGAATCTGGTCAGAGGCTGGTTCTGCATTAGATTCGGCCAAAAGGAGCACGCAGAATGGGTGTTGGACAAGCATTGGAGTCTCGGAAAAAGGCCAATCCTATTCAGAAGGTGGACGCCCCTGTTTGATGCTCAGAAAGAAAAGACGGTGGAGTCACCAGTATGGGTCAAACTACCGGGTCTCCCCATGCAATTCTGGACGGACTCAGCGTTTACTTCGATGGGCAATACCCTGGGGAGGTTTCTAGATATTGATAGATCCTATCTTAGAACTCATGACTGGAGTGTCGCTCGTATATTGGTAAGCTTAAACCCCAGAGATGGTCTGGCGGATGCTATGAACCTGAAGTATAGAAGTCTAGAGTTCCTTCAGACCCTGGACTATGAAAACCTCCCTTTCAGATGCCATCGTTGTCACAAATACGGACATCTGGCTAGGGAGTGTCCTCTTGGTCATAGGCGCCGTCGAAGACAAAAGAGAAAAGGAAAAACCCTGGAGGTTAATCAGTGGTTGTCTTCCCAGAAAGAAGGAGCTCCATTAGAGGAGAGCGGTCTACAGGCAGAAGTTCAAGGGTCGGAGCCGGAGCAAATGAAGGAAGCTGAACAGGAACAGCCTGGGTTTCAAGTAAGTGAGTCTGTCTCAACTCCGATGTCTCGCATGGGAACTGTAGCAGTTTCTGAAATGGCAGGGGTGGTCCAGGCTAGCCCGCTTCAATACCCTCCTGTTTCCATATGCTCTTCTTTTAATGTATCTCAATCATGCTGTGATGAGGCTGGAACCCTAAGGCAGCTCGTGGATGATCTGTCGCTCCTGCGGCAGGGCCTAGACACTTCAGATAGTGTAATTATGACTATCCCACCCTCTCCAAATTTGAACTCTAGTCCCACGGATGCTGCCTTACTATTTTCTCCCAGCGTTTGGAGTCCTGAACCCCCCTACAATCTTAGATCATTGGCATCCAGAAAAGGGAAAGGGATTGTTGTGGGAGGACTGGATTCAGACATGGTGTCAACAGGACCGAGGAAGACAAGAGGAAGGAAATCAAATCTGACGAAGGCACAGATGAAGGCGGTCATTGATATTGCTGGTGGGAAACAGATGTCCCTGCCAGGGGTGCTTAGAGCAAAGCGGACACCCTCAGAGGTTTCCCGATGATCATTCTATCCTACAACAGCAGGGGTTTAGCTAGTCAGCCCAAAAAGCTAGCTCTGAAGGAATTGGTCAGGACCAACAAACCTGACATTCTTCTGATTCAAGAAACGCTTGGGAAGGGGGAAGAAGTTATAGGTTGGCTCAACAAGCTCTTTCCGGGTTGGACCTTCCACGCTATTGATGCAAATGGTCATTCAGGAGGAGTGGCTCTGGGCTTCAATGTAAAGGTACTTTGGGAGATTTCCTCTTGGGGATCGGAAAATGTTTTGGCAGTCGAACTTTATTCCAATGAACTCTGCATCCCCTTTCACATTCTAAATGTTTATGGTCCAGTGTTGGAGCAGGAGAACTTCTGGAATGCTTTCTTTGCAAAGTCTTTCCTATCGCATCCAAATCTCATAGTTGGGGGAGATTTTAATTTTTCATTGGGGATGTCAGAATCGTGGGGGGTCAGAGCCAGGGCTGATCCCCTCACCGATTTTTTTCAAAATAAACTGGCCTCTTCGCACATGGTGGATGTCCCTCTACTCAAGATGCGCCCGTCATGGAGGAATCGTAGAATTGCAGAAGAATGGGTGGGAAAGAAACTAGATCGATTTCTGATTGGTGAATCGATGGCAGAAAATTTACAGGCTTATAGACATTGGGTTGGGGAAGGCGGTCTATCGGATCATTTCCCAGTCTTTCTGGAAGTGAAAGGGGCTTTTACCAAACCGGGCACCCCTTTCAAATTCAACGCCTCTTGGCTTTTGGATGCAACTTATATCAGTTTATTCCACAACACTTGGAAGAAAGATGCATTCAGTGAAGATGAGAGCCGCAGTCAAAATTTTATGGATAATTTAAAAAGGATGAAGGTCGCCTCTAAACAATGGGCCCTTCAAAAGAAACTGAAGGATGAAGCAATGCTGGAAACTGTCAATTCTGAGATTGCGCTCTTGGAAGATTCAGGTGGAAATGGTTATGGAACAGTTGAAGCTCGGGATAGATTACAAGAGTTGGAGAGAGAAAGGAGGAGGATCCTTCATCAAAAAGAGGAAAGTTGGCGTTTAAAAAGTAGAGCGACCTGGTTGCAGGCGGGGGACGACAACACCAAGTTTTTTCAGAATTATGCAAGAGGGAGGAAAAATTCCAATACTATCTGGGAAATGAAGAAAGACAATGGTGAGCAGGCGCGCTCTTTCGAAGATCTGGCCTCCTTAGGGGTAGATTTCTTTAAGAATTTGTACAAAGCGACAGAGAAAATCTCTATTGCAGAGGTTATAAGAGTTGCGCAGTTCTTCCCAAGGTTCATAGAGGAGGAAGGAAATGAATCTATAATGGCGCCTGTTACAAAGGAGGAGGTTGAAGACATTCTCAAGTCAATGCAAAAGGACAAAAGTCCAGGCCCGGATGGCTGGACCGTCGAATTTTTCCAACACTTTTTTGAATTCATTGGGGACGAGCTAGTGGCAGTCGTTGAAGATTCCAGACGTATAGGTACAATTCCAAACCCTTTCAATGCCACCTTTCTGGCCCTTATTCCTAAATCGGATCTTCCGGTTTCCTACGATGAATTCAGGCCTATCTCTTTGTGCACTTGCGTGTATAAAATCATTGCAAAAGTTATTTCCTCTAGGCTTAAACCAGTCCTTTCTAGAAATATTTCTCCAGAGCAGTTTGGATTTCTAGACGGCAGGCAAATTCACGAAGCTGTCGGAGTTGCACAAGAAACTCTTCATAGTCTAAAAATTGGGAAAAAAAAAGGGGTTGTGGTGAAAATCGACCTGTCAAAGGCTTATGACAGGATCAGCTGGCTGTATCTCAGGCTTTTGCTAACTCATCTGGGTTTTAGGTATGATTTTGTGAGATGGGTGATGAGTTGTGTTTCCTCTTCTTCCATAGCAGTGCTGATCAACGGAGCGGCCTCTAGTTTTTTTAGCCCTGAGCGTGGCCTCCGCCAAGGCTGTCCGCTTTCTCCACTTCTATTTTTGCTGGCAGCAGACGGCATTAGTCTTATGATTCAGGATGCTAAAAGACAAGGGACTCTCAAAGGCATTGAAGTGGCGGTAAACTTGTGGGTCACCCACCTCCTCTTCGTGGATGATATTCTCCTGTTCAGCAACGGAAGTCTAGAGGACTGCAGGACGCTAAAGAAGCTTTTGGACCTATTCCTGAAGGCTACAGGTCTTTGCATTAATGAGAGAAAATCCACTCTCACCTGTGCTGGAATGCCCAGAGAGCATGTTCGCAGAGTGGAACTGGTTCTAAATTTCGAAGTCAAATCAATGGAGGATGCCTTTAAATATTTGGGGTTCTATTTGAAGCCTGACAATTACAGGATAAAAGACTGGAAATGGATACTTGTAAAAATTGAATCCAAGCTGAAACACTGGAGTTTCAAGTGGCTGTCCAGGGCAGGCAGGCTAGTGTTAATCAAATCTGTTCTGATGGCAATCCCAGTGTATTGGGCTAGTCTGACTTGGGTTCCTAAAGGAATCTTATCCTCAATTGACAAACTATGTAGCAGATTCCTGTGGGCGGGGTCCAAGTCGGAGAAAGTTACCCCATGGATTGCTTGGGATAAAGTGGCACGTCCCAAAGAATGGGGAGGTTGGGGTATAAAAAATCTTGAAAGCTTCTCCAAATCCCTTGCAGCAAAGCTCAGCTGGAGGCTCATTTCTACGAAGAACCTGTGGACTTCTGTTTCTAAAAGAAAATATATTGATCCGCTAACAATTCTAGATTGGATCAGATTGCCACAAAAGAATTGCAAAAACTCCTCGGTGGTCTGGAAAGCTGTGGTCGCCTCTGTCACAATTATAGAGAAGGGTTTGGCTTGGAGTGTGGGGGATGGAACTCAGGTCAGGCTGGGTAGAGATCCCTGGGTAGGCTGTACCGAGATTTTCTCCCTCTCTCAGGGCTTGGTTTCGGCTTTAAAAGACAGAGGGCTTTACACGCTAAATCAGGTCGCTGATCCCCGGGCTTCATCCATTTGGAGTCAAGGATGGAGTCAGGGAAGGGACTTACATTTGGAGGAAGAATGGCTGGAGGAATGGGATCAGTTCAGAAGGGATCTTCTCAACTCCTCAGTCCGGCTCTCAGACTCCCCGGATGAACTCAGATGGGTCTTTGCCCAAAATGGGCTTTATTCTCCAAAGATGGGCTACAAATGGATAATGTCTCAAAAAGGATGGGAGATTCTGGATTGGTGGTCTAAACCGCTCTGGAAACTTAAAGGGCCTGCCAAATCGAGATTGTTCTTCTGGTGTGTTTTGCTCAAGAAAGCTCCTACGTGGGATGTTCTACAAAAAAGAGGTAGGATCGGTCCTGGATGGTGCCCGCTCTGTAAAGCTAGTGATGAGTCTGCTCATCACCTTTTCCTTTTCTGCCCCTTCAACTCCAGTATTTGGGCCGAAATGTTAAGGCTTATAAAAATTCCTTTCAGATGGGAAGGGCAGGGGATCCTGGAAGCTTGGCAGAAGTGGTGGAATGAAGCCACAAACAATAGAGAGAGAGCAATTCCTCTGATCGTAACCTGGGGGACCTGGCTTGCAAGGAATCAAGCTATATTCAAGGACTCTGTTCTACCAATAGGTCGCCTTGCAGCTGAAGGAGCTGCAATTTTTGAAAGTATCCCGGTTCCTCTGGATCCTCCTCCCACCAGAGTTGTTCAACAAGAAATTATTAGATATTCAAAGCCGTGGGCTTATTTTGACGGAGCTTCAGATATCAATGGACGCTGCGGGGCTGGGCTGATCATTCATTTATCAGAGGTTAAGGTTTTAAAAGCTTCTGTCGGTCTTGGACAGGGCACCAATAATTTTGCCGAACTGAAAGCTCTGCACTTCCTTCTTTGTTGGCTAATTCTTAGGAATGTGAGAGACGTCCAGATCTTTGGGGACTCAATGAATGCTGTTAAATGGTTTAATGGGTCTCATCATTGCAGGAACTTCACCTTGCTCCCTCTGCTTAGAGAAGTCCTTCGTCTAAAAGGTTGTTTCTCGGAGATCTCTCTGAGTCATATCTATCGGGAAAGAAATTTCGAAGCTGACCGGCTTTCAAAAGAGGGGGTTGATCATGAATCGGGGTCTTGGTCTGTTCTGGAGGAAGAAAATGGGCTGGTTCGGCCGATCGAACAGCCTATTTTCATTTAAATTTTTCTTACAGGTTTTGGTTTTGCTCATGTACATATTTTTCTTTCTGTATATACCTTTTTTTCTTACAGTTTTCGCCAGGGTCCATGGGCTGTTTTCCTTCCCTACAGGTTGTCCGGGCCGTGGTGTTCCCTCTCTGTTCTCTGATTTACATTGGGGGCGCTGAATTCTGTTTATTTTTCTGGTCTCACGGCCTCATCGTGGACCTCTCCTTTCTGTGTGATTCATTCCCAGGAGGATTGGTCTTTTGTTTGGTGGCGTGTTGTATCCCTTAACGGGCAGTAGAACTGGAGCTCATCTGCTCTTCAGGTTTATTTCCTTTCAGGCATGACTTGGTTTTTCTCCCTTCCCGATGATTTACAAGTCGTTCTGTAATCTTTTGATATACTCTGTAACATTCTATTGATAATAGGAAGTTCGGCTTTTTTCCGTGGAAAAAAAAATGACTAACTATCCAACGTTCAAAGACACTTTATTTATAACAGAGTAAAGCAAACTAACTTAACGAAAACTAAGCTATTCAAGCAGCTGTGTATAAACACGTAATCTGGCCGCGTCCTCAGATTTAGGCAATGGTCGTTGTGGGCATTCAATCTTCTGTTGGATTCGTGTTTCCCACTGTCTTCGTGGCTGAGGAAGATGCCACCTGTTCTTCACGTGCTCCAAAACAGAACACGCAGAGCCGTGCCACCGCTAATGACTTATGTTTGACCGTATTTGCCTCCTCATTGACCACGGTTTTTATGACTGGTCTAGGTGAGCTGGAAGGATACACACCATGTCCTTGGTTCCACGAACTTGCCCATGTGGCTCTTCTTCCCTGAGGACACCTGGAACATATCATTTAATAAAACAACTGCGGAATCCGGGGTTGGCTGCGGAAACCGGGATCAGCTGCGGAAACCCTGTGTGAGCTGCGGAAACGCAACACTTTGAACCAAAATTCTAAACCAACAACAGTCATTAGCATAATTAGCAAACCATGTAAAAAGTCCTAAAATACAATGATTTGAGCAATTTGATAAAGGGAATGAGTGGTAAAAGAAGGAAATGAATAGGAAAAGAGGCTGAGAGGATGTGTGAGGAAGTGCAGGTTTGAGGTTCAACATACCCCCACTGTGAAGGTGTTGCATGTCCTCATGCAACCAAAACTTTGTCATTGTTTTTCAATCCATGTGCTCAGATGCTTCTGCCAAAACATCTAGCCTTCTTCTCTTTCTCCTTGCTGCCAAAATTGTCCTTGGTTTTCTGACTAAACACCTGAATTTCAAATTGATCAATGCCCTGCTCAGCTTCTTACATTTTCTCTTCAATTTTCTGTTCTTCTTCTGCCAGAGTCCTAAGTGAAGCATGGTATTGTCATGGACAATTTTTTCCACCTTGCTTTGTTCTTTCAATGCTTCGTTTTCTTGTTTAATATGCCGGTTCAGGACTTCTAGCTCAAACACCTCCTGTTTTAAAGATTGGACCTGTTCATCAAGAGGCAATATAGTGCTTGGACCTGCAGCTGATTGCTCCAAGGTCTCCAAATAATTGTATACCTCCTGCTAGTCAGGGTCAATTTCAGGTGTTCTTTTTGGGCTATGTTCAAAATCAAATTCTGTTTGAGGTTCTGGCTGAAAGGGGCTCTCTTCATGTGGAGGACTCAACTCAAGGTCAAGCTGAGTTGGAGCCTTTTCAGGTGTACCTTCTCCCAAATCAATGAAATGTGATTGTTTTCCTTTAGTCACACTCATTTTTTCTTTAAGTCTACTGCTTCTTCTCACTTGTGCACTAATGCTCTTTTGCTGGGCACCCTGTTTTTCTTTCTGTTTCTTCTTTGAGAGGGCAGCAACTTGAAGTTGTGCTAGTCTATCAGCCAAGGTTTGAGAGTCTTCTTCTACTGAAGGTTCAGGTGATGGATATGATTCTTGAACAATTGTTTTCCCTTTATCCTTTTTCTGGTTCTTGGTTTTATCTCCCTCTTCCTCTTCTTCTTGAGCAATTTCTTGAGTTTCTACTGTAGGAGGATCTTGGGCTGCAACATTTCTTTCTCTTCTCCTACTTCTTTTTGGGATTCTAGGGGAACTGCTAGAGGCTTTAGTCACCTCTTGGAAATGGTTTCTGATTAGAAACTTTTCCCATGTATCCTTGTTATTTTTCAATTTCTCTTCTATGAGAATTTTAATGAACCCGTGATGATACGAGTGGGGTTCAATATGGCCTACATTCTTTTGGACAGTGGAACTCATTTTCTTTAGGTTTGCTAACAGAAAGTGGGGTAAATTGAGGGCATGGCCTTCCATGAAATTCATCATAATCCTTGCATGGTACATATACATAATGCCAAAGCGGCCCTCACATGTGATAAACTTTTGAACAAGTAATAACAATGCAGTCCATTCTTCCTTAATTACATGCACAGGAATCCCTTTAGTGAATATTGAAGTGTCCATACCTGGGTTCTTAAGCATGTCTTTCCATCCCTGATCTTCCAGCCCTCTGTTCTTAAACCATCTGTCTCCCTCTTGTGGTAAACTGGTTGCTGCTGCTATGGTGTTCTCTGTTATTGTGAATTTCAGGTCCCCTACTTCCACGGTGTGTCCATTGAAGGATCGAGCAAATGCTTTCGTTACCTCCTTATTATACCCTCTGAATTTTTTAATAAACTTCAACCACTTTGCTTTCTTTAATGCTTCCTTCGTCTGTGGATACCCTTCTAAATACTTCGGACCCTCAGGTTCAGCTCTAAGCAACTTCCCCATCTTCGGCTCTCAACTTCGGCTGAAGTTTTGACTGTGTGTGGATACTCAAGGAGGATGCTCACGGGAAAAACAGGTGGATTACGGCTGTAAGTGGAGTAGCTGTAACGTGATGCAAGGCGTATTGCAGAACTGTAATCAGGGTTTGAAACAGAGCTGTGGAGTTTGCGGCAGAAATGAGAGTGGAAATAGTGTGAGTATGGGGAGTAGAAGACAAACACGAGAAATGAGTTCAACGCATGCGGAAATGGAGTGATAAGTGGACGGAATAACGGCCGAATCCTTTAGAGTCGGGTGGCTTACGCACACGTCTCAGCGTTGGCTGCGGAAATGATGGTAAGGAGAGCCGTGGTACATTGGGATACGTCACGGAGGTACGGCCAATAAATGAAAGCGCAGCCCCATTTCGAGTTTGAATTAAGAGTGATTATGGAACCGTTAGAAAGGTATGAGGTGGATTATCGTGGAGGAGGAATGGGATGATCTTGCCGAATCATTGCATTTAGTGGCTCTTTCCACGATTTAATAACTATGCATAAAATGACATTAAATTGTTGTTTGGAAAAGATTTTGATCATACCTTCATAAGTTCGCCATTTGTTGATTAAGGTTGCTGACCCATTATTGCTTTTTGATCTTGCAGATGCCTCATATCCTTGCTATTCTTGGTGATGATGATACCTCTGACTGTGACTTTTGAAAACAGAGTGCTGCTGTAGAGACAGAGTGTGCTGGCTGCGGAATCATTTCGAGCTGCGGAAACTGGTGCGAGCTGCGGAAACGGTTCCCAGCTGCGGAAACTAAGACAACTCCCCTTTTTTTGTTGCACAAATTTAGTTAGAAAAACAACTGACTGAATGAAATAGTCCTGAGAGGGACTTTTATTAATGGAATGGAATGAAATGGAAATGGAATGGAGTGAAGTGGAATGGAGATGAAGATGAGATGGAGGTGAAGATGGAAATGACAAGTGAGGTGGAGTGAAGATGGGGAGAAAGAGATTTTTTTTTTTTTTTGGAAAATATAGAGTGTCAGGTGTCCCTGATTTTCACTTCATATTTTTTGTATAAGACCGCCAATCTGAGATTGGTTTTCAGGCTTATACACATTTTTTTTTTTTTTTTTTTTTTTTTTTTTTTTTTTTTTCAGAAAGAAACAAAGACTAGGCTGATGGAGGAGAAGAATTCTTCTCCACCAGTCTCATTGCAGAATTCTCTTGAAACATTTTGACAAAGTCCTCTTTTGAGAGTGGCTTATGATAAATTTTCAATCGGTGGCCATTCACAATGAGAGGAGTTTGAAACTCATCAATAGTCTTGACTCGAACTGCTCCATTGCTAAAGACTTCATCAATCTCATATGGCCCAAGCCAATGAGTTTGAAATTTTCCTTTGAAGTCTTTAAACTTTGAATCAAACAGTAACGCCCAATCTCCCTTTTGAAACTTCTTCTCTTTGACATATCTGTCATGCCACTTAGTTCTTTGGTGCTGAACTAGATCGGTCCTTAAAATTGCATCTTTTCTTATTTCATCTAGCTCATTCAGTTGCTCCATTCTGTGCTTTTAGGCTTCTGATAGACTCATCCCCAACTGAACTGCCATCTTGAAGGTCTTGACTTGGAACTCAATGGGGAGCAAGACTTCTTTCCCATAAACAAGTTCATAGGGAGAATGTCCTGTTCTGTTCCTCCATGTAGTTCTATAGGCCCATAAGGCTTCAGGAAGCCTTTCTGCCCAATCTCTTCTGTGGAGATGAATAGTTTTGGTGATGATGCTCTCAAGAACTTTGTTTGTGGATTCCACTTGACCATTTGCTTGCGGATGGTATGGAGTAGATTTTCTATGCTTGATTTTGTATTCTTCCATCAGCTTCTCCATCAAGTTAGAGGTAAATTGACTTCCCTGATCTGTCACAATTTCTCTTGGGACACTAAAACGAGTAAAAATATCCTCAAAAAGAAATTGAACAACTAAATTTTCAGTGGCAGAAGGCAATGCCTTGGCTTCTACCCATTTAGTAACATAATCAGTGCAAACCAATATATACTTCTTTTGTTTAGATAGTGGATTAATAGGTCCAACAAAATCTAAAGCCTATTTCTCAAAGGGTTCGATGAGTACCTGTGGCTGTAATGGCATTTCATTTGAAAGAGTTGGTCTCCCAACTCTTTGGCAGCTGTCACACCTTCTAACATATTTTTTTGCATCTTTGAAGAGAGAAGGCCAATAATATCCTAAAGAAAGGATTTTATAGGCCATCCTCTTGTCAGCAAAGTGTCCACCGCACGGTTCATCATGACATGCCTTAAGGATGTCAGGCATTTCATCTTCCCGAACACATCTTCTGATCACACAATCTAGCCCTGTTTTGAACAATTCATTAGAAATCCATGAATACTTTGAACTCTCCTGAATGATTTTCCTTTTCTCATTAGGAAATAAGTGTGGAGGTAGCTTCCCTGTAACCAAATAGTTAGCAATATCTGCATACCAAGGAGTTTTAGTAGTTACTGCAAACAGATATTCATCTGGAAACTTATCCTCTACGGGAGAATCTTTGTTAGTATTTTGGATTCTAGACAAGAAATCAGCTACTGTATTTTGTTTTCCTGGTCTATCTAACACAGTAATATTGAATTCTTGTAAAAGTAAAAGCCATCTTGTGACTCTTCCATTAGTAACAGTTTTGTTCATGAGATATCTAATTGCAGAATGATCAGTATGGACAAAAGTTTCATAGCCAGTTATGTAATGTCTAAACTTGTTAATTGCATGAACAACGGCTAAGAACTCTTTTTCAGTCACAATATAATTTAACTCAGTGGGAGTCAAATTTTTACTGGTGTAATAAATGGCATATGGAACTAAATCCTTTTGACCCAACACAGCTCCTAGAGCTGTATCTGAAGCATCTGTAGAAATATGGAAAGGAAGTTTCCAATTTGGCCCTCTTAGAAGGGTGCTTCAGATATTCTTGTTTTTAGAGTTTCAAATGCAGATTGACAGTCAGGATCCCACTTGAATTCACAGTCTTTTGTAAGTAATTTGAAGAGCGGAGATGCTATCTTGGTGAAGTTTTCAATAAATATTCTATAATATCCAGTAAACCCAAGAAAACTTCTAACATCTTTTTGACAATTTGGAATAGGTAACTTGGAGATGACTTCAACTTTTGATCTATCAACTTTAATTCCATCTCCTGAAATATGATGTCCTAAAACAATCCCTTCAGTAAACATCATAAAGCATTTTTCATGACTTAATGAAAGATTTGTTTCCTTACATCTTATAAGGACTTTTTCCAAATTTTCTAATGCCTCTTCAAATGAATTACCATAAACTGTAAAATCATCCATATAGACCTCTACACAATCATGAATTAGATGAGAAAAGATTCCTAATATTGCCCTTTGAAATGTTGCAGGTGCATTACATAACCCAAAAGGAAGTAATCGGTAAGCAAAAGTTCCCCATGGACAGGTAAATGTGGTCTTGTCCTGATCTTCAGGTGCTACCTGAATTTGATTGTAACCACTAAAACCATCCAAAAATGAGAAGTACTTTTTACCTGCTAAAGTATCTAATACTTGATCAATAAAGGGTAAAGGAAAGTGATCCTTCAAAGTTGCTTTGTTTAATTCCCTGTAATCAATGCAAACCCTCCATTTACCATTCTTTTTAGGTACTATAACCAAAGGGGAAACCCACCGGCTATCTGAAATGGGGTAAATGAAGTTTACATTAAGTAACTTTTGGAGCTCTTCTTTCACTATCTCCCTAAGGTTTGGATTCATCCTTCTTTGAGGTTGTCTGATTGGTTTACTGTTTTCCTCAATGTAGATGTGATGAATGCAAGTCTTAGGGTCAATACCCTTCATATCGGTATACTCCCATGCAAATGCAGTAGAATGTTTTTGCAAGATTTTGGTTAGCTCCTCTTGTTGTGATTTTTCCAAGTTTCTGTTGATATTCAATGTTTTTCCTGGAAAAATCTCAATGGCAGAACTACCAAACTCTTCCATAGAGAAAAGAGACATTTGTCGAGATGATAGACACTGAATGTCAGAATCCAACTGAAATTGTGTGGAGTCATATTCTGAAGATGGTTCAAAATTTTCTAATGTGTTTAGAATTTGACTATCTTCACTAACCTCAGAAATGGTAAAGACGGGTTGTATAGTATCTTCATCATCAATCCACTCATTATCCCCTATTTCTGTAATTGCTTTTGCTGGAGGATACATATTGAACTTCTTTGTCGAACTACCATCAGAAATATACATATCCCCAGACCTACAACTTATGAAAGCATCAGCTGTGGCTAGCCAAGGTCTTCCTAAAATAAGAGGATGTCCTCCTAGATTACTCTTGGGAGTTAAAATCATAAAATCCACTGGATATTCCCAAGAGTCTAGGGAGACTGGAATGTCTTCTAATACACCATCTGGTTTAATAATTGATCGATCTGCCAATTGCAATAAAGTAGGTGTAAAAAGAAGATTAGGAAGTTTCAGCTGTTCCATAGTCTGTCTACTCATAATGTTAATAGCAGCCCCTAAATCAATCAAAGTATTGGGTATTTCTACCCCATTGATATGTGTTTTGACAATTGGACTACCAGGGTCTACATATTTCTGCATAGTAGTTTTTCCCATCATGATATCTGCAATTTTCCCTATCAGGTGGATCCTTCTGGTATCTCTTGGTTTCCTTCCTGGTCTTTTAAGGCTCAACTCCTTTATTGTTTTTGCTAGAATAGGAATTTCCTTAATGGCTTGTAACAAGGGAATCTTGATACAGACATTCTTCAATTCATCTAGAAAATTATAGTCAGGCAACCAAATTTGTTTTTCCACTCCTTTGTCAATTTGTAATCTTTAAGGAAAAGGAGGTGTGGATAAAGATGCAGGTAGCTCAACTATGGGAGTTGTGGGGGTTAATTATTTTTCTTTTTCTTTTTGAGTGTTTGGGTTTTGAAGAGATGCTTCAGAACCCTTATTGGCTTCAAGAGATTCTTCCTCAAAAATGCTTTGCTTTTGATCATTTATAGAAGGCTTATCTAAGACTCTACCTGATCTGAGTTGTACTTCATTGAGAGGAACAATCATATAGGTAGGAAATGGTTGACCTTCCAACATGTAAGCATTTTGAGGATTTTTATTATTGGGGTTTGGCAATGGCTGAGAAGGAAGTTGATTTGACTTCTGTTGGAATGGAAGCAAGAGTTGAGAATTTGGATTCTGTTGAGAAGGTTGTTGTTGTTGAAATGGCAATGATAGTTGTGGATTTTGATTTGGAAGTTGTGGAGCTTGTTGGTTTTGAAAAGATGGAGGATATTGGTAAAATTGAGCAAATCTCCCATAAGGATTTTGCATACCTTGTACCCATGATTAAAAAGGATTTTGAGGTTGGGACCAAGGTTGTTGCCAAGGATTCCAATTTGGTGGGGGTTGAAAATTCATAGAGTTGTTAAACCCTTGATTTTGTTGCCCCTGCCAAGGTCTCCTTGCAACAAAACAGAGAGATTCGAGTGTATTTGGATCTTCTTGAAAGACAGCTTTGAGCCCAGGGATTGAAGGACAATCTTTGGTCTCATGATTCTCTGAACAAATTACACATGTCTCTACAACTTTTGCATCCAAGGGACATTCCCTTAGAGCATGTTTCTTTCTACACTTTGGGCAAAAGATGGCCAAGGCCTCAGCTTCTGCTTTCTGCTTATTGTGAATCTTAATGGTGTCTAATTGTTCACTAAGACTTCCTAAGATACCAGTTTTAAATTCATCAAGCATATTGCCAATATCAACCCTACTTAGTGGTGGGCCCCAGTATTGTAGCAATAATGCTACAACTCCTGGAACTCCCTTCTTTAATTTTATCAACCCGGTAGTTCGTAACAAACTTGGAAGCGACGGTGCTGTATGCACAAGTACTAGCTCTTGCCGCAGTTATCACTTGGTCAGCTGGCACAAGTCCGCTAGGGCTCAAGCCAACTTCTATATGCTCTCAGAAGAAGCTTGCTAAATGATGGACGAAGGCTATCTCAAGGGGAATTGATCTACTTTGCAAAAATGAACTGAAAGCCAACCAAAGCATGGAAACCTTAGTAAACCCTAATCTGACTATTTAACCTCTATGATGCAATAGTGAGAGTGCAACTGTCTAAAAAGGATGCCATTACTTCTAATGATGTAGAATGCATGAATTCAAACTACTTCTATGAAGGAGAACATTGTTTTTGTATTTTTGCTTAAGTGATGGAGTGATTATGAATTTGTCTCTTATTAGGGTTTGGCTGTGCAGAGGTGGTGTGAAGGGAGAGAAAGCTTGGGAAAGGTCAGGATGGATAGGAGAGGTCCCAGAGGGTCCCTAGCATTAGTCCACAGAGGTCTACAACATTCAGGTGCTCGGCAACCGAGTTTGCAGGCTTCTACAGGATGTCTGCAGGGGTTTCTACAGGATGTTCAGAGATTTCTACAGGATGTTCTGAAAAGAGAATTTTGGAGAATGGATGGAGGGAAAAAGGTGGAGGAACGAGTATGGAGGTGAAATAGGGGTTTGAAGTGGCCTAGGAACTGATGGATGGAGCTAAGGAATGGCGAGGATGGTTCAATTTGTTCAAGGAGGGATGAAACGATGTTGTACAAGAAGATGAGAAACATGGCAAAGTAAGCGAATGAGGTAAATGTAAGGTAAGGGTTCTGAGTGAAGGATGAAACAGGTAGGTTGGATGGGGTATGTGCAGGTAAGGAAGGGTAATAGGCACTCTGTAAGTGGTATTTCAAACTGAACACACAAACACTTATAAAACCTATGACCTAGTTACTTTACTCCATTATGACCTAAGTAACAACAAAAGGAAATGGACAGCAGTTTATTCGAAATGAAATGCATGAACTAACTTATGCCACTAAGAAATCATCAACTGAAGCATTTAAACATTACTAATATCAGCATCTACAAAAGAGGATTCTAACACTAAGAATTGCATGGCAAAGCAAAACAACGTTTTTGTTGGCAGCAAAGTCACATTGGTCCCAGCTCATGATTCCACAGAGGGGGAGGTGAGATCCAAGGTGTTTGGTAGCCTTTTTCTTGTTATTATCCTACCAGTCTATTCTAACCATGAGAAGCTACTTTAACCATCAAAAGAAATCTAAATAACAAAGCAAGATTTAAATACAAATAGCAGATTTTATTCTAATAATGCAACAAAGACACATAAAGATAATCAAAGGAGGTATTGGGCGCTTGAGATGGGCCCAACCCCAAGAGCTACAGCCTCCTAAGAGAGATTTAGAGCTGGTGCAAAGCTGGATTCATCTTTATTAAACAAGAATGAAGAGTTACATCAAAACTGTCCATAAGGAGGACTTGAAAATGAGCTGACAGCAAAACTAATCTATTGCATAAAAATCGAACTACAAACTAGCTAACTAATGGCTAAACAAAATGACTAACTAGCTAACAAAAATGACTAACCACTAGCTAATCCCAAAAATGACTAACTGAAATGAGGTCTTAAGCCCTCTTATTTATACAATTTGAGGACCCAACAGTCCTCCTAAAATTTAGGGACTTGGCTGCCCAAGACTTGTAGTTAACAGCAATCCAACTTGACTTGCTTGGCTGCCCTTGTGCTCATTGATTTGGTGGCCTTTGAACTCCGAGCTGATGGTGGAGAATTCGAGGTAAGGGCCCATAAATGAGGGGGACACCTTCCTACAAATCCTCTAGCTTGTTCTCCCACGAATTTGGCTGCCAAGTGCTCATTAAGACCTTCAATTTTGTCTCCAAGTTGACCAAAAAGGCTACACAAAGCACCCATTAGACTTGTTGGCATAATGACTAACCAAATTCACTCTATTAACATAAAAATAATAAAAAAAATGCAATAAACCAATGAGAATGGTGGATTAAGTCAACTTAGGAGGTTGGATGAGCCCAAATAATTGTCCATTTTTGGGGCTCATCATCACCCCCCTACTGAAAGTGTTGCTCATCCTCTGAGCAACCAATCTCTCTCCTTATCTTTGATGGCCCTGGTGGCTTCTTTGGCTAACATCTCGGCTGTTTTCTCCCTTGGCTTCCCTCTTTTCAAACTTTCCTGTAGAAACTGTTCGCTGGCTTCCTGTAGAAACAGTCCTCTGTCTTCCTGTAGAACAGTCTCTGTCTTCCTGTAGAAACGGACATCACCACTGTATCCTGCTTGGTTGTGGGCGATTCTCCTTTCAGCTGGGCTGCGGCAGCCTTCCTCTTCTCCTCCTTCCTGCTCTTCTTCCTCACTGTTAGAAGGACTGATATCTTTGGCCAAAATTCTTCATTTATTTTTGTGGCACATTCACTTAATGACTGTAGAAGAAAATAGGAAATGCTTAACTTCTTTTATGGAGGTGAATCAACTCCATGTCTACATGCACACAGCAACCTAAAATGATAACCATGGATAATGATGAATTGTGAATTCCCTTGGCATGGTGAGAGTTCTTCCTTTCCTTATGCTTTGGTTAGAAAAGGGAATGTTGTTGATGGTTTCCCCTTGGACTCAAGGAAGAATTCCTGGGCCGTGTGATATTAATGGACAACAATTGCTCCAATCTGCCAATCTAGCAGTCCACTAGTCCATCAGTGGACTGCACATTAGGCTCATCCACTTCACCCAACTTTCAACTATCACACTTCCTTCAGGTCAACTTGTCAAGGGATACTTTGGCCTGCCAACACACTGCCCTCCACTGGTCCGATGGCACCCAATCCAATCACTGCAAGATCTGCTCCTAGTTGAGGTCTCTAACTGCCCAATTCAACCTCAACACATGGCTCCCACTTGCTGCATCAAAACTTCATCCACTTAGTAAACACTGCCAACAAGAAAGTGACCAAACATACCCTCTCTTGACCACTGGTTCTGTGTATTTTATCTTGAGATGACAATCTAGTACTGTCCCAAACATTGCTGCAAGTCTCCTGTGTATGGCTCCAGATCTGCTCCTACATCTTTTTTGTTTCTCCCTTTGACTGCGACCTATCCAAATGAGGTCAGCTCTCTCATTACATCTAAAGCTGAAACCAACTCTGGAAGGAGCACTGCCAGACTTGCCCTTAGAATCTCTGATTGATTTTGCACTTGCAGTTGAGGAAAAAGTGGAATGAGCAACTTCCTCTAGCTTCATATTCACTTGCTTGGAAGGATTCACATTCTGGTCATGTAGATGTAGATCTTTAGAGAGCAAAGGATGATAAGCAACTTGTGTATCCAGTTTCACTGGCATCTTGTCCTTTTTAGGAACGGAAGAAGATGGGGTACCTCTTGCACCCATATGCTTGTTCATGTCATTAGCTGCTACCTCAATAGGCTGTACTCCTGTGGAAGCCCTTTTGTCAGTGTCGGGCTTCCTGTAGAAGACCCTTTCTCTGTTTTCGGGCTTCCTGTAGAAGCCTGTTTCTGCTTTCCTGTAGACGACTTCACCCGTTTCCTGTAGAACGTGATTCGGCCTTTGAGTGAGCCCGATGCACTAGAGAAATTCGAAAATAGGTAGGAAACTCAGCGGAGGTCGATAGGTTAAGCCGATTGTGGATGCAGAGGATGGATACTTCGGTTTAACATGATGCAAGTGCAAGTTGACTAACAGTTCATGACTTCCAGCTGAGCGCTCATTAATTCTGCGTGATTTTTGGTGGAGTGAGGTGGCAAAACATGTGTGTTGGCTTTTTAGAACTGCAGTAATGTTATGAACTGCATGTCTTCATCTATCTGTCAATCAGCTGATGTCCTGTGCACTGGAGTTCAACAGATCTACCACTAACTGTTTTTTTCTTTAATTTTCACGTGAATGATTGATCATGCTGCGTGATTTTTGCCTTGCTGAGTGCAATTGAACGTGGCTCTCTTCTTGGCTGAATCCACTCATCTCATTCATTCATGCATTGCTTTAGATTAGATCTATGCAAACAGATGAACAAGGTTTAGTCACGTACCTGAAATCAAACGGCTGCTTGTGAAGCTTCTTGTTGCTACATGCTTTGATTCTTCTGCTGCATGCTTGGATCCTTTGATTGCATGAGGCTTGGCTAATGATTTTTGATTGCTTTTCCTTGTGCAGGTGTCCTCTGGCCGGATCTGAGCTGCATGCAATCGTTTCCACGTTCAACTCTGCCCGTTCAAGCTGTTGCTGCTGCATGGTCACAAAACCAGAACTTCTTTTTGCCATTTCTCCCAAACGGTAGATCGGATTGATCTGAAACTCGGTGAGCATGTTCCTATCATCATTATGCATCTCCCATAGCAAAATCGTGATCAATGGATGCACGGATTTTGAGAAAAATGGAAAATGGCTGAAGATTTCAGAGCTCGATTTCTCGGAAACCGTGCATCGGAATCGGCTAAAACTGCTTGGGTAGGTTACTATCACCCATGTGCATCTCCCCATGAAACAGGTTTTAAAACGGATGCACGGATATGGAGAAAATGCAAAAATGGCTGATGGTGATGGAGGCTGATTTCTTGGAAACCGTGCACCGGAATTGGCTGAAACTACTCAGGCATGTTGTCATCAACCTTGTACAATTCCCCATAAAACGATTTGTCAAATGGATGCATGGTTTTCAAGTTATGGCAAAAACAAATTTTGCTCTATGGATTTTTGCTTCAAGGCACTTTGCATGTGTTTGCATGGTATGACAAAATGAATTTTGGCTGTGATGCAGTTATGGAGATGATGGAGGAGGAGTTGGAAGATTGCATGAGGACTTCTGAACCCTTGAGGAAGCTACCATGTTCGCCAAACCACTTTTTGAAATGCATGCCTAGTTTCCCACAATTTCTACAGGAAGTTCCTGTAGAAGCACAATGAGAAGCACAAGGAGGAAAAAAATGATGGATAAAGGCAAGGGATGGACACACGAGTGCTTGTAGGCCTAATCAATAGATTCCCACCATTAGATTCACTTTTGAAATTGGATTTGGCTCGTCCAAAGGTTCTACAGGATGTTTCCTGTAGAAATACAGAGCTTCCTGTAGAAGGCAAGAAAATTCCTTTGACCTTGATTTGAGTGCTCCTCCTGTCATGAAACGTCCTTCTTGCAACCTGCAATGTCACTGCTGCAACATGAAATTATTCAATGGAGATTAGCTTCATTTTTCTTTTTTTCTTTTTCTCTTTTTTTTTGAAAAACAACTAGGGCGCCTCATGGAGGTTTTCACCCTAATTGCCTGCCCTGGGCGCCTCCAAGGGAGGTTTTCACCCAGAGATCTTATTCTCTTTTCTCTTTTTTCCCAACCCATTGACCGCCTGATGGAGGTTTTCAATCAATGAGCCAATCTAAGGCGCCTCCAAGGAGGTTTTCACCTTAGATTTTTATTTTTCTCTTATTTTCATTTTTTTCTTTTTTTTTTTTCCTTTTTTTTCTACCCTACCCTACTTGAAAAACAAAATCATTTTCAAGTATAAGAATACTTCCAATGGAGCCATGTGCACATCGAGATTAGAGACAAAATGATGTGAAGGCTCGAAATGCATGCTTTGACAGGTACCTAGATCTCAGAGACCAAATGATCTGGCTTTGAAGGGATCAAACGAAGTTGAGGAAGAAAGTACTGCTGCAACTTAGTGACCTTCTGAAACCATATCTCAATATAGCTTTCATATCCTTGGTTCTTTTGCTGATCTGGATCATTCTTCATGTCACCTTCTATCATGACCTTCTGATCTTCCTCTTTTTGTTGATCTTTCTCTTAAATACATGGAAGATTTGATGGTAACCATGAGGGAACTTTCTCGATCTCTAATTCTGAGCTCTTTTCTTCATCAAGTGCAGCCCATGGTTCTTTGATCTCCTCTTTTGAATCTTCTTTTGCTAATCCTTCAATGCTTTCAAGATGATCTCTTTTTTGCAAGGCTCTTCCTGAGCTATGGTGAACATCTTGGAGCTCAAGAGGAGTCATTTGCACATGTTGTGCCTCAGCTTTGCAATTGGGTTGAGCTCCTCCATTGTATGGCTTTGGAAATGGTACGGGTAGTTGAGTGGAGGTGTGAAATTGAGATGGAGATGGATGGCATTGCAGTTGGGTAGGCATTTGGGGTTGCCTTGGTGGAGGAGGAGGCGATGGTTGTGGATGAGTAGGTGGTGGAGGAAAATGAGCGGGATGAGAGTTGTACTGGGGCCTCCACTCCTGATAAGGTGCATTCCACTGAGGCTGTGGCTGAGCATAAGAGTGAAATGAATGAGCAACTGGTAGGGCATAATATGGATCTGTGAAGGAACAAGGAGGATATGACCAAGGAGGAGGTGTAGACCAGGAAGGATGAGCAGGGGGACCCCAAGAAGGCATGAAAGTGGCTTGATAAGGGTCATAATAGGTCTCGGGTGTCCCTTGCAATTCCTGTTGGTAAGATCTAGGTCCATGCGGCCAACTTTGGTTCATGTAATAGAGTGATTCAGTGGCTCCTTTGGCTCTCTGATATGCAGCTTTGAATCTGGGTAAGGAAGGGCACTGATCTATAGGATGGTATTCTTCACAGACAAAACACACTTCTATGGAGTACAATGGACATTCGTTCCTAGGATGCTTTCTAGTGCACCTAGGACAAAAAATGACCAAAGCCCTCTTGGCTTCCTCTTGCTTCTGTTGGATCCGCAAGGTATCCAGTTGCATGGCAAGAAACTGCCTCATATCACTCTTGAAATCTTTGATCTGATTTTCAAATTCATCTTTGGACAAGATGTTGCTCCCAACATTTTTGCTTGTAGCCATTTGCTCCAGAGGAATGTTTTCTTCTTCTTCTCTCCTAGAGGTTCTTCAAATATGTCTTGATGTCCACCCAGGGGTTCTTCAATCACAGCCATAGAAGAAGAGAGAAGGCTGTGTGAAGTAGTGGGGGTGTTTTGCAATCATTTTTCTAACTTATCTCTACTCCTACAAGGCATGAAATGAAATCTTTTTGGTTGATTTTTGTTTTTTTCTACTTCTACCTGCAAAACTGAAATAAATTGAACTGCAACTAACTATCTTGCTAAAATGAACATGCGGAATTGAAATGAAAGCAGGAAAGGACTAATCTATTTTTCTCAAATGAAATTGCAGGAATGAAATGGTAGTCTACGCTTGCGGAATTGAAATGCTAATCTACGCTTGCAGAATTGAAATTGCGGAATTGAAATGCTAATCTATGAAAGCAGGAAATACTAATTTACTTTTGCAAAAACCAAATTGCATAATGGAAATGAAATGAACTACTTAGTAGAAGGTTGTAGTGGAAAATAGAAGAAAAGCAACAATCACCAATACTCTGACGCTTCCCCGGCAACGACGCAAAAAGATGGTGGGCCCCAGTATTGTAGCAATAATGCTACAACTCCTGGAACTCCCTTCTTTAATTTTATCAACCCGGTAGTTCGTAACAAACTTGGAAGCGACGGTGCTGTATGCACAAGTACTAGCTCTTGCCGCAGTTGTCACTTGGTCAGCTGGCACAAGTCCGCTAGGGCTCAAGCCAACTTCTATATGCTCTCAGAAGAAGCTTGCTAAATGATGGACGAAGGCTATCTCAAGGGGAATTGATCTACTTTGCAAAAATGAACTGAAAGCCAACCAAAGCATGGAAACCCTAGTAAACCCTAATCTGACTAGTTTAACCTCTATGATGCAATAGTGAGAGTGCAACTGTCTAAAAAGGATGCCATTACTTCTAATGATGTAGAATGCATGAATTCAAACTACTTCTATGAAGGAGAACATTGTTTTTGTATTTTTGCTTAAGTGATGGAGTGATTATGAATTTGTCTCTTATTAGGGTTTGGCTGTGCAGAGGTGGTGCGAAGGGAGAGAAAGCTTGGGAAAGGTAAGGATGGATAGGAGAGGTCCCAGAGGGTCCCTAGCATTAGTCCACAGAGGTCTACAACATTCAGGTGCTCGGCAACCGAGTTTGCAGGCTTCTACAGGATGTCTGCAGGGGTTTCTACAGGATGTTCAGAGATTTCTACAAGATGTTCTGAAAAGAGGATTTTGGAGAATGGATGGAGGGAAAAAGGTGGAGGAACGAGTATGGAGGTGAAATAGGGATCTGAAGTGGCCTAGGAACTGATGGATGGAGCTAAGGAATGGCGAGGATGGTTCGATTTGTTCAAGGAGGGATGAAACGATGTTGTACAAGAAGATGAGAAACATGGCAAAGTAAGCGAATGAGGTAAATGTAAGGTAAGGGTTCTGAGTGAAGGATGAAACATGTAGGTTCGATGGGGTATGTGCAGGTAAGGAAGGGTAATAGGCACTCTGCAAGTGGTATTTCAAACTGAACACACAAACACTTATAAAACCTATGACCTAGTTACTTTACTCCATTATGACCTAAGTAACAACAAAAGGAAATGGACAGCAGTTTATTCGAAATGAAATGCATGAACTAACTTATGCCACTAAGAAATCATCAACTGAAGCATTTAAACATTACTAATATCAGCATCTACAAAAGAGGATTCTAACACTAAGAATTGCATGGCAAAGCTAAACAGCGCTTTTGTTGGCAGCAAAGTCACATTGGTCCCAGCTCATGATTCCACTGAGGGGGAGGTGAGATCCAAGGTGTTTGGTAGCCTTTTTCTTGTTATTATCCTACCAGTCTATTCTAACCATGAGAAGCTACTTTAACCATCAAAAGAAATCTAAATAACAAAGCAAGATTTAAATACAAATAGTAGATTTTATTCTAAGAATGCAACAAAGACACATAAAGATAATCAAAGGAGGTATTGGGCGCTTGAGATGGGCCCAACCCCAAGAGCTACAGCCTCCTAAGAGAGATTTAGAGCTGGTACAAAGCTGGATTCATCTTTATTAAACAAGAATGAAGAGTTACATCAAAACTGTCCATAAGGAGGACTTGAAAATGAGCTGACAACAAAACTAATCTATTGCATAAAAATCGAACTACAAACTAGCTAACTAATGGCTAAACAAAATGACTAACTAGCTAACAAAAATGACTAACCACTAGCTAATCCCAAAAATGACTAACTGAAATGAGGTCTTAAGCCCTCTTATTTATACAATTTGAGGACCCAACAGTCCTCCTAAAATTTAGGGACTTGGCTGCCCAAGACTTGTAGTTAACAGCAGTCCAACTTGACTTGCTTGGCTGCCCTTGTGCTCATTGATTTGGTGGCCTTTGAACTCCAAGCTGATGGTGGAGAATTCGAGGTAAGGGCCCATAAATGAGGGGGACACCTTCCTACAAATCCTCTAGCTTGTTCTCCCACGAATTTGGCTGCCAAGTGCTCATTAAGACCTTCAATTTTGTCTCCAAGTTGACCAAAAAGGCTACACAAAGCACCCATTAGACTTGTTGGCATAATGACTAACCAAATTCACTCTATTAACATAAAAATAATCAAAAACATGCAATAAACCAATGAGAATGGTGGATTAAGTCAACTTAGGAGGTTGGATGAGCCCAAATAATTGTCCATTTTTGGGGCTCATCACTTACTGATCCAGTTGCAGATTTGTTTGCTCTGATGAGAGAAGGATCTCTAGGCCCTTTTTGAGTTTTAGACTTCCCCCTTGAGAGATGGACACATAGTTCTGCTATATCATTGAGTGAAAGTTGAGATATATCTCCCTTTCCCATCATGTTCAGAATATCTATCCATTCATCTCTAATGGCTTTCAGTAGAAGGGCTTTTAAGGTCTCCTCATCTAAGTTGTTCATTTTTTCTCTTTTCAAATTGTATTGAAATCTTTCAAGCAAATCCTCCAAATTTTCATCTTCTTTTTGCATCATTTTGAATACCTCATCCTTGTGATTGGTGGGCACACAATAGTCCAGGTACCTATCCAAAAATGTTTGTTTCGTATCATTCCAAGACCTAATGGACTGAGTGAGTAATCCCATGAACCACTTCAAGGCTACTCCTTTCAATGTTGAAGGGAACAGTTTGAGTTTTTGAGAGTCTTCCAGATAGTCATAAGTTCAACAAATGACTTCAAACTCAAATAGAAATGTTTCAGGGTCTTCATTCCTCATCCCATGGAAGTTTGGGAGGACAGATGGTGAGATGTTTTTCATGGTGGCTCGGGAGTCCTCATCGACTATAGGAAATCCGAATGAGTTATCTCCATCCCTATTTCCCCCAATGTTACCTCGACCTCCTCCATTGTTTCCTCCTCCTCCTCCTCCTCTACCTCTACCTCTACTAAATCCAGGTGCTCCTTCTTTTGTCATGGTAGTCTCCCCGGAGACTTCAGAGTTTTCCGGTTCCTCTACTAAGGGTGAACGAGAAGGAATTTCTCCCTCTTCTTCAGATGATTCTACTTCTTCAATTACAATTTGTCCTCATATGGAAGGAAGAAAAGGGTCCCTTTTTTATTTAGATTCGATAGATGGTGTGGGAGAGTCAACTATTGCCTCTTGAATTCCAGGAATCCTAGGGCTAGGAGTGTAAGTTGGAGATGATGGAGGTGTCTCTTGTCTATTCCTTGAAGTAGATGGACTTGTAAAAATCGAACTCTTGGCTCTGGCTAAAAACCTTCCCCTAGAATCTCTTGCTCTATGCATGTCATTTTTTATTTTTCTTCAATTCGGGGTAGTAGTTCTCTTTCTGATCTTCCAGGTCACTCTAGGTGCAAGAAGAGAGCAAACTCAAGAAACTATTAAACCAATAACTTTCTCTTTTCTGATCCTCCAGGTCACTCTAGGTGCAAGAGGAGAGAATACTTTGAGAGGTTATTAATTTTCCTTCCTTGAAATTTTCTTGTTTTTTTTTTTTTTAAGAATTGGCTACCTAATTTCACTTCCCCGACAACGGCACCAAAATGTTTGGTCAATTTAGTGATGTCTAAATTGCAACTTTTAAATGTCAACCCGAGGCTCGTAAGCTGATGAAGTGAGGTGTACTATATATACTTAGGTAACTGTTTTCTTAATCTTTTGTCATTTTTATCTTTTTAGTTTGTTTTTGATTGTATCTTTCCTAGATGTGATGTGATGGAGATGTACTAAAGCGAGTGAATGTGGGTGATTGTGATGATTTCTAAGTGATTTCTTGAAACTTAAAGAGTATTCTAAAAGGAAACTTGAACAATAACTGAAATAAAATGAAAGCTTAAAATCAAATAAAGGACTAATGGCATCGGCCCAGTATCTCTGCTGTTGATGAAAATGAAAATGAAATCTATATTAACTCAATGAAAAGCAAGAACAACTACTTTATACTATTTTACACTATTTTAACTCTTCATTAAAATCTAATCAATGTGAAATCTAAGTGAGACAAATCACACCATTTTAACCTTTTCTTAATCATGTGAGAACAATTATGAACAGGTCAGCAATGTGAGTCTTAAAGCAAAATAAACCAAGCTGCACTAAGTGATATTTTGGCTCTCAATAAATATATTGGATTATGGAAAAAGAACCATCAATAGATGAACAACTTGATAACTACTGAGCAGAAAGTAAAGTGCAAGTTAAAGAAATGATACTAATGAAAATCAAACTGCAGAAAAATAAAGGTCAGCAGCCTAGACAAGATGATCACACATGCCACTAGTTGTACAAAGAAAAGAAAGAAAACTGTCCCGGGCTCGCCTAAGAAACCTGCATAACACACTGATCAGTCATGAACAAAAGTGCAGAAATGTAAATCAGCAAAATTCAAAGTTTATGTACAACTATTATACATGTTGAAAACGCAGCAATTAAAAGACATCTGTACAACTATTATACATGAAACAAGAAAAAAAAGAAATGTTGGAAATTAAAAGTAAAACCACTGTACAGTGGCTGTCGCAAACAGGGGCCCTCTGCCTACTTTAGCCAATCCAAAAAGCAGTTACACGCTTAGAAACAGAACAGTCTTCTCATGTATTATTCATCAAAATGTCAAGTACAGTGGGGAGCTTCAAAATTACAAAATGATTACAGCAATGACTAACTATCTAGCATTCAAAGACGCTTTATTTATAACAGAGGAAAGAAAACTAACTTAACGAAAACTAAGCTATTCAAGCAGCTGTGTATAAATACGTAATCTGGCTGCGTCCTCGTATTTAGGCAACGGTCGTTGTGGGCATTCAATCTTCTGTTGGATTCGTGTTTCCCACTGTCTTCGTGGCTGAGGAAGATGCCACCTGTTCTTCACGTGCTCCAAAACAGAACACGCAGAGCCGTGCCACCGCTAATGACTTCTGTTTGACCGTATTTGCCTCCTCATTGACCACGGGTTTTTATGACCGGTTTGGGTGAGTTGGAAGGATACACACCATGTCCTTGGTTCCACGAACTTGCCCATGTGGCTCTTCTTCCCTGAGGACACCTGGAACATATCATTTAATAAAACAGCTGATGAATCCGGGGTTGGCTGCGGAAACCGGGATCAGCTGCGGAAACCCTGTGTGAGCTGCGGAAACGCAACACTTTGAACCAAAATTCTAAACCAACAACAGTCATTAGCATAATTAGCAAACCATGTAAAAAGTCCTAAAATACAATGATTTGAGCGATTTGATAGAGGGAATGAGTGGTAAAAGAAGGAAATGAATAGGAAAAGAGGCTGAGAGGATGTGTGAAGAAGTGCAGGTTTGAGGCTCAACACCTTGCATCCCACTTCAGCACTACATCATCCAACTGAAATTTGTCCGCCTTTGCTTTTCTGTCGTAAATTTTATTAATCCTCTCCTGCAACTTGGATGTGTTTTGGAAAACTTCTTCTCTGGTCTGCTGCAAATGTATCATTTGATTCAATATTCTCTGCATAGGGTCATCTTCACTGCCGGCTTCCTGAATAAGTTTGACTACCGGGGCTACAAGAGAGGTAGGAAACAAGGCATCAACTCCATACACAAGCTCAAAGGGGGACATACCAATGGATTTCTTCTGACTAACCCGATCTGCCCAAAGTGCATTGACCAACTTCTTATGCCAGCTCTTCTTGTTAATTTTCAGCAGCTTCTTAATGATGTTGACCAAAGATTTGTTAGATAACTCCACCAACCCATTGCCTTGCAGATGATAGGTAGTTGAGTGACCCAAAATGATGTGATATTTATGACAAAACTCTACCATCCCTTTTGATTTGAAAGCTGTTGCGTTATCAGTGATTAACTTATTCGGGCAACCAAAGCGAGACAAGATGTTATTTTCAAGGAATGAAATAATTACCGCATCTGTAGCTTGTCTGGTGGGAATTGCTTCGATCCATTTTGTGAAGTAATCTATTACCGTGAGAATCCATTGATGCTGATCGGAAGAAGCGGGATGAATTTCACCAATGAAATCCAACCCCCATTGCTGAAAAGGGGCACTCACCTCAATGGGCTTAAGCGGCAAAGGCTGTAATTTCTGCCTTCCTTCAAAAATCTGGCATTTATGACAGCTCTTGAAAACCTTATATACATCAGCAAACAATGTTGGCCAATAGTATCCCACTCTCATAACTTTATTTGTTGTTGTTTTCCAAAAAAGGTGACCACCACAATCTCCTTTGTGGAAATCCTCCATGGCCTGCTTTGCTTCTTCTTCCACCAAACAATTCAAAAGAACGCCACCAAGATCTTTCCACTAAAGTGCAGAATTTAGAATGCAAAACTTGGCAGCCTTTAATTTAAGAGTTCTAGCTTTGTTTCTAGTCATTCCGGGTGGTGGTGACAAATTTTGAAGCACATATATGATGTCTAAATACCACGGAGAAAGAAAAAACATTTCAGATACCTGAATGGACGAACCTTCCTCATTCTCATCGGACATAACAACGATCAGATTTATGTCTAAGGCGTGCAAGTTTGATTTGGCCATTAACTTTGCCAATCCCTGTCCTTTAACAAGCTTTGTGGGATTTATTTCCACATCATATTCCAACAAAGATGCAATCCACTTGCCTTGTCTTCCTTCTAGATCAGTCTACACTAAAACATCTATGACAGCAGCATTAGGAACATAAGCCAGAATATGAGAATGTAGAATGTATACCCGAAAATCTTTCAATGCTTTCACAAGTGCGAGGGCTTGCTTCTCAATGATGTTGTGATTTAAGGCTACATCTCTTATGGTTCGGTTGAAGAAAGCAATGGGTCTTTCATGATCATCTCTTTTCTGCATCAACACCGCTTCCATAGTATGCTCCGAAGCGAATGAAAACAATATAAAATCCTGAGTGTATTCCGGGCTGATTAGAACTGGAGCTGAGGAAAGAGCCAATTTGACTAAATTGAAAGATTTTACAGCCTCTTCCGTCCACTTCACTTGGCTGTCCTTCTTAAGCATGTTTGTGACCTCTCTTAGGTGCTCAGCAAGATTAGGTACAAAGCAGCGTAAAAAATTCATTTTACCATTGAAAGACTGAATCTCCTTCTTATTTTGGGGCAGATCGATTTGCTGAATAGCTTGTACACATGCTGGATCGATATGAATGCCATCTTTTGAGATAATGTGCCCAAGTAGTTTGCCCTCCTCCATGGCAAACAAGCTCTTTTTCAGATTCAGCGATAGACCATATTTTTTGCACTTTTGAAAGACAATTTTCAAATGATATATGTGTTCTTCATCAGATTTGGAAAACACCATCAGATCATCAAGGTATACAACCAAAAAGACATCCTTCTCATTTGTGAAAGCCAAGTCCATTGCCCGCTAAAAGGTGGCACCCGCGTTCTTCAAACCAAAAGGCATTTTAACGTAATGAAAAGTTCCCCATGGAGTGGTGAACGCTGTCTTGTCTCGGTCATCTTCATGGACAGAAATTTGGTTATATCCAGAATAACCATCAAGTAGTGACATATGAGATGCCCCAACCATTTGCTGAAGTATATGATCCATTTTGGGCAGTGGATAGTTATCTTTCAATGAAACTTTATTGAGATTCCTAAAATCAATGCACAAGAGAATCTCACCTGTCTTCTTCCGCACGGGCACCAAATTAGAGATCCAGTCCGAAAATCTGATGGGAACAATGATTCCTGATTTGTACAACCTGTTTATCTCCTTTTTAGTTGATGGCAACAGTTTTGGATTTAGCCTTCTCAACCTCTGTCTGAAAGGTTTCTGATTAGTCTTAATGGGTATAGTGTGCTGAATTATATTGGTATCGTATGTCTTCAAGTCAGAATAGTCCCAAGCAAACCTGTCAACAAATGAAGACAACAAACTGATATATTTGGCTTTCATCTTTTGTGGCAATGCTTTAGACAGTTTTACCATTTTAGGATTAACAGCTATTCCGATATTTACCTCTTCACCACCCTTCTCTGTTGGCTGTAATGTTGGTTTGCGGGCCACGTCATCTTGATCAAAGAGTTCTTCCAAAGGTATCAAGCCTTTGGGAATAATGTTATCCTTTAGCTGCAACACGTCCATTTGATTGATCAGCGCCTCATCTTTTCCATCATCATTTTCTTCATCAATTGAGGTCTCTTTGAACTTACCTTTGTTTTGCAGAAAACCATCAATCTCCTCATCATCTTGGAAAACTTGCCAATATCTCTGATTGTCGGGGACAATCGGACGATGCTTGACATGGATTTCAAATTTATTACTGGAGTTCATTGGAATCTTCAAACTACTCGTTGCCTTAGCAAGAGCATCAACAATGTTGTTTTGAACACGAGGCACAGATGTCAAGGTATATTCTGAAAATAATTTCAGGATGTCTTGGACTGCATTCCGATAAGACCACATCCGAGGATGTTTTGTTTGATATTTGCCTCTGACCTGCTTAATCACCAATTCAGAGTCGCCATATACTACAATCCTCTTAGCATTCAGCTTTCTTAGAATCTTTAGGCCAGCAATCAGAGCTTCATCCTCAGCCTCATTGTTCGAAAAATCAAAAGCTAATTTGTAGGAGAATACCTGCACATTACTAGGCACCTTGTTCGAGGCGGAGAAAGGACTGCGTACCCAAATACCAATTCCAGCACCATCATTCCCCACTGCACCATCAAAATCCATGGTCCACAAACCTTCTTCTTCTCCTTCCAAGTGCTGAAATTCTGATGGCTCTGTTTTTCCTGCTTGCTGTCCGTTACCTTCAGCTGATTTCTCAACGGTTTTTTGTTGTTTTCGTCCTTCTTTCTTCAAAACTTCTATGAAATTTTTTACTATTTTTGGAATACTTTCTGCTTCAACTAACTAACCATCTACATCATTAAAACTATTTGAATACAAAACAAAAGACTCTAGATCTGTATGTACATAATTAATTGGATAATTAATGGGTTTCTCCTTGCTTGTAATCATGTATTTCATTTTTTGTTCCCGATACAGTTTTCTCATCTGACCCAACACCAGAATTATTGCATAGGAGAAATCTAGTTGTAGTGTCCCTTTCAATTTTGCTGCCCAAGACCTGGAAAGAAGCATGCCAAACCTGGGAGGAATATCCGCTACCACAATATCCATCAAAACATTCTTCACTGGGATTTGATCCAGACTTACAACCAAGTCTTTGATGAGCCCGATACATCTTACTCTGCTGGAATCAAACGAATAGAGATCGTGGTATTTCCGGGTGACGTCCAAACCTAGCTTATCCATGATAGCCTTGGGCATGAGATTGTGAGAAGCTCTAGAATCGAACATGGCATTGTGTAACAAAAAATCATGCAATCTTAAATTGATATAAAAAGGTGGCACATCATTATCTGGAGACTCACCATTCAATTCTGGCCCAAAAATCATTTCGGGTTGATCATCTTCGACATTCACCATATCAGACGTTGGATCATAATTTAAAATTTTAGAAACTTGCCCTCTATAACTGTTTTTCTTCATTATTTCAGTCAAGGGAATGTGTTAGTGTCAGTCTTTGCAGCCTTCCTATAGTGATCAAATATGCTCTTACAAAGTGGTCTCAGAGTGTCAAGGTCAAATTTTGTCATTTCAATAAGTCTTCAAGCAAAATTTGGTCACCAGGCATTAGATCTAGGGTTTGATTTTGTTCCTGTCAAAGTTGTCCAAATGTTGGTCCATGTCACCATTTAGCTGAGTGTACCATCATTCAGAGGATTTTCATTATCATGTCAAGTTCCACCGGGTCATTTTACACCTTGTTCATGCTTCAGTTGCGCCTAGCTACGGTGATTTCCCTCTCCTAGGGTTTTGAAGTCAATTTCTCTTGGATGGCAAAATCATCGGCAAAACTTGTATCCTAATGTTCATACGCCTTCCCCTATCCTTAAAGTACCTTATCAAACACTTCCCATCACTGAGGTCCCCCAGATTCCTCATTTTCGCACAAACCTTAGTTTCTTGCTACAACTTGGCAATTTTCTAGGTTGGACCTGTGTTTTGCCTTTTTGGACCCCTTCCCCTCACTCAATCTCTGAGATTTCACTTTCCCCTACTTCTTAACATCCATCCCTACTTCCAAAAATTTCCTCAAGAATTTAGAAGCTCCCTATCCCCTTCATTTAGCTTCATTTCGACAAATCCCTTGTTCCACACATCGGGATAGGTTTCACTAAAATGATGTTTCTGAGCAATAAAAGATGAATTTGGGAAACCCGAGAGAGGTTTTTGTCCAAAACAGGCAAAGGAAAAAAAACTCCTTCATGTTTTACCTAGGTGTCATGGTTTTGGAGAAATGTCAAAAATATAGTTGCCTCGGGAGAATTGATGCACCTCTGAAGTGACCTTGGGAAAATCAAATTTTATCCTAGCTCATTTAGAAAAATGACTTTCTTGATGAGTCAAATGATAACTAGACACAAAGATCTTTCCAATGAGCTATCATGAGCTTAATTTGGAGTTGAGGAAGGCATTCAAAAGTTGACTGTAACAGCACTCTGCCTTTAGGCAGCCTCATTTGGCACATTTTGACTACTCTTGGGAGATTTGATTTTTGACAGGGAAAATGAGCTCCAAATTTAAAAATTATAGTTGGGTTAGAAATTAGACTCAAAGACCTTTTCCAAAATCTATCCTTCGCCCAATTTGGACACCGGGACGGCCTCCAAAAGTCTCCTGCAAAAACTGCTATGCATAGGTTATATGTGCCGCGCCTCAAGCCCAGTGCGTCGCGCACTGGTGCGGCGCTAAAAATTGGAAGCTCCAAATGAAGAAAGGTTTACATTTTTGGATTCAGCATGAAAAATCATGACTACTGGTGCATGGCCAAGAAATTTGGAGCATTTTTGGGGTATTTTGGGTCATTTGACAAATTTTTGGGCAAAACACAAGTTTTTTCTCCCTGTGGCGCGGTGATAAAAATTGGGAGCTCCAAATGAAGAATGGTTTGCATTTTTGGATTCAACATGAAAAATCATGACTACTGGTTCTTGGAAAATAAATTTGGGCAAGATCTGAGTCTCCAGGAGGTCAAAAACACCCAAAAAATGGCCTCTCTGCCCCTTTTTTGACACACAGGAAGCAGTCTTGGGAGAATGAAGATTTGGAGGGGAAAATGAGCACCAAATTCAGAAATTCCAGTTGGGTTAGAAAGTAGACAGGACAGGATTTCAAACAAGCACACTTGGTCACATTTTGGACACCTGAAAGTGCTCCAAAATAGGCCCCAAAGTAGCGCGGGGCACAGAGAAAATGGGCCCGCTCATCTAAACTTCGATTTTTTGGCACCAAAGGTGGCATTTAAAGCATTTTCTATTTAGATGGGCTTCTATCCAAGTGGCGAAGGAAGGAAAACGGTCACCCAGGACAAATTTCATGTTTGTAGCACTGCACCTGTAGCTGATGGTTGGCTCTTCATCTCCATTTTGTAATGATTCGAGTAACTCCCCAACCCTTAGGCGTTCTATCTCTTCATGGCACATTCTATATATTGTATGTAAGCTATTTGCAAAAGGTTGGTTGACTTGTAACTTCTGGGAGACTGTAGGAAAGAAACTCTGCTTCTTCACTGTATATTTTTGACAGAGAACTAATGAAAGGCAGCGGCTCTGTTTCATGAGATTCATGTGGTTGTGAGTGTAGCAAATGTGTCTCTTATGTTTTCATATGTATTTCGTTATGGTTCATAATTCAATTCATGTTCATTTCCAGTGAAATTTTCTGAGTGAGATTAGGTAGAATTCAATTTTATTGTTCTGCCTGTGGGAAAATTTCATGTTCAGTGTTCTTCTTCTGTTGAAAAGGATTCATGTTCCTATGCCATTTTCACACTCCTCAGCAATATCTCCGTTCCACGTTATTCCAAACTAAATTGCTACACTTTCCGCCTACCTTGCCTCACGAAGTAATTTGTGCCTTTGTATTAAATTCTCTGTTCTTTGCTGACCGTTGGTCCCATAGCATCCCAGAAGCTCGGTCATTCATAAAAATTGTTTCTTGTATCCATAATCTCTTACTAGCCTAAGATCAATATTTCATTGTAAGTCATCTCAGACCGTTTTTTGCTTATCTATTCACTGAGCGTGACTCGGAGAGAGCCATCTTCTGTTCTGGTAGGGCTAGCTACTAGACTGAGCGTGGTTTGTGGTTACCCTGAATTTTGCCTTCCTTCAGCCTAGGGCAGATTTAGGTGCTAACAGAATGGATACCTTCAATTTAGAAATTTCATTCTCTAAACTAAAGATGGAAGTTTTTTCTACCTCTTTGACCGGGACTTCTTTCCTTTCCTTTTCTCTCGATACAATTTGCTGATTCGATTTTTCTGCTGATGGTGAATTGCTGTTGTCAGGTCCAAGTGCCTCTTTGCCTTTCTTTTGTGCAACTGATGAATCATTCTTTGATGCCAAAACTTCCTTCCTCTTCTGAATTGGGTTAACTGGCACATCTCTATTTCTAAGTGAATATTGCTGTTGCTGAGCGGACAAAGCATTCATATATCCTCTTTGATACTCCTCTGATTCTTCTTCCAAAACTATGTCACTCGCTAGAATGAAATCTGCGTCTGTGTGTGCGGCTAAACTTTCCGAATACTGCTCTTCAGTAATGTAAGTAGGCAAATCATCCGGAGTAAAGAAGTGGTTCTCTTCCCCTATTACCTTCCCTTCCTCATCAGACTCCGGTCCGTGCACAAAATTTTGCTGAAGAGGTGTCTCTACTGGCTGCTGCTGGCCATGAAAGTTAGGATTTCTAACTTGTGGCTTAGGTTTGTCGAGTTTCACCATTTCAAGCATATGCTCTACCTTCTTGAGTAATTTATCCATCGAGGAAGACTCTTCCTTTACTGTGACCTTCTTTTCTGCTTTTGCTCTAGCCCTCTTGGTCAGCAGATTTGCTTCAACGTTGACCGCGATTTTCTGCATGTCTTCCAATGTGGCCAGCTATCTCTCTCAGTTGATAAGCCATGTCAGTCAAAACCATCTGGAAATTTCATCATGGCTAGTCCCATAGGTGGCCTTAGATGATCAAGAATTTCATTATAAACGGAATTGAATCTAATGCAGTAGTCTTGGACCGACTCACCAGCATGTCATTTGATCTGCTCCTATTCAGCCAGAATTTGAAGAGGATTCTTTTTTACTTCCCAGCGGTCTAAAAATTTCCTTTGCAATTTGGCCAGGGTAGCGATACGTGCAGCCGGAAAACCTTTGAACCATTTCCTAACTTCACCGGAAAATGTTTGTACAAAGAGCCTCATTGTCACATTCTCTGCATCAATCTCATGAAGGTCACAGAAATCTGCCATTCTGTCCAAATGTTGCTGAGCAGTAATGCTGTTAGGAGCGCCATCAAAAAAAGGGATTTTGCTTTGATAATCTGCGGGCATGTCATCTAGAACTTGAGGTAGCACAAGAGGTGCAAAACGATCAGCCATCACTCTTGGTGGGTTCGGTCTTGGAGGTGTTGGATGGGTGCGTGCAGTTTGTAGGGAATTAACAATTTGAGTTTGATGTTGTGTCGCAATATAATTATCAATTGACCGGTTAGCCCTTTCAGTTTCTAGGTCTACAAGAAACTATGGATTGGGGACAGTAGAGTCAATAGCCCTTTCGGATTTGGTCTTGAACAATGATATTTCAAACTGATCATCAAACTCAAGCTCTTCAAGATACTCAAAAATGTTAGGACATGAATGGGATTTGAACACGAGAGTTATAGTGCTCTCTTGATGAAGGAGTCTTGGAGTCAAATTGGGGTTTTCGTAGATATGAGGAGGATCTGGATCTGGATTGGCTCTAGTATATCTTCTTGAAGCCAGCGTGCTATTTTCAAAAAATCAACAGGACATGAACAACTTACTCAGCCTATCAAATCCTAAACTTATCATTTGGAAGCTTAGAATTGTTAGAAGTATGGGGTGTTTGTAGGTTAAATCTGTCGTTTACGCAACGAAGAAGGCTAACAAACAAAGAATTTCTTCCCCAGTATGGTCGCCACTATGTTAGAGCCTAAATCTGCCTTAGGTTGAAGGAAGGTAAAATTCAGGGTAACCACAAACCACGCTCAGTCTGGTAGCTAGTCCTACCAGAATAGGAGAGGGCTCTCTCTGGCTCACACTTAGGAAAATAAAAAATAGGGTCTAAGATGACTCAAAAATGGATACTGATTTTAGGCTAGGTAAATAAATATGATGGAGGTATTTTGATTAATGACTGAGTTTTCTGGGATGTGTGGGGCCAAGGAATAGCATGAGCAGAGAATTTAACTCAAAGACGCAGATTATTTCGTGAGGCAAGACAGGTGGAAAGTCTAGCAATTAGATTTGAAATAATATGAAGTGGAGAGATTGTTTAAGAGTGTGAAAGGGGCATAAATACATGAATCCTTTTCAACAGAAGAAAACATAGAACGTGAAAACTATCCCAAGGCAGAGCAGTACACTGAATTCTACCTTTTCTTACTTAGAAAGCTTTCACTGAAAACAAATATGAATGAAAATATGAAACTTAACGAAATACATATGAAACATAAATAAAATACATTTGCTAAACTCACGCCACAGGAATCTCATGAACCAGAGCTGCAACCTTTCATTAATTCTCTGTCAAATGTATAGTGAGTGACTGGGTTTCTCTCCCACAGTTTCCCATAAATTCCAACCCTTTACAAAATGAATCTCAATACAATAAATAAGATTTTCCATGAGAAAGTCGATCAACCTAGGAAATGAAGAGCCAACCATCAGCAGTTACATTTAATTTTCTATGAGGACCAATTAGAAAAAAGCAAACATGAGCTAAGATTTTTTGGGTGGTTGTTCGCCTTCATTTGGACACTTGGATAGAAGCCAAAAATGTTTTTTAAACTTTGCCTTTGATTGCAGGAAAAATTTATTGTAAACGAGCGGGCCCACTTGGAGAAAATTGCGAATCCAAATTTTGCGGAGCGGGAGTGATTTTGGCCTTTTGGTCTCTGTGCGTCGCGCCACTTTGGAGCTAGTTTTGAGGCACTTTCCGAAGTCCAAATTGAGCCTAAGTGTGCTTGTTGGAAAGACCTTCCTGTCTACTTTCCAACCCAAGTAAAATTTCTGAATTTGGTGCCCATTTTCCCTCCAAAACTGCAATCTCCGAAGACTGCTCCCTGTGTGTCAAAATAGGGGCAGAGAGGTCACTTTTTGGGTGTTTTTGACCTCTTGAGGACTAAAAATTGGCCCAAATTTCTTGGCCATGCACCAATAGTCATGATTTTCCATGGGAAATCCAAAAATGTAAACTTTTTTTCATTTGGAGCTCCCTAATGAAAGTGCACGCCCATAGGGAGAAAAATCCTGTTTTTTGCACAAAAATTTACAAAAATACCAAAAATGCCCCAAATTTCTTGAAATTTGGGTTGGAGCTTCCTTATCAAATGTTATGCTGGGCTAAAGAGGCTTCGGCCAATATCATAAGTCGATCGAGCTCCCTTTGCCTCTTTTGCTTCTTGATTGCCTTCCTCAATTTCGCCTTCAAATTCCTGATTTGGGCCTTGCACACTTTGTTTCGCGCCATGTGTCTCAGCAATGCATGGTCCTTGTCAGCTTTGTCTAGCAGCCTCGCTAAGTCCATGTCAGCTCTCTCGAGATTGGCCTCCCGATACTCATTAATCTCTTGCTCCAATGACGTGAGCTCAACTCTTCTCCTTTGTGCAGCTTGGCGATGCTCACGAATGTTTTGTAGCTCCATGATCGCTTGCTGATCCTCAAGCTGTTTGTTCCTCTACTCCAGATATTTCATGTTCCATTTGGCTCTTTCCAAATCAAGGGACAAGGCTTGAATCTTTGTTTGCTGCTCCTGGATGATCTCTTTAAGCTGTGCACTTTGCAGATCTGTATCTGTATCATCATCATGAAGGAGAACAAATTCGGTCTCTTTCACCTATGGCCCCTCATCAAGCATTGGCTCCTTACCTCTGTCCTGTACCTGTAGTGATGATGTCAGAAGCGAGGCTCCTTCCACCCCGGGTGGAGATAACACTCAGTTTTCTGCTGCAAACAAATTTCTAGCACCCCTCTGATATGTGACAAGTACTGGCACACTGGCCGTCTCATGGTGCTCGTACTGATGAGAAGGTTCCCCTGTCTCAAATTTAGTCTCTGGAGGTCCCTATGAATCTCGGAAGAAGTCACGGGAGATGAAATCATCCCAAGTGATACCCTGTAGATCAAGCTGATGTACCACCAAAATCTTGATGAGAGCAAAATGATAAACATTGTTAAGTTGCTGCTGAGGGGTTTTATGCTGTATAAAGGTGGTCATCCACTCTATGTTCCGGCAAATGAAATACGGGATGTTCATCGTCCGTACCCTGGTGAAATGCATGAGCAACCTGATGTGATAAGCATAAAGATGAGAGAATCGTCCCTCCCAGCTGAAATATTTCATAATCAATCTCATTAGTGGAGCATATTCATCTTTGAGATACCGGAATGGAAAGACTCTTTTGAGTTGCCTCAAGAAAGAGGTTTTAATATATGGCTCATAATGATGCCGATCAATCTTTTGCTTCTTGTTCCATGGTTCTCCAATGTTCGGTATGTCGGTTGCTAATGAGACAGATTCTAGTGTAAGTGTGAAGGTGACCCCAGCTAGAGTAGCCTTATCTCCATGTAAGTGCAGCACGAATACACGAGCAAGCTCATGATGAAATTGAACACTAGCCACCTTTTGACAAAACTCAAAGCATGATTGACGCTGGAAACATGACATAGCAAGAGGGTAGGCCTGCAATTCTGTAAGGGTGGTCGGTTCTTTTCTAACATGTCTGCCACTTTTGTGAGGCCTCCGGGGAGCCTGTTCTTCCGAGGATGAGTCGCTTTGGGTTTCCATTTCATAATCCGATGCATGTTCAGATGCCATGGCTACTGTTTTTCCATTGCCTTAGAGAAAAAGATGCTGAGGATAAAACTGTGTTTGGACTGCTTTTGTGATGTGTTGAATTCTGCCACCAAGGGGAAAAATGCAACAATGGATTGTCAGGAAGGGGAATAATATGAAGGGATTAGGGACTATGAGGAGGAATTTTATTTAGGGACATGTAGGGGGTTTAGGAAATTTTAGATGGGATAGGGTTTTGGGGTTTTACATTTGACAAATGAGTGGAGGGGGTAGGGAATAGGAGTTTAGTAACATTTTAGGATAGGGAAAAATGGGAAAAATGGCATTGGGAAGAAGGGAATGAGGGAAAGAAGGAAAAATGAAATGGAGGAGGAGCCTTGGTGCCAACACAATGAATTTGCAACCCTAGCAGCAATTGTTTTGATGACTTTAAGTGGTAGGGTTTAAGAGTTTTTTTTTCAACCATAAGCGGCCATAAAACATCATCATACTTAAGATAAAAATAGATGAAACACTGAGAGATCGACCCCACCTGGAAAATTCAAGGGATTGAAAGGCAATTTTTTGCAATTCCGAGCAAAATCAGGTTTTTATGTGTATGTGCCGCCAGCATACCCAGTGCGTCGCACCGTTTGAGTGCGACGTGCCCATGTTATTTAACACTGTGTGGTCGCGCCCAGTGCGCTGCACTCCCTCTGTGTGCCGCGCCACTCCACCTGTGAGCCGCGCTCCAACCTTTAACGCAGTCACGACCTTTTCCAACTGCAGTTTGTTCTTTAACCTCCAAATGTGACGTTGCTATAAGATTTCATGAATGTAACTTGATACAAATGATATATATACTTGGAGAAATATCTTGCAAGAGTTGGATTTGATTTTTTCTTTCTCTAAAACCCATTTTGTAATGTTTTCACTTTGGCACTTTTTCACAATTAATACAACTCTGCTTTTCACACTTCCTTTTGATTTCTTTGACCAAAATGATGAAATTTTTGGCAATTTTTTGTAGGGATAGCAGACATGGAATTTGGCTTAGGAGACCACGGCTGCACTTGGAGAAATCCACTGAGAAACTTTTGAAAATTATTACAAATGACAAACAATTGACTTTTCTTCAAAACAGAGTTTTGAAGAATAGTCATAATCTATCAACATGACGATGAAAATATTTGAATCACAACTTTATAAAAGCCTCCCTCTGGTCTTGCTGGCTTTATCGGACATTGTTTGAAGACCAAATGACTAATCCCTAGAATTAATGACCAAAATGACTCTTGTCCATTAAAATATCAAACATTGACTGTCATGGACTTTAATACGCATTGATTAAAAGACCTAAGCTAGCAGGTACAAGGCATGAGGGGAATGAATGATAAGGCCTTTCTGTCAGATTATGGCATGAACCTAGTGGAATGCAGCTGAGTGAATGGAGCGAGACACCTAAAACTGAAATGCAAAAAGAGTTTTGATCTCTGACGGAGGACAGACAAGACCGACTCTAACAGAATGTATGGCTGGGAAAAACGATTTGTTGTTCCCGTTGTATTAGCACTGTGGTTTGCTGAGATAGCAACAATTTGTTGTTCCCCTTGTACCAGAACTGTGGTTTGTTGAGATAGCAACAATTTACTGATCCCCCTGTACCAACACTGTGGTTTTTTGATATTGCAACAATTTGTTGTTCCCCCTGTACCAACACTGCAGTTCGTTGAGATAACAAACATCAATTTGTGGTATCAGAGCTTAACATTGTTGGTCCTTACAGTATATAGAGATGAATAGGTGAGTAGGAAGGGCACAAGGTCATAGAGGCAGACCCGCAGGTAATGCAGAACTCCGAGAAGAGATAAGGAGACTACAAGTTCTGTTAGAAGCCATGGAGGTAGGGAGAGAACGAGATCTTGAAGGTGGAGATGTTAGTGAGGCCAAAGAGGAACTTGAAGAAGAAGGAACAACAACTGTTGAAGAAGTTGTTGAGATTAAGTTGTTGAGAGCAATATTGGGCTCAAGGTCAAGGCCAAAGCCTGAAATCTCTATTTACGATGGCAGTTTGAAAGATGAGAATCTACCAGATTGGATCAGTGAGATGGACAAGTATTTTGAGTACGAGGAAATTGATGAGGATAAGAGAGTCAAGTTTGTTGTGACAAGGTTGAAAGGCCATGTTGCACTATGGTGGGACAATGTACAAGCTGAAAGAAGGAAGAAGGACAAACCATTGATCAAGAGCTGGGATAGAATGGTGGCAAAGATGAAGAGTAAGTTCTTGCCAAAGGATTACTAGTGAACTCTTTACAAACATATGCAAAATCTTAAACACAAGATAATGACAGTGAGGGACTACACCAAAGAGTTTTACAAGGTGAATTTGAGAGCAAGCTATGTAGAAGATACCTCGAAGAAGACAACAAGGGATATCAATGGTTAGAGGTTAGATATCCAAGATGAAATCAACATACTTTCTCCAAGGACAATAGAGGAAGCATACCAGTGTGCCTTGAAGGGAGAAGAAAAGATATCTAGGAAGCAAAGCTTTGGTAGAGGACATGGTTTTTCTGAAGGGAAAGGATTGTTGAGAATGCAACAATATGATGGAGCTTAGTGGAAAAAAGACGCCTTCACTAAGTGGGCCCGCAGGCTATTTTTGGCGCAAAGTCTATTTTTAGACATATGGATCATGGTCTATGAGTTGCAGGATGCTATTTGTGGATGATTGGTCATGTTGGTAAAAATATATGGACTTCTATTTTTAGACATATGGGCGGTTTCTATTTTTAGACCGCTAGGCTAAAAGTAGAACAGTCGAATATTATTAGCTCATAATAATATTTGGACTATAAACATTATCTTATCCTCTTGGAGCACTTCAGTTTGAGCTACAGATGTGGCACATGCAGCTATCCGAAGGAAATACGCTTTTCTTATGAGTCAGTTGAGCTAATGCATGATGGACTTCAGTTAGAACTCAAGTGATTGAGTTTGGTGGAGTTGATTGAGGAGTTGATGGAGTTGTGTTCAGTTTGACTTGGTTGAACTAGTTGTATTTAGTTTAACTGCAAATACACTAGTGATGAGTGATGGGAATTAATTGTTAATTAATTCACTAATATTAACTCATAAAGCAACTAAAGAATACATCAGTTAACTCAGTGCATGGACAGTTCAAGTGGAGACAGGTGTTAGAGGTTGAGATTGCTATCAGTTGTGACTATAGTTGTGCATGAGATTTGCACAATCAATGGATTGAGTAATGCCAATGAGGATTGTGTGGTTCAGCCAAGAAAATATGAGTTTGCTTCAGCCATTCTCATTATTCTCATGCAGGATTGCGCAGTGGAGGCAGGCAAGCAGTAGAGGAGATTTGAACCAGTGATTGATTCAGATCTGAGCTAGTTTTGTGTGTAACAGGTGGAGATAGTACTGAGTACTTGTGAGGAGTATTGTACTGTGTATTGTTACATGTTCTCAATCAATGTAATATACAAATAGTGTGGGGTTTTCAGCTGTATGCTTTCCCTGGGTCACATATTGTGTTAATGTGCGCATGCGATTGATTTTTCATTGTTTTTAATTCCGAAAAATTGATGATCAACGTAGAGGAGGTTATGTATTATGCATGTATTCCACAATAGTGTATAATCAGTATAATCTCTGTGAATAAGTGTCATATTATTCAAAATTTCTACATTGTATCAGAGCTATTGATCATCAGGTCTATTATTCAGAAAGTGTTTACATTTTATTTCTTCAGGCAGAGTCTGTAATCGGGCCAGGTAGCCTCTGGATTCATCCTTCCTTTGGAAGGTAAGATATCCAGTAAAAGACCATATAGTCAATCTCTGTACAAGAAATACCTTGTTCTCACGAATTTTAGATCAGAAGCGGTTGAGTTTTGAGCTGGTGGAATTCAAATTTGCAGCAATGTTTTCTTGGTGTCAAAGTTGAAATGTCTTTCAACGGATTGCAATTGGAGTATGCCCTTGAGGGCAACTTGAATTATATTGCATGGAAGGATAGGATGGAGGTGGTGTTAGATGATAGTGGGCTGAAGGAGTTCATAGAGGCTGAGGTCCCAAAGCCTACTGATACTGCTCAAGTTGAGGCTTGGCAAAAGAAGACAGCATAGTGTTGAAGGATTCTGTTGGAGGGCGTGAAGGATCACATTGTTTCCAACCTGCATGGAAAGGCTTATTCATACTAGATGTGGAAATCGTTGATAGATCTATTCCAAATCAAGAGCAACCAGAGGAATTTTGTGCTCAAGGATAAACTCAAAAACATTAAGTGTGAGAAGGGAGACAATATGCCCAAGTATCTCACGAAGTTCACTCAATGCCGGGATGAGCTGGGAAGTGTGGGGGTGACTTTCGATGATGAGGACTTGGTGAGCTTGGCTCTCCTTGGTCTTTCGAAGAGTTGGCATTCCTATCAAGACTCTGTCAATGTTCGAGAGAAATTGCCAGGATGGGAGAGACTTTGGTCAGATCTTGTGCAGGAGGAGATAAGGCGGAATACCAGGGACGGATCTTCATCAAAGGCACCTGATGAAGAAAATTGCGCTTTGGCTGCCAAATCAAATAAGGGGAAGAACAGGAAAGCTTCTCATTCCAGTGTGAAAGGCAAGAAGTAGGACATGGCCAAGGTGAAGTGCTTTCACTGTCGCCAGCATGGACATTATGCCACAAATTCTCCGCAGAAGAAGAAAAATAAGCAAGCTGTTGGATCTGCAGCGGGAGAGGCCTTAGTCTCATAGTTTGAGCTTGATTTTTTGTTGATCGCATGCTTGGTATCAAGTGTGATGGGATCGGTATGGTTCTTGGATAGTGGTGCGTCTTTTCACATGACAGGAGATCGAGATTTGTTTTCCGATCTGGAGGAGAAAGATCTTATGGAGCGCACATCGAGATGGGCGATGATGGTAGATACAGTGCGACCAATATCGGTACCATTTCCTTTGAGAGGGAGTCTGGTAAACCCTTCGTATTGAAGGAAGTGATGCATGTTCCAGGATTGAAGAAGAATCTTATCTCTGTGGCGATGTTAGAAGACAAGGGATATGATGTTGTTTTCAGTGAGGGAAAGGATTTCCTACGTAGTAAGACAACTGGAGAAACCCGGAAGATAGGGGTTCGAGCCAGGAACCTTTATCAGTTGCATGTAGATGGATGTGAAGCAATGGCATGCAAGGCAGAAGGATTGGTGAGCCGGGTTGATGGCGAGCTATGGCACAGGAGATTGGGTCACCTTCACCATGGAGCCTTGAAGATACTGCAGCAGATTACTACTGGGCTTCCTAAAGGCACTCTTGCGCAGTTAGATCAGTGCAAGGGGTGTACTTTGGGAAAATTTGTGAAAGCCACCTTTCATGAGAAGGATAGTCACGCCACGAAGATCCTTGAGAGAATTCACATAGATGTGTGTGGACCTTTCTTAGTAGCTTTGACAACAAAGCACAGGTATTATGTGATCTTTGTTGATGATTTCTCTCGAAAGTGTTGGATCTTCTTCATGCAGAACAAGAGCGAGACATACTCAAAGTTCTGTGAGTTCAAAGCACTAGTCGAGAAGGAGTCAGGGAAGAAGGTGAAGGCTCTTAGGAGCAACAATGGTGGTGAATACATCTCTGGCGAGTTCAAGGATTTCTGCAGCGTAGAAGGGATTCGAAGAGAGCTCATAACTCCCCATAACCCACAACAGAACGGGGTTGTTGAGCAGAAGAATAGAACGATCGTGGGTGATGCACAGGCGATGTTGCATGATCAGGGCCTACCCCTTCACTTGTGGGTGGAAGCATGCAATACTACAGTATATGTGCAGAACCATTGTCCTCACAAGATACCTGGCATGAGTACACCCAAGGAGGTGTATTCTGATAAGAGGCTTGATCTTTCTCATTTGAGGATTTTTGGTTCTAACGTTTACATGCATGTGACGAAGGATGCCAGGAAGAAGCTGGAGCTGACTGCAGAGGTTGGGATATTTGTGGGGTAGACTGATACGCCCCACAACTATCGTGTGTATTTTCCAGATAGTCGCAAGACTGTTGTGCGACAGGATACCAAATTTCAAGAGGAGAAATCCATGAAGTGTTCACTTGAGAGGGAGCCACACTTGCATGCAGATGAGGAGCTATTAGTTCCTAAGGATGAGCTTTAGGACGTGGATCAGCCACATGTTACAGGGAAAAGTGTCTATTTAGAATTGCTCTATCCCACTAAGGTGTGACAGCTGCCTTAGAAACAAACAGAGAAAAACTACTTTTGTTTTTCCTTTATGGATTATAAATAGAGAGGAACAGAAAGACCAACCTCTGTCTTGCGCTAATCCTTCAATTTGATCCCTCTCTTCTTTGATAGTCTTCAGCTACCTGCTCCCTTGCTAGCCCAGCTTCACAAAGTACCTGTAAGATCACAGAAGCATAGCACTATACAAAGACATGGATCTATAATCATAAACAATCTAGGATCAGATATAAATTGACCATACAAATGTAACCAGCATCAATGATACAAAAGCATGGAGGAAAACTCAAATAGTTTTTATTGATAAACAAGAAAAGAGCCAGGAGGAGTTACAACTAGTTGTTCCAACCTAGCATCAACCTCCCAGCAAAGAAGCCCCTCTTCACCTCAAACAAAGCTTAGATCACACAACAATCTGATGTTTGTCTCATAAAACCAATAGCAATTCCTTACAATATGCAAAATTCCAGCCCCTGGATCTCTGGGATGAGGGATCCATATATAGATATCTGTAAGGGGGATGAGTCAACTTGTGATTTGATTAGTGTCTTCTCTATGATATTTCTTACTTCCACTTGGAGACTGAGGGCATCTTACTCATCCTTGGTCGAATTCAATGAGGCAAGTGTCACAGGAGAAGATTCTGGAAGCTTCCATTGCCTCTCCACCTCGCGGAATGACACTGCCATTTGTCATTTCTCGCCCATTGCACCTCACAGAAGGGAATTTTGAAATGCAACACACCCTCACAGTGTATTTGGGTGAGATGCAACGCACCTAGGCAGTGGAGCAGCTGCAATGATCCTGTTTTGACCAATTCTGAGCAGTTTCTCATGGAGAACTTCTGGGAGAAGCTGTAATCTATTTACCTTGTTCCTTTAGGGGTTAGAAAAACACTTTTAGGAACTTAGGAACCCTTGGTTTATGGGAATTTCATGCTTGGGGTTGTAGGGCCCAAAAATGTCTATAATAGTTGCCCCCTAAAGTATGAGGCCGTTAATCTTTTGGTGTCGAGTGAAATGCTTTATTATGAGGAGCCGAAGTTCTTTCAATGCTGGGAGGAGACCTGTAATAAGATACAATACAATACATTATCTTCATACTGTTTTCATGATCTAGCTGAGGCGGGCATTCCCATGCTCAGCTTTATAAATTCATTTTCATGTACATAGGACAGACAATCGTCTGAGTGTAGACTAATGATTCTGGTAGAGCCATCATCCTTTTGATAGGATGATTATCTGTGCTGCAATGATGTACATTTAATGTCTTTATTTCCCTGAATATATATCGCAGCCTGGATGGATGAAACTAGATCCGGGGTCCTCAATCTCATCCTATCTTCACTCAAAATACAAGTCGATCCATGTGAGAAATGTTCTGAAGTCAAACATGGAAAGACATCGCTTGATTACCAGTCAATGATGTAAACTGTTAACAAGTGTGAGAGGAATCACTGATAATGATAATGACCCTCAAGGTACTGCAGTACAATTCATGTGGTGTGAATGAAGGACTTGGCGTCGAACACCACGCAAAATCTTTCGGTCGAAGGCCATTGATGTAAACCCGTCGCCGGAAGTGAGAAACTTGCAATTGAGGCATGCAACCTTCAAAGTATTGAATGGGGTGTTCCTAGATCGACTTCTTGGATAATGAGCTGATGTCGACAAGAAGTGATCCATCACAGGAGGGCCTTAATGAATCCCACATCAATGACATGGAATGGAGCGAATGATTTTAATGGAGGTGAAAAAGATCTGGTGATATAAGGTTCAGGGTGGCGGTCATGAAAAAATGAAGTATAATGTATGGTAGTGGGTGAGACCCAGGTGAATTCTTTGAATGACTTCTCTGGAACATATCAGCGACACTGATGTGATGGATTGGTAGCATTAACCCCAAATGTGGATGGTATGGCGTGACCATGGTGATGTGACCAGTGAATGAAACAACCCAACCCGACTCGGACACGGAGCGGAAGTGTCATGTTCAAGAGCGACTTGCTACCAACAAAGTTTCTTTGAGTTTTCTTCCCAATTTTCCCCAGTCATTGCTGACCAGTACCTCTTTATTTTTGTCAAGCTTGAGGAGGATAACATATGCTTCTATAATTTGCCCTTCGGGCAAACCCATCGCTATGTTTTAACGAGCCTAGCGATAGTGAAACTAGTTCTCGTCTATAGGCAATTTTGTCACTATTAATATTTTTAACGAGTTTAACGACAAAGATAATTTGGTCCTTTTCAATTTTAGAGAGTCTGAAAAGGAATGTAAAGGTAACTCCAAAATTCCTTTTTCGTCATCTAATCCCTTAAGTCCGAAAAAGTATAAAACAATACAGAAGGGATGGATTTTCGATACTTTTAACTAGCCAAACAAAACAAGCGCTCGATCTTTTTGTGCAATAATCCCTCAAGTCCAAAAATATTAAAATCTAGAGGAGGGATAGCACTTCCTGTCCCTTTAACGAGCTGGAGAGGCCAATGGCTCGGCAATCTTTTCATTTTTTACGAGTCAGTTGAAAAGAGCTTAAAGGTGACTCGTCTTTTGAGGAACGAGTGATAAAACGGGTAGTAGCTGATTCCAGGTAAGGTTTGGAATTTTCCAATCACGGCAGTGTCACAAGGATGGCTAGTGAAATCACTCTTTGTAGCTGTTCCTCAAAATGGGTAAACAATCAAATGGAGGTGAATGATCGGCCAATGAAAAAGTGGAGGTGACGGTGCAAACACGACTAAGGTTTTAACGGCTGAAGTACTACATTCACAATGGTTATTTACCGGGGAATAGTTCATTTTTTAATGAGATTAAACGCGGGTGGAAACATTTGCTCATGTCTTATGTTTATTTTTTAACGAGCTTGAACTATGTGCTAAAACTGCTCGATTGAATGGTCCCTTTTGATTTTACCATAAATAGATTTGTTCTTTCAAAGATCGTACTGTATTTTCAACTGCTTCATCAAACTAGTCAAAAATGAACAATATATGCTTGAAAACGAGTTAGAACACTAATATTTTACTTTGAACTACGTAAAAAGTAATGAAAAAGTGTTTTTACCTCTCATTTTACCATTCCATTTGAACTTTGGTTTGTTGGAGCTTTGGAGGTGCTTTTCCCCCTTGATTTTCATCAGCTGATTTTGGGAGATTCTGTGGACGATTCTTGGCGCCGTTTGGACCAGGTAGGAGCTAAACCTGAGCTCTTTCATTTCATGGTTTCCATTTTGCATTTTGAGCTTGATTCCTAGCTTTTCTGAGCCCCTGGGGTTTGAAGAACTCGTTCTGCCTTTAGTGCATCCTCTGTGTATCGAAAGGTGCGTTGAATGTTGACCTGTCTAAAGGCTATCTGACATTCAATGCACCTAGAACACTGCTGCAGGTGCGTTGGGCGTAGAAAAGGAATTTAATGCATAATTTTTTATGGAAATTTTACCTGTTTCTTACCAAAATCAGGATCTAACTCTTCTCTTGTTTATTTTTCAGAGATCTTTGGAGTAAGATGACCATTACATGGCAAGAACGTGAGCATGAAGAAGAGGACATGCTTACCCTACATGATCCGGTTACAGTAAACGCACTGCGGAACTGTGGCTTGCTGAAGTTCTTCCGCATTTCTAGCATGAGACAGCAGATCAACTTACTGCAGTATTTGCTCGATGCTTAGGATCCTACCAACCAGGTTTTCCAGATCAGGGGCAAATCTATCCCCTTGACTGTAGTAGACATCTATTTCTTGACTGGCTTGTCGAGGCAGGGTGCCCCCATCTCTTTATCAGGTTCGGCCCGAGGAGGCAACTCTGTGAGAGATTATGTTCGCCTGTACTGCAGAGAAGGATCTCAGCCGAGTAAAGATGGCAAGATCATCATCCGTGATGTCACTGACAGGTCCCTCAGGACTATTCTGTTTAATTTTGGTGGGATGGCCGGTGGTGCGGCTCTTCATGTAGCCAACCGATCTTACATGCAGTATGCCTTGGAATGCTTCCAACCGAAGGTGTTCAACTGGTGTGACACAATACTTCTTGTGATGAAAGAACAGTTGACCAAGATAAAGAGTGGGAGGTTGAAGAACTTTGGGTACGGTTCTATTTTGACCGCCTTTTCCTTGGAGAAGATACCACTGATGCAGCCGCAGTATATTGCACTCGATTTACCTTCTCCTACTGAACCACGTATGCAGAGATGGGTTGACCATATGTCTAGGCATGCAGGTCAGTCTCAGATTTCGTTTTCTGATACCTTCTTCAGGTGGTTTGATCGTCAAGAGAGGGTTTATTCCGAGTATCCATATGCGAGTATGGACTTCCGGGGTGATCCAGATTTAGTACTGCCGGATGGCGAACAGTGGGGCGCCATTGGTAAATCTTTGACCATATTCCTGTTTATCGTTTTTCATTTATAATGTCCTTGTGCTTTATTCTATCAAGACTTTAATCAAACTCATGTGTATATGCAGATGTTGGTCTTGTTCGTCCAGTAGTTCGCCTGAGAGTACGAGCTGCTGCCCCAGCAGGAGAGGCCGTTGGAAGGGCTATCCTTCATGACCTCGATGTGGCTAAGCATTACAGGAGCAGGTTGAGGGTCTCACTCTTGGTATTCCAGATGTGAGGACTGAAGAGCTACCTTTGAGGTTACATCGACATACTACTGGTGTGCCAAGACGATGGACTCATCTCTTACGCATGATCGCACAGGCTGTGACTTGCTATCACGAGCATCATTAGACTAGGGTGCCCCCTAGCATTTTGAGTCTTTTGGTCATTTGACTGATTTTGTCTTGGTTACAGAACATTATGTGTAAACCACAAACAATTATATATATTCTTGATTTTCAGAGTTTTATTTTGGTTAAGTTACATGATCCACATGTAAACATTGATAGTGTGTTTTCTTTTATAAATGTTGCAAATGTCTGTCTAACACATAATTTGCTAATGAGTCAGTTAATGTGTTTAAGTTTCTGGAATGTGTTGATATTGAATAAAATCAAATTATCTTTCCAAAATCTTAACCCTTAGGAACATGCGATAAATAGCTGGGTTTCGGACGGAATATACACCCGTGAGTTGTAGTATTATGAGTTGTGAGTCTAGCCTGACAATTAGTCGACGTATACCATGTGTGATGTCATCAGAGAGAAGTTCTATCAACGCGCTATATTCAGCGATGTTATTTTTTGATCGACCAATACATACCCCTCTGAAACTTACTAACTCGCCGCTTGGATAAAAAATAGCTCAGGCTACGGAAGATAGGTTCTGCGAATTACGACTCGCTCCGTCGACATATCCAACACATGACTCCAATAGGTTTGACATCTGCGACAAATGTAAAAAGTGGATTAATTGACCAAAATAAACACTTTAGCGAAAAAAAAACATAACAAAAGCATACAGGTTACCATTACGCATAGTAACGCTTGAGGTACAACCCATTACGAGGTTGCGCCAGTGGAATTCTGTCATAGTCCATTAACTCGTAGGCTCCTTTTGTTAACACTCGTTTAACAATATAGGGGCCCATCCATAAAGACTTAAATTTACCTGCTCCCAATTTATCGGATTCTTGGTCGTAAAGCAAGACCAAGTCACCTTCTGAGAAGACACGGGGTTTGACATTTTTGTCGAACTGTGCCTTGACTCGTTTCTTATGGGCTTCGTTAGCCAAAGCGGCATCACGACGGGTTTCATCCAATTGGATTTATTCCAAGAAACGAGCTTCTTCTTCTGAAGTTCCAAGGAGGAGATCAATTGTGCGTTTGAGAGACGAGATTTCGCACTGGATTGGTAAGACTGCTTCCAGGCCATATACCAATTGGAAATGTGTAAACCCGGTTGCATTCCTTACCGATGTTCGGTAAGCCCACAAAGTTGAGTATAGGATTAGATGCCATCTTCTTTTGTGAACTCCAATCATCCTTTGCAGCATGCGCTTTAGGACCTTGTTGATTGCTTCAACTTGTCCGTTGGCTTGCGGATAATATGGAGTAGAGCTGTCGTGAGACAACCCTAGTTTGGCAGCTAATTCGACCATCATGTGATTGTGAAAATGCGATCCATGATCTGTGACTATAGCCTGTGGTATGTCGAATCTGGCGACTACATGATTGAAAAAAAAGAGGGCAGCTATTTCACCAGTATTATTTAATGTAGGCATCGCCTCGACCCATTTGGTAAAATAGTCAACTGCGACTATGATATACCCATGCCCCCCGGTCGAGGTGGGGTTACATGTCATGAAATCGATGCCCCATTTGGCGAATGTCCCAATAGCCACTATTGGTTGTAGAGGTGCGGGTGGTCTTCTGGTTTTGCTATCGAAAATTTGATAAGCATGGCAACTTCTGACTACGGTTATGCAATCTTTGAACATTGTTGGCCAGAAGTATCCTGCTTGTAAGATTTTTTGCGCTGTAGCATATCCAGATTGATGCCCCCCACACGCTCCTGAATGACAATCATTCAGGAATTTTTTGGCTTCCTCATGGGTGAGGCACCTTCTCAGAACTGTATCGATACCACGACGGTAAAGTGTATCACCGACGATCATGTAGTCTTTTGCTTGGTATCAAATACATTTTTGTTAAACGAGTGTTACATGTCATGAAATCGATGCCCCATTTGGCCTGTATTTTTGGGTTTGGAGATAAATGATTATATCTCCATACCACTCGTTGCTTGAAGATATCAGAAACAAACTTTCGTCCACGATTGTTTCTTCGGATGTTTCATCGTTGGACGACGATGGGAGATCGCATAATAATTCTGCGAAGTCTAGAGATTTCTTCGACTTGGATTTTAAAAATTCCATATCAAACTCTTGTATGATTTCTATCCATTTTGAATATTTTCCCCCCAGCAACTGTCGCGACAATATGTAAGTCATGGGGTTGCAATCTGACAGAATGGTAGTTTTTCGAAAGAGGACATAGTGTCGAAATCTCTGTATCACTTGAACAGCTGCAAGTGCTAGCTTTTCAACGTAAGAATATTTGCTTTCTATATCGTTTAAGTTTTTACTTAAATAATATATAGGATGTTCAATTCCATCGACTTCTTGAACTAAAACCATTGCGATGGTCGTATCTGCTGCAGCCAGATACAGGTTAAAATCTTTTTTATAATCATGAGCGTACATTAATGATGCTTTCATTAGTGATTCTTTTAAAGCATCAAAGGAAGCTTGTGCAACCTGATCCCAAACAAAGGGCACTTCCTTTTTCAAAAGATGTGTATAACCTTTAGCAAGTTTGGCGTAATTTGGAATTAACCTCCTCAGAAAGTTCGCTTTCCCTTGGAGTTTTTGAATCTGAAGCAAATTTGAAGGTGGAGGAAAATTTATGATTGCCTGGTCCTTACATGGGTTGAGTCGAATCCCGTCCTTCGAGACTACAAAGCCAAGCAAACGACCAGAATTGACGCAAAATAAACATTTGTGTGGATTGAGTCGTATCTTGTAGTGTCGGCAACGTAGAAATATCGCTCTTAAATGCTGCGGGTGATCAGTCCGCTTTTGCGAATGAGCCGGTAGGTCGTCGAGGTATGGTTGAACGATGTTTTTGATGTCATGGAAGGCATAATTCATTGCAATCTGAAACGTCGCCCCTGCATTCTTCAAACCAAAGGGTAATTTTCGATATGCGAACGTGCCCCACGGACAAATAAATGCAGTCTTTGACTGGTCCTGTGGGCGGATATTTATTTGATTATACCCAGAGAATCCATCCATGAATGAAAAGATTTCACATCCGGCGCATTCATCAATTATCTAGTCAATGAAGGGTGTAGGGTAGCTGTCTTTTGGACAAGCCTGATTTACATCCCTATAATCGACGCACACTCTAATTGTTCCTTGTTTTTTCATAATAGGGACAATATTCGATACCCAATCGGTTAGAGGAACCGGGTAGATGAAACCAGCATGGAGAAGTTTTTCAACTTCTGCCTTAATGGCATCGGCTTTCTTGGGGCGCACCTGCCTTAGCTGTTGTCGTACTGGTTTGACATCTGGATACATCTTAATTTCGTGTTCAACAATACTCGAGTCAATGCCTGGAATTTCACTGTATGAAGCTCCTATAGACTAATTTCGTCAGAAGTTAGTCTACCACCAGCGGAAGCTCCTGTAGAATCGCTAGGTAATCTTTTGGATAGACTACAAATGTCTGAACAACCATCAACATCTAGGACTGTGTCGTCTGACACAGCGACGACAAAACTCCCTGCTATCACTCCGACAATGTTTGCCGGTATACCATCTGTCCTGAATAGCTCTCAACCGCTAGAAGGAGCCCACTCAGGGGCCATTTCGACAGTATGGTCGGTTCCTGTTTGTTCATCCGGAATAACATTCAGAAACTCTTATGTTGAGTCTCAACAAATTGATCCATTTGGAGGTGAATTTGGGCAGTCCGGTCCCCAAGGGCAAACAATTCCCTTGATTTCTGGACTACCACCATATGGGGGGTAGTATACCATTTCATTATCCCCTCCAGGAGGATATCCATACGGGAGTTCACAATAACATTCAGGTTATACTGGAATTACCTCAAGCGTTTGGGTACCAATACTACCTCAACAACCAAGAGTTGTATATTCGATGCAACAATGCTTACCTATGTCAAATATCCAAACTACGCCAGCTATTGTGATGGTATCGCAAGTTCAAGCGCTGCCTGTTGTATGCCAACCTCAGGTTTCTCAGGCTGTAATGCAACAGCCCCTTGACCCTGCGACTCAACCACAATCGCTGACCGGTGGAATGACACAGGTTTAGATGGGTACGATTACCCCTCATCTTGGTCAAACTGTTAGTATCGGGCAACAACACATGGCTTCACAACCATGGCTGGTGCAATACCAACAACCACAATTCCAACAAGTATACCAAGGTTCTGAGCAACAAATCTTTGCTAATAGTGGACAGTCGTACATTCAAAACGGTCAAAATCAACCATTTTACAATGGTCATGCCCACCAACCTTACCAAACATACCAGCATCAAATGCATTATGCCGATATGCAAAGACCAACTGCTCAGGCAATCCCATCTTATCCTGGGTATGCTTCACCTAACCTGAATCAGCAGTTACCCTTTGTGGCAACTTTAGAGTTACCTGATTTAAATCGGTTAACAAACGATCCAATCGCTTACGCCCCTTGGTGGCCGGCAATTCCGCATAAACTTCCATCAGATATTCCTAAATTTAATGGAAATCCGGGTGAAGATCTGTCGAATCATGTGATGACCTTTCATCTATGGTGTTCATCAAACACCCTAAATGATGATTCGATAAGACTTCGCCTCTTTCAGAGGACGTTAACGGGTCTAGCGGCAAAATGGTACATCGAATTGCCTAGAGCTTCGTTCGACAACTTCAGTACCTTAGCCACAACCTTTTTAACCCATTTTCAGTTACCAATAAGGTATGAAACGGGAACAGAAATTCTTACCAATTTCAAACAGACAACGGCCACTCACATATCTGATCATATTCATGAGTGGCGATGTCGTCGTAGAATGGTAAAAACGTATGTCCCCGATCAACTCTTAGTTGAATGGTTTATCAAGTCATTACTACCTTCCATAACGGAAGATGTGGCAAAGGGGGGAGTCGTAATAGAAGAGCAAGTCATCGCTCGTGTGCAATATCTGGACTTGATTTACACTCAGTCTAGCTTGCTCTATGATAAAATACCTGACGCCCTAGACCGGAATTCTCTATTCCTCCTCCTAAATCGAACAATGACTCTCATGCTGGCGATGGCGTGATTGGCACAACAGACACGAAATTGACAAAGGCTACATCCAAAAAGACCCGTAAGATTTCAAGTCAAAATGCAAAAGATGAACTTCTTGCTTCGGAAGTAAATGTCGTATCGACAGAAAACGACAAAGAAACCAAACAACCAGGGAGCAAGAAGAAAGGCAAAGGGAAGAAGAAGAAGCAGGAGGAATCATCACCTGAAAAATCTTCTTCAAACCCTCCTGGAGATAGGAAACAAAAAAATCCATGCTTTATATGCGATGAGGATTATTGGACCACGAATTGTCCACACAGAGCTGAGCTTAAGAAATTCTTCAAGAATTCAAAAACCTTCGCAGTGTTAACTGATCCGTTTCCAAATCCAGGAACAAATCTGGTTGAAAGTGGAAATGCTTCCCCATCTCAAGTGCTAATGTTGTTGGTTTCAAAACAGCTAAATGATGCTTTGATATGGACAAGGAACAAAGATTATGGGAATACACAGCTGTCGAACAACAAGGATAAAGATCAACCTAGTAGTTCGACAACAACTTCGACAGAAGTTGCGCCACCCATCATTCCTGAATTGACAATAAAACCACCAAAGGGAGTAGTACACAAGTTACCTTTCGGAGTTTTAGCCCAGGAATTTTGGAGTTACCTTTACATTCGTTTTCAGACTCTCTAAAATTGAAAAGGACCGAGTTATCTTTGTCGTTAAACTCGTTAAAAAGATTAATAGCGACAAACTTGTCTATAGACGAGAGCGAGTTTCACTATCGCTAGGCTCGTTAAAACATAGCGATGGGTTTGCCCGAAGGGAAAATTATAGAACAAGCATATGTTATCCTCCTCAAGCTTGACAAAAATAAAGAGGTACTGGTCAGCAATGACTGGGGAAAATTGGGAAGAAAACTCAAAGAAACTTTGTTGGTAGCAAGTCACTCTTGAACATGACACTTCCGCTCTGTGTCCGAGTCGGGTTGGGTTGTTTCATTCACTGGTCACATCACCATGTTCACACCATACCATCCACATTTGGGGTTAATCCATCGCATCAGTATCGCTGATATGTTCAAGAGAAGTCATTCAGAGAATTCACCTGTGTCTCACCCACTACCATACATTATACTCCATTCTTTCATGACAGCCACCCTGAACCTTATATCACCAGATCGTTTTCACCTCCATTAAAATCATTTGCTCTTGTAGATAATAAACAAACTTTTTATCTCCTTTATGCATTGAAAATCCTAGCTACTAGGGAAAAGAAAGACAGAATCTTTTCACAAAGAGCAAAGAGCACACTCTAAATGCACTTTCCTAAATCAAGCCAATCAGACTGTCTATATGCAAATGCACATGCATGTATTTTTTTTTCAACTTTCTTAGTTTATGAATGCTAAAAATAAAGTTGATGCACAAATATGAATTTCTTTTCAAGCAAGAAATATAAACAAGTTTCTTTTCGAAATAAAAAATGGAGATGATTACGACACCTTACGATTTTGAAATGGATACTTGTTTTTGACACTAGAAAATTACAAATTCAGACCAAAAACAATAGTAACAGGATAATCGACCATCAACAGCAATCAAACTCTTTCCCAAGACTGAAATCGACACTTGCGATAGTTTCAAATCAAAGGGCGACAGTACGATTATGCTACTTTTGCAAAGGAGAACTGTAAACGACTCAAAAAACACACAAAAAAACATCTACAGTTCTTTTGTACAAAGGAGGCGGAATAATAGTAAGGAAAAGGGGTTTCAAACAGACATATACTGATCACAGGCAACAAAATTCAGGAATAGAACTGGAAAGAATGAATCATAGAAGCCACAACTGCACAGAGCTAGTCTGATCAACGCACTTATAACACAGAGAATTTGAAATGCAGCGCAGGTTGTCCACTCGGGAAGTGTGCTGAAATTCATAATCTCTAAACAGTACCTGCGCTGGGCCAGAAACGAGACTCTGTTCGGGTTCCAGGTCACAGTTTGCAGTTCAGTTCTTGGGTTTTGGCTGAGTAAAAAGCAATCAGTAATGCAACAATCAGGGGTAGATCTAAGGAGGATCTAAGAGCTATCACAAGGGCAATCAGATAGTTTTTGAATCAGTTGTTTAAATCATAAACAAATCCAGTAGACGGATTGAAGTAGCAGTTGTCTACTTTGCATTTGTTATGGCAAATGTAGTTTGAATGCTACTTGTAAGTTTATGAAACAAACAACAAAGAATGATAAACAAACAAACTAATTAGCTCCCCAGCAGAGTCGCCATTTTGTTACAGGGAAAAGTGTCTATTTAGAACTGCTCTATCCCACTAAGGTGTGACAACTGCCTTAGAAAGAAACAGAGAAAAACTACTTTTGTTTTTCCTTTATGGATTATAGATAGAGAGGAACAGAAAGACCAACCTCTGTCTTGCACTAATCCTTCAATTCGATCCCTCTCTTCTTTGATAGTCTTCAGCTACCTGCTCCCTTGCACGCCCAATTTCACAAAGTACCTGTAAGATCACAGAAACATAGCACTATACAACGACATGGATCTATAATCATAAACAATCTAGGATCAGATATAAAGTGACCATACAAATGTAACCAGCATCAATGATACAAAAGCATGGAGGAAAACTCAAATAGTTTTTATTGATAAACAAGAAAAGAGCTAGGAGGAGTTACAACCAGTTGTTCTGACCCAGCATCAACCTCCCAGCAAAGAAGCCCCTCTTCACCTCAGAAAAATCTTAGATCACCCAACAATCTGATGTTTTTCTCAGAAAACCAACAGCAATTCCTTACAATATGCAAAATTCCAGCCCCTGGATCTATGGGATGAGGGATCCATATATAGATATCTGTAAGGGGGATGAGTCAGCTTGTGATTTGATTAGTGTCTTCTCTCTGATAGTTCCTACTTCCACTTGGAGACTGAGGGCCTCTTACTCATCCTTGGTCGAATTCAGTGAGGCAAGTGTCACAGGAGAAGATTCTGGAAGCTTCCATTGCCTCTCCACCTCGTGGAATGGCACTGCCATTTGTCATTCTCGCCCATCGCACCCCACAGAAGGGACTTTTGAAAGGAAATGCACCCTCACAATGTATTTGGGTGAGATGCAATGCACCTAGCCAGTGGATCAACTGCAATGATCCTGTTTTGACCAATTCTGAGCAGTTTCTCATGGAGAACTTCTGGAAGAAGCTGTAATCTATTGACCTTGTTCTTTTAGGGGTTAGAACAACACTTTTAGGGACTTAGGAGCCCTTGGTTTATGGAAATTTCATGCTTGGGGTTGTAGGGCCCAAAAATGTCTATAACACCACAGGATGAAGTTCATGGAGTAGAAGATACCACTCGTGCAACGCCAACCATCAGAGGGCGAAAGTGCTTGACAGAAGTTGAGCGACTGGCTCAAGATGCAGAGAAGGTTGTAGGACCACCTACAGCTCAACGTAGATAGAGACAGTCACCTGATCGGTACACTGGATACATGGCTCTTGTGAGCAAATGTGTTGTGACTGAGCCATCCTCTTTCAAGGAAGCTGTGGAGGATCCCGCATGGGTAGATGCCATGGTGGAAGAGTATGATTCGATTGTCAGAAACAATGCATGGGAGATTGTCCCAGGACCAGAAGGGAAATCAGTGGTGGGTTCGAGATGGATCTACAAAGTGAAGCATGCAGCTGATGGGAGTGTGGAGAAGTACAAGGCAAGATTTGTTTCCCGAGGTTTTTCACAGATAGAGGGGATCGATTATGAGGAGACCTTTGCACCTGTCACAAGGTATTCTTCCATACGGACGATTCTTGCTCTCTCAGCGCAGATGGGGTGGCACATTCATTAGATGGATGTGAAGACTGTGTTCCTCAACGGAGTCATTGAGGAGGAGGTGTACATAGAGCAGCCAGAAGGTTTCGAGATATTCAGCAGCGAGTCGCATGTGTGCAGGCTCAAGAGACCGCTGTATAGGTTGAAACAAGCAGCATGTGCTTGGTACACATGGATAGACAGTTATTTCACCAGACTTGGATTCTCCAAGAGTGAGGCAGTTCCTAACCTTTACTAGATTGTGGTAGAGGGTAAGTTGCTTATCATTGTACTTTATGTAGATGATTTGATTCTAACAGGTGATGAGCTATTGATACTTTCATGCAAGGATGATCTTGCTAAGGAGCTTGAGATGAAGGACTTGGGCCTCCTTCATTATTTCTTGGGATTGGAAATTTGGCAGCGCAGTGATGGACTATTTTTTTCTCATTGTGAGTATGCTCGGGAGATACTGGAGAAGTTCAACATGCATGGCTGCAAGCCTGTAGATACTCCTCTTCCTGGAGGTTGGAGGAAGGAGGATGCTACTTTAGCGGAAGTAGTGGATGCCACTGTTTATCGACAATTGGTGGGGTCGCTTATGTATCTGGTCAATACACGACTCGATATATGCTATGCTGTTAACCAGCTTTCACAAGCTATGGTTAAGCCAATCAAGCTCTTCTCGAAGGTAGGAAAGCATGTATTGCATTATCTCAGAGGCACATCGGGATATGGATTGTGGTACAGAAAGGAGGATGAGGTGAAGCTATGTGGCTTCACGGATGCAGATTGGGTAGGGAGCCCAATAGACAGAAAGAGCACATCTGGAGGGGTCTTCAGTATTGGTTCGATAGCAGTTTCTTGCTACAGCAGGAAGCAAAGATCCGTGGCACTCAGCTCAGCAGAGGCCGAGTATATGGCAGCAAGTTTGGTTGCATGTGAGGCTAAATGGATGAGGAAGATTTTGGTCGGGTTGTTCGGTTCATACTTGGAACCTACTGTTATTTATTGTGATAACCAGAGTTGCATTAAACTCTCAGCTAATCCAGTATTTCATGATAGATCCAAGCACATTGACATCAGGTACCATCATATTAGAGATTGTGTGCAGCAGAGAATCATGTTACTTTCATACATTCCAACGGAGGATCATGATGCTGATATCTTGACGAAGGAGCTCACTAGGAGAAAATTCGAATACCACTGAGGCAGGATAGGGGTTGCTGATAATCCATATCTTGTTGAGAGGGAGTGTTGAGGATGCAACAAGATAATGGAGATTAGTGGAAAGAAGTCGCCTTCACTAAATGGGCCCACGGGCTATTTTTGGCGCAAAGTCTATTTTTAGACATATGGATCATGGTCTATGAGTTGCAGGATGCTATTTGTGGAAGATTGGTCATGTTGGTAAAAATAGATGGACTTCTATTTTTAGACATATGGGTGGTTTCTATTTTTAGACTACCAGGCTAAAAATAGAATAGTCGAATATTATTAGCTCATAATAATATTTGGACTATAAACATTATCTTATCCTCTTGGAGCACTTCACTTTGAGCTACAGATGTGGCACATGCAACGGTCAGAAGGAAATACGCTTTTCTTATGAGTCAGTTGAGCTATTGCATGATGGACTTCAGTTAGAACTCATGTGGTTGAGTTTGGTGGAGTTGATTGAGGAGTTGATGGAGTTGTGTTCAGTTTGACTTGGTTGAACTAGTTGTATTTAGTTTAACTACAAATACACTAGTGATGAGTGATGTGAATTAATTGTTAATTAATTCACTAATTATTAGCTCATAAAGCAACTAAAGAATACATCATTTAACTCAGTGCATGGACAGTTCAGTGGAGACAGGTGTTAGAGGTTGAGATTGCTATCAGTTGTGACTATAGTTGTGCATGAGATTTGCACAATCAATGGATTGAGTAATGCCAATGAGGATTGCATGGTTCAGCCAAGGAAATACGAGTTTGCTTCAACCATTCTTATCTATTCTCAAGTAGGATTGCACAGTGGAGGCAGGCAAGTAGCAGAGGAGATTTGAACCAGTGATTGATTTAGATCTGAGCTAGTTTTGTGTGTAACAGGTGGAGATAGTACTGAGTACTTCTAAGGAGTATTGTACTATGTATTGTTACATGTTCTCAATCAATATAATATATAGATAGTGTGGGGTTTTCAGCTGTATGCTTTCCCCGGGTTAATACATACGGTGTTAATGTGCGCATGCGATTGATGTTTCATTGTTTTTAATTCCGCAAAATTGATGATCAACGTAGAGGAGGTTATGTATTATGCATGTATTCCGCAATAGTGTATAATCAGTATAATATCTGTGAATAAGTGTCATATTATTCAAAACTTCTACAAGGACAGACAAATGGAAGAGGAAAGTTTCATGCGCAAAATAATGATGAAGGAAACTCAAATCAGCAAGGGTGGTCAGAGAAAAAATGTGGCAGTAGAGGAGGAAGACCTTACCAAAGAGGTAGAGGTATAGGAAGACGTAGAGGGACTATCTACCAGTGTTAAAGATGTGACAAATTGGGTCACCGATATTTTGAATGTCCAGAGAATGACAATACGAGGTAATGAGGTGAATAATAGCTCAAACTGAAGCAGTAAAGGCACAAGTACCTGCGGTAGAGAATGTGCCAGAGACTGGAGAGGTGTTAATGATGCACAAATTCTTGTTGAAACCAGCAAAGGAGACTGCTGAACTAGTCCAAAGGAAATCCTTATTCAAGACAATGTGTAAGGAAAAAATGCAAATGCTACAAATTGGTGATTGACAGCGGAAGTAAGAACAATCTAGTCTCCCAAGAAATGGTGGCAAAATTGGGATTGAAAAAGATTAAGCACCCCACACCTTATAAGGTATCGTGGTTGCAAAAAGGGCACCAATTGTTGGTGCATGAACAAAGTGAAGTTGAATTTCAGATAGGAAGTATAAAGACAAGGTGCTCTATGACGTAATGCCAATGGATGCTTGTCACATTCTTTTGGGTCGCCCATGGCAGTTTGATAGGAAGGTGACACATGATGGAGAGAGAAATTGTTATAAGTTTGAAAAGAATGGCATCAAACGCACTCTTGTACCATTGAAAGAGGAAGGTATAGCTGAAACAAGCAACACAAAAGCACTGCTACTTAGTGGAAAGGAATTTCTACAACATATGGAAGAAGAAGAGGTAAGCTATGTAGTGATTTGCAAGCCAAAGGTAGTACTTCTGCACACTAAAATTGTAGATTTACCTATTGAAGTTCAGGAGTTGTTGCATAAGTTTTGATATTGTAGTTGATGAATTTCCACCCAAAAAAAATTCATTCATCACATAGACTTCACACCGGGAGAAAGTCTTCCAAACAAGGCTGCATATCGAATGACATCCAAAGAGAATGAGGAAGTGAGGAAGCAAGTCCAAGAATTGTTGGAAAAAAGACTAATAAGAGAAAATTTGAGTTTGTGTGCCATACCTACAGTATTAAGTCCAAAGAAGGGTGGAGAATGGAGAATGTGAATTGAATCTAGAGAAATCAACAAGATAACCATTCATTACAGGTTTCCATTGCCACGGATGGATGATATGATGGATTGCTTGGGTGGAGAAACTTACTTCTCAAAGATTGACCTGAAAAGTGGTTATCATAAAATTCAGATCAGAGAAGGAGACGAATGGAAGACAACTTTCAAGACCAATGAAGGCTTGTATGAGTGGATGGTCATGCCATTTGGTTTGTCTAATGTACCCAATACCTTTATGTGGCTAATGAATGAAGTCTTCAAGGAGTTCATTGGTAAGTTTCTCATTGTTTACTTGGATGACATTTTAATTTTCAATCAAACTAAAGAATAGCACTTAAGACATTTGAAGTATGTTTTAGAGAGATTGCAGCAAGAAAAACTATTGATTAACATGAAGAAGTGTTCTTTTATGAAGAGTGAGCTTGTATACTCGGGTTTTGTCATTTCTAAGGATGGCTTGAAAATAGATTCGGAGAAGATATAGGTAATTGTAAATTGGCCCTCACCTAAGAACATTTTTGAGGTGGGAAGTTTTCATGGCTTAGATGGCTTCTACAGAAAATTTATCAGGAATTTTAGTGGCGTTTGTGCACCTATCATTGACACCATCAAGAAGAATAGCCAACCATTTTATTGGATAGCAACAATGCAAAGAAAAAGAAAAAAAATCAACTACTGAAGAAGATCACTGAGAAGTCGGTGTTGAAGTTGCCAGACTTCAATCAGCCCTTTCGAGTGAGATGTTATGCTAGTGGGATAGCCATTGGAGCTGTATTGAGCCAAGAAGATAAGCCCATTGCATATTTCAACGAGAAGTTAAGCGAGTCAAAACAAAATTAATCTTCCTACGACAAAGAATTTTATGCGGTGGTTCAAGCTTTAAAGCATTGGAGGCATTACTTGATGCCTAACGAGTTTTTTCTATACACGGATAATTTTGCCTTACAATGCATTGTGCAGCAACATAAGCTAAATCATAAACATGCAAAGTGGGTGGAGTTCCTTCAAAATTTCACTTTTGTTTTGAAGCACATTAGTGGGAAGGAAAATAAGGTTGTCAATGCCTTGAGTAGGAGATGCTTAATCATGCAGGAAGGTAAAATACAAATTTTAGGCTTTTATTATTTGTAGGACTTGTATGACATTGATGCTGATTTTAAAGAAGCTTTTGCAATGTGTAAAAATCCAGTCAATAGGGACAATAGTCCATGGAAAGAGTTTATGTTGCAGGATGGGCTATTGTTCAAGAACAATCAGCTATGTATTCCCAATTGCTCAATGAGGGAAAACTTGGTCCATGTAAAGCATAATAGCGGGTTGGCTGGACACTTTGGTGTTGAGAAAACACTTGGCCAGCTGAGTCACTTCTATTTTTGGGCTAAGGTGAAGGAAGATGTACAAAGGTACATGAGCAAGTGCAGGGTATGTCAACATGTGAAAGGGAGAAGTCAGAATGCTGGACTATACATGCCATTACCCATTCCCATAGACCTTGGGTTTCGGTGAGTATGGACTTTGTCCTAGGTTTACCGAGAGCTCAACGAGGTAATGATTCAATCCTTGTAGTTGTGAATAGATTTACTAAGATGACTCATTTCATTTCGTGTTTCAAAAATAGTGATGCTACCCATGTGGCTACTTTGTTTTTTTTATGAGATTGTTCGGTTGCATGGTTTGCCAAAAAGTATAATCTCTGACAGGGACACAAGATTCACCAGACATTTCTGGAGGACCTTGTGGAAGAAACTTGGCACTAAGCTAAATTTTAGCTCAGCCTATCATCCATAGTCTGATGGGCAAACAGAGGTTGTAATTTGTTGAGGAGTTTAGTGTGGATTATTGAAGAACGTATGATTTCATTGACTATTTTGCCATCTTTTCTTTAGAACTCGTAACATCTTTGTATCATGAACTAGGTAGATAATGGGAAATCATGACAAAATCTATAAAGATTTATGTGCAACATAAAAATGCTAATAATTACTATTTCTTATGCAGGAAAAGGCAAAAACTAAAGATTGCTGCTCCAAGGAAAAAAACAGGACCAAGCTAATCGCTACCCCTTTGGCGGGGAACCATATGCAAACAAGACGATCTAAATTAAAACATCTCAGCCAAGGAAAGGAAAAGGAGATATCGACTCGGTGCAAGAAAATGAACGGATAACTGAGGGTTAACAGCTTGGAAAATCCCTCAGGATCCTTTGATCCTGAGGGATCACTGCTTAACTATTTTTTCATCCTTGATATCTCCGCTTCAGCTGTTATAAGTAGGGGCAGCATTGCTAGCTGGGGGGGGGGAGACTGTTAATTTTTCATGTAACTTTGCTCTGTACTTGAACTTTGATCATCGACTCTCATTGAGAAGAGACTTATTGTAACTCTGTTTCAATGCTTTAATATAAATCTGGTTGTTGTTCCATCTGTGATTCTGGAATAACTTCAAGCGGTGTATCCCTGGAGGCTAAGGGCCCGGCCTTGGTGGAACACTAGCTCCTGTATCATTACCTTTAGTTCGTGCGTGGTTTGTATTATTAGCTTTAATCGATAATATGGTGTGTTTTGTTATCTTATATCGCAACTCTGTTATATTTTATATATCGTTCTCTGCAACAGGAAAGTCATATCATGCATTCTGATCTTATAACGTATTGCTGTTCTTTTAAATTCATTAATGTAATATCATTGTTCTTTACAGAATGTTGTTGTTGTTTAATTGCACAGTAATCAAGCTGTAACCTTCTTAAATTGGTATTACTGTATTCATCTATGGTTTATACTTCATACGTTTGTTGTTCAATTGACATTGCTATTCCATTATGAATTGCTATCATTACCCTTTCTAACCGGGATCAATACTTGTGGTATTAGACTTAGATTATTGTTTTCTTAATATTTCTATGCGATATGTGTATTATTTATTTCAACACCATAGGCTCTAAGCGTTGTTCTATGTTTTGTTGGTAATTGGTTGTCATTCCATTTCTATTTGTTGTCTGATTTACCCTTTGAGTAAAGACTGACATTTGATTTCTGTAGGGTGAGATTGTTCTACTTGTTTCTGTAGATCAAGGTGTTGTTGTTCATCAGACTTAGTTGATGTTACATTTTCTAGTTGATGTTCCATTTCTTAATTGATGTTCCATTTCCTGTTATTTGAGTTATTGATTGCTTTGGTGTGCAGAACGATCTGAAATTGTAGTGGGCATTGGCATTTGCTGTCGAGTCCCTAGATTGACGATCTATTCCTTGATTACTTTTGGTTACATCAGCTTCCAAAGGGATGAGTTATTGTTACTGGACCCTTTACTGATACATTGCTTAGTTTTCCAAGTGCATGATTTAGGTTTCAAAGTATTTTGCTGTAAGTAGATTTTCTTTCAAGCATCCATTTACTCTTATATTTTTTTGAGCACTATACTACTAGCATTACTCTAACAAATGACAACCTCAAACTGAGTACACTCTTTGAGATAACAAATCGTTCTTGGATTGACAAGTTAAAGTGAGGTAATTAGAGTTGAAAAAGACCCTTTTTACGTCTCGACATTTTGGTGTCATTGCCGGGGAAGAGTGTAGCCATTTGTTTCTTTTTCGGAGTAGTGTAAGAACCTGTTAGGAAAGAGCTGGGTTTTAAAACCGAAAGGTAAGAATCTGCGTAAGGAGCATGTAATAGCCATGCTCCCTTGCTCGCTTTCCTGCAGATTTGGTACTGTTTTGTTTGGGTAGAACCTAGCAGTTGATTTGTGTGCATGACTAAGTAGAAAAAGTCAGAAAAGAATCCCAAACCTCTACCCAAGCCTGATAAAGCCAAGGGGCCGGTGACCCTTGGCCGATCGACCTTTGTAGACGAAATTCTTAAGAAAGTAGAATCTCAGCCTTCAGTAGGACCTAGAAAAGTTACTTCTAGACAACCTACTAGTTCCCTTCAGGCCACAGGATCACCATCTGTAGCCTTTGCTGAGGTGCATAGTCAAACCGAAGAGCAAGATTTTCAGGAAATTGAAAATTCTAGCCCAAAATCATTGTAAGAAGGGAACCTTAGCAATCTCTGTGAAGGAAGAGGAGAAATAGGAGAAGAAGAAGAACCAAAATCTCCTCTTAGGGTAATTCAACCATTAAGCAGCCTAGATAAGGGAAGTGCTACAAAAATCATTTATAACGAAATTCAAGAACCTGAATCCCCTCAGACATTAGGCACTCTCATCATCCCAGATAAAGAAAGTGCTATCAAGTCCATTCCCATTAAAACCATTCCCTCTCAATAACCTAGGAATACCCTCCTAGATATCCCAAAAGGCTGTTGGCATATATTTGATCAAATGGCCCAGAATCAGCCTAACACCCAAACCTCTACTCTTCAATACCCCATTGTGGATACTGCAGCCAATGCACCTATGAGAGCAATTCCCCTCCAGCATATCCATACATTCCATGGCCTTACATCAGAAGATCTGGATGCATTTCTGTTTGAATTCGACGTGATGTGTAGAGGATATGACTATACCGCTGATCCCCAGAAACTGAAATTATTTCCTTCTACATTAAAAGGAGCTACTTTAAGATGGTTTATGGGATTAGGTGGTGGTGTTATAAATAATTGGGATCAAATGAAAGAGTGTTTTCTAAAAAAGTATCAAGACTATTGTAGGTCTCAAGAATTAAAAGATGAAATATTTCAGATGGTGGCTAAACCAAATGAAACATTGGAAGAGTATGTTGAATGATTCCAGTATAATCTTCAAAGATCTCCTTATGCATCATTACTTTTACCTGATAATGTATTAAGAACAACATTAATTAGGGGAATGAAGGAACAATGGATTGAGACATTAAACATTATGGGGAAAGGGGATATTTATCAAGAAAATTTTGCTGACATTATTGATTTATGTATCAGGAGTTTGAGAGGTAGCACAAGACTAAAACCAGCAGAGGATGATCGATTTGTAAGGGATAATAGAATTTCTATAGAAGGAGTAACTCGTGCAGAAATTGGAAATTTATTAGAAAATTTTGAAGCTGACATATTGGAGACACTGACAACACAACTTGATATTATGCAGGCTAAATAGAAGCAAGCAAAAGTAGAACAAAATTTGGCAATCTTCTGTACCAGATGCAGAAAGAAACACAGCCACAAGGAGTGTCCATTAGATGCAATTCAAGTTTGTGCCATTTGTACAAAAGACCACTCCACAGAGAGCTACCCCTCACTTCCTGGATTGAAAGCAGTATACAAGGAAGTAGAAGAAGAGCCAGAACCAGTGTATCTACTTAATCAGTGCCGTCAGTGGTAGCTGCGACAAACAGGTATGTTCTCAGACCCAGCTTCTTCTTTCCAGCCTCAGCAATACCATGCTCAACAATGTAATTCAATGTGGCAAAATCAACCTCCCTTCCTGAATTGGTCACAACAATCATTCCCTTCATCATCTCCATGGCCGAGTCTAGTAAGCCAACCCAATTGGCCAAATTTTCCCTATACCCTACCATATTGGCAAAACAATGTTTTCCCACAGCAATGGACTCCTCCTACTTCACAGAGTCAAACTTGGAAGACAAATTGGCAAAGACCGATGAATCAACCAGTAGGAACTATTCCGCTCCCTCAACCTACTCTGCCAGCGCTACAACAAAATCCCCAGTCTAATTTAAGGCCACAATTCCCAGCCCAACCCAACTCGAATCCAAATAACAGACTGGTCCAGACCATTCAAATAATCAAAACACCAGAGATAGGAACTGATCTAAAGGAGTGTGATGACATTCGATTAAGATCTGGGTGTATCATTGAAACAGAGGAAGATAAAACAATGCAAGTTGAAAATCAGTTACCTATAGAACAATCGTTGCAGGAAGAGGACGTGGCCAAAAAACAAATTTAGGATCCAACAACCACATCTTCTCCTCCATTCCCAGAATGCTTAATTATACCTCGACCTATACAACATCCTGATTTTGACATTCTGGGAGAATTACAAAACCTGTATATAAAAGTCTCATTCCTCCAAGGCATTCAAGACATCCCGATATATGCAAATACTATTAAAGAACTATGTATAAAGAAACCAAGAAGGACAATAACGAATAACCCAAAAGTTAAAGTAGTTGGCACTTTATCTGACTTATTATCAAGAAAAGAAACACTAGTTAAATACGAAGACCCAGGAAATCCAATAGTAACCGTACAAATCTATGGTCAAACCTTCTCAAATGCCTTAGTTGATCTAGGAGTTGCAATTAACATTTTAACAACTGCTAATTACCAAAAACTGGGTATTACATCAGTCGAACCGACCTCCACTTTATTAGAACTGGTTGATCGATCTGTAGTTAGGCCAGAGGGCACACTACAATATTTTATGGTATTTGTTGATTCCTGGGAATATCTGACCGATTTTCTAATAATAAACCCCAAAAGCCGACTTGATGGACATCCATTGATTTGAGGCAGAACTTGGCTCACAACTGCCGATGCTTATATTGGCTGCCGACAAGGTAATATGACAATTACTAGGGGGACAAATATTAAAATCTAGCTTTATATCCCCCAACACAGCTAAGTGTCACCATAATAAAAACTAACAAGCACCCTATATAATACCTCACAGAAAATATTAGATCTCCATTAACCATACAAGAGGCCCTCGATTTCAAAGACTAAACAGAAGATGATGCCATTAATAATTTCATTAGCCAAGCCAAACCCAGATCCCACGTACTATGTCACATGGTAGAAGCGACATTTGATAATGAATTGGAAGAGGATCTTCTTAAAGATATGCATGATCAACCAATACCTACTACCTTTGTCTCGAATAGCAAAATTGTGGAAATTGAGCCAGGAAAGACTTTAAACATTAATGCCAACCTGACTTTAGAACAAGAAAAGAAACTCATCCAGTTATTGAGGAAACATAAAGAGGCATTTGCATGGGACTACCCTGATATGAAAGGAATTTATCCCCAGTTATGTACACACCACATTTATATAGAAAAGGATGCGAGACCTGTTCGCCAACCACAAAGGAGACTTAATCCTCATCTAAAAGACGTTGTAGAAGCTGAACTCCAAAAGATTTTAGATTTTAATTTCATCTACCCTATCTCTGATAGTAAATGGGTCTCTCCACTTGTTGTGGTACCGAAGAAGAATGGAAAGTGGAGGATTTGTGTATATTATAGAGAACTAAACAAAGCAACACAAAATGACCACTTTCCCCTTCCATTCATTGATCAAGTATTAGACACTTTAGCAGGAAAGAAATTCTTGTCTTTCTTAGATGGCTTTAGTGGATACAATCAGATTCATATTGCCCTTGAAGACCAAGACAAAACTACTTTTACTTGTCCTTGGGGAACATTTGCCTACAGAGTTTTACCTTTTGGCTTATGCAATGCTCCTGCCAAATTTCAAAGAGCTACCCTTAGTATTTTTTCAGACCTAATAAATGAGGGGCTCGAAGTCTACATGGATGATTTTACACCATACAAAGATGATTTTGATCCAGCATTGGACACACTGGAAAAAGTCCTTCAGTGTTGCATTGCCACTAGGCTTTGCTTAAGCCATGAAAAATGATATATGATGATGAATGAAGGACTTATTCTAGGCCACTATATCTCAGCAGCTGGCATACAAGTATACCTAGCCAAAATCCAAATAATTTTGCTAATTCCCACCCCTACCACTCAAACAGAGGTACACAATTTTCTTGGATTTTCTGGTTATTACAGAAGATTTATAGAACATTATTCACATATTGCTACACCTCTATATGCACTGACAGGTAATGTTGACTTTCTTTGGATAGAAAAATGTGACTGCGCTTTTCAAGATCTAAAGAAGCTTATCTCCACAGCTCCAGTCCTTTGTGGACCAAATTGGAACCTATCATTCCAGTTTTCGTCAGATGCCTCAGATACAAATATTGGAGTAGTCCTTGGGCAGGAAGAAGATAAAAAACCATATGCAATTTATTATATTAACAAGAATTTATCCCCTGCTGAATTGAATTATACTGTTACTGAAAAAGAATTTCTAGTTGTAATACATGCCATCAATAAGTTCAGGCATTACATTATTGGATATCCTGTTATTTTATATACAGATCATTCTGCTATAAAATATTTAGCAAATAAACCAATCACAACTGGTAGAGTAACTAGATGGCTGATTTTACTGTAGGAATTTGATATTACAATCAAGGACAGACTCGAAAAAGAAAATCATGTAGTTGACTTTCTCTCACGAATACCAAAACCAGTGGATGCAACAGCAGTTGAAGATCAATTCCCAGATGAGCATTTGTTTGTTGTCACTGTTAAAACACCCTGGTATGCTGATGTTGTGAATTGCTTAGCAGTAGGTAAATTACCAAAATATTTGACCCCCAATGAGCAAAAACAGATTGTCCAGCAAAGTGTTCGATTTTCCTAGATTGGGGGCTACCTATTCCATACAGGAGCAGATATGCACATCAGGAGATGTGTCGGGGATGATGAAATTTTTGATATTTTGAAAGCTTGTCACGATGGACCATGTGGCGGACACTTTGCCGATAAGAGAACTGGACATAAGGTGCTGCAAATAGGATATTACTGGCCTACGATCTTCAAAGACACAAAGAAGTTCGTTCAAGCTTGTGACAATTTTCAAAGAGCAGGACGCCCTGGTCAGGCCGATGAAATGCCCCTGAACCCACAACTGGTTATTGAACCATTTGAGCAATGGGCACTTGATTTTGTTGGTCCAATTAACCCATCCTCGAATCAGAAAACATATATTCTGGTGGCAACAAAATATGTCACCAAGTGGGTTGAAGCAGAAGCATTACCGAGAGCTATAGAGGATTCTGTTATACAATTCCTGTTTCATATATTTGTGCGATATGGGCTTCCAAGAGACATAGTTACAGACGGTGGACCACAGTTTGCTGGTAATAAGATTGCTGCAACACTTAAAAACTATCATATCCAGCATAAAATTACTACTCCATACCACCCACAAGCAAACGGCCAAGTAGAAAGCAACAACAAAATAATAGAAGCAATTCTAACAAAAACCATTGCATCACATAGACGCGATTGGGCTGCAAGACTACCAGAAGCCTTGTGGGCCTATAGAACAACGTGGAGAAGCACTACTTGCTATTCACCATACCAATTGGTGTTTGGAAAGCAACCCATTTTCCCCATAGAATTTGAAATCCAAACACTGAGAACAACACAAGAAGTCGGCTTAGATCTAAACGAAGCACAGATTAATAGATTACAACAGATCAATGAGTTAGATGAAATCAAGCTCTCTGCCCTTCAACATATTTCATTAATCCAACAGCAGCGAGCTAAATGGCATGACGCTTTCATTAAAAACAAAGTCTTCCGCGAAGGAGACTGGGCGCTCTTATATGATTCCAGGTTTCAGGATTTTCCCACGAAACTTCAGACTTGCTGGCTAGGGCCATATGAAATCTAGAAGGTACATGATAATGGCACCTTAACTCTAGTCACTATTGATGGATTTAGACATACCTAAAATTAAATGGCCACCGAGTTCGATTATACTGCAAACCGCTTACTCGGGAATCCCTCTGTCAGCAACTACGCGAGGACTCGGATATGCAAATTCTACAGGGGAAGAGAAATCTTCCTCACCTGTAATTCATTAAGTAATTCACTTTTTTATACTTTGTACGTAATTTCCTTGTTCTGTATATATTTTTGTATTTCCATTGTTTTTCCTGCTGTTCCTTTTTCAGAAGCAACAACACTTTCGATTTTTGTTGTTCCTTTTCTAAAAAGACAACATTGTTGTTTGCTGTCCCTTTTCAAAAGTACAACACCTTTGTTTCAGCTGTTTCTTTTTCTTTGTTTTCATTTTTTTGTTCCTTTTCCAAAGGAATGGAATTGGAGTGTTCTGTTGTTCCTTTTCCAAAGGAACAACACTTTTGATCTTTGTTGTTCCTTTTCTAAAGGAACAACACTTTCAATTTTTGCTGTTCCTTTTCCAAAGGAATGGTATTCGCATGGTCCGCTGTTCCTTTTCCAAAGGAAAAACATTTAAGTGTTTTTGTTGTTCCTTTTCCAAAGGAACAACACGTTTGATTTCCGCTGTTCCTTTTCCAAATGAATAACACCTTCGATTTTTGTTATTCCTTTTCCAAAGGAATGACATTTGGGTTTTCTGCTGTTCCTTTTCCAAAGGAACGACACTTTTTTATTTTTGTTGTTCCTTTTCCAAAAGAATGACATTTGCGTTTTTGTTGTTCCTTTTCCAAAGGAACGACACTTTTTAGCACTTGTGTTTCTGTCGTTCCTTTTTCAAAGGAACGACACTTTTGGATTTCTGCTGTTCCTTTTCTAAAAAAACGACATGTACTATTTTTGTTGTTCCTTTTTCAAAGGAACGGCAATTTCAATTTTTGTTGTCCATTTTTCAAAGGAACAACACTTGTATTCCTTTGGCCCTTCCTTTTTCAAACAACAACATTCTTATACTCCTTCTACTTATGCCTCAAGATCCCTGTTGTTCCTCTTGTTTCAAGTCTTTTGGAGCACAGCCATACACTCATGCAATGGATACAAAGCTAGAGCATAATGAAATTAGAGAATTATATAAACTGCTATTTTTACAAGAAATTGTTGTGAATTGATAACGAGGAACGAAGGAAGGACACAATTATTCATTACTTTTGCTGTCACTACCCTACTAATACTGACATGATTGGTCATCTTTATCATGCTGGTTCTTTTTAAATTCCCATAATCTTCTTTGATAATTATTAAGGAATAAGAACAAAGGGTTTATATTTTTCTATTGAGATGTTAAGACTTCTTCCACCATTCCTACTCTTAAGGAGGGCTGAACCACCCTTTGTGTATAAATGGGAAAGCATGTTATAAAAATAAAAAAATACGAATGCTTTGAATTGTCAAATGCAGGATAGGGGGTCTCATCAAGAGCCAACCTACCATGATCATAAGGAAGAAAGTGAAGTGGCATTCCCACTATGGCCACCACACTAGGGATATCGTCCAAGAGGCATATCAGAAAAAATAAAGAGTCCTTGGAACAGGAGTTCTCATCATGAGCCAGCCTATCCACCTTTCACTCCTTCCTAGTGAATGGCATTATGATTTAACTGGTTACCAAGCCAGCATAATGACCTCCATTTTGACACTGAATAGAACTTCCTACGCATACACAAAGGATCATGGTTCCATGGGTGAAACAAACAACTCTACCAAGGTTATGGACACCTGTCGGCAGCAGAGCTCTGTTAATGGTATTGAAGTCACATTTCTTATACGCCAATAGTCATCATTAATACCCTTCTCGGTCTTATACCTTTGTAATCTGTCAAATAGGATTGTGCATTTCCCTTCCCCGAACCATTAAACGCATGAAAATCCATTATAACCAATCATGACGGAAAAAGTAGACAATGACCGCATTACACTCGTTATGCACGTCAGCTGTCCTATCCTCCCAGCCTTGCATCATGTAACCGCATTTTCTTATTTATTAAGCGATCCGATTATACACCTCGATTTCGGTAATCTGCTACTTTTGTAAACATGGCATCGTTGCATACACTGTTCCTTTATGACCCTGTACCAGAACAGACCAGCCCGTCGCTCCTTCATTTGACAACCGAGGATGGCCTATCACATTGCGGGGGGGGCTGACTTCATAATTTGCTGACATACATGTCAAGCTATCACTCGTCAAATTCTTACTTGAGAATAGCAAGGCTTAACGGTATATCGTTTTTCAATTTGCATGTTGTTCCTAAGATATTCCCGTCTGCAATAACTAGGAAGATTTGAATGAGCCTTGCAATTTTACTATTTTTCTTCTATGTTTCTAATAGTTCGAAAAACTTGCAGTTCCATTGCCATTTCTATGTTTTTACAGTAAGCTAAAGCATGGGGGGAAGGTCAATTCGAAGAGAACCACAGGTATTGATAGTTTCCGATACTGCACGGGAAATCCTGGCGAGGGCACGATGGTTAGTCTATCTTAATCGCATTCAAGAATCCAACGAGATTGTGGCGATAGAATTGTTTCAGAATTTACAAGAAAATCACTCCACAGTAAGGGGAAAACATATAGCAGTCACCGATGACGTAATTGCAGAGGTCTTGGGACTACTAGAACCTAATAGTCAGAGGAAAGGGATTCCTACCAGTAGCCTTAGGAGAGTCGTGGGCAGAATTGGCAAGGATCATCGAGAGCTACATCACCTGTGAAAGCAGGAAAGACATGGTAAGACCACGATACCTTAAACTCTTAGCTGTATTAAAAGAAAAATGCTCTATGAACCTGCCTGCATTTTAAAATTCATTATTGCATGATGTTGCCTGAAGCATGAAAAATTCACAACATGTGGAATTGGTGGTGAGTCACCATAGGCTGATACGGCTGATAGTTAGCCACAGTTTGGCTCAGCAACATAGAATCTAAGAAGAACTAATTGCTATAATAGGTGGAGCATCAACTCCTCTAGCCCCAAAACGCAAACACACTACCAGTACACCAGATAAACCATCAAAACAAAGAAAATCAGTTAGATTGGCACGGATTAGAGGAAGATTGGAAAATCCCCAAGGGGGTACCAGCCAGCCTGTGGAGATAGATGACTCAGGGGATGAGCAACCCCCGCAATTGGAAGGAGAAGAGAATGAGAAAGAAGCAGAAGGAAATGAGGAAGGAGAGACAGAGGAAGAGACCGAGCAACCTGAGCAGGGGGAGGTGGAGGTAGAACAATGTGAAGAGAATCCACTGCAAAATCCATTGCAAGAGGACGAATTGGCCAAAATTTTGGCCAATATGGGCGAATATTGCCATCCTCTCAGCCCGCCAGGCCTCCAGACTGAGGAAGAACCAAAAGAGCATTATGCTCAGGATAAAAATGCACCCGAGGAACTGCACGACAGGGAAGAAAATGAAGAGAATCATTCTGTTCATGATGAAATCATGACAGGAAGAGGAAATGATGAAGACATATAAGGGGAATAATCTGCTCCTAGCCAGACTACACCAGAAGAGTTGTGTGAAGAAGAAGGGGTGGACAAGGAAGTTACCCAGGAAGTAACAGAGCCAGTTAGGGTTTCTACTCCTGAGCAGCCTGAACAAAACACCGGTGAGACACCCCAAGAAGAAGATTCGAAAGACCCCTGTTCAGTCTGCTATTCAAACCTTCATCGAGGAACAGTCTGCTGTTCAAACTCTTTTTAAAGAGAAGACTGCTGTTCAAAAGCAAAAGGAACAACATTCCAATGTTGCTCATATTGAAGTACAAATAGACGATATATTGGCCTGTGACAAGGAATTTTAGACAGAGGCACAGTCTTCTAAAAGGATACAGACTATGAACACAAGACGATGCAATAGGAAGATTCAGGTAAATATTCCACTGGCCGCTACTGCGTGGGATAGTGATCTGAGGACAGTAACCCTACGAGAGGGTTTGATGCAAGCGCAGCAAGTAGTTGAAAAACTCACGGAACAAACGGTTTCTCGAGAAAAGTATGAAGAATTACAACAACAGCTGAGGAATGTCAATTTATCCGAAAGCCAAGCCTTTGAAGGATGGTGAAAAGAACAAGAAAAATTTGCAAAGGTAACTCATAGATTAGATGTAGTTATCAGACGAGGGAAAATTTTAAGAACCCCCCTAAATTTATAAATATAATAAATGGGCGAATCTCCATGGTATATAGGAAAAATGGAAGGCGATTTTATCAATAATATAATATGTATATATAATTTTTTGGCGAATCTCTCACCAGGCATGGCGAATATTTTACTCAATTATAAAATCTTGTAAGATCTTGGCGAGTCTTTCACTAAATAATAAAACTTTGTATGGATCTAAGACGATAGAATTTCCCCTTTAAATAGTCTATGCTCACATGAATACCATGGTATTACCATGGGTCAATACCATGGGTTATCATAAACCTGGAGCTTAAAAATTACTATTAGTAATTTATAAAAATTAATAAAATTAATAGTTGATATTTATTTTATTTTTTATTTTAAGCAAGCTAAAATGTTTAACCTACATTAAATTACAACATCCATTTTTACTCTTGACCAAACCCCAAGAGGATCAAATATTTTTTCACTCTATGCTAGTTTTCATATCACGATATTTGATACCTCTCGGGGGTTAGTAGATCCAGAGTAAAGATGGATCTATGCTGGTTTAATTCCCCCATTTAAATAGGCTACATTCCAGGTGAATACCATGGGTCAATACCATGTTCCATTTTGGTGAATACCATGGGTCAATACCATGTGCCATTTTTATTTTTATTAATTCTAATATTAGGGTTAATAATGGTTTTTTGCATGGTATTAATAACAATCTAGTCCATGGTATTTGTCCCATAGTATTTTTCCCATAGGTTTCACCTAAATATAACCCATTTTTTGAGTGTTCGTAAATATAAGGTGACTTATGGAGTAAATATAAAAAAATATTTTATTTGTTTACCATACCTCTCGTTTATTTATATTTTTATTAATTTACCATACCTCTATTACAAATATGGTATTTGGCCCATAGGATTCACTTAAATAAAACCTCTTTCTTGAGCCTTCATAAATAGAACGAGGGTTATGGACTAAATATAAAAAGAGGTTTTATTTATTTACCATACGTCTAGTTTATTTATATTTTTATTTATTTACCATACCTTTTGAGTAAGTATAAAAATACATTTTATTTATTTACCATACCTCCACTTTACTTATATTTTTATTTGTTTACACCAGGTGGCTTATGGAGTAAATATAAAAAATGTTTTATTTATTTACCATACCTCTCATTTATTTATATTTTTATTAAATTTACCATACCTCTTTTATAAATATGGTATTTGGCCCATAGGATTCACTTAAATAAAACCTATTCTTGAAAATGGGTGAATGGATTCACTTAAATAAAACCTATTCTTGAAAATGGGCGAATGGAAGGTTGTAACTCCTAATTTCAAGGGCTAAATTTACATTTTTTACCCTCTCCCTTAAAATAAGGTGGGCTATTTGAGGTGATTTATAAAAATGTACTATGATACAAAATATTCGCCCACTAAAAATTTAAAACCCCTTAATTTCGCCAAAGGGCGAACATTCGCCCCTAAAATTATCCTTGTATCAAACAGATGGATACCTTATGCTCTTTGTACACTGACGTCCTAGCATGTAGAGCGCCTGCCAAGAATTATGCCTTGTTCTTAATGGAACAATATTTGCAATTGAAAATTAAGGCTGTCAAAGTAGGAGCCCCTATACAAATTAATACCATTGATGATTTTATAAATTGTTGTAAGCATTATGGAGTGAAGGTTCAAAGACTACTGTGTGAATTCTATCTGCATAACCTTGTGCTAGACCAAGACACAGAGCAGAACCCTAGCCCTTTCGTTGGGGATATCCAACTGCAGGCATTTATTTCATTTGGAGTTAATCAAATCAAATGGCTTAAAGCCTATAATGCCTTCCAAAGACAAGAAAACAGATTAGACTTATGGGTAAGAGCTGAGCCTAGAGATCCATTACAGTTATGGAACCAACATAGGAGCCTTATGAGGACTCTGGGCGTGATTGACGCGTTAAAACCCATTCATATAGTAATCAATTGGCAAGGGATAGAATACTTCTTTACCATTAAGGACCTTGCTATTGTAGCTGCTAAATTTCGATATCAGACCTCTAATCCAAACGTCCAACTCAGGGAACCATTTAATTACAAGAATTTTAAGTTAGCCGCTGATCGTCTAAACCTCTATGGTGAAATTATCCTGAGGGCAGGGCCATCTTGGTTAGGATATAGGTTTCGAAGTCCGATTATTTGGCACCCTACACCTGGGTACCAAGCCTTGTATGAGATGCCTGAGGGTCAAACAGGCCATCTTTTTGAACACCTAGTTAGGCATCATGGCTGTAGGCCACCACATGAGATCCCATCTCCAGCCTACTCTCTCACTGCCTTACATGTCAACTACAATGTTTTCATGAGGGCATGAAAAAGGGCATCTAGGGGGGTGTGTGGAGTATTGAAGAAGGTATGTTTTCATTGACTATTTTGCCATCTTTTCCTTAGAACTCGTAACATCTTTGCATCATGAACTAGGTAGATAATTGGAAATCATGACAAAATCTATAAATATTTATGTGCAACATAAAAACACTAATAATTTCTATTTCTTATGCAGGAAAAGGCAAAAACTAAAGATTGCCTCTCCAAGGAAAAAGACAGGGCCAAGCTAACCGCTGCCCCTTTGGCGGGGAACCATATGCAAACAAGACGATCTAAATTAAAACATCTCACCCAAGGAAAGGAAAAGGAGATATTGACTTGGCGCAAGAAAACGACCGGATAACTAAGGATTAATAGCTTGGCGAATCCCTCAGGATCCTTTGATCCCGAGGGATCGTTGCTTAACTATTTTTGCATCCTTGATATCTCCACTTCAGCTGTTATAAGTAGGCGCAGCATTGCTAGCCGGGGGGGGAGACTGTTAATTTGTCATGTAACTTTGCTTTGTACTTGAACTTTGATTATCGACTCTCGTTGAGAAGAGACTTACTGTAACTCCATTTCAATGCTTTAATATAAATCTGGTTGCTGTTCCATCTGTGATTCTGGAATAACTTCAAGTGGTGTATCCCTAGAGGCTAAGGGCCTGGCCCTGGTGGAACACTAGCTCCTGTATCATTACCTTTAGTTCGTGTGTGGTTTGTATTATCAGCTTTAATCAGTAATCTGGTGTGTTTTGTTATCTTATATCGCAGCTCTGTTATATTTTATATATCGTTCTCTACAATAGGAAAGTCATATCGTGCATTCTGATCTTATAACGTATTGTTGTTCTTTTAAAGTCATTAATGTAATATCGTTGTTCTTTACAGAATGCTATTGTTGTTTAATTGCAGAGTAATCAAGCTGTAACCTTCTTAAATTGGTATTACTGTATTCGTCTATGGTTTATACTTCATACGATTGCTGTTCAATTGACATTGCTGTTCCATTATGAATTGCTATCGTTACCCTTTCTAACCGGGATCAATACTTGTGGTATCAGACTCAGATTATTGTTTTCTTAATATTTCTGCGTGCTGTGTGTATTATTTATTTCAGCACCATAGGCTCTAAGCGTTGTTCTATGTTTTGTTGGTAATTGGTTGCCATTCCATTTCTATTTGCTGTCCGATTTACCCTTTGAGTAAAGATTGACATTTGATTTCTGTAGGGTGAGATTGTTCTACTTGTTTCTATAGATCAAGGTGTTTCTGTTCATCAAACTTAGTTGTTGTTACATTTTCTAGTTGATGTTCCATTTCTTAATTGCTGTACCATTTCCTGTTATTTGAGTTATTGATTTCTTTGGTGTACAGAATGATCTGAAACTATAGTGGGCATTGGCATTTGCTGTCTAGTCCCCATATTGACGATCTGTTCCTTGATTACTTTTGGTTACATCAATTTACAAAGGGATGAGTTATTGTTACTGGACCCTTCACTGATACATTGCTTAGTTTTCCAAGTGCATGATTTAGGTTTCAAAGTATTTTGTTGTAAGTAGATTTTCTTTCAAGCATCTGTTTACTCTTGTATTTTTTTGAGCACTATACTACTAGCATTACTCTGACAAATGACAGCCTAAAACTGAGTACACTCTTTGAGATAACAAATCGTTTCTGGATTGACAAGTTAATGTGAGGTAATTAGAGGTGAAAAAGACCCTTTTTATGGCTCGACATTTAGTAGGTGACCGACCAAAGCAATGGGATCATGTGCTAGCCCAGGCTAAGTTTGCCTATAATGACTCTCCAAATAGGAGCATAGGAAAGAGTCCATTTCAGATCATGTATGGCATGCATCCGAGGGGAATTTGTGAGCTAAGAGACTTGGGAAAGCTTGACAATAGAAGTGCTGATGGAGAGGATTTTGCAACAGCCATGAGTGAGCTACACGAGAAAGTAAAACAAAGATTACAAGATACAAGCAACAACTACAAGCAATGAGCAAATGTACACAAGAAAGAGGTAAACTTTGAAGTGGGAGATGTGGTCCTAGCTCACCTAAGAAAAGAGAGGTTTCCAAGGGGAGAATATAATAATTGAAAATGAAGAAGATAGGACCTTGTAAGATGCTCCGCAAGTTTTCAGCAAATGCTTATGAGCTGGAGTTACCTACAAGAATTGGCATTTCACCCATTTTTAATGTATCAGATTTGTATCCCTACACAGGTGGTGATGCGGATCAAGCTTCTGGGAATATTGACTGGGATGAATGAAAGGAACAATAGTTGCTGAAGCAAATGTCTGTGGCAAAGAGTTTAGAGGCTGAACATATTTTGGATACATGTGTTGCCAAGAAGACCAAAAGGAAAGAATACTTGGAATATCTTGTGAAGTGGAAAGACCGTCTGATGGAGGATTCTACTTGGATGGATGAAGAAGCACTACAAAAAGCGGGTCATTCTATAGAAGATCTTATGAGCAGGAGCCACTTTGCAAGTCTAATGCAAGTGAATTAGGCTGAGAACATAAAAATGATAAGTTATTAAAGTCAGACCAAGAACCTAGCAATGTGATGGATTGATCACATGTCAAGGCTAGAACATTTTAAAGTTTATTTGTGAAAAGTTTTGATATTCAGTTAAGATTAGTTAGGAATATCTAGTTAAAAGAAATGATTTTATAGTTAGTAGGTAGTTAGGGCTAAGGGAAATTGGTTCACATCCATGAACTCATTTCTTGGACAGTTGCTTTTAGTTTTTGAGAGAGAGGAGGAACATTTTTGGGGGCTGGAATTTTTTGGGTTTGAGAGAGAGGTACGTTGTTTTTTTTTCTCTGTGGGAGATTGAAGTTAACTGAACAACATTTCTTAGACCAATGTTTTTTAATCAAAAAATTGAAATTTGTAAGTGTGTGTGAGATAGTTATTTTCATATGTGCTTGTGAGGTTTGTGAACCGTAATATTAATATCTGGAGATTGAAATTGATTTGGTCTTTAAATTGTTGTGTTGAATGAGGAATTCATGCACTGTATTTTCTTTGTTATTTACATTTAAATGAGAACCTGGAGAAGCCCATTTCAGTTAATATTCTAATCTAGTGCTTTCTCACCCAAGAATGTGTATTTGAAAGAGTCATTTACATTACAGATTCGAGAATACAGAGCACTCTATGCCAAGCCAACATAAGAAAGGAAATTTTGTAAAGGAAAATCGCCATCAAATTTGCGGGTCAATTTCTGATCAAAGGAAGATGAAATTCAAAATTTTGGCATCTGTGTTTTTGTGCAAAGCAGGGTCTATTTGGTAAGTGGTGAGTGATTTTCCAAAAACATCCTTGGTTGGCGAGTTACAAAGGGATATTTAAGCCGTGTTTTTACAAACTACGTGGCTGGGAAAAACGATTTGTTCTTCCCCTTGTATTAGTGATGTGGTTTTCTGAGATAGCAACAATTTGTTGTCCCCCCTATACCAGCATTGTGGTTTGCTGAGATAGCAATGATTTGTTGTTCCCCCTATACTAGCACTGTGGTTTGCTGAGATAGCAACGATTTGGTGTTCCCCTTGTACCAGCAATATGGTTTGTTGTGATAGTAGCCATCACTACCACACTGCCAGCCCATTCAACATTAGTATATCCATGTGGTCTTAGATTCCCAAAAGTGTAACTCAGTCCATGGTTGATAGTACCATGAAGATATCTTAAAGGATTCTTTACACAATCCAATGTATATGATGGAGCTCAACCATAAATTGACTCAATGTATTAGCAGTAAAGCATATGTTCGGTCATGTGTTCACCAAGAACATCAAAGCTCCCATAAGTTGTGTATATTCAGTAGGATTTGCAAAATTCGAAATAGCGGCACTTCCACATAGCTTCTTGAAATTTAGTTCCATCAGTGTAGTCATTGATTTGCATTCCACCATGCCACATATTTCTAATAGTTTCAGAATATCTTTTCCTTGAAAAAGGAAAATCTCACCTGCATTTTGCCATACCTCCAAGCCTAGTAAGTAATGCATCAATCCTAGGTCATTCATCTCATATTCAAAAGTCAACTCCCTCTTACATTGATAAATGAGAGGGTTTGCACCAGTCAAAAATATATCATCAACATAAAAGACCAAAATAAGTGGCGTGTCCTTTTCAACCTTGAAGTATAAGTTCAGATCAACATAGCTTCTTGTAAATCCCAGCTTCATAAGATAGCTATCAATCCTCTCATACCAAGCCCTAGGGGATAGATTTAACCCATAAAAGGCTTTCTTAAACCTACATACATGTGTCATTATATCCCTATTATAGACATATTTGGGCACTGCAACCCCAATCACATATGTCCATAAACCAAGGGCTTCTAAACCCCTAAAGTGTCATTTCACACCCTAAAGGAAAAAGGTTAGCATATTACATCATCTCCTAGAAGTTCTCCATGAAAAACTACTCAGAACTGGTCAAAATTGGACCATCTCACCTGCTCCATGGTCAGGGTGCGATGCATTTCACTTATTACCCAAGGGGGGCGTGATGCATACTGAAAAGCGCTTCTGTAGGGTGCGATGAGCCAGAGTAGACAAATGGCAGAGATAGTTTGCTAAGTGGATGATCATGGAATCTTCCAGAAACTTCTCCAGGACACTTGCCTCTCTGAATTCGCCCAGGGATGAGTAAGAGATCAATAAAATCTACAAATGGAACCAAGAACTATAGTGAAATGACATTAATAAAAATCCCAGAAGTTGACTCACTCTCCTGCAAACATCTATATATGGATCCCTCATCCTAGAGATCCAGAAGGATGGAATTTTGTAATTTGCAAGGAAGTGATGTTGGTTTCTCTTTGAAGACATTGTTCGATGATCTTGCTTTGTATGAGGTGAAGAGGGCTTTCATGCTGGGAGGATGATGCTGGATCAGACAGCCTGGTTGTAATCCTCTCTTCTATTACTTCTATCAATAAAGCTATTTGAGTTTTCCTCCATATGCTTGTATATCTCTGAATCTTGTTTGTTTATGCATCTATATGGTTAATGTACATCTGATCCTACATTATTTATGGTTATAGATATCTATGCTTTGATGGTATTTTGCTGCCTTGACTCTACAGGTGTTCTTTGAAGTGGGACAAGCGAGAAAGGAGTGACGAAAGCTTCATCAAAGGAGAGAGGAAACAAGCAAGGAGACTAGCGAAAGACAGAGGTTGGTACTCTCTGCTTCTCTCTCATCTATCTCTCATAAAGGAAAACACAAGTAACTTTAATCTGTTTGTTTCTAAGATAGCTACTTGTCTTAGTGGGACTAGCAGCTCTGAATGGACACTAGTTTTCGTTGACTAGTGTCAACCTCGTTAAAAAATGAAATAAGGTTGAGCAAAATTCCAAGTCGAGTCTTTCACTTGATCTCGTAAAGGAACCTTCATTCCATCCACCTAATTACCGTGAGTAGTCTGGTGAATGTAACGAAGCTTAGGGGGCATGCACCCTTGTCTATTTTGTAGACAAACCCAACTGTAGAGATAAGTTTCCCTGTAAGTTATGTGATCGATCCGGGTGACCTTTCACCTTTGTCTATTTGGCGGACAAAGTGCAAGAAGTATTTTGTCTAAGTATTGACATAAAATCATCTTGCTTAACCACAGTAAGTTTCCATATGGTTACTGAAGACTTTTTTTTATGCTAGGGGCATGCAAACCTTTTTATACAAGAAAAAATGACCAATTTCATTGTTTAGCTTTTTAGCATTTTTTTGCTTTTTAGCTTTATAGTTTGGTCCTTCCTAGCTTAAATAAAAAGGAACATGAGCAGTTTTATGTGAATTTCAGGCTCGCTAAAAAATAAACCTAGCGATGAGCAAGTGTTCCCATAGAGTTCAAGCTCATTAAAAAATGAACCCCAACTTCGGTAAATAACCATTGCGATCGCATAATTATTAGCTTATGAAACTTGGTCGTGTTCTCACCATCACCTCCACTCTTTTTTAGCCGATCATACACCTCCATTTGATTGTTTACCCCTTTTGAGGAACAGTTGCGACGAGTGATTCTATTAGCCACCTTCTTTACACTGATGTGATTGAAAAGTTCCAAACCTTACTTGGAACCAGTTACTATCCAAAAATATCACTCATTCCTCAAAAAACGAGTCTCCTTTAAGCTCTTTACATCTGACTCGTAAATTATGAAAAGATTGCCAAGCAATCGGCCTCTCCAGCTCGTTAAAGCGATCGGAAGTGCCATCCCTCCTCTATATTTTAATCTTTTTGGACCCGAGGGATTATTACACAAAAAGATCGAGCGGTTGTCTTGTTCGGCTCGTTAAAACTATCGAAAAGTCATCCCTTTTGTATTATTTTACACTTCTTTGGACTTAAGGGACTACATTACGAAAAAGGACCACTAGAGTTGCCTTTCTGTCCCTTTTTAGACTCTCTAAAAGGACTAAGTTATCTTTGTCGTTAAACTCATTAAAACAATAGCGACAAACTTTTCCATGCAGAAAAGAGCAAGTTTCACTGTCGCTAGGCTCGTTAAAACACAGTGACAGGTTTTCCTGAAGGGAAAATTATAGAACAAGCATATGTTATCCTCCTCAATCTTGAAAAAGATAAAGAGGTACTGGTCAGCAATGACTGGGGAAAAAGGGGAAGAAAACTTGAATAGCTTCATTGGTAGTAGGTCGCTCTTGAACATGACACTTTCACTCTGTCACCATGATTGAGTTGGGTTGGGTTATTCTATTCATCGGTCATATCACCATTGGTCCACTATACCATCCACCTTGGGGTTAACGCTACCAATGCATTTCAGTGTCACCAGTATGTTCAAGAGAAGTAACTCAGAGAATCCACCAACCTAGCTAACGCTTCATCCGTTGCAATACCTTCACTCTCCATTTTTCATGACCGCCACCCTGAACCTTATATCATCAGATCGTTTTCACCTCTGCGAAATAATTTGCTCCGTTCCATGTCGTAGATGTGGGATTCATTAAGGCCCTCCTATGACGAGTCACTTCTTGTCGACATCAGCTCATTATCCAAGAAGTTGAATTAGGAACAACCCTTTCAGTAATTTGAAGCTTGCATGCCTCAATGGAAAGTTTCTCACTTCTGGCGACTGGTTTACATCAATGGCCTTCAACCGAAAGATTTCATGTGGTGTTCGACATCAGCTCATGTATTCACACCACGTGAATTGTACTGCAGTACCTTGAGGGTCATCATCATTATCGGTGATTCCTCTTGCGCCTGTTAATAGATTACATCATTGTGTTGTGTGTGGAGCATGATTGTTCAAAGGTCTTTGTTTCAGCCGGATGCATACCCCAGGAAGTTTGTACATTCATCCATGCAGGGGGGTGCGGGGAGGACTTGTCCCCCTTGCGGGGGTCCGGGGGCGCTGATCCCCCCCGGACTGGGGGGTTTGGGGGCCAATGGTCCCCTGGTAGGGGTTCGGGGGCAACGCCCCCGAAGCCAAAAATAGATGTAAAATTGCCTTGTAAAAGTATAGTAATTTCTAGTCAATCTGGGCCGTTCATTAAGCAAATGATCTGATGATAGAACTTATGTTTAGTTTAGGGTTTTTTGCCCTAGAAGGCAACCCGTCTCTTTGTATGAGGGCATTGTATTTGAGGCTGTGACATAGATGTGTATTCTCTAGGTGAGAAACAAAGAGGTGAGACTATGAGACAAAACAGAGGATATTATAGTGGATCTACTGTAGGTTGTGTCTCTTCATTTTGTTGGATAATATAAAGGAAGGACTGGCTGTTCAGGGTGGACGTAGCCCAAACCGGGTGAACCACGTATATCTGTGTCTCTCTTGTTTTATGCATTTTTTGTGTTTATATTTCTGCAATATTTTATGTGTTCCATTGCTCCGTAATATATAATTTTCTAACAACTGGTATTAGAGCCGAAGGTCTGTTTGGCTGATAAACTTGCAAGAAAGAAGGGTTCCTTGTTCAAGTGGGAGCAATGGCAAAAGATGGTAAGTTTAGGGTCGAGAAATTTAACGGCGAAAACTTCTCGCTATGGAAGATGCAGATGGAAGATTATCTGTATCAGAAAGATCTGTACCTACCATTGGGTGGAAAAATAAAGATTCGGACAGGCATGATAGATGAAGAATGGAACCTTCTCGATAGAAAGGCACTCAGAACAATACGGTTGTGCCTCGCAGCATCGGTCGCCTTCAACATTTCGAAGGAAACAATGATAGAGGGTTTGATTAAGACATTGGAAAAACTATATGAAAAACCCTTGGCCTCAAACAAGGTATTTCTCATGAAACGGTTATTTAATATGAAGATGTTGGAAGGTGGATATGTTGCAGACCATTTAAATGATTTTAATACTATTACAAGTCAGTTATGTTCTGTAGGGGTAAACTTTGATGATGAAGTTAGAGCTCTGTTATTCTTGTGCTCATTACCAGAAAGTTGGAATGGTTTAGTAATGGCCATTAGTAACTCTGTGTCTGGATCTAGTACTTTAAAGTTTGATGATGTTTTCGGTGTTATCCTTAGCAAGGAAATGCGACGGAAAAGCTTCGGTGAGACATCGGGTAATGCTTTGAGTGCAGAGTCTAGGGGAAGAAAAATGGAAAGAGGAAAGAACTCAGGATATCGCAGTAAAACAAGGAAAGGCAGATCCAAGTCCAGATCAGGGATAGTGTGCTGGAAATGCAGAAAGAAAGGACACCTAAAGAAATACTATAGATCTCAGAAGGGAAAAGAAGGAGATGCACAAAAAGAAAACAATCATGAAGAAAATGTGACAGATGAGGTGTTACAAGATGCTTTGATTCTTTCTTTCGAAAATATTACTAATTCCTGGGTTGTAGATTCAAGGGCCTCATTCCATGCCACACCTGATAAGAAATACTTTCATGACTATGTTCAAGGAGATTTTGGACAAGTTCATTTGGGTGATGATAAACCCTGTAAAATTGTTGGAATGGGTAAGGTTCTTGTAAAACAGCAGAATAGAAACCAATGGCTACTAAAGGAGGTAAGGCATGTTCCAGATCTAAAGAAAAATCTGATTTCAACAGGGCAATTAGGCGGTGAAGGTTGTGTGACAACTTTCACAGATAAAGATTGGAAGGTCATCAAAGGAACCTTGGTAATAGCAAAAGGTGAAAAGGTTGGTACATTGTATTTATGCAATGGTATTTCTAACTCTGTTAATGCTTTAACTTCCAAAGGAGCAGATGTAGAATTATGGCATCATAGGCTCGCACACATGAGTGAAAAGGGGATGAAGAATCTTCATTCAAGGAATTTGTTGTTGGGTTTGAAGTATGTTGATTTGGATTTTTGTGAGAATTGTGTTTATGGAAAATAGAAGAGAGTCAAATTTCTCAGATTTGGGAAAGAAAAGAAGAGTGAAAACTTAGATATTGTGCATATATATGTATGGGGACCTGGTCAGGTATCATATGTTGGTGGCTCTTGTTATTATGTTACTTTTATTGATGATGCAACTAGAAAAACTTAGATTTATTGTATTAAGAATAAATCTGATGTATTTGATACTTTTAAGAAATGGAAAGCTTTGGTTGAGATTGAGACAGGAAGGAAATTGAAGTGTCTTAGATCAAACAATGGAGGTGAATATTGCAACAAAGAGTTTTATAGGTACTATTCAGAGCATGGAATTCGCAGAGAGAAGACAGTTCCAAGAACACCACAGGAAAATGGTGTGTCAGAAAGGATGAACAGAACAATCATGGAGCGTGCAAGGTGAATGAGATTACATGCAGTATTGCATTTACAGTTTTGGGCAGATGTTGTAGATACTACTGTTTATGTAATAAACAGAGGGCCTTCAAGTTCCTTGGATGGTGGTGTTCCAGAGGAAGCATGGACAGGTAAAAAGGTAAACTAATATTTTCTAAAGCCTTTTGGTTGTGAGGCCTTTGTCCATATTGATAAAGAAAATAGAACAAAGCTTGAGGCAAAGTCAAAGAAATGTACCTTTATTGGATATGGTGTTAATGATTTTGGTTATCGCTTATGTGATTACGAAAATCACAAAATCATTAGGAGCAAAGATGTAATATTCAATGAAAAGGTCTTGTATAAGAATCAGTTGCAGGAAAAGAAGCAAGAAAAAGAAAACAAGGAATATGCAATTCTTGACGAAATCACTGAAAAAGTAAAGGTGCCTGAAAATAATAATAATCAACAACCACAACAACAACAACCACTACAACAGCAACATGCACCCCAAACACCTGAAATTGGTGTTAGAATATCTACCAGGATAAGTAGACCCCCTGAACGATACTCTCCTTCATTATATTATTTATTGTTGACTGATTCTGGTGAACCCGAATGTTATGAAGAAGCAATGCAGGTTGAAAGTAGGAAGAAGTGGGAGGTAGCCATGGAAGAAGAGATGGACTCCTTAATTCATAACCAGACTTGGGACTTAGTCAGGTTGCCTGCAAGAAAAACTACATTGAAGAATAAATGGGTTTACACGTTGAAGGAAGAAGATGGAGGAAAATAGAGGTACAAAGCTAGACTTGTGGTGAAGGGGTTTGCACAGAAGAAAGGTATTGATTTTGATGAAATATTTTCTCTTGTTGTTAAAATGACTTCAATCAGAACTATTTTAAGTCTAGTAGCAGCTGAAGATTTGCATCTTGAGCAGTTAGATGTAAAGACAATGTTTCTCCATGGGGATTTGGAGGAAGAAATATATATGCAACAGCCACAAGGATATGAGGTGAAAGGGAAGGAGAAACTAGTGTGCAGGTTGAAGAAGAGCTTGTATGGCTTAAAACAGGCTCCAAGGCAGTGGTATCTAAAATTTGACAAGTTTATGTCTGAACAAGGTTATACTAGATGTCACTCTGATCATTGTGTTTATCTGAAAAAGCAAAATGATGGCAGCTATATCATGTTGTTATTGTATGTAGATGACATGCTTGCTGTAGGGTCTAACATGCAGAAAATAAATGTGCTCAAAAGAAAATTGGCAAATTCATTTGCAATTAAGGATTTGGGAGTTGCAAAACAAATCCTTGGTATGAGAATCACTAGAGATAGGAAAAATCGCAAATTAACATTGTCTCAGAATGAGTACATACAAAAGGTGTTGAAAAGATTTAATATGCACAATGCAAAACCAGTTAGTACACCTTTTGCTAGAAATTTCAAACTTAGTAAGAAAATATGCCCAAAGACCCAAGAAGACATGGATTATATGTCTAAAGTTCCATATGCATCAGCAGTTGGAAGCTTAATGTATGCAATCGTCTGCACAAGGCCTGATATTGCACATGCAGTGGGAGTTGTAAGCAGGTACATGAACAGTCCAGGAAAGGAACATTGGATGGCAGTGAAATGTATTCTCAGATATTTGAAAGGTACCACAAATCAAGCATTATGCTTTGGTGGTTCAAACATATCTCTACAGGGATATGTTGATGCAGATATGGTAGGTGACAGAGATAACAAGAGGAGCACTATAGGATATGTATTTACTATTGGTGGAACAACTGTCAGTTGGGTTTCAAAAATCCAAAGTGTTGTTGCACTTTCAACAACAGAAGCAGAGTATGTTGCTGCTACAGAGGCTAGTAAAGAAATGATTTGGTTACAAAGGTTTATGGGTGAATTGGGTAAGGAGCATGATATGAGCACGTTATACAGTGATAGCCAAAGTTCCATTCATCTCGCAAAGAACTCAGTATTTCATTCCAGGACTAAGCACATACATCTCAAGTACCATTTCATACGATCAGTGTTGGAAGATGGAGAGTTGAAGTTGGAAAAGATACACACTATCCAGAATCCTGGGAGAAACTCAGAACATGCTCAGTTTCAATTGGTCTTCAAGGATGATGATGAAGATGAGAAACAGCCAGGTCCAAAGAGGATTCATTGTCCAGCAAATGAAGCAGCGGTGGAGTTGCTACAATCATTCTCCAAGTGGGAGATTGTTGTGTGTGTAGCATGATTGTTCAGAGGTCTTTTTTTTTCAGCTGGATGTATACCCCAATAAGTTTGTACACCCCTCCATGCGGGGGGGTGCGGTGGCCAGCGGTCCCTCGACAGGGGTTCGGGGGCAACGCCCCTGAAGCCAAAAATAGATGTAAAATTGCCTTGTAAAAGTATAGTAATTTCTAGTCAATCTGGGCCATTCATTAGGCGGATGATCTGATGGCAGAACTTATGTTTAGTTTAGGGTTTTTTGCCCTAGAAGGCAACCCCTCTATTTGTATGAGGGCATTGTATTTGAGGCTGTGACATAGATGTGTATTCTCTAAGCGAGAAATAGAGAGGTGAGACTGTGAGAGAAAATAGAGGATATTACAACGGATCTGCTATAGGTTGTGTCTCTTCATTTTGTTGGATAATAGAAAGGAAGGACTGGCTATTCGGGGTGGACGTAGCCCAAACTGGGTGAACCACGTATATCTGTGTCTCTCTTGTTTTATGCATTTTCTGTGTTTATATTTCTGCAATATTTTATGTGCTCCATTGCTCCGTAATATATAATTTTCTAACACATTGGCTGGTAATCAGGTGATCTCTTTCCATGTTTGACATTAGAACATCTTTCACATGGACTGACTTGTACTTCGGGCGAATATTGAACAAGTTTGAATACCCCAGATCTAGTTTCATCCATCTGGGCTGCGATATATTCAGGAAAAGTAAAGACATAAAATGTACATCATAGCTGCACAGATAATCATCCAAACTAAAGGATTATGGCTCTACCAGAATAATCAGCCTGCCACACAGATGATTGTTTGTCTTATGTACATAAATATGAATTTATAAAGCTGAGCATGGGAATGCCTGCCTCAGCTAGATCATGAAAATATTGTGAAGATAATGTATTGTATTGTATCTTATTACAGGTCACCTTCTAGTTCGAAAAACCTCGAATCCTAATTATAAAGCATTTCACCTGACATCAAAAGATTTACGACCTCATGCTTTAGGGGGCAACTTTTATAGACATATTTGGGCACTTCAACCGCAATCACATATTTCCATAAAACAAAGGCTTCTAAAACCCTAAAAGTGTTGTTTCACACCCTAAATGAACAAGGTTAGCTGATTACATCATATCCCAGAAGTTCTCCATGAAAAACTACACAAAACTGGTCAAAATTGGACCATCTCACCTGCTCCATGGTCAGGGTGCGATGCATCTCACTTATTACACAAGGGGGGCGCGATGCATATTGAAAAGCCCTTATATAGGGTGTGATGGGCAAGAGTAGACAAATGGCAGAGAGAGTTTGCTAAGTGGATGATCATGGAATCTTCCAGAAACTTCTCCAGGACACTTGCCTCTCTGAATTCGCCCAGGGATGAGTAAGAGATCAATGAAATCTCCAAGTGGAACCAAGAACTATCAGTGAAATGACACTAATCAAAATCCCAGAAGTTGACTCACTCTCCTGCAAACATCTATATATGGATCCCTCATCCTAGAGATCCAGAAGGCTGGAATTTTGTAATTTGCAAGGAAGTGTTGTTGGTTTCTCTTTGAAGACATTGTTGGGTGATCTTGCTTTGTATGAGGTGAAGAGGGCTTGCATGCTGGGAGGATGATGTTGGATCAAACATCCTAGTTGTAATCCTCTCTTCTATTACTTCTACCAATAAAGCTATTTGAGTTTTCCTCCATATGCTTGTATATCTCTGAATCTTGTTTGTATATGAATCTATATGGTTAATGTACATCTGATCCTACATTATTTATGGTTATAGATCTCTATGCTTTGATGGTATTTTTTTGCCTTGACTCTACAGGTGTTCTTTGAAGTGGGACAAGCGAGAAAGGAGCGGCGAAAGCTTCATCAAAGGAGAGAGGAAATAAGCAAGGAGACTAACGAAAGACTGAGGTTGGTACTCTTTGCTTCTCTCTCATCTATCTCTCATAAAGGAAAACACAAGTAACTTTAATTTTTTTTTTCTAAGATAGCTACCCATCTTAGTGGGACTAGTAGCTCTGAATGGACACTAGTTTTCCCGATAACAATCCCGCTCTTCAAACCCCTGAGGTTGTTCCATGTAGACTTCTTCTTTAAGTGAGCCATGCAAGAATTTGGTCTTGACATCCATTTGATGTAGGCTTCATCCTTGATTTGCAACAAGAGAAATTATGGATTGTATAGTGGTGTATCAAGGAACTGGTGCAAATATCTCATTATAGTCAATTCCTTCCTTTTGAGAAAAGCCACAAGCCACGAAGCTTGGCTTATATTTTTCTACACTTCCATCAACTCCATGTTTAAAGCTTGTAGATCCATTTCGAAGTGACCATGGACTTGTCCTTGGGTCTAGGCACCACTTCCCAAACATTATTCTTCATGATTGACTCATATTCATCAGCCATAACATCTTTCCATACCTAGTGCTTCACAACTTCTTCGAAAGTGCAAGTTTCGGTTTGAATGATAGTACTCATTGTAGCCAAGTATCCTTGATACCTGGTGGGAAAGTAGTATCTCAAAGCCATAGAGGCATTTTCTTTGAGGTAGATGGATCAAGGAGGTGGATCAATTGGATCCATTGGGACATCAACATCAAGCATGGGTTCATCCATTGGAGGTTCTTGACTTTAAGCGGGCATCTGTTGGATGGTGTTGTCATTGATGTCAACCCATGGAGTTGACTGGGTTTGACTTTGACCGAAAACACCAGTCATTGATCTCAAATGGTTAATGAATGCTTCTTTGTAATTTTTAGATTATATCAAGATGGCAACTATATTGTTGGATGGTTAAAAACCCAATTCCTAGGGTTTGATTTCCCTGTACTAAGGATGTGCCCCGACTTTGACGAGGGTTTTTGATAGGGAAAATCATTGAGTTTGGGTCAGATATCTATGTCATTAGATTCTCCTCGATTTTTTTTTTTTTTGATATGTGGTATGCCCCGAGAAGTCTCATGGTTTGAGAGATATTCACAAATTGAAGTTAGTGACCCCGATTTTTGCCGAGTCTTTTGGCTGAAACCCCCGGGGTAGTGACATGACACCTCCTACTACAGTTGTCAACGTATGACATTTTTTATCACTGAAATCTCACCCCATATAAGTTACATAACTTCAAAACCAAAGGAAATAAATCAATCATTGACTTAATACACTCAAGTGTAACCTACAAAACACACCAAAGAGGGTTAGTGTACAATTTCCTTAGAGCTTAAAAAAAATAAAAATTAGTGCTTATAAAATAAATTAACCATACCTTAAGGAATTTAAGGAAGAGTATTAAACTATTTTTTTTATAAAAGGTATCCCTCATATTGTAAAGGTTGATATCTTTCACTCATAAGACTCACGAACTTTCTCACTCATAAGGCTCACAACCTTTCTTACTTAACACACAAGACATGACTTAAATAAATTCTAATGTTATAACTCCTTCATGAAGCCCTTTCCTTGTCTTATAATGGTCACTTATGAAGTCCCTCTAAACTCTATAAAAGAAGACCTTAAGGCCTCTCAAAACACATTGATTTATCAAGATCTTTCTCTGAAATTTCCAGTGGTATTTGTCTGTAATTTTCAGCTACCTATAATAAGATAGCGAAGGATCTAGGGCAGCAAAAGTCTTGGTTAAATTTTGTTGATTTCACTCCAAGTATCCATCCTCCACTCGACCTTCAAGGTATGTTTCCTTTTTGTTGACTATTTGATGATTTGTGCATTCGTTGAGTATAGGGATAGGTTGCAGGCCTTTTCTTGCATTGAACATGTGTTAAGTCTTTGGCTAGGGTTTCCATAGTAGTTGCATTAGGGCACAAGGGAGGGTTTGTCTTTCGTTTGATGGCTTGTGTAGGAAGAAGCAAGCTAGGCACTAAGATTTTCTGATCTAAGACTCTATGATTTTTTGAGGTATTCTGTGTTCTTTTTTTTGTGGCAATCTTTGTTTTTATCACAAGCCTTAATCTGAGTCTTTCTGAGGCCTATACCATTATTTTCTGGAGCTCAACTCAGCCAGAAAAATACCATTGAATTTAAAGTTGACCTATTAACAATAGTGATTTAATATTGTGACTTGGCTAGCTTATTATGATAATGGCTTAGCTATGGCAGCATGTTGACTATGATCTCATGGACAACAAGTGAAATTAACTTTCAGTTATTAAGTTAATAAGCATTTTATGAAGTATAACCTTAACTATTTGTGACATAATAGTATTACCGACCTTGAGTTGACAATGATACCTTATTATGGCCTTATGTAACAACGAGGATAAACCAAATTGATAAATGATGGAAAAAAAACTAACAAACTAAAGTTTGACCTTAAAATGACACCTTGATTGTGGCTTGCTTTGACTATGATACTAACCTGTAATGAACAACAAGTGATGTTGATTGTGACTCTATTTGGAGTTGATATTCACCTTAAGAAAATTAGAAGTATGATGATACTCCTTTTGACTTCTATTGCTTGATGCCTTGACATGACCATGACAACTTGTTGATTGTAACATTGAATGGGACAACAAGGGTATTGACCCTGATCTGATGCTTTGATCTTGCCTTGTAACTGAAATGACTTTACATCTATTTGACAAACCATTCAACATCGAATTGACTCATGATTGTTGACTGTGAGTTGACTTAATATCTGAACAAAAACAATATGTTGATTTTTGTGTTGACTTGATTTGATGGTAACTTAACTCTGTCATAGCAAATTTGTAAACATAACAGTTTTCCTCAACTTTGAATAATATTGACATCTCACAACTCTTTAACAATGATTTAAGAATTGATTTGATCTTAATGATGTTATTTGACTTTAAACATAGCAAACACGTGACTCATCAACTTGATCTTAGCTTTCAACAGTAGTTGTACACTTAATGTCTCTACAAGTATACTTTGCTATTATCGATAAGAGTTGACTTTGATATGACAAATACTTGAGATGACATTATCATTTTGACCTAACTTGACTATAAGGTGACATAAGTATGTTGGCACCTTGACTTTCAGAATGAACTTGACATACTAGATTAAGTATATTAATACCTTGACCTTGAATTTATTATGACATCATAATGTTATCTAGATTTGACATTGAGTTAACCTTGGTATGACAATGTTGTAGTCCTATTGATATCATTAACTTTTGATTTGACACCTAAGCATTGGATGACAATGATTGTCTCAATACCTTTCACTTGACCAAATTGACTTGAATCATGGGCTTATGACTATATCGGCCTAGGGTTGGTCTTGACCTAGGGTTTCTCTTGTATAACCTAGGGATTTGTGTATGATGACATAATTTTAGTCTTGCAAGGCAACAAGTGTTGAAGGCAATATCATCCAGTTGTACAAAATGACGTAAAGATGGATAGCAAGATTTGATAAGCTAAACAACAGTGTTTACACATATGTTGGTAGCTCTCAGAGGGTAGAATTTGAAAGCGTTAGAGACAGGTCATAGGGATGACCTGAGGCACCTTGGTTTGTGCCATCATTTGATAGCAGTGCCAAATGGTTGCAGCATTGTGTGCAACTTGATGCAGTGTGGCAGCATGATATATTGAGTCCTGATGCTTATCCATTCGTGAGCGGCTCAGTGCAGTGATAGCCAACAATTGTGCAGTGATTTGTAGTGACAGTGATATACAGTGTGCAGTGACAGTGATGTGCAGTTGAACAGTGATAGATTGATGTGTAGCATTGTGCAGTGATTAGTTTGTGGGAACAATCATCAACAACTATCAAGATTCGACATTTATTCTACATCTTTCTTACAACTATTCTACATTGATTTAGAGTACAGGGGATCTAGTGTGGAAATTGTGAAATGTGATCTACCAACTCTTTTGGGTGATTGGAATCACCTTTAGGTTGTAGCTTGAGAACACTTCAGGGTGGCAGAGTGGTGCTAGTGCAAGTTGTGGCTTGCATAGGGCATTGTGGCATCCATTCAATTGTGGATGATAAACTAACAAGGCAGCGAAGCATCCTCTTCGACAACAGCTAGTAATCAGAGTGTTAGGGCACTCATCAGGTTGTAACCTGATCTACAGGGTGTTGGGGAGTCCTTCTGGTTGCAACAGGATGTTAGGGTCTAGTAGCATCCTACAAGGTGTAGCCTGTGAATAAGGGGGTTGACATCTCCCTTAGTTGTAGCTAAAATCTTGATGTAATCGATTTTCGTTTGACAGTGAGAAGGCAATTACTAACGAAGCGTTCAATGGTTTTTGACCCGGAGGGGGTTTTCCACCTAAAAATCTTTGTGTTCTCTTTTTATCTTTCTGCATTGTTGTATGGTTTTGTCTACTGTTGATTATTGTTTATGGTCATCTGAAGAATTACAATAATAATAACTGAAGATTAACTAATGCTCTAAAAAAGATTAAAAAGTGCTAATTTCTAAGAAATATTGATTCACCACCCTCTCAGTATTTCCAACAACATCATCATCCTTCCTAGTGATAGGGAGGTTGCTAGCCTTTTTGAGGGTAGCATCTTCATCAAAAGTAACATCTCTACTCACTTCCACATCTCTTTGAACATGTACATAAATTCGATATGCCTTTGAATCTTCATTGTATCCAATGAATATACCTTTCTTCCCAAAGGCTTCCAACTTGTTCCTTTTCTCCTTTGGTACATGAAAGTAAACATGAAAACCAAAGATTCTAAAATGAGCAACATCAGGTTTCTTACGAGTGAAGACTTCTTTGGGTTTCCTGAAATCCAAGCTTTGATAATGACTTCTATTTTGAACATACACATCAGTGTTCGCAGCTTCTCCCCAAAAAAACTTTGGTAGAACTTGATCATGAATCACGGCATGGGTGGCTTCCATAATTGTTTGACTCTGTCTCTCGGCAACTCCATTTTGTTGGGGGTTATATGGAATAGTGATCTCCCTCTTAATATCTAGCTCTTGGAAAAAGTCATTGAATTCATTAGATTCATACTCAGTTCCATTAGTAGTTCTCAATGTCATGGTCTTCTTTCCAGTATGATTCTCCACCAATGCTTTGAAAGAATGAGACTATCTAAATACTTCATCCTTCTTTAAGAAATAGATCCAATTCTTGCGGGAAAGTCATCCACAAATATCACATAGTCTAAGTATCCTCCCAATGGGGTCATGAGCAGAGGACCAACCATTTCAGAATGATCAATTGAAGAATATCATATGTCTTGCTCTCACTAGAAGGGAATGGTCCCTTTGTATGTTTTCCAGCTGCACAACCTTGAAAAACTCCTTCATGATTCATATGAAACTTGGGCATATCTATAACCATCTTCCTTACACTAAGTAAGGCTTTGTAATGTGAGTAAGCAAATCTCGGTGCCATAGCTCACATTGACTAGAGGTGTATTTTGCCAAAATTCCCAAAGGAATTCCACCAACTTGATAAAGACCATCAATCCTAAACCCAAGAGTAAAAGCATATTTAAAGTTATTATTCCATGAACGTACCTTTTCATCAATGAAAGCTACCTTAAAACCTTTGTCTTCCATTGCAGAAATAGACACCAAATTCTTCTTCAAATCGGGCACATACAAGACTTCTTGATGATATATGGTTCGACCATAGTTCAAGTGAAGAGTGACAATTCCTATTCCTTTTACAGGGTAAGTGGCATTATCTCCAAGAATAATATTTAGATTAGTCTTCTTCTCAACTAAATTTGAGAGAACTTCCTTATATCTAGTGAAATGCCTTGAGGCTCCACTATCAATCAACCAATGATCCAAGGTGTAGAGGAGAGGAAGTAGGCAAAGCAGAAATGGATAATATTCATCTTGTTTTTCAACAACATTATTTTCATCATACATGCCATTTCTTGTCGTCTTGGGAGGTCAGTTAGTTCCTTCTCGAGCAATAGGAGCATTCCTTTTTCCTTTTTTGTTAGACCTGTTGTTCTTTGGATTGTTGTTGTTGTCACTTGGAGGATTCTTCTTGTTAGGACATTCTCTAGCATAGTGTCCAAACTTGTTGCAATTGAAGCGTCTTCCTTTTCTTTTTCCTTTGAATCCCTTCTTCGATCCTTGACCATGCTCTCATGAATTTTATGGACAAGCATTATTCCTCCTTTTAGCATGAGTGGAGAAGGCGGTAGGTTCAGTTCCATCTAAATTCTTATCCCTTTCCATCATCCTTGTTTCCTCTTGAGTGCATTTGGCCAACAGCTCATCAAAACTCTATATCCTGACATTATTAAGAATGGTGGTGATAAATGTTTCCCACAGCCTTGTAACTCCAAGTACAATAAGGGTGAGTTCCATGTCATCAGTAACTTCTCCAATAGATAGAAAATCATTATTCACTTGAGTTATTCTCATGAAATAAGCTTGTATAGATTCCCCTTTGTCCATATTGATATCCCTCAACTTGTTCTTAAGGAAGAGGATTTGATTTGCGTTGTTGACTTTGAACATGTCTATCAACTTATCATACATTTCCTTGGAAGTTCCCGAATAAAAAATATAAGAGATTAAATGCTTATGAATGGAGTCAACTAAGATTTTCTTAGCTTTGACCTCACATTTTCTATACTTCGTTCTAGCAGCAGTAGGTGCATTTGAAGGAGGCTCCACTACCTTCCCCTACACATAATTCAACACTTCATGTTCCTCCTGTTAGAAAATCAGAAAGAAAGAAAGATTTTCTTATATAGATAATTACTTGTGATTCTTTTATCTTTATGTTCTTTTATATTTTACTTCATCAAGCAATTACCAAAAAAATAGCACAAGGACAACAGATGTAGGTGGACAACCATGGAAAAACCCCTATCTAGGGCAAAACCTAGTCAACAATTCTTCCTTCAATAGTTTCTCGAGATATTCCAATAGTCTTGACCTAGAAAAAGACTTCCTCCACACCAAGTCAGCCTTCAATCCTTCTTGTAGATGATAACCCTTCAATAGCAACTTTGACCTAGCAGCAACAACTTGTAGTAGAAAATTCAACCCAACAACAACAACTTTGACTAGACAAAGGAAAACTTCAATCTTCTTAGATACTTCACTTGAGAGATAGATGGCCCAAAATTTCGATCTTGATGTCTTCTTTCTTCCCCCAAATTTCGCACCCTTTTCCAGCCTCTTTCCAGCTCTTTTCCAACTTCGCACTTCCCAATTTCTTGCTTTTGGATGTCGAACCTATGAGAGAGAGAGAGTTTATTGTCCAAATGAATTTGAAATGCCGTGTATATATATAGCCTTCCAGTGAGGTCAAATTTTTCTTCTTGAAGTCGACTTGATATCTTTAAGGCCGACTTGGTGTGGAGGGGACAAATATTATATTTGACTCAATATTAATTTTTTTTACATGATTCAAAGCCCAGGAAGGGTATCTTTTTATGGACATCAACTCTAATGACTCAGAATAAATTTTAGAAGTCCTCAATGGGGACTTTGACCTAAAACAAGATGACCAAAGCATGAAGCATGTGATTTGATAAGTCATAATAATAATAATAATAATAATAATATTTTCTTCATTCTTTTAATAAATACATTTCATTGTGACTCAAATACATTTATGAAGATCGAACCTAGTTACATATTTCAACACTTCCTATTAACTAGGGAGGTATTCATAAGTACAAGTACAAGGAAGATCTCAAAACACGTGAACCATGAAGAATTTTAGGCACCGCAATGCAATGGACTAGATTCCTGACTAAGGCAATCTATCTAAGGTCTTCAATAGTTTAGGCACTCATGATGCCATGGACTAGATTCCTGACCAAGGCAATCTAACCAGGAGGGACTAAGATGGACTAAAGCTTTCAGCCTCTCTACGTACCATCAGGCTTACTTGCTAACCATCAACCCAGGGATCTAGGTGCATATTCAAGGTAGAGCACTATGACCAACGCCACCCTCCCTACTTCGGGAACTAGACATCAACACATTGTGTCAGCCAACTGTCCTCCTGGGCAATGTGTCTTACACACAAAGCCTCAACACTCCCGATTATTCCAATCGATAAAAAATCCTCCCTGATCAAACAAATCAGTAACAAATCCCTCTCGTGTAACCAACCTGCTATTAAACCTCTGAGAGATTTACCTATACAAACACAACCCCAATCAGTAACAAACTTTCAAATGTACATAAGAAAGTACAAACCTCCGATGTTTTCCAGACAACTAATGTTGCTTCTTAGTTTATCATAGTAGGACCTCAAAAAAATTCTCAACAGAAGATTCGTTAATCATATATCTTCATTTCCTACTTCACATGCAACAACATATTCTACAAATAGATCTGGCTTTTCTTATCTCAACAACCCTCAAAATACATTCTCCAATTTCTTCTTTCAAGATTTCCATCATGACTATGGTATGACCTCCCTCTTAACTAGGGAGATTCCTTTCATCCAAGCTCCCTCTCAAATTAGGGAGCTCCACTTTTTCTTTAGGACATCGGAGATTTTTTCATGGCTTCCATCATGACATTTCTTCATCATGTTTATCATATCAACTTTACGTATGAACATCTTCACCATTTTGAAGATTATGTACCTACACAACTTAGATAGCAAGTACAACCAAATCTATAGAAGCATGAAGTTAACAATGGAAGCATTAGACTTTATATATCAAATACCTAAACTTAGTTAGGTCCACAAACAAGAAACACATACTTTTATACTTCAACTACATGCCAGGATTTTGTCATACCCCCTAGATTTCATCATCAAGACTTCGAGTACCTTAATCAAAATAACAACCCTCATTATATATAAGGCTTCAATATTTCTTTCAGAGGTATGACATACCCTACTACAAAATATTGAAAACCCTAGAAGTAAAATAAATATAGTTTTACAATGCATCTAACAACTTTAGAACTCATATGTTAGACTTCCACTAAGATTTAGTGCAAGATCCTAGATTTCATACATGAGTCATTAAGCTTCAAAGATTAAAACCAATCACAACTTAGATTCATATTTCAATGATCTTTCATAAATCTCAAATTATCATAATAGTCATCACATATTAGAGAATTGGACTTCTGCTAAGGTTTAGTTACAAAACTATAGAATTCACAACTACAATCATCCTAGAGAATCAAACATCGACTAGGGCTTAGTTCCAAACCCTAGGAATCATGACCATCAAAAATTAGGTCAACACATACATCTAGGATTCCATCATCATGCACAAGCATATCATAACATGTGTTAGTCAAACCCAATGACACAATTATCAATATATTAAAGTTAGAAATATTACAAACTTGATCAGACTAGGGTTTTGATCGAACAAACACACATATACCTAGGATTTCATTCATAGGACATTATTTAAAACAAGCATCTTTGCTTATAGACCCTACCAAACCCTAATGACCTCAGGTTTCAACAAAAAACATAGAAAACCCTAATTTATCAATATTTCAAAGGTTTGGGATTTCAAATATCACCATTCAACCCTAACAGGTTAGGGTTTTCATAACCATATCAAAACTCTAAACATCACATCATCAAAGTATCAAACATTTTCTTTAGAATTCATCAATAACCCTAAGTAGGCTAGGGATTCACATATTACCATCGACATACCCTTAAGTTAGGGTTTTCACAAAGAACCTTTCTGCAACTAAAACTCATCCAAAAAATCTTAGTAGAAGTCAATTTTGGCTTGTTTGAGACTCAATTTTGGAGCATAGAGAAACCCTAACTTCCTTGGAACATATCATTTAAATATAGAAAACCAAGATTTGAAACTTGGACCCAATAATCACCACAATGTATTCTAAATATAGGTTATGTTTCATGGTCTAAAGCCTGAAAAAAAAATTATAGTGAAAATTCCAAACTAGCCTATTTGGGATAGAAATTAGAAGTATTCAAAAACCCTAACTTCCTTGGACCATATCTTTGAAAACATAGTGAACCAAGATATGAAATTTGAACCAAATATTTCTCAATATGTCTTCTCAATATTCTCCAAGTTTCACCATCTGAAACCTCATAGAAAAAAAATTATAGTGAAATGCCACGATGCCTTATTTGAAGCGGCAAAACCCTGGGATCAAGAGCCCTAATACCAAATATTATGATCCTTGCACCTTAACAATGATAAGGAACCAATAATTATAGTCCACTTCAATGGGAAAACCTCATTATACAATAAATACATTAAAAAAGACAATATTTTATTATCCTAGGGTCTCCTTAGTATATATATGGGAGACAGAGGATACAATTATAATAAAATGGGATGATGAGGGGTTATAGCCTACATAGCATTATAACAATAGAAATGTAATCACTCAAAATTTGGGGCTTAATAAGTGGTATTTTGGGTTAACACGGGGCTTAACAAGTTATTAATATTAGAGCCTTGCGTGTAGACTCTAAGGAAATTCTAATGAATACCACATTCCATTTTTAATGAAAAAACTATGCGCAGGGCCCCACCATGAAAATCCTACTTAACCTAGAAAAATAAGGTCATACATACATAAAATTTAGTTGATGTTTAATTTTAGTCCTTTAATTAGAGACATATTCCCTTATTCCAAATATTGTGAAAATAGATTTTAGATAAAACTTGTAAGGGAAGTTGTTTTCCAGAGGTTAGAACATTGATCCTAATAAAGTGCACATAGTGTATACCCTGTGAAATGGAAAATTTTAGATTTTTTCTCAGTGTGACTCAATCTATGCATAAATTAGAATAAGCAAGGTTCCATTTTTTCCATTAAAGGAATACTTGAGGGTTCATATTTCTCTATCTCAGTAGCAGGGAGCAATACCCATAGATGAGGCCCAAAAAGACTCTTCCCTATTTAGTTTTGAATGATCCTATTGATTAGGGTCTAATGACCCCTATTTTTTATGGACTTTGTGGGTTATTATTTTCTCGTTATGTTTTATAATTACTTTCCTTCAAGTACTCATATAAAATAAATAAATCTTGAACTAAAGAGAGGTAAATACTTTTGGCCAACCTTCAATAATTATTATAAAGTTTCTAAAAGAAACAATAGTATGTGATCATATGAAAATCCATTCAAAATAGTATAGAAGGATCACACTGATAAAACATATATAATAGAAATAGTTGACCAGTTATAGAAAAAAAATGATCTAAGAAGTTGGAAATATAAGTAATTATTTATATTCTCAGCTATCAAACATTTCATAAGATTTCCTAGATCCTCCAAAAAGAAATAACATGCATCATGCATAATCCATAACATAATTATATATTTTTCTTGGAAAAATCAAGCATCATATAGCAAGCGGAAAAATCCAATGCTAAAATACTTTGATCAAAGATCCAACAAAAATTAGCTCCCTCAAAGCTTCTAAATCAACTTTAAAAATAGTCATGGCTATAAATAGAAAAAAATGCATCCACCAAGTACCTAATCTTATGAGAATGATTATCCCTTTTATTTCTAATTCATTTACTATAAACAAGAACTTAACATACAACCAATCATCAATTTAAGTCTGTGTTACTATTGATATCTTTTCCTATTAGGGAAAAGAGTAAACCTCCAAGGGAATTATCAATATTCCCTCTTTGTTTCTATAGATGTGGCATTCTCATTTCACACCCTAATTTTCAATATATATATTCACATAAATAAATCTAGCATTCATAAATCTACACCTTCGAGTAGCCTAGGTGGTGAAAACAAAATAGATAACAAGCTATAGTTGGAAAATTAGTAATCTTGCACACGACTGAATTCATTCCATCAATACCTGTTTGAATTATGATTCTTCTAAAGGGGGTGGGCGAGGGGGTGCACGTGGGGGATGAATCAGGATAATGTCCAATTTAAACATTTCATAATTCATCATAACTGGAAACATAATCATGCATTAATAAAATAATCATCAGATCAACACATGAGAATGCCAAACATACATAGAAACCCTTCCAAGAGGAAACCACAAATATTCTTATATTCTTCTTCAATCTTTAACTACAATAATTTACTAGCACCAGCCAAAAGGAGACACCAATCCCCTAAATATGCAAGCGCTAATTTTCTATAGGCTACAACCTTATTAAGGAACCAATCTTAGAAATATGAAAGAACCAACTTGTTGTAGGCTTTAACCTGATGAAGGCACCCAACTCTTCAATCAATTTGTAGGAAACAACTTGCTATAGGAACCAAACCCAAAAATCATAGTGGACCTCCCTTTCATAACATTTTCACACTAGATCCACAAGATTTAACTTAATATACAAAAATATAATTTCACCCCTTTTAATTTCCTTCCAATCTTACCAATTTCTTCTTTACTTAGCAACACATTAATCCTATAAATCGACAAATTTTTTTATTACCAAACTCCATATGAACAACATAATTCATAATCAACACTTTATTTTCATTACTCATACTTAATATTTACTTAGAATTCAAACTCATCATAAGCAACAAAATTCATCGATATGAGCTCAATATTATAAACAAGGCAGCTAGACTTCATAACATTAAGCAAACTCAAATTACAAGCTTTAGATTAGCATCTTGCATTAGACAAGTATACTACTCATCTTCTTCATCCTTCATTTTAATATTCATTGTCACCTAATTAAAGCTACAAATCTATCACAAGATTAAGGCTTCAACCATTATATAAATATAGTTATGCCACAAAAATAATACGAGCTCAACCTGCAAGAGAAGTGGCATTACAAACAAGTATTTTATCCCCAAAACCATAAAAGAAAATATAAAATAAAATAAAAGATTTGAATTTGGCCTTGTGTTCTTCACTTTGGATTTCACTATCCCATACCACAATCGCATTGCAATAACACACACCTTCCACAATGATTCAAGTAGCATATTTATACATGAACTTGGGTTCACAATTCGACTCAAGGCCAACCTCAAACCATGGGTAATTAAAATGCTAAAACAATTTGGATGACACAACTCCATATGTTATTTGAATGATTTTGATACCCTTGAGGGATTATTACTTTAGCCCATGGGACTACATTACAAAAATTGTGCCCTTAACCATAATTTGGTTCCAGCAAAGTATCCCTTGGGGGATTAATATTTTTTCCCATGTGACTAAGCCACATGGCCACATTCTTAACTATCCAAGGGAACTTTTGTGTTCACATCATCATCATGAAATGTTGATTTCACCATGCCACGTGGAACCCTCTGTGCGGTGTTACATGTCGCTCGAAAAATGGCCCAATTGTGTTGAAAATGGCAACAAGAAAATTTTGATTTAATCTTCTCCTGAATTAAATTAGGAGAAAATTGTAATTCCACATCACAAGACAAAAGGAATGAGATAACTAAGTTAATAACTTAGTTGGCTCAGTTAATTCGAGTTGAGGGCTTAACTTGAGTCATGTAGAGTGGTTCCTAAATTTTAGGAGCCTAGGTTGAGTTTAATTTGAGTTGTGATAATTTAATTCAGTTAAACTAAGTTAATGTCAATTAAACTAGTTCCAACTTTTGGAGGAACTAGTAGGAGGTCTAGTAGTGGGGTGTAGCTTCAGTGTTCAACTAGTTAACTGGTAAATCAACCATAATTAACTCATGCATGCATGAAATTCGAGTTACCCAGTTGAGATTGGAGTTCAAGGGTAGTTTATTATCAATTGTATAATTTTCCGAGTTGTACAAGTGGTGCATGCAGCCAGAGAAGGGCCTATAGGGATTGAATAATTTAGGATGGGGATTTCCATAATTAATAGGGGGCTAATTCCTTGAGAAACAACGCAAGGAAATATGAGCTTGGCATGTAGGATAATTGGCTAAGGATTGGCCAGATTTAGCTTGTGAGGCAATGAGATAGATTATACTTGTGAAGGATATTGTTCAGGCTTGAAAAAGCATTTTATTTCTTCTATAATTTATAATATAATGCAATAAAAATAGGAAGGGGTTTTGAGTAGCATGCTTCCCCCTTGGATAAATATCTGAATATATGTGATTGATTCTTATCTCATGATTATGTTGTTATTTCTCAAGCAATTATTTGTTTTCATTGATGAGTAGAGTAGATTCAATTCTTTTGTTTTAGCATATTACATAAGAATTTTGAATCTACAAGCAATTTATAAATGGTATCAGAGTCAGAATCATAATAGAAGAGAATGGAATTCAAATTTTTTGTAGGAGGCTCGAAATACAAGATCAGTCACTAGTGTTATAGCTTTTCTCCAGAACTGAGAAGATAACTTCCACCAGACCCAAGCTCGAGTATGCTCTAGAAGGAACCACAAACTTTGTGGCATGGAAGATCTGTATGGATGCGGTATTAGATGATAATGGTATACTATATTACATCAATACAGATGTAGTTAAACCCCTAGAAACTGATGCTAAGGATCTTGCTCAATGGAATAAGGATGTAGCTAAAGCAAGGAGGATCATATTGGAGGGAGTTTATGATCCAGGTGGATATTGGTGGCCACCTGCCAAGTCCACCTGGACCCCCACCATTGTCTTTCTCAGCATTTTCAGTTTCCTTAATTGTAGCACAACTTACTATTTTTAACAGTTTTTCGGGTCCTGAACTTCCGGAGCCGTTTTGAGGCCCTAAACGACGTTTTTTTGGGAATCTGGGGCAACATGGGTCCATGGACCAATTTTGCCTCCCAAAGTGGTAGTACTCGGATAGATCTTTCTAACGAGCTATCGTACGCGTCAAACGGAGATCGTATGCCAAAGTTACGACCCCGGGAAATTGATGTACCAATTTACCCAAACGGGGCCCACAATTTGGCGTTTCATCTTCTAGGGTTAGGTTTCGGGATGTGAAGGGTTTTTCATTGTTTCTCAACAATAAATAGGCCTTCGAGCCTCATTGTAACACAGTTCGAAACAGTTCAGAGGCATGTAGGCGACACATCTCTTCGCAGAGATAAGCTACCATCGACGTAGCTGGGTTATTTCTATTTGTAAGCATATTTCAATATTTTACAGCAACGAAATGAAGTATTATTTCCGCTACATCTCTGTTTTTATGGTTATCACATCTCTGTATTTATGGTTATCTCGGTAATCTATTGCGTTCCTGTTTAAATCTGGATCAGTGGTATGAGAGCAGTCTGCTTTTTCTCTGTTTTTCTTTGCATGTTCCCAACAAGGTCGGGATATAAGGAGTTAGGGCTTGAACTGGTTGAATCTTTGCAAGACCAGCCTCTCAAATCCCGACGGCCTCCCATGGCGGACGAGAAGAAAGACGAGGGGGCAGGAGATCCCATCAAAATCTTGCTCGAAGAAGCCCTCAAGCGACAACGGAATGCGATGATGGACAGCTTTGCCCAGATCCTTCAGCGGCTACCCAGAAGCAACGCATCGGCTTCCAGCAGCTACTCTGGAAACGCCACACCCTTTAAGGTACAAGTTAATTTTGAAATCCCCATATTCGAGGGTCAGATAGACGCAGATGCCGTAGATAAATGGTTAAATCTGCTAGAGGGTTATTTTTCTGTTCATGAATTTTCGAGTAGGGAAAAGATTGTTTTTGCCCTTCTCAAAGCAGCCCCCCACGTCAAGGACTGGTGGGAAACCTACTGCGAGCAGAAGGATGAAAGTACTGGCTCACTATTTTCAGCCGCACCCACCTGGGATTCGTTCCGGGATGCCATCAAGGAGCAGTACTAACCTGTCGGAAGCTATGAGGATGAATACATAAAGTGGACCACGCTGCGGCAGGGCAGGGACCAAGACATGCCGGAGTTCACCAATCTTTTCCATACCCTTCGCACAAAGTTGGGTATCAAGGATTCGGAGCAACATTTGATACTCAAATACCGTGGCTGCCTACACAAGTGCATCCAGGAAGAAATACAGTTCCTAAACATCCCCTCGCTCAGCGCAGCATACCGATATGCCGTCAAGGTCGAGCAGAAGTTTAAACAAAAGAAGCGAGACTTTGGATCTGCGAATCCAAAGCAGGGGAAAGGTGCCCCTAAACCACAGAACAAAGGACAAAGCCAAGGCGGGACAACCCAAGACAACCAGCTGAAGCTACAAGCAAAGAACAGCGCCGCGAAGCCAAGAAAGGACACTGGAAAATGGTGCGAGTTCCATAAGAGCTCCACTCACAACACAAGTGAGTGTCAGGCCAAGCAGTCACTGGTGGCTGAGCTAAAGGTTTCAGAATCAGATGCATGTTCCGACTCTGAGTCAGAACCCGATAAGGGGTATGAAAAAGGGAAACAGATCATTGATACAGATCCCAGTGCCACTGTTGCTACCGCAAAGATCCAGAAAAATGAACCTGAAGATCCAGAGGAGGAGGAGCGTCTCTTCCACTCCCAGATGTGGGTAAAGGGCTCCCCGATACAGTTCATTGTTGATAGCGGGAGTCAAAAGAACCTCATTTCGGCAGAGGTCGTGAAGCGGTTGGGCTTACCGACCATAGCACATCCACAACCATACACCATTGGGTGGCTTCACCAAGGACGAGATCTTCGCGTGAGCCAGCAGTGTCGCCTTCCATACAACATCAAGCCCTTCACGGATGAGGTATTGTGTGACATTGCTCCCCTTGAAGTTTGTGATGTATTACTAGGACAACCATACTTGTGGAAGTGACATGCTGTGTATGAATCAAGGCCCCGTGCTGTTATTATTACATTGGGAAATAAGTTGTTCAGGATACCATAGGTAGCACCACCTGCCGCCATCTCTTTGATTACTGCAAAACAATGCTGTAAGATCATTTCCAAAACCAGGAAATTTGTTTTCCTGATGATACGCCCTCAAGGAAAGAAGAAGACAGTGGCCGCGGCCTCCAAACGGGGTCCCTCTGCATGACAAATACAGATGGACAAGGTTGTGTAGGAGTACGAGGACATCTTCACCTCCCCGGCAGGGGTTCCTCTGCACTGTCAAGTCAAGCACTCCATCGATCTGACCCCAGGTGTGCCGCTACCCAATGGACCAATTCATCAGCGCTCCGATCTGGAGAACGATGAAATCAAGAGGCAGATTCAGGAGCTCCTGCAGAAAGGTCACATCCGTCTGAGTTCATCGCCCTGTGGGAGCCCGATCGTGTTGGTACAGAAGAAGGATGGGACATGGAGACTCTGTATTGACTATCGGGCGCTGAACAAGATCACTGTCCGTAATAGGTACCCGATCCCGCGGATTGATGACCTCCTAGACCAACTAAAGGGGGCGAAATATTTTAGCAAGATCGATATGAAGTCAGGATATCACCAGGTACCAATCGAACCCTCCGATGTGTGGAAGACTGCCTTCAAATCCAAGGAGGGCCTCTTCGAATGGTTGGTCATGCCTTTCGGATTGACGAATGCTCCTGCAACCTTTATGAGGCTAATGGATGACATCTTGCGGCCATTCACCAGCTCCTTTGTAGTAGTATACTTGGATGACATTCTGATCTTCAGCCAGAGTTGGGAAGAGCACCTCCACCACATCCGACAGGTTCTCCAAACACTGCGGCAACACAAGCTATGTGCCAATTTGGAGAAATGCACTTTTGGCATGACCCAGGTTCAGTATCTGGGATACATCATTGATGAACAGGGGGTGCATTTCGATCCAGCCAAGATCCAAGTCATTCGTGATTGGCCCTCTCCAACCACTCTAACAGAGCTCAGCAACTTTCTAAGTCTTGCCAACTTCTACCGCAGGTTTGTGTTGTGGTTTTCTCATATTTCTTGGCCCTTGAGTCAAGTCACCAAGGGCGGGGTGAAAGCAAAATTCTTTTGGTCTGAATCTCAACAGAAGGCATTCAGGGAGTTGAAGGATCGCCTCTGCACGGCACCAGTGCTCGCGTTACCAGATTTACAACAACCATTTGAGGTCGAGACAGATGCCTCTGACTATGCTATTGGTGCAGTCCTTACTCAACATGGACATCCAGTGGCATATCACAGCGAAACACTTTCAGACACAGTCCGGAAGTACCCCACTTATGATAAAGAGATGTATTCCATTGTACAGGCCTGTCGACAATGGAAGCATTACATTTTGGGGAAGGAAACGGTCATCCACACAGACCACCGACCTCTGCAGTTCATACAGACCCAAGGGAAATTGCAGAATGATCGCCATCAGAAATGGTCTACATACCTACAACAGTTTCACTTGAACATCAAGTATAAAAAGGGCAGCACCAATAATGTTGTAGATTGCCTCAGTCAACCACCGATCATGGCGCTAACCACCGTGCTCAACTCTTGTGGGCACGAGACTTCTGACTGGCCACTTCTCTACAAAAGCGACCCAGAATTCAGCCACACATACCAGACACTCTTGGAGGGTCGGCATGTTGCAGATTTTCACCTCCATGATGCCCTATTATGCCACCTCGGTCACCTTTGTGTTCCTTCAAGCGAGCGTGCCAAGATGATTTGGGAAGCACACTACAGTCGGGCTGCTGGGCATTTCGGGGTCGAGAAAACAGTGGCAGTACTGCAAAATTATTTCTATTGGCCGAATCTTCGACAGGATGTTGGGAAGTACATCTGATCATGTACTGCCTGTGCCATTGCCAAACTGACCATTAAGAAGCACGGCCTCTATACCCCATTGCCTACCCCTAGTCGACCTTGGGAATCCATCTCCATGGATTACATGTCAGGCCTTCCTTCCACTAAGCATGGAAATGACTGTGTTTTTGTGGTCGTCGACAGGTTCTCGAAGATGGCCATTATGATGGCCTGCAAGAAGAATATCACAGCAGAAGCCACTGCTAAACTCTTCTTTGAACGAGTGTGGGTGCACTTTGGGATCCCACAGTCTATCATCTCAGATCGGGACAGTCGGTTTCTCAGCACATTTTGGTCCAGTCTCTGGTCAATGCTGGACACCAAACTCACGAAGTCCACAGCCTTCCATCCTCAAACTGATGGCCAGACAGAGGTTGTCAACAGGATGATTGTGCACATTCTGCGCATGTATAACTCAAAGCATCCATGCACATGGGACGAGAGCCTCCCCTATGTTCAACACAGCTACAACTGAGCTCTTCACAGCTCCACTGGCCATAGCCCTTTTCATGTGGGTTTGGGATTCCAGCCACTATGCCCCATTGATGTGGCCATACCACTTGCAGCTACTCACATGAATTCAGCTCATGTCCAGTCCGAAACAGATAAAGCCACCAACTTCATTGAGCGCATCCAACACATTCGCTAGCAGGTCCATGACATTCTTGAGAAACCAAATGCCAAGTACAAGCAGCGACATGATCAACACCAGGTGCCACACAAGTTTCAGGTGGGCGACAAAGTCTGGTTGCATTTGCAAAAGGAACGCCTTACTAGAGCCTATCGGAAATTGAGACCACTCCGATATGGTCCTTACACCATTACTAAGGCGATGGGAGACAATGCATTTGAGCTCAGCATTTCCCCATTCCTTGGCCTGCACCCAGTGTTTAATGTGGACCGCCTTCGGCCATACTTTCCACCATTGCTAGACACATCCGACATTGCAGAACAGCTCAAACCCACAGAATTAAATCCAGATTGCATGGAACAAGCTGCAACTAATCGGATCATGGACACACAGATCAAGAACACTCGCCAACAGAATATCCAACTGTATCGAGTTGTCAAAGCAGGCCAACTCCTTCAGCAGGGCAAGTGGCTCACCAGGGAACAAGTTCAGTAGAAGTTTCCTCATCTCATGGAGGAGCTCAACGCAATGGGGACCATTGCTTCCTAAGGGGGGAGGAATGATCCAGGTGGATATTGGTGGCCACCTGCCAAGTCCACCTGGACCCCCACCATTCTCTTTCTCAGCATTTTCAGTTTCCTTAATTGTAGCACAACTTACTATTTTTAGCAGTTTTTCGGGTCCTGAACTTCCGGAGCCGTTTTGAGGCCCTAAACGACGTTTTTTTTGGGAATCTGGGGCAACATGGGTCCATGGACCAATTTTGCCTCCCAAAGTGGTAGTACTCGGATAGATATTTCTAACGAGCTATCGTACGCGTCAAACGGAGATCGTATGCCAAAGTTACGACCCCGGGAAATTGATGTACCAATTTACCCAAACAGGGCCCACAATTTGGCGTTTCATCTTCTAGGGTTAGGTTTCGGGATGTGAAGGGTTTTTCATTGTTTCTCAACAATAAATAGGCCTTCGAGCCTCATTGTAACACAGTTCGAAACAGTTCAGAGGCATGTAGCCGACACATCTCTTCGCAGAGATAAGCTACCATCGCCCTAGCTGGGTTATTTCTATTTGTAAGCATATTTCAGTATTTTACAGTAACGAAATGAAGTATTATTTCCGCTGCATCTCTGTTTTTATGGTTATCACATCTCTGTATTTATGGTTATCTCTGTAATCTATTGCGTTCCTGTTTAAATCCGGATCAGTGGTATCAGAGCAGTCTGCTTTTTCTCTGTTTTTCTTTGCATATCCCCAACAAGGTCGGGATATAAGGAGTTAGGGCTTGAACTGGTTGAACCTTTGCAAGACCAGCCTCGCAAATCCCGACGGCCTCCCATGGCGGACGAGAAGAAAGACGAGGGGGCAGGAGATCCCATCAAAATCTTGCTCGAAGAAGCCCTCAAGCGACAACGGAACGCGATGATGGACAGCTTTGCCCAGATCCTTCAGCGGCTACCCAGAAGCAACGCATCGGCTTCCAGCAGCTACTCTGGAAACGCCACACCCTTTAAGGTACAAGTTAATTTTGAAATCCCCATATTCGAGGGTCAGATAGATGCAGATGCCGTAGATAAATGGTTAAATCTGCTAGAGGGTTATTTTTCTGTTCATGAATTTTCGAGTCGGGAAAAGATTGTTTTTGCCCTTCTCAAAGCAGCCCCCCACGTCAAGGACTGGTGGGAAACCTACTGCGAGCAGAAGGATGAAAGTACTGGCTCACTATTTTCAGCTGCACCCACCTGGGATTCATTCCGGGATGCCATCAAGGAGCAGTACTAACCTGTCGGAAGCTATGAGGATGAATACATAAAGTGGACCACGCTGCGGCAGGGCAGGGACCAAGACATGCCGAAGTTCACCAATCTTTTCCATACCCTTCGCACAAAGTTGGGTATCAAGGATTCGGAGCAACATTTGATACTCAAATACTGTGGCTGCCTACAGAAGTACATCTAGGAAGAAATACAGTTCCTAAACATCCCCTCGCTCAGCGCAGCATACCGATATGCCGTCAAGGTCGAGCAGAAGTTTAAACAAAAGAAGCGAGACTTTGGATCTGCGAATCCAAAGCAGGGGAAAGGTGCCCCTAAACCACAGAACAAAGGACAAAGCCAAGGCGGGACAACCCAAGACAACCAGCCAAAGCTGCAAGCAAAGAACAGCGCCGCGAAGCCGAGAAAGGACACTGGAAAATGGTGCGAGTTCCATAAGAGCTCCACTCACAACACAAGTGAGTGTCGGGCCAAGCAGTCACTGGTGGCTGAGCTAAAGGTTTCAGAATCAGATGCATGTTCCGACTCTGAGTCAGAACCCGATAAGGGGTATGAAAAAGGGAAATAGATCATTGATGCGGATCCCAGTGCCACTTTTGCTACCGCAAAGATCCAGAAAAATGAACCCGAAGATCCAGAGGAGGAGGAGCGTCTCTTCCACTCCCAGATGTGGGTAAAGGGCTCCCCGATACAGTTCATTGTTGATAGCGGGAGTCAAAAGAACCTCATTTCGGTAGAGGTCGTGAAGCGGTTGGGCTTACCAACCACAGCACATCCACAACCATACACCATTGGGTGGCTTCACCAAGGACGAGATCTTCGCGTGAGCCAGCAGTGTCGCCTTCCATACAACATCAAGCCCTTCACGGATGAGGTATTGTGTGACATTGCTCCCCTTGAAGTTTGTGATGTATTACTAGGACAACCATACTTGTGGAAGCGACATGCTGTGTATGAATCAAGGCCCCGTGCTGTTATTATTACATTGGGAAATAAGTTGTTCAGGATACCAGAGGTAGCACCACCTGCCGCCATCTCTTTGATTACTGCAAAACAATGCAGTAAGATCATTTCCAAAACCAGGAAATTTGTTTTCCTGATGATATGCCCTCAAGGAAAGAAGAAGACAGTGGCCGCGGCCTCCAAACGGGGTCCCTCTGCATGACAAATACAGATGGACAAGGTTGTGGAGGAGTACGAGGACATCTTCATCTCCCCGGCAGGGGTTCCTCTGCACTGTCAAGTCAAGCACTCCATCAATCTGACCCCAGGTGCGCCGCTACCCAATGGACCAATTTATCGGCGCTCCGTTCTGGAGAACGATGAAATCAAGAGGCAGATTCAGGAGCTCCTGCAGAAAGGTCACATCCGTCCGAGTTCATCGCCCTGTGGGAGCCCGATCGTGTTGGTACAGAAGAAGGATGGGACGTGGAGACTCTGTATTGACTATCGGGCGCTGAACAAGATCACTGTCCGTAATAGGTACCCGATCCCGCGGATTGATGACCTCCTAGACCAACTAAAGGGGGCGAAATATTTCAGCAAGATCGATCTGAAGTCAGGATATCACCAGGTACCAATCGAACCCTCCGATGTGTGGAAGACTGCCTTTAAATCCAAGGAGGGCCTCTTCAAATTGTTGGTCATGCCTTTCGGATTGACGAATGCTCCTGCAACCTTTATGAGGCTAATGGATGACATCTTGCGGCCATTCACCAACTCCCTTGTAGTAGTATACTTGGATGACATTCTGATCTTCAGCCAGAGTTGGGAAGAGCACCTCCACCACATCCGACAGGTTCTCCAAACACTGCGGCAACACAAGCTATGTGCCAATTTGGAGAAATGCACTTTTGGCATGACCCAGGTTCAGTATCTGGGATACATCATTGATGAACAGGGGGTGCATGTCGATCCAGCCAAGATCCAAGTCATTCGGGATTGGCCCTCTCCAAGCACTCTAACAGAGCTCCGCAGCTTTCTAGGTCTTGCCAACTTCTACCGCAGGTTTGTGTTGGGGTTTTCTCATATTTCTTGGCCCTTGAGTCAAGTCACCAAGGGCGAGGCGAAAGCAAAATTCTTTTGGTCTGAATCTCAACAGAAGGCATTCAGGGAGTTGAAGGATCGCCTCTGCACGGCACCAGTGCTCGCGTTACCAGATTTACAACAACCATTTGAGGTCGAGACAGATGCCTCTGACTATGCTATTGGGGCAGTCCTTACTCAACATGGACATCCGGTGGCATATCACAGTGAAACACTTTCAGACACAGTCCGGAAGTACCCCACTTATGATAAAGAGATGTATTCCATTGTACAGGCCTGTCGACAATGGAAGCATTACATTTTGGGGAAGGAAATGATCATCCACACAGACCACCGACCTCTGCAGTTCATACAGACCCAAGGGAAATTGCAGAATGATGGCCATCAGAAGTGGTCTACATACCTACAACAGTTTCACTTGAAAATCAAGTATAAAAAGGGCAGCACCAATAATGTTGCAGATTGCCTCAGTCGGCCACCGATCATGGCGCTAACCACCGTGCTCAACTCTTGTGGGCACGAGACTTCTGATTGGCCACTTCTCTACAAAAGCAACCCAGAATTCGGCCACACATACCAGACACTCTTGGAGGGTCGGCATGTTGCAGATTTTCACCTCCAGGATGCCCTATTATGCCACCTCAGTCACCTTTGTGTTCCTTCAAGCGAGCGCGCCAAGATGATTTGGGAAGCACACTAAAGTCGGGCTGCTGGGCATTTCGGGGTTGAGAAAACAGTGGCAGTACTGCAAAATTATTTCTATTGGCCGAATCTTCGACAGGATGTTGGGAAGTACATCCGATCATGTACTGCCTGTGCCATTGCCAAACCGACCATTAAGAAGCACGGCCTCTATACCCCATTGCCTACCCCTAGTCGACCTTGGGAATCCATCTCCATGGATTACATGTTAGGCCTTCCTTCCACTAAGCATGGAAATGACTGTGTTTTTGTGGTCATCGACAGGTTCTCGAAGATGGCCATTATGATGGCCTGCAAGAAGAATATCACAGCAGAAGCCACTGCTAAACTCTTCTTTGAACGAGTGTGGGTGCACTTTGGGATCCCACAGTCTATCATCTCAGATCGGGACAGTCGGTTTCTCAGCACATTTTGGTCCAGTCTCTGGTCAATGCTGGACACCAAACTCACGAAGTCCACAGCCTTCCATCCTCAAACTGATGGCCAGACAGAGGTTGTCAACAGGATGATTGTGCACATTCTGCGCATGTATAACTCAAAGCATCCACGCACATGGGACGAGAGCCTTCCCTATGTTCAGCACAGCTACAACCGAGCTCTTCACAGCTCCACTGGCCATAGCCCTTTTCATGTGGGTTTGGGATTCCAGCCCCTATGCCCCATTGATGTGGCCATACCACTTGCAGCTACTCACATGAATTCAGCTCATGTCCAGTCCGAAACAGATAAGGCCACCAGCTTCATTGAGCGCATCCAACACATTCGCCAGCAGGTCCATGACATTCTTGAGAAACCAAATGCGAAGTACAAGCAGCGACATGATCAACACCGGGTGCCACACAAGTTTCAGGTGGGCGACAAAGTCTGGTTGCATTTGCAAAAGGAACGCCTTACTGGAGCTTATCGGAAATTGAGACCACTCCGATATGGTCTTTACACCATTACTAAGGCGATGGGAGACAATGCATTTGAGCTCAGCATTCCCCCATTCCTTGGCCTGCACCCAGTGTTCAATGTGGACCGCCTTCGGCCATACTTTCCACCATTGCTAGACACATCCGACATTGCAGAACAGCTCAAACCCACAGAATTAAATCCAGATTGCATGGAACAAGCTGCAACTGATCGGATCATGGACACACAGATCAAGAACACTCGCCAACAGAATATCCAACTATATCGAGTTGTCAAAGCAGGCCAACTCGTTCAGCAGGGCAAGTGGCTCACCAGGGAACAAGTTCAGCAGAAGTTTCCTCATCTCATGGAGGAGCTCAATGCAATGGGGACCATTGCTTCCTAAGGGGGGAGGAATGATCCAGGTGGATATTGGTGGCCACCTACCAAGTCCACCTGGACCCCCACCATTGTCTTTCTCAGCATTTTCAGTTTCCTTAATTGTAGCACAACTTACTATTTTTAGCAGTTTTTTCGGGTCCTGAACTTTCGGAGCCGTTTTGAGGCCCTAAACGACGTTTTTTTGGGAATCTGGGGCAACATGGGTCCATGGACCGATGTTTCCTCCCAAAGTGGTAGTACTCGGATAGATCTTTCTAACGAGCTATCGTACGCGTGAAACGGAGATCGTATGCCAAAGTTACGACCCCGGGAAATTGATGTACCAATTTACCCAAACGGGGCCCACAATTTGGCGTTTCATCTTCTAGGGTTAGGTTTCGGGATGTGAAGGGTTTTTCATTGTTTCTCAACAATAAATAGGCCTTTGAGCCTCATTGTAACACAGTTCGAAACAGTTCAGAGGCATGTAGCCGACACATCTCTTCGCAGAGATAAGCTACCATCACCCTAGCTGGGTTATTTCTATTTGTAAGCATATTTCAGTATTTTACAATAACGAAATGAAGTATTATTTCCGCTGCATCTCTGTTTTTATGGTTATCACATCTCTGTATTTATGGTTATCTCTGTAATCTATTGCGTTCCTGTTTAAATCCGGATCAGTTTGAGATCATATTGTTTCAAATCTCCATGGGAAAGAAACTTCATTCGCAATGTGTAAAACAATGACCAACTTGTTTGAGAACAATAGTGACAATAGGAAGCAGGAATTGAAGGACAAGCTTCGTAGCATCAAGATGCAGAAGGCTAAATACATTCCACAGTACCTGATAAAATTCACACAGTGTCGTGATGAACTTGGAGGGGTCGGCATGACTATTCCAAAAGAATATATGGTAGCTCTAGCTCTATTGGATCTTCCTAAGAGTTGGCACATTTTTCAGGATTTCATGAATGGTAGAGACAGACTACCAAGCTAGGAGCAATTATGGTTTGATCTCATGCAGGAAGAGATCAAACAGAGCAATATAGATGGAACTTCATCCAAGGTTGAGGATGAGGAGAACTATGCCTTGGCTGGAAATGAAAAGAAATGGAAATGGGATAAGTCCCAATCCAAACGATATTCTGGTTAGGTGGGTAAGAAGAAATATTTGTCAAATATTAAATGTTTTCACTATTATGAGTTGGGACAGTATGCCACGAAGTGTCCACACAAGAAGGCTAGAAAGAATCCCTCTAGAGGAACGGCAAGTGAAGCTCTAGCTTCATAATTTGAGTTGGATTTCACACTCATTACATGCATGATGACATCGGTGATGGGTAGTGTTTGGCATCTAGATAGTGGAGCCTCATTCCATATGATCGGTAAAAAATAATTTTTTAGTGACTTGGAGGAGAAGGACCTCCAGATGAACATTGGTATGAAGAAGAATTTAGTTTTGGTTTCTATGTTGGTAGATCATGGCTACGATGTGATATTTAGAAAATGAAAGGCATTCCTTAGACATATCACCACAAGACAAGTGAAGCGAATCAAGTTTCGGGTGAAGAACCTCTACAAATTAGATGTATAATATTGTGCTACTTTGAGCACGAAATTAGAGAATGTGTAGAGCCGAGATATCGATGAATTATGGCATAGGAGATTTGATCATTTCCACCATGGAGCTTTGAATGTCATGCAAAAAATTTCTACAGGACTTCCTAAGGGTGCATAAGAGCAGCGAGATACAGGAAAACGGTGTACACAAGGGAAGTACACCATAGCCACATTTAATGATAAGGAAAGTAGAGCACAAGCAGTCCTTGAAAGAGTTCACTCAGATGTGTGTGGAACTTTCTCGATAGCCTCCAAAGCCAAGCACATGTATTATGTTATATTTGTAGATGATTTATCACGTAAGTGTTGTATTTTCTTCATGTACAAGAAATACCAAACATTCTCCAAATTTTTTGTATTTAAAACACTTGTTGAGAAAGGCACTGGTAGGAAAGTGAAGGATCTAAGGAGCGGTAACGATGGTGAATATGTGTCGAATGCGTTCAAGAACTTCTATGCAACAGAAGGAATTCAACAAGAGTAAATAACACCCCATAACCCACAATAGAATGGGGTGTCTAAGAGGAAGAACAGAAGTATTGTGGGAGTTGCATGAGCAATGTTACATGATAAAAGCCTACAGTTGCACTTATGGGTTGAAGCATGCAACACAGGTTTATATGTGCAGAACAAGAGTCCTCATTGGATTCTCGGGATGAGTATAGCAGAAGAACAAATTTCAGGGAAGAAACCAGATGTGTCACACTTCAGGATATTTGATTCATTAGTTTATTATCATGTTTCCAAGGATGAAAGGAAAAATATAGAGCCAACAACTGAGTTGGGCATATTTGTGGGGTACAATGATACACTTAACAACTATAGGGTGTACCTTCCATGTCACAAGATGAAATTTTTTCATAGAGATTTGAAGTTTGATGAAGAGAAGGCCATGAGATGTTCCCTTGAGAGGGAGATTTAGTTGCATGCAGATGAGGAGATTTTGGCTCCGGAGGAAGAACCTCAAGATGTTGTGGAGTAGACACAAGCAAAGGAGTAGAAAGTGGAAGCACCTACTCATGTATAGACATCCATAGATGAAATGAAGCACACCAGGGAGGTTGACAGATTATTGCACGATTCTAGAGAGAATGTGGGAGCACCCACATCACAACGCAAGTAGAGGAGGTCACCATATCGGTACACTGGGTACATGGATCTGATGAGTGATTTAGTTGAGTCATAACCATCCTCATTCGAGGAAGCAGTGTAGAATCCAATATGGGTTGATGCCATGGTAGATGAATATGATTCCATAGTTAGAAACTGTGTTTGGGAAGTTTTCCCAAGGCCATAGAACAAGTCAATGGTAGGATCATAATGGATCTACAAGGTGAATCAAGCATCATATGGAAGCATTGAGAAACATAAGCCCAATGTGTGACCAAGGGGTTATCTCAAGTGGAGGGAATTAATTACAAGGAGAACTTTGCTCCAGTATCAAGGTACTCTTCTATCATACATTTCTAGTACTTGTACCACAAATGGGGTGGAGCATCCACCAGATGGATGTGAATACAACATTCCTCAATGGAGTGATTGAGGAGAGGGTGTACATTGAGAAGTTGAAATGATTTGAGACCTTCAACAGAGAGTCACATGTGTGCAAACTCAAGCAAGCATTGTATGGATTGAAACAAGCACCATGTGCTTGGTACACTAGGATCGACAATTATTTCACTAGGTTGGGATTCACCAAAAGTGAAGTAGATGAAAACCTATACCATATTGTGGTTGAAGGTAAATTATTTATTACAATATTATATGTTGATTCTTTAATTTTAAACAGTGATGAGAAGTTGATCAAGTCTTGCAAAGAGGATCTTGCGAGATAATTCGAGATGAAGGACATGGGACTCATGCATTATTTCCTTGGTTTGGAATTATGACAAGGAGATTAGGAATTGTTTGTCTCTAATGGAAAGTATGCCAACAAGATACTGAATAAGTTATGCATGGAGAGTACCAAACCCATGTACACTCCTCTAGCAGGCAGTTGGAGGAAAGTGGATGCCATTTTAGGTGAGGAGGTGGAGGCCACTATTTGCATGCAGCTTGTGGGTTCACTTATGTATTTGATGAATACACAACTAGACATGTGTTATGCAATTAACCAGCTTAGCAAATAAATGGTTAAGCCAACCAAATAGTATTGGAAGGTAGCCAAACATGTGTTGAGATACCTCAAAGGAACTACTCAATATGGTATTTGGTACAGGAAGACAGAGGGAGTGAAGTTGCAAGGCTTCACAGATGCAGATTGGGTGAGTAGCCCATCAGAAAGGAAGATCACATTAGGAGGCATCTTCAGTATTGGGTCAGCAACAGTTTCCTGCTACAATAGGAAGTAGAGATCAGTTGCACTCAGTTCAACAAAAGCAGAGTACATGGCTACTAGTCAAGCAACCTGTGAAGCTATCTGGATGAGGAAGATTATTTTTGGGTTATTTGGTCAGATGATGGATCCCACTGTGATTTACTATGACAATCATATTTTTCTCAAACTCTCTAAAAATTTAGTTTTTCATGATCGATCCAAACATATCGACATATGGTATCATCGTCTACGAGATTGTGTGTAGAGGTAGATCATGTTTTTGGAGTACATTCCTACAGAGGAACATGATGTAGATATTTTGACAAAGGCACTATCAAGAGGAAAAGTTGAGTTCCATAGAGATAATATTGGTGTATCTGATAATCCATTTCTTGTTGAGAGGGAGTGTCGAAAATGGAAACAAGAAAATCTTGATTTAATTTTCCCTTGAATTAAATTAGGAGAAAATTGTAATTCCACATCACAAGACAAAAAGAATGAGTTAACTAAGTTAATTTCACTTAGTTGGCTAAGTTAATTCGAGTTGAGGGCCTAACTTGATTCATGTAGAGTGGTTCCTAAACATTAGTAGCCTAGGTTGAGTTTAATTTAAGTTGTAATGATTTAATTCAGTTAAATTGAGTTAATGTTAGTTAAACTAGTTCCAACTGTTAGAGGAACTAGTAGGAGGTCTAGTAGTGGGGTACAACTTTAGTGTTCAACCAGTTAACTAATAAATCATCCATAATTAACTCATGCATGCATCAAATTCGATTTACCCAGTTGATATTGGAGTTCAAGGGTAGTTTACTATCAGTTGCATATTTTTCTGAGTTGTATCGGTGGTGCATATAGTCAAAGAAGGGCCTATAGGGATTGCACAATTCAGTATCGTATTTCCCTAATTAATAGGGGGCTAATTCCTTAAGAAACAACACAAGGAAATAGGATATTGGTAGGTGGAAAAATTGGCTAAGTATTGGCCATAGTCAACTTGTGAGGTAGTGAGATAGATTATACTTGTGTAAAGATTGTTCAGGCTTGAACAAGCATTGTATTTCTTCTATATATTCTTATCTAATGAAATATAGATAGGAAGGGGTATTGATTAGCAAGATTTCCCCTTAGATAAATATTTGAACATATGTGATTGCTTATTGTCTCATGTTTATGTTATGATTTCTCGATCTATTAACTATTTCCCTAATAGTTAATATACAAGGAATTTCTACAAATTGGCCACCCAAAAATGACAATTTGGCATGCCATGTGTCACAAATTGTATAGCCACATCAGCACCAATTAATTTCATCTGACACATCACTATCCATGTTATCTTTCCATGCAAAAGGTCCTTGTCACATTGTTTATCCTGGCTATGCTCAAGTCACCATATTTCTTCATCCTATTGGTCATGTTATCTGCCATGTCATGCTACATATCTTGCATCTCTGAACTCTACCAACTATTGATTGATTTACATCTTTCTTGATCAAAGGCTAAGAATCATTTTAGGCCCCCCTTTCTTGCCCAATTTTTAGCAAAGGGGGGTTGGTTTTGTGCACACCAAAACCAAGGACCAAAATTCAACCTTACATTTATCTTCACTCCTTTGTAGTTAGAACAAGCACCCATATTGTTGGAAATATATCTAAGAGGGATATTCAACCGAAAACTTTGCATGTTATTTTGATCACGATAAATATGTAATATAACCTCAAAAAATACTTGATCCCATTGACCAAATAATCCTAAAGCTTCCCTTCTTTCTTTGACATCAATTACAAAAAACTAGAAACCAATATCCCCTCTTGCCATTGATGGAAACACCATCAGACATTTATGGTCATTGATGGCAATGGCTAAAATCCCCCTATCAAGTTGTTAGTCCAAAGCCTTCTCATTGTCTCATGCTTCTAGTTAATGTCTACTTTCTCTCCCACTTTGACATCAATGGAAAAGAGGCTCACTGCAAATGGCTACTACACATTGTTGATCTAATGTCTGTTTACTACTCATCAGATTTTTTGAAGCTACCGCTACTTGTGGATCTGCGCCCCATGTGGATGGGCTCTCCCCCTTGTTGGACATAATGTTGTGATTGATGACAGATAGTGTCATTGATGTCAAAGGGGAAGTCTAAGGAAGAAACAATGTCATCAATGTGTCAAAGGAAGCAACATGATAGTCTGATATTTTGATGATATTTCATCAGATGATGTCAAAGTGGCCCAAAATTTATTGATATTTTGTTGACTTATGATGCTAAAATTAATATAAGGATGATCTAGTGAGATATTCATCTATGAGATTTCCGATGGTATATAACACTTGGTCAAAACCTTCCTAGATGATAAGATATGCCAATTTGAAGTTGACAACTAAAATAAGGGAAAAAACACCAAATTTGTGAATAAAAACACCAAATTATTAAATATCGTGCAGGTTTGGATTTCATCTATAATATTGAGGACAATGAATGGAAGATGGCACATGACCATGCGCATTGTTTAACCAAGTTAAAGTTTGAGCATCTTCGGGTGGATCTGGAATTGAAATCACACAAATGGTGGATGGAATGATAAGGTGTGGGAAGGTTAATGTGGGCAGTGCCTTGCATCTTAGACCAATGCAGTAGTGACATGTTGCAGGTGTTTCTCATACCACTTGTTTGGATGCCGCATTCCCCCCCAAGGTCGGTGTATGTGACACGACGCTCTTATGTGGTCATTCAGGTGGAAAATCCAAATTAGATAGTTGGTTTATAATGAAATTTGGTGGCTCCATATTGGTCAAAAGATGATGACATGGAAAAATGATGATGTGGCACGTGATGATGACATGAAAGGCTATGATTATGTGGCACCCAACATGATGCAACATGGCATGCTAAAATGGAAATTTTGGTTTACCAATGGGGACTATTTTTGGTGACATGTGGTACCACTCAGAGTGTGTCACGTGGAAGGTATAACATCATGATTATGTTAGCATAAGGATGACTGGTGACCCCTACGGATTAGGTCACATGATTTGATGGATTGGGCCAAATGACCATGTCCTATGAGAAAAGGTATGGTTATATGAAAGGTCATATGGTCAACTCTAGAGAAACAAAGGTGCTCAAAGGTCGGACCACCCCCCACCCCACCCCAAAGCACACCCCCCCCAACCCCAAACCACCCCCCCCAAAAAAAACACACACACACACATATATATAGATATATATGTTTCTGCACCATAGAAAGAAGATATCTTAAAAATTGTAACATGTGACGGGTAGTTGTCTATGTGGTTAGCAAAGGATTGTTGTGGTTTTTGTTTGTATGAGATCTAGAGTTTGAGCCTATGAAGGGGCAACACATTTGGTTATGTTGTGTCACAGTGAGCCCACAGAGAGGAAAATCAATTTGATTCTATTGTTTTGATTTCAATGAGCACACGTAGAGGCAACACATATTAGTTTTGTAGTGTTGATTGCAGTGAGCCCATAGAAAAGCAACACATTTTGGTACTGATTGTAGTGAACCCATGAAGGTCCCCAAATTTTGGTTCTATCATTTTGTAATGAGCCCACAGAAAGGCAACATATTTTGGATTTTTGTTTATTGCAGTGAGCCTGCCAAGAGGAAATACATTTTGGTTCTGTTTATAGTGAGTCCACAAAGGGTAGCACATTTTGGTCCTCTAATTTCGAAATGATCCCATGAAGAGGGATCACATTTTGGTTTTTTTTTGTTTTGGTTACAGTGAGCCAACAAAGGAAAACGCATTTTAGTTATGTCAATTAGCAGTGGTTTTGCAGAGGGGTAACACATTTTGGCTTTGTTGAAATGATTGTAGTGAACCCATGAAGAGTTATGTTTCCACAATGAGATAGAATAGAATTTATGGCATTCATGTTATGGTAAGAAATGCTGCACGGGATAATTGGTAAGTGGCTCTATTTAGGCTATGAAGGTCATGGGTTCAACCTTTGTTGACTGGCCATTTTGTTTTTAAAAAGGGAGATATTGGAACACAGAAAGGTGTAATTTGTAGCACTCGTAAAATTGTAATTTTTTGAGTCGAAAAGGGTCATTTTGTATAACGCACCCTAAAATGGAATTTTTGTCAAAAAGTTAATGTTTATAATTCATTTATAGTTTTTATGAGCTCTATATTTAATTTTGGAAAAGGGGAACTCACCATGATATTTTGCCATCTTTTAGGGGGGCATGAAGAGTCATGAAGGCATGTTTTTGGGTATCACAAGATATATTTTCTCTTTATATTATGTATCATGGTTTATAAGTATGTTTCGGGGTTTAGGAGCCTACTAAAAGTTCGTGATTTCATATCATCAAGTTTGGTGCCCCAATCAAGTTGTATCCTATAGCAAGTTGGTGCTTGCACATTTTGGGGGTTGGTGCCTCCAACAAATTGGTGCCTAAAAATCCATGTAATCATAATTGAATAAGATAAAAATAATTTTTGTTTTTATCCTACAAGGGTTTCCACATACATCTAGTGTTCCCTTATGATGATGTTCTTTGATGATGCATGCTTATGTTTACATATTTGATTAATTGGTAAATTGCTTAAATCAATGAAAATTTTCCATTGCGGTAATTCAATCCCCCTCTAAGTTTAATCTTTAGTCTAACACCCCTATGAATAAGTAATATTTATACAATAATCAGTATGTTATCCTTTTCAATCATGATGTAATGGTTATTCTCTATTGCACCTCTTTTGAAACCTTGTTGCTGAATATGCATATCCAATCTAGAATACCAAGCCCTAGGTGCCTATTTCAAACCATACAAGGCTTTCTTTTGTCTTAACACATGATCCTTGTCTTTTGATAGTTGGAATAGTTCTGACTACTCAACATAAACTTCTTATTGGAGTCGTCCATTCAAAAATGTTAATTTCACATCTAGTTAATAGACTTTGAACCCTTTAAAACATGCAAAATATATGAACATATCAATTACTTCAATTTTGTCTACTAGAGAAAATGTTTCTTTGAATTCCACACCTTCAACTCGATCATATCCTTTACATACAAGTCTCTCCATATTTATTACTTCATGCCCATCCTCATTGAGTTTGTTTCTATAGGCCCGCTTGGTTCCAATCACATTTTTCCCTTTTGGTCTTGATACATATTCCCATGTCTCATTTTTCTCAATCTGATCTAGTTATTAATTCATAAATTTAACCCATTGTTCATCTTTAATGGTTTGAACAAAATTTTGAGGCTCCATTAAGGATAACAGAGCTAGGTTGTCTTTGTTTGATGTGCTAACAAGCTTTCTTCTTGTCTAATATCTTGATTCCTTGTCTGCCAAAATTTGGTTATCTAGAAGATTCTTTTAAACATATATGGATATTTTTTTTGAATGTAATGGCCTACATTCCTCTCTTTGTTCTTTATCATGGTATTCCTCTTGATTTCAATCTAATTGTGATTCTTGGTAGGTAATTGGATGTGGTTGGGCTTGGGGCGGTGTTTCATTTATTTTTACATGAATGTGTTCAACAACTTTTTGAGTCATTTTGTTGTAACATATGTATCCTTTTCCTCTATATGAATATCCAAGAAAAAATCCTTCATCAACTCTAGAATCAAATTTCCCTAAATCATATTCATTTACCTTGATGTGGCATTTGCTTCGAAACACTCTAAAATGTTTGACTATGGATGGTCTACCTTTACATAGTTTGTAGGGAGTTTTAGTATCGTTTACTTTTATTTGAGCTCTCCTCAAGCTATATACTATCATGTACATTACTTCTCCCCAAAATTGGTTTGGTATCTGAGATTTAAAGAGTATGGATTTGGCCATTACTTGTACTATGCGATTTTTTCTTTCAACTATGTCATTTTTCTATGGAGTTCTTGCAATAGTGAATTGTCTTTTGATTCCATGATGCTCACAAAAGTCACTGAATTGATGTGAAGTGAGATCTCCTCCTCTATAGGTTCTCAAACATTTCATATTTATATCTATTTTGTTTTGTATTAGAGCCTTGAGGCTTTAAATTTTTCAAAAGCTTATGATTTTTCTTTAAGAAAGGTAACTCAAGTCATTCTTGTATAATCATCAATGAAAAAAATAAAATACCTCTCACCTTTAAAAGTATGAGTTATGGCTGAGCCACAGAGGTCATTGTGAATGATTTCTAAAGCCTTAGATGTGGAATATTCTTATGTTTTAAAAAAGACTCTGCTTTGTTTTCCAAATTGGCATACTTTGCAAATGAATTGTGAGTCTTTGATATTTTAGGCATGTCCTTAATGTCCTATTATTTTGCAACCTTTACCAAATTATAAAAAATAATATATCTCAATCTTCTGTGCCATAGAAAGCTCTCTTTTATTTTTTTCCTGCGCAACATTTTTTTGTTTATATACCATCACTAATGTATACGTTGCTTGAAGTTTTGTTCGCCTTTGCCGCAAATTTTCATGTATCATAATTTTTTATTTCAGATATCTTGGAATTAAATGTAAGATCATACCCTTGTTCACACATTTGACTAACATTCAATATATTGCATTCCATTCCTTCCACATACAAAAGATTTTGAGCCTTAATTCTTCCATCATCAATGTTAACTATCCCTTCTCCAACAATTCTTGTTGATGCATTATTACCAATAATTACCTTGCCTCAATCTGCTTCCTTAAGTTTGATGAATTTACTCTAATCACATGTCATATGTCTTGACCAACACTATCAACATGCTATTTATTTTCTTATTTTTGGGCATATAACATGAGACAAACTCTTCCTATTTTGCTTGTTTCTCCCACGTCGTTAGATTTCTTGGAGGACGTTCTTCCTTGCCTTGGTTTTGATACCTGTTTACATTGCTCTTGCAATCCCAATATTTATGCCCATAGTTGTTTCATATGTAGCATTCAACATAATTATACAAAGGACCAAAAGATTTGCCTCTTCTAATATTACTTTCATACTTACCTCTAGATTTGTTACTTAAATAGTTGTTCTTCAGAAATTATATTCTTTCATAATGTCTTCTTACATAGGATATACAATCTAATTCCTCATGATTGAATTTGTTGCATGAGTAACAATGTCCATAAAAGAAATTTTGGTACTTGGATGAGTATTTTCTATCAAAAGGAATAGGCTTGCTGATTTTTTTTGCCTGCCTTCTTTGCAATAACATTGTTGATTCATAGTTTCTTTTGTACCTTTTTGTGTGCTTACATGGCTACCTTTCTCTCATTTTTTTGACCACTTTGCATCTTACTTAGATTTTTCTAGGTGATTCAACCATGTCTTCATGAAATCAAATTCATGGCTTCTCTTTCTTCTTAAATTGTTGTTAAGTGCATCAATGCAACTAATGTGTTTATTGCTTTAGTTTTCTATTGTTCATGAGCTTGTCTCTCCCTTGTTGTTCTTTGGGATCTCTTCATACCCAAGACATATCTTTAATAATGGAGATATTTGATGGCTAAGGATGTGATCTAATGACTAAGAACCTTTTAGAGGCGTCAATTGTTTATTGGGTTGAACTAAGACCTTCTCTAATCCTTTTCTTAAAAGAACATTTTTTTCTTCCAACTTTCATAATGTTCTTCATTTTCTTAAAACAACATATTTTTTCTTTTCACGACTAGCCCCACGCATGAAGTCGGGGGGTTAGAGGGGGTCATGCACTTCCCCCTTCCTTGCACTGAGCGCAATGGGGAGGGCAGAAGACCCCCTTATCGGAGGGTTTGCAGGGGGGTAGTAGCCCCCCTACATAGTGTCTGGGGTAGTGACCTGAGATTTTTTATTTTTTTGACCCTATATTAGGTGGGTGGACCTACCTATGCTTTTGTGCATGGATTTCTCACATGGTTTTGGGCATGATGGTTTTCTGCCCATGGTATTGATAAGGCTCATCAATGGGTAAAATATATGGACCTTAATGCACCTCTAACTTACTAAAATCAACCCTTATCATAATTGTTTACATGTTTTAATTATATTTTACTTAATGAAATGAGTCAAAGTAACATGTCATGTCTAGTTGTCTAATGTGCATTGATTGCAGGTTTTGGGAGAAAATTGTGGCTAATTAGGGTGCGGGAACTTGAGTGAGACAAGTAGGAGATATTATAGGAGATAAGATCTCCCTCCTTAACTCCTCACTCACTCGAATATCCCTCAATCAAATCACACCATCTCAGAGTTGCAAGCAGCCGAGTCATGAGGATCATTAGCAGCTAAACCAACGACGGTTAAAAACTAGTTAATCTTAAGATTAGGAGGCTCATTAGGATGGCAGCTAAGCCAGCGACGGTTAAGAACCAGTTAATCTCAATAAATTCAGTTGTATAAATAAAGAGGCCTAGAGGCTCATTAGGATTCATATTTTTTGTGTAAGATAGTTAAGTAGTTTTCGAGTTGAAGGATTGTGACCAAACACTTTTATGTATTTTTTATGTGTTAATGAAAATGAGTAGCATTCCCTTGATCCAACAATGATTTGACTCAAAGGGCTGAAGATCTTGGGTTAGGGCCCAACCCTAGCAATAGAGGTTCCTCTTACTATACATGGATGTTTAGTTTATCTCATAGTTAGTTGTTAAATTTATTTTGGTGTTGTTAACTTGCAAGTATTGGTAGATTTGATTAGTTTTCTTCCATTTGTGAATAGCTCTAATAGGAGTATTATAGAGATAAGAAAATATTCAAAAAAGGTTGATAACAAGTGGATCTTACCTCATTCCTCACTTTTAGGGACCATGACTTGAGGAAAAATTCCCTTCAGCCCAAAAAAAAGACAAAATATGGTTTCTTATGAAATTTAGGGCTTTTCTGCTAATTAGGTCATCATATTTCAGTTTTAGAAGATAGGTTGCAATTGAAATTTATGATATCTTAGGTATTGAATTAAAATTCATGTTTCTTTCATAATGGTTTCAAGAATTCCCTTGCATAAACTTAGCAAATAAATGATGAAAATTCTGTTTTCTTCTATTTTAGTAAACCCTTCTTATTTTGAGATAAATTTATGGATAAATGTCAACAATGATATATATGTTTCAATAGTTTCTACATTGTAGGGATACCTTCTATCATCAACCTTAGCCAACCCATATCCACCCATGACCGCCAAAAGCCACTAAGTTCTCAATTCGAAGTTATCGTTTTACAAGGAAAACTTTCCATGCTTATTGAACAAATCCAACCATCATAAATATTTGGTTTGAGTTTCGAGTGAGTGCCTACCACTCCCTTTCCTTATTTCCTCCTTACTTACCTTCTCCAAGCTCCATATCACCTTTCAAACCACTCCCTATTCTTTTGTCTTGTTCCTGTAGGAAAACAAGGGATCCTTTAGGTGAACTAGGACATCCCATAGACACCCGTTAGGAAAACCTGTAGTGGCTTGTTTTTAGCCCGAATTGTGAGAAAAGCATCACTAAAGCAAGGAGTAGACCCCTACTTGCCTCCCAAGCCATCTGAACTATTGCACTCATTTCCCTCCACACCTATCTCACCTTCCATGCAACCAAGAAGGATTATCATTTACATTTTTACAAAAAGATAAAAAGAAAAAGGTCTTTATATTTATTCATGGACACATCAGTTAAGTGCTTGTTTAGATCAGACTTCATGCTTAGGCTAGTTAAGACTTCACATGTGTTAAATTAGAGTTGTTTTGCAAGAAGGTATATTAATAAATAGCTATATGAGTTATGTGTTTTGTAGGCATTTCTTTTAGCCTTTCATTACTGCAATAAGCAGCATTTCAATTCTCTCAATTAGGGTAAAATTCTCCTCTCTCAATTGGTAATCAGACTTCTTCTAATCAATAGAAGGCTGGTTTGAGAAACACTACTGGTCTATTGCCCCAATTCAGTAGTGACAAAGAGTGGACCCATTACATCTATTTGTGTATACACCACTGTCACCTCCAAGTTTTTATGAACCCTGGGTTGATGAACTAAAGTTGGTAGCCCCAGGATTTGTAGCATCCTTGCTACAATACTGGTGCTCATCAATTTTTGGCACCACTGCTGGGAGGTGTCTAAGTAGATGTGATTTTTTCTTTCTTTCTTCCATTTCTTATCTCTTTCATTCTGCTATTAGTTCCATTCTGAAAAGTAGTTGTAAGTTGGCTTGCTTTCCTTTCCATTTTGCAATTGATTCTATTCAGTAGTTAGTTAAATTTTGTTTGTCTTTTCAATTCTGCACTCAGTCTTAAAGCTTTAAAAACAAAAAAAAACACTCATTTCATGCCTTGTAGGAATAGGGATAACTTAGGAAAATTTCTACCAAATACCACCACCAATTCAAACAGCCAACATTTCCTCTTCTTGTGAATTAGAGGACCGCTTATGCAAACAACTAGAGATTTTTGAAGAGCCTATAGGGGAAGAAGAAGAAACAATTCCCACTGACATAATGGCTAAAAAATAGAAATGAAAGGGGAGATAGGGAAATAATTGAGGGTGATTTTCCCATCAGAGAAACTAATGGGGATGCCAAGATGAAAAACATAAACCCCTTTGCTCTTCCTCACTTTCATGGCCTGACCTCAGAAGATCCAGATACTTTTTTGTTTGAATTTTATGTCATATGCAGAACTTATGATTACACCTATGATGATCAGAATTTGAAAGTATTACCATCTACTCTCAAGGATGCAGCCCTATGATGGTTCATGGGTTTACCTGGGGATAATATCACCACTTGGGCTTAGATGCAGCAAGTTTTCAACAACAAGTATAGGGACTACTACAGGTCCAATGATACCAAAGAGGAAATATTTAGAATGAACTTGGGACATGATGAGTCCTTATAGGATTGTGAGAAAATATTCCAGCTTAGCTATAAAAGGTCCAGGTGCACACTTGATATTGAGTCACTTAAGTTAGTCCTTCTTAGGGGGATAAGGGAAGATCTCCTAGAAATGCTAAACCTGCTATCAGGAGGGGACCTCTACCAGTTACCCTATGATGATATCAAGACTGCTTTCAAGAATCATTCTAGGGCAGCTAGAAAAATGGGTAGTGTTAGTCAAATAGTGGCCAACTCATCCTCTTCCAAAACATCTATAAAAAGTGAAATTAGGAACATGTTGGAAGATTTTAAGAGTGAAAGGTTGTAAACCCTTGCCCTGCATATGGACACTATGAAAATCAAGAGGAAGTAGGAGGAAGCAGGGAGAGCATTATCCATATTCTGCCCTCGATATACAAGGAGGCACCCTATGAATGAATGTCCATTGAACGTTATAGAAATCTGCTTGATATGTGAGGAAAAACACTCCACAGACAAGAGCGAGTCTCTGCCTAGAATAAAAGTTGTGTATCAAGGAACTGAAGGGGTGTCTGAACAAATTTGCTACATAAATCAAAGGAGGCCTCATGGGCCTCGACCATACCAACAGGGCATGCAAGGATCATCCTATTCATATTACAACCCTAAGCAAAACACATCCATTCCCTCTTGGTGCCCCCCTGCTCATCCATCCTGGTCTACACTTTCTCCCTGGTCTTTTGCACCTCAATACCATTCCCAGGCAACCAACTAGCCATTTCATCCATATACTCCACAACCTCAGTGGAATGCACCAGCCCAGGGGTGGAGGCCCTCATACAACATTGCTCCAGCTTCATTGGCATCACCTCAATCTCAACCATAGCTTTTACACCTTGCTCCACCTAAACAACCTCATATGCTTTCCCAACCAAACCCGAACCCAAACAATAGACAAGCACAACAGGTCTATAGTGGAGAGACATCCTACCCTACTTATGCTATGGAAATTCATGAAATCAAGCTTAGGATTGGGAGAGTTCTCCCAGATAACCAACCTCCATATCCACCTAGGAAGAGTGAGGAGGAAAGAGAGGAAAGTATGCATAGAGTAAATACACCACCCCTTCCTGAAATATTAACCCATCCAGTCCAATATAGACCATAAGAGAATGAACTTCTGGGAGAATTGAAAAATCTATGTGTAAAAATCCAACTTCTCCAAGCTATTAAAGATGTACCCATTTACAACAAGTTGATTAAAGAGAAGTGTTTCAAACATATAAGAAGGCGAAAAAGAGACACCCCTACCATTAATGTCATTGGACAACTGTCCGACATAATGTTGGGGTGGGTAATTTTCCCAAAGTATTTAGACCTCGGGAGCCCTTTAGTAGATGTAGACATCGATGGAACTATTTTCCCCCATACCTTGATTGATCTTAGGGTTTCCATCAATGTAATGACTAAGGACACTATGCTCAAGCTGAATCTCCAAGGATCATTAAGAAAGACCACGACAGTCTTGTAGCTTGCAGACCAATCCACAGTAGTCCCTGAGGGGATTATTGAGGATGTGATTGTCTCCACTGAATCCCAGGAATGCCCTATGGACTTCTTAGTTCTCCAGCCTAAGACCAAATTTAATGGTTATCCTCTCATCCTTGGGAGGCCTTGGTTAGCCATTGTTGATGCCTACATAAGCTGCACGGCTAGAAATATGACTATCAAAATGGACATCTATCCAAGCAGTTGGTCCTGTATCCTCCTTCTCATCCATCTCTAGAACATGACTTACCTTTATGGCTAGAAGAGGAGGAAGAAGACGAAGTTGACTCCTCCAAAATATATACCCTAGAAACTTCCATAGGAGGAGGGTGGCTTGATGAAGATGATTTGATTGAACACATCCTCCAAAATCAAACTCCCAACACCATGTCTATGGAGGAAGTAGTGAAGGAAACCAAGTACGACCATCCGATTGATCTATGCTTAGCTGACTCAAACCCTACTCATGTCAGAACAATAGAATTCGGCCTTGAAAGAGCATTGAAAATCAACCCCTCTCCATACACCAAGAAGAAGAGTTATGTAATATGCTAAGGGATCATTTGGATGCCTTTGCTTGGAATTACAAAGAAATGAAGGGAGTGAACCCCTCGGTGTGTACTCACCATATTTATATAAAGGAAGGTTTTAAATCAGTCCGACAACCCCAAAGGAGAATGAATCCAACTCTCAAGGATATAGTTAAAGAAGAGTTGCAGAAGCTGTTGGATGCAGGATTCATTTACCCTATCTTGAATAGTGAGTGGGTGTCTCCTCTAGTTTTGGTTCCAAAGAAAAATGGGAAGTGGAATATTTGTGTCGATTACCAAGAGCTAAACAAAGCCACAAAGAAAGACCATTTTCCTCTACCTTTCATTGACCAAGTGCCATATGGTCTAGCAGGAAATAAGTTCTTCTATTTCTTGGATGGATTTAGCGAGTACAACCAAATCCAGATCAGCCCAAAGGACCAGGATAAAACCACCTTCACCTGTCCTTGGGGTACTTTCGTTTATAGGGTCCTTCCTTTTGGTCTATGCAATGCCCCTGACACTTTCTAGAGAGCAGTCCTGAGTATCTTTGTAGAGCTAGTCCATGATGTAGTAGAAATTTATATGGATGACTTCACACCCTATGGGTGTGATTTCCAGGAGGCTCTCTCTAACCTGGGCAAGGTGCTAAACAAATTAATTGAAATGAACTTATCACTTAGTCCCAAAAAATGTGAGTTCTTGATAATTGCAAGGACTGTTCTAAGTCACTCAATATCCTACGAAGGACTGCAGGTAGACCCAAATAAGATATCCATCATCAAAAATGGTCACGACTCCATAGAAACAGAGGGATGTTAGAAGATTTTTAGGTTTAGTTGGATGTTATAGGAGATTTATAAAATATTTCAGCAAGTTAGCTTCTTCCTTATTTGGGTTATTTGCCAAAGACTCCGATTTTTTATGGTTAGAAGGCTGCCAAGAAGCCCTGCACACCCTAAAGGGCAAGTTGACTACCGCACCTATTCTCTGAGCCCCAAATTAGGTTCTTCCTTTTCATATTCATTCTGATGCCTCTCACAAAGCTATAGGAGCATCTCTAGGCTAGATATATGACAAGCTACTTTATGTCATTTACTTCATCGCTGAGTTAAACTACACAATAACTAAAAAAGAGCTCCTAGCTTTTGTGCATTCATTAAATAAATTTAGACATTACATTACTGGTTACCAAACAATTGTACATACCGACCATGCTGCAATTAAATACTTGATGAATAAACCTGATATAAATGCATGAATTATTAGATGGTTACTTTTGTTGCAACAATTTGATTTAACTATTATTGATAAGCCTAGCAAGGAGAATATAGTTGCAAATTTTGTATCCAAATTGACTTTTCTTGCAGGGGAGGAAGGAATGGTTGATGATCAATTACCAGATGAACATTTATTTTCCATTTAAGTTCTGTCTCCATGGTTTTTTGACATAGAAAACTACTTGGTATCTGCACAGTTCCCTCCAAATCTATCCTTCAAGGAAAAGAGAAAAATCATAAGAAAAAGTGCCCCATTCACTTGGATTGGGGGCAATCTCTTCAAGCTAGTTCCAGATAAAATTCTGAGATGTGTTAGGGAGGAGGAAGTCTTCGGGATCCTTATGGCCTACCATGATGGGCCTTGTGGAGATCACTTTGCAGCCACTCTTCACCAAGATGTAAGGAGGTATACCATCCAGTACGATCGGTTCCAAAGGATGGGGAAACCTACCCCAAGGGATGAAATGCCTCTACAACCTCAAGTGACTTTCGAGTCATTTGACAAGTGGGGCATGGATTGCATCAGGCCCATTGACCCTCCATCCAAACAGATCAGTACATCATTGTGTGCACTAACTACTTAACAAAATGGGTTGAAGCCAAAGCAATCAAATTAGCAACAAAAGAAAAAGTGGTTGAATTCTTAAGGGATAATGTGTTTTATAAGTTTGGGTACCCTAGAGAGTTGGTCACTAATCAAGGTAGTCAATTTACATATCACATGATTGAAAATCTATTAAGAAAACACAAGATAAAGCACAGACAATCCACCCCTTGCCACCCACATGCTAATGGGCAAGTGGAGGTAACCAACTGAGCATTGGAAGGCATTCTGACCAAGGTGATTACCAGCAGTAGAAAGTATTGGGAAGACATATTAGTTGAGGCCACCTGGGCCTACAATACCACCTAGAAGACCACCATTGGCTTCACTCCTTATGAGCTGGCCTATGGGAAGAAAGCCCTGTTGTCCATTGAATTTGAATACAATATCTTAAGGATGGTAGCACAACTAGATCTAGATATCACAAGGGCACAACAAGAAATATTGCTCCAGTTGAATGGGTTAGATGAATTTAGGATGCAGGCCCTCCTGCACACAAAAGTGACTCAAGTTCAAAGGAAAATATGGCATGAAAAGAATATAAAAGACAAATAGTTTCAAGAAGGTGATTGGGCTTTGTTGTATGATTCCCGATACAAATATTCCAAAGGCAAGTTAAGGACTAGATGGTTAGGGCCTTATGTAATACAAAAGTGTCATGACAATGTTGTTGTTCAAATAATAACCATTGATGCAAAGGTTATCCCTTTGCTTGTTAATGGGTACAGATTAAAAATCTACAAAAATCCCTTATCAAAGAAGTAATTCATCAATAGAATTAGCAAGATAGTGATGGTCGAGTAAGTCTTAGCTTGCACCCCACCAAGTCCTTGAAAAAAATAAAAAAAAATAAAGAGACTCAGGTGAAAACCTCCATGAGGCACCTGAGTACAACTGTTGGGTTGTAAACCTCTTGAGGCAGCCCAAGAGTGTTCAAAAAATATATAAGAATAAGAGATATCTGGGTGAAAACCTCTTTTGAGGCACCTAGGGTAGGAAACTAGGATGAAAACCTCCTTGGAGGTAGACTAGTTTTTTTTCAAAAAAAAAAGAGAGTAAAAAAGAGAAAAAGATACAAAGATGAAAATTTTGTTTTGTAGGTCTGCAAGAGGAAGATAAGAACAACATATAGAGGACATCAAGACCTACAAAAACTATGTTTTACTTCACCCATCCCATATCCTCCATTATCCCCATAGTCTTCCATCTATACGCCACTCCAGATCATTTCAAATAGTTCTGTGTTTTCTATGGGATTTTCCTATAGGAATTACAGGAGTTCTTGAAAACCACAAGAAGAGTAGTCAAATGGCAAGGTGGTGACACAAGTCTGTGCATGAATGTTAAAAAAAAAAACATTTACCTCACCACACCACAACCAATACCTTTCATAACCATGTCGTCCTTGTATCCATCAAAGAACTCAAGTTCAAAAAAAACATTTATAAGAAAAAAATAGAGAGAGAAAAGCGAAAGAGGAGGCATACCAAAAGCAACATCCCTCACCTACCATTCCATAACCCCATTCTCCACTCATTTCAACACCCATTCTACTTCAAAGCTGAGGAAAAATGTGAGAGTTTAAGCGAAAGACAGCTACAGGACATCCTGTAGGAAATCCTGTAGCAACCTATCCCACAAAAGAGACCACAGAAACTGTATCCATCTTCACTGCAAGGACTACAAGGATGATAAATATCCTCCATATCTTAGCAAGAGCATGAATATCAACAACAACAAGGTACAACACATGTACATCATCAAAAGGAACAACTCATTAGAAGAGGAAATATACAGTTGAAAATATGCAGCTCGAAAAGAACAACAAATTGGCACCACTCTCCAGCATGCATCATCAACGAAGAAAATGACCCACAAGATTGTCATCTTACCAATACTCCCACATAAGTACAATATGATTAAAACTGTAGGAATAATGCGGGAGTTGATTTTATAAGTGAAGGTGGCCAGTTAACTTGGCCATCCTTAGTTAGATAACAAGAAGAAAAAGGTTAATCCAATACACATGTGGCAAGGTCAAATCAAATGATAAAGGGGAATGAATCCAAAAATGTTTAAGATATGGAGAATAAGAGTGGGAGATGATTACAAGGCAAGGTGATATGATGAACTGGTAGTGGGACCAACTGTCCAAAAAAAGGTACTTGTACTCGACCAGCCAACACATCACCCAAAACAATCATCCATAAATAGAAATAAACATTGACACCCATACGTAGAAGGCAAAAGCAACTTTGATGAGTCATCAAATGAAGAGGTTACTCCCAACATTCCAGAAATAGCACCTATAGGGAATAGTCAGCACCTATAGTACGCATGAAACCTACAGGATACAGGGAGATTATCATACATACCTATCATTGGACAGTAAAGGCAATCAAATCAAGGGTTATCATCACCAAAACATCGCAAAGTGATGTAGGTGCCATACCTTCTATATTTTCCATTTCAAAATAAGCAATCCTCAATTCGATTAAGAATTCACAGTGAATATAAGGATAGAAATATATCATTACATGTCAATAAAGGTTAAACTCCAAAAATTCCTCACCTACCAGAAGTCTTGAACTGTATCCACCCAAACCTCAAGAATTACCATGGAAATATGACAGAAGGTTTCAATAAAAGAGAACCCACCAACACAACAAAAATTCACCATCATCCTCATGTGGTGGAAATTTTTACAAGGAATCAATGGATGGGGTTATTTGAGAATATGAGAGGATATTATGATGATGTGGCCAGATAATTTTCCATGTCACTCATACCCCTAACTAGAGCTAGTGTCACTGTTGTAGTGAAGGATTTGTTAGTATCAATTACCCCTGAGGTTATAAGTAGGATAACTACACTCCCCCTAGGGTTACAATGGAGAAAAAAGGACAAGACTAACATCACCCTTGCAAAGAAAAGTTTCTTTTTGGAAGGAGAAGAACCAATTGAAGACGAAAATGGGGTTATAAGGGAGAGAATTCCATACCCTTGGAATGAAGTCATTTACCACATCATCAAATATATCTTGTGTGAAGGTAGATATAGTGTAGAGTATGGATACCACTTCAGACTCCTCCAAGAACTGAGATTTGGAGAAAACAGACCTCCTCATAACAGACTGAGTATACCCTATTTCCTGTAACAATCCATGATAAACTTGAGCATCAAGGTACAAGAGGGAAAGCATCAACAATTAGCCCATCATGGATTGATCAAACTCATCCTTGAAGATGCTGTACACAACTTAAGAATCCCTATTGCATGGACAACATTTGTAGACATGCAGGAAGAAGGAGAAATTCAAGCCATTGAGTATGACAAAAGCCCTACTACTAGTGAGGGAGAATAAGAAACAGAGGATGTCAAGGAAGAAGAAACAGAGGAGGAAAATGAAGAAGAAATGGAGGAGGAAACAAAAGAAGAAATAGACTAGAAGAATGAAGAAACAGAGGAAGATACAGAAGAGGAAAAAGGAGACAAAGAAGAGGATGAAAAAGGAAGTGGAAAAGAGCATGAAGGACTGAAGGATGAACAAAAGTTTGCAACTCAGAGCAGGGAAGAAGAAGAATCACCAAGAATGTCTCAAGATCCTACATAGAAAGAGGAAGCATCTGCTCTAACTACCCTAAGTACACCTGTCAAATCAAAGGGAAAGAGACAAAGACAAACTGCACTTTACTTTAAGACAAGAAAGAGCACCAGTATTAGACAAGGGAGACCTCAAACCCCTACCAAAACTCCAATTTTCATAGAGGACTCACCAAAACAAAAAGACAAAGTAGTCCCTCTAAGGAAAAAAGAATGAGAAGGAACATCAAAACAAGCTTCTTGTTGAACCTCAAAACTGCCCTTTCCTTAGCAACTTTTCTCATTCCTTCTTCTTTGTTTTTCCATGGAAAATGCATCCCTATCATCAATAACCAGTATACATTGCCATAAGGAGAACATTTTAGTGATTTTCATGTTATACTTTTATGTTTGCTATTTGAATAAGTTTTTGTCTTTTAGCTACGGAACGCAACCTATTCTGTAGCTAATTGGTTTTTCCACAGCTACTTCCATGCTTTTACAGGTTTTAATGTCAGAAGGAGAAAATAACTACATGGGGAGGTTGGAAAACATCATGACATGGATCGTGTCCTATTCACCTAGCCCAGGTTGACAAGGAAGACTCCGGTCAAAGGAGAAGTCAAACGTAGAGACCTAAGGCAAACAAGACTCTATTTTGTACATGTTTCTCAGTGGTGGGATTCGAAACAATTTCCTGAACCCACAAACTTCAACAACCATCTATGCAAACTGATTCCAACAACCATCACCTTAGATTTATGTCTCCAGCAACTGCCGAAGAGAATTTTGTGTGCCTATCTACTACGTGTTTTTTGTTGTAGCTTATTTTTCTCCATAAAACAATTGTATGATTTCTCTATAAATACCTATGTGAAGAACGTGGAACCAATTCGAATTTGCTCATGTATTAAGTTCAGATTACTGCTCTGTAATTTTGAAAACTCATTCTCTATTTTTAATATGAAGACTGTGTGTTTCATGGATATCTGAAAGCATTTCTTGGAGTTTTGATTGAGTATGCATAACCTGAGCAGTTGCAGAGGGCCCCTGTGCTGACTGAGGTTTCATTTCATTTTGTTTTGTCTTTCTATTTCAAATTTTAAATTTACCATTCCTTCTCATAGTGTTCATAATCATTTTCATACTAACCTTGTTTATAATGGATCATTTCTTCACTAATGCAGAATAACTTCTTTCAATGCAGAATAGCTTTCTCTTTGCTTAATTTCTTTCTAGTTTTTATCAGTAGCTTGAAGTTGAATTTAGTAGTGTAGAGTAGTTTATTTCATTTGTTGCTTCATTAGTCTTTAGGTTTTCAATTAAAATGATCAGTGCCATTACTGTTCTTGCCATTTTATTACTAGTTTAGTGGCTCATGGTGTAGACGAATGTTTCTAAAGAACCCTTCTAGTTGATGATTCATCTTAAACTAAGTGGTTGAATACTTCATTCATGCAATGAGTCTTTTTTGTGTTTTTGCATTTTTCTTCTCTTAGAATAATGAAGCACATAATTCCTCAAAATGCCATCCCAAGGAGGTTTATCTTCCAAAATTGAGAGGCAGAGTAACTAAGTATTTCATTTAGTTTTGTTGCAATTTTACTTTTAGTTTTTCATTAAGTTTTGTTTTTGCAATAGACTAAATAGTAGTTGTAATCTCATTTTCATTTTTAGTATTTCATTTTAGTTTTGTTTCCATAATATATAGTTGCAATTTCACCTTCAGCTTTAAGTATTTCATTTAGTCTTGTTTCTATAATTGATTAGACAGTAGTTGCAATTTCACTTTTAAGTTCTTTTAGTTCATGATTTGGAAACAATGATAAGAGCAGGAATAGAAACTTTGTTTTCATTTCTTAATTAAACTTTACTTCCAAGTCTTGCTTAAAGAACTTTTAGTCCTCATTTCATTTCTTTAGCTTCTTAGCAGAAATAGATTTAATATTTTGTTAAGTACATTGTAAATCATTAGGGATTAAAGGATCAAAAACCCCAAAACAACATAAAACTCAAAAACACTAAAGTAAGAAGGGTCATTTAGCACATATAGTGCACTACACTTCATTAGTTTATGGTACCTGGATTGATAATTTGTGTAGAGCAATTTAGGACACTAAATTGACCAAACACTTCTCCCAAGTCTCCAATCACCTATATTAGGAGACCTATCACCAGGTCAACCTCAACAAAAGGAAAATGTCTCCTATAGGAGACATAGTCAAACCTAAAGGAAGCAGATACAATCCTAAAGGAAACACAAAAAAGAGACCAAGAAGAAATTACTCAAGAAGAAATAGAGGAAGAGGCCCAAGAACTGAAGGAACCTAGCCCACAGCCAAACCTCAGCTCCTACTACAGATTCATTGAAGGAGGTAGGGTGATACCATAGAAGTTTTCCATTCCTCTATTCTTTGAATTTGAAAAAGAGAGGGCAAGGAAACATAGGTGGATGCAAATTGCTAAATAAAAAAGGGTATAGGATGTAGGCCACATGGAAGAGAAATTGCAAGAAATGGGAAGAGAAATAATTAACATAAGAGACAGAGAAGCAATAATGAAATCTCAGTTAAAGGTTGAGAACACAGGTTAAGGAAGTAGCTACAAGAAAAGGAAGGACAATTGGAAACTGTGGCCATTTTATCCATGGAGGAAATCCAATGCAGGATGCTAGCAAAGTCATATGTGTTACACCTCAAGGAACAATGGTTGCAATTCTAGATAAAGACCCTAGAAAAAATAGGAACTATTCCTTTCCAAGACTACAGACAATTCATTGACCTTTGTGATCAAAGTACCCTAGAGGATAGAGAAAAGATATCTGAGTTCTATCTGCACAATTTAGCTTTGACGAATTTAAATATGTGGGACCCAAATCCAAAGCTAGGGGATTTACAATTAATGGCCTTGGCATATTGGATGAATCATGAGGAGGCCAGAGCTACATAAATGAAAAAGGTATTGGAAAAATGAGATGCAAAACCCCTTATGATTAGAGAAGAACAATCTAACCCAATGGATGTCATCAACACTCACAACCTCATTGAAAATGACCCCAAGCTTGCACCAAGGTACCTTGTTGTACAAGAACACACAGTCACACATTTTGAAAACATGCTAATATTGCTAGGAGATGATAGCCAGCAAGCCTACCAAAGGAGATGGAACACCTTACCTTACAGCCTAAAAATCAGAGAATATCATTCTCCTAACAGAATGAGGGAGGCACTAAATAGAACCCCAATGTATAAGAAATAATTACAAAGACTCAAAGTCAATTGGATTGGCTTAAAGCTCAGTCCACCATTTCTTTTAGGTATGTTAGAAGGAAGAAAATAAGAAGAAGAAAGAAATTAGTGGGAGGTGATAGAGAATAATGCAGGGTTTTATTCATAGGAGGAAGAGACTACAACATAAGCATGGAATGTCAGGGAAGCCACCCAAGCAATGAAGGACATGGACATAGATTGAGTTTCTCAGAGGATGAGCAACACTTTCAGTAGGGGGTGATGATGAGGCTCATCAATGGGTAAAATATATGGACCTTAATGCACCTCCAACTTACTAAAATCAACTCTTCTCATAATTCTTTACATGTTTTAATTATATTTTTCTTAATGAGATGAGTAAAAGTAAGATGTCATGTCTAGTGGTCTAATGTGCATTGATTGCAGGTTTTGGGAGAAAATTGTGGCTAATTAGGGTGCAGGAACTCGAATGAGACAAGCAGGAGAGATTATAGAATATAGGATCTCCCTCCTTAACTCCTCACTCACTCGAAGATCTCTCAATCAAATCACACCAACTCGAAGTTGCAAGTAGTCGAGTCATGAGGATCATTGGCAACCAAGCCAACGATAGTTAAGGACCAGTTAATATGAGGATTGGGAGCTAAGCCTCCATATATTTAAGGAAGTTATTTGCAAATTTAGCTGTATAAATAAAAAGTCCTAGAGCCTCATTAGGATTCGTATTTTTTATGCAAGATAGCTAAGCCGTTTTCGAGTTGAAGGATTCTTACCAAACACTTTTATGTATTTTTGATGTCTTAATGAAAATGAGCAACATTTCCTTGATCCAGCATTAAGTTGACTCAAAGGGGTGAATCTCTTGGGGTAGGGCTCAACCCTAGCAGTAGAGGTTCCTCTCACTCTACATGTATGCTTAGGTTATCTCATAGTTAGTTGTTAAACTGATTTTGGTGTTGTTAACTTGCAAGTATTGGTATATTTGATTAGTTTGCTTCCATTTGTGAATAGCTCTAACAATAACATTATAGAGATAAGAAAATATTCAAAAGAGTCGGATAATAGGTGGATCTTACCTCATTCCTCCCTTCCAGAGACCATGGATTGAGGAACAATTCCCATTCAGCCCAAAAAAAGACAGAATTCTGGTTTCTTAAGAAATTTACAGTTTTTTGCTAATTAGGTCATCATCTTTCAGTTTTAGAAGATAGTTTGTAATTGACATTTCTGATATATTAAGTCTTGCATTAAAATTCAGGTTGCTTTCATAATGGTTTCAACCATTCCCATGCATAAACTTGGCAAATAAATGATGAAAATTATGTTTTCTTCTATTTTAGTAAACCCTTCTTGTTTTGAGATGAATTTATGGATAAATGTCAACAATGATATATATTTTGCAGGAGTTTCTACATTTCTGGGAGACCTTATATTATCAGCCTCAGCCAACCCATATCCACCCATGACTGCCAAAAGCCACTAAGTTCTCAATTCGAAGTTATCGTTTTACAAGGAAAACTTGCCATGCTTATTGAGCAAATCCAACCATCGTAAAGCTTTGGTTTGAGTTCTAAGTGAGTGCCTACCACTCCCTTGCCTTATTTCCTACTTACTCACCTTCTCCAAGCTCCATACCACCTTTCAAACCACTATGTGTGCTTTGAGCCTGTTCCTATAGGGAAATAGGGGATCTTGTAGATGAACTAGGACATCCTGTAAGAAAACCTGTAGTAACCTGCTTTGAGCCCGAATTATGAGAAAAGAATCACTATAGCTAGGAGTAGACCCCCAGTTGCCTCCCAAGCCATCTGAACCATTGCACTCATCTCCCTCCACACGTATCTCACCTGCCATGCAACCAAGAAGGATTAGAATTTACATTTTTACAAAAAGATAAAAAAAAAAGGTATTTATATTTATTCATTCACATAGCAATTAAGTGCTTGTTTAGATCAGACTTCATGCTCAGGCTAGTTAAATCTTCACATGTGTTAAATTAGAGTTCTTTTGCAAGCAAGGTATATTAAAAAATAACTAGATGAGTTATGTGTTTTGTAGGCATTTCTTATAGTCTTTCATTACTGCAGTAAGTATCATTTCAATTCTTTCAATAAGGGTAAAATTCTGCTCTCTCAATTGGTAATCAGACTTCTTCTAATCAATAGAAGGTTGGTTTGTGAAACCCTAGTGGTCTATTGCCCCAGCTTAGCAGTGACAAAGAGTGGACCTACTACATATATTTGTGTATACAACACTGTCACCTCCAAGTTTGTACGAACCTCGTGTTGATGAAGTAAAGTTCGTAGCCCTAGGAGTTGTAGCATCCTTGTTGTAATACTAGTGCTCATCAGGTATTTTGTAGATCTGGTTAAGGGAACTATGGTTATTTTCTAATCCAAGGTTAATGGATTGGGGTTTATGGATGCTTCAGCATGTATATATATTTATTGTAGAATTGAAGGAAATATAATGAAAAATGAATCTGATAGTACCGGTTTTTGGATCCAGGCTAAAATCTATGTGTATATCTATTTTATGTTTTATGCTCTCGCTATTGTTTATTTTCTATTTTTAAGAATTTGTTTGTAGGTACTTTCTGTACAGGGTTAAAACCTACATTTGGTATCAAATTTTTTTCTGATTTAAGGGGATGCCTTTACTACTAAGGGGTTTTTCTTGGGCCTGTGGTAGGCCATGTTCAATGGGAGATTGTTGTGAAGGAAAATTCCCTCTGCTGACAAAGGTGTTCCCTCCAGCCCAATGAGTGATTCTAGCAACAAAATAAACAAACTAACATACACTTTCCTAGCTTATGTTTGACAAATGTAGAGAGAAGGAGAAACCTACCTCGCTCTGATGCTACTCGCTCGATCCTTGGAGATGGCTTTGAATCTTTTGCTCCATTCCTCACTCCTTACTTGTTCTTCACATCTGAGTACCTACAAGGAAGATCAAAGAACTATGCAAGATACAAGAGGATATATGGCATACATCATACATAAAGTACTTAATAGATAAATGAGTATTAAGATAATAACATAAACAATTACACAATTATGGAAAGTGAACATCATATGTATATATTAACAAGCTAAAAAGGGAAGCATACAACCTATGCCTTGATGTTGGAGACCTCCTTTTCGTGGATTTCCAAGGCCAATAAAATACTCTTCAAGAACTCCTTCTCCAAGCTAGAAAGGGTAGCATGTAAGCATAATCTCAGCATAGGGATGCAACAATAAATGACCAACCATTTGGGGATAGAAGGGAGTGAATTTATAGAAAGAGAGAGGGAGTTAGGGATCCACAAAAGAGGGTGGAAGGTCCACATCTTAAGGGGAAATCCCATGATGATAAGATCAAGAGGCCCAAGTGAGAGAGCTCGACCATATCAACAACAACCAATATCCAACTCGTTGTTCCCGAAGGTTCTAGTGGGAGAAGCTTCTCCTCTAGTTTGGGAAAACCTACCAAAAGAGGTCCAGTAGAATTTTTCCTATGAAAACCCACACTGGTAGTGCGAGTGTATAACTGAGAAACCTGCCATTAGCATGGGCAGTCAGTGGAGCAAAACACGTCGATGCCAAAAATTGGGTTTTTAGGAAACCTTCTTCAGAATGGATTTAGGGCAGTTTTTCTTTAATTCTTTAGGGAGGCTTTGGTTTGTATATCATGATGGATATGCTACATAGTAGTCAATGTTTTGGCACGTCAGGGTATGAACAGGAAGTGAATAGAAGGTGTGACAAAATACTATGTAAGAGATTCTCCTTAAAGCATGAAGGCAGAATAGGAAGTGATGGTTGAGATGCTTTACAAGTCAGTGGAAGGACGAGAACAACACCATCAGCAAACCTGCAAATCAAGCATATAAATATACATATACATATCTGACATCTCTGATGACCATGCCTAATGATACATGAATAAGCATCTAATAATACATGAATCCTTGGTATGGATGCAACCATTCGAATAGGATGGATCATGTGCAAAGATACTTGGTATGGTTACAGCCACCCGAATAAAAAGGCTCATGAATATGGACCCACGGTATGGTCGCAGCCATTCGTCCAGAGGAAACATGTGTACAATCATAAATGGCTCATAACTCCACACAACCTAGACTTAATCAGACAAAATCTAGGATCTTGCACTCTTGTCTTGACCCGATCAATGTACGAATTCTAATCATGTGAATAGATGTGTTGAAGTCAAACATGATAGAAAACCACCTGATTACTGGTCAATGATGTAAACCATTAACAAGAACTAGAGAAACCACTAATAATGACAATGGATCTCAAGGTACAATCAACACAATCCATGAATGTGAATAATGAAGCTAAAGTCAAACACCTGTAGAATCATCTGATTGAAGGTCAATGATGTAACCTTGTTGTCGAATGCGAAGAACTTGCCATTAAGGCATGCAAGCTCTAAGGTACTGGAAGGGATTTTCTAGATTATCTTCCTAGATAATGAGATGAAGTGGATAGGAATTGATCCATTGAAGGAGGGCCATAATAAATCCCACATCATCGACACGAAACAAATGGATGTAGTAGAGTAGATAAGTGCACTCCAAGATTGTGGTAGAAAGTCAAACAATGTATAAGCAGTAAGGAACAACAGATAGGACTTCTCTTGAACATATCGGTGACACGACTCCAAAGTTCAGCAAAATTTGACTCAACTTAGGATCAAAGGTCATGATGATGAAATGGTATAATCTGATGAGAGGAAAAATGAATTTCCCAAACCCAGGAAGGAAAGTGACCAAGTGAGGATGTCCCAAACCCGACACGAGAAATAGATGAGTGTCATGTTCAAAAGCGACATGATTCCTTTACATAATACAAGAGATGATCACTTTCACTTTTTCCCCCACGATTTCTAGCAAGTACCCCATATATTTTTTATCGTAATCTTGAAGGGATAACATATGCTTGCCATATAAGTTCACCCTTTGGATGAATCCATCCTAGTAATTTTTACGAGCCCTAGGAAGGAGAAAATTGGTCTCATCATGGTGACAAGTCCTAAATTGTTTTAAGTTTAACGAGTTTGACAGAGGTGAAACTTGACATCTTTTTCATGTTTAGAGAGTTTGAAAAGAAGTGAAAAAAAAATTCCAAAGGTCCCTTTTCGTAATTCTTCTCTTGAACCTGAAAAGGTAGAAAAAAATGTCCAAGAGAACCTCTTAGTCATGTTCAACTAAGGTATTCCTTTTTCATACAATAGTCTATCTCAGTCCAGAAAAGGGTTAAACTTATATTGAGTAGATGTTATTTCATTTACTTTTACGAGTTCGAAACGACAAGCACTCGACAATCTTTTCATTTTTCGAGAGTCGGAAAAAAGCTTAAAGATGACTCTAGGGGGTCGCTTTTTTGTTTATTTTTTACGAGTTCGAAAAAGGGATAAAATAAAACTCGTTGAATCAGTCAAGATAAATCATTGTAACCAAGAACAAATGACTGATCGCTGCACAAGGAAATGCACATTGCTGACTTCAAGGAAAAATATTAAAAAATGAGTGAAATATGCCCTAATTTGGTAAAAATATTATTTAAAACTTATAAATAGGCCAAAATGTTAGTTATTTTTAACAATTAACCAATTTTCAATTGTGAGAGCATTTTTACCTCATTTTACCTCGATTTTTAGGCAAGCAGCACTATCAATCTGGGACACCATTCGCCTAGCTGCTTGTTGCATGTAAAATTTTTATCCTGTCCCTTCATTTTGGTAGTAATTTTATCCATTTTCATCCATAGGGTAGGATGCAAGGAATACTTACAAAAAAATCATATCGTGGGTGACCAACATGGGTTTCACCCATCGGACTTGCGCTGCTCACCCTACGGTTAATTAGGCCCTCGCACTAGTACCACAAGAAAGCCCATAAACAAACACATTGGCACCGAGATGAAAATTTCTAAGTGAAATGTTCCATGTAAATAGTTAACCTTGAATTTTATCTCCATGGATGCTCATGAAATGTTGGTTTATTGATTTTTTGCTGGATAACCAGTCCAAAATGGGGATTGAATGGAAAGAGAGGGGTCATGAAGTTGAAGGCCATCACACTATGTAGGATCAAGATTGTGTTGATGCCCTACGAGCATGTGGATTTCTCAAGTTCTTCATGATTCCTGGGATCAGATCACAACTTGAGTTATTGCAGCATCTGATTAGTTGGTGGGATGATGTAGATCGCCAATTGTTCATGTTCAGGTATCAAGAGCTTGAAATAAAGGTTGCTGACATTTATTTCATCACTGGGTTGTCCAGAAAGAGACAACGGGTGCAGTTTTATGGATCAAGCACTGGAGGAGAGAGCACGTATATGCTCATTATGAGGCATTTTTCCAGGGCCAAGAAGACCCACAATGGGAAAATTGACATAAAGACCATTACCAATCTCCCACTGTGAATAATCCTACACATCATGGCCTGAGTAGCTGGGGCACAAGTGTTGCATGAGTCAAACAAGTCTCATTTCCAATATGAAATCAAGTGCCTAAATCCCATGGTTTTTAATTGGAGTGAAGGTTTGTTGGTGTGCATGAAGCTCCAACTTACCAAGTGGAAGTCAAGGAATCTAAAACAATTTGGTTTCAAATCTATTTTGGTGATGTTCATCGTGGAATGTATGCCATTATTCTTTTATCAATGTTGGAAGTGGATCCAATAGCACCCAAAGATCCACGATTATTCAGATAGGGAGAGTTGATGCCTCAACATGGAGGCAGCCAAAAAATGTCATTCCCTCTAACATTTTTTGGATGGTTGTGTCAGCAGCTAATCATGGTCAATTATTGGGCATATGTAGGCATGGATTTCCAAGGAGATATAGATCTTCCACTTCCTCTAGGGGCACAATGGACCGACTCAGGTAAAAACTATTTTGAATTTTTTTTATTTTATTTATTTATTTTTATATGTGTACTAAGATTTGACTTATGATGTTGTGCAGATGTTGGACCAGAGAAGCCTCCATGGGTTTCTCCAATAGCCAGGAAGGTGGCATGCCATATTGAGGAGGCTCCTCCTTATGAGGAGGGAGAAAATCCTATCGTCGAGGTAGAGTGTAACCTGGAAGTTTTAACCTGGGGATTCCAGAGTATGCCTCGATCTATGAGGTGCCATTATGCTACCAGAGGCACATTGTAGGGGTTTCAGCCAAACTGCATCAGCTGTTGGGCCGAGTCATTAGGGTTGTCTCGTGCTATCATGAGTAGCATGTGGGTGAATAACCAACTTCTAGTTTACTTTCTGCACTGTTGTAGGCTTATAAATCCATGTGTCTCGGAACAAAAAATTTGTTAGTTTGATGTAGAAAACTCATTGCAAACACTCGATATATATATATATGTTTTTTTGTTTACCATATCTGATATGTGATGCTTTACAATTTACAAGTTTCTTAACTATCTATCTAACACATAGTTAGCCAATGCATTTGTTAATGTGTTCATGCCTCTTGGAATGTGATGATAAGTAATAAAATCAAATTCTTATTCCAATAAATGAACTCGCAAATACATTCTCAAAATTTGAGGGTTTCTAACTGAATATTGTTTGCTAAGTTGTAGTACAATGAGTCGTGAATCAAGTTTTATGATTAACTCTGTAATTCACAGAGTAATAGATTCTGACAAAAGATTGATGACCGCACTATATTCGACAATCTTATTATTCATCCAACCTAAACATATACCTTGTAAATTCACTAACTCACCATTAGGGTCATAGATTTCCCATACATCGGAAGATAGATTCTGTGTACTACGACAAGCATCATCAGAAAAACCGACATAACGGTTGGATAACATCTGCAAACCAAGTAGAGCTTGAGGTAAGTAGAAGAAAACATTTGAAAAAGAAAACTAACACACCAAAACCACACTACACACTAATGTACATAAATATTTACACGGATAATCACGCATAATACTTCTTTAGGTAAAGCCCATTTCGAGGCTCAGCAAATAATTTACTTCATAGTCTACTAACTCATAGGCACCTTTTTGTAAAAATGGTTTGAAAATGTAAGGCCCATGCCACATTCGTTCAAATTTGCTAGCTCCCAATTTTTCATTGTCTTGATCATAAAGAAGGACCAAGTCACCCTTAGCAAAAATGCGGGGAGAAACAATTCTATTGTATTGAGCCTTAACTCATTTCTCCTCGGCTTCAATTCCTAACGCTGCAAAGTGTTGAGTTTCATCGAGCATTTCGAGGTAAAGTAAACGTTCCTCTTCAGGTGAGGTATCACGGAGTAATTCAACAACTAGTTTCAGTTATTAGTGTTAGTCTTTTCATACTTCAATCAGGGATCAAAATTTGCTCTTTTGCATTTTCATATTGTCTTCAGTCATGGTTCATAAACAATCTGCAGTCCATTTCATTACGTTTTAGGGTTTCACCAAGGTCAAAAGTGTGTTGCTGAAATGCAAATAACGATCAACAAGGATATGAGGATGATCAATAAATCAAGCATGATGGCTTGAAAGTTAAAGCTACTGAAATTTTTATTTTTGGAACCTAATGTAATTTTCACCTCAAAAACGTGTTTTTGAGGTGAAAACAGAGTATTTTGAATTTATTGTATTTCTTATGTAATTTTAAGTTTCTATATGTAATAATGGATCTCAGCTGCATCAAAATATTTCTCCTTCCTGCAAGACACACCAACACTGCAAAAATCAATTTAAGTTGAGCATTTGTCCACCTGCAAAAACACAAAGAAGAAAAAGCATTAAAACAAAGTTTAAAAGGTGAAAGTGATCAAAGGCAAAAAACATTAGAAAAAGGGGTTTGAGGAGCTAAAGATTAAAGTCAAGGGCCTATAAATATCTTCTTGCACTCTTTATCTCTTCATTTACCTCTTACCACACATTAAGCAAACCAGAGCGGCATTTTGGGTGATTTGAAGTCCAAATCAGTGAAAACAGTGAAGGTGCTACGTGTTTTCTCCTGGTGCTACGTGTTCTCTTCAAGAACTGCGCACTCCTTAGGTGCTGCACGTTCCCTTCAGGCACTGTGCACTCCCTTCATGTGCTGTGCACTTGGCCAGTTTTGCATGCCCTCACTCTTCAAGCTTTCACAATATCCCCTAGGCCCTATAACAAGTATTGCCATTTCCCTCTCATTAAGGTTATTTACTTCATGCTTGAAGAATGAAAATCACAAGGTGTTGGTCTCTCACTCCAAACCCTAAGTCTTTCTCCTAAACCCTAGTTTTACAAGAAAATTTCTCATTTCCCCAAAAATACCTAATCTACACTCTATATTCTCCCTCAGAATTTTCTATCCTTACCCCATCAGACTCTCATTTACTCTCATCTACCCTTCCCTTCCTTTTTCTTCCCTACACCCTTTCATTCCCATACCATCTACCTAGGGTTTCATTTCAAAAACATCATGGCTGATGAGGAATACAGACCACACAGTGAAGAAGAGGGATTAGACAGAGAGGGAAAAAGAGAATAGAGAAGACCACATAAAGGAGGGAATATTCACAGATTTGAGCCCACAGATCTCAAAGAGCTTCCAGCCTCTCCCATGACAGTGACGTCCTTCAAATGGTTAGGGTGTTTTGAGTTTTGTGAAAAGTTCCAAGCAGTTCAGTACCACCATGAGTTGACTAGGCTTTTCATAACCAAGATTCAAAATAATCAAGTCACTCTTGCAGGCATAACCTTCACATTGTCTGTTGCCACCATATCAACTGCCACCGGGATTCTAGAAGATGGGGAAAAATGGTTCAAGCAGGGTGAAATAGAAGCACATTTCGATTAACCATACATCAAACCTAGATACAGACATGAAATAAAGGGCTATTTTCCTTTCTCATACCTCCTTGACAGATATGCACCTATGATGAAGATTATAATGAAGTATTTTTCATGTGAGGGAATATTTTCCATGATCTACTCCTACCATATCAGGTTACTCATGCATTTCACTAGGGTTAAAATGCTCAATATGCCCTACTATCTTTTTAGAAGTGTGGAGAAAATGGCTTACATTTCCCAAAAGAGAGAACACAAAGATCAAATGAAAAGGCTATTCCATCATGCCCTCATAAAGATCATAGTTCTTTATCACCTCAAAGAACTTAACATTTCATGGAGTAAATTTGTAGCCAACCCCATTTTCACTCATACTTCCACTTAGAATGTTCAAAACATGCCATCATCATCACATTCACCCTTACCTCCATTATCACCTTCCCATGCACCTATTCCTTCACCTGACAGGAAACAGGATAGTGGCAAAGAAAATCAAGGTAATTAAGGTGAAAGTAGCAAGTCTGGAAGGACTAGTTCAGGTACCACGGTGCATACTTATCAGAGAGGACATAGGAAAGTTTTTTCCCCACATATTGTGGGAGGGGCCTTGCTTTCATCATCAGCAAAACAGGTACATAAAGGGAAGGAAAAGGTGGCTAAAATAGAGATGCAACAACAGGAAGAACACCTCCATGAAATTGAGCAAGATTTTAACCTAGTGGACTTAGATGAGGAGGATGAACATACAAACACTAGAATGCTCATCAAAAACAAGAAGCACTAATAGGTGAGTGACAAGTGAACCTGCAAAGAGCCAAATACATCATCTCTTATTACAAACAAGAAAACAAGCAATTGGAGAGTAAGCATGAACTTATGGCAGTTTAGCTCATCAAGGCCAAAAGGGAAGCAGAAAAGGTTAAAATACAACTAGAAGAAGCCTATGGTGACTATGGTGAGCCCTTGGACTAAGAGATGCACAGGAGGAGGCCTAAGACTAGAGGTCTAAAGTGAGCTTTGGAGCTTGAGAAGGAAAAAGAAGCTCAACTTGCCAACCAACTCACCTTGAATGAACAACTTGGCCAGATGGTGAATTAGAACTGGGAATAGTGGCTTGAGAGGGTTAACACTCACCTTGAGGACCTATTGGCCAAAGCCACTAGAGATGTGGAGGTGCAAAGGAGAATGGCCGAACATTATGCCATGAGGGACACTATTGCTAGAGCCAAGATGAAAGGGTTGAAGCAAGAATTGAAGCCTTAGCTCATCAAGAAAAGAAGGACAAGCTTGACCTGTTGGTGGAGGCTTCACTACAGGCTTAGTCACTTTCAACATCAGCCATCACAACCATTTTTTAGAAGCATTTACTCAATTTTTGTTTTCTAGCTGTTCCTGTCATTTTCAAGCATTTATTCTATCAGTCCACTGGTCACTTTTTTGGGGCACTTTTTGGAGAAATTTCCACCACCATTGGATTCATAAGGCCATGTACAGTCATAAAAACCATGTTTCTAGGTGTGAAATTCAAATTTACTAGGTGAAAAGGCCAAAAAACCACCTAAAATTCATGTTTCTGCCTATTTTTTTAGCCTGGCGCTGCGCGTTTGAGCAGTCTTGGGAGATTGTAGTTTTGGAAGGGAAAATCAAGCTCAAATTGGAAACTAAGGGAAGTTTTGGAAACTAGACAGGATAATATTTCCAATGAGCTATCATGAGCCAAATTTGGAGATCAGGAAGGCAGTCAAAAATCATCTTGAAGTTGGCGCTGCACACTTCCTTCAGGCACTACACATTTGACACTGGTGCTGCGCACTTGACAGGCTGCCTATTTTTTCACTGTTTCTTTCAAAAATTGCTTTTCACCTATGGGATTTTGATCTTTTCACTGATGTAATGTAAAATCATGATGTAATTAAAGTGTATTTATGTTACCTAGGGTAGATACATTAGATGAAAAGTTTAAATGAGATGAATGAATCAGTTTGCTTCATACTAGGAATGTTTTAGTTTCAACATCCTAGTCTTTAGCTGTCATCTCAACGTTTTGTGCAACTGATTCCTCCTCTCATGGATTCGACCCCTGAGGCTAGGATTTGTTTTTTTGAAGCCTATATTATGTATTTTCCCAATCATTGTGTGGTTTGGACTCACTTGGATGCTCAGAGCTTGATTTTACATCATTGCAAGCAGTTTGGCAAGGAGATTAATAGGATTTGCAGCTATTTTTATGGGATTCTTGTGGTATGGAGTTTTAGCACAGTTTCTTCTTTTGTAATCATTTTTTTACATGTTTTATGTATGCCATCATTCATTTCATTACTTCTTATTGAATGTTATCAAGTTTGATAGGTAGAATCCATTGTAACAGTGCTCTACCTTGGGAAATCATTCAATATTTCATGTTTTCTACTGTTTGAGAAGGATCCATGATTGACAGATGCCCTTCTTAGCTCCTCATCAGTCTTAAACACCTCACACCATTAAGCCTAAAGTGTTAAAGCCTATGCCTACCTTGCCCCATAGAACACCTTGCATTTCTGACATAATTTCCCAGACCTAAACTACCTAGCTCCATCTGATCCAGCAAAACACCAAAAAAATTCAATCAAAACCTTTGAGCTACTATACCTAGCCTAAAATACTTTACTTGATCCAGTCATATTGACTGAGGTCCTTAAGGAGAGAGCCCTCTCTCTACCTAGTAGGGCTAGCTATTAGGCTAAGCTTGGTTTGTGGTTACCCTGGAATTGCCTTCCTTCAGCCTGAGGTCAATCTAGGTGATAACATCAATGAAGCAATTTCACACTCAATTGAAATGGTTGCCTCTAGACCATACACCAGCTGAAAGGGTGTAAATCCAGTGGCAGTCTTAGATGCAGTTCAGTAAGCCCAAAGAGCTTAAAATAGAATAAGATTCCAATTTGATTTATGCATCCCAATGGCACATTGAATCATAGTAACTAAGACTTTGTTCATTGCCTCAACTTGGCTATTGGCATGTGGATAATAAGGAATTGAGTTGTCCTAGCACAAACCAAACCGAGCAGTAAGATTTTCCATCATGTAATTTTGGAAATGAGATCCATGATCAATAACGATGGCTTGAGGGACACCAAATCGAGCTATGACATGGTTAAAAAGAAATTGAGCAGCAATTTTACTGTCAGCATCATGTGTGGGCATCGCCTCAACCCATTTAGTGAAATAATCAATGGTGATGATGATATATAAATGCCCCACGGCTGAGAGAGGGTTACATGTCATGAAATAAATAACCCATTTAGTAAAGGGGTCGATGGTAACAACTGGGTGTAGGGGTGCGGGTGAGGCGTGTTGTTTACAGTTGTAAATCTAGAAGGCGTGACATTTTTGGATTGCTAAAATGCAATCTTTAAAGATCGAAGGCTAGAAATAAATGACACGAAGGATTTTCAGAGTAGTAGCATACCCTGACATGTGACCACCACAAGCCCAAGAGTGGCAATCATTGAGGACTCTCTCAACTTCTTTGAGTGTCAAACATCTATGAAGGATAGAATCGACACCAACATGGTACAAAGTATCACCAATGATTCAATATGGTTTGGACTGATGTCAAATGCGACGACGTTCAGAATTTTACAACTCTAATCGAAAATTTTGGGTCTAGAGATAGATAATAATATCCCCGTACCATGGGTCAAGAGTGTTGATGAGAAAGAGAGTCTCGTCGGGAATGAGCTCATCAAAATCCATAGATGTGGTTGCGGAGGGAAGGTCACAAATTAATTCAGTGAAAACCAATGATTTCTTTAATTTGGTTGTAGCAAACTCCAAATCAAATTCCTGAATTATAAAAATCCACTTAGAATATTTCCCCCCCAACAATTGATGATTCAAGATGTAGGTCATGGGGTTGCAATCATAAATCACAGTAGTTTTCCGCAAGCGAATATAGTGTCGAAAGCATTGAACAATGTGAAAAACTGCTAAAGCAAGTTTCTTGACATGGGCGTATTGAGTTTCGGTATCAGTAATATTTTAGATTAAGTAGTAGATCGTGTTTTTGTTTCCATCATCATCATCTTGCACTAGTACCATGGCAATAGTACTATCAGTTGTGGCCAAGTACAAGAAATAATCATGGTGATAGGTGGGGGGATGCAGCAAAGGAGCACTAATGAGGGTGTTCTTTAATGCATTGCAAGATTTTTAGTGATTTTATCCCAAATAAATGGGATCCCCTTTTTAAGCAAACGAGTAAATCCCTTGGCAATTTCAGCATAATTGGGTACAAAACAACAAAGGAAATTAGATTTCCCTTACAATCTCTACAACTGACGTAAAGATGATGGAGGGGGTAAATTTACAATGGCCTCAACTTTGAGGGGGTCAATCTAAATGCATTCTTTAGATACCACAAACCTTAGGAGATGACCAAATTCAACGTAGAAGAAACACTTATGTGGAGTTAAATGAATGATATAGTGTCTACAATGATGAAAAATCACTCGTAGGTGGCCAGAATGATCATGACGCTTAGTAGAATGAGCCAATAAGTCGCGAAGATACTATTGAATGATGTGTTTGATGTCATGAAAATCATAATACATTACTCATTGGAAGGTAGCACCAACATTTTTTAAACCGAAAGGGATTATCTTGCAGGAAAAGGTTCCCCATGGACAGATAAAATCACTTTTATGTTGATCGAACGGAAGAATGTTAATCTGGTTGTAGCCAAAAAAAATTTCCATAAAAGAAAAAATCTCACTTTGAGCACATTCATCGATGATTTGATCGATAAAAGTAGTTGGATAATTGTCTTTGGGACACGCTCGATTAATATCATGATAATCAACAGAAACATGAATAGTCCCTTGTTTTTTTGTCACAGACAATGTTTGAAACCCAATCTCTCAGTGGAATGGGATAAATGAAACTAGTCTTTAGAATTTTTTCGACCTCTCCCTTAATAGTGGTTGCCTTTCTAGGGTGCACTAGATGAAGTCATTGATGAACATGCTTCACATATGGATAGGTAGGAATTTCGTGCACAATTATACTCAGATCTATGCCATGCATCTCTTCATATGACCAAGCAAATACATCATGGAATTCCTTAAAAAAGGCAGTATAAATCTTGATCTCATCAGGAGAACAAGAAACCCCGATAGGGATGTTATCGACAATTCTTGGTTTAACAGAAATTTCAATAGGCATGGTAGCAATAATGTTCCACATGTTTCCCTCAAAAAAAAAATTCATGCACCAAAATGGCATTTGAATTGGATGGGTGAGTGTACGAGAAAAAAATGTATCCAAACATGATGAAATATCTTTGAGACTCAAAAGAAATGAGGAACGATGATGAGCATCATTGCAGCAAGTTTCCTCAAGAGACATAACCTCGGTGATACTCACGTTAGTGAGAAATGTCTTGTTCAAGGGATCTGGAGAATCCCAAGAGCCAAGACAAGGGGACTGTGAATACACATCTAGATGCATACTAAGAGTAATATGACTTTCAGAAGTGGCCAACGAAGCCAAAACAACAACCTGATAGGCTTGTTCTACTAGGCTGAGCGGCATGACATGCCAAAAGAATCAACCTAATCGGGGGAAGGAAAAATCCAAGGATCGTACGAAGTGGAGATCATGTTTACCAAAGAGACGTTTGGATGTGCGAGGGAAAAATTTCCCATAAGAGCAGAGTCTTTAAAAATATCCACCCCAACTCTCTCATAAGGGATGTCAGTATTTCCCACATATGGCATGTTCCATTCGAAGAGCGAGAAGAGAAAAAGCCCAACTGATCAATGGTGACTAGTTTCCCCTCATGAGGAAAACAGAGCACATAGAACAAAGAAGAAACCATGAAAGAGATAACATGAGTCCAGCTTCGTCCAAGTGTAAGGTTATAATTCAAATTTGCATCAACAACTTATACTTATAATTCAATGATTTTTCCTTCCAACGTGATGGGAAAACTCGTGAGAATATCGTAAGGAAGAGATCCTTTGCCATCAAAGGCTTCTAAGATGTTTGGAGACTTGTTGAGAGGTAGAGATCCTATAAATTTCAAGCATGAAACATACATGACGTAAGTGGAAGCACCCTCATCAATCACCGTCTGATGAATTTTCTTCCATTTTATAATGACTGAAATTAAGAATGCAAGTTGATGGGGAAGACATGGAACATGATTTTCTAGGTCAAAAATAATCAAACTCGAATTATTAGGGTCACTTCCTCCTATAGTGGATAGTAATTATTTCCGCTGCATAGGACAAGTCTGGAGAACTTCCAAGGTATAAATCACCGAAGGTGCTTGAGATAAATCTTCGACAATATTTTAATGTTGGGTAGCTCACACATTCAGATTGTAAGATGATTTTCGAAGGACACCCTTGGGAGGTGGTCGGATAATGGAGTCATTAATAGGTCTCTCGATATGGAGAGGATCAGAACTAGGTGGAGCAGAAGTAGAATGTTTATCAGTAACTTCTTTTTCCACAGTCTATTGGGGAGGAGTCAGATAACATTTTGACCAGATGGCAATAGAAATAGGTATTGTTCCACTCATATAAACTTGAGAACCCAAAGATGTAGAAGATTGTGGTTGTTCTAAAAAATGGGTTTATTGTGATGGGAAATGTTCTTTTAGTACAGTCGATGTCCCTTGAGTGCCTTTTAACAAGCGACTAACTTTTGCACAACGAGGAAAATCCTTGGTATAGTGATCTTCCTCACAAATGGGGCAAGGATGTTTGGACTTGTGTTTAGATGCATCATCAACAGATGAATTTGGAGGATCCTATTTTGGTGTATCAAAATTTTCTTTTCCTTTACCCTTATTTTTACATTTGCAGACTTTGTCTACCATGGTAGACTGAATGGAATTAACCTCAGAGGTTTTACCGGGATTTGGAGAGGGGTTCGGAGGAGGATTGGATGCAGTATTAGAGATGGAATTTCACTTCAAATAAGCTTTATTGAACATTTGAGTCACTAGTCCAATAATACTATTGACAGGTGGTACATCTAGAGGTTTAGAAGATGATGGACCCGTAGATGGTCTCAGAGCATCAGGAAAGAGATCATATAACGTGCCAGATTGGGAATACACTAAATCTAAATATTAGGCATGAGAAATGGCTTGATCTTCAGTTACACAACCTCCCATAGCTATGTCCTTGAAAATTTTGTTGACGAATTATTTGGTAAACCATTCAGTTAAAAACTCATCAGGTATATCAAACTTGATAAGGCGACGTTGACGTCTCCATTCATGGATATGATCAGAGATGTGGGTAGTAGTATTCTATTTCAAAATATGTAAGAATATGGGTACCAGTTTCATAATGGACTGGTAACTGGAAGTGAGTAAGGAGGGCCATTGCCAAAGAATTGAAGTCTTTATAGGCACCTCAAGGTAACTCAATGTACCATTTCGTGGCAGGACCCTTAAGGGTTTGCTGGAAAAGACATAGATGAATAGAGTCTTCAACCCATGAATTAGATGAACACCATAAAAGGTAAGTCATAACGTGGGCCTAGGGGTCTTCTCCAAACTTTCCTTCAAATTTTGAACAATCAATAGGAATCTTAGTAGGAACCAAAGGCTAATAAGGCGAATGAAGTATTGGATCATTACTGAACCTTGACACATTCGATAGTTCCAACGTTGCTAGAAATAGAAATTATGGATTGAAAGGCACGGGAGTCCTTTGATAAGGCCTAGATTGTGGATTCCATCCTTGTTGATATGGGTTCTACCCCCAAATTGGTGCATTTTGACCATAAGGAGCTTGATATTTCCCCCACTAAGGGGTATTATAACCATACAAAGGTGGATTATGCCCCCACAAAGGTGGCTTTTGACTAGCGTAAGGTTGATATTGACCCACCATGGGTCGATCAGAACCATAAGGTGGATAAAAATCATGCGATGCATATGGATTATAAGGTTTCTGTTGCAACTGTTGACCCTGGTAGTAAAATTGTTGGCGTTGCTGTTGCAAGGGTTGATCTTTTGGTTGTAAGGGTTGACCTTGTTGATACAAGGGTTGGTTTTGTTGCTGCAAGGGTTATCCTTGCTATCACAATGGTTGTTGATAAAACCCTTTTTGCACATGAGGTCCTTGTTGTACATAAGGTTGTTGTTATTGGAAAGTTCCTTGTGAAATTTGTTGAATTCTATGTTGGTACTAATAAGTTCCAACTTGAATTTGACCAAATGCCCCAAAAGAGGGATTTGAACCACGCTGAATCTGGGGACCTGCTTATTGAGTAAAAGGTGGATTTTGAGGCTGTTGTGAGCCATACGGAAGGTACGGTTACTGGTAGGGTATCTAAGACGAAAGAGGCTATCGATATGGGATTTGGCCTGATCCAAATGGAATTGATGATCCACTAGGATAAGGTACACTACCAACATTTTGACTAGCTCCAGTAGCGTGAGTTTGAGGTGCACTCACATAAGCTCCACTCAAAATAGGAGGTACATAAGGTGGAGGTGGTTGTTTCCCCCCATGCAGTGGGATAGGTGGTGGCACATATTGTCCACTTAATGGAGGACCTGAGGAACTTATAGGGACATTAATCACCCCAACCGTAACTTTCAGTTGTATAGGAACTGACAAAACTACAGTTGGTATAGGAATTTGAGAGGCCACATTTGAAACAAATGGACCAAAAGTATGCATGGCACTCAATGAATAAATGGGATTGTGATAAAGTGAAGATGCACTTGGAGTACCTAAAACCATTTGATCCAAAGAGGTATAACTAGCTGAAATAAAGGTTCACTGCTTTCAAGTGGTGGTCAAGGTGAAACACTTCCCACATATGGATAACCTTTAGGTGGAATGTCATAATCAAAATATTGTCAACACCAGGAGTATGAGTGGTTGAGACTTCTGGAGGACCTTGAGAAGAGGCTGGAAACTCGCCTTCTGAATCCATGCATGGAAATAGTTAGCGAGGTGGAATACGAGATAGTCGTGGAGATAACTCCAAAGGTAAACTAGGATTATCATATGGACTATAAGGTTGTTGAGGAGATATAGCCATCAGATCAAAAAGTAGATTCAGAGGGAATAAAACAAACTTTTTTGGACTCTCGAGGATTTCTAGATCATATTCCTAAGATGATGAGTCTCGAGGTGGAGGATGAGAAGCAAGGGATTGAATACTCAGGATAATTCCAAGTTCAAGACCTTGGTCTTGAAGTGACTCTGAAAACTCAGGATGAACTCCTTGTGATGACTCTTGAGTGACAGATGATGAAGGGGAAATGTAAGGTGAACTTGGTGGTTCAGCCATGATGACCTTTTCTTAAAAAAAAAAGGGATGGTTGATTTGAGCTTAAAATTAAAATTTACTATTAATTACGCAATATGAGGCCAAGGATAACCTCATAGGTAAGTCATATGATCATGGAAAGTTAAATTTTAGAACTTAAAAACAAGAAATAAATAAAAAAGGGTGTACTAGGAAAGAGGGTTTACAAAGTATCCGTGAACTGTTATATACACCTTAGCCGAAACCAAGGAATTAACGTATGACAAACGATCTCCTTGAATGATGTGTTCGGTGTATCATGTTTACAAGGCGACTGACTCGGTTACCTGTGGCTAAAGGATAACAACCTAGTGGGGTCTCCCAATATATACTCGATGGTATGGGGAGCACAAGTCTGTGTTAGCATAGTCTAATGAATAATCGTTCGGTGAAAGAATTCCCATATACTTTCTATACTAGAGGTCCTCTAATAGAACCAAGAGTACTAGAACAGGATTTCACCCCTGGGATAAAATGCAAGAAGTTCACGACATCTTCTAGGTTTATAGACGTTGAAACACATCTCTAGCCTAGACCTTTAAATGTTTGTGTTAAGTTTCAAATGCTCCGTGGGTTAATTCAGTAAATTTTAATGTTTTTCTTGAATTAAGTTTCAATTTTGGGCTCAAACGATGTCACCTGAATCCTAAATGCAACTATATGAGGAAAATGAAACCTTTCATTTCAATGAATTTTATATTAACAAGGGAATAAAGTTCAATAAATTAATGCATCAAACAATATGCCTCCACTAACTTTTCCAAATGCAAAATGCAAGAGCAAAACTAAACTTCACTTTCACTAATGAATATGCGATCTATTGAAAGCCAAAATGACTTTTTCTTCACTAAGATGCACTTTACCTATATGATGTTCTCTTTGATTTTCAGATGCTCACATGTAACTAAGCTTCAATTAAAGAAAAAATGAGTATTTTGATCCAAAATATTTCTAATGCAAACAAAGCATCAATCAAATTAACACCAAATTCAAAATCACTCAATGAAAATGTCTTTTGAATAGAAAAGAAAATATACTCTTTCCAGTTTGTAAACCAAAAAATGTAATCTATGCTTTATAAATGACAAAGATGGATTTCAAATGCAAGATGACCTAGTACAAATGAAAACAACTTTGCACAAGACAAACCACAACCAATGTAAATCAATGTTTCAATTGATTTTACCAGATGAACAGACCTAATCATTCAGCAAAGAAAAAACTCAAAGACACTCACAAACGACAAGTGACAATCAAACGACTTATAAACCCTAAAATCAATCAAATTGCACTCAAACACTTGAAATTTCAAAGAAGTAATAATTTTCCAATAAAATGAAGTAATCAATTAAAAAATCAACAAATCTAGTCATGCATAACAAAACATGACCCCAGGGGCTCACACACACTAGTGTTTGACAAAGAAACCCTAGGTTTTTTCCTAATCTCAGGGACCAATGCAGTTGTTATGGAAAAACTGGTGCTAAACAGGGGATCATCGAAAATATTTTAATAAAAAGTGTGCTGGCAGCATGACTTTCAGAGTAAAAAGCACGTTGGGTGAGGAATAAGGCAAAAAATAAAATGAATTTCACAAACACTTCCAAACTAAGCACTCTAAGATAGAAACCAGTGATTGTGCAGACCTATACAAACCCAAACTAACTGAGAACATGATGGTCGGTCAAACTAATCAAGAGATCAATTGAGAAAGGAGGATGAAAAGGTTATATATTCCCCAGTGGAGTTGCCATTTTTTTGTGAAGGTAAGTCCCTTCTACGGACAAAGGTGATCCCTCTAACCTAATGAGTGGGTCTAGAAACAAACTAAACTAACTAACATACAATTTCCTAGCTTATGTTCGATAAATGTGGAGAGAAGGAGAAACCTACCTCGCTCATATGCTAATCACTCGATCCTTGGAGATGGCTTTGAATATTCCGCTCCAGGCCTCTCTCCTTACTTGTTCTTCACATAAAAGTACCTGCAAGGAAGATCAAAAAAATATGAAAGATACAAGATCATATATGGCATACATCAAACATAAAATACTTAATATTTCAAGGAGTATTAAGTTAATAGCATAAAAAATTACACAACTATGGAAAGTGAAAATTATATGTATATATTAATAAGGTAAAAATGGAATCATACAACCTATGCCTTGATGTTATAGACATCCTTTTTGTGGATGTCTAAGTCCAAGAAAAGACTCTTCAAACACTACTTCTCCAAGCTAGCATGGGTAGCATCTAAGCATAATCTCAGCATAGGGATGCAACAATCAATGACCAACCATTTGGGGATGGAAGGGAGTGAATTTATAGGAAGAGAGAGGGAGTTAGGGTTCCAAAAAAGAGGGAGGAAGGTCTACATCTCAAGGGGAAATCCCATGATGATAATATCAAGAGGCCCAAATGAGAGAGCTCAACCATATCAACAACAACCAATATCCAACTAGTTGTTCCCGAAGGTTCTGGTGGGTGAAGTTTCTCCTAGAATTTAGGAAAACCCAACAGAAGAGGTTTAGCATAGGTTTTCCTATGAAAACCCACACTAGCAGCGCGAATGTATAATTGAGCAACTTTCCATCAACATGGCTAGTTAGTGGATCAAAACGTGCTGATGCCATCAATTGGGTTTTTAGGCAACCTTCTCCATAATGGATTTAGGGCAGTTTTCCTTTAATTCTTAAGGGAGGATTTGGTCCATACATCATGATGGATATGCTGCACAGTAGTCAATTTTTTGTCACTTCGGGGTATGGACAAGAAGTGAATAGGAGGTTTGACAAAATATTGTGTAACAAAGATCTACGGGATCGATTCTTGTGGTGAAAGAAGATGGCAAGCAGTGGAAAGATAGAATTCGAGAAATTTAATGGGCAGAGTTTTGAGTTGTGGAAACTCAAGATGGAGGATCTGCAGGCGGATAAATATTAGTGGATCGTGGTAGATTCAGGTACTAAACCAATGGCAACGTCTGATGAAGACTAGAAGAAGTTGGATAGGAAAACAAAGAGCACAATATAGTTGTGTATCTCAAATTTAGTATTGTTGAATGTATCAAGGGAAGCTTCGGTGAAGTCTTTGTGGGACAAGTTAGGGACTTTTTACCAATCTAAGTCTCTGACGAATACATTTCTCCTACGCAAAAAAAATTGTACAACATGAGGGTGAAGGATGGAGGGCCAGAATGGTGATGCCTTGTTTGTACAAGGATGATCCCAAAACAGAAACAAAAATAAGTCCTCGAGTGGGAGATCTAAATCTAGAGGGAGATATTTATCGCTAAGAAAATTGGTAAAGGTGTGCTGGAAATATGAAAAGGAAGGGCACTTCAAAAAGGACTGTAGATCTAAAGCTCCTCAGAAAGGAAATAGATCTGATGATGCTCCTTTTGTAGAGGTGAAACCAACCTCAGATGAAGGTGGGGATATTTACTTGGCTTCTTCTTCAAGTAAACATGTAGATGTTGAGGCATGGTTGATTGACTTAGGTGCATCCTTTTGACTTCACTCTCCCAGGGAGTGGTTCTTTGAGTATGAGAAATATGATGGTGGTGATGTATTCTTAGGGGATGAAAGGAAGGCTAGAATCATTTGATGCAGAAAATTCAAACTGAAGTTGCAAGGTGGAAAGATTAGAACACTTTCAGGTGTTCTCTCGCCATTGTTTATTTTCTGTTTTTTAAGAATTCATTTGCAGGTAATTTATGTACAGGGTTAAAACATACGCCTTTTATTTTAATTTATTTGAAATAATGTCCTTTATCCTTTTGGGTTCTTATAGTTCAATTTTCAGAAGGATGACAGAATCTGCATCACAGACGTTCATTAACCTTTATTCTTGTAGTTCTTGTTCTAGTTGATCTACCTTTTTCCTTATAGGTATTAATTCTTCCAAGGCACTTATGAGTTCTCCTTCAAAGTTTACTTATGCTTCAATATCTTCTTAAACATTTTTATCACTCATAACTATGAATAAGATCTCTCCTTTTTCATCATCAAACATGCTTTCATAGCTTTCACAATCACTATCTTCTTTGGAGTGCAAGATTATATTTTTGATATTATGTCTTCTTTTAAGATCACTAGGTTTAAATTTTACTTCATCGTCACTAACATTTAAGTTTGTATAAGGACACTTATATGCATAGTGTCCTATTCTACCACATTTAAAACATTTGAATGGAAGCTTACCTTTGAAATTTCCAGTTCCCTTTTTTAGTTTTCTCTCAAATTTGGCTTCTTCTTCGTCTGATTCATGAATGGAGTCTTCTTGAATCTTATGCTTGTTTCTTTCCTTACCTGCTTTGAATGCAACTCCTTTGGATCCTACCTTCTACTTTTTTGTTCTTAGTTCATATGCAGTAAGAGTTCCACACAAAGTATCCATATTCATATTTTTAATATATGATAACTCCTCAATTGTTGAAACTTTAGGAGTAAACATTGAGGGAAAGGATCTTAATATTTTGCTAACAATATCAGATTCGTTAATTGTCTCACCAAGGCCTATGATTTTGTTGACTATTCCATCTACATTAAGAAAGTATATGAGGAAATATTTTCCATTTTCAACTTTCAAACTAACCTCTATAAGTTTGTAGCTTAGCCTCCTTTACTTTTTCATCTCCTTCATAGTAGATTTTAAGCTTGTCCAAAAGATCTTTGGCTAGCTTGCAATGTATTACTTTGACAAATTTAGTATCTGATAGACCACTTAAAATGGAATTCTTTTCTATGGCATTAAATTTATAGAGTGTTTTACCATTTTCATCAATAAGAGGAGTTACAGGCACCTAATAACCATTTTTAACATCCATTTAGGCATCAATACCTAAAGACATAATGTAGGTACTCATTCTTATTTTCTAGAAGGCATAATTTGATACATCAAATTGAGGAGCCTTGCTTGAATAAGATCCCTTGATATTGGCCATGTTCATTTCTGATCTATTGTTGGCTTATTGGGGCCTGACCTAGGTTCAAAGTTATTTTAGCCAAACAAATCTTGGTACTACTAGCCCTTTCGACAATAGTCCATGTAGCGCGGACTGAGGTCTCACCCGAAGTAGTATGGGAGGGTGCTAGAACTAGGTTTCCACTTCCTGGAGATGTTTCATGAGTTTAATGGGTCCGCAGTTTGACTCTGCACGCAGGTTTCTTCACGCACTTTCTCGTACTTCGCAACCTAATATACTGCCTTCGTGCAGCCCTACCCAGGGACTGAACATCGCGCTCTGCATTATTACCCAAGACCTTACTAGTATTCCAATGTTAGTTGATTATTTTAACCTACTTGTGTGCTTTAAGTTATACTTAAAAACATAAACCATACATACAGGTGCGCGTAGTAAATAAACAATATATTTGCAAATTATGTCAATCATGCATTAAACCAAGAAAAAATACACAGAATTATATCAAAACTTCTCTTTATTGATTCTTTCCTTGGTTATAAACTCGACTCACCCTGCGCACTCAGTTGTGGACTACTAGGCCTCTGCGCACTCAGTTGCAGAGCCTTCTCCTACTCTACGACCCAAAGAACACACTTCAACTTCCGACTCAGTCCCTTAGACTTCTTCCTCACTTCTCCTTTCTATTTAGAGCCTCGCTCTATTTATACAATCCCATGGTTCCGAGACCATGGGTAGGTCTATCTAGCTGACATTACACTACAAAACTAGGGCGGACAACCCTGTGACTCTCTCATACTTTCGCGCCCCGTGCTTGCAATTCTCGGAGCTTTACAACAAGATTCAGTCAAAACTTGGGCTTTCAACCCCAAAACATGCCTTGGGGGGATTCCATGCCCAAAAGACCCCCAACACAAACATCGTGACTCACCCTTGAGTCACTCTATCGCCGTGGTGATCTTTGTGCGGAGTTCCTCCAACTGTTCTCGAACTACGCGGAGGTCAACAGCGCACTGAGCTGCTACTTGCTGGATCTGCTGCATAACCTGTTCCAAGACCTCTGTGTCAGGAGTGCTTCTCTGCATCAATGTGTGCATCCCTTGCATGTGTGCAAGCTTGCCTTCAATGTCTACCGTGATGGTGAAGGCCTCATCCATCCAAGGTTGGATGCGCACTTTGAGGATTGCTTCCTTATGTCGTGTCGCATCCACCTGCTCCTTCAGTGCTTAGCCTGCTGCATCTGCACAAGCCTCTAGGTGAGGACCACCGTTTGCGTAGTTCCTCAGACACTGTCATACTTCTGTTAGAGTTCTCATGCCTCTATCTCTAAGCGCTGGATGTTGGGGTCCTCTTGCAAATTTGAGAGGACCTCAAGTGATTCCTCTAACATACTGGTGCAGTCTCGCACTGCACCTCCAATTTCCTCCAATCCCACTATGATAGCGCTAGCGTGTTGTTCTCTGACTTCTGGGGGAGTGGATGGCTATGCCTTTAACGGAAGCTCCGTGATCTTAAGGTTCAGCTCCAGCTGAGCCTTTATCATTTCTTCCCTCACCTCGTGGACCCCTTTCGCTAACCTGTGGATCCGTGCCTCTGCTAGTATGTCTGCTGGGATGGTCAACTCCGAGACGCTTTGACAAGCATCGTCTATCACCTATACTAGCTGTTGATTCCGCGACACCAATTCGTCATGCTGCAATCTTAGTTGTTCCATATTTATTTTCTGCTCACTGAGGACTTGGAGTGCGTAGCTCTCCCTAGCTCGTAGCTCTGCATTTATCCCATCCTACAATACATATAAGGTCTCATGCGGGAGTGCAGTGAGATTGATACTGAGACCTTTCAGCATGCTAACTGAAGGCCTATCGGCCTCTTTGATGGCACTAGTGATCCTTCCAGCAACACTATGGTGTTCGTTATCCACGCACGCAACATCTGCTCTTCTGCCGAGGATCCGACTGTACCAACCTGAGGGGGGCATACCTGTAATTCCTGCAACTGTGCTCTGAAGGCCCCCAACACAATCTGGTTCTCCTACATGAAATCTTGGAGAGCTTCAATGGTGACATCGTGCACTAATTCATTGATGTCGTGTAGATCACCCTCGGTTAGGGTGATCGGGTCAATGGACAATTTCAAGGTCTTGGGCTTCTTCCGCAACCCTGCCTGCTCCAACGGGTGCTGGTGTTTCAGCTGCATTAATGCAATTTGTGGGTCCACACCTCCTTCTTTTGTTCCTGCTTCCTCTACTTACTTCCCCTGCGAAGGCGTTGTTTGGCCCTCGCCCACCTTCGTGGCTACTTCTTATGTTGTTGTTGCTTCTGCGCCCTTTTCCTGCTCAGCTACTTTCTGGGCCATGTCTCGTGCTGGCTGCACTTCGACTATCGTTGCTTCCTCCCTTCATTTCTCGGCCAACTTTGCGATGCACATCTTGGCCTCGTCTTTCTTTCTTTGTGCCGCCGAATTCTCGATCTCTGTGACGTCTGGGGCATGCCACTCTGGCGGCCATGCCTCTAGGACATTGAAAATGATGTTGTCGGTGGCTACAAAGGGTAGCATTACCCACTTCTTGGTCGGGTCCCTGTGCGCCCTGATATAGATGTTATGCATGTCTACTTTAAATTCGGCAAAACCCTGCAGACTGTTGTAAACAGTGGGTGACAACCATGGTTTACATTTGATCCCCATTCTGAGGTTCATTTCCATGAACACCCAGAAGATTTTGCTTTTGCGTATCTTCTTAGCATCCTTCGCGGCCTACAGCGAAGCATACTTCACGGCCTCTAGCAGGTCCCTGTCAATTATGGGGAATTGACTAGCCTCCAGCAACTCCCCAACCACGAGTACTATGGACAGCAACAACCATGCATAGTGGAACATTTTTCCTTGTTCCTAGGCTTCACGGAAATTCTCTAAAAATTTTGTGTAGAGGAATTTAGACCAGTTAAACTGGACCCCCTCTATGCATTGCTCAGCTAGTGCTACCACAGGCACGGGGACTTCATCCACGCAACACTTGCGCATGACCTTTCCTTCCAAGATTTGGGTCGCTACACGCACTACTTTCTCCTTGATGTTGGAGATGGCATAGCCCCTCTTCTTCTTTTCCAACTTATACTTTTTCTTCATGGCCTCCGCGATCGCCAAGTCATTACCCTTCCCTTCCAATATTTCCACGGGGTCCTCTCCTTTGCATGGATGTTAGGAGACGCAGTGAATTAGGTCTGTTGTTATGGGGATGGGCTCCTCCAACCACAAACACCCATCATGCACCAGGCAGAGTAGCTACCTGATGATGAAAATGGTTATTGGGGCGAGGTGGAAGTGTGACACCCAAAGCAAATTTATTAGTCTAGCCTTCTCCACTCCGCGCAACCACTTTCGTGGCTCCAATGCTGTCACACCCCCTTGTGGTGATATGCTTCATGAGGTTTTCAATGTCAAGGTGAGGGAACTTCTTGTGGTCAACGAGGTCCCAATCTTCAAATTTTAGGCTCGACACGCGTCCCAGGTGCATGCCTTCAAACATAATGTTATCTGGGAGGAGCGGGGTCTAGAGTGAGCTCTTGGTCTCATCCAAGTCCTTGGGCACTTTCGCCTTCCCTTTTTGTGGGGGGACATAGGTGGGAAATTTTGTTATAGAGTGCGCAGGCTGAGTGTCCTCCTCCATGCCTTCATCCTCCTCCTCCGAGATGATTTTCCCAAATCTTGCCCATAAATCGAATCTTAAATGCCTGCCACTTGCTCCATTTGGCCTCAAGTTGAGCATCCCATCATGAATAGTGACTTCAACAGTCACTTTTTGGCCAACCCACGCATCAGCGCAACACCCCGTGCACAGTTGCGGACCCTGTGACTTTTTGTTTCTGCGAACAGCTCCCGGGCAGAATAGTTTATAGTCCCGCGCTCCCTTCCAACTACCTAGAGTGCTAAGACTATTCCTTCCTTGGCTATTCAGGCAACCGCGCCACCTATGTGCGGTTTCCTCTGATCATCCAACATTCCTTTTAGGAAATACTAGCTTTTACCATTACTAGCTACATCGCACACCTTATCTTCTGCAGTGCATCAGCCTGATTAATTCTCTTAGTAATATGTGATCCAATCCAAGGCATCAGACTGATCAATTCATGGCAATAGTCCTCAAGCTTGTCAACATGACCGTGCGCACCCTGTTTTATCACGTGGTATTCTTATTGAGAAACTCGTCCCTTATCTCGTCTTCCAACTTCTTGAATTCCACTTCTACCAAAATGCTTTTACTTCTTAATCGCACCCTTTATTTTTCAAGTTCTTGGAGCCTAAGGTTTGCCTGTTGGATTTCTTCCTCAAGGCCCGTGCATTCTGTTTCTTGCGGCTGTGTGATCCATTCTTTCTGGGCTTTGTGAACCATCGTCTTTACAGGTGCTAGTATGTGCAAACTAGGTTATGCATGCTCCATAGGGATTACAACATCCACTTCATACTTCAGCTTCAGAAGTGTCCACACGGTCAGGGTTTTGCACATGGTCCTATAAGCCCATAGAATCGTTGGTACGCATAGGTCCCAGTCAGTTCATTCCACATGGTGGACCGCATTTAGTGTTTCACGTACTTTGTCAATAACTTCTGCGTGAATATGATTATGCGTGCTTGGTCTTTGTTGGGTCCCTATAATACTAGTGATTACCCCATTACTATTGTATTTATACCCCTTATTTATATTGTTGTGCCCCTATTACCCCCATATTTTTATTTCTGTGCCCCATAGAATCCCTCTATTGTTATTTTTGTGGCTTTACATTATTATTGTTAGGTCGGCTGGATTATATTGTGACTCCTTATACTCCTATATATAGAAAGGAGGTTTTGTCATTTGTATCACCCAAGAATTGCTCATTTATGTAATGTAAAGGAGGTTTCCCCCTCGAAGAGGCTGAATTCTAAGGCGTTGATCTATCTTTTCTATCTTATCTTGAGCTGGTTTCATAACATTTGGTATCAGAGCTTTGGATTCTAGGGTTTCGCTGCTCCAAACAGGTCATCGTGGAATTTTCGCTATAACTTTTTTTCTGTCACGTTTCAGAAGTCGCAAAGAAAAACCCATTTGAGAAGAAATCACGCTGAACCTTGGGTCCGAATTTCAGAGCTTTTCGCGTGATATTTGCGAAGATATGATCTGAGGAAGTTGGTCTTTTTGCAGACTCCTGAATTACATTCAAAACAGGTGACCTAGGGAAAATCGTCATAACTTTCTCTCTGGGGATCGGATTGAAATTTCTTCAGAAGCTACAGAAAGAAAACGGACTGTAGTTTCTTGTATTTGTGTTTCAGATTCAAAGGTTGAAACAGTGACTCGTGGCACATCATACAAGCTCGCTCTACTGAACGAGTCTAAAAGCAAGTCACTGTGGGAGATTTCACATAACTCTTCCTTGGAGAATCAAATTTGGCTCAGACTTGTGGCATTGGAAAGAGGACACAGAAGGCTACTACAGGTAGCAATTTTATAACTGGATGATCCGAAATTACAGAGATACATCAGATTCAATATCAGGCTTCTATAAAGTGAAAAAAAGGTGTGTAGCTTTTTTTTAAATTTTTGTGTAAGCTTGGTTTAACGGAATTCAAAGGGCATAGTAAAGTATTATTATCAGTAACTGATGCCCCGAGGAAAGAAAATGAAAACACCTAGTAAGGAACCTGAAAGCTCTAGCATGACTCATGAAGAAGAGGAAGAAAGGCTACATGATAATATCAAAATTATAAGAACAAGTGCAACAAATTTCACGCTCACAAAAGCTAACAGAAGCTAAGATAAGTGGCGTGGAATCTAAGATAAAGGGCATAGAAGCTAAGATGGATGATTCGAAGACAGATTTGAAGAGAGACATGGCAGATTTGAAGATAGATTTGAAGACAGACATGGAAGAATTGAAGAAGTTGCTACAAGAAAGGGTCACTAATGGTGAAAAGGTAGTAAACGAAACTCATGATGAGAACAAAAGAAATGTTAATCATGATTGCATAGACGCTAATGCTGGATCAAAGAATCACCATATTCCAAAAATCGATATGAGGAAGTTTGATGGCAAGGATCCCGCGACATGGATATTATAGATGGAGCAATTCTTCGATCTCAATAATGTGCAAAACGCACAAAAGGTACGTATGGAAACTATATATTTGGAACCAAATCAGTTTGTATGGTATCAATGGCTTTGCTCTCGTAAAAAATTTATCACTTGGGCAATTTTTATGAAAGAATTGATAGTACATTATGAAGATACAAAAAACAACACTTTTTTTAGCCAATTAATAAGTCTCAAACAAAAGGGTTCAGTAATGGAGCACATTGAGGAGTTCCAAAAATTGAACATAAGGGTAAAAGATATTCCAGAGGAGCATAGGATTGACGCGTTCATAGGGTCTTTAAAGGATAATATCCAACATGATGTTCGCCTTTGGGAACCTGATTCATTAGAGAAGGCATTCAGGTTAGCAAGAAAAATGGAAAGCAAAATTATGGCAATCAGGAAGCATACCACTCACAACTATAAATACGGAAGTGTTGTTGCCCCTAGTCTTCCACAACCTATAAGGTTGTGTTGTGGTAAAAACACAACCCCTCGATTATTGATGTGTTCACTTCAAATAATGGGGACCCTTTCTATAAAAATTTGGCTAAACACCTTTTTGGATTTTTATTTTAGTTGATTGCCCTACGCTTTTGTTAATTTTTAGTTTTCTTTGGATTCTTGTTTTGATTGTTTTCTTAGAATCGATTTTTTACAAGCTTCCCATTGACGCTTGTTTCGCCTCATTTGGTCAACTGGTTTGAAAATGGCACTCCTTTGAAGTCTCATCATTTATTTAGCCTGGGTTAAAAATGCGTAAAATGTACAATATTGCGTTTTGTAGATAAAATTAGTTTAATAATGCATTCATTTTAAATATTAACCCGTAGAGAATTTTACTAACATTTTTTCATTTTTCATTTTTCGGCCAAATCATTAAGTATCGAGATTAAAGAAGTTTACTCCAATTTCTAAATCAATTATTAATCTCGAAAACCCAAAATTTTCGAAGTGGCTGTAGTTTATTTTTATTTTTACTTTTATTAAGAGTGGCTGTAGTTTATAGAATAACTCTCATAAAATAAAACTAAAATAAAAATTGATATTAAATCTTAATTTAATTAAATTAAATTAATATATAATTAATTTAATTAAATTAAAATTTAATATATAAAATATAATATATATATATATATATATATATATATATATATATATATATATATATAAACATATTTCGCAATCGGGAGTTTGTATCGCATTGGGAGTTTTAACTTGACACATTTTAAAAGGCCCCGACACTTCATATCCCCGATCGCCGATTATTAAAAAGTTCACATATCGCATCGGGAGTTTTCATATGACAAAATTTGAAAACCCCCGATACACCTCCATGCTCCGATACCCGATAAGCCTTCTCGACGCCGATATTACATCGGGGAATTTCGCTTGGGGAATTTCGCTTACCTCATTATCCATTCCCCCGATTGCCGAAAAGTGAAAACGAATAAAAACAAGTTTTATATGTTGGTTCAAACGACTTGTTCCATGGACTCATACGTATGGTAATATGGTAAGTTATAGTATTTTATATATATATTAGATATGGTAATATGGTTGGTTTATATGTGTAATATTAATTAGTTTATATTAATATGTAATATGTAATGTATTATATTATTTAAAATAATATGTAATATATATTATATTATTTAAATTAATATGTAGTATTTAATTAATTTGATTAATTTAAATTTAATTATCATTTAGATTAATATTGATTAGTTTTTAATCGAAATAGATTTGTTTATAAATAGTTAATTAAATATTAGTTAGTTAAATTAATAAATAGTTTAGTTTATAATTAGCAATTAAATTAGAATTAATTAGAGACTAATTTAGGATTAGTTTTTAATTACAATTTTTTAGCCCAGCAACAAAATTTCCAGATTCATGCCAGATTTGACTCATCAACTTTGGAAGCTCATAAGATGAGTTATACTTGGCCAAATAAAGCCCAGGACGGCTCATTGGAAAAAGAAAATCAAGGAGAACATTTTGGAGGAGGTTTCACCAACAGATTTGATCATTTATTGGGCCAAAAATCAGGCAGAAGATCAGGCTCCGAATTTTGAAAACAAAATCAATTTTCTGAGTTATTTCTTCAATTTCATTTATCTAAAGCCTCTTCTAATTGCAGATCCATTGGTCAATGATATCATTTACCAATCAAACCATTCCAAGCATCAATACAGAGCTTATATTTTGTTTCAATTATTTATTTAAATAAAATTTGATTGGGTTTGATTTAATTGCTAGAAATGATATTTTGATTGCATTTTAATTTATTTTGATTTCTTTTGCAGGAAAACAGTGGAAAAGATATGGAGAAAAGGATTTCAAGCAATGAGAATGCTCCAGCAATTGAAGAACAGAATTAGGAGCAAGTAAAATTATATTTAGCAGATTTCTCTTCAACAAACTCTCCTCTCCAAAATTCCTTCACAAATATTATAAATAACAGATTGCAGAATGTAAAAGGGGTTGCTCTCCTCTGCAATGCTAGACTTCTAAAAGCACTACTGTAATAGGAATTTAGAGTTGTAGGAGAGAGGAGAGAAAATCTCAGATCTGGGGGATTATTGAGGATTTTTCCTTTGTATCTTGGATTATGTATGAGGGGCAGAGTTTGCACTATTGTAGCTCTAGTTTTAAAGACAGAAGTTCAAGCAATGTAAAGGACTGTTGGAGACCAAGATCAGAGAAATGGATGCAATAAATTGGTATTTTTAATACTGCTGTTTTAAATATCAGTTTCATTTTTATGGTAACAGGAATGTGTCATTTTATTCATGTTTTGTGCATTATTGTCAATATGGGTAGTTTGTCTCAATGTTGTTATCATGTATCTCTATTCTTATGGATTAATTTCTGATTTCTGAGTAACTATTTACTCAGAAATCTGCCTTATTAAAACTAATTTATTGAATGGTAATATGTTGTGAACTATTTCCACATATTATTGTTTAGTTATTGGATTTGCTGATTTGATAATCAACATCATTTATGTGAACTACTTCCTAAGTGTTGTTGGTTTATTATTTCAGTTAAAAGGTCTCAATAGGATGTGTTTTGATATCCATAATATCAGTTAATTGAACTACTTCATTAACTTAATATTCATTATAAACAAGACATCTAAATCCCAATACTTTAATTATCTTGCTCTTAGTTGGGTTAGATCTATATCTGCCTAATTAAGATAGGATTTAGATTAGTTTCTTTTGCTTGCATCATAGAATAAGTTTGCATTTAGAGTAATTTTGCATTCTTTTAAGTCCTCTCCTCAAAGAGGCAAAACTTTAGTTGTGGCTTGGCTGAACCCAAATCAGCTTAAGGGTCATTCTCTTGCCTGATCAGCAAGAAGAAGTGATCTGATGTCCCTGTCTATTGGTAGTTAAAGATACATTATAAACCAATAGCAATAGGGAGAAGGTAACTGGACCTAGATGAACAGTCGGAGCCACCACACCAAACGGAAAAGCAGCCGCTTTTAAGGTCCGGACCGGGTGGTTATCCCCCAATGTTGTTGCAGCGATTTTCGAGGCATCAACATTTTTGGCGCTAGAAGGAGGGCCTGAGAAATTTGTCTGTTGGAGTCTTTTTAATTTTAATATTTTATTTATTGTGATGGCTCCTCTTAAACTTCCAATTTGGAGTTGTATCCATGGACGTGCATCCTCCAATACTCCACCCGAAGTGGTAAGACTCTTGTCTCAGGCAAAGTTTAATGGTAAGAGAAATTCTTCTGCTTTTAACCATGTCTTTCAATTTATTCAAAATGTTTCAAATTACGATTTTCAAGAAATTGATGAAGGCATCTTATGCAGAATTTTTACTCTTACATTTACGGCAAAAGCCAGAAACTGGTGCAAAACTCTTCCAGTTGCCTCAATCCATAGTTGGGATCAATTTGTTACAATTTTCATTTGTAAATTTGACGGCTACGATTATGAACAGGTATGTCAAGAAATTGAATATCTACGAAGGTTTAAAAATGAATCTGTTAATGATTTTAATATTCGATTTCATTTGAATTGCTTAAGATTTAAAGACGAAGATAAACCTACAGAAGAATAATCATTAGATTGGTTTGAATATATTTGTTCTCTTCCAACCATTCCCAATCCATATGAAATTAATTCGAGATTTGTTCCATCCCCTTCTAATATAAATGAGAATTCCAATATGGATGTGCAAATAAATGGTGATGAAGTGGTTTCACAAAGCTTGGAAAATATTTCTATTCAAATGCAAGAAGACAACAACAGCAATTTTGGGGAAAAAGCCGCCTTGAAATCTGAAAGCTACTTTGAAGTAAATTCGGAAAATCAAATCGCAAATCAGCAAGTACAAGCAGCAATCAAAGTAAATAAAATGCAAACTGCTGTACAAATTTCTGAATTTCTCCATGATGAGCAAATGCCAAAATCAGAGAAGCAAAGCAGCGTTCTTCAAGAAAGCATATGCACGCAAAGGAATGATCTGCAATCTGAAATTTACAATGAGCATAATGCACAAGAGCTCTCAAACAGAGACAGTTTTAAATGCATTGTTTCAGGTTCACATTTTTCCCTTTATCCTGATATTTTCAATGATGGTAATATTTTTCCTCTTGGTATTAATGATATTTCAGAAATTAAAGAGGATGATTTAAATGAATTACCATTAAATTTTTATCAAGATAGAGAAGCAATTAATGATCATTCTTTTGCCATTAATGAACATGAGATTTTTGTTCCTCCTTGTTTTGGTATATTGGATGAAATTGAACGGAATTCTAGAGAGTCTTGTGAGATCATTTATGATGATTACTCTGACATTGAGGATGTTGATTTTTATTCTTCTCAAGAGAATCCTCATGATAAAATTCAAATAACATCTGAGGATGAGGAACGCTTCAATTTAGGAATTGTCCCAACTAATCCTCATTTTAGAGCAGCAAATTATCTTCATGATTTCGCCATTCAAGAAATCATTCCAATTTATGATTCATATGAGGATCAAACTCCCATTCCTATTCATAATCATAATTCGTTTTCTATTTCACAAGTTGGAATTCAAAATTATTCAATTTCCATAATTCTGGCCATTCCTTGTGAAAATGAAATCATTTCAAAACAATCCCAATTGTGCTGTAACATTAGTTGTACAAATAGTGATTTCATTTTAGTTTTTATTTCACAGTTATTCTGTTTAAATTTAGATTTACTTTCTGATTTTATTTTGCAAAATTTTCACACTTTCCGCTGGCATATTAAACACTTTATTATCAAACACTCAATTGATGAATTTCCTTATTGGGAAATTGAAGTTTCATATGATAACCATAAGCATCAAGAGTTGTTAACGTATCAATGTCAATTGATGCTCATTACTTATCAAAAGCTTCTATCTTCTCAAAGGAAATATCAACAAGAGAATGTATTTTTAGAAATCTGCCAGCAATCCAATTTAATTAATAAATCGCCATTTTATTTGAAAGGCTTCCATCCATTTTTCATTGACTCATTTGAAAATTGTTTGGAAATTTTTCCTTCAAGTAAAATTGTCAATGATTTAACATTTGTACATAACACTAACAAATTTTTTCAGGTCAAAGAATCGAAAAGCTCATCTTCACAATCTGGCTTGTTATCTCTTCCTTTAAACATTTCTCAATCCTTAATAGAAATCCATCCAGATTTTTATGATCCAATTGGTAATCAATTGGAAAGGAAATTTCAGGAGAGAGAGATTTTAATTAAGTTTCTAACAATAACTGTACATTCTGATTTCATATTTATTTTCCTTAGTTTAGTCAAATCTGTATTTTTATTACTAACATTTGAATTGTACATAAACGCGGGAATAAAAATGAGAGAATGGTTACACTGGAAATATGACTATACCTAGTCATTTTCATGTATATGGTTAGAATAGGAGTAGAATTAATTTAGTCAGTTTGTTTTGTATAGATAATTTATTTTTAACAGTTTTGTAGATTAAAAATAAAACAAAGCAATCAGCCATTCTTATACATGTTCAGTGAAAACATTTTTCCCTATCAGAAAATTTTAATTCTTGCTTTCTTTTTTCTAATTTCTTACAGCAATACCTCTACTCTACCTATTCTGAATAATCTCTTGATTAAATTCAATTATAGTTGCACATGGCATCGATCGCCTCAAAGCCACTTTTCTTCATTTCGGGATTTCCTTCTAAGATTTTCTTTTGAAATTTATACGGTAAGGATTTAAGGATATAAAAGCTTCATGATCCCATTATCCCATGAAATGTAGGACTGTCTATCATAAGCTTAATTCTAATTCAATCATTATTAGTCAGTCTAACATTTCATGGTAATCATATGAAGTTCATATTATCTTCCTCAAAATTTGTTAAGGATGTCCATTTTGCCAAGTGCACACATTCAAATCTGTTTTGATACTTTTTCACAATTAGTGGCTTTATCCCATTCTGATCTTTAGCTTATTATTTGATGCTACAAAACGCATCATATTCATTTGCTAAAGATATTATTGAACAGTCGCTATAACAATACGGATTCTTCTCAAGTTATTCAGAATAAGCAGAGATTATAAATTGTTGTTTCAATTCAAAAGGGAAGCATAGTTTCATATTCATTTCTGGTAAATTTTATATTCCATGAACATGAATGATTGATTTCATTTAGGCTGATTGCACATTTAGATTTAGAATAAATAATGAGATGATTTTAATCAAAGGAAGAATTTGAAGATTTATCAGACAAATTCCTTTCAGGTACGCATTTACAACTTTATTCTCATCCATTATTAATTCATCTTTTCCTTAGTTTATTTTTGATTCGTGTTCTGTTTTATTTGCAGATTTTCATTTGTTTTCAAAAACTTGAAGTAAGCAGTAAACCCATTTCAAATTTGCAATAAGCTCAGGGAAATTTTATTTGTGATGCATTATAATTTAAGCATTTTTAATTTTGCTTTTATTTCACTTAGAAAACACAATTGAAATTTCAAGGAATATCATAAGATCATTCGCATCATAAGATTTCATCGGAAGAAGTCCTTAGCATTTCTTTGCTCATCAAAAACCTCCGATGTATTATCTTACTCATATGCCACATCGCATTTCACAAATCGGAGGTTTCCAAGTGAAGTATACTTCCATAATCAAATCATTGATCTCCGATAAATCACATTACCGATATTGCGATGACCACATAATTCCGGACCCGATATGAAATTCAAATCAAATTCATAAAAAATATCGCGTCCGTTTAATCGCAATAAAAGTAAGGGCATAATCATAAAAGGCCGATGTCTTAGATCCGATATATTATTAAAATATCATCATAAATCTATTGGGTCCACTCTTCATCGCATATCGGCGTATCGAGAATTGTTACATCATGTACTTAAGATTGCCGATTACACCGATTGCCGATCGTCGATTAGCCACGTCATTCATCGCATATCGGCATGTTGTGCCCTACAACAACCCCCCATTTCATAACATTTTTATCACAAACAATTAACATATGAAATGGGTCCCTTTTAAAAAATTTAATTGGCATTAATGAATTTGTTCGAAAAAGGTATGATAATCAAATGAATTTGTTAACAAAAGCCTTTTTGAACAAATAATAAGCAATTTTTGGTTAAGTCCGAAAAGACAATCGCAAGACCATTTGCTACCTTGGTTCTTTCCGATGCGATATCGCTATCGGCCATCGGCGATAGTGTCACACGGAATTGGTCAAGGGTGCGGACACAGCTGACCTTCCTAGAAGTCTAAGACATTCTAATGACAAACAAGACAAAATGGAGTGATCTTTCTCTAAATACACCTTTTACAACATGAAAACTACAAGTGTTTAGGCTTACCTTATTCCAAAACGCTGTTGTTGAAGTCCGTTCTTGACGATCCGGATGAGCTCCTCCTTCAGGTCAATCCCTGCAACCACAAACAATCAAACAATTACCAAGCACTTGCATTTCATATAATAAAACATATATTCAACATGCAGACCAAGGAACACATGAAATAACTCATTAACACAAGCTATTGAGAAAAATAAACCAGTTTGTATTAATAACGAAACAAAGAAACTCTTACAACCTGGCCTTGGTGTTGTGCAAGTTCCTCCCAGGGTCCATCAAGGGTTTTCCTCTACTTTGACAAAGCTCACCCTCTTCCAAGTAGAATCAAGTAAAGACAATCTCTCCTTACAAAGGCTCTAATGGAAGACCTAAATCCTGCAGCATTTACCCAAAGAAAATGTATAGCTCCAACCTCCTCTCCCTCTGGCTCAATGTCTTTATTTATAGTGCTGTAAAGAGGTTATTCAGGTCCACTATCAATGGGATCATCCCCCTCTATGGGTGGGATAGCTCCCTTATTGATGGGATAAGTTCCCCCTTAATAGAGATACATGAACCAACTGGAGGCGCATCCATTTCATCAAACCGACCTCTAGAATGTTCTAGAAGTAACCACAAGTAACTTTTTCAAGATAAAACTCGCGCATTTTGCCTTTTACAGAGGGACGCACCTGTCCCTTAACATACAGAGCGTCCATGGACGCAGATTTTGTGAACATGGTCAGCGTCCCCGCAGGTAAGGCTAGAGAGAACCTGCGACCCCAGAGATAAACATAGTTTTTACAAGACTTTCTCTCTTCTTTGAGTTTGAGATGGATAACAGAGGCATGAGACTTGCCTAAGAGGGTAGCATGACTGTTGATTTAAGCCATACTAACTGTAAGTAGTCAAGGTGACATTTTTTAGTGTAACAGATTGCCCCCTAAAGTGCGAAGCCTGGAATAGAGTAGGGTTTTGTAATTCTAGGAAGGGTGAAGCGCTTTATCATTTCAAGGATTGTCTTGTGGATGGCCTGGTTGGAACCTGCAATTTTCAACACAAAATACATGGATAAGATTATATCATCACTGAGGTAGGCATTCCCATACTCAGATTCAAAACCTTAACTAATGGACTAACTATTCTGATACAGGAATGATCTTGCAGTACATCATTTTTATAGACTTTTGTAGACACAGTATGGACGCAGCCATCTGTTTATGATTAGTCTACATAGATAATGAATACAAAACTCCTCGCAGCCTGGATGGTAGAAACTAGATCCAGGGTCTTCACTTCTACTTCCCGAATTGGTACGATTCTAGCCATGTGATTAAATGATTCGATGTCGAACATGTTAGAAACCACTTGATTACCAGTCGATGATGCAAACTGTTAACAAGCGTGAGAGAAACCACCAGTAATGTCAATGGTTCTCAAAGTACCAAGCACAACCCGTGAAATGTGAATAGATGTTTTGATGTCGAACACTTCACGGAATCCTTTGATCGAAAGTCAATGATGTAAACTGACGTCAAAGGCGAGAAACCTGCCATTGATGCATGCAGACTTCAAGGTACTGTCGATTCCTAAGTCATCTTTCTAGATAATGTGTCGATGTCGATAGAAAGCGACCCGTTGCAGGCAAGCCCACAACACGAAATCATTGTTCAAGTTGAAGAAATGTTGCTGTAAGGACTGACTCAGGGATGGTCAAATGGATGACAAGTATTTTGCAGATGAAAGTTTTGCTTGCAGACCTCTTGAACACATAACGACACAACAGATGGCTTGGTGACGAATAATTCAAAGTTAATCCCCGGAACCCGGTTAAAGACTTTCAAAGTGGTTTGGTCAACTGTGAGGTAAAAGATTTCCCAACCCAGGTGAATAAAAAGTGTCGTGTTCAAGAGCGGTAATAAAGTTTCTTTTGAGACAAAAGGTGACGAACAGGTTCATTCTTCTCTCTTTTCCCCCACCATTTCTGGCAAGTACCTCTTTATTTTTAACAAGCTTGAGGAGGATAACATATGCTTGATTATAAGCTCATCCTTCGGACGAGTCCAACCTAGTTTAAATTCGAACCCTAGGAAGGAGTGGTTCGTTCCTGTTTGTAATTGAACAGGTCCTCTACTGTAAAAGTTTAACGAGCCCAGTATAGGAGAAACTCGGCGTTTTTCAATTTTAGAGAGTCTGAAAAAACTAAAGGAGACTCCACGTTGAACTTTTTCGTATATTTGTGTCCCTCAAGCCCGAAAAAGTATAAAATAATACCTGGGGGAACCGCTTGATCTTGCGACCAAGGAGTACTTTCATAATAGTGTCGTTGACCTGAAAAGTAAAAAAGCGATCAAGGACACGTCGTTTTATTTCCTTATCGAGTTTGAAACGACAAAAACCCGGCAATCTTTTCCTGATTTTACGGTCAGAAAAGAGCTAAAAAGGGGACCGTCTTTTAATTCTGTTTTAACGAGTGTAAAAGAAACGCTCGGCAATCTTTTCATGTTTTAAGAGTCTGAAAAGGGCTTAAAAGAGAACTCCAAGGTTTCACTTTTTCGTAAGTTTTAACGAGTTCGAAAAAGGGATAAAAATGTACTCATGGTTTTCACTTTTTCGTAAGTTTTAACGAGTTCGAAAAAATGATAAAAATGTACTCATATGGCCGACTTTCAATTTAATTTACGAGTAGGAAAAGACGGAAAGATCTCGGCATTTTCATTTGTTTTACGAGAATGAAAGATAGCAAAATAATCTCGGTATTTTCATGAGTTTAACGAGTCTTGAAAATAACTGAAATTGACTCGAGATAGGTTTCATTTTTACAAAAGCTTGAAACAGAGAAAAACTATGCTTCAGAGTAGTTTCATTTTTACACAAGCTTGAAACAGAGATAAAACTATGCTTGATGCCCCCTAAGCATAACTGCTAGAGCACATGCCCCCCAACTTCATTTCATTCAACTAAGTACAAGCTAGATAGAATGAAGATTCATGAACGAGATCGTTTGAAAGACTCGACCTAAAACTGTAAGAAAATTATGCAAAAACTGAAATAACTAACCTAAAAATACAACTTAACATCTAAGATCTAGTCAAACTCTCGACTCAAGTAGAGGAGGATTTGTTTTATTTTTTAACGAGCTTGACACAGGAAAAGAACTATGCTCGGACTCAGTTTCATGTTTATGCAAGCTTGAAACGAAAAACTATGCTTGTTATAAGTTCACATGCCCCCAGCATAATGACGCAAAACGAGGTACATGCCCCCTAAGCTTCATTTCATTCAATGAGGTGGATGGAATGAAGCTTTACTTTCAAGATCTTGGAAAGACTTGTGGGAGTTGTTTCATTTTTTAATGAGCTTGACACAAGACAAGGAACTATGCTCATACCTACTCGCTACAATCTACCTAACAAAAAACTTTACTCTAAAAACCTTGATTCATTTATTAACGAGCTTGACACAAGACAAGGAACTATGCTCTAAAATCCTTGATTCATTTTTTAATGAGCTTGACACAAGACAAGGAACTATGCTCATGACTACTCTCTACAATCTACCTACTTAACCTACCCTTGTTTCATTTTTTAACGAGCTTGACACAAGACAAGGAACTATGCTCAAAACCCTTGTTTCATTTTTTAAACGAGCTTGACACAAGATAAGGAACTATGCTCAAAAATCCTTGATTCATTTTTTAAGGAGCTTGACACAAGACAAGGAACTATGCTCATGACTACACTCTACAATCTACCTACTTAACCTACCCTTGTTTCATTTTTTAACGAGCTTGACACAAGACAAGGAACTATGCTCAAGACTCCTTGTTTCATTTTTTAACGAGCTTGACACAAGACAAGGAACTATGCTCAAAATGTTCACATGCCCCCAGCATAATGACACAAAACGAGGTACATGCCTCCCAAGCTTCATTGCATTCAACCGGATGGATGAAATGAAGGTTTACTTTCAATATTTAACTTGAAAAGGGAGTTGTTTCATTTTTAAGGAGGTTGACACAAGAAAGGAACTATCCTCATACCTGATTCATTTTTTAACAAGGTTGACTCAGTAACAGGAACTGTCCTCAAAATCCTACATTCTATAATCTACCTATATAACCTAAAACCTACCTGATTCATTTTTTAATGAGGTTGACTCAGTAAAAGAACTATCCTCATGCACACCGTTTCGGTTTTTTAACGAGGTTGACACAGTAAAAGGAACTTTCCTCGTAACATCCAATTTCATTTTTTAACGAGGTTGATATAGGAAAAAACTATCCTCGTAACTCCTTGTTTCATTTTTTAATGAGCTTGACACAAGACAATGAACTATGCTCATGACTTCCAGTTTCATTTTTTAATGAGGTTGAGACTAGAAGAAACTATCCTCACTACAGCCTATTTCATTTTTTAACGAGGTTGATACAGGAAAAAACTATCCTCGTACTCCTTGTTTCATTTTTTAATGAGCTTGACACAAGACAAGGAACTATGCTCATGACGTCCAGTTTCATTTTTTAATGAGGTTGAGACTAGAAGAAACTATCCTCACTACAGCCTATTTCATTTTTTAACGAGGTTGATACAGGAAAAAACTATCCTCGTAAACACTGATCATGGCTTCCAACTGGAAGAAAGACATGTCAATGGACACTCCTTGATCATGGCTTCCAAGAGGTCTTCATCAGAAGGAAGAATACTTCTCTGGAAGGAACACATGTCAAGGGACTCAAAAGGGATAAGAACATCGTGTTCAAGTAATCCCATAGAGTTTTCCATGTCAATTACCGGATCTAAATCAACAGTGAGAGGCTCACTTACATCGGTAACTGAAAACATGGGACCAGTTGCCACATAATTAACCCGTGGCAGGGTAGATACCACTTTAGAATCAGGAACATTTAGGGGTGTCATATTATTGGTAGTTGAGACAAGACTAGGGAACGAAAGCTGGTCTACAGTCACAATACTGTCATTGTGAGGGAAAGACATCACGCGAAAGAGTGTCGATACGACAGCTTTCATGGCATAAACATAGTCTCGCCCAAGGAGTAAATTGAAATCCAAGGGACCTCGAACTACCATAAGATCAATACAGACAGTTTTACCTTCCAAGGTAATTGAAAAATTAGGAAGGAGCCCTAAAGGTTCACTAATGGTTCTGTTAAAAGCTTTCAGATTCTGCGTAATAGGCGCAAGCTGAGGGGAACCCAAAGCTTTCCAAACAGTCGAGGATAGAATACTAACAGAAGCACCCTCATCTACCTGAGTACGATGTATGTCCCTACCACCAGCCTTGACAATGATTTGGAAAGGGATGGAGGAAGGAAGACGAGGTTCTGTCAGTCTATTCCAATCAAAGGAAAAGACCTCAGTGCTTGGAGGGGGTTCTGTATAAACAGGTGAAATGCCCCCCGGCATAGAAGAATCTGATGTAACAAGAAGAACCTGAGCGGTTTGAAATTCACTCTCTAAAGGGAAAGTGGGATCGACTCTATGTGAAATTGAATCGACCACTTGATCAACTAATTGATCATCAACCTGAGTGACATGAGTTTCACTCTCCAATGGAAGAGTGTGATCGACCGTACGTGAATTTAGATCAATCACTCCGTCAATTGACGGTAGGTTGGGAGAAAGTTTACGGTAACCAGTTGGAAATTCTTGCTGTGGAACAGTAAGTTTTTCCAACAATTTTGAGGCTTCATCCATGTGAGGGCAAATGTGAGTTTGATGACTCCCTTTGCATAACTTACAAGGAAACCTAACTTTACCCTTTTTCCCAGGAACCTGACTATCACTGGTTGATGGATCAATGGAAAGTTGATGAGATTTTTCTGACCATACTTCCAAGACCTTTGGTATACCAGGACAATTGACAAGGAAGTGGTCACCCTTACAAAGCCTGCAAGGGTATTTGGGTTTACGGTGCATGTCGGAATTTTCCTCAACACAACTAACACTTACAGCCATGGTTGGTTGGTTGACTTCTTTCTTATCTTGCTTCTTCTTCTTCTTCTTCTTCTTCCCTTTCTTCTTCTTCTTAGCCTCCTGGTTACTAGCATCAAGGCTTTTACCAGGCGAAGAGCAAGAAATGGAGGAAGAAAAATTAGGCGAAGAAGGTAAAGGGTCAACAGAAGGTTGGTGATGTTGAGATGGTGAACTCTGGTGAGGTGAAGCATCCGGTTGAGATGGAACAATTGGAGTATTTTGGGCCAACGAAGTTGAAAATAACCATATCGGTAAACCTATTGTAAATCCAGGTAATGACAAAGTAGCCATATAAGGAGGACCAACATTTCCAAAGTAAGGAAAAGTACTAGGATTCTCATTAGGAGGTGTTCCTAGGTTGATAAATTCCGGAACATTTGCCATTATATTCAACTTCAGTGAATTTTATTAACAATTTTAAACTAAAATTAACAATTCACAATTTACACCTAACAATTAAAATTCACAGTTCACACCTATGGTCTCTAAAAGTAAAAACAAACAAATTAACACGCGCTATCAAATCTAGGAGTCAAACCACACACAAACAGTATTCTTCCGGACCAAAAACGCTAGTTGGTGATGAAGCCCAACCTCGCTGGATTCAGTACAGAAATGGCGGGTGGAACAGTTACGCCGACAACCTGCTTAATGAATAGACTGGACCAAGTTCCTCCACTTTAACCGTCTCGAGTGAAGTGAACCCCCCAGAAAATCCAAGTGAGTATAGCCGACGTCTGCTCCAGGTACAGTGGGACCTTCCCTCCACTGTCACCTTGGGTAGAATCCTAAAGATTATGGTCACTAAGGTTACCAACGGCCACAAGTACACCTGGGGGAACAGTCTAAACTCCGACAGCATGCAAGGGCAGAGTAGCAAGCTCAATCCCCTTACCGGCTCCTTGACAGTAATCCAAGGTTTACCGATAAGTGACCCCTGGCTCCTCGACAATGGTTAATCCGAGGTTTACCGTTTGTAATACGTACTGTCTGGCGTCGTTCCCAACGAGGGGGGAATGATCCCCTCACTGGTTCGGACACGAGCTCGTGCTTCTCCTTTAAGAGGAGCTTTCCCAGAGTGTAAATGTAACAATTGGATTTGATTCTATCACAAGATCGACTACTTGTTTGGTTTTACTGTCTTGGAGAGTTAAGTACTCACCTACTCCAAGACACTAGCCTAAGCTATGTTGGTGCTTCAGAGCCCTAGAAATGTAAAAATTACTAGATGAATTTTAATTAAGCGCTGTGTTATTAAGGCTGTTATTACTCAAATGGATAAATGGAGATGAAACCAATGATGTTATGACCCGACTCAACTGAATGCAATCGAATATGATAATGTAATTGTTTCAATTCGATGAATCCTAACTAAAGTAAGGAGAGAGTTTCCATTCACTTCCAACAATGCAAAAAATTGATCACTAAGAGAAAATATAACAAATTCTCTAATGCACTAATTTCATCAAGAAGAACTAATGCAAATCAATTCCAAACCATTTTTTTTATTTTATTTTTGTGTAAATTCAAATCAAAGAAAGCTGATCTAAATCTACAATTGATTTTTTCAGAATGTAAACTATGCAATTGTAATCTATGCACAATTCACTTGAAAAGTATGCAAATGTAATCTATGCACATTTTTCATTAATATTCTGAAAATGAGAATTCTAATTATGCAAATGTGATCTATGCAAGAGAATTCTCAAACACAAGATGATTCTAATGTAATCTAAGAATCAAACAAGTGCAAGTTGATAAAATTGGGCGAGAGTTCCAAAGATCAAAAAATAAAAACACTCAAAGGCGATTAACACTCATACACAATTTAGCCCCCCCCGGCGAATGAGGGGGAAATTTTTTTGCAAAAACAAAAGCAAAAAGATGCAAAATTGTGAAAAGACTGAGACAAACCTCCAAGTAATGATCAAAGGAAATCAAATCAAGAATTTCTCAAGAAAGAGACTCAAAACACCCAATTGATGAAAGCTAAAAGCAGGAATGCTAATGAAACAAGTTCAGGTGAAAATTTTTGACAGGGTACTAAAGGATCTGGGCAGAAAACACTAAGAAAAACCAAAATCTAAAAGCAATTAAAGCAAAAATGGAGTTTTCCTAAATTTTTACAGGAAGACGCAGGCAACCCGTTAGAACAGGCGCGGGCCCGCTCTGTGCAAACGGCAACAGCGCGTCCAAAGACGCACTGTGCAGTACTCAGAGGGTGCGTCCTTCTGGAAAAGTTAAGAAAAACAAAATCCAACTAAATCTAAAGCTAAGCCACCCAAATACTAATTCTCACAGTCAAAAACCAGAAAATAAAAATGATTTTCTCAAAGCAAAGTTCACATAAAGGAAAAGACTCTCTCATTAATGGAGTCCCCAGCGGAGTCGCCAATTTGTCACACGGAATTGGTCAAGGGTGCGGACACAGCTGACCTTCCTAGAAGTCTAAGACATTCTAATGACAAACAAGACAAAATGGAGTGATCTTTCTCTAAATACACCTTTTACAACATGAAAACTACAAGTGTTTAGGCTTACCTTATTCCAAAACGCTGTTGTTGAAGTCCGTTCTTGACGATCCGGATGAGCTCCTCCTTCAGGTCAATCCCTGCAACCACAAACAATCAAACAATTACCAAGCACTTGCATTTCATATAATAAAACATATATTCAACATGCAGACCAAGGAACACATGAAATAACTCATTAACACAAGCTATTGAGAAAAATAAACCAGTTTGTATTAATAACGAAACAAAGAAACTCTTACAACCTGGCCTTGGTGTTGTGCAAGTTCCTCCCAGGGTCCATCAAGGGTTTTCCTCTACTTTGACAAAGCTCACCCTCTTCCAAGTAGAATCAAGTAAAGACAATCTCTCCTTACAAAGGCTCTAATGGAAGACCTAAATCCTGCAGCATTTACCCAAAGAAAATGTATAGCTCCAACCTCCTCTCCCTCTGGCTCAATGTCTTTATTTATAGTGCTGTAAAGAGGTTATTCAGGTCCACTATCAATGGGATCATCCCCCTCTATGGGTGGGATAGCTCCCTTATTGATGGGATAAGTTCCCCCTTAATAGAGATACATGAACCAACTGGAGGCGCATCCATTTCATCAAACCGACCTCTAGAATGTTCTAGAAGTAACCACAAGTAACTTTTTCAAGATAAAACTCGCGCATTTTGCCTTTTACAGAGGGACGCACCTGTCCCTTAACATACAGAGCGTCCATGGACGCAGATTTTGTGAACATGGTCAGCGTCCCCGCAGGTAAGGCTAGAGAGAACCTGCGACCCCAGAGATAAACATAGTTTTTACAAGACTTTCTCTCTTCTTTGAGTTTGAGATGGATAACAGAGGCATGAGACTTGCCTAAGAGGGTAGCATGACTGTTGATTTCAGCCATACTAACTGTAAGTAGTCAAGGTGACATTTTTTAGTGTAACAGATAGCCAATGCACACACAGAAAAAGCACACATCTTTTCCCCGATGCGATATCGCTATCGGTAGTCGGCAGAATCCCATACATCTTCATAAGACGTTCAGATCTTTTTCCCGATGCGATGTGATATCGCTATCGGTAGTCGGTAAATCAATTGATATGCATTTAGGGATTATGTTCGCGCGCTAATATGATACAATGTCGCAATCGGCATTCGCCAAGATCTCTCCCAAATGATAATGTCACTCACACTCCCGATGCGATGCGATGACGCTTAATGATGACCAGAACTCCTAATAAAAGGATGATTATTTCAAAACATTAAAGTTATATTTAAATCCGATTTGACAAAAGCACAAATTTCAAAATGCCGTTAAGTAAAGGGATAAGGTAATGCATGCGTATTTAAAGCTTTGCCCCTTCGAATTAATGAGCAATTACGATTAGACCTTTGAAGAAATCTATTGCACGCTTTAAGGGGTCATTCGGTTTAATAACTTAAGTTATGGTCATTTATGAAGCTGCAGGCCGTAAAATCACCATCATTGCATCTGCGGTGCCCTCTCAAATCATTAGATCCGCAGCCACTTTTAGAATTAATCTCACCACGCTTCAAGTTATATATCTATCCCATTATGGATCGTCATTGTTATTTCTTTGTTACAATTTCTCTTGCATTTGTGTAGAATTCAACCGAGAGGAGTCTGAATATGATGGGAAAGAAGTTCAAAAAGGTGGCAGGTTCTACTCCAACACCTGTCTCAGGCCAAGCTGCTATGGTTTCAAAGAAAGGCTTAATCTCAGATACTACATGCACTGGTCTTCCTGGTACTACATGGCAAGGTACATACAATTTGCTAGAAGCAGAACAACCAGAACAGACAGTAACGGAGGCTAGTGTGGATGAACTAAGAAAGTCTGAGGCAACTCTTAAAGATTTGGCTGACTCCTTTCTGCACAGAATAGCAGCCAGAGAACAAGTCTTGCCCTATACTGATGTGGTACGTTGGGCAATTGAAGAAATTACTCTCACTGATAGAACCTTCCATACTAAGGATGGAAGGATTTTCGGTTCCTTCAAGCCTGATGACTTGAGACGGATGTATCATTTGCCTCAACCCGAGCTAGTCTATAATAGAGCCTTTTTGGAGAAATTCGCGAAGGAGAATGAATCGCCATCCGAACCTCTCCGAGAGTGGAGGCAGAATCCAACTAAACACAAGCATGATATGTCGGGTAAGTACTCCAATGCTTCTTTGGCTTCACCTTATTGCTACGCCGGAATTATGATGTGTAGATTGTGGGGATTTCATGACTTTGCAAATATTCATATTGATATGGTTCCTTTAATGGAAGCAGCCGTCAATAGTATAATCATGGATTGGGCCACTATTTTGTCTGATAAATTGGTCATGGCTATTCGTGAGTTTAGGGCCAAAACCAGAGTCACTGAGAGAAAAATCCCACCATTCTATTACTCTACTTACATTATGGATACCCTTTGTTTTAATTCTGAGTTTCCTGTCCTTGATTGGAGATGGACAACCCATGACCCAACACCCATTCACTTGTACCATCGGAAATTGTGGAAACCCTCTCACAAAGACCATTTATATCAAATCTGCAATGGTTTTATGGTTCCCGTTCACTATTCTATTTTTGACAGACCTATCCCTAGAATTTCCTATGAAGCTTCTTTTGATCTCCCAGCTGTAGCCCATTGGTTCGGCGAAGAACATTTTACCTATATTAGAGTTTTTGGAAGCAAAGCTAAGCCACATGTCCTCCCCCTGTACGTCCCAGATAAATTGTTAGCCCGGGAAATCTCCTACCAGATTATGTCTGAGGGTGTCACACAAACTCTCAAAGAGGAGAAAAAGAGAGGATGGCCCTCTTTTCCTTTAAGAATTGGAGTTTATACGCTGCTGAATTACAAGCATGCAGAGAAGGAAGCAGCCAAACTCCAAATGATATCCCTGGCTTCTATTCCAAATAGACTCTATGATCCAAAAAAGACTGCTTTCATTGCCCTGGAACAGGCCAAACTGTCAAAGGTTGTTCATCAAGAAGACCAGTTTGATGACCTGTTCGTGAGTGCCGATTCAATAAGCCAAGTCAGACAACTTGCTAAATTGAGTTATGAAGATGAGGAGTTAACTGAATTTAATAAACTTAGAAAGCAAAGGTTGCAAACTTTGCCTCTAGATTTATTATCCACAGCCCAAACATCCTCCTCAAGCGAGCCTGGTCAGCAGCAAATACACCTATCTCCTGTTACAACTAAAGAATATGATAGACAACAGGAGGAAAGGCAAAACAAGCTGCAAGCAGAGAAGCATAGAAAGGATCAAATAGAAAGGCAGCAAAAGGCACAAAAGGATCAAGAGCTAAGAAGACAAAAGGAGTTAGAAGAACATAGGAAAAGAGAAGAAGAAGAGAAAGCAAAGAAAGAACTGGAAGATAGGCAGAAAAGGGAATTGGAGGAACAGCAGCAAAGAGCACAGGAGGAGCAACGGCGGAAGGCATTGGAGGAACAACAGAGGATTGAACGGGAGACAGAACAAAGTGAGCAAGTCTCTACTGATCCTGAATTAATTAAAGAATGGAACCAATTCGATTCCATCATAAGTGGTAAGGAAGCCTCCAAAGACTCAGACGCCTCTAAGACTCCCAATACTACTTCTTCTCCGGTTCTAGAGGGAACCAGCGGCTCACCCATGGTACAGAATGTAGAGGTAATCACTCAAGACCCATCCGATCAAATTGATCTTCAGGTGGAGGAAATTCCTCCTCTAGACATTTTCTACAGCCCAAAGCATAGAGCCGTTGTAAGGCGCTCAAGGAAAAGGCGAAGGCTTGATCAACCTTCTATTTTGCCTGAGCAAACAATCATGGGCAATGTGGTCTGGAAGGGAGAATTGGATCCCTCTGAAGATCTGACAAAGCTATCGCAATTTGCGGGAGCTTATTCAGCAGCTACTATTGACAAAGCATCCGAAGTAAGTCTTCTTTTGAAGACTAAAGAGCATGAGATATACGCATTACAAGCAGAAGTGATAGAGACAAGGAATAAGGCAGCACAGGCAGAAGAACAATTGCTGGCCCAACAACAAGAGAATCATTTGTTAACCCAGCAAATTTAACAACTGAGGATAGACCAAAGTGACATTCAGAAAGCAAAAGAATTGTCAGAGGCATTATCCCAGTTGAAGGCATCGAATGAGCTGATGATACAAGCTAAAGACGAGCAAATAATTCAGCTATCAGCTCAGCTTGAAGGTATTAAGAGCGCCAAGAGTATCAATGATTTCAGAGCAGAGGCAACTCGAATAAACAGCGCACTGATATCTCAAATCAGGATCTTATGCCAACAACTTGTTGAAGCTGAGTCACTGTGTGAAACATCTACAGCAGTGTGTCAACAAATCGAGAAAGCCAGAAGTAAGTTGGATCAGGCTGAAGACGATATAACAGAATATATTGAATGGCAAGACTCTCCAGAAGGGCAAGCCGCAAATTTCTCCCGAATCTGTGTAACATACAAGGACATACTCTTCATGGAATGGAACACACAGATGATGAAAGCAGAAAGAGCAGCCTCCAGATGCAAAATGATTGCCAGTAACATGATCAATCTAGTCAATGATACATTGTATCTGGCCAACATGATTTCACAATGCACACCTAGAAACATAACAACGGCAAATATGCTGGAGCTCAAGAATTACCCTGATCTGGAGAAACAAGGGCAGTTAATTACTGGAGTAAATACCTTGACCGCCGATTCATACTGGCTTTTCCTGATTAAACCACATTCTCAAAGGTCGGCTCTTAATTGTCTAACAGATGCTCTCCGATACCTGATTGCCGATATTCGAGATGCCACATATGATGCACAGCTGACTTCACGCCTCAATACTCCACCAGAAGTAGAGCCAATGCTGGCGATATGTCAGCAAAGGAGTAAAGGCAAAGAGACCTCTGACTGAAACATCGCCGCCGACTGCCGAATCACCAAGATACAAAATGATATTTGTTAATGCCGATTTAGTTGTTTTTCAGTTTTATATATTTAGATATTTTAGATTAGCATAGTATTTATAGACCCTTTCATTGTTTTGGAAAGGGTCGTAAAATTTTGTAAAAGACTTAAAGGCTGAAGTTTGCACTATTGTGCTTCAGTCTATATTCTTTTTTGAAACTCGACCACTGGTTCTTAATTTTACTTGGAAGGCTGTTTTAAGTAAATTGTGCACTATTGTCGTTTGCTTGGAATGCTTTCTGGTCTGAAGGAGGAACCGCGACATAGCGATTAATATATTGGATTGATCAAACAGCTTGCATGGTACTATTATCTGTATCTGTTCTCTTTTCTATTATATGAATTGCTGTGTTATTACTTTTGCTATTGTTGATTACATGTATGCAATATAACAGCAAGTCTGCATTTCATATCACTATTGAATGTTTTGTGATTTGTTATCTCTTTTAATCATGCATGTAACAATGATATAAATGACTGAGTACAGTAATTCGCTATTATCGCTCTGCATAACTACTTATGCAGAGCAATCTTAAATGATTTAAACATTTATGCTTGTTGTTAGTGTCATCTATATGCCTGCCAGTAAGCCTAAATTATCAAACGCTGTATTCAAATGAATCAATAAGTCCCGGGATTAGCTTATAGTTATTATATTTCTTTTGTAGTTTAGTTATTTATTTATTATCACCTTACATCATAAATCATTCATTCATCTCGTTTACTTATAATCTTTGGGAAACTGGTCCCATTATCCCCAGTCGGAGCCACTATTCCAAACGGAAAAGGAGCTGCACTAAGTTCCGGACCGGGTGGTTTCCCCGATGTTGTTGCAACGAATTTCGGGGCATCAACACGGCATAGCAACAATCATATTGTGTTACATCGGGTGCTTAAGATTGCCGATCACCGATTAGTTGTGTCATTCATCGCATCGCCGATATCGCAATCGCTTCCTTGCAGTTTTATTTATTGCCGATATCTCGGATCCGATATGTTATTAAAATCCCATCATAAAAAGTTATCAGGTCCGCTCTTCATCGCATATCGGCATCGCAAAAAATATATTGTGTTACATTGGGTACCTAAAGTTTGCCGATTGCCGATTAAGCTACGACATCCATCGCATCACCGATAGTGCAATCATTTCATCACATTTATTATGCTCACGTCACTTCTCTGAATCTACGATGTGCGTTTTGCGATACGGGAAGCACAATGTAAATATTTTCTGATCCCCGATATAATGTTTCTTTAATGATGTGATCGCTTCATTTCATTGCACATGTTCTTATCAGCAATTTTCCATTGCAATCTCCGATGCGATAGCTTCCAATGCATGCCTTTGAGCCATTAACATTTAATCGATATATGGCATAGCAATAAAGGTGAAGTTCTGCAGATTAAATTTGAAGCATGGTGAAGAAACATGTTATGTAAATCATCCGATACGGCAATGTGTTATTTTAAAAGCGAGCTTGGGTAACCACTATGGTAAGAAAGCAGTTAATGACCAATTTGCAGCATATTCAAATTATTTCAATTTCTCATACATTTTAGTTTAAATATATAATTCCATAATTAAAAATGGAATTCAAGACCTCTCTATCTTCATATTTAAATTTTATTATCGTAGATTTTGTCTTGATTCTGGACAATTTATAAAATCATGGAGTTTATATAAAACTAATAATATTTTGAGAAACAGTCATTACTGCAAATTCTCATTTTCATTTATGATGCATTTCTTTTAATTTCAATTCCCTTGAGCACTAAGCATTTCATTTTTTACTGCTTGCTTTAGTAAAATAAATAATGATTTTGGGGTTATATGATTTTGGTTAGTTTGACTTCTTCATGTTTTTAATATTAATTAAAATAAGAAGTCAGCTAGTTTGGGGAAATTGATACCTTTCAGGTAAGATCAAAAGCAATTATCCAATGGTAAGATTCATGTGCCCATTTTCATTAATTTCCATTTCACCATTCTAGTTTCATTTTTGTTTTTAAATTATGCTGATATAAGACTCTGTTTTGCAGCTCTCCATTTAAAGCTTTCAATCCTCTGCCAGATCATATTTTCAAAAGTCCATACTCTTCTCCTGGCTTAATTTCATGAAGCAGCGATAATCTTCATCGAAACAGCTACACCAGGAAGTTTTTGAACCTTTAATCTGTTTCTTTAAGCATTCCTTTTCTTTTAGAAAATGATTAAGATGATGCTTGAGAACAAGAAGATTCATATCAAACAGAAATTATTCATTGTGGATGAATTTTACGATCACTGTTATCTAAAAGCCTAAAGCATTCACAACTCTGCAAGGTATGTTTTTTCTAAATCTCAACATAAGAAGGAATGATTACATGCTTATTTTCTTTTTCTTCATATTGTTGGAGACATTGGTATAAACATTCTTGTTTGAGTTTATCTTGCGAGACTTGGATTTTCCTTTCCATTTTTAGAGATTTCTTTGTTTTTATTTTTGTTTGCTAATTTCTTTTCTCATTTTAGCATAAGACTTCTTTTCTTTTGGTTTTCAGTTTTGATTTTGGTGACTTTGCCGTGATTTATATGGAAGGTCTTCTTGTTACCTAACAATGGTCAGCATACATGAAAAAATTGCTAATAGTCACCTATTAGCTTTTTCTTAAATCTCTTAGTAAAGTTTGATTTTCTTATTATAAAGGTAGACATACTTAAGGAAGAGATTACCAATCAAAAGAAGTTGGCAAAGTATCATAAAATCTGAAAATTTCTTTTTCATCAAATTGTAATCATTTTGAGATTTCAAAATTTCATTAGGATCTTTCAAAGTTCCATTATCAGTCAAGAAAAGTTATTTTTACCCAAGTAAAGACACTTTACAGCAAAGCACCTTTAACTCTGAAATTGTCATTCTTAACTCTTAAGGAGTCAATGATTCTCCCTGTCCCAAAAAGTTTTATTTTTCTAGAGTGTAATCCAGAAATATATTTAAACTTAAAAGATAAGAGGTCTCATCGTGAGCCTGCTTACCATGATCATAGGGGAAAAATAGGCTGACATTACCACCACTGCTAAACAAACCAGGGTAATGGCTTATGATTGAAAACAATTATAAGACAAGGGGTCTCATCACGAGCCAGCTTGTTCAGTCTAAGTTTAACCGGTGAATGGCATTGTCAACTATCTGGCTACCATACTAGGAAAATGGCTTTTAAGATTTAATAAAAAAAAAAAAAAAAAAAAAAAAAAAAAAGTAATATATATATAAATGGATTTATCTCTAGGACAATAATTCTTGAAAAGATGGGATTCTGAATCATTGATGATTGAAAAAGTAACCCTGCCGAGACTATAGATGTTTGTTGGCAGTAGTGGCTCTACTTGTGACAAATGAGTATATTCTAAAAGCTAAGCTGTAAAGTGACCCCTGCTTTATCTCTACAACTAATTAAGGACTGATATAGAGTTTTGAAATATTTTAATGTATGAGGAATTTTAAGAAAAATTACAATCAGATGATTCTTGTTTTTATTAAGATTAATGAAACTAGTCAAGCATTCCAAAAAATAATTCTCTCTTCTTTAATTATTTTTACTTTAATTTTAGGAAAATCTCATTAAATAGAGATAACTGGTTCTTCTCCCGCGTGTCGCCATTGTTGTGGTAAAAACACAACCCCCCCATTATTGATGTGTTCACTTCAAATAATGGGGACCCTTTCTATAAAAATTTGGCTAAACACCTTTTTGGATTTTTATTTTAGTTGATTGCCCTACGCTTTTGTTAATTTTTAGTTTTCTTTGGATTCTTGTTTTGATTGTTTTCTTAGAATTGATTTTTTACAAGCTTCCCATTGACGCTTGTTTTGCCTCATTTGGTCAACTAGTTTGAAAATGGCACTCCTTTGAAGTCTCATCATTTATTTAGCCTGGGTTAAAAATGCGTAAATATTGCGTTTTGTAGATAAAATTAGTTTAATAATGCATTCATTTTAAATATTAACCCGTAGAAAATTTTACTAACATTTTTTTTCATTTTTCATTTTTTGGCCAAATCATTAAGTATCGAGATTAAAGAAGTTTACTCCAATTTCTAAATCAATTATTAATCTCGAAAACCCAAAATTTTCGAAGTGGCTGTAGTTTATTTTTATTTTTACTTTTATTAAGAGTGGCTGTAGTTTATAGAATAACTCTCATAAAATAAAACTAAAATAAAAATTGATATTAAATCTTAATTTAATTAAATTAAATTAATATATAATTTATTTATTTAAATTAAAATTTAATATATAAAAAATATATATATATATAAAAACATATTTCGCAATCGGGAGTTTGTATCGCATCGGGAGTTTTAACTTGACACATTTTAAAAGGCCCCGACACTTCATATCCCCGATCGCCGATTATTAAAAAGTTCACATATCGCATCGGGAGTTTTCATATGACAAAATTTGAAAACCCCCGATACACCTCCATGCTCTGATACCCGATAAGCCTTCTCGACGCCGATATTACATCGGGGAATTTCGCTTGGGGAATTTCCCTTACCTCATTATCCATTCCCCCGATTGCCGAAAAGTGAAAACGAATAAAAACAAGTTTTATATGCTGGTTCAAACGACTTGTTCCATGGACTCATACGTATGGTAATATGGTGAGTTATAGTATTTTATATATATATTAGATATGGTAATATGGTTGGTTTATATGTGTAATATTAATTAGTTTATATTAATATGTAATATGTAATGTATTATATTATTTAAAATAATATGTAATATATATTATATTATTTAAATTAATATGTAGTATTTAATTAATTTGATTAATTTAAATTTAATTATCATTTAGATTAATATTGATTAGTTTTTAATCGAAATAGATTTGTTTATAAATAGTTAATTAAATATTAGTTAGTTAAATTAATAAATAGTTTAGTTTATAATTAGCAATTAAATTAGAATTAATTAGAGACTAATTTAGGATTAGTTTTTAATTACAATTTTTTAGCCCAGCAACAGAATTTCCAGATTCATGCCAGATTTGACTCATCAACTTTGGAAGCTCATAAGATGAGTTATACTTGGCCAAATGAGGCCCAGGACGGCTCATTGGAAAGAGAAAATCAAGGAGAACATTTTGGAGGAGGTTTCACCAACAGATTTGATCATTTATTGGGCCAAAAATCAGGAAGAAGATCAGGCTCCGAATTTTGAAAACAAAATCAATTTTCTGAGTTATTTCTTCAATTTCATTTATCTAAAGCCTCTTCTAATTGCAGATCCATTGGTCAATGATATCCTTTACCAATCAAACCATTCCAAGCATCAATACAAAGCTTATATTTTGTTTTCAATTATTTATTTAAATAAAATTTGCTTGGGTTTGATTTAATTGCCAGAAATGATATTTTGATTGCATTTTAATTTATTTTGATTTCTTTTGCAAGAAAACAGTGGAAAAGATATGAAGAAAATGATTTCAAGCAATGAGAATGCTCCAGCAATTGAAGATCAGAATTAGGAGCAAGTAAAATTATATTTGGCAGATTTCTCTTCAACAAACTCTCCTCTCCAAAATTCCTTCACAAATATTATAAATAACAGATTGCAGAATGTAAAAGGGGCTGCTCTCCTTTGCAATGCTAGACTTCTAAAAGCACTACTGTAATAGGAATTTAGAGTTGTAGGAGAGAGGAGAGAAAATCTCAGATCTGGGGGATTATTGAGGATTTTTCCTTTGTATCTTGGATTATGTATGAGGGGCAGAGTTTGCACTATTGTAGCTCTAGTTTTAAAGGCAGAAGTTCAAGCAATGTAAAGGACCGTTGGAGACCAAGATCAGAGAAATGGATGCAATAAATTGGTATTTTTAATACTACTGTTTTAAATATCAGTTTCATTTTTATGGTAACAAGAATGTATCATTTTATTCATGTTTTGTGCATTATTGTCAATATGGGTAGTTTGTCTCAATGTTGTTATCATGTATCTCTGTTCTTATGGATTAATTTCTGATTTCTGAGTAACTATTTACTCATAAATCTGCCTTATTAAAACTGATTTATTGAATGGTAATATGTTGTGAACTATTTCCACATATTATTGTTTAGTGATTGGATTTGCTGATTTGATAATCAACATCATTTATGTGAACTACTTCCTGAGTGTTGTTGGTTTATTATTTCAGTTAAAAGGTCTCAATAGGATGTGTTTTGATATCCATAATATCAGTTAATTGAACTACTTCATTAACTTGATATTCATTATAAACAAGACATATCTAAATCCCAATACTTTAATTATCTTGCTCTTAGTTGGGTTAGATCTATATCTGCCTAATTAAGATAGGATTTAGATTAGTTTCTTTTGCTTGCATCATAGAATAAGTTTGCATTTAGAGTAATTTTGCATTCTTTTAAGTCCTCTCCTCAAAGAGGCAAAACTTTAGTTGTGGCTTGGCTGAACCAAAATCAGCTTAAGGGTCATTCTCTTGCCTGATCAGCAAGAAGAAGTGATCTGATGTCCCTGTCTATTGGTAGTTAAAGATACATTATAAACCAATAGCAATAGGGAGAATGTAACTGGACCTAGATGAACAGTCGGAGCCACCACACCAAACGGAAAAGGAGCTGCTTTTAAGGTCCGGACCGGGTGGTTATCCCCCAATGTTGTTGCAGTGATTTTCGAGGCATCAACAGGTTGACACCACAACAATTGGAAGAAAAAAGAGAAAAAGGGCTTTGTTACAGTTGTGATAGAAAATACACTAAAGGTCATAAGTGCGTTGAGAAGAAATTATTCTACATAGATTGTGAAGAGGAAGAAGAAAAGGAGCAAGAAAGGTCAAAAGAAGAAGATATACTCCAGGAACAAAGCCTAGATGAAGAACATATAAATACGACCATATCTTGTAATGCATTGGCAGAAATTACCACTCCTCAAACCATCAAGATAGAAGGACAAATCAAGAAGAAAAAGGTAATAGTGTTGATTGATTCAGGAAGCACCCACAATTTTATTCATTGTAGGGTAGCAAAAGAATTGAATTACTTCCTATATCCAGCACCAGAGTGTCAAGTGATGATTGCAAATGGAGGAACAATAAATTGCTCTGGAAAGTGCCATAATATCAAGCTATCCATGGGAGAATATGTATTGACTAGCCCAATGCTTTCCATTCCAATGGGAGGTGCTGATGTTGTACTAGGAGTCCAATGGCTACAATCCTTGGGTACAATAGCTTTTAATTTTCAAGAACTTTTCATCAAATTTTCTACGGAAGGAAAGGAAGTTGAATTGAGGGGTATTGCAGGGAAACCAGGAAAGATAATCAGCTCTAATGGCATGACAAAGATTCTAAAAAAGGAGCAAAGAGGTGTAATTGGACAATTATGTTCGCTAGATGTTTCCACATTGGAATCATCTATTTCTCCAGATCTCCAAAAAGTCCTGGACAATCATTCCAAGGTATTTGAGACTCCAAAAGGTCTCCCACCTATGCGTGATCATGATCATGCTATTCATCGGATTCCAGGAACTGTTCCTCCAAACATCAGGCCGTACAGATATCCCTATGTCCAAAAAAGTGAAATTGAACATATGGTTGCAGAAATGCTAGAGGCTGGTATAATTCAACCGAGTCAAAGTTCTTTCTTAGCTCCAGTAGTATTGGTGCACAAGAAGGATGGATCATGGCGCATGTGTCCAGATTATAGGGAGCTCAACAAGCTCACTATTAAAGATAAGTTCCCCATTCCTGTTATTGATGAATTACTGGATGAATTGCATGGATCAATTTACTTCACCAAGTTGGATCTTCGTTCGGGATATCATCAAATCAGAATGAAGATTGAAGACTTTCTGAAAACGGCATTTAGAACTCATGAGGGTCATTATGAATTTTTGGTCATGCCTTTTGGCCTTACCAATGCACCTTCAACATTTGAAGGTTTGATGAATTCAATTTTCAAACCATTCCTTAGAAAATTTGTGTTAGTATTTTTTGATGATATATTTATCTCTAACAAGTCTTGGAAGGATCATGTTGAACATGTTGATAGGGTGCTACAACTATTGGAGGAGAAACAATTATATGCAAAAAGATCCAAATGTTTCTTTGGAGTCCAGGAGGTGGAATATTTGGGTCATATTGTATCTCATGAAGGAGTTAAGGTAGACCCTAGAAAAATTAAAGCCATTAAGGAATGGAAAATCCCCACATCCATAAAGCATCTGTGAGGATTTCTTGGGTTGACAGGGTATTATCGCAAATTTGTTACGAATTATGGGAGAACAGCAGCACCTCTAACAACATTATTGAAGAAAGATTCATTTTCAAGGACTCTGGAAGCAACAAAGGCCTTTGAACATCTTAAAGAGGCAATGTGCCAAGCACCGGTCTTAGCTACACCGGACTTCACAAAAACCTTTATTGTGGAATGTGATGCTTCAGGAAATGGAATTGGTGCTGTTCTAATCCAAGATGAAAGACCCATTGCTTTTGAAAGTCGTCCAATAAAGGGAAAGTTTTTAAGCAAAGCTATTTATGAGAAGGAAATGTTGGCAATACTCCATGCACTTAAGAAATGGCGACCCTACCTAATGGGAAGACACTTCAAGGTAAAAACAGATCATGATAGCCTTAAATACTTTTTAGAACAAAGATTATCCTCTAAAGAGCAACAAAAGTGGGTCACAAAGATGTTGGGTTATGACTTTGAAATCATCTACAAAAAAGGGAAGCAAAATGTGGTGGCAGATGCACTTTCAAGAAAGGATGAGGATGTGGAAGCATTGTTGTGTGCCATTTCTATTATCCAACCAAATTGGATAAACGAAGCAAGGGAGGAATGGAAGAATGACGAAGAAGTGTGGGCACTTATTCGAAAGCTACAACAAGATTCCAGTACTTCTGATACATTTAGCTGGAAAAATGATTCATTATGGTACAAAGATCGCTTATACCTCTGTAAGAATTCCCAGCTAAAACAAAAGATTCTTATGGAATTGCACACTTCTCCCTTAGGAGGGCACTCAGGATTTTTAAAAACTTACCACAGGGTTAAGAAGGAATTTTTTTGGGATGGCCTTAAATCAGATATTCAAAAGTTTTTGGCAGAATGTTTGGTTTGCCAGCAAAATAAAGTTGAAACAATTAAGACACCGGGTCTATTACAACCCTCATCCATTCCAAGCCAACGTTGGGAGGAGGTTTCAATGGATTTTATCACAGGTTTACCCAAGTCTGAGGGAAAGAGTGTCATCATGGTGGTAGTTGACAGACTTACCAAGTATGCACACTTTTGTGCATTATCACATCCATTTAAAGCCAGTACAGTTTCTACTGCATTTATGGAAATAGTTCAAAAGCTACATGTAAACCCAAAGATTATTGTAAGTGACAGAGATCCCATTTTCACTGGAAATTTTTGGATAGAATTATTTTCTTGTCTTGGTACTCAGTTAGCTCATAGATCATCTTATCATCCTCAATCTGATGGGAAAACTGAGATAGTAAACAAATGTTTGGAAGGATATCTTCGTTTCTTTGTATCTGATAAACAGACACAATGGGTCAAATGGTTGCCTCTGGCTGAATGGTGGTATAACACTTCCTTCCATACAGCAACAAAAATGACCCCATTTATGGCACTTTATGGGTATCAACCACCATCCATCATATCATATTTAAGAGAAAATTCTAAGGTTCAGGCAGTGGAACATCACATCAAACATCAACAACAAGTCCTCCAACTCTTAAAGGATAACCTCGTGTTGGCACAAAATAGAATGAAACAACAGGCAAATCAACATCGCAGTGAAAGAAGTTTTGATGTAGGTGATTGGGTATTCCTATGGCTACAACCATATAAGCAAATGTCCCTAAAGCAAGCTAAGAAGGATAATAAATTATCACCAAAGTATTATGGTCCGTACAAGGTGTTGCAAAAGATTGGTACTATGGCATAGAAATTGGAGCTTCCTGCAGCTTCTCGATTGCACCCAGTTTTCCATGTTTCATGTTTAAAGAAGGTTATAGGTGACAAGCTCCCAATTCAAACAATATTGCTAGAACTTGAAGAGGAAGGAAAAATTATATTGGAACTGGAAGCAGTCACAGAAACAAGAACTCGACAGCTACGAAATCGATCAATTTCAGAGTATCTTATCAAGTGGAAGAACTTATCCGCTGAAGATTCCACATGGGAGGATGAGAATTTTATGCAGAAGTATCCAGAACTACTCAAGCGTTGAGGACAACACTTTTTTGAAGGAGAGGGGCATGTTGTGTCCCTATAATACTAGTGATTACCCCATTACTATTGTAGTTATACCCCTTATTTATATTGTTGTGCCCCTATTACCCCCATATTGTTATTTATGTGCCCCATAGAATCCCTCTATTGTTATTTTTGTGGCTTTATATTATTATTGTTAGGTCGGCTAGATTATATTGTGACTCCTTAGACTCCTATATATAGAAAGGAGGTTTTGTCATTTGTATCACCCAAGAGTTGTTCATTTATGTAATGTAAAGGAGGTTGCCCCCTCGAAGAGGCTGAATTCTAAGGCGTTGATCTATATTTTCTATCTTTTCTTGAGCTGGTTTCATAACAGTCTTACCATACTTCCTGGTCATAATCAGAGAGGTCATTCATGCCATGTCTTGCATGTTCCTGCTTTTCAGTTGTGTTTCCTATCGTGAGGACAGTGTGCCTTCATGCAGGTTGCGCACCATAGGCTTGCATCCATCTGGAAAGGTGGGCGCGTGGGCCGTTTTGTCTGTCATACTTGGCTTTTATCTGCATCTAAGGCTTCCCAAATCGTAGGCGCATCATCCTTCTACATTCACGCTAGTACTCAAAACTCTGTTGGTGCGTACCCCAACACCTTGTGGGCGTAGCACGCAGTGCCCATTTCAGAGCATCAAAATGCTGCTATTCTGGTACTTCTCTTTGAAATTTGTTCAGGAAATCATCCACCTCACTCAACCCATCATACATAGGCAAATCTCTTACCTCAGTTGCCACGTAGCGCAACAACCTCATCATCATGTTACAGTTGAGTGTTGTTACCTCGTGTAACCGGTTCTGCCAGCGTTCTATTTCCTCATCCGAATCTGAGGTGCAGGAGCTTTTGTGCTCCCACGAAATTCTGCCATCCGTTGTTGGATTTACCTAGTCCTGCTCCCACGCAGTTATCTTGTAGATGTAGTCTAGATCGTCATCGTTGTTGTTGTCGCACACTAGTTCTGTGTATCACGATCCTTCCGCAGGGTCTAAAGGTACCACTACGCGCAGTGGCTTTTTCTCAAAAATCATCTTGCACTTCTTTAGATTTATCACTCCATTCATGTCAGTGGCCCAATCTATTCCCAGTAGCGCGGGATAGGGATTGTTGTCATAAACAATCTCTATCATTTCGAAATCTTCCAGTGTGCTCGCTCCTTCAATATCTACTGTGATTCCCTGCAATCTCCCCATAGGTAGGATCTTGTGTTGGTTTGCCATTTGCAGTTGGATAGGAGACCATTACAGCACAGGCTTGCCCATGCGCTCCCATGCCTGCTTTTTCTGAATGTTCCCGTCCGATCCTAGATCCATAATCAATTAATCCATTTCATATTCCCTGATCTACATGGTCAATATCATCTCCCTTCATGTTCACGTCGTGTGCTTCCCCAGCTTCTGGACTACGCGCGGTTCTCCTAGCGTGGTCCCAACACATCTAGTTATGAGTTCTTGCAGCCCCTTCACAGCGTTGTTGTTGCGTAGCAACTTCATGCATGTCTCCAATAATGTAGTGAGCATCAATGGGTCCACTTCTGGTTCTAGTCTGTCTTTACTTATTCAAGTGGAGGCATCCATGAAGCTCCTCTTAGCTTCCATGAACGTCTCTTCAGCGCTCTCCAAATAAAATTCAAGTTCCTTCGTTGGAACTTTGTGAACCTAGATACTTTCTTAGGGTTTATTTCCTTTGTCATCCCCTGTTTTGATACCACTCTAGAGCACGATATTTACATTTGGGTCTTCCTTGCATCGCTCAGACCTCATCATTTGCAAGTTCTGAGTCGGGGGAGTTTGGAGTGCTCCTTTATCATACAACCTCGCTATCAGCGTGGGACAGTCCTCCGTCTCATGATCAAATTGTGTACAATATAAGCATGATGGTCTTGTTGGATTTGTATAATCGTGGGCATAATGCCCCGAACCTCTGCAATTGTAACATATCAGTTGGCCGCAACCCCTTCGTGGTCCCATTCCATCTCGACCTCGTCCACACCCCTAAAATCCAGTGCATGCCATTCCTGCATTTTGATCGAGGGTTCGTGTTTCGAACTGAACTCTGTAGTTAGGAGTCCAATCCATCATTAGTTTGTAACATCTACAGGTGTGCTCATCATGGCCTACTGACTTGTAGAAATTAAAAAACAACTGTTGGGAATTTTTTGCATACTTCAGTAATAGATGGCAATTATCTGTAGCGTGCTTCCCTCCTATTTGAAAAATCGCACACCATAATGCAAGCATTGTGCTCAGTCTTGCTTGTGCCTCCAGTCTTAAAGGAATTAGTCCTCCTCTCGCCAGGTAGTTCGCGAAGACTGGAAAATGGTCCTTGTCATGTCCCTGGCCTTTGCACTTTACGCACCATACCTCCTCGCGCGCTTCTGGGCAAGCTGTCCTATCTTGTTTCAAACTCTGCATCTCAAGGCACCATTTCTTCAACTGCGTGTGAATTTGTTGGACTCCCAGGTTTGGATCTTGTATCGGAGTCTCGTGCAATCTCATCGCGACCTCCAAAGCTTCAACCTGAGTGGTTAGCCTTCGTTGCGATAGCGTGTTCCTTAGATGTAATGTTAACGAGGCTACAAACCATTCGCGGTGTTGCTCATCTGTTAAGGTCATGTTCACTTTGCGAATTGTGCACTTCAGTCTTTAATCCAACTCCCACGGGGTTTTTCCTCATAGCATCGTGATTTCCTTGAATCCAATAATCGACTATGCCTCCAATTTCGGCCAGCTAAATTATTTCTTTAGCATAGTCTAGATATCCGCTATCCTCGCATTCGAATTTTCATTGGAATGCTTAATGGAACAAGTCAACACATGATCCTGCAAAGCACTTACCAATGTTACCTTCTTTATATTGTCATCCGTGACACCCTATGCTTCCCATACCGCTTTTACCATGAACCAAAATTGGTCCGATATTCATTCCCTACTCCCTTGAACACTGGTAGCTTTATCACACTAGCCATACTACTTTGCGGTGGTGGCGGAAGTGGTATGGGTGAAGTCGGGGGTGAAGATGGTGAAACTGGTGGTGGTGTGGGCAGGGGTGGAATGTGCGGAATTTTGTGCTTTATCTGATTGATCGTGCTTCTTGGTGAAACTGTCGCGAGCTCTTCATCACCCCCTCGTGGAGGTGATATCAAGGGGTTTGTTTTAAGTTCTGTGCCACCTTCATTTCTAATATCCTCCCACTCCATGTAGCCCCAAACATCAATTTATTCGCATAACCCACTTTTCACATAGTAGAATTTTAATCCAAGTGCTCAAATATTTAACGTACTTACCTCGCGGTCCCTTGAAGAAGCATCGTTCCACCTCGCTACAACTGACTAAAGTATCTACCATGAATTTGGTGATGAAGCCTCCTATGATCCGATCCAGCCAATGATAGACAGCATGCGTGACCTTATCTTCCGATGCTTCCAGTCTGCGCACCAACTCTGGAGTCCACATAATAGGTTTGTCGAGTTTACACCTTCCTTTGCCATCTGCTAGCTTCGTGATCCACTCGTACAACTCAATAGGGAAGGATGCAAAAAAAATTTCATGGATTTCCGTTTATAATTAGCAATCTAACCACTCTTCCTTCGATAATCGTGGATTCTTGTTTTCCTGTGCCGTGAACTCGTGAATATTTCTGTCCAACCACTCTTCAATTCCTTTCTTTGTCAGATTCCAGTGATACGACATCAGACATATCTATGCAGATCTCAGTCCCAACAATGGAACCATTTGTTGGCTTATTGGGGCCTAACCCAAGTTCAAAGTTATTTTAGCCAAAAAAATCCCAGTACTACTGTCCCTTTTGGTAACAGTCTGCGGAGCGCGGACTGAGGTCTCACCTGAAGTAGTATGGGAGGGTGCTAGAACTAGGTTTCCGCACCCTGGAGATGTCTGATGAGTTCAAGTGGTCTGCAGTTTGACTCTGCATGCAGGTTTCTTCGTGCACTTTCCTGTACTTTGCAACCTGATATACTTCCCTCGCACAGCCCTACCCAGGGGCTAAACATTGTGCTCCTCGTTATTACCCAAGACCTTACTGTTATTCCAATATTAGTTGATTATTTTAGCCTACTTTCATGCTTTAAGTTATACTTAACAACATAAACCATTCATACAGGTGCGCAGTAACTAAATAGTATATTTTCAAATTATGTCAATCGTGCATTAAACCAAGAACAAATACACATAATTATATCAAAACCTCTCTTTATTTATTCTTTCCCCGGTTACAAACTCAACTCGCCCTGCACACTCAGCTGCAAGGGTCCACGCACTCAGCTGCAAACTACTAGGCCTCTGCACACTTTGCTGCAGAGCCTTCTCCTACTCTATGACCCAAAGACACACTTCAACTTCCTACTCAGTCCCTTAGACTTCTTCCTCGCTTCTCCTTTCTACTTAGAGCCTCGCTCTATTTATACAATCCCATGGTCTGCGGACCATGGGTAGGTCTATCCAGCCGACATTACATTACAAAACTAGGGCAGACAACCCTATGACTCTATCATACTTTTGCACCCTGCGCCCACAATTCGTGGAGATTTACAGCAAGATTTGGTCAAAACTTGGGATTTAAGCCCCAAAACATATCTTGGGGGGATTCCATGCCCAACATGTATCTTCTAGTGATTAATTGTTCCCTAAGGAACTTGCTCTAATACCAATTATTGGAATTATGATTATATTGAGAGGGGAGGTGAATCTGTATAATTGTAATCTAAAAAATTCCATAATTCATCATAACTAAAAAATAACAATGTGTTAATAAAATAATCATAACTTCAACACATGAGAACGAAAGGCATATGTGGAAAATATTGCAAGAGAAAACCATAAATCTTCTTATCTTCTTCTTCAATCTTTGATTACAACAATTTAGTGGCACAAGCCAGAAGGAGACACCAATCTCATGAAATATGCAAGCACCAAATTGCTTTAGGCTACAACATGATTTAGGCACCAACTACATAAATATGCAAGAACCAACTTGTTGTAGGCTTCAACCTAATGGAGGAACCCACCTCCTTAATCACTTTGCAAGCACCAAACTATTGGAGGCACTAACCTCCAAACTCATAGTGGACCTCCCTTTCATAACATTTTCACATCGGATCCACAAGATTTAACTTAATCTAAAAAAACATACTTTCACCCCTTTTAGTTTCCTTCTAATCTTCGCAATTTCCTCTTTGCTCAGCAACACATTAATTTTGTTATCCAAATCAACAGTGGAATTCATTACCAAACTCTATATGAACAAGAGACTTCATACTCAACACTTTATTTTTATTACTCAAACTTTATAATTACTAAGACTTTGTACTCATTATGGATAACAGGCTTCATTGACATGAGCTTAGTATTATAAACAAGCAACCATACTTCATAACAAGCAGCTCAAATTACAAGCTTCTAGTCAACATGTTGTTTTAGATAGGTACACTACTCATCTTCTTCATCATTCATTTTAATATGTGTGGTCACAAAATTAAAGCTACAACCCTGTCACAAGATTAAGGCTTTGACCCTTATACAAATATAGCTCTACCCCAAAAATAATACAAGATAAACCTACAAGATATTCAACCCTGTAAACAAGTCTTATATCTCCATAACAAACAAAAAACAAATATAAAATAAAATAAAATCTCTGACTTCAGCCCTATGTTCTTTTCTCTAGGTTTCATTGTCCCATACTACAATCGTACTGCAAGAACACACACCTTCCACAATGATTCAACTAGCGTATTTATAAATGAAATTTGGTTCATAATTCAAATTGGGGTCGACCTCAAACCATGGGACATAGTTACAATGGTAATTCAATTTGGTTGATGCAACTCTAGATATCATTTGACTGAATTTGACGGCCTTGAGGGATTACCAATTTATCCCATAGGATCACATTACCAAAATTGTTCCCTTCACCATCATTTGGTTCCAACCACTTAGTCCTTGAGGGCTTGATATTTTTTCCCATGTGACCAAGCTGCATAACACACTCTTAACCATCTAAGGGTATTTTGGTTTTGACGTCAACATGATGAAATTATGATGTCACCATGCCACATGACACCCTCTATGTGGTGTTATTATCACCCAGAAATGGCTCAGTTGGCCACCCAAAAATACCAATTTTGCATGCCACGTGTCACTTTTTGTACAATCACATCATCACTATCCACATTATCTTGCCATACTAGTGGTCCTTTCCATGTTTTCTATCCTGGTTATGCTCATGTCACCATATGTCTTCATCTTGTTATCCATGATATCCACCATGTCATGCTATATATCATGCATCTATGAACTCTATAAACCATTGATTGATTTAACCCTTGTTTGATCAAAGGAATCATTTTGGTGCCCCCTTGCCTACTCAACGTTTAACAAAAGGATGGGGGGGAGAGGTTTGTCACATGTGTGACTGAAACTCTCACACATTTCCCAATTGTTCCATGCTCTCCTCATTGGCCTGTCAAATTGACTAGCAATAATCATACACCAAGGCCCCATGGATTTTCTGAAGTTTAATGTCAAGGGGGGTTGGGGGTGAAATTTTTGTCATTTTGTGCTAAACTACTTAAATTGAGATCAGCAGGAGTTGGAACCCTACTTAAATTTCCAAACTTCAACCTTACTTTTCACTTCACTCATTTGGAATTAGAGCAAGTGCCATATAACATTGGAAAGGTCTCTGATATGACTATTCAACCATAAACTTTGCATGCTCTTTTGATAGAGATAAATATGCAACCTCAAAAAATATTCAGTCCCTTTGACCAAAGAATCCTCGAGCTTCCATATTTTCTTTGACATCAATGATATTATTTATAACCAATGACAACAAACTTGCCAAAAATACCATCCATTAAAAAAATGATGAAAACAAATTTGAAGCATATTATAGATAGAAAAGAGATACTAATGGCCCATAATCGTTGGAGTTTTAAATGATTTCATTCATCTAGAATCATAAGATGCATATGAGAAAAATCACAAGATGTCATGATTTAAATATAAAAAATGTTTGAATCCATTAATGACATGAACTCTTGGAATATCTCTCTATGAGAGTCAAAATATTACAAATTTAATTTTAATTTTGAATAAAGTTTGTGCTTCATGCACTACACAATGTTCCTAATACTTAAAAGATAAAAGGAATACAATCATCCTAAATGGACTGGGATGGGGATCGTATAGACCAAATAAAGTAGTATAATAACTTGGAAGAAAAAGAGAAATGCAATAAGGGATCAATTTTACAAATGAATAGTACACTTGATAGAGATAGATAATGAAATATTGCGATGAAAGAAGGGAAATTGCTTCAAGTAATAAATTAACACACTCACAAAAATGTATAGGAATAGACAATAAATGTTTCTTCCTCATTCATAGAATCCAAGGGTTGGATTATATATCATAGGCTTGAGGTCTCCTTGACCTAACTACCATTGGAAATTATGTTAAGGATATTTTAAACGAATCTTATATATACTCCATTGGAGGAACTATAATATCCCACTTTACCCTAAGTGAAAAATTTGTATTTTCCTTTTCTTTTAATTCTAAGCATAATTGTTCGATGGTTGCCAAGTGGTTATCATTGTTGTTTACGAAGGTAACTAACCACCATTTGATGTCCTCCTTCGGAAAGTCAGTTATATTATCAAATTCATTGGCCCATGAAGTTCTTATTATGCTCAATTCATATTCTAACTAATATTTATAGATTAGCATGGAGTCTCTTGTCATTTGAGGTCCTTGGATATCTTGAAAGACTTTGATTGCTTTAAAGAAAGTATCACTTATCATATCATTAATATTTGTGAAACTAGAAATATAATGTTTTAGCACTTGTATTATAATATATTATCATGCTTTTACTTGCTTTATATGTTGACTTAATGTTAATCCTTGTTAGTTTCTTTGGAAGTCACTTAGTCTTGAGACTCTTACAATAAATTTATTTAAATCAATATCATTGAAATTTTGATCATGTTCTAAATCTTTTGGTAAATGTTCAATGAAATAAGAAATCCTTTGTGAAAGATTAAATAAATATAAACTAATGTACCAAGCTTCCAAAATAATATCCAGTCACTTATTGATGTTTTTTGTTACATATTTTCTCACTCCACTAAGTAACTTGGAAAATGAGGGAATTCATAGTATCTCCACAAAATACCACTTGCTTTATTTTAGTCACTATACTTCTTATACTTCCAATGTGATTTGAGATACATGACACATTTAGTGCTACATTATGGAGTTCTTAGTTGTTTAAAAGTATAGTTTATGAATAACATTTACTCAACATCTCTTCATCACATAACAGATTACTCAACATCTCTTCATCACATACCAGATTAGGAAGTTAATCTAATAAAAGCAAGTCATTTACGCAAATGAAAAGTGATTGATTTTCCTTACACAAGATCACCACCTTTTTCCATGAATATCGGTATTTCTTTAATGTGTCTTGAATTTCCCTGAATAGGTACTTAGGGCATATTTTCCATGAATTCTTCTAAGTGCGGATTATAGATAAATAATTCTTATGAGGATAGAGAATATTAAGGTGTGGGTTGTTTTATGTGTAGAAATATTGAGTATGTGGAGGTTGAAAGTGCGATAGAGTGAGTGAGTGGGAGAGTGGATTATGCAAAGAAATACAATGTGGGAAGATCTTCCACACAAGAATGATAATAAGCTAAGTAAAAGTTGGTGCAAAAGAGTAAGGTGTGTGGAGTGTTGAACATAACTTGTGTGAAGTGTGAAAGATCATTTCAAAAAGAGGGGCTTCGATGTGTGTTAAAATATGTGTCTAAGTATGAGATTCGTATGAACCTTGCACTTTAAAAATGATAAGAAACCAATAATTATAGACCTCTTTGAGGGGGGAACCTCCTTTTACGATGAATGCAATGTTTAATACAAGATGTAATGATCCAAAAACTAGGTATCTTAGTATATATATAGTAGACAAAGGTTACAACTATCATTACAAGAAAAAGACCCTCTAGCAAAGGTTTTTGCTAAAGCCCCTATAAAAATAGCCCAAAAATCCATTTGTAGCAGGGGTCACTAGCGAATTTGGGCAGGCGGATGTTTTAGTGGATTTTTTAATGGTGCATCTATAATAGATTAATGCACTGGTGCATTACTATAACTAGACACATTGGTTCTTAATAGCATATGGTGCACTATGGAAAAGTTATTTTATATATAAAAAAAAAAAATGATGCGCTAAGAACATAAGGCGCACTGATGCATATACTACTTGATAGCACCATAAAAGGGTTAAATTTAAAAATTGTCGGTCGTAAAATTAATTTTACCCAGTCTGGCGATATACTCTCATGATGCCCCAATGTTAAACCAATATATGAATGCCCCGGTGCATAAAAAATATGGTGCACCGTTGCGGGGTTTTTTATTTTAAAATAGTGGTGCACTTCTTATATTATACGCACTGGTGTTTCTAATTGAAATGAAGGCCTCAGTACTTAATAGAAAATTGTACACTGTTACAGGGTTTTTTTTATAAAAATAAAAATAACGGTGCACTATGTATATAAGGAACATCAGTGCATATAATATTCGATAGCACCAGGAAAGGGTTTGTTGGACACCTAATCCTCTATGGGTTGGTGTAGAATGTGAACAGCCATGAGAGTCCAACAGACCTTGGGATGTGGAACCCAATGGTCACACGAATGTACTATAAATATATATCATTGTCAATAATATATAGACGCTCATGTTTATCATCACCTTTGCTATTTACATTCCATGTGACTTTAACATGGTATTAGAGCAGGCGTACTCCTGCCTTGCCCAAATATGAGCCACTAATATTTTGACCTCTCTATGCATGTCAGTATTGCATTTCATGAATATGTTGTCAGCTAAATTGTAGCTGCGATCTCTTCCCAATTATGTAGCAGCTCCCTGCGCAATCACATCTTCTTGCAGAAACCTGTCATTTCTGTGTGCATTGTTCTATCCATTTACCTTCTACATTTGTCTATGGGAAATCATGAATACTGTCTCTTGGGAAGAATTTGTCTCACCAAAAATTTGATCATTAACAACCATAGCAGTTTTAGCATGGGGTGGTTGATATGCTGCAGGTTTTGGTGCAACGACAACAATCTTTGGAACTTGATTTGAGGTTTTGGAGGCTGCATTAGTTGTCCCATTAGCTGTCTCAATCCACAAATTTTCCTTTACTTTCTCTACTAACTCTGGAAGATCTACATATATTATGGACTCTACTGGGTGCCGCTCTGCCTGATATAGTTTGTCAAACACCTTCTTGAAGTATAGTGATCCATTATAAGAAAATATCTTGATCCCATTGTCCACTTACAACCGAGGAGCCAGTGTTGCTATCATAAAATATCGTCCATCAAGCAGCCATTCACTTGTGACTCACCATTTAGCCTTTGAACTTCCAAGCAAATTTTTAGCAGAACAATCCAAAAATTCCATTTCGCCAGGAAAATTACCAAAGCCTGCCATGCATAAAAGTTTTCCATGAGGGTTCCATCTTAGTGTATTGTAAGAGCATGTTCAAAAATCAAAGAGAGGATTTCACTTTTTTTCGAACAATGTTGCTCTTGCAGGCATGAATCCGTAAACCACTACAAATTCAGTTCCTGAAGGAGACCACTTAACATCATGGACAGGTCCCTCCTTATGGAGAGGCACAATCCCTTTGTGACTCCCATCAGTCATCAAGTAATGTAATCTAGACTCCCCATAGTAACTTTGATTTCTTTTGTCAACATCACACTGTGCAATAACCAAGAATCTAGTCGATCCATGGTTCCAAATTAACTGGACATTGGAACACAAAAAAAAAGTTTCGTCGAGCTACAAGCTGGGTTGGGCCTGTTATCACTCAGGTTGTTCCCTGCCTCCAAAAGGGAATACGGCCGAGGTAACCACTAACCAATCTTTTAGCTGCAGATTCTAGCCAATCTGCAACCAGAGAGGGCTCTCTCTTTGTAATTTAACTTTGTTTTGAAGTATTTTAGGCTAGTTATGATGCACAAAGTTTGGTTTTTAGTTTGTTGGATGGTGATCTCAAATAGAGCTGGGATGCAAGTCCAAAACAGTTTATACCATTGGGCAATGGGGTCAATGATGGTGTACTGCTGAAAGTGTTTCTTTGGTAAAGGGAAATGCTACAGAGCAAGATAATCAGTCTTGGAACAACTTTTAGATCTGGAAGTTTATGGAATGTAAGCTAGTGGATGAAGGGCAGTAAAGAATCCTTCATCATGCTAGTAGAGAGAAGGTGTATGAATATTATCAAGGAGCAGTTAAGAATTCCTAAATAGTATTCAAAATGAAAGAATTAGTGAAAACAGGAGCAGCTAAGAATTCCTATTTATGGCTAACTCTGAATAAAACATAATTAATACCAGAGATTGAACACAGAGTGTATTTAAACAAATTCTAGGCTATTCTTCTTCTCTGTTACTAAGACTATGAAACATGTATGAAATTTGCAAACACTGAAAACATAAACGCAGATTAGAGCAACTTATTGATTCATAGAAAGACACAGGAATTCTGTAGCAGTTCCCAGAACATCAAATCCACATTCAGACGGTCCAACAACAGTGAACTTCAACAGCCTTTGTCTCAAAATTACAGTGCAGTCTAGAGAGAAAATCACCAACCCCAAATACATATTATGGGGAGGTATTTATATAAAAAGGGAGATACAAAATATCATGTAGATAAGTTCTGAAGCCATAACATCCTTTACCAACTCTTTAGAATAATTAAATGAGGGAAATAAATGTTGCAGTAAATGTGGATGTGCTGGCTGTCTAATTTGTCAGAGATATTTGACTTTTTGGACTGAGTGAGTTGGTTGGTAGCTACGTCTTTACTCTGTGTTTCCTGCGTTTGCTGCCTTGATGTTGTTGTGTTACTATGTTGCTATCCTAGCCTTGTCATCAGTGCTTGGTTTTTCATTAAAGAGCTGTAGTCACAATTTGACTTCTTATTTCTGTTATTTTCACTCTTTGACAGGTGGCCCGTGCCTTTGACTTTGCTGACCTGTAGCTGATCAAAAGGAAACAGAAAAAAAATTACCTCGGTAGAACATCCAGCATTCCCTGCCACCAGTCCTCTGTAGGAAACTGATGTCTTTGTATTTTAATTAGTGTTTCATCAACTTCAGTGTATCTATAAAAACTGGGCTAGACTTCAAAAAGGTGATTTATCTCATGTTAAATGTAGAAAAGATTTTCCAGTTTATCATAAAGACTCTGTCCAGAGGGAGGCCCTGTTTCTTTTGAGGTGCTTGAGGATGTTGTAATTTGATTGGAAACATAATTATTTACCCTGTTGGCATACTGCTCATGTGTTAGCAGTCTTCCACTGCTGGTTAACAAGTTGGGTAATCCTTTGCTCTGCAATGTTGCAAATTTTAGTTTGAAGGCATTTATCTCTGTCTGCATTTCTTGGCATTTTCTTTCTAGAGTCTGTACAAAATTCCTCAGGGTTAGCAACCTTTTCACTATCAAAATGGTGTCTATCATGTTCCTGATATCTAGCGCTGCCAACTGCTCTTTGGTATGAGTGTTCAAAAATTGAATCATTCTATTGGCTTGCTCAGGCATATTTCCCAATGATGCTTTGGCCTTTTGAGTCTCAAATTGAGCTAAGCCTATCAATTCTATTTTCTCATGTATAGTCTGAATTGATTGCCATTGGTCAGTGATAGATTGGCCGATTTTGGCCCACAAAATTTTCTTGATTTCAGCTAGATTTTTATCTAGAGTAAGCTCTTTTTCTAAGGACTTTATTTTATTGTCCAAGGCCTTTATTTCCCTTGTTTTCTCAGCCACTGTCATTTTTGACTTGTCATAACTCACCTCAATCTTGGCTAATTTTTCCTTGGCTTCTTTTAATTCTGCCATTTGTAGTTCCAGAGCCTTTATTTCTTTCATCATCTCCTCCATACTTAGGCTGGCTTCTTGCTCTGCTATTGCTGTAGTTGTTGTTGTAACTGTTGTTGAAGTTGAGGCTCGAGCTGAGGTACCTGCTGTTGATGTTGGACCAGTAGGAGGGACTACTGTGGTGACTGTAGGAGGAGCAGTCCCAAGAGTTAGAGCTGTTTGAGCTGGCTGAGAGGCCAACTCTCCCTGTTTTCCTTGCAGTGATGCCTCCAAGGCTTTCTCTGTTTCTACCAGTCTTTCATGCATCCTCATAAGCAAACTTACTACATCCTCCTCTTCTTTCTGTTGTGCTACTTCTATGGTTTGAGGATGTATTGTAGCTGGCAGCCTGAGTTGTTTTTTGAGGGCTGCTATGTCTTCTTCTTTCTTCTTAATTAAAGCCTGCACACTCTTGGAATCATTGGGATCATGTCCCAGCTCCATAATGATCTCCTCCAATGATTTGATTCTATTGTCATTGGCTTGTGATGAAGCTTTCTCCAATTCCAATTGGGCAAAGGTGTTGTGAAGTGAATTTTCTAATCTGTGGGCCAATATTGCTTTATCTACCAAGGTGGAGTACACCATTTCTCCAGTTTGTTTGTGTAACTCAATCTGGTCCATTGGGTGGATGTCTTTAGCAAGGACTTCCAGATTGGTCCTAATATAATCAGCAGCTGACTGGGGCTGCTATATTGTAGGCTTGAAATGACTGAGGGTCATTTTCTCTTCTTGGATATCATAGGCTGCCATTAGCCTCTGTTGATTAGTGGGAGCCATTCTTAGTAATTGGTTGTAGAGCTGGAATCTTACCAGCTCATTTCTGGCCTTGATTTTGGTGAATGCCTTATTTATGTCAGAGCCTTGTTTGCTCTGTTGCTTGGTGGATGTAATCTCCACACCTTGTTGTCTCTCTTGCTCCTACTGAAAGGAGCTCGCTGATGCTTCCATGCATGGAGGAATCCGTTGTTCGGTTGTTTCCTCACCCCTTTGATTTCATGTTGTCTCCTCTGTAAATTCTTCCTCAGAGTAGGGATTCAACCTTTGCCTTTTCTCTCCTTGTTGTTCTGTGGAGGACCCTGTGGGTGTCTCTTCTTGCCTGTCCCTTTTCTTGGCTCTTTCCTCATTAAGAGGAGTTTGTAAGACATGGACTTCAGGTGCTTTTGCTTGTGTTGAAGGGGCTTGCCCCTGACTTTGTTCTTTTTCTGTATCTGGCCGATCTACCATTGTCTCCTGCTGCTCTGAATGCTACACCTCCTTGCCTTTAGATGTCCCTGAAGGTGGAGCACTTCCTTGGGTAGGTTGTTGGGAAGTTGTGGCAGATGATGTGCCTGCTCCAAGGTGACGAGGCAATGTGAAAAACACTTGTCCAACAGAGTCTAGGTCAAGTGTCTTTTCAAACTGTTTCATTTCTTTTGCTAATCTCTCTTCTTCAGTAATTTCCTCAACTAGTGTGCCTTCTATCCACTCATGTTGATTAGCATATTATTAAATTTGAGGGATACTATATTGCACATATCCTATAAGCTTGTGTTTAACTCTCCTAAAGCTTATAAAATGTTCAGGGTCATATGGTGACCAAAGAAAGCTTTGTTTCAGCTTAAGTTTTTCACTCAGAATAGTGTAAGCCTCTTTCCATGTTTCTTCCCTTTTATTAAAGATAAAAGGGCCCAGTTGGTGCCTTATCTTGAGCTGTGCTTTTTTCCTAGCACCATAGAAATGAGTCAAATCTGAACCACTGAATTTCCGGTAGTATTCAAGGGCAAAGAGTCTCATAGGGACATATTTTGGCAGTTTGTAGGGAGCCAATTGACAACCATAGATCCTGATCACTGTATGGTTTTGGTAAAAATACCAATTACCAATGTTGTATTCCTTTAAGAGGTGTAAGGTTTTCTGCATTTCAGTAGAGAGCCTGGCAGGAGGAGTTATTGACAACAAGAATGTGGCTGGATATATGAAAAGGTCAATAAACTAACAATATGTATATGGGGAGCTACCAACATGATGGAATACTGAGGACCAAAATATTACAGACCTTCGCTCCCCCTTAGCATCCACTTTTTTAAGGGGAACTGGGAAACTATCAGGTTGATAGTACAGCATCAAATGGTATATATATGCAGTGTATTTGAACACTCTCTCCCTCTCTAAGTTCATGAACTGCTCGTGAATTTTGTTAGCTATGAAGGTGGCATAGTCATACTTGACAGCAGGGGGCTATCCTGGAGCAAACATGGACATCAAAGCAAAGACAATCTCATCCACAATCTCACTTGTTCTGAATCCCAGGATGTAGGAAATCATGTCTATGAGCATTTTTCTAGCCTCAATAAACCAGGCATGGTGATAGGGAATTTTGTATCTGGAGTAGCAATATGGAGGCATAAACAACTTGGCAATTCGGTCAACTTCTGCAGAGAACAACTTGGAGGCTTGGTCCAGCAAATTTTTCATGGTGATAGGGACCAAAGGCTGAGCTAGCTCGAAGTGCAACATCTCATTTATAGACTGAGGGGTAATATAAAATAGGACATTTCCAGAAGGGTCCATCATTGCCCTTTGAGAAGGCTCATAATTAGCACAACATTGATGGATGAGGTCAGGGAAGACATTGACTAAAGGCAGGTAGTATATAGGCATATTAGACTCTCAGATTCTAAATATGTCAGTGTTGTTCTTATGACTATTCCTTATTTCACAAAAAGCTTGCAAGTGAGGCTTCTAACCCTCCATGTCATCAATCTGGAAATCTCTATCAGCAAAAGGTAACCACTCCAACTGCTTATGAGGTGCATTCAGGGGTGCAATGTTTAGGGCCACTGGAGCCTCCATGATTCACTGTGTTTATAATTGGATTTTGAGTCTGTGTCTCAACAGGAAACAGAGTACTGATAGTGGGTTTTTAACAGGAATTCTGCAATCTGAGTTCTATATGAAAATGGCCTTACTGAGTAAAACTTCAAGGGAAGACAGAGTCTGCAGGGTTTTTTAATGAGGAAGCTAAAAAACAGTGGAAAAAGCGCAACTTTTGTAGGTGTTTTCGGTGGTTTTGCAAGCGGACATGAGCTCAAGTTAAGTTCAATGGACAATTTATCAGAGGGCCACAGAATTGGCAATTTTTGCCTGAGAACAAGGTCAAACAGTGAGTTAGAGAGCAAAGGTTTGCAGGCAACAGTGTATTTTAGTCGAATTCAGCTCTCTAGGTTATCTTAACAGTGAAATCACGTAAAAAACAGGGTTTATGGGTGGCTAACGAGTAAATACATGTTTTACGAGAGTTTGGTGCGAAATGCAGTTGCAAAGGGAGTTGAGGAGGTCAGGTTTGTAGCATGAAGATGCCTGGGTGGCGGACTGGGACGTTGATGGTGGATTCAACGTAATTCACATGCACAGTCTCCACTATCCGACGCATAAAAAATAAACAAAAACATCACTTTCGTGACTTTTGAACAATTTGGGCTTTTTTGGATTTTTTGGCGCTTTTTATGCTGATGTCATCATGACGTAACCTTTTCCTATAGCAGGGTATGGAAGGCGACATGGCAGCTAACGTGGATGGGTGACGGGGCAGACACGGTGGATGGAATAGTGGTGAGGGCGCTGACGCAGACGCAAACGTGGGGATGATGTGCGCGGTGGGGAGAATAGGCAGTAAATGGTTTCCATCAGACCACTTTTGGTACGGAGGCGGTTTCTGTCAGACCGGGCCCGATGCAATAGGAATGGGACACGCGTCCCCGCATACGGTGGCAAAACCACTTTCCATTGGGAGCTAACGTGCGGGTGCGGGGGTGGCTCCGATATCAACGAGGTTTGTTGGATCTATAGCGCCGGATCGAACGATTGTCGGGAGAGGTAGGTGGTGGGGTTTTACGATGGGGGACCTGCAAATTATTTTAATGCTTAATAAAGTTTGGCGAGGTTATAAACTTTAGCTTAGGAGTTTTAATAACTGTTGTTATTCGATTAATCAAATATTAATCAAATTCCAATGCTTTTTGCACGGCGACTATGGTTATTCGTTCAACCGGAGGTCAACGAATCCCAGGGTGACAAGTGTCGGGTTGTTATTGGTCCCAGGTGGACCAATGACTCCTGAAAGAAATTTTATAGCCATAATAGGTCGGGGTGGGGTATTTACAATATTTTTGGGTTTTTGTGGATTTTTATACATAATAGGGGGAGGGGAAATATAGGGGATTTATATAATAAAGTTAGAATATTAATATGAATATGAGGGGAGGCGCTAGGTGCATGAAATTAAATCACCTAGGCTTTAAGGTGTTAGGAAAAATAAAAACTTACACAAGAAATGTGGCTTTTAGCTCTTAAGCAAACCTGCAATTTGACTTAAGTTTTTATGAAAATGAAGTGAAGTTAAGAGTTTGGGCATATCCCAATCTCTTTAAGGGATGTTAGTGAATATTTGTTGTGAGGGAGGATAGGGGAAATTAGACATGCAACGTCTGATCTGTCATCACACCTTTGCCATGGCACTTGAGATATCCATGAAGTAGATCATATTGAAAAAGATGACACTGCTGATAGACTTGTTTCAACAACTTCAACCTACTTACCCATTCTACAATTCCTAACATTTTTTATTGATTTTGATTGGGTGCACTTGAACTTGCAAACCCTGATTTAGCACTTTTCTTTTGACTGCCCTCCGATCTAGATCTACCCTTATTTCTTCCAAGGCTTAGATTAAGCAGTTGAGACCCTTTGCTTCTCTACTTAGCTAGTGATCTGCCAAGCTTGAACTGTTTTGACAGACCTTCATTCTCTATTCAACGACAGAAAATTTAAATATGGACTGGCCCAGATTGAACTGTCAGGCCATCCATCACGTGTGTTAAAGACAATGTTTGCACTTTGTGAACTAGCTTTACACAGATAAGATAGTAGTGGCATTTTGGCTAGCCACTTTCCTGGTCTTTCTATGGGGTTCATTTTTCTTTTTCTTTTGTTGACCAATTCATTCTTCTTGCCCTTTGATTTTTCTTTTAGGGCATACCCTCTTTACATTTTTTAATTTTCTTTATCTATTTACAAAATATGGAACCTTTGCAACATGGAAAGGATGATCATATTTGGCACTTCCATAGTCAATCATGAAAAATGATACCTATTGGTATAGGAACCTAACAGTGGCTCCACTTGGGGATGGCTTTTCCAGGTGAAAAGCCAAGAATAGCAGGTCAGATGGCCTTATTTTTAGTTGCTTGTTGTAATTTGAAACTTCCTTCTCCTGGAGACCAATAATCTGAACCTTTGTAGCATGTGTGCACTTCTCATGAGCTGATCTGTGCAAAATTACAACTCTGTTTTTGCTGGTTTCTCTGAGTGCTTATCATCATCTTTATAATTCCCAAGTTTTCTTTTGTTCTCTTCTGATAAATTCAAATTATACATAAAGGTGGTATAATTCCTTGACCTTTTTCTCAAAATCTGCTGCATCTTGTCCCTTATCTAATTGCTCTAAATGAAAACTGCTGGAAAGACAACTATTTATGTACAATATACAGTTGTGCTTTGTTGATCAAAGAGAATCAAAATAATTCTTGAGCATTCACCCATTGACTGGGCCATCCTCAGCTTCTGTGCCATCCAAACTCTTCAAAAAATAGGTGTTGTTTCCTTGTACAGCCTGAATGACATAAGGTCCCTTCCATAGGAAATCAAATTTGCCATGCTTTCCTTTGTCTTCCCTCCTAGAGTCCCACCTTAGCACTTTGTTTCCTATGAAGAAATCTTTAGCTTTTGTTCTTTTGTCAAAGATCTTCTTGATTTTATCTTGTAGGACCTGAGTTCTCTGATATGCTTCCTCTCTAGTCTGCTGCAAGTGAATATTTTGATTGGTCCTTCTCTGAATATCATTAGGTTTTGCTTGTATTTCTTGCAGTAACTTTATCACTGGGATTCCAAAAGATGAAGGGAACCTTGCCTCCATGCCATAAACCAATTCATATGGACTTGTTCCAATGGATCTTTTGGTGGTCAATCTGTCTACCCAGAGTGCATTTACAAGCTTTTTATGCCAATTCTTTTTATTCTCCTCCAAGACTTTTTTGATGATGCTGATCAAGCTCTTATTGGATGACTCAGCTAGGCCATTACCTTGAGGGTAATAGGTTGTGGAGTGGCCCAAGGTAATGTGGTACTTGTGGCAAAAATTGATCATTCTTTTGGATTTAAAGGCAGTTGCATTGTCTGTAATAATCTTTTCCGGACAGCCAAATCTAGACAGGATGTTGGTTTCTAAGAATTGCATGATGACTGAGTCATTGGCTTGCCTACAAGGGATGGCTTCTATCCATTTGGTAAAGTAATCTGTGGCAGTCAAAATCCACTTGTGTTGACCAGAGGATGAAGGGAGGATTTCCCCTATGAAGTATAAACCCCATTGTTGAAATGGCCTTTCAGTTGAAATGGGTTTGAGGGGAAGAGGCAACAACCTTTTCTTGCCTTCAAAAATTTGACACTTATGGCAAGAAACTATAAATTTTTTCACATCAACAAACAGGGAGGGCCAATAAAAACCAGCTCTTAGAATTTTATCAGCTGTTGACTTCTAATACAAGTGTCCACCACAGTCCCTTGCATGAAATTCTTTTAGTACTTTGTCAGTTTCATCCTGAATTAGGAAATTCAGCAAAATACCTTCATGGTTTTTCCAAAATAAAACATTGTCTATAATACAAAACTTTGATGCCTTCATTTTCAAGAATCTCTTTTTAGTCTTGGATAACCCTGGAGGAGCTTGCAGGTTTAACAATACAAAACATATGTCAGCATACCAAGGTGATTGTAGAAAGGCTTGATTGATCTGTGGAGTCGCCATCTCCTGTTCGTTATCCAGTTCATTGATGTCAAGGGCTTGGAAATTGGTTTCAGTCATTAATTTAGCTAATCCTTGTCCTTTTATGAGTTTTGTAGGCTTGATTTCAATGTCATACTCTAAAATGTTAGCTATCCATTTGCCCCTTTTGCCTTCAATTCCTTCTTGAGTTAGAATGTCTTTGACCACAACATTAGGGACATAAGCTATCACATGTGAATACAAGATGTAAACTCTGAAATCCTTGATGGCTTTTACAAGGGCGTAAGCTTGTTTTTCCATGATCTGATATTTGAGTGGAGCATCTCTAAGGGCTTTGCTGAAGAAAGCAATAGGCTTCTCACATCCTTCGTCATCTTTTTGCAATAGGACAGTAACAATAGTATGCTCAGATGCAAAGGAAAAAATCATGAAGTCTCTATCAAACTTGGGGCTTGTGAGGACTGGTGTTTTTGTTAAATCTGTTTTTATGTCCTCAAAGGCTTGTTTAGCCTCCATTTTCCATTTGACTTTTGAATCTTTCTTCAGCATATTATTCAACAATCTTATTAGCTCGGCCAAGTTGGGAATAAACCTCCTTAGGAAATTGATCTTTCCTAAGAAAGCTTGCAGTTCTTTGATGTTTCTTGGATGAGGGACTTGCAGGATAGCTTGAATTCTATCCGGGTCGATTTTGATGCCATCTTTTGAAATTATATGACCTAGGAGTTTGCCTTCTTCTAGGCCAAACATTGATTTCTTTGGGTTCAATGATATGCCATATTTTCTGCAAATTAGGAACACTTGCCTCAGATGTCCTAAATGTTCTTGGTCTGATTTTGAAAAAGTAGTGAGGTCATCAAGGTATATGACTAAGAAATCATGGATCTCCTTTGCAAAGGCTATGTCCATTGCTCTTTGAAATGTGGCCCCTGCATTTTTGAGTCCAAAAGGCATTTTCACATATTTGAAGGTTCCCCAAGGTGTTGTAAAGGCAGTTTTGTCTTGATCTTCCAGGTGTACTAAGATCTGATTGAATCCTGAGAATCCATCTAGCAATGAGATCCTAGAAACCCCCACTACCCTTTGTAGGATATGATCCATTTTTGGTAAGGGGTAGTGGTCTTTGAGAGAGACTTTGTTCAAATTTCTTAGGTCAACACACAATCTTATCTCTCTCGTTTTCTTCCTAGCAGGCACTAGATTTGAAATCCACTCCGAGAATCTGATAGGCACAATGATTCCAGCTTCATACATTCGTTTAACTTCCTTTTCAATCAGGGGAAGGAGGACATGATACACCCTTCTAAGCTTTTGTTTAAAAGGTTTTTGATTCTCTTTCAAAGGTATAGTATGTTGGATGACAAAAGTATCATAGGACTTTTCTCTTTCAAAGGTATAGTATGTTGGATGACAGAAGTATCATAAGACTTGAGGTCCTCATAGCTCCAGGCAAAGACATCTTGGAACAATGTATTTCCGCTTTTGATCAGCAGGTAATGCTTTGGAGAGTTTTACCATTTTGGGATTTTCTGTGGTTCCAGTGTTGCATTCCTCAATTTTTGCATTCAGTGGTTGCATTTTTGGCTTTCTAGGAATATCGTTTGAATCAAATATATCCCCAAAGGAGTTAAGCCTGTGGGCAGAAAATTATCCCTTAGTTCAATTACTTTAGATTCTCCCTCAGTCATTTCACCAAGGTCCATTTTCTTCAGCTCTTGTAAATTCTTGTCATCAAAAGTTGTTGGATGCAAAATCAGATTTGCTATTTGAGCTGATATACTTTGCTCACTTTTGTCTATTTGTTGTTGATCATCAATGTTGCTTGTGTCAATGTTTATACTTGAAAATTCCTCTTTCAAGGTCAGGAAATTATTTATTTGTGTATCATTTTCGAAGACATGCCATTTTTTGACATTATCTGGGACAACAGGTTTGTGTTTGATTTCAGCAGTGAAGTGGTGGTTGGGCTCAAATGGTAGCTTGCAAGTGCTGGCAAAAGTTTCCAAGCTATGTCCATGTAAATTGTGCTTTCTTGGAATTTTGGTGAGTTGAGATTCTGAGAAGGTGTTAAGTATTTCAATGGTTGCCCCTCTGTAAGCTCTCAACCTAAGATCATTGGTACAAAGTTTCCCTTCATGTGTTGTTTAATTAGATTAGAAACCCATAGAATTGTAATCCTAGCTGCCCCAAGACTTTTAATCAATTTGAGACCCAATAAAAGGGCCTCATACTCGGCCATATTGTTTGTACATCTGAAATTTAGCCTATATGCATGACCTTCAACATGGTCATTATTCATGTTGTGTATCCAAACCCCTGCCCCTGCTCCTAATTTGTTCACTGAGCTATCAAACTCTAAGTACCATAAGATTTCTTGGTTATGACTAGCCTTAAGAGTTTTAGAAGCTTGTTCAGTGGGCAGATTTGGCTCTTGTAACTCATATGATATGTCATTTTTCTTTGTTGCATCAATCATATCAAGATTTTTTTGATCTTGGGCACTAGATTGTTCATTTATGCTTTTGGTTTGTGCTGTTTCCAGGAGTTTGACATTAATTTTGGGACACATCTCAGCATTATATAAAATGAATGAATCCATATCAGAATGCATCAAATAAATAGGGAAGTTTTGGGGTTTCTCTTGACTACTAACCACATATTTCATTAGTGTCTCCCTGTACAATCTCTTTGGCTGGCCAAAGACTGAAATAGTGGCATAGGACATGTCTAGCTGCAAAGATCCTTGGAGTTTTGCACCCCAAGATCTAGACAAAAGCATACCATACCTAGGTGGAATATCAGCTACCACCACATCCATCAAGATTGTTTTCGCTGGATATTGGACTAAGGATACACAAAGATATTTAATTAGGCCTAGACACCTGACCTGATTGGAATCAAATGAGAACAAGTCTTTGTATGGCCTTGTGATATCTAGGTCTAGTCTTTCCATCACCGACTTAGGCATTAGGTTATGGGAAGATCCCAAATCAAACATCGCAATATGCAACACTTTGTCATGAATGTTTAAGCTCACATAGAATGGAGGGACTCCTCCATCTACTGTTTTACCATTGACTTCAAGACCAAATATCAGTTCTGGTTGGTCATCTAAAACATTGACTGCATCCCTATTCTCTGGTATTTGGAGTGACCTATTGATTTGTTCCTTATACACTTCATGTTTAGCTAATTCAGACAGAGGAATGGCTATTTTGAGTTTTCCTATTTCTGTTTCTAAGTTAAAAGGCTTTTCCATTTGAATTTTTGTATTGTGGACAACAAATTTTTCCTTTTCAGCTGAATTTTCAGTGACCTTATCTTCATTATTAGTGTTGTTTTGAGGTAAATCTATTTTGAAACTATTTTCAGGAGGGGAGTTTAGATTTTCTTTTGAGGGAAGGGATGTAGATGACTGATTTTTTAGGGTTGTACATCTGATATGTCCTCAACCGTGGGTTCCTTTGGGTTAGGGTTTGTTTTAGCAGGGATTTCTGTCAGAGCAGCCTTATCTTTTGTTTTCTTTGGCTGCTTGGTATCCCTCAGCTTGGTAGGTTTAGGCACATCTATGGTTCTGCTTCTTAATTTGTACTGTTTATGAACCTCATAGACCGCTGCATCATACCCTTCTCTGAAATCAAATGACTCTCCAGATTTGGTTTGAAATTGATTAAAATTATGAGCCTCTTGTTCATCTTGGGTTGAAAAGATTTGTTGCTCATTCTTTAACCCCATTAGATTGATTTGGGTGTCCTCTATTACTTCACTAGATGTTGAGGCTTCTGCATAGTTTTATTGAAATGGAGGTCTGATGTTCTGGTCAGGGCCAACCCTTCCAACATTTGGATTTTGATTTTTTTTAAAGTTTGGGTTTCTTGCAGTGTTACTTGGTTGGCCTTCCCAAGATGATTTTCTTTCAATAGTTTCCACTCTATCTCCAAGTCTGCCCATACCTTTGATGATTGCATCCAGTTTTTGTTCAAATGCTGAAGGCTCTTCTTTGAAATTTGTTCTTCTTTCAGCTCTTGCCCGATTTCATTTAGCAATCAGGTTTGCCTCCACACTAACAGCTATATTCTGCATTTCTGCTAAGCTTGGAGGGGCTCTTTCCCTCAGTTGATATGCCATGTTAGAATCAAATCCATCAGGGAATTTGATCGAGGCCAAATTAGGTGGAGGTCTAAGGTTCTGAGGAATAGCATTATAGACATTGTTGAACCTAGCACAATAGTCTTGGACGGTTTCTTGTGGGCCTCTTTTCAAATTTTCATATTATGTTAAAATGTGTAAAGGCTCTTTCTTCTTTTCCTATCTGTTTAAAAAGGATTGATAGAGAGCTTCTGAATCAGCTATAGAATTTATAGAAAGTGCTCTAAACCAAATCCTTACATCACCAGTTAGACTTTGGACAAAGATCTTCATTCTCACATCACCATCATCAATTTCATAATTCTCAAAATAATCTTGCATTTTCTTAGTGTGTTACTGGGTTGTATAGGAGCCAGTACCATCAAAATATGTGATTTTTCTCTAATAATCCTGAGGCATAGCCCCTGTATTTCCAGGTAACTGCAGGGGAGCATAATGGTTTGCCATATTTATAGGGATAAATGGGACAATAGGAAGAAATAAGATAGCTAGAATAGCAGGGACAACAGTGGAAATATGTGCAGTAGATGGGGGAGTGGAGAGGATACTTTGAGTGTGGATGAAGAACTAGGAGAGACTGTAGAAAGGATTGTTGCTCTCCCAGGAGTAATATCAGATGTAGTAGGGTTTTGCTGAAGTATCTCAAGGTGTAAATCAGTAGACTTTTCTAATTTTTCTTGTTTTATAAGGGTATTAGAAATTAAGTTAGGATTTTCAAAAATAGCTGGAGGATCTGGGTCAGGGTTTGACCTGGTGTAACGAGTTTTCTTCTTTGGAGCCAGATTCTAAATGTGTTTTTTGGTATTTTCTGGGAATGTTTAGGGATCACAATTTTTTTACAATATTCTACAGGAAATTTCCCGAAATATAGAAGGCCTTGGGCTTTCCTGTGAATATGTTGAAATGGGGAAACTAATCAAATCTTTGGGACAACTGTTTAAAGCCTAAAGATATACTGGAGATTGACTGAAGCAGCGTTTATCTACTCCTATAAATGCGTGGCAAAAACAGTTTCAAAGGATACCTGGCTAACTTCAGGTTCCATCTGTAGCTTTAGAAAATAGACAACAGTAACAGACAGTCATTCAGTCCCTAGTGGAGTCGCCAATGATGTTATCACTCAGGTTGTTCCCTGCCTCCAGAAGGGAATAGGCTGAGGTAACCACTAACCAATCTTTTAGCTGTAGATTCTAGCCAATCTGCAACCAGAGAGGTCTCTCTCTTTGTAATTTAGCTTTGTTTTGAAGTATTTTAGGCTAGTTATGATGCACAGAGTTTGGTTTTTAGTTTGTTGGATGGTGATCTCAAATAGAGCTCGGATGCAAGTCCAAAATAGTTTATACCATTGGGCAATGGGGTCAATGATGGTGTATTGCTGAAAGTGTTTCTTTGGTAAAGGGCAATGCTACAGAGCAAGATAATCAATCTTGGAACAATTTTGAGATCTGGAAGTTCATGGAATGTAAGCCAGTGGATGAAGGGCAGTCAAGAATCCTTCATCATGTTGGTAGAGAGAAGGTGTATGAATACTATCAAGGAGCAGTTAAGAATTCCTAAATAGTATTCAAAATGAAAAAATTAGTGAAGACAGGAGCAGCTAAGAATTCCTATTTATGACTAACTCTAAAGAAAACATAATTAATACCAGAGATTGAACACATAGTGTATTTAAACAAATTCTGGGCTATTCTTCTTCTCTGTTACTAAGACTATGAAACATATATGAAATTTGCAAACACAGAAAACATAAACGAAGGTTAGAGCAACTTATTGATCAATAGAAAGACACAGGAATTCTGTAGCAGTTCCCAAAACATCAAATCCACATTCAGACAGTCCAACAACAGTGAACTTCAACAGCCTTTGTATTAGACAGTCTCAAAATTACAACACAGTCTAGAGAGAAAATCACCAACCCCAAATACATATTATGGGGAGGTATTTATATAAAAAGGGAGATACAAAATATCATGTAGATAAGTTCTGAAGCCATAACTTTACCAACTCTTTAGAAGATGTAAATGAGGGAGATAAATGTTGCAGTAAATGTGGATGTGCTGGTTGTCTAATTTGTCAGAGATATTTGACTTTTTGGACTGAGTGAGTCGGCTGGTAGCTGCGTCTTTACTCTACGTTTCCTGCGTTTGCTGCCTTGATGTTGATGTTTTACTATGTTGCTGTCTTGGCCTTATCATTAGTGCTTGGTTTTTCATTAACGAGTTGTAGTCACAATTTGACTTCTTATTTCTACTGTTTTCACTCCTTGACAGGTGGCCTGTGCCTTTGACTTTTTTGACCTGTAGCTGATCAAAAGGAAATCATAAATAAAATTACCTCGATAGCACCTCCAACATTCCCTGCCACCAGTCCTCTGTAGGCAAATGATGTCTTTTTATTTTAATTAGTGTTTCATCAGCTTCAGTGTATCTATAAAAATTGGGCTGGACTTCAAAAAGGTGATTTATCTCATGTTCAATGTAGAACAGATTTTCTAGTTTTTCATAAAGACTCTATCCAGAGGGAGGCCCTGTTTCTTCTGAGGTGCTTGAGGATGCTGTAATTTGATTGGCAACATAATTATTTACCCTGTTGGCATACTGCTCATGTGTTAGCAGTCTTCCACTGCTGGTTAACACGCTGGGTAATCCTTTTCTCTGCAATGTTGCAAATTTTAGTTTGAAGGCATTTATCTCTGCCTGCATTTCTTGGCATTTTCTTTCTAGAGTCTGTACAAAATTCCTCAGGGTCAGCACCTTTTTCACTATCAAAATGGTGTCTGTCCTGTTCCTGATATCTAGCATTGCCAACTGCTCTTTGGTATGAGTGTTCAAAAATTGAATCATTTTATTGGCTTGCTCAGGCATATTTCCCAATGATGCTCTGGCCTTTTGAGTCTCAAATTGAGCTAAGCCTATCAATTTTATTTGCTCATGTATAGTCTGAATTGATTGCCATTGGTCAGTGATAGATTGGCCGATTTTGGCCCACAAATTTTTCTTGATTTCAGCTAGAGTTTTATCTAGAGTAAGCTCTTTTTCTAAGGACTTTATTTTATTGTCCAAGGCCTTTATTTCCCTTGTTTTCTTAGCCACTGTCATTTTTGACTTGTTATAACTCACCTCAATATTGGCTAATTTTTCTTTGGCTTCTTTTAATTCCGCCATTTGCAGTTCCAGATCCTTTATTTCTTTCATCATCTCCTCCGTACTCGGGCTGGCTTCTTGCTCTGCTGCTGCTGTAGTTGTTGTTGTAACTGTTGCTGAAGTTGAGGCTGGAGCTAAGGTACCTGCTGTTGATGTTGTATCAGTAGGAGGGACTGCTGTGGTGACTGTAGGAGGAGCAGTCCCAAGAGTTAGAGCTGTTTGAGCTAGCTGAGAGGCCAACTCTCCCTGTTTTCCTTGCAGTGATGCCTCCAAGGCTTTCTCTGTTTCTATCAGTCTTTCATGCATCATCATAGGCAAACTTGCTACATCCTCCTCTTCTTTCTGTTGTGCTACTTTTGTGGTTTGAGGATGTATTGTAGCTAGCAGCCTGAGTGTTTTTCTAAGGGCTGCTATGTCTTCTTCTTTCTTCTTAATTAAAGCCTGTACGCCCTTGGGATTGTTGGGATCTTGTCCCAGCTCCATAATGATCTCCTCCAATGATTTGATTCTATTGTCCTTGGCTTGTGGTGAAGCTTTCTCCAATTCCAATTGGGTAGAGGTGTTGTGAAGTGAATTTTGTAATTTGTGGGCCAATATTGCTTTATCTGCCAAGGTGGAGTACACCATTTCTACAGTTTGTTTGTGTAACTCAATCTGGTCCATTAGGTGGATGCCTTTAGCAAGGAATTCCAGATTGGTCTTGATATAATCAGCAGCTGACTGGGGCTGCTGTACTGTAGGCTTGAAATGACTGAGGGTCATTTTCCCTTCTTGGATATCATAGGTTGCTATTAGCCTCTGTTGATTAGTGGGAGCCATTCTTAGTAATTGGTTGTAGAGCTGGAATCTTACCGGCTCATTTCTGGCCTTGATTTCAGTGAATGCCTTCTTTATGTCAGAGCCTTGTTTGCTCTGTTGCTTGGTGGATGTAACCTCCACACCTTGTTTTCTCTCTTGCTCCTGCTGAAAGGAGCTAGCTGATGCTTCCATGCTTGGAGGAATCTGTTGTTCGGTTGTTTCCTCACCCCTTTGATTTCCTGCTGTCTCCTTTGTAAATTCTTCCTCAGAGTAGGGGTTCAACCTTTTCCTTTTCTCTCCTTGCTATTCTGTGGAGGCCCCTGTGGGTATCTCTTCCTGTCTGTCCCTTTTCTTGGCTCTTTCCTCATTGATAGGAGTTTGTAAGACAGGGACTTCAGGTGCTTTTGCTTGTGTTGAAGGGGCTTGCCCCTGACTTTGTTCTTTTCCTGTATCTGGCCAGTCTGCCATTGTTTCCTGCTGCACCTCCTTGCCTTTAGATGTCCCTATAGGTGGAGCACTTTCTTTGGCAGGTTGTTCGGAAGTTGTGGCAGATGATGTGCCTGCTCCAAGGTGACGAGGCAATGTGAAAAACACCTATCCAACAGAGTCTAGGTCAAGTGTCTTTTCAAACTGTTTCATTTCTTTTTCTAATCTCTCTTCTTCAGTAAGTTCCTGAACTAGTGTGCCTTCTATCCACTCCTGTTGATTAGCATATTGTTCAATTTGAGGGATACTGTAGTGCACATATCCTTTAAGCTTGTGTTTAACTCTCCTAAAGCTTATGAAATGTTCAGGGTCATATGGTGATCAAAGAAAGCTTTGTTTCAGCTTAAGTTTGTCTCTCAGAATAGTTTCAGCCTCTTTCCATGCTTCTTCCCTTTTATTAAAGATAAAAGGGCCCAGTTGGTGCCTTATCTTGAGCTATGCTTTTTTCCTAGCACCATAGAAATGAGTCAAATCTGAACTACTGAATTGCCAGTAGTATTCCAGGGCAAAGAGTCTCATAGGGACATACTTTGGCAGTTTGTAGGGAGCCAATTGACAGCCATAGATCCTGATCATTGTATGGTTTTGGTAAAAATACCAATCACCAATGCTGTATTCCTTTGAGAGGTGTAAGATTTTCTGCATTTCAACAGAGAGCCTGGCAGGAGGAGCTATTGACAACAAGCAGGTGGCTAGATATATGAAAAGGTCAATAAACTAACAATATGTATATGGGGAGCTACCAACATGATGGAATACTGAGGACCAAAATATTATAGACCTTCGCTCCCTCTTAGCATCCAATCTTTTAAGGGGAACTGGGAAACTATCAGGTTGATAGTACAACATCAAATGGTATATATATGCAATGTATTTGAACACTATCTCCCTCTCTAAGTTCATGAAATTCTCGTGAATTTTGTTAGCTATGAAGGTGGCATAGTCATACTTGACAACAGGGGGCTGTCCAGGAGCAAACATGGACATCAAAGCAAAGAAAGTCTCATCCACAATCTCACTTGTTCTTAATCCCAGGATGTAGGAAATCATGTCTATGGGCATTTTTAGAGCCTCAGTAAACTAGGCATGGTGATAGGGAATTTTGTATCTGGAGTAGCAATCTGGTGGCATAAATAACTTGGCAATTCGGTCAACTTCTTCAGAGGACAACTTGGAGGCTTGGTCCAGCAAATTTTTCATGGTGAGAGGGACCAAAGGTTGAGCTAGCTCGAAGTGAAACATCTCATTTATAGACTGAGGGGTAATATAAAAGAGGACATTTCCAGAAGGGTCCATCACTGCCCTTTGAGAAGGCTCATAATTAGCATAACATTGATGGATGAGGTCAGGGAAGACATTGACTGAAGGCAGGTAGTATATAGGCATATTAGACTCCCAGATTCTAAATATGTTAGTGTTGTTCTTATGACTATTCCTTATTTCACAAAAAGCTTGCAGGTGAGGTTTCTGACCCTCCATGTCATCAATCTGGAAATCCCTATCAGCAAGAGGTAACCACTCCAACTGCTTATGAGGTGCATTCAGGGGTGCAATGTTTAGGGCCACTGGAGCCTCCATGATTTACTATGTTTATAATTGGATTTTGAGTCTGTGTCTCAACAGGAAACAGAGTACTGGCAATGGGTTTTTAACAGGAATTCTTCAATCTGAGTTTTATATGAAAATGGCCTTACTATGTAAAACTTCAAGGGAAGACAGAGTCTGCAGGGTTTTTTTAATGAGGAAGCTAAAAAACAGTGGAAAGAGCGCGGCTTTTTAAGGTGTTTTTGGTGGTTTTGCAGGCGGACATGAGCTCGAGTTAAGTTCAATGGACAATTTATCAGAGGTGTTGGCATTATGATGCATGTGTTGTACTTGATGGCAAACAACTCATAGAAGATCAGCTCACTTATATATATCTAGATGAATCTACGGAAGAGATATATGATGAAAATTCTCAGTATGACAAGTCCAAAGGGAGAGATTGTTGGCATTATGAGACAAGTGTTGTCCTTGATGGCAAATCACACAAATGATAAATTATAGTGCAACAAATTTATTTGATAAATTATAGTGCAACAAATTTTCCTTCATGTAGAGAAAAGTTCACGCATTTTTATGCAGAGAAAATTTTATTCCATGTAGAGAAAGTTCACGCACTTTTATGCAGAGAAACGTTTATTCCATGTAGAGAAAAGTTCACGCACTTTTATGCAGAGAAAAGTTTATTCCATGTAGAGAAAAGTTCACGCACTTTTATGCAGAGAAAAGTTTATTCCATGTAGAGAAAAGTTCACGCACTTTTATGCAGAGAAAAGTTTATTCCATGTAGAGAAAAGTTCACGCACTTTTATGCAGAGAAAAGTTTATTTCATGTAGAGAAAATTTCATGCACTTTTATGCAGAGAAGAGTTTATTTCATGTAGAGAAATGTTCACGCACTTTCATGCAGAGAAAAGTTCCCTTCATGCAAGAGAAAAGTTCACGCACTTTCATGGTTGGTTCATGGTATTAGTCCGACAGTTTTTGATCCTATGGTTTTGGTCCGTGGTATTGCATCCAAAAGTGTTAATCTCACGCACTTTCATGGTTGGTTCATGGTATTATTCCGACAGTTTTTGATCCTATGGTTTTGGTCCATGGTATTGCATCCAAAATTGTTGATCCCAAGTATTGGGTCCGTGGTATTGTGTTATTATGGTTTTGGACCATGGTATTGTGAAAGGCCTAAGACTATAAAAGAGGAAGGAGATCATTTGGCAAAGTATCTTCTGAATTATTGAATATCTGATAAAGTGCTAGATCTGGAATATTGTGATAGGGTTATGGTGCAGATTTGGATCTGAATGAAGAAGGAACCTGAGCATAAGGAGAAGGATAAGTTCTATTGATGGGTCAAAATCTTAAGGCTGGAATATTGGTATCTCTATATGATTTTGATCTGTGGTATGTGGCACACACTTGATCTATAAATCTAATAATCTGGGTTAACTAAATATTTGAAACAATGAATTTATAGATCTGAATTATTGATGCATGTTTTATTGTACACATGTTATGATCTGGGTATACTGCAAAGTTATAAGGAAATATTTGCAGATCTATATACGGGTTGGCTTTGGTGAAAGCATTGATTCAGTATCGGATAAATCAGAGATTGATGATGCTAGTATAGCTGATGGGTTTTTGATGTTCTTGGATCTAGTCTGAAAATTAATGAAAAGTGGTCCTTGAAAGAAAAGAAGTAGGGGGTTGTAGCTCCCTTCCAGGAGAGACTGGAAAACGAGAGAGAGAGTTGTAGCTCTATGCAGGTTGTAGCCTGCGTACTGGTAAAGGACTGCACTAGTACAAAATCATTGTAAAAGGAGTTTCTTATTAAAAGAAGATAGAGACATATTGCAGCAGGTGGTTTTCACCCACATTGGGTTTCCACCTTATATCTGGTGTTCTTTTGTGTGACTATTTGCTTTTCTTGTTCCTACTCATTATTTTATGATACTGACATACAAAGTAATGATCAATATTTGAAGAATTATTCAAAGTATAAATAAGGAAGATATATTGAAAAGAATTTCATAATACTGATTCACCCCCCCCTCTCAGTATTATTTCCAACAAGAGGGCCACAGAATTGGTAGGTTTTGCCCGAGAACACGGTCAAACAATGTGTTAGAGAGCAGAGGTTTGCAGGCAACAATGTATTTTAGTCGAATTCAGCTCTCTCAGTGATCTTAACAGAGAAATCACGTAAAAACAGGGTTTATGGGTGGCTGATGGGTAAATACCTATTTTACGAGAGTTTGGTGTGAAATGCAGTTGCAGAGGGAGCTGAGGAGGTCAGGTTTGCAGCATGAAGACGCCTGGGTGGCGGACTGGGATGTTGATGGTGGATTCAATGTAATTCACATGCACAGTCTCCACTATCCGACGCATAAAAAATAAACAAAAACATCACTTTCGTGACTTTTTGAACAAATTTGGGCTTTTTTGGATTTTTTGGCGCTTTTTGTGCTGACGTCATTATGACGTAACCTTGTCCTGTAGCAAGGTATGGAAGGTGATGTGGCAGCTGACGTGGATGGGTGACGGGGCAGACATGATGGATGGAATAGTAGTGGGGGCGCTGACGCAAATGCAGACGTGGGAATGATGTGTGTGGCAGGGAGAATAGGCGGTAAATGGTTTCCATCGAACCGCTTTTGGTACGGAGGTGGTTTCTGTCAGAGCAAACCCAATGCAATAGGAATGGGACACGCGTCCCTGCGTACAGCGGCAAAACCACTTTCCATCGAGAGCTAATGTGCGGGTGTGGGGGCTACTCCAATATCAACGAGGGCCGTTGGATCTATAGCGCCGGATCAGACGATTGACGGGAGAGGTAGGTGGTGGGGTTTTATGACAAGGGACCCGCACATTATTTTAATGCTTAATAAATTTTGGCGGGGTTATAAACTTTGGGTTAGGAGTTTTAATAACTGCTGTTATTCGATTAATCAAATATTAATCAAATTCCAATGTTTTTTGCACGACGACTATGGTTATTCGTTCAACCGGAGGTCAACGAATCCCAGGGTGACAAGTGGCGGGTTGTTATTGGTCCTAGGTGGACCAATGACTCCCGAAAGAAATTTTATAGCCATATTAGGCTGGGGCGGGGTATTTACAATATTTTTGGGTTTTTGTGGATTTTTATACATAATAAGGGAGGGGAAATATAGGGGATTTATATAGTAAAGTTAGAATATTAATATGAATATGAGGGGAGGCGCTAGGTGCATGAAATTAAATCACCTAGGCTTTAAGGTGCCAGGAAAAATAAAACCTTACACAATAAATGTGGCTTTTAGCTCTTAAGAAAACCTGCAATTTGACTTAAGTTTTTATGAAAATGAAGTGAAGTTAAGAGTTTGGGCAGATCCCAATCTCTTTAAGGGATGTTAGTGAATATTTGTTGTGAGGGAGGAGAGGGGAAGTTAGACATGCAACATCTGATATTTAATCACACCTTCGCCATGGCACTTGAGACATCCATGAAGTAGATCATATTGAAAAAGATGACACTACTGATAGACTTGTTTCAACAACTTCAATCTACTTACCCATTCTACAATTCCTAACATTTTTTCTTCATTTTGATTGGGTGCACTTGAACTTGCAAACCCTGATTAGGACTTTTCTTTTGATTGCCCTCCTATCTAGATCTACCATTATTTCTTCCATGTATTAGATTAAGCAGTTGAGACCCTTTGCTTCTCTACTTAGCTAGTGATCTGCCAAGCTTGAACTATTTGGATAGACCTCCATTCTCTATTCAATGACAAGAAATTTAAATATGGACTGGCCCAGATTGAACTGTTGGGCCATCCATAACGTGTGTTAAAAACAATGTTTTCACTTTGTGAACTAGCTTTACACAAATAAGATAGTAGTGGCATTTTGGCTAGCCACTTTCCTGGTCTTTCTATGGGGTTCACTTTTCTTTTTCTTTTGTTGACCAATTCCTTCTTCTTGCCCTTTGATTTTTCTTTTAGGGAATACCCCCTTTACATTTTTTAATTTTCTTTTTCTATTTACAAAATATGGAATCTTTGCAACATGGAAAGGATGATCATGTTTGGCACTTCCATAGTCAATCATGAGAAATGATACCTATTGGTATAGGAACCTAATAGGGCCAACATCCTCTTGCTTAAATATCTAAATGCTGGTTGGTATTCCCTTTGATTTAGGAATATATGCCACAAAATATGTTGGAGAAGCTATAGCAAGTTGCAAACCAGCTATTCTAGGAAGGAAGATCTTATTCCAAGAGAATCAGCCTTGCAAGAATCCATTCCAAAAGAATTGCAACAATATCAGGGGTTTAAAAAAAAAAGATGATTCAGTGTATCAACAGAATGGCATTGGTTTGAGGCATTGGTACATTCTAGAATAGAACGAAATGAATGACAGGCAGTAGAAAGGTGAGATTCAGTTCATAGTATGCATGTTCAATTCATAGTATGTGATTCATTATGCATTGAAGTCCATGTTCGTGGGTTGAAATAAAAGGTCTCCACGCATTGATTAATTCTTGGAATGAAGCGTTGAACTTCCGTTGATAAATTATATGCCTTTGCACCCTTGTGCATGCCCAGTCTCTGTAGTTCTCCTTTCTTGTGAGAATTTATCCATGATTTCACTTGAATAAGAGCCAGGGAGATGATCTTGTGACGTTGGCAGTTTAATTCGTAGAGGATGCAGCTGGAGTCTCCACGACCCCAACTTGATTCATCAATGACAAGCTCTAATTCTATCTCATGTCTAACCTTGTGAATCTCATCAGAGGAACTGAAACCAGGATGTCCTCCATGCGGGCAGAAACCCTGAGATCCATCTGCGGCAAAGGAAATAGTAGTAGTGGTAGAGGCAGTGCCGATGCCAACAAGTACAGAGCCAAGACAAGGCCCGAAGGAACAACCTTTAACTCCTCCTCCCAGCCTTAAATTGATTGGCTGATCTGCCTACATAACTCTCTTCTTCTTCACTGACTTCAAGCCAAATAGATGTACCCCTCGCTCCACAACAAAACCACCCATAGGCAGCCTTTGATTCAGAAAGCGCAGCGTTACAGAGGTAGAGTTCTCCTCATCCTTCCTAGAAGAAAGAACGCACTCTGAATGGAAGAAAATATTTATATGTATGAGTATATATATTTATATATAAATGTTGTCTAAATATATTTATTTATAAATAGATTGGATTCAATCCAGGAGGAGAAGAATTCACGAAGTGAAGAAGAAGGGCTCTAGAGGCAACCAAAGAAAGAAATAAGGAGACAAAGAAGAAGGGATGATGGGAAACGGGGCTACCGGTATCTAAAAGCTTCCTATGTTTCTGCACATGTGGGAAGCTTGCTCCATTAATGAATGGTCGGCAAGAGTCATTGAATTTAGAACTATTTAAATTGTTGAATTTGGTCTTATAGATTGCAACCTAAGATATTAATTGTAAGCTACAACAAACTTGGCTTACTTTTCATGCACTGAATACATTTGACTATAGCTATAATTGTGGCAAGTTTTAGAGTGATCGTTGGTCATATTGCCAAATTTGAGTGTATTTTGGCCATTGTACAAAATTATCTTTGTGAATTTTGTCCAACAGGGTATCTTTGTTTATTGTTGCAACCATTTTAGCCATATAATTCGAGAGACTTACCTGATTTGTTCAATGAAAATGACTTGAATTAATGCAAAAATGGAGTTCTTGAAAACTCTGATACTATATACTCTGGTGACACATTCCAAATCAGCAAATGATCTCTCTCAGAAATTCAGACTTGTCTACAATATGCACAAGAACAAATTGCTTTTTTGCAGCTTGAATGTCAACTACAACAGGAAGAATTACAACAGTGGAGTCATCATTCTGAACCTGCTTTTGTTCAGATGATTGAAACAGACTCCCATAAAAAACAAGACAATAATGTTATAGTTGATTCAAATCCAGTGCCCAATAAAGCAGCAGAGTTAGATTCAGATGCAAAAGTTTAGTTTACACTTCCCAAGCCCATCATCAAACCTTAGGAAGAGCTTGTCAACAAAAAGCACAGACCAAGTATTGGATATGATAAGGAGGTTTCCTTTCATATTCGAGATTACTCAAATCCCATTCAATTTCAGATTGTTGGATTCCTTCATGACAGTTCACCTTTAGTTTTTCCAAATTATTCTCCTCTTCTATAGCAACAACAACAAATTGTGAAATGCCAATACTATGACCGAGTTTGCCACATGAAAGATCATTATTTTGATCTTCATCCATGTATGCACTGTCATAAAACTAGTCATTCTTCAAACAGATGCTTCAGAAACAAACCCCCTACAAGAAAAAAGATTCATCTTGGATGGATCGCTTCTTGGCAATGGGATTCAACAACCAAGAAAATATTTCACTCATACAACAAGATTTGTTCTCAAATATTGAAAAGTTTTGCAATTGAGATCTCTTCATATTCTCACCTTGTATCTGAAAAGGGGGGAAATGATGGTCATCTACAAGCTTCAAGGCCACATCAAGCGAGCCTGAGCCACAACCTACCATACTAGATTCAGAGTTGTAGCCAGAGACAAAGATGCGCCTGAGCATGCCTTCAGTCGATGATACCTCATCAAAGAATTGAGGACACTTCCTCTAACATAAGACTTCAGCTTTTTTCTAGTTATGGAAGAGTTCCAGGAATTGCATTAAGCATTCCAGAGTTGTTGGTCATCCTTATACCATCACAAGTTGAGACCTCCCTTTTCAGGTTGAGGTTCTCCCTTTTATGCAAGGTGAGACCTCCCTTTATTGGTTGAAGGTTTCCCTCTTCAAACATCAAGAGAACTTCCTCTAGTAGAAGACTTGAGCTTCATGCCAGACTTGGAAGAGTTTTGGGAATTGCAATAAGAGTTCCAGTGTTGGTGGTCATCCTTAAACCACCTCCCTTATACCAACATTTCAGAGAGCACATTCAGCCTAGTGCCGCCATTCAATTTTGCACATTTTGTAATACAACTCTCTTCTTGGACTCATACATAGCCCTTCGGATTAGGGGGGGGGGATTTTGGACACCTAATCCTCTATGGGTTGGTGTAGAATGTGAACAACCATGAGAGTCCAAGAGACCTTGGGATGTGGAACCCAACAGTCACATGAATGTACTATAAATGTATTGTAGGTTTTAACCCTGTACGAAAAATTACCTGCATATGAATTCTAAAACACAGAAAATAAACAATGCGAGAGCATAACACATAAAACAAATATACACATAGATTTCCCCTGGATCCCAAAACCGGGACTACCAGCTTTATTTTTCATTATGTTCCTTTCAATATTACAATACATATTTATACATGCCGAAGCATCCAATACCATGGACCGAAAACCATCGCGTCCAAAAAACATGTGAAAAAATCATGCACAAAACCATAGGTGGGTCTGCCCAACCTAACATAGGGTCCAAAAACCAAAATTTTCTGGGGCGCTACCCAGGACCCCATAAAGTGGGGTTACGGGTACACCTCAAACCCCCTATGAACCCCCCGCTACATAATCGGTGCAACGAAGGAGGGCTCTGCCACCCCCTAACCCCCCGGTTAACTACGTGGGCTAGTCGTGGAAAGAATATAACACAACCCAACATTATCCCACTTGTTGTCTTCTTTCCACAGGGGGCCACAAGAGAGCTTAGTAATTTTTCCAACCCTGAAACACCCATTGTCTCTCTACACCAAGAGAACTTCTCAGAGCTCCCAGATTTTGTTAATGCATCTACAGTATTCTTCAAAGTGTCCACCTTTACCAACAACACCTTTTTGTCTTCTATCATATCCCTCACAAAGTGATACTGAACATCAATGTGCTTTGTCTTTGAATGATATGCGGGGTTCTTTGCTAAAAAAATTGCACTTTGGCTGTCACAATCTATCCTTATAGCTCCCTATACTAACCCCATACTTGAACATAATCTCTGCAACCAAATTGCTTCCTTTCTTGCATGAGTATCTGCCATGTATTATGCCTCTGTAGTTGATAGTGCCACTACAGATTGTTTCTTACTCATCCAACTGACAACACCTCTAAATAGGTTAAACACATACCCACTTGTAGATCTCCTTTGATCCAGATCTCTAACGCAGTATGCATCAACAAAGCCACGAATATTCAACATTCTGTCTAATCCTGATCTTCCTTGATAGCACAAACCATAATCACTAGTGCCACACAAATACCTGAAAACCCGCTTCACTGTTGTCCAATGCTCCTTCCCTAGTTTTGACATAAACCTGCTCAATACTCCCACTGCATGTGCAATGTCTGGTCTATTACAGACCATTGCATACATCAAGCTACCGACTACACTTGCATATGGAACATGGGACATGTCCTCTTCCTCTTCTTGTGTCTTGGGACATTGTTCAGCAGATAACCTCACACTTACAGGAATAGGAACCTTCACCGGTTTACTATCCTGCATATTAAACCTTTGCAGTATTGTCTCAACATACTTCCTCTGGTTTAACCAGAGCTTCCTCTTTGCCCGATCTCTTTTAATTTCCATGCCCCAAATATAGTTTGCAGCACCAAGATCTTTCATGTCGAATTTGGAGGACAATTGGGTCTTCAAATCCTGGATAATTTCTTTGTCATTTCCAACCAGCAACATATCATCCACATACAAGACCAGATAAATAACATGGTCACCAATTAATTTAAAATACACACAGTGATTTGCTTTGCTTCTGGTGAAGCCAAGTCCCCATATAAATGTATCAAATTTCTGATACCACATCCTTGGTGACTATTTTAACCCATACATAGACTTCTTTAACTTGCATACCAATTCCTTCTTACCCTTCACCGCAAAGCCTTCAGGTTGCTTCATGTATATTTCCTTTTCCATATCCCCATGAAGAAATGTTGTCTTCACATCCATCTGTTCTACCTCAAAATCAAAAGAAGCAGCAACAGATAAAGGTAATCTAATAGAAGTTACCTTGGCAACAGGAGAAAAAATATCACCAAAAACAATTCCCAACACTTGGGAATAACCATTTGCTACCAACCGAGCTTTGTATTTCTCCCTTTTTCCTTCCGCATTTTTCTTCTTTTTGAAAACCCATTTGCTGCCAATGGGTTTCCTTTCGGCCGGCAACTCCACTAGATCCCAAGCCTAATTTTTGTGCAAAGATGCCATTTCATCAACCATGGCCTCTTTCCAAAGTTTGCCATCATTTGAATCTACTGCTTCCTTCACAGTTCTGGCATCATCATCAGTAATAGATAAAGCAAAATTTGAAAAGAAAGCAGATGGACTATACCTTTCTGGCTGCCTTCTTTCTCGAACTAATCTTCTCACACCCAGAATTTGTGGCTCTTCATCTTCTAATTCCTCCTGTGCTATAGAGTCTGATCCTTCCTCCTTAAGCTCAAACTTTATCTTCTCGGGTTCCTTTGGTTGGAATTCATGTTTAATAACATCTTTTAACTCTCTAAACACCACATCTCGGTTGTACACAACCTTTCGTGTGACTAGGTTCCAAAGCTTATAACCCTTTAAACCATCCTTATACCAAATAAAGATGCACTTTTCATATTTACTATCCAACTTGGTTCGTTTCTCCTTTGGAACATGTACATATGCATCACATCCAAATAACATCAGATGTGAAACAGAGGATTTCTTACCAATCCATACCTCTTGTGGAGTCTTATCTTCCAACGTTGATGAAGGTGACCTGTTGACTAGGTAACATGCAGTATCCACCGCCTCTACCCAGAATTCCTATCCTACACTGACACCACTGAGCATGCTTATTGCCCTTTCCATAAACGTCTTATTCATTCTTTCTGCAACTCCATTTTGTTGAGGTGTATATGGAGTAGTCTTCTGTCATGCTATACCACACTTCTTACAGAATTCTTCAAATTCTTTGCTGCAAAAATCTCCACAATTATCTATCCTCAGCACCTTTATCTTCTTCTCTGTCTGATTTTCCACCAGAGCCTTAAATTCTTTAAACCTATCAAATACTTCAAATTTCTTCTTAAGGAAATATATCCATGTATTCCTTGAGAAGTCGTCTATAAATGATACATAGTACACAGACTTACCCAGTGATGGAACCTTCACAGGTCCAAACACATCACTGTGCACAAGCTCTAATATATGTTTCGCCCTCTTACCACTAGAGGGGAAACTCACCCGATTCTGCTTCCCATATACACAATTTTCACAGAAATCAAAATCTAGAGAGCTAATACTCATACCTTCTACCATACCTTTACCATGAAGTATCTGAAGGCCCTTCTCTCCAATATGTCCAAGCCTTTAATGCCATAGCATGGTCTTCTCTTTAGAGACCACTAGATTTTCTGCTCCACTTTCAGGAACCACATAACTGTTGCACCCATCAATAACAATGCTACCTTGTAGCTTGTATGGAGTTCCAATCCGAACTCCCTGCATCAATACCAGTGCTCCCTGAACCATCTTGCAGGTATCCTTCTCGAACATTGTTTTTACACCTGCATCATCCAGCTTGCTAACAGAATCAGATTTCTGGCTAATGCAGGAATATGCAGAACACCCGGAAGTGTTCAAACCCTTCCACCTTGCAGCTTCAACTTTACTTTTCCATGACCAATGATTCTAGCCTTCCTGTCATCCCCCAAGAAGATATCACCACCATCATATTTCTCATACTCGCAAAACCACTCTCTATGGGGAGTGAAGTGAAAGGATGCACCTGAGTCAATCAACCATGCCTCATGCTCTACATGTGTACTTGAAGAAGCCAAGTACACATCCCCACCTTCATCTGAGGTGGTTTTCGCCTCTGTGGAAGGAGAATCATCAAATCCCTTTCCTTTGTCAGGAGCTTTTGATTTACAGTCCCTTTTGTAGTGCCCTTCCTTTCCACATTTCCAGCACACCACCTTTACAAGTTTTCCTGGAGATTTAGATCTCCCTCTAATTTATATCTCCCACTCGATGACTTATTTTTGTTTCTATTCTAGGACCGTCCTCATACAGGCAAGGCATCACCATTTTGTCTCTCCATATTTTTTCGTCTCATCTCCTTCGTCAGCAAGGATGAGACTATTTCATGAAAATGCAAGGTAGTTGCATTGCTACCTATTGCAATAACCAAACTATCCCACGAATCTGGTAGAGAACACAAAAAACTGATGCACTTATCTTCATCTGAAATTTTAATATCAACAAATGCTAACTGACTTACCATAGTATTAAATGCGTTCAGATGCTCTGTCACCGAGTCTCCATCTTTCATCCTCAGGTTATACAACTTTTTTCGCAGGAACAGTTTATTCACTAGAGACTTATTGGTACAAAGTCCCTAACTTGTCCCACAAAGCCTTCACCGTAGCTTCCCCTGATACATTCAACAATACTGAATCTAAGACACACAATCGTATTGTGCTCTTTGCCTTCCGATCCAACTTCTTCCATTCTTCATCGGACACTCCCGTTGGTTAGTACTCGGATCTACCGCAATCCACTGATCTTTATCCACCATTAGATGCTCCATCTTGAGTTTCCACAACTCAAAACTTTAACCATTAAATTTCTTGATCTCTATCTTTCCACTGCTCGCCAGCTTCTTTCACCACCAAAATCTATCTCGCAGATATCCCACTAAACTGGGTATACCACAGGCCCAAGCAAAACCCCTTAGCAACAAAGGCATCCCCTTGAAGCCAAAATAGCTCTGATACCAAATGTAGGTTTTAACCCCGTACAAAAAATTACCTGTATATGAATTCTAAAACACAGAAAATAAACAATGTGAAAGCATAACACATAAAACACATATACACAGAGATTATCCCCTGGATCCCAGAATTGGGAATACCAGCTTGATTTTTCATTATGTTCCTTTCAATGTTAAATTACATATTTATACATGCTGAAGCATCCAATACCATGGACCAAAAACCATCGCGTCCAATACCATGGATCAAAAACCATCGCATCCAAAAAACATGTGCGAAAATCATGCACAAAACCATAGGTGGGTCCACCAACCTAACATAGGGTCCAAAACAAAAATTTTCTGGGGCGCTGCCCCGGACCCCATAATGTGGGGTTACGGGTACACCTCAAACCCCCTATGACGCCCTCATCGCTACATAATCGACGCAACAAAGGGGGGCTCTGCCCCCCCTCTAACCCCCGGTTAACTACATGGGCTAGTCGTGGAAAGAATATAACACAACCCAACATGTATATCATTGTCAATAATATATAGACACTCATGTTTATCATCCACCTTTGTTGTTTAAATTCCATGTGCCTTTAACAGGGTTAAAAAAAACGATCATAAAATTCATTTTCACCATTTTGGTGTTATACTCTCACGAAGCACCGGTCCAATAATTGTTTACGAAAGCCCCAGTGTGTAAAAAACATAGTGCACCGTGGTAGGATTTTTAATTTTAAAAATACCATTGTCCTTTAAATAATACGCATCATTGTTGTTAATGAAACTATACAACCCAGTGCTTAATATACAATTGTGCACTGTGAAAGGGTTATTTTTTATAAAAATAAAAGATAATGGTGCTCTAATTAGAACAAGTGCACCGATGTGTACACTACTCAATAGCACTAGACAAGGGTTAAATTTATAAAAAATGTCAGTCATAAAATTCATTTTCACCATTTTGGTGCTATATTTTCATGAATCACTGATGTTATCCCTATTTATAAAATCTTCGGTGCATAAACAACATGGTGCACATGGAAGAGTTGTTAATTTACAAATGGTAGTGCACTTCATATAAAATAGGCACTGGTGCAGTTAATAAAATTGTATGCCTAGTGCTTAACATACAATAGTGCACCATGGAAAAGTTATTTTTTATAAAAATTAAAACAATGGTGTGTTGAATCAATACGACAAACCGATGTGTATATTAATCGAAAGCACAAGACAAGGGCTAAATTTATAAAAAAAATGTCGGTCATAAAATTCATTTTCACCATTTTATTGCTACTCACATAAAGCATCATTGATTTCCAGTTTTACAAAAGCCCTGATGCATAAACAACATGGTGCACCATGGCAACGTTTTGAATTTAAAAAAATCGGTGCACTACTCATATAATAAACACTGGTGTCATTCATAGAACTATACATCTCAGTGCATAATAGATAATGGTGCACCATTGAAGGGTTATTTTTTTAAAAATAAAAAATAATGGTGTGGTAAGTAACTCTGGAGCACTGGTGCGTATACTACTTGATAACAACGGACTAGTGTTAAATTTAAAAAAATGTTGGTCGTAAAATTCATTTTCACCATTCTGGTGCTATACTCCCATGAAGCCCCGGTGCTATGACCTTTTTTGAATGCCCTTGTACGTATATAACATGGTGCATCGTTGCAGGGTTTTTAATTTAAAAATAATGGTGCACTAGGTGAATCCTAAGCACCAGTGCGTATACTACTTGATAGCACCGGACAAGTGTTAAATTTAAAAAATGTTGGTCGTAAAATTCATTTTGACCATTTCGGTACTATACTCCCACAAAGCATCGATGCTTTTCCTTTTTTGAATGACTTGGTGCGTATAAAACATGGTGCACCATGGAAATATTTTTAATTTAAAATTAGCGGTTCTCTTCTTACATAGCCAACATAGGTGTTGTTAATAGAATGGTACACCTCGATGCTTAATAGACAAGTTGCATTGTTGGATGTTTATTTTTTTGAAAAATAAAAAAGCAATGATGCACTAAGTAAATAGGAATATATGGTACATATACCGCTCAAGAGCACTGAAAAATGGGTTAATTTTAGAAATATGCAGGTAGTAGAATTCATTTTCACCATTTTGGTGCTATACTCCCATGACTCACCGATGTTATTCCTCTTTTGAAACACTCATGTGTGTAAATAACATGGTTCCGTGTGACAAGGTTTTCAATTTTAAAAATGGCAATGCACTTCGTACATAATCCACACGGTGCATCGGGTACTTGAGCACACTAGAACAAGATTAATAAAAACAAAACACTTACAGAACATAGAATTCACTTTTACAATTTGTAGTGTTGTAGAGGTCTCAAGAACCGGTGCTACTTTAGCCTTTATGAAGCGTGCTTCCATTGGTGCTTCCCTTGCTTTCCATCTTTCCATTTGTTGCTCATTGCATGCCTTTCAAATTTTTTCAAACAATGGTCAAATTTGATTTTTTCAATTTGGTGGAAACCATGCCTCCCCGACAACCAAATTTCTAGTTAATGTCTATGTTTCTTGCTAACTTAAATTTTTAGTGGAGTAGAATTGAAAATTAAGTAAAAAAATTCATTGTTTTTTAATTTATTTTTCAGTGTAATGCATTTCAGATATTCGGCTCGCACCATTCACTTTACACCTTATAAATTAATAGGGTGAACCAAAAATCAATGCATAAAGTTGAAGCACCGTAATTTTTTAATATTATGCGGTGAGTTTGGTAAATGGAAACACACTGGATCGTGAAGTTCCACGACGCACCGCTTTAAATTTTTTATTTTTTTAGGTAGTGCATTGGGTAACAGATTGAAAGCACCGCTAATCGGCGTGTAAGATCAATGCAACAAGAAGTTACATTTGAGGATGCACCTCTATAAAAAATATTAATTTTTTAAGGGTGCATCTGGTAAAAGTAACTTCCTCGTGCGTTTATTTTTACCAAATGCACTACATAATATTAAAAATGTATAACTTGATGTGTTCATTAACCTAAACGTTTCAGTGTGGTATGTTGACATAAAATTAATGCACTGGTGCAAAATTTTATGTCGATGCACCACATTGAAAAATAAAAATAACTAATTTTATGTATATATGTGCACCAAAAGTGGTCCATCAAATCAATGTATGCACAATGTCTGGTGCATTCTTGTTTTTTGGTGCACCGAGGTTGATTTTTTTTAAATTGAAAGTTATATGTCCATATTTATAAACACATTTTTCATTTAATAATAAAAAAAAATGTATGTTTTATGTATGAGGTTGATGTATTTTATATGTCAATCATGCAGAGACGTCAATGGAGAGAGGAGCAACAATAGCAGGAGAAAAGGGTTGACCAATACAATGTGGTATGATAGTGGGAGGCATGGGAGAGGGAGATATATTTGTACCCTCGCCCTATTACGGTAGTGACCCAAGGCATCTTGAGGAATGTAGGCCTCCTGAGTATTATGAGGAGGTTATATCCCTGAAGGGGCACTCACAGTTGTTGGTGCAGCTGATCCGTTGGTGGAATGTCCACCGTCAAGATTTCCATGTCAGTCCTGACATGTGGTACCATCCCTATGAGGAGGACATATATTTTATCACTGGCCTATCCAGGAGTGGGGGTGATTTTCCCTAGTTCCCTGATGGACCCTCTCAGTATTGTAGCAGATATTCAACTTATCTACTCTTAGAGATATATTGGGGATCACATAGTTTCTCTAACGAATTTTTAGGTGTTTGGTGGACAACTACAAATCTCTTCTTTTGGTGCATAGGAGGTTACATGTCTCTCACTTTTAGTGGCTACCATTATACACTCTTCAAGTGATGGGAAGCGCATTAGTTTCCCTCTTTTGTTTTATGTTGAGTGTTTGGTGTAGAGGCTATGATGTATCAAACGGTATGCCATTTTTTTGTGGCAGTTTTGTATATTTTTAGATAGATGTATTTCCATGATACATGGGAGGTCAAACTTCCCCTTTTCTTCAGATTTTTTTTGTTTATTTTTTGAGAGGTTTCTAGAGACGAGGCCTACTTTTGACTGTCACCCTCCTAGGTCGATGCCTTAGGTACAAATGCACATCTGGGGAAAGATGATGCCCACAAGGGGCCCGTTGGAGTATCCAGCCAAGATTTCCACCGACACATTGGGGCTACTAGCCAGTGATATCGACCACATGTTCATCATGGTGTTGTGTCCTGTTGAAGCCCCGAAAATTGAGTCTACAACAAGGGGGATACCCACCCGGTCTGGACCTTGAAAGTAGCTCCTTCTAAAACTATCCCGGGATTAATTTTTCACTTATAAGATCTAAAATAGTTTCTAACAGCAATCGGTAATAAATATTATTCAATTGCTACGAGAAAAGAATCCATTAAAAGTAAATTGTTTCGTATAAGAAATTAGCCGAAACAATTATGATAATCATATCGCAAAATAAGTTATTCATACACTCAGCATAAACAGAATAGTTACCACCGTACAAAAGTGCCAAATGATAACTTAAACATTCAGGCTTTCATATATAAACAATTGAAAATAACATATCACTTGACGCATAAGCATAAATCATTAAGAGATAAAAGTAACATTGATAATAAGTCCTACTCATAAGATTCAGCAATATAGATTTATCTTCTCATAATTCAATATCTACTAAGAGTACAGAAGTGCATTTCAGTAGCAAACATTAAACACAGATATAATATCCTTCCATTCATTCATCAAAACCTCCTCAGAGGGTGTAGAAGTGCATGTTCTAAAAAACTGTTTTTAACAAATTTTTGGACCCCTCTCTAAATGCATGAGAGGGGTTTAAATATTACTAACTAAAGACTAAAAATAGTTATTAAAAAAATATAGGAGGAGGTTTAAATGACCATCCTCATTTAAAGCAAAAATAAATCAAAATTAAACTGAAATTGTATCTGAAAATCAACTATGCATCTGTTCTCTTAGGTCGCAAGCATTCAACATCGACTTCAAGAGTGTCGGTTGGCCAACCTCCAATTTTAATTGTCCTGGGAAAATAGAATTAGCAAGCACTAGCGCTATCTTCTCGGTGGAATTGGTAAGGCACTTCAGAGTCATACACTAACTGTGTGGTTTCACCAAGTATTGGCAGTAAGTTGCACAATTTAACTTAGTTAACTTTTTTATTGACTCTGCCCTTTCTTCAGCTTTCTGTCTCCAACTTGTCTGTAGTTGTTGTGTTTTTGGGAGAAATCCTAGAGCAGTTTCCGATATCAGGTTGGCTCTGTGCAGAATTTTATTGACACATTCAATGAAATTGATTGCTATTGTCGTTGCTTCTTCCGTTGCTTGTTCTGATTTCTTGATCTGTGCATCCCATTTATTAAACAACATTTCTTTGTGGGATTCATTGATCTTGGGCGACCCTGCTTTCTTGCCTTCCTCTGATTCCTGCCAATTCAAATAATCAAAAAATTTCTTATCAATTAAATCATAATCAAGTCGCAAATCCACAAATTGACTTGTGATTTTGTCACTCATTTCACAGTGAGAGTTCCATTGCGATATTATTTGGCAAAGGGTTTCCCGCTGTTGCAAGAGTTGATCATTTAAGGCAAGGGATTCTGTGACAAATTCTCCGACTTTAGGGTCATGTTTGTGCATTTCTAGCGTGGCCTGTAATTGATTTTCTTTTTCGGCCAGACTGCTTTGATAACCCAACTACATTTGCTGAAAGTCATGTTGTAACTTTTCCAATTTTTCTTCTACTTCCCAGCTAGCGCTGGCCTGCTGTAACTGTTGCTACAAAAATAGTATTTTATCCTCTTTATCCTTAAGCAATAGCTGAACTTCGGATGCTTTTTCAATAGTAGCAGAAGCATAAGCTCCTATAATTTGGGATGATTTAGTCAGGTTCTCTATCAGATCAGTGGTAGGGTCTCGCTGCAGGACATCTAGCTGCTCTCCTTCAGGTGAGAGCACACTGTCTAGTTTTCACTTCTTTCTCTGTCTCCTAACCACTGCTTTGTGCTGTAGACTGTAAAACACATCTAGAGGAGGGATTTCCCCTATCTTTAGCATGATTTCAGATGACGGGCCTATGGGAATGTGCTCAGTTTCTGGAGCATTCACAACTATTTCAATCACCATTTCTGTGTTTGTCTGTGCTAGATTCCTTGAAGTCTCCACATTTTTCTCCTCGGTGTTGATCAATTCATTAAAGGTTTCCCACTCTTTCTCCAGCTCTGTTCTTAATGGCTTTGTTGGCTAGATGAGAGGAGAGGGAACTTCCTGTTTTGGTGACACCACTTGCTGCTCAGGATTCTCCTTGGATTGGGCAGTATCCCTGACTGATCCTTCACTCTTATTGTGGTTGCTCTCTGACTGTCTAGACCCTTTTGGTGATTCTCTTCCAGACTTAGATTTAGACCTGTCTGGCCTAAGCTTCCACTTATACTGATGCTGGGAGTGGGTTCCCTCATTGGTTCTAGGAGAAATTTATCCAAGGGGAGATTTGCCAATTTTCGTTCTCTACAGAGTTTAAACTCTTGAAATTCCATTGGGCCAAACTTGATTTGGGCCATGTGTAAGATTTCTTTGAGTGTGCTCTTCTGCTAGAAAAAATCGTCGAAAAGATCATCTTCCTTAGTGAAAACCTTTATTTTAACAGCCATGGTAAAATTCTTTATTACATCAAAGGGATCAAACTGTCTCCCTGGGAACATAGACAATCATAGACTCAACATGTTTTCTACTTCTCTGAAAGCGTGACCTAGATCAAACAATGAAAAAGCCCCACATGCCATAGGGAATTGCGGCCAGATTTCCTTTTTCTTGTCTTTAAGTTCTTTGCTCATTCCTCCAACCCCACAGTTTTGGTAGGCTATTTCACGGGCCATCAACTCATCAGGAACATACAAGGGAAGTACATGAGGAGAGGCAATGCTTTCGAATACTCTGATATAAGTGAAAAATTCTTCTCTGAACCATCTTCCAACAGGAAGAATATCAATTTCAGCTTCAGGAGAAAATCCTGGGGCATCTTTATTATACAACATCTTATGAATGGGTAGCATAACTCCATGGCAGATTTTATAAAAATATGGGGTGAACTTAGAATCCCATAGTTCATTATGGTAGACTTGAATGGGCAAGGGATTTTGTACCGTCCATTTCCAACCCATGAGAGGAAATCTAGAAACAAAACAGATAGCATCCATGACATAGGCAGTTAGAAAGAAAGGAGGATAAATCCTCTAAGAATGAGTCCTTTTAGACCGATAATTCCAAATAGTGGAGGTCAAGTTATCAAACAATATTTGGGACCAGTCCATTATAGTGGCATTGGTGGCCGTATCCAATAGGGGTAGCCACTCGAAGGAAAACTTATTGATATCAGGTTTTCCAAATAGCCTACATAACATTGCAACAACGAAACAATTTGGAGAAGAGAGGGAACCAGTACTGTACATACCATATTTGTCCTTTTTTAACGGCTCTTCCTTCGTTGACCAACTTTTAGTGCATTTTTCCAAATCTTCGTTCTCCTTGGCGAATTTCTCCACGAACTGCTTGTTATAGCTAGCCTGCGGCTCTGGTAAATGATACATGCGTTTGAAATTATGTGGGGTAAATGACCCAATAACCTCCTGGTTTCGCGACATGAATTGTCTGTCTGTTATATCAGCGTCGTCTATCATCCATTTGACCATATCTGTATAGGGAAGTACTTTTGGACTTGCTGCGATACGGTGCATGAATGAGCATGCAAGGTCTGTAAGTGATGCTTTGGATGACCTATGTGCATCTTTCGTAACCGTAACCTCCATGACTCTCGGGTTTTCTTCCTCCAGTAGACTATACATGCCTTCCCAAGTAGATATGCCTGCTTCTCTGGTACAGGTGGTGTTTGTGAATAATGGAGTCATCTTTGTTTTTCAGATACCAAAGCTTTTCCTTTCTTTCCCATCACATTCTGCACACTGCTCTGTGTGTTTTTCTAAGTACCACTCCTGTAAGCTCACAAGTAGAGAACTAAGACACAATGAGAAAGATAACGAATGATGGTAAGTAATAAGGTGACGGGAAAGCTCTTAATTTCAAGATCACATCAAATATATTACCCTACGTGAAATAACCTTTCGCTTAGATCTAAATCATTTCTCATAAATAACCATCAATAAACCACTAAGTTGACATTAATGCCCATAACTCAGTATCAAATGATGAGAAATATTTTATCGAATGATGAGCACTTTTGATCTGTGATAAAGTAATTTTTTAGTTTGCTTTGCAATATCGCAGATCGCAATATTGCTAATCTTTCTTTGTTAACAATCATTTGTTTCATTATTCGGCTGCGAGATGTGATTTGTGAGATGATTTATCACATTTTTCAATATCGAGGCGTTTTATCATAGGTGGTACTATGATGTATGAAATCTGCAATATGCGATAAGTCTGTGTGGCGTGCAATCTCGCATCATCGCGTTTTCGCAATTCCGAAAGTTCTTTATATGTGATGTCCTCCATTACCCTTTTGCGATGCGATGTTCATCATTAAGAGAACAACTTTATTTGAGATTTTTTACAATGCTTAAGACTTTGTGTTTGCAGATGTTTTTCCTAGGTTTATGATAGTGTGTTTTATTAAAAGGGAATTCTAAGTGCTAGTTTTTTATTTTTTTAGAAAGGTCCCCATTTATTTAGTGTTATTACTAATACTAAATAAAAAGGGGGGTTGTTGCTAGCCACAACAATTGGCGATTCACTAGAAAGAACCAGTTATCTCTGACTATCTTTTGAATTTTCTAAAACTTCCAATACAGAAAAGTTTTCTGGAAAATCAAACTTTATTACAGAAATATAAAGTGCATAATTATCTTTGCCATTAACAATAGTTTGTTCCTTCCATGCTAATTCTGATTATTTTCTTCGCAAAGCTAGTCATTGCATTTACATCAGTCACTACTTGGTTTATAAAGATAAAAACAAAGACATCTGTGTAGATCAGTTTTAAGTATGCTCATTTGTCATAGGTAGAGCCTTTGCTGCTAGCAGGTGTTTATAGCCTCAACAGGGTTACTTGTTACCCAGAAATGATCCAGTATCCTACTTCAAGAAGTATACAATTTTCAAAGATAAATCCACATTCACACTTATTGCTTTCATTTTCTTTTAATTCTTAAAGAACAATGTTTTGGTTTGGTAGCCAAATTTTGACAGTGCCATTCACTTGATTTATAACTTCACTAAACAAGCTGGCTCGTGATGAGACCCCTTGTCTTTTGATTGCAACAATCTTGAGTCACTGACCTGTTTTGGTATGACGTTTTGGAAATGTCATCTAGTTATAATATTTATGATCATGATAAGCCGGCTCTAGATGAGACCTCTTATTCTTTAAGTTTAGAGTGCATATGTGGATTACTCTTTGAAACTTGTAATTCCCTAAGTGGGGAGGAATTCATTGGTTTCTTAACAATAGCTCTGCATGACAATTATAAAGTTTTTGAAGACAACTTTTCTACAGAGAACCTTCGTTTTGTTATTGATGCCTTTCATGACCGATATAAAACAAATTCCCACTAAAGGTTGTTTTTAAATCAAAATATGTAAGGTTGAAACTAGTAAAATTTTCAAGCTTGTAGCACTTGACTATATTTTTCAATAATAATGATTAATTTTCCAAATCAGTTCTATTATACAAGCGAAAAACAAAATTTACGAGAGACATTAATCTTTTTCGTGAAATCCAAAAGTGACCATTTACAACCTGTTTTATTATGAAAATAAAGCTATAAACAATAATTTACAAAAATAGAAGAGATCATCTTCTATGGAAAGTATTTTCTAAGGATTTTCCCATTAACAGGTAAAGATTCTCTTTTCCCTACTAAATCTTGCAACATGAAAATCAATGGACCTGTGATTTCAACAATTTGGAATGGTCCAAGCCACATTCGTTGGAATTTGGAATGTTTGTCTTTTTCTTCGTGAGCCTTATCCCATTTCAATACTAAATCTCCAATTTGAAAATCCTTCCTAGATACCATGTTTGAATCGAAAGAGGCCTTTACTAATGCTTGATGATGTGCATGGGTAATTTTAGCTAGTTCTCGTTGCTCTTCTAGCTTAAGGATCTGCAATTGTCTTAGTTGTAAAGATGAAGGAGGTGTTTCTTCAATAAATTGAACTAATGCTAAAGAAGGAATTGCTATATGAGTTGGGAGAACTACTTCTTTCCCATAAAATAAATTAAAGGGAGAAGTTCCAATGGAATCCTTTTGAGTTATTCGATTTGCCCAAAGAGCATAAATCCAAGATTTGTGAAAATTTTTATGATTCTGATCAATGGTTCGCTTAATGATTCTGATTAGGTTTTTATTTGTTGATTCAGCAAACCCGTTCCATTAGGGGTAATAATTGGTAGAATACTTAAATTTAAAACCTCTTTTAAGTGCAAATTCAGTCATAGCATTGCCAGAAAAATATGATGCATTATCAAACATGAAAGAAGAAGGTAAGCCAAACCTGGTAATTATGAACTGATCTATGAAATTGATGATATGTTCAACATTAGCTATCTTGAGTGGAACCGCTTCTACCCATTTAGTAAAATAATATGTAGCTGTAATGATGTAGCTATGCTGTTTAGAAGAGTGAGGAATGATCTCACCTATTATATCCAATCCCCATTGCTCAAATGGTTGGTTGATATTAACTGGTTGCAATGGCAATGATGGTTTCTTTTATCTTCCAGCGGCAGTTTGACAAACTTGAAATTTCCTTACATAGCTATGCGCATCTTTAAACAAAGTAGCCTAATAGTATCCTGCGCGCAAAATTTTGTGTGTTGTTTCATATCCTGCATAATGTCCACCTACTGGTCCATCATGGAGTTCCTGCAACACTTTTTCATATTCGGATTTCTCAAGACATCGAAGAAGAACAAAATCATAATTCATCCTAAAAAGTACATCATTTACAAGTTGATATTTCTTAGCTTTCAATCTCAAGGCTCTTTTGTTTGTATGATTCAGATTTGAAGGAGAATATCCATTTTTTAAATAAAACATGATATCAACATATCTTGATTCAATATCATTTAGGCTTACTTCATACATTTGTACCTCTTGATTGGGAAATGGTATTTCTGATATAAGCGATGCTCCAACCAACATCCTGCAAAAGCCTTGACATTTCACAATATTTGCTGGTTTGATCTCAGCATCGTATTTTTGTAGGGTAGTGACCCAATTTTCTCTCTTTTCACCCACATCTTTCTGTATCAAGATATTTCTTACCGCTGGAAACGAAACTATTATCTTTGTATGGGTCTTAAGAAAAAAGGGTCTAAAGTGCTTGATTTGAAAACAACATAAGCTTGTTTCTCAACATCAGAATAATTTAATTCAGCCCCTTGCAGATTTGAACTAAAGAAAGCAATTGGGGCTTCCGCTTTGTCTTGATTGGCTTGCATGAGTATTGCAGCATATGACTTCTCAGAGGTGAATTTATACAAAATCAAAAGGATCATAAAAATTTGGAGTCACTAGGGATGGGGCATTAGCAATTGCTTGCTTAATCAGATTAAACAGTTCATATTCTGCCTGGCCCCATTTAAAGAGTGAATTTTTCTTGATCATTGCTTGTAATGGTGACAAAATTCTTGAGAAGTCTGGGACAAATCTTTTCATAAAATTAATTTGACCAAGGAAGGATTGCATTGCTTTCTTATTATGTGGTAGGGATATTTCAAAAATTTCCTTAATCCTATCTGGATCAATATGGATTCCATATTTAGACACTATAAATCCATGAAGTTTTCCTTCACTTAATGCAGAAAATTACTTTTTTGGATTAAGTGAAATCCCATACCTTTGACAAATTTGAAAGATCTACTTTAAATCTCTGAGGTGACTACTACATTTTTTAGAATATACTATTATGTCATCCAAGTAAATCACCACTAATTTGTTTACTAATCCCTTAAATGAAATATCCATGGCCCTTTGAAATGTGGCGCCAGCGTTAATGAGCCCAAAAGGAATCTTTTGATATGCATATGTACCCCATTTGGTTCTAAATGTGGTTTTTAGTTGATCATCTGAATGGACTAAGACTTGGTTGTAGCCAGAGAAACCATCTAAAAAGGACATCAATTCTGATCCCACAACTGCTTGTAATATTTGTTCCATAGGAGGGAGGGGAAAGTATCCTTTTGGCATGCTTTGTTAATATTTCGAAATTCAATACAAATTCGAATGTCTCCATTTTTCTTTTTGACTGGAACCAGATTGGAAACCCATCTAGAATGCCAAATGGGAGAAATAATTTGGCTTTCAATAATTTATTGAGCTCAGACTTAATCTGACTTTCCAAATTAGGATGGATTTTCCTCAGCTTTTGCTGGAGTGGTTTTTCATCAGTTATCATCAGGATAGTATGCTGAATGATCGAAGTGTCGTAAGTCTTAAGGTCATCGTAATTCCAGGCAAAGGCATTTTTATATTGTTTTAGGAGTCGAACAAAGGCTAATTTTTCTTCTGGGGCTAGACCAAGACCTAAGTTGATATTCTGTGGCTTAGTATCCATTCCTAGATTTACTAATTCATAGTTCAGAGTTGAACTCTGAAGTTTTGAATTGGTAGACCTTTTGAATCTGTCTTTTAAATCATATAGGTCTTCCAACTTGACTACAGATTTTGGTATGGCATTATTGGTTCTCTCTTGTTGTAACTGCTTGTCATGTTGGTTCTCTTCAATTATCTAATTACTGTAAAATCCTTCTGAAGTCAGGAAACTTACAATATCAGGGTCATCGTTAACAATTCTCTAGTTGGTAACATTATCAGGGATGGAAGGCCTAAAGATCAATTTGATTGAGAATCTATCTGGGCCATAGTCTTCTGAGGGAATGAGCTTGGAAGCTACATTATCCAGGAGGTTAGCACTAGCATTTTGGAGTCTGGGAATAGATGAAATATTGAATGATATAAAATGTTCAGTCAGATCTTGTACTAAAGATTGATAATGTTTTAAATGACTTGATAGACAGTGTATAGTATTTCGTACTTGTTTAATAACAATCTCAGAGTCTCCAAAGACTTGTAGATATTTGATGTCCACTCCGATTGCCTTGTACAGCCCTTACACTAAAGCTTCGTATTCTGCAGTGTTGTTTGTGCAATTGAACTCGAGTCTACAGGTTAGCATGGTTTATTCTATTTTGGACTAACTAATACACATCCTACTCTTGCTCCATAATTAGACTTAGAACCGTCAAAAAATAATTTCCAAAACAAAGAGTTATTTACAGGACTATCTACAAAATTAATGCATTTAGAACTGTCTGTTTGATAAAGTTTTCTACTTGAGACAAAATAGAATTTTCTAAATAAGGCAAAGTATGAGCATTAAAATTTCCTAAGAAAGAGTCAAAATAATAGCTCCCAATTATATTGTTGTTGTATGCTATAGGTTCATTTTCTCCTTCCAATTCCGTCACTATGTACTTTTAGTGTCTTTCTCACTCAACCTTTATCTGATTTGGTTTACCATTGTAAGGGAGCCACATGTGTGACCAGTCGGTCGCAAAGTATCCATGAAGCTTTTCAGACCAATCCCTGCTAAGAATTAAACCATAAAATTCAGGAATGTCTGCAACTAAAATATCAATGACTTGACATACCTTTGGATTCGATGAGAGCCTTATGGTCACTTGATTTAGTTCACCAATTACTTCAACTTGTGATCGGTCTAGCTAAACTATGCATACTACAGATTTTTGAGGTTGGACGTTTAATTTTTCACAAATTGTTTTAGGAAAAATGTTAGATGAAGCACCTGAATCTACCGAACATTTATGCAAATTTTTGTTGAAAATTTCGTAAGGAGGAATGGAGTAGTATGGAATTTTGACCTACCTCCAATCAAAGAAATATCGTTTGGGTCAACTTTATTTTCCATACTAGTTGGAGGTCTTCCCATTTCATGAGAAGCTTGTGAGATTACAGTGGCAGGAAGAGGTGCAACAAGTATTGCATGTAACTCTTTCAAAAGTAATTTCTGTTGATGTTTTAATTTTCTCAGTTCCTGAAAAGTAATGTTGGCCCTAGTCTTTTTCATGTCTTCAACAATATTATACTCCATCTCATCAGAAACAATCAGTTTTTTAGATGGAGTTGATGAATTGGATTGGACTGGGCTTGTTTGAGTCGTTTTGGGTGATGATTTATTACCTGCGACTTTTTCCTTGGAAACTGAGCTTGTGTTCTTCTATTTAGAACTAGGCTATGGAGGATCGAGTTGATTTCTACCTCTGGTACTGATTGGAAATGCCTCTTAATCCTCTTTGTCTAGAAGAATGAAGTCCCACATTCCCTGTAACTCTACAACCTCATCTTCATCAATAGGTTCTTCATTGGACACTTCGTCTTCTTCTCCTTCAAATTCTGCATTTGTTATTGCATTGGGAGGATTTGGATCAGTTGAAGGGTTTTTTCTATAAGGCTTGTAGGGTTTCTTAGAAGAATTTTCCACTACTTGTCTTTTAATGTCCACCATTTCATTAGAAATGGTTTTTAAGACTTTCTGAAATCCTTCTAAATCAAATGGTTCCTTTAATTTCTTTTTCTTAGGATCATCTCTAAAAACAACCTTCTTAGATTTCCTTTCATCATTAGTGTTTTTCTTTTCTAAAGCTAAGATAAGCTTTTATACCACTATCAATTCCTTCATGTTTTCGGCCAATGTTGGCTTGGAAGCCCTATCAACAAAGATTGCTATATTAGATGGTAAAGCAGATATGTACCATTCACTTCGAACTTCTTCGCTAGGCTTGGAAGTGGTAGGGATTTTATTCAAAAGTTTGTTGAAACACAAGTTGAAATCTTTGATAGGTTCTCTCGATTCAGTCTTAATATTGGATAGAACATTGATCAATGTTGTTGTAGACCTATCATTGCCGAAATTTGTCAAGAATTTCTCTTGGAACATGTCCCAACTAGTAATGGATCTTGATGGTAATGAAAAATACCAGGAACCAGCTGCTACTTGTAAAGTATAAGGAAAAAGTCTAACAACAGCATTTTTATTTGTAACTCCATTTAAATTTATTGATAACATGAAGTTATTTATGTGTTCTTCTACTAGCATGCCTGTTTCAGGATTAGACTTGGGTAGCCATTTCTCAGGATGGGCCAGTAATTGACTCAAGGGTGTCAGCATTGAGACTGCCCCTGGATTGTTCCATGGGTTTTGAGCCATCAATGAACTACTAGCAAAGGAAAGCAAAGATGAAGTTCCTTGTGGTGGGGACGAAGATGTCGAAGTTCTAGTACTCTGTTGAACAACGATATGAAGTGGAGGAGTGGATGGTTGACTTTGCAATGGAGAAGATGGAATGGATGATGATGATGAAAGAGTCTCACTATCAAACCCTTGAGGTGTCTTCCTTGCTCTTTTCATTTTAGGCAGAGGTAATTTAGTTGGTTCGATACCAAGCTTTTTGCTCTGTAATCTGGTAAGAGGATGGGAAGGAATGTATTGCGAAGTCACGCTACCTTGAGATAATTCATATTTCTGCAGTGATATGGAAAATCCTTGAATTTTATGGATCAAATACTCAACTTCAGGGGTTTCGATAGTATATTTATCTGAAATTTTTGGGTCTGTGGCAGTGGTTGTTGTTTTCTAAACTTCTCGCTTAAAATTTAAAGACTTAGAATGTGATGGAGAAGTCGGGGGAGATGTTGCGGGCGATTTACTCTCAGAATGGTTTTTAGATTTAGATTTACTAGCCATTCACAGTTCGGGCCCTCCTTCTAGCGCCAAATATGTTGAAGCCCTGAAAATTGGATTTACAACAAGGGGGATACACACCTGGTCCAGACATTGAAAGCAGCTCCTTTTCCGTTTGGGATAGTGGGTCTCACTGGGGATAATGGGACCAGTTTCCCAATTTGTTTGTGATGATGCTAAGGGATGATGTTTTCCTTTATAAAAAGTTTCTAAATAAAATGCTTTAATCTAAATCTAATATAACACATGCAATTTTATTCTAATGAACGTAAACATTTAATTCTAAAATTATCCCGGGATTAATTCTTCACTTATGCGATCTAAAATAGTTTCTAACAACGATCGGTAATAAAGATTATTCAATTGCTACGAGAAAAGAATCCATTAAAAGAATTTTTTCGTACAAGAAATTAGCCGAAAAAATTATGACAAGCATATCGCATAATAAGTTATTCATACACTCAGCATAAACAGAATATTTACCATCGTACAAAAGTGCCAAATGATAACTTAAACATTCAGGCTTTCATGTATAAACAACTGAAAATAACATATCACTTGACGCATAAGCATAAATCATTAAGAGATAAAAGTAACATTGATAATAAGTCCTACTCTTGAGCTTCAACAATATAGATTTATCTTCTCATAATTCAATATCTACTAAGAGTACAGAAGTGCATTTCAGCAGCAGACATTAAACACGGATATAAATAAATCTTGTTCCATTCATTCATCAAAACCTCCTCAGAGGGTGCAGAAGTGCATGTTCTGAAGAACTGTTTTTGACAAATTTCTGGCCCCCTCTCTAATGCATGAGAGGGGTTTAAATACTGCTCACTAAAGACTAAAAATAGTTATTACAAAAGTATAGGAGGTTTAAATGACCATCCTCATTGAAAGAAAAAATAAATCAAAATTAAACTGAAACTGTATCTAAAAATCAACCATGCATATATCCTATTAGGTCGCAAGCATTCAACACCGGCTTCAGGAGTGTCGGTTGGCCAACCTCCGATTTTAATTGTCCTGCGAAAAAAGAATCAGCAAGCGCTGGCGCTATATTCTCGTGGGAATTGGTAAGGCACTTCAGAGTCATACACTAACTGTGTGGTTTCACCAAGTATTGCCAGCAAGTGTGCCAATTTAACTTAGTTAACTTTTTGATTGACTCTGCCCTTTCTTCAGCTTTCTGTCTCCAACTTGTCTGCAGTTGTTGTGTTTTTGGGAGAAATCTCGAAGCGGTTTCCGATAACAGGTTGGCTCTGTGCAGATTTTCATTGACACATTCAATGACATTGCTTGCTGCTATCGTTGCTTCTTCCATTGCCTGTTTTGATTTCTTGATCTGTGCATCCCATTTATTAAACAAAATTTCTTTGTGGGATTCATTGATCTTGGGAAACCCTACTTTCTTGCCTTCCTCTGATTCCTGCCAATTCAAATAATCAAAAACTTTCTTATCAATTAAATCATAATCAAGTCGCAAATCCACGACTTGACTTGTGATTTTGTCGCTCATTTCGCAGTGAGATTTCCATTGCGATATTCTTTGGCAAAGGGTTTCCTGCTATTACAAGAGTTGATCATTTAAGGCAAGGGCTTCTGTGACAAATTCTGTGACTTTAGGGTCATATTTGTGCATGTCTAGTGTGGCCTGTAATTTTTGTTCTTTTTCAGCCAGACTGCTTTGATAACCTAGATGCATTTGCTGAAAGTCCTATTGTAACTTTTCAAATTTTTCTTATGCTTCCTGGCTAGTGCTGGCCTACTGTAACTGTTGCTGCAAAAATAGGATTTTATCCTCTTTATCCTTAAGCAATAGCTGAACTTCAGATGCTTTGTCAATAGTAGCAAAAGCATAAGCTCCTGCGATTTGGGACAATCTAGTCAGGTTCTCTGTCAGATCAGTGGTAGGGTCTCGCCACAGGACATCTAGCTGCTCTGCTTCAGGTGAGAGCACGTTGTCTAGTTTTCTCTTCTTTCACTGCCTTCTGACCATTGCTTTGTGTTGCGAACTGTAAGACACATCTAGAGGAGGGATTTCCTCTATCTTTAGCATGATTTCAGATGATGAGGCTATGGGAATGTGCTCAGTTTCTGGAGCATTGACAACTGTTTCAATCACCATTTATGTGATTGTCTGTGTTGGATTCCTTGGTGTCTCCACATTTTTCTCCTCAGTGTTGATCAATTCATTAAAGGTTTCCCACTCTTTCTCCAGCTTTGTTCTTAATGGCTTTGTTGAGTGGATGAGGGGAGCGGGAACTTCCACCTATGTTGGCAACAAAACTTGCTGCTGAAGGTTCTCCTTGGATTGGGTAGTATCCCTGACTGATCCTTCACTCTTATTATGGTCGCTATGTGGCCGTCTAGACCCTTCTAGCGATTCTCTTCCAGACTTAGATTTAGAACTGTCTGGCCCTGAGCTTCCACTTATACTGATGCTGGGAGTGGGTTCCCTCGTTGGTTCTAGGTGCAATTTATCCAAGGCGAGATTTGCCAATCTTCGTTCTTTGTAGAGTTTAAACTCTTGGAATTCTGCTAGGCCAAACTGGATTTGGTCCATGTGTAAGATGTCTTTGAGTGTGCTCTTCTGTTGGAAAACGTCGTCGAAGAGATCATCTTCCTTAGTGAAAACCTTTATTTTAACAACCATGGTAAAATTCTTTATTACATCAAAGGGATCAAATTGTCTCCCTGGGAACTTAAACAATCATAGACTCAACATGTTGTCTACTTCTTTGAAAGCGTGACCTAGATCAAACAATGCAAAAGCCCCATAGGCCACGGGGAATTGTGGCTAGATTGCCTTTTTCTTATCTTTAAGTTCTTTGCTCATTCCTCCAACCCTGCAGGTTTGGTAGGCTATTTCACAAGAGATCAAGTTGTCAGGAGCATACAAGGGAAGTACACGAGGAGAGGCAATGCTTTCGAATACTCTGATATAAGTGAAAAATTCTTCTTTGGACCATCTTCCGACAGGGAGAATATCAATTTTAGCTTCAGGAGAAAATCTTGGGGCATCTTTATTATACAACATCTTGTGAATGGGTAGCATAACTCCATGGCAGATTTTATAAAAATATGGGGTGAACTTAGAATCCCACAGTTCCTTATGGTATACTTGAATGGGCAAGGGATTCTGTACCATCCATTTCCAACCCATGAGAGGAAATCTAGAAACAAAGCAGATAGAATCCATGACATAGGCAGCTAGAAAGAAAGGAGGATAAATCCTCTAAGAAGGAGTCCTTTTAGACCGATAATTCCAAATAGTATAGGCTAAGTTATCAGACAATATCTGGGCCGAGTCCATTATAGTGGCATTGGTGGCCGTATCCAATAGGAGTAGCCACTCGGATGAAAACTTACTGATATTAGGTTTTCCAAATAGCCTACATAACATTGCAGCAACGAAACAATATGAAGAAGAGAGGGAAATAGTACTATACATACCATATTTGTCCTTTTTTAATGGCTCTTCCTTCACTGACCAACTTTTGGTGCATTCCGCCAAATCTTCGTTCTCCTTGGCGAATTTATCCATGAATTGCTTGTTATAGCTAGCCTGCGGCTCTGGTAAATGATACATGTGTCTTAAATTCTGTGGGGTAAATGACCCAATAACCTCCTCGTTCCGCAACTTGAATTGCTTGTCTATTATTTCAACGTCATCTATCACCCATTTGACCATATCTGTATAAGGAAGTATTTTTCGCCTTGTTGTGATATGATGCAGGAATGAGCATGCAAGCTCTATAAGTGATGATTCACATGACCCGCGTGCATCTGCCATAACCTTAACCTCCATGACTCTCAAGTTTTCTTCCAATAGTAAACTATACATGCCTTCCCAAGTAGATATGCCTGCTTCTCTGGTACAGGTGGTGTCTGTGAATAATGGATTCATCTCTGTTTTTTCAGATACCAGAGCTTTTCTTTTCTTTCCCATCACATTCTGCACAGTGCTCTGTGTGTTGTTCTGAGTACCTCTCATGTAAGTTCACAAGTAGAGAACTAAGACACAATGAGAAAGATAATGAATGATGGTAAGTAATAAGGTGATGGGAAAGCTCTTAATTTCAAGATCACATCAAATATATTACCCTACGTGAAATAACCTTTCACTCAGATCTAAATCATTTCTCATAAATAACCATCAATAAACCACTAAGTTGACATTAATGCCCATAACTCAGTATTGGATGACGAGAAATATTTTATCGAACAATCAGCCCTTTTGATCTGTGATAAAGCGATTTTGCAATTTGCTTCGCAATATCGCAATATCACAGATCACAATATTGCTAGTCTTTCTTTGTTAACAATCATTTGTTTCATTATGCGGCTGTGAGATGCGATTTGCAAGATGCTTTATCACATTTCGCAATATCGGGACGTTTTATCTTTGGTGGCGCTGTGATGTATGAAATCTGCGATATTCGATAAGTCTTTGTGGCGTGCAATCTTGCATCATCACATTTTCGCAATTCCGAAAGTTTATTTATATATGATGTCCTCCGTTACCCTTTTGCGATGCGACATTCATCATTAAGAGAATGATTTTATTTGAGATTTTTTATAATGCTTAAGACTTTGCATTTGTGGATTTTTTTCCTAAGTTTATGATAGTGTGTTTTATTAAAAGGGAATTCTAAGTGCTAGTTTTTTATTTTTTTAGAAGGGTTCCCATTTATTTATTGTTATTACTGATACTAAATAAAAAGAGGGGTTGTTGTTGGCCATAACATGTCCTTACGCATTGATGGATTGGGGAAAATGTCCCAACATCCTCTTCACACATGATGAGCTAGAAAATGATAGAGGTAACATTAGTGTTTTCTTTAAATTAATATAGTTTCATTTTAGTGTCTTAATTAATTAGAATAAATTTATTCTAGCATGTTCTTTAACTTTTTTTTATTAAATTGTTTAATGAAATTGTCTAATTACTATTGTGTACTATATATTTTGTAGATATTGGCACATTCGTTGGGGACAAGCTTCCTCCTCCATCATATGCATATTCGGATATGGTTAAGGCCGCAATGGGTGAGGGCTATCCTCAGATACAAATACCCATGGGCATGCGGCCACGTAGGCATGATATTAGACTCAAGATGGAGTTAGGTGACCGACTCTCTACACTTTTGGATGAGGAGGGAGCCTTCTTTGCGACGGTTCGAGACATCAAGGAAGATCCTAGGCTCCTGGAGCTTTGGAAGGACTTGTCACACGATATGATGATTCTTATGTGTCACATTATTGAAGCTACCAAGCTACTGGAAGCGAGGGAGGATGTCCATGTAGATACACAATCTTCACCCAGTACTACCCCATCGGATGATGATCAAGGTGGTGATCCTTGTGGTAGTATTTCACCTCCTCCTCCTTAATCTCACCCACTACTTGTTTCTCCTCAGATAACATACCAACCACCTACTTCGAATCTTGAGGCAATTGACCATCCATCATCTTCTGTTATTGTTGACAGTGTTGGACCAACCAACATTCATGGGATCACCCCGATATGAAGTACCAACTAGACATCACACTGTTTGGTGTGGGATTCCCATCTAGTATGATGGCATGGTTACCATTGTCTTAAGGATTTTCCTCAACTCTTGCTTGCCAGCACAGGAGAGTGTTCTGCTTTTCCTTTGAGAAGTGGGGTTCATGTACCTGGTGAATGCTAGTGTACTGGTATCAATGGTTCTTTCACTTTAAGGGGAGAGGGTGAGAGTGAGTCCCAAGTTGGTTGGGATGAAGTCCCAACTCGGCTAGGAACACACAACACAACAAGGCATGCACAACTTCCGGAGGAGAAGTCCACACAGATGCAGAAGTCACAACATATAGGGTAAGATAACACATACGTACAACACTCAACAGATGAGTTCGAATGAGTGCAACAATTGTTACAACAAGTTTCATGTGAAAGGTTTATCTGATGTCCAGGGAGATAGCTACCACAAGTGAGACAACATTAACAACATATAAAACACATTTCCAATAACATACTATGTATTACAACAAGTGAAATAGCTCAGTTATTCAACACAGGTTAAAGAAACATGCATTTCAAGTGTTAAGATTAATTTTATACAAATTACAATACATGTGCGAAAGCATGCTGGCCTGTTAGCAGACTTCTGAATTAAGTGAAATTTCCAAGACACATCGTTACACCATACATCACTAACCCCAAGTGCGGGGCATTGGAGCCACTATTTTCTCCTCAAATAAAAGATTACATACTCCCTTGGCTATGTGGGAGGAGTTGAGGTGAAAAATCCCTTTCCATGTACAAATGAGGGGGTATTTATAGCCAAGGGTGAAACTGACCCTTGTGGTTGTTCGACTACACTCATGACTATTTGACTTCCATGGCTTTTCGACTTTACATGACTCTTTGTACAACAAGTGGGTCTCTTGGACTTCCACATTACATTACATTGATTGACAACATAGCCCATAGTAGATATGTGGGTGACATGACGCATGACATCACTCGACATGACAATGTTGGTACATTCGTGTTGTTGCTGGAATGCATGTCGAGCTACAGTGTTGCTCAGTGATGGATGTATTCATGGTGTGTCATAACTTCACCTCGGCATGGAAAAGTGCACCAAGTGTTCGATAGCCTTTTGGTTCGTGTGATAAAGATTTGGCATGTTGTTCCTTGCTTGCATGTTGGAAGGCTTGACAGGCTCATTTGTTCGTGAAAGGTGCATGTTTGTCCGTTTGTTCGTCCGTGAGCACATCTTGCATGTTTTCTCATTAGTTCATCGGCGAACACATCTTTGCATGATCATCCATTCGCAATCACATCCCTTCGCATGCACCATTTGTTTGTTCATTGGTGAACCTGTCCTTCTACATGTTCTCCCTTTGTTCATCCCATTCGTCGTCGTGCCATGTTTGTTGGTGTACCTGTACCTGCAGTCACTCATGATGAGATGACATCAAATCCAAAACCTCCTAGTCTACCACGACATATGATCATTTCGAATGCAGGCGACTAGGAGAGGTAGCAAGGTTGTGAAGTGGGATGATGGCTCCAGGAACTGCTGATGAAAACTGTGCAAGAGTCACTAAGTGATGGAGATGGGCAATCCAAGTCGACAGTGACTCTCTGCAAGGTGTGGCTTGGTTGGAAGGAAAAATTGCGCAAACTTTTGGAGGGACAGTTTGGGCTACAGGAAGGCAAGGTATGCAAGATCTGCGTAGTTTCTGGAATGAGCGGGAAGCAGGAGACAAAAGGCCAAATTTGTGAAATTTTTTGGAGGAACAGGTAGGGCTATAAGGAGGGTTAGCAGGCATAAATTGTGTAGTGTTTCAGAGGAACATCCCGGGAGCCTGGTAGCCAAAACTACGCGATTCCTAGAGGGAACTAACAGTTGGCCGTTGGGTCACTAGAAGCCAAAAATGCACAATTCCTAGAGGTCATTGGCAGTTGGGTGCTAGGTCACTTGCATTCGGCTGCTAGATCATTGGCAGTAGAAACTATGAAATTCTTGGGAGGAACTGACAGTCTGCTGCTAGGAGTTGCTAGCGAGGGGAACTGCACTAAGGCTAGGAGTTCGTCTTTTTTATCATCTCTATGCAATTTCTGAGCTGAGTGAACTGCTGGGAAGTAGAAGGTCAGGTCATGAAAACTACGTAATTTCTTGGATGAGCAGCAAGTCAACTGTCAAGATGACTGCCTGGGAAAATTACACAAATTTCTAAGGGAGACAAGGACGGGCACTTGGTGTCTTTCAAGCCTGTCTGCGTAAATTCCTCAGTCAGATGAGTGAGTAAGGTCAGTGGCCTCTACACAATTTTTTAGGGAATTCAGTCCCGAGGTGACTACCGGGTTTGACTATCTGGGTGGTTAGCATGAAATTTGATTGAATTTCTTGTGGGTAGCGCAGCTTGAAAAGACTTGCTTGGTGCTTCTGCGTTGTTCTGGTTGAGAGTCGATAGATTCAATGGCGGGGTGATGGTCCGGCTATCAGAGGGGAGTCCGGTCATCAGAACTTCAGCAAAGATGACTAAGTGTGTGAACGATCAAAAGACGCATAGGTGATCATGCCAACACACACTCTCATAACTCAACGACGAGATGACTCAAACCATCCAAGCACACCTGTTCAACCTAACTGATTGATGGTGCAAGTGAAAATGGTGAGACTCATTATTCATTGTTGATCGATCACGACGACACTTCTGTGACAGTGAATGTGTTTCCGTGTGTGAGTGCGACAAATGCTTTCATAGTGAACACAACAAGTATACACGAAGCGAAGACTTTGAGTATAACCAGAACATGGTCGCAAGCTTGACTCACACACCAGCATACAGAAACTTGAATGAAATGAATAAGCAAGTCAGATGCAAGGATTCACACGAGCTCACGAAGTGAACCCAAGTGTGTGCAGTCATCAAGTGAAACTATCAAGGGAGGCTCTGAAATTAGGTGCAGGCCAAAATTTTGGAGGGTGGTTGTAGCCTTTACAACACTTGGCACTGGTAGAACTCCAGCTTCTCTGTTTTGGTTCATTGCTAGCACAGGGCCTTGGTATTTCAGGGAGTATTGAATTGTTGTGTGGGTTACTTCATCTTCCCCACTTACCCCATGGACATACATGGTTCACCCTTTGACAACTCAGTCAAACACAATCAAAAGTTCAACTTGATCTCAGTGTTTTGAATTTGGGAAGGGTAGTTTAGCCTGTGAGTTGAAGATTTTCATAGTATAATTTTTCATCTCTAATGTTGCTTCGCTGCTAGTAGGCCTAGACAGTAACTCGACGGAGTCACACGGGAACACACACATTGTTCCACTACCAATGAGCCTAGTTAGTACCTCGGTGGAGTTGCATGCTTCACCTCTCTACGCAGGAAGCCTTTCTCTTCTTTCACCTTTGTATTTTTCAAGATAATTGTGCATAGGCACTTATTTAAATTTGGGGTGGAAGAGGAATCCTGACTTATTGAGAGCAGAAGAGGTTGTTCCTTCAGAGAAGCATGTAAGACCTCTGACATAGGTTTTCTCGTTTAGATTTCCCCTTATCTATTTCGACTAGTTGGATGAGCTTGAACACATAGAGCAGAAGCTTGAGTATAGGCATGGGGTTTCCAAGTGTGGACACAGGTTCATGGTTGGACCAAAAATTCCCTTGTTGATGGTTTGTATTTTTCGTCAATACTTCATCGACTTAAGGTTACAACCAAGCACAGAGAATACAAACACAAGATTGGCCAAGTGTTATAGTGTCACAAGTTTCTTCGAATTTTAACCACATACTCTATTCAGAAGCCAAAACGTAGTAGTTGGCAACATTTATTTCTGGAAACAAAAATAGTAATATAGTAGACAAGCAACACGAACATGAAAAAAAATAGTAAGGAGTATCAAACAAAGTAAAAACAAAGCTAATAAGCAAAGCAATCAAGATGAAAACAACAAGCAACAAGCAGACTATGTACATGGCACGGGTGCGGCCCGACCTATTGAAGGCAATGCTTGAGATCTTGGTCATTGATAGGAAGGTTGTCAATTCTCCTGTCAAATGATTGCAAGTGATACGTGTGTGGGCCAATCTTCTCGTTGACTAGTGCAAGTCCATCAAGCTCCACTACCAGAATCTGGAGGTATTCCAAAAGACCTTTAAGTGAAGACAACATCACTATTTTAGGTACTGTGTGCAACATGTGCTCAGATGATGGTATGGGGTAGTTGTTTTTATTTTGTGAACGGTTAAAATTTCTAAAATCAATGCATAAGTAGATTTTCCCAGATTTCTTACGTGCAGAATTTAAATTATAAAAACAAGTATGATGACGAACTTTGCAAGTAATCCAATCATCCAAAATGTTAGTCAATGTTTCTTGTATAAGGAGTGCAAACAACATGTGTGTGTTACCTATTATTTGCTGCAATGGCTTGTCTCCTCCTTTACCTGGAATCCTGTGTTGAATTGCTCTCTTGTAGTGTGTACTCAAGTCATCATCTTCCCATGTAGATCCATCTCGGCATTGTTCAGTCGAGCATTCAAAGATTTGTTGTTGTTGCGGTGTGTATCTTGTACCGAGATTGGTTATCTTTGGATCATGATAGGTTTCCAGGTTGCTCTATTCATTCGTAGTGGTGGTCTTGTGGGTCCCACTATTTCTCGGCCCTTGACATAAATTCTGTAAACCATAGAGCTTGTTGGGGGAAACCCCACCCTCGGGAGTGAAGTTACCTCTCTTTCCCGCGGATGCAGTTTTCAGGGGTTGCTCGTGATTAGCTTCATCAATTATTATGTCCTTGAAAGAATCAACATTGTCCGTGGGGTACAGTATCACTTTGAGTGTGGCCGCATTGAGGCTGATGGCCCTTTGTAAGCTCAGCACGAGTGCTTCATACTTAGCAGTGTTGTTCGTGCACTCGAACTTCAAGCAACTTGAAATCATGCATTGTCTATAATTTTGGACAACTGAGATACATTCGGTCCTTGAGCCATCATGTGTCTCTGATTCATCAAAATTCATGGCCCACAACTTACCTATGCATGGACCGTTTGGAATGCTAGTACTATTGTTATCACTATTGCTGCTACTACTGATACTATCGGTAAAGTGAACTGTTCCAGTTTCATTACCATTAGTTGGGCAAGGAAGGAGTCCCAACTCCGTGTTTGATGAGGTTGGAGCTAGTCGTGCAGGATAACACTCCAATGTTTTTTCAAGGAAGCAATTGCCAAAGATGAGTTCTATGATGGCCAATGGTTCGTTCTCACCATTAAGGGGAGTTACATTGTGTTTCATATACCTATCGGATAACACCCAGATTTGGTTTCATTTTCCCTTGTACAGAAGCCACATGTGAGACTAGTCTGTAGCAAAATATCCATCTAGCTCGCTGGACCAATCTCTTCTGAGCAGCATACCATATGCTTCCAGTATGTCCACAACAACTAAGTTGATGCATTGGTGGACTCGATTGTCATGAGATAGTCAGATGATCACATCTTGTAGTTCACAAATGGTTGGTACCAATGTTCGATCGAGTTGGATGATTCTTGTGGATGTTTCGCTCCATTGTGTGTTGATCTTCTTAGCAATGGAGAGCGGCATGATGTTGGCTGCCACACTAGAATCAACCAAGTAGTTGTGAACATTGTAGTTAAAAACTTCAAATGAGAATAGGAATGGAGGGCAACCTGAGTTTGCTTCTTCCATCCAGAGTGTGTTGAGCACAGTGGATAGTGATTCAGGAGGTGTGCTTTCTCCCTTGCTGGTAGAGGTTGTGATGTCCATTGTTGTTTGTCCCAATCCAAGCAGCAGGATATCTCGCTAACTTTGGACCTTGGCTAACTCTAACAAACTAATGTTTGCTCAAGTTTTCTTCATGTCATCAATAATGTTGTAGTCCAAAGGTGGTAGACTCACTGAGGTTTCTTGGGTGGAACGAATGTTCGTGTCACCTGGTGGAGTGTTTTGCAACTTGTTGCTCATGGATGTACTCTTATCCATCACTATATTCCCATCCTTGCTTTATGTTTTCAACCTTGGGGTGGCCGGTGGATCAACCTTCTTTATTAGCAGTCTCACCTTCTCTTGCATTTCCCCAAGTGTAGGGGGAGCCCCTTTACTCCTAAGATTGTAATGATCATTTTGCTTTTGGGGCTGCTTCTTGGCATTCGTCTTCGACATGACTTGTGGGCACTGATATGCGTTCACCACATGCCCAGAACTTGATGTTTCATTAGGTGAAACCACTTCGTCATCGTCAGTGTCTTTCAGCTTCTCCAGCATATTGCTTTCCACATCGAGTGTATGACTGTAGACAGAGCTAATGACTTGATTCTAATCCAAACAAAATTTCTCGAGGTGATGCTCTTCATGGAACGAATATAACTTAGGATTTGTGCATTGTTCGAGTTAGAACACAGGCTTTTGCACAGTTTTTGAAGCGAACCAGTTGTTACTTGATGAGTCGGTCGATGAACTGTTCGCCTGTCTTTTTTTGGGCAGATGGCTTCTTGCAAAAGTGTTTGTTTTCCATTTCTTGAGCTCAGACACTTCGGTGGTCAAGTTCTTGACAAGGCAAGTGAGGGTCTCAATATTGGTTGCTTCCTTATCTCTACCCTTGCTTGCCGTTTCTTGGAGCTTCCTACTCGCATGCTTGGAGTCCTTCATTGATTCGTCATCCTTGATGACTCCGATCGCGCGCAGGTCCTCAACAATGATAACCTCTTCACAACTTTCCAAGAGTGTTGGTTTCATAACTCGCTTGATGAACTGCGCAATGCTAGTTGCCAGTGTAGACATGTGATAGTCAATAGTGATGAAGTCATGGTGTTTAGTGTCAGCTGCAAGCTTGTTCAATATACATGTAAACCTCTTATTGAAATCTTTCACTTTCTCTTTTCCCTCCATCTTGAGGCTTCCCAATTGTTTGAGTAGCATGGCTGGGATCTTGTCATCAACGAAATTCTCAAGAAACATGTGTTTGAATGAAACCTAGTTTTGTATAGATTTCGGTGGAAGGTTGTGATACTAAGAAGCTACATTACCATCCAAGGTACATGGGAACAATCTACATGCTACATCGTCATAACGTACCTCACGGGTCTGCAACTATAGGTAGAAGTTGACTAAGTGGTCTTTTTCCTTCACCGTTCTATCAGGGTTGAACTTGATGTTCAATCTCTCCACTCGCTTTGGCATCTTGTGCAGAACATCCCAGAGAGCCAATCGTCCTCGAGTCATCCATTCAAGATTTGGGTCAGCCATCTCTTCTTCTTCGTCGTCCTCTTCATCTCTTTTGGAGTTTGATGGTTCCAGCTCTAACTTTGTTGGTTCATCTCTGCCTACGCCTCCTCCATTGCCTTCCCCTCCGCCTCCTATACTAGAGTCTAATCCCAAGATTGCAAGAGTGTCTTGTTCGCCTTGCCAGAAGACCGGAGGTTCCTGTCCGTCTTCAATAGCTTCTACCAGACCTTCAAGTATGGCAAGGACTGCTTCTTCCATCGATGATCCAACAACTCCTGTGGTAGTGGCTTTTGACTTCTTTGATGTCTATGAAATATGTTGTATGCCTGGGATCAATATGACTTCTTTTGCGAAATGGCGAGTGATGGGATGGACGGAACAAAGGTGTTGATATGGAATCTCATGTTCAATTCTGGGAGGTGAGGAGTAATCAACTATAGAGTCGCGTGTAGGTGAGAGGGAGTGCGAGTTACTCCCTTAACCAGATGATTGATGAATGAGTGTGAGGGGAACTTAAGCCATATACAACTAGCTTCCCTCCTTATAACGCTAGAAGTGTTCACAGTGCTAGACCCACCAACATTCAGGGGATCACCCCAGTATGAAGTCCCAACTAGACCTCACACCGTTTGGTGTGGGAGTCCCATCCAGTATGACGACCTAGCTGCCATTGTCTTAAGGATTTGCCTCAACTCTTGCTTGTTAGTGCAAGAGAGTGGTATGCTTTGCCTTCGAGAAGTGAAGTTCACGTGCCCGATGAATGCTAGTGTACTCGTGTCAATGGTTCTTTCAATATAAGGGGAGAGGGTGAGAGTGAGTCCCAAGTTGGTTGGGATGAAGTCCCAACTTGGCTAGGAACACACAGCACAACATGACATGCACAGCTTCTTGAGGAACAGTTCACACAAATGTGGCAGTCCCAACATACAAGGTAAGATAACACGTACAACACTCAACAGATGAGTCTGAACGATTGCAACAGTTGTTACAACAAGTTTCATATGAAAGGTTTGTCTAATGTCCGGGGAGATAGCTACCATGGGTGAGATAGTGTTAACAACATATACAACACATTTCCATTAACAGATTATGTATTACAATAAGTGAAATAGTTCAAGTGTTCAACACAGGTTAAAGCAACATGCATTACAAGTGTTCAAGATTAGTCTTAGAATAGTTACAATACATGTGTGAAAACATGCTAGCCTATTAGCAAGCTTCTAAATTAAGCGAAAGTTCCAAGACACATCTTACACCATACATCACTAACCCCAAGTGCAAGGTATTGGAGCCACTACTTACTCCTCAAAGAAAATATTATAGACTCTCTTGGCTATGTGGGAGGAGCTGAGGTGAAAAATTCCTTTCCATTTACAAATGAGGGGGTATTTATAGCCAAGGGTGGAACTGACCCTTGTGGTTGTTCGACTACCCTCATGACTGTTTGACTTCCATGATTTTTTCACTTTACATGACTCTTTGTACAACAAGTGGGTCTCTTGGACTTCCACGTTACATTACATTGATTGACAACATAGCCCATAGTATAGTTGTGGGTGACATGACTCGACGTGATAGTGTTGGTACATACATGCTACTACTGGAGCGCATGTCGAGCTACAGTGTTGTTGGGTGATGGATGTCTTCATGGTGTGTCACAACTTCACCTCCGGATAGAAAAGTGCATAGAGTCTGTTATCTCAAAATCAGGCCCTGGAAGGCTGCTGACTAGGAAGACTTCAAGTAACTATTTCAGACCTACTTTAGGTTGAGGCTTAGCCTCTTCAACCTGAGAGGGCTCTCTCTAAATGGGTTAATGATTTTTACTTAAGATAAGATGGCTAACTCTTTGTGATATATCTGTGATAAATATGGATGCTGGAAAAACATTAAACAAGTTTCCATTGGGCCTATGGAGTCAACAACACCTCAGTAAACAATGATACTGCCTTTACATAGAAGTCAGGGCATTCAGCATTTGAGTATTCAGTACATAACACATATGGAACCACAGCTCATAAATGCATACAGGAAATCAGAGCACAATCAGTGAATTCTGAGTGATTATACATCTATGCAACTGTAAAAGACATTAAGGAAAGGATAAAATCACACATTCTGAACATACAAATCCTTCATGAATCCTGAGAAGTAAAGCAGCCAAATTATATTACTGAAACTCTGTCTTTACATAAGCCAAAACAATGCTCTGTTATAAAATTTCCCAACCCTCATTACATTGCTGTTTCAGCTATATATAGAATTCTTATTCTAACTGATCGAGTTTCCTCCTCCAGCATGAGGAGAATTCGATAACTACCTCTAATGACACCTATCAACCATTTAACTAACTAATAAATACAATAAAGTGCTGACTGGAGTTTTTTAAGAGTTCTAAATTAACTATGACTCTAACTCCATTTTCCATGCATAATGGCTTCTCCTTGTTCTTTGACACCTGGTCTTCTTTCGATTTGGGTGAGCTGGATGTTTAATGCTCCATATTGACCTTGAACGCTGAATCTTTTAACTGCTCAGAAGTATTAGGAGATTTCCCTTGCTTCTCGGTTTCAGTTTTCCTCAAAAAGTTCGAATGTATAGAAGCATGTCTTCTAGCCTTTAATAACCCAAAACATGGAAAAATGCCACGTTCTTGATGCGTTGTAAGCTTCATCGATGAACATGTGTGCAGGCAAAAGTTCCTTGTATGCAAATCATTTGATACCTCTTGAATGGTGATAAAGGGGCTTTACAACAGAAATTTTAAACTTGGGTTGAAATATTCCACCTTTTTTAAGCATCCACTTGTCTTGATCTGATTGACTATTGTTGCTCCAGCTGATGTTTTGCACACCCTTTAGGAATTTCCCTTTCAAAATTCCCGCTCATAATTCAAAACTGCCTGTTTGCGTTAAAATCATCACCTACAGCAGTTTCGTAGCGCGCTACGAAACTGCTGAGTTTTTTTTTTTTTTTTAAACAGCTTGCTTTTGCCCTGAGACCCTTATTAGCCGAGTATTTGATTGCCCAAAACTTCCTTAAACTTTACACATGTCGCACAGGGATTTATGTTTCCTCAAAAAGATAAAGTCAAGCAAATTTGTCAAAATTTTAAAACAAAATCTTACTTGGCCTCAAAACTCATTTAGCAGGTAGCTGACCTAGCTGTGCCTTCAGATCTTCAATTTGTTTCTTCATAGCTTTATTCCCAGCTCTCAGTTGCATATTGATTCTTCTGATGTACCTGGCTTCTCTGATTGCTGGTACTGTCCATGTGTGAAATTGTGAATGGCCATCAACCACTGAATTCAATTGGTTTTCTAGGGTTTCACTCCCTTTCCATAGAGCTTTACGATACTTTGCGTATATGACTGCATGTTTTCTAGCGGCTTTCTTCAATTTGGGAATCTCATATTTAGCTGCTTCTAATTGGCTCTTTATGGTTGCTATATTATCTCCTTGAGATGTGATGACTATTTTGCTTGTGTCCTTTTGCGTTCCTTTCCCTGTTTCCTCTGTTCTTGGCAGTGCTTCCTTTACTTGCTGGAATTTCCTTGTTATAGGTCTTCTGGGTTTAAAAATGAATTCTTCAGCTGGCTCATCGAATTTAAGCCTTTTTGAGGCCTTAGACTTCTTGGTACCTTCTTGCTCTGACTGTGTCAAATCAATTTGGACTGGTTCAGACTGCTCGAATTCAATGGCCTGTAATAAATCATTCAAACTTGCCTTAGACACTGGGTTCTCTTCAACTGCTATGGCTTTACCTTTTTCCTTATTTATCTGGCTTCTTGTCCTTACCCTTGAGGCTGCTTCAGATGTACTTGTTTCAGGTATAGTCTTCTTATCATGATTTTTTTCCTTTGTTGATTTTTGAGGTTGATCTTGAATGATTAGTGGCTTCACTGGTTTTCTTAGCTGTGACTTTGGAACCCTTTTAGCTCTTGCTTCTTTTTGGAGCTCAACTATTGTAAATTCTCTGGATGGTTGTGGAGTGAGGCCAGTCTTGCTTTGGAATCCAGCCATGAAAATAAAAGAATTCCAGTCTCTATCTATCTTTTGGAGGCCATCTAAAACCAGCAGCTTGATCAAACCATGATGAAACAAAGAGGTTTCACAGTCCTCTTTCCTTAGATGCACCTTATCACACATCTTACTCAAGCTGCGAAACAAATAAAAAGGAAGGTCTATGGAGACTTTCCCAGTGAAATGCAAAAGCAGTTTGAAATGGTAAGAATAAACCTTGTTGTACCTTCCTTCACAGGTTAAATATTTTTGTATGCAGGTGAGTAGAAGAGCATAATGTTCCTTGACATAACTCTTTGGCACTGCTTTAGTTAAATCTTCATTTACATATGCATCCTTTAAAAACTCCTTACAAGGATTCAGGTCAAATTTGAAATTCTTAAACCATTCCTCTTGTCCTCTTGGGATCTCTGTCACAGCAGATATTGCTTCTGGAGAAACCTGCACTTCTAACATGGCTACCTTTGAATTTAAACCAGTGAAGTTTAGCGCAAATTCTTTAGTTACCTGCGCATGTCCTCCTTGTAGCTTTTTGCAAAAGTTCCAGCACCCGGCATCTTTAAACGCTTTCTTCACCCCTTCATCTCTCAGCGTTATGTCCAGGCCCTCAGGTTCAGTCCTCTGACATTTACCGGATCTGTGCTCTTTTTTCTCCATTCTTTCTTCGAGATCTTCACATACAAAGACTAACAGCTCCGGTTGAAATCATGATTCAGCTCCTTTTTAATTCAGCCTCGCTTGATTAACAGCCTCGCTTGATTATCAGCCTCGCTTGAAATTTAAACTCTTCCATTTAAAACCTTTCAATACATAATCGGGCAGATTTGTCACTCATGCAGCACTTACGACCATCATTAAGGTTTATGCACGGTAAAATTTCTTGGGAATGATACTCTGTGCATATCAACAGATCTAGTGGTGGTGACAGTGGCAAATGAGCATTCAAACGTGATACGAGAGGTACATAAACTGACATGAGAGGACATAACTGATGACTCACCTAACGGACTTGACATTTCGGGAAAGATTCACTGCGAAATGCACGAATCCATGATTTCGCAGTGCTGTTAGTTTTAAATTTTAATGATGCACTGCGAAACGGCCTAATCATGATGCGCTGCGAAAACGCTTATCCATGATTGCGCTGCGAAACTGGAGAATGGGATTACGCTGCGAAATTACTAAAAGACATGGTGACTCAGATAAGACAAGATATGACTATAGAACAATGATGGTGGAGGAGAACCAATGGGAGTTGAGTATGGTTTGAGTTAAAAACTTTTTAAAACTCCAAATCCTAAGTGAGGAAAAAAGAAAAACGAAATCAACTTAACACAGACCTTTGTCATCGGACTAGGATAGAAAATGATATACATCAAATTTTTAGTTCTAAGTGATAACAGTGGCTCCACTTGGGATAGTGTGCTCCTATAGTACACTAAGAACTCGTAGGTCCAGTGCTTTATCCAATTTCTGAAAACATAAACAGAGTTGACAAGCATCCCTTTCTAGCTTTGTGGGCCTTCACCTCGGGCTTGAGCTTCCTGTTCAGCTTGTCATTTATTTTCAACAAAGAAAGACTAATAAAACGGTTATATACAATGTTTGTGAGACACTTGGCAAAGATTCAATCAATTGTAATGCTTTAGGAACCTCCCATTAACAGGTCCTCCAGCATATGGTGTTCCATCAACCTCCTGTAGAATGTAGGTGTTATTCCCATGGAAAGCAGAAATTTGATATGGCCCTTTCCACAAATTTTCAAATTTACCATGTTTACCTTTCTCTTCAATTCTAGCTTCCCATTTCAGGACTTTATCATGAATCTGGAATGTAAATTCTTTGATCTTTTTGTCAAATGCTCTCTTGATCCTGTTCTGGTTTTGTTAATGACTGTCAAACACCTCGTTTCTTTTCTCCTGCAAAGCTATTAGCTGATTGATCCTTCGTTGTACAGCATTTGGTTCCTCTTCTAATCCTTGAATCAGCTTCATTACTGGTACTCCGAGGGATGTTGGAAATATAGCCTCTGCCCCATATACAAGCTCATATGGTGATGTTCCAATGGACCTCTTTGTGCAAATTCGATCAGCCCACAAGGCATATTTCAGTTTCAAATGCCAAGCCTTTTTATTTTCTTGCAGCAGCTTCTTAATGATTCTCACAAGACTCTTGTTTGAAGACTCAGCCAGACCATTTCCCTGTGGATAATAAGCAGTGGAATGTCCCAGGGAGATGTGATACTGATGACAAAAATTAATCATTCTTTTGGACTTGAAAGCTTGAGCATTATCTGTAATGATCTTGATTGGGCAACCAAATCTTGATAATATATTATTTTCTAAGAAAGCAATAATCACTTAATCATTTGCTTGCCTTGTGGGTATTGCCTCTATCCATTTTGTAAAGTAATCGGTGGCTGTGAGAATCCAACGATGTTGTCCTGATGAGGGAGGATGGATTTCCCCTATAAAATCTAATCCCCACTGCTGGAAAGGTGCTTCAACATAAATAGGAACCAAGGGCATTGACATGAGCTTTCTCTTTCCTTCAAACACTTGACATTCATGGCATGTGGCTATCTTTTTATAAATATCTCTAAACATAGTTGGCCAAAAATAGCCAGCTCTCAAAACCTTGTTTGCAGTGGCTTTCCAATAGTGATGTCCTCCACAATCCCCTTTATGAAACTCATCAATTACTTTATCAGCTTCTTCTTCAATGAGACAGTTTAATAATATTCCTCCTGCATCTTTCCAAAACAGATTTTGGTCATACACAAAATATCTGAGAGATTTCAACTTGGTAAACCGAGCTTTGGGTTTTGAAAGACTATCAGGAGCTCTATTATGCTGCAAAACAAATGCTATATCCTTGTACCATTCTGAGATCAAGAATTTTTCATTTATCTGGACCAATTCCTCTTCATTTTCAGAAATTTCTGAGATTTCTGTGCTTAAATTAATATCAATACAGTCCAGATTTGACTGAGTCAACAATTTAGCTAGGCCTTGACCCTTTACCAACTTGGTGGGTTTGATCTCAATGTCATACTCCAACAATTTTGCTATCCACTTTCCCCTTTTTCCATCTGGATCAGCTTGTGTAAGAATATCTTTTATAACAGCATTTGGCACGTATGCAACAATGTGAGAGTGCAAAACATAAATTCTGAAATCCTTAATTGCTTTCACCAATGCATAAGCTTGTTTCTCTAAGATATTATATTTCAATTCAGCATTGGCCAATGTCTTGCTAAAGAAAGAAATGGGTTGTTCAGTACCTTGACTTCCTTTTTGCAATAAAACTCCAGCAATTGTGTCTTCAGAAGCGAATGTGAAGATCAGAAACTCCTTGGTAAAATCCGGGCTTATGAGGACTGGTGCTTGAGTAAGTGCCTTCTTGATCTCTTCAAATGATTTCTTTGCTTCAGCTGTCCATTTAAAATCTGCTCCTTTCTTTAACATCTTTGTTATGTTCTTGACCACTTCAGCAAAGTTAGGAATGAATCTTCTAACAAAATTAACTTTCCCAAGAAAGGATTGAATCTCCTTCTTACTCCTTGGTAAATCTAACTTTTGAATTGCACTAACTCTATTAGGATCAATCCTAATTCCTTCTTCAGAAATAATATGACCAAACAGTTTGCCCGAAGTTAAATCAAAAATACTTTTGGTTGGGTTTAAAGAAATACCAAACCTCCTACACTTCAGTAAGACCCTTTCAAGGTGCTTTAAGTGGTCTTCTTCTCTTTTTGAAAAAACTGTGATATCATCAAGATAAACCACCACTGATTTGTCCTTTTCTTCAGCAAAAGAAATATCCATTGCTCTCTGGAAAGTTGCTCCTGCATTCATGGGGCCAAAGGGCATTTTTGCATACATGAATATTCCCCATGGTGTAGTGAAAGTTGTCTTCTCCTGATCATCTGGGTGGACAAGAATCTGATTGTACCCTGAGAAGCCATCAAGCATAGACATCCTTTGTGAACCAACAATGTTTTGCAGAATGAAATCCATTTTGGGGAGAGGGTAATTATCTTTCAATGAAGCTTTGTTTAAGTTCCTGAAGTCTATACAAATTCTGATCTCTCCATTCTTTTTTCTGACTGGTACCAAATTAGCAAGCCAATTTGAGAATCTGATTGGGACAATAATTTTAGCATCAAAAAGCTTTTTCACTTCTTTTTCAATCAGTGGCATTAGAAGAGGATTAATTCTTCTTAGCTTCTGCTTAAAAGGCTTTTCATTCTGCTTAATAGGAATGGTATGCTGTATTATTGAAGAGTCATATTGTTTCAAGTCAGCATAGCTCCATGCAAAAACATCAATGAATCTTTTCATCATCTCAACATATTTAGTCTTCATATCAGCTGAAAGGAATTTGGAAATCTTGACTATTTTAGGCACAACTGAGTCACCTAAGTTGCAGTTTTCTACTTCCTCTTCATTAGCTTGTAGTCTTGGTGCTTTGAACACATCATTTTGATCAAATAATTTTTCAAGGGGAATGAGGCCTTTAGGGATTAAGTTGTTTTGTAACTGTAAGACTTCAGAACTTTCCTTTGACTCTATTAACATATTCTGCTGATCTATCTGATTTTGCTCAAACTCTTCTTTTAATTCAATGAAGTTCCTTACCTGCTGATCATCCTCAAAAACTTGCCAATTTGTGATATTATCCGGTATGACTGGTCTATGGAAAACCTCCACTTCATAGCTTTCAGAAGAATGCTTAGGAATAATAAAGAGAGTGGCTGAAACAGCAAGAGAATCTGCAATAGAGTTTTGATCTCTGGTTTTGATGCTGAAGGAATAAGATTGAAATTTTTCCAACATTTCCAACACTAAATTTATGTATGCTCTCATCCTTGCATCCTTAGTTTGATATGTACCTTCTACTTGTTTAATTACTAATTTTGAATCTCCATAAACAACAATATTTTTGGCTTTCAACTTTATCAAGGCTTCCAAACCTAAAACTAGAGATTCGTACTCAGCCATATTGTTGGTACAATCAAAGTTTAATTTGTATGAGAGAAACTTACTTTCTTCAGTTGGACTAGTGATCCAAATCCCAGCTCCTGCCCCTTCCTTTCCTGCTGATCCATCAAAGTAAAATGACCAACAGCCCATGATGTCCCTTTCATCTCCTTGCTGCCCTTCTTGACTCTGATTTTCTGCAGGTTTATCTTGTAATTCTCTTCCAACTGATTCATTGAAAAGGATAGCTGATCCAAGACCAGTATCACATGAGTAAATAGGAAAATTCTGAGGCTTTTCTTTGCTGCTTACCATGTAGGCCATCCTTGTTTCGCGATACAACCTCCTTTGTTCACCGAACACTGGAATGGTATCATATGTAAGATCCATCTGCATTGTGCCCTTGATTTTTGCTGCCCATGACCTTGAAAGAAGCATTCCAAACTTCGGTGGAATGTCTGCAACAACAATGTCCATAACAGTTGTTTTTGCTGGAATTTGTGTGAGCCCCACAACAACATCTTTTATCAAACCAATGCAATGGACTCTTTTTGAATCAAAGGAGCTATAATCCTTATATGGCCTAGTTACCTCTAACCCCAGTCTTTCCATGATTACCTTAGGCATGAGATTATGTGATGCCCTCGAATCTAACATAGCATTATGTAGAGTCATGTCATGAATGGTAATGCTTATGTAGAAAGGGGGAAACTCTTCATTTTGTTCATCCTCAAGTCTTGGACCCAAACAGATAATAGGATTATCTTCTTGTACATTTAGGATATCAGCCACTCCTGGTTGTGAATTAAGCATTTCAACAATTTTGCTTCTGTATTTGTCTACCTTGAGAATTTCATTAAAAGGTACTGATATTTTAATTTTTGCAATCTTATTCTCAATACTAAAAACAGAAGTAGTCTTGTCAATTTCTTTGGGAGGAGAAGAAATTTGAATATCCTTTTTGTTAAGAGGAGAATCCTCTTTACCTTCAACTACCTTTGATTTTTCCTTTTTATCATCAGCTGTCTTTGAGATATTCTTCTTGGGCTGTGCTTTATTTGCTGTAATAGGAACATCCTTGTTCCTAAGATTGTACTGCTTTTGCATCTCAAAGATAGCGTGCTGATAGCCCTTTAAAAAATCTGAAGGCTCTTCTCCTGATTTTATCATGCTGGACTCATCATGTTCCTCCTTGGTCAAGAAAATCCCTGACACTTCTTCATCAAAACAATGAATTGATTCCTCAGGGACTTCAGGTTCATCTTCTTCCTCTTCATCTACCAAATTTTGTTGGAAGGGAGGTCTCACTGGAGGATCTGCCTGCTGATTTCTGTTGTCTCTTGGCCTTTGCTGATTCTGAGGTCTTCTGAACTGAGGGTTCCTGAATTGAGGTCCTTGCTGTGCTGGAGGAGCAGAAGCATTTCCAAGAGCAAGCCGGTCCATCAATTTCTCCATGGTTTTCATCATTGTTTCAAACTTGTCTTCTTGAGCAGAGGTAGAAGGCTTCTCTTCTTCCTTCAGCTTAGTCTTTGCCATCTTTGATTTCTTAGCAGCAAGCATATTCACCTCTACCTTAATTGCATCATTTTGCATGTCAGCAAGAGTGGCAGACTCTCTTTCTCTGAGTAAAAGAGAGAAATCTGAATCAAATGATTCAGCATATCTCAACTGTGCCAAAGCTCCAGGAGGTTTCAAATGAGCTGGAATAGAGTTGTATATTTTATTAAACCTCTTAGAGAAATTTTGGACAGTTTCCTCTGGAGCTCTCCTAAGATTGTTGTATTCAGTAAGGGCTTGGACAGGGTTGGTTCTGTTTCCCCATTTCCTTAGAAAGCTGTCTTCAAACTCTACCCAACTATGAATGCTTCCAGCTCTAAGGGCTTTAAACCATTTTCTGACTTCCCCAATAAAAGTTTGAGCAAACAATCTTAGTTTTACATCTTCATCATCCACTTCTTCCCTGTCAACAAAATCATTGAACCTATCCACATGTTCCTCTGCTGTAATATCTTCATCTCCTCCCCATGTTGGAATTCTGGCAACATATTTGCTAGGAAGATCATGTAAAACAACAGGGAGAGCTAGAGGAGCATACCTAGCAGGTATAGCCATAATGAATGGAGGAGCAATGACAACAGGTATTGTATGACCAGTGGGAGCAGAACTAGTGTGAGATAGTGTCTGAGGACTATTTGGACTAGCTGAGGCAGAAGATAAAGTATTGGTACGAAAACGGCTATTTGGACTTTGCAAACCACTGACAAAAGAACTCCAATTTGGGAGAGGTAAACCAGTTTTAGATTTGAGCAAAACTTCAAAAGGATCAAGCTCTTTGAGCTGATTCAAGTCCTCTTCTTCTAATAGCAATTCTGAAGTAACAACCTCCCAAAACTCTTCTTTATCTTTTTGTGACACTAAAGATGAAGTATCAATGCCTCTTTTTTGTAAATCTAAAATAATTCCAATAAGTTCTTCTTCGTTCTCAGACCTCAACAATACCTCATGAATTTTATCATCAACAAGTTTATCTTCAGGACTTCTAGAAAATTCAGGGAACAAAGATTTTGATACAGATGAAGTACCTGGTATATCAGGAAATCTTTGCCTGCTCATTGAGATGGTGTTGGGATTATCCACAGGAGTAGGTGGATTTGGGTCAGGATTACTCCTTGTATACCTTCCTCTCGAAGCCACCTTTTTAACTTTAAGATTGTATGGAGTCACCAAGGTAGAATGCAGCCTCGAAAACCCTCTGAGCTCCTGCTACCTTCAGAAGTTCAGCTTCATAATTTCGGGAATGAGTAATCTTCAGGCTCCTGGCAGACGCACCAAAATGTTATCTCAAAATCAGGCCTTGGAAGGCTGCTGACCAGGAAGACTTCAAGTAACTATTTCAGACCTACTTTAGGTTGAGGCTTAGCCTCCTCAACCTGAGAGGGCTCTCTCTAAATGGGTTAATGATTTTTACTTAAGATAAGATGGCTAACTCTTTGTGATATATCTGTGATAAATATGGATGCTGGAAAAACATTAAACAAGTTTCCATTGGGCCTATGGAGTCAACAACACCTCAGTAAACAATGATACTACCTTTACATAGAAGTTAGGGCATTCAGCATTTGAGTATTCAGAACATAACACATATGGAACCACAGCTCATAAATGCATACAGGAAATCAGAGCACAATCAGTGAATTCTGAGTGATTATACATCTATGCAACTGTAAAAGACATTAAGGAAAGGATAAAATCACACATTCTGAACATAGAAATCCTTCATGAATCCTGAGAAGTAAAGCAGCCAAATTATATTACTGAAACTCTGTCTTTACATAAGCCAAAACAATGCTCTATTATAAAATTTCCCAACCCTCATTACATTGTTGTTTCAGCTATATATAGAATTCTTATTCTAACTGATCGAGTTTCCTCCTCCAGCACGAGGGGAATTCGATAACTACCTCTAATGACACCTATCAACTATTTAACTAACTAATAAATACAATAAAGTGATGACTGGAGTTTTTTAAGAGTTCTAAATTAACTATGACTCTAACTCCATTTTCCATGCATAATGGCTTCTCCTTGTTCTTTGACACCTGGTCTTCTTTCGATTTGGGTGAGCTGGATGTTTAATGCTCCATATTGACCTTGAACGCTGAATCTTTTAACTGCTCAGAAGTATTAGGAGATTTCCCTTGCTTCTCGGTTTCAGTTTTCCTCAAAAAGTTCGAATGTATAGAAGCATGTCTTCTAGCCTTTAATAACCCAAAACATGGAAAACTGCCACGTTCTTGATGCGTTGTAAGCTTCATCGATGAACATGTGTGCAGACAAAAGTTCCTTGTATGCAAATCGTTTGATACCTCTTGAACGGTGATAAAGGGGCTTTACAACAGAAATTTTAAACTTGGGTTGAAATATTCCACCTTTTTTAAGCATCCACCTGTCTTGATCTGATTGACTATTGTTGCTCCAGCTAATGTTTTGCACACCCTTTAGGCGTTTCCCTTTCAAAATTCTCGCTCATAATTCAAAACTGCCTGTTTGCGTTAAAATCATCACCTACAGCAGTTTCGTAGCGCGCTACGAAACTGCTGAGTTTTTTTTTTTTTTTAAAACATCTTGCTTTTGCCATGAGGCCCTTATTAGCCGAGTATTTGATTGCCCAAAACTTCCTTAAACTTTACACATGTCGCACAGGGATTTATGTTTCCTCAAAAAGATAAAGTCAAGCAAATTTGTCAAAATTTTAAAACAAAATCTTACTTGGCCTCAAAACTCATTTAGCAGGTAGCTGACCTAGCTGTGCCTTCAGATCTTCAATTTGTTTCTTCATAGCTTTATTCCCAGCTCTCAGTTGCATATTGATTCTTCTGATGTACCTGGCTTCTCTGATTGCTGGTACTGTCCATGTGTGAAATTGTGAATGGCCATCAACCACTGAATTCAATTGGTTTTCTAGGGTTTCACTCCCTTTCCATAGAGCTTTATGATACTTTGCGTATATGACTGCATGTTTTCTAGCGGCTTTCTTCAATTTGGCAATCTCATATTTAGCTGCTTCTAATTGGCTCTTTATGGTTGCTATATTATCTCCTTGAGATGTGATGACTGTTTTGCTTGTGTCCTTTTGCGTTCCTTTCCCTGTTTCCTCTGTTCTTGGCAGTGCTTCCTTTACTTGCTGGAATTTCCTTGTTATAGGTCTTCTGGGTTTAAAAATGAATTCTTCAGCTGGCTCATCAAATTTAAGCCTTTTTGAGGCCTTAGACTTCTTGGTACCTTCTTTCTCTGACTGTGTCAAATCAATTTGGACTGGTTCAAACTGCTCGAATTCAATGGCCTGTAATAAATCATTCAAACTTGCCTTAGACACTGGGCTCTCTTCAACTGCTATGGCTTTACCTTTTTCCTTATTTATCTGGCTTCTTGTCCTTAACCTTGAGGCTGCTTCAGATGTGCTTGTTTCAGGTATAGTCTTCTTATCATGAGTTTTTTCCTTTGTTGATTTCTGAGGTTGATCTTGAATGATTAGTGGCTTCACTGGTTTTCTTAGCTGTGACTTTGGAACCCTTTTAGCTCTTGCTTCTTTTTGGAGCTCAGCTATTGTAAATTCTCTGGCTGGTTGTGGAGTGAGGCCAGTCTTGCTTTGGAATCCAGCCATGAAAATAAAATAATTCCAGTCTCTGTCTATATTTTGGAGGCCATCTAAAACCAGCAGCTTGATCAAACCATGATGAAACAAAGAGGTTTCACAGTCCTCTTTCCTTAGCTGCACCTTATCACACATCTTACTCAAGCTGCGAAACAAATAAAAAGGAAGGTCTATGGAGACTTTCCCAGTGAAATGCAAAAGCAGTTTGAAATGGTAAGAATAAACCTTGTTGTACCTTCCTTCACAGGTTAAATATTTCTGTATGCAGGTGAGTAGAAGAGCATAATGTTCCTTGACATAACTCCTGGGCACTGCTTTAGTTAAATCTTCATTTACATATGCATCCTTTAAAAACTCCTTACAAGGATTCAGGTCAAATTTGAAATTCTTAAACCATTCCTCTTGTCCTCTTGGGATCTCTGTCACAGCAGATATTGCTTCTGGAGAAACCTGCACTTCTAACATGGCTACCTTTGAATTTAAACCAGTGAAGTTTAGCACAAATTCTTTAGTTACCTGCGCATGTCCTCCTTGTAGCTTTTTGCAAAAGTTCCAGCACCCGGCATCTTTAAACGCTTTCTTCACCCCTTCATCTCTCAGCGTTATGTCCAGGCCCTCAGGTTCAGTCCTCTGACATTTACCGGATCTGTGCTCTTTTTTCTCCATTCTTTCTTCGAGATCTTCACATACAAAGACTAACAGCTCCGGTTGAAATCGTGATTCAGCTCCTTTTTAATTCAGCCTCGCTTGAAATTTAAACTCTTCCATTTAAAACCTTTCAATACATAATCGGGCAGATTTGTCACTCATGCAGCACTTACGACCATCATTAAGGCTTATGCACAGTAAAATTTCTTGGGAATGATACTCTGTGCATATCAACAGATCTAGTGGTGGCAAATGAGCGTTCAAACGTGATACGAGAGGTACATAAACTGACATGAGAGGACATAACTGATGACTCAGCTAACGGACTTGACATTTTGGGAAAGATTCGCTGCGAAATGCACGAATCCATGATTTCGCAGCGCTGTTAGTTTTAAATTTTAATGATGCGCTGCGAAACGGCCTAATCATGATGCGCTGCGAAAACGCTTATCCATGATTGCACTGCGAAACTGGAGAATGGGATTACGCTGCGAAATTACTAAAAGATATGGTGACTCAGATAAGACAAGATATGACTTTAGAACAATGATGGTGGAGGAGAACCAATGGGAGTTGAGTATGGTTTGAGTTAAAAACTTTTTAAAACTCCAAATCCTAAGTGAGGAAAAAAGAAAAACGAAATCAACTTAACACAGACCTTTGTCATCGGACTAGGATAGAAAATGATATACATCAAATTTTTAGTTCTAAGTGATAACAGAGTCTTCGATGGCCTTTGGTTCGCTTGATGAAGCTTTGGCATGTTGTTCCTTGCTTGCATGTTGGAAGGCTTGACAGGCTCATCTGTTCATGAAAGGTGCATGTTTGTTTGTTCGTCTGTCTGTGAGCACATCTTGCATGTTTTCTCATTCGTTTGTCTACGAACACATCTTTGCATGATCATCCATTCATGAGCACATCTTTTCTCATGCATTGTTTGTTTATTCATTGGTGAACCTATCCTTCTGCATGAGCAGCTAGTTGACTGTCGGGATGATTGACTTGGAAAACTGTGAAATTCTTTGAGGGAGATAGGGACGTGCACTTGGTGTCTATCCAACCTGTCTATGCAATTTCCTCAGTCAGCTGAGCGAGTAAGGTCAGTGGCCTCTGCGCAATTTTTTAGGGGAGTTAGTCCTGGGGTGACTGTCGGGTCGGACTGTTCGGGTGGTCAGCATGAAAGTTGATTGAATTGCTTGTAGGTAGCGTAACTTGAAAAGACTTGCTTGGTGCTTCTGTGTTGTTCTGGTTTACAGTCTATCAAGTCGATGGTGGGGTGATGGTCTGGCTATCAGAAGGGATTTCAATCGTCAGAACTTCAACAAAAATGACTAAGTGTGTGAACGATCAAAAGATGCATAGGTGATCATGTAAACACACACTATCATGACTTGATGACGAGACGACTCAAACCATCCAAACGCACATCTTCGACATGACTAATCGATGGTGCAAGTGATAAGCGCGACACTCATGATTGATCGTTGATCGATCATGATGACGCTTGCACGAAAGTGAATGTGACTCCGTGTGTGAGTGCGATAGATGCTTTCATAGTGAATATACCAAGTACACACGAAGCGAAGACTTTGAGTATAACTAGAACATGGTTGCAAGCATGACTTAGACACCAGCATGCTGAAACATGAATGAAATGAACAAGAAAGGCAGATGCAAGGAATCACAGGAGCTCATGGAGTGACCTAAGTGCGTTCAGTCATCAAGTGAAACTCTTAAGGGAGGCTCCGAAATTGGGTGCAAGCCAAAATTTTGGAGGGTGGTTGTAGCCGCTACAACAGCTACAAACTAGGCCTCCACTAGTATTGTTGTACTAGATATGACTATCACATCTGTTGGACCACCAAATATTTTATAGCATTTATTTGACTTGATGTAGCTATTCGTTAGAGAAAATTTCAAAGTAAAAGTGGCGTCCTAAGGAAAAATAATAAAATAATAGTTAAAATTATAAAATAAGAGATGAGTTTTGGAGGGAAAATAAGAAAACTATTTTTTTATTGTATTTTTGGCTTATCTCCTTATAGGTTTACTCAAATTTCAAGTGTAGACACTTAGATATGGAACTAAATTCCACATCTAACGAGTACCCATTACGCATACTTATGAGAAGACCCACATTGATAAAAATTGAAGATACATTAAAAAAGCATGTTAAACATGTTTTTTTAATGTATCCTCATTTTTTTATCAATGTGAATCTTCTTAAAAGTATACATAATGGGTACTTTTTGGATGTGGAATTTAAATATGAATCCAACAAATGTATACACTTGAAATTTGAGTAAACTTACAAGGATATAAGCCAAAAATACAATTAAATTTTTATTTTATTTTTTACCCTCCAAAATATTTACATGCACCTCTTTCTAAATTTAAATCATTTTGATTGGTTTACATATTATGTACATGAAATTTCATGGGTACTTTTATGCTGAAATTTCCTCTAATTTGACTTGTTGGTGCATTTTTTTGTTCATGTTGATGTGCTTAATTTATATCTTGGTGTTGATGCATATATTGTTAGGTCATGTTAGATATGTTCATTTAATGTGCTTGCATATAGATATGCATGTTATAGCAGTTATTTGACATGAGCTGTATACTTGGGGATGCTTGTGGTGATGATGTTAGACAGTGCTTTTGTTTTGTTAGATGTGATCATAGTGATGATGCCCTGTTAGATTATTGGACCTGTGTGTTAACTAATGATGTTTATATCAAGGTGCATATAATTAGATGATGTTAGTGAATTTGAATGTGTATTTTAGATTATGTTTATGTTTGTTAGATGGTTATCATCATGTTTATTTTTATGAAATGATATTTATTATAGATTACGTATTGGTGAAGTTATATCAAAATTTTATATATGAAATTACATGCAAAACAACTTACTTTAAAGAAAAAATGCAAGGATATTTTTATAAATTACAATATTTAATATGGTTGAAACTATATTTGTAAGATTACCATAAATAATTTTACGTTGCATAGATAGGTCATACATATTCATTCTAACTAAATTCTTATTCAAACAAGGGTTGTGAGTAGCATAGTCCCTCTGTATGAAAAAATAGATATTAAAAAAAATGTTTATAAAAATATGTCTAAAAAATAGTCACTACAAAATAAAATCAATTTTACACACAATTAAATTGTACAAACCTCTAAACAAAACTATCTTTTTAGTCATAGTCAAATGTAGAAATCAAAAAGTTGTGACTTATACTTATAATACAAGAGTTAAACAATATCTAATTAATCTTTGCAATTAATTTTCAAAATGTATATTACAACATGTAATCATTAAATACAAATTTCAAAATATTTATAATAAAAATAAAATATATAACTGACTGATCTATTAAATCAACTATAACTATAATAAAAAATTGTTCATAAAATATTGGAATATAAAAATAACATTACAATTAATTTGATTTTATGTATTTAATAAATTTATTTATTAATAATAATTATGAATTAAGCATCATTAAAAATATAATTATTATTTAAAATAAAATTTTAAGTTAATATGTATTTTTAAGTTTAAATTGTAATTACTTTGTTAATTTCTAATGTTTAAATTAATAAATAAGAAAATGCAATCAATAAACTATTATCAATAACATTTATTTAAAAAATATAAAAATAGCTTTTAAGTTTATTTATAAAATTCAATCCATTGTTAAATATAAAAAAATTAAGTCAATTTTTTTTTATATATATATATATATATATATATATATATATATATATATATATATATATAGTTTGGGTGGGACTACATCATCATCATGTCCAATATATCACCCTTGATCGAGGTGGGGAATTGAACAGTGACTTCACATTAAGGAGTGCCTTAACAAAGCACCCAATCACCGTCTGTACAAAACCCCGTGGACTAATTAATTTAGATTTAATATAACTTAAAAAAAAATATTTTAATAAAACCGAATTTATCATTAATGTTATGAGAGTCTCAAGGAATTTAAATTTAATATTTATAGCAACTCTTACCAATTATGTAAAATGCCAACAAGATGAATACAAAACAATATAATTAGCATTGGATATTGTTAGATGTGATCACGATGATAGGGCCCTGTTAAATTATTAGATTTGTGTGCTAGCTAATGATGTTTAGATGTGCTAGAGGTATATATAAGTAGATGATGTTAGTGAATTTGAACGTATATTTTATATGTTGTTTGTGTTTGTTAGATGGTTATCATCATGATGTTTATTTTTATGAAATGATATATATTGATTATAGATTATATATTGGTGAACTTATATCAAAATTTTATTTATGAAATTACATGCAAAAGACTTACTTTAAATAAACAATGCAAATGTATTTTTATAAATTACAAAGTTTAATATGGTTGAAACTATAATTCTAAAATTATCATAAATATTTTTCTATTGTATAGATAGTTCATACATATTCATTCTAACTAAATTATTTTTCAAAAAAAAATTACATATGAATAAATGTTATTTTCCATTTTACTATTTACGCTTTTTGAATAGACTCTTATACCCTAAAAAAAATTATTATAAAAAAGTTGTGATCTCCAATCATAAGCATTCTATTGGTCGTAAAATTTTATGGATGGAAATCTTCCTATATTTATTGTTTTTGTCATTATTTCGTAAGTTGATTGTTATCAAATTTTAAATTACTTCATTAATTTTGGTTTTAGTCAACATTGAGGGAATATTTTAAATATTTCCAAAAGAAATGATAAAAGTATGTAAATTAACAAACCACTAAGTTGAAAACCAAATTATCACAAAATCCAAATTAAACTTATCACAAACTTAGAATTAAACAAATATGTTAAAATTTTATTTTTTAAGTTATAAATTACTAAATTGGAAATACTTAGTTTTAAGTGTAAAACCATTTCAACTAGAAAAAAAACATGTAAAAAGGTTTGTGAATCTTACCAATTATATAAAACGCCAACAAGATGAATAAAAAACAACATAATTGACGAAATAAAGAAAATAGAAGTGTACAACAATAGTATAAATGATGAAATAACACAAGTACATATCACCCTCTGTTCTCATCACCCTGATTATCTTTCTCGCTTGGCATGATAACTTGTTATTCTCAAAAATATGTTTTGATCTAGGGTAGTGTCTTAATACAAACCACCAATCCCTATCCAATACATCTAGGTAAAAAATTACTTGGTTGCAGTGATTGGGGAAAACATAAGGCTCCCTAGCTTCATGCCACATCCTTTTAGAGTTGATACATATTAGCCCACTATCGTGATCTTCCTTTGCATTATTCTGAACAAAGGTGTCCCACCACTTTCACCTATAAATAACACATTGGAATGAAAAGAAGTTCACTTAAATCATATATTGTATCTTTCCAACATAACCTAACATCCCGTTTCCTAGGCTTTGATTGCGGTGGCTAACACGACTAGATTGGTCGAACTCGACTTCCATTCCATAGTCCTATGTCATGCGTCCATCATTGACATCCTCCATGCAAAAATGATGTCCATATTGTTGAAATGACAACAAGAAAATCCTGATTTAATTTTCCCTCGAATTAAATTAGGAGAAAATTGTAATTCCACATCACCATACAACTTTTACAAGTTAACTAAGTTAGTTTCACGTAGTTGTCTCAGTTAATTCGAGTTGAGGACCTAACTTTAGTCATGTAGAGTGTTTCCTAAATTTTAGGAGCCTAGGGTGAGTTTAATTTGAGTTGTAATAATTCAATTCAGTTAAACTAAGTTAATGTCAGTGAAACTATTTCCAACTATTGGAGGAACTAGTAGGAGGTCTAACAGTGGGGTGTTGCTTCATGCATTCAACCAGTTAACTGGTAATTCATCCATAAATAACTCATGCATGTCAGATATGAGAGTTTCCCAGTTGAGATTGGAGTTCAAGGGTAGTGTATTAATTGTATGCTTATCTGAATTGTATATGTTGGGTGCAGGAATTACACTTAAGCAGACTCCTCAACACTTAATTTGTCAACCCGAGGGATCCGTAAACATAGAGACGAAGCACAGGCAATGCCAGAGATGGTATGAATCTTTCTAATATAAATCCCTACTTTATTTAAAGGAAAGATTGCATAATCAAACTAAAAAGAGAAAAAGGCAACTTGAACCATCAAAATAATCTAAGACTGGAACAAGGAAGAATGCATTTGCAAGAGGGAATTAAAAATAAATGGTAATCACTCTAGCTAATTATTGTTTAACTACTGAGTGTGTGTTTTTCTTTAGTAGGGACACTTAGCAGTATCATCAGATGGGCCCTTAAACCTGCTCCTTTAGAGATTTCCTTCTTGCATTATTCTGTCCTGTACTATTGCAGTCTGCTTGCACTAGTGTAGGAATAGAGATTTATGCAGAAGGTATAAATGGTGTCTTTATTAAAGGCTTTTTTACTTCCTGCAAGGGCTTGAACTTTTCCAGGTTCAAAGCACTCAGATCGCGTGGCAATAAACTAGTTATTGCACCAGATTAGAGCTTCTTTCACTTAGCATTTAATTCTTAAAATGAGTGCTTGGTTATTGAAAGTGCTATTATACTTTTAAATCAAATTGCATACATAAAAATGAATGTTTCTGATCTTGACAGAGTGACGGAATAAAGAAACAATCCATATATATTTATCCTGTCATAAGCATTTAATGAAAGAAAGAAGATTGCGGAAAGTAGAATAAGAAGGCTTGCTGCATCACACCAACGTGCACTAGTGCAGGTTCATTTCTCATGCTTGGACCAGGTGGGGAAAAACAACCAAACAGAACTGTAGAAAAGGAAATATCACACCAACCTGCACTGGTGTAGGTTTATTTCTCCTGCTTGGACTAGGCGGGGAAAACCAATATGAAATCAAGTGCAGAAAAGGAAATTTAGCTACTTCACACAATGGATCCACTTTCACTCAAATAGGAATGCATGTGCTTGAAATTAAATCACACTTGACAATATAAACACAAATTACTAGAAACAAGAAATGGGGTAAACATGTTGGGTTGGCTGGGCCCTAGCCAACTAGCGTGTTTCCCCTTTAAATAAAAACGTTGCTCAGTACTTCAATCAATTCATCAGCTCAAATACAAAAATGTGATTTATAAAACATGAGGTGGAGCTCCCTTTTTATTAATTCACTAAGGCAAGTACATGCGTTAATACATTGTCCAGCCCAGATTCGGGCGATAACAAAATACAGCAACCTGTTACTACCTCTCTGGCTGTGTCTCTGTTCTATAAAAAAACTCCCTTAGTCCTATTTACATTCTACATTATATAGATCTTTGACCAAGGGCCAAAATAGATCATTCAACCGATTACATAACCAAACACAGAATTTAGCTTTTCAGCCTTTAAACTTAGACAGTTAGCAAAATTGGTCGTAGCCAATCTCCAACTTTCGTTCTTCACAGATTTTATCTTGGCTGCCTTTGGATTGATCTTGTTGTCATGCTTGAAGCTGCTCAAAATGGGTTGATTCAATCTCGGCTGCCTTTGGATCGATCTTGCTGTTGTGGTTGAAGAAGCTCAAAATGAGGTGGTGATCAAGGAGGTTCATATCTGCTGCAAGGATTTGTTGTGTTGACAATGGTGCAAGATTCGATCCTGCACCAGGATCAGCGGTCACAATAAGTACTGTAACTACCAAATAAACATTGGAGATATAGATAAGTTACAAAGAGCGATTAAAAGTAAGAAATTATGTAATAAATGATTAATTATTACTAAGTTAAGTTAAAGATATGAAAAAGAAAGTTTATACGAAATATGTCATCGTGCTTGGACTGGTGCAAGATGAGGGTGTATAAGAGAGGTAAAACAATGGTAAATGGTTATGATTTAGGAAGGGGAAAATGGAAAAAAGAGAGAAAATTAGGGGGCTAACATCCTCCCATCCCTAAAATATTGTGTGTCCTCACACAAATCTTTACCTTTGCAAAAAAACTTCAAAACTTTGAGCATTCCAGCTCAATCCCGCTCTGGCATACTGACATTAGCCTGCAATGTTTCGTACTTCTTCTTTCTGATGTTCTTTAGTTTCTTTGTCAGCTTTTTACGTCGCATGAAACATTGCGTAGCTCGGTACTTCCAAACTCTAACTTCTCTTTTCTTTTTCTGGATCTCCGCAGTCAATTCTCCTTTACTCTGTTCTTTATCCTCCTGCGCTTTAGCTATGAGCTGCTCTAAATTCTGCACTTGAAGCTCTAGTTCAACTACCCGAGCAGTAGGAGTTACGAAATATTTTTCTTTTTCTGTCTCCACAGGGGTTGTGTCTTCCTCAGGGACCTCAGTATCCTTCATGGTCACATCATGAAATTCTTCTTCTTTTGCTTCTTCTTCTTCTTCTGCTTTTTCTTCTTGCACTGGTTATTCTTCTTGTACTGGTGCAGGAGGGGATTCAACATCCTATGGTGACTGTGGTTCTTTGTCTGCATCAGATTCTTTATTCTTTTTCCAGGCTTTTTAATGAAATCTTCCAACAGAGTGTCATCTTCGACCTCTGCAAATTTTGTTGCATCTGCAAGGACTGACAAGTTGTCTTCTTTGGGGTCTGTACCTATACTGGTCGTGTAGAAGGAGTCTCTTCAATAGGTGCATTAGCTGTCTTCTTATTTAGAGATGGGGCCCTTCCTTCTTGTGATTTTTCAAGCTATTTCCTTTTTTCACTGGTGCAAGAAGGACTCCCCTTTACATTCTTACTCGGGCCCTTGCTTGTGCTAGCGGGGTTCTATGTCTCCTTTCCAGTAGCTGTATTTTTATGTAACTGTTTTAATAGTGCCTCCCAGGTTATGCCTTTAACTTCTAGTTGTTTCTGAACCAAAATATTTATCAGGCCATGGTGATATAACTTCTTTTTGGCCTGGTCTACCCGTCCGTCCCGCACACTTTGGCCATTTTTTCTAAGCTATTAAGCAAAAAATAGGGGAAATTCATCCTCCACCGGATGTGTTAGGCAGCTTTGAAATGTTGCAACATCCTAAAATGATATACAAAACTACGAGAGTACCTTCCCTCACAGGTTACAAATTTTTGCATGATGAAAAGGAGGTCTTGCCACTGTCTCAGCAGGGCATTGTGCAGAACTCCTTCCTTCCAATCTACCTTCATCTTCTTGTCAATGACAAAATGCTACCATCACTTACTTTCTAGTTTCTGATTTTTAAACCACTACTCAGCAATATTTTCCAAGCCTGTCGCTGCTGCTATAGACTCTTACGTAACTTCAAATTTTAGAGGCCCAATTTTTACTCGGTCGTTTTTTAAACTTCTGGAAAACTGAAAGGCCACTTCTCTGTCATGCCCGTCAAACTTTTACAAGAAATAAAGAAAGCTCAAGTCTCGCAATAGTGCAAGACTATTGTGATACTCAGTAGTCTGTTCTACCCTATTGAGAGACGAGGGTTCGCTTCGATCAGGCGACATCGCTTCTTAACGACTATGAACAGTCAGAGAATTTGCATGCAACACCGGAAAATTGGTTCTTATAGATAGGGATCCAACTGTCGACCATCATTTCCATCTTATCATCCATTCATTCCACTTAAATAGCCATGGATGCACGACATCTTTAAGATCAGGCCGGATTGGTACTTACGGCGGCGTTTTAATGGCTAGGTGAGGTAATCATTATGAGTGCAGGACATCTAGGATTATGGCAAAAAGGGGTAATTATGTCCAAGCAACGATTAAATACTTCCGCATTCCTTCATAATTCAAAAAACGATAACTTAACATTCATTAAAAATGATCATGATTCTTAACTTAAAAACACCTTGTACTTTAAATAATTTTCTCCTAGTTAATATGATAGCACAAGTACTCATCGACTAAGTGAAAGGACTTCTTATAAATTTTCATGATGACCACTTTCCTATGATGTATACTATGAAAAGAACAAATTGTACTATGTTTTTGACAGGGTGCATGCCTGCAACGGTTTGCTTGCACCGCTTAAACTATGCTATTCTATTGGTAACATTCTACTTGCATTATTATATAGGATGACATGCTTGCACTAGTGCAAGCATAATATCTAGAGAGAAAAAGAACAAGGAATTTAAGTAAAATATGGGTTGGACTTCCAACATGGCTTCCTCAATTTATACTAGAAATTTGCTTCGCCCTTTCTTCATGCTTCAGAGCATATCCTTTTGCTCTTTGTGCGCGAGATCCTACAATGAATTCATGAAGGAACAAAGAAGTGGGTAAAGGGAATTTTCAGAATGGGAAGGAATTCTGTTACAGGGATTCCAGGAATAGTACCACAATAGGGGATAAACAGAAGTGGGATAGGGAAAAAAATTAAAGGGTAAAGTGGGGTTTTTACGAAACGGACAGGGTAAATTCAAAATAATATGGGAAGGTTAATCATTTTGGCTTTGACGAAGAAAACTGAGGGAATATTACTAAAGTGGAATATGAAGAAAGGTAGAAAATTTTCTGGAAGTTCTGCCTACATTGGTGCAAGAAAAAAATAACTACGAAAATTAAGCGTTACTTGAATAAAAATATCCATACTAATTACCCCAATTGTATAAAGGTTGGTTCTACTGAACCTGCTTTTACTTGGTGATCGCTAGCATATCTAAAGATCAAGCAACATTTTCTTTTTATTAGAAATTTTTGATCTTTCTGCCATCAAGTTGGTTTTCAGGTTGATCCTTCTGTGATCATGTCAGCGAACTGGTTTTCATAATTACAAGAAAATGTTTTTTTTTTCTTTACTTCTTCTTCTTTTTTTCTTTTTTTAAGAATAATAATAATTCATGTTTTCAAAAGGTTGGTATTACCATTCACCACTACCGTCCCAAATTGCTGTTGGACTTGCTGTGTAAAATCTTTCTTGGTAAGTGGCTGAAAATACTTCTTTAATCTGTGTCCATTTACCAAGTATACTAAATTTTGTCCATCAATAGTTTTAACTTATACTGCTCCATTCTCGAATACTCGGATCACTTCATAAGGTCCCATCCAATGTGTATGGAATTTACCTTTAAAAATTTTGAATCTAGAATCATAAAGGAGCACCCAATCACTTGGTTGGAATTTCTTTTTCTGAATAGACTTGTCATGCCACCTTTTGTGTTGCTGCTGAACAACATCCCTACGAAATTCATCTAACTCATTTAATTGGATAAGACGTTGTTGTTGTGCCTCAGAGAGATCTAGTCCTAACTGAACTGCAGTTTTGAAATTTTTAATCTGGAATTCAATCGGTAACAGAACTTGTTTGCCATATACCAGCTCATATGGTGTATGTTCCGTGCTATTTCTCCAAGTGGTTCTGTATGCCCACAAATCCTCTGGTAATCTTTCAGCCCAGTCTTTCTGATGCATATTTACTATCTTTGTAAGAATGGACTTGATCATTTTGTTTGTAAATTCCACCTGGCCATTTGCTTGTGGGTGATACGGCGTGGATTTCCTGTGCCGGATCTTGTATTGCTCCATCACACCCTATACCAGATTATAAATAAACTGCGGACCATTGTCAGAAACAATTTCTCTAGGCACACCAAATCTAGTAAAGATTTCAGTAAAAAGAAAATCAACAACAACTTGTTCTGTAGCAAAAGAAATAGCTTTAGCTTCTACCCATTTTGTAACAAAACCTGTACAGAACAAAATATGCTTTTTACTTAATGACGTTGTATTTATTGTCCCTATAAAATAAATAGCCCATTTTTCAAATGGCTCAATCATAAGTTGGGGGCATAAAGGAATTTCATTGGTTTGATTAGGCTGGCCCATTCGCTGACAACTATCACATCGCTTGACATACTGTTTGGCATCCTTAAACAAGGAAGGCCAAAACTAACCAGCACGCAATACTTTATATGCAGTCCACTTATCAGCGAAGTGGCCTCCATAAGGTTCAGCATGAGCAGATTTCAATATGTCAAACACTTCCTCCTCTCTTACACACCTACGGATAATTAGATCTGGACTAGTGTAAAAGACATCTCCTTGAATCCAGGATTATGCATCACTTTTCTAAATAATATTCCGCTTTTCACGAGCGGACAAGTGGGGTGGTGTTTTGCTAGTAACCAAGTAATTAGCAATGTCAGCAAACCACGAAGAATCTGTTTCATAGAAAAAAGATGTTCACATGGAAAATCATCATTAACAGGAGTTGCTTCACGAGGATTATCTAATCTAGAAAGAAATTCTGCTACAACATTAGATTTTCCTAGTCTATCAACGATAGTAATATTAAATTCCTGCAACAATAGTAACCACCTAGTCACTCTACCACTAGTCAATGGCTTGTTCATCAAATATTTAATCGCGTAATGATCAATATGTACAAATACTTCATATCCTGTAATATAGTGCCTGAACTTATTAATTGCAAAATTTACAGCGAAAAACTCTTTCTCTGTAACTGTATAATTTAATTCAATGGAAGAAAAATTATTACTAATATAATAAATAGCATAGGATTGTTTATTTTCCTCTTGTCCTAAATCTGCACCAATAGCCAAATCTGAAGCATCAGAGGAAATGTGAAAAGGCAGGGACCAGTTAAGACCTCTCAAAACTAGTGCATGTACTAACTTTTCCTTCAATGTTTCAAAAGACTGTTGGAAAGTTGTGGTCCGAGAAAATTCACTATCCTCAGCTAGAAGTCGTAAAAGAGGGGGAGTTATCTTAGAAAAATTTTCAATGAATCTCCCATAGTAACCAACATGTCCTAAAAAACCTCTTACTTCCCTTTGAGTTTTGGGTGCAGGAAGATGCAGAATGATTTCAATATTTGTTGGATCAACCTAGATACCTTTACCAGAAATCAAATGGCCAAGTACCACTCCCACTTTGCACATTAATCTACATTTATTGTCACTCAAGACCAGATGGGCTTGCTGACAATGAAGAAGTACTTTCTCTAGATTTTCAAGAGCTTCTTGAAAAGAATCACCAAACACAGAAAAGTCATCCATATAAATTTCTACAAATTCTAGATCAGCAAAAATGCCCAGGACTGTCGTTTGAAAGGTAATCGGGGAATTACATAAACCAAAGGGAAGCACTCTATAAGAAAATGTACCCCATGGACATGTAAAAGTAGTTTTATCCTGATCTTTGGGTGCAATCTATATCTGGTTATAACCACTGAAGCCATCCAAAAAGGAAAAATATTTCTTTCTTGCAAGGGTATCAAGCACCTGGTCAATGAAAGGGAGAGGGAAATAATCTCTGAGAGTGGCTTTGTTTAATTCTTGATAATCAATACAAATAAAACATCTTCCATATTTCTTAGGTACTAGCACTAATGGAGAGACCCACTGACTGTCGGAAATAGGATGGATAAAACTGGCATCCAAGAGTTTCTGTACTTCTTCCTTCACAATATCTCTTAAAGCTGGATTCATTCACCTTTGGGGTTGTTGGACAGGTCGGGTTCCTTCTTGAATATAGATATGACATGTACAAGTTTCAGGAGGAATACCCTTCATATCTTCATAGCCCCATGCAAAGGCATTAAGATGGTTTTGCAACAAATTCACAAGCTGCTCCTGCTGAGATGAGTCCAAATCTGAACTAATATGTAAGGATTTACCAGGGCTAATCTCAACAAGAGTAGTATTAGGCTCAGGAGTACTCAAGGGAGTGGTCAAATGAAGTGGTATAGAAGAATGAGAATCATTATTATCTTGAAAATCTAGGCTGAAAATTTGGCTCAATAGCTCAAAATTAGGTATAGTGTCTAGATTATTCAGGAAATCTTGAATCTCATCTTCTTGTGAAGCCCCAGTATAATGATGGATAAGGGAAATGGGCCAAATATCCTCATCACTGCTTTGATCCAAACATAAAGTATCTCGAAGGTCCTGAATGGATCTGGCTAATAAGGTAACTTTCTTCCTAGAATCTCCATGCGAGATATACATATCACCGGAACGACATCCAATATATGCATTGGCTGTAGCAAGCCATGGTCGACCCAAGATCAAGGGATGTCCTCCTACTGGGTTCTTTGGCTGAAGCACAATGAAATTAGTAGGATATTCCCAAGAATCTAATGAGATGATCACATCATCCAATACTCCCTCTGGCTTAATTTTAGATCTATCCGCTAATTCAAGCATAGTGGGAGTAGGGCGAAGATGAGATAACCGAAGTTGATCCATGTTTTGCTTAGTCATGACATTAATGGTTGCCCCCAGCTCTACAAGAACATTAGAGAAAAGGAAATTACCCATCTGAACTGAGACAACAGGGTTTCCAGGATCAGTATAATTTTCCATAGACACACATCCTGTCATCAACTTTGTTGCCCTACCAACAAATTGAATGGTTTGGGGTTCTAATTTATTCCTCTCGGGTTTCTTGAGACAAAGTTCCTTAATAATATTGGTACAAATGGGGATCTCTTTGATGGCTTGGAGCAAAGGTATCTTAATGAAAAGATTCTGAAGCTCTAATGCCAAGCTAGTCTCAGAAATAGGCTCACTTCTTTCCATTACTAGCCTCTCTGGGAATGGAGGATGGTTGGAAGAATATGACAAGGATTTGAAGAGTAAGGGCTACTTAGTGATAGCTTTCGAAGAATGGTTAAGAGTTTCCTCTTCTCCTTTCTCTTCAACAATCACTCTAGGTTACTTCTGATTTTCTGATGTTACAGTCCTTCCCAATCTTACTTGAATATCATGAACCCCAACTAGAATAGACTGGTACTTGAATGGTAAAGGTGTGTTTGTTACATAGATCATTTGCACTGCTTTATTATTGTTAGGATTGGGCATAGGTTGAGTAGGTAACTGAGGAGGTCAAAAAGGTGGAGGTAAAGGCAACGATGGAGTAGACTGACTCAAAAGTTGAGGCATTGAATAAGGTGTATGTGTAGATGGATATGACTGCATAGGTGGCTGGTGTGAATATGGAGAATGAGTTGACCCTCTCCAACCTTGTTTCCATGGTTGAGAAGGTTTCCCATGCTAATATTGATTCCCATACTACCACTGTTGATTAGTGTTAGGATAAGAATATGCATGTGAATTATAACCAGAATACTGTGGAGAAAATTCAGAAGCCATACCTGCACCTACCTAAGGCCAATTCCTTCTTTCTCCCATAGCATACAAGTATTCAGCTTCAGGTTGTCCCCCTGTAAATATAGCTTTAAGTCCTGGAATAGAGGGACATTTTTCTGTGACATGGTCTTCTACACAAATAACACACTTATTAGTTTCTTTCAAATTAAGAGGACACTCTTTAGGAGGATGCTTGTCTCTACATTTAGGAAAAAAAATACATAATGACTCTTGTTCCTTCATGAGTTTTTGTTGAAATTTTAAAGAGTCCAACTGTTTGGTAACAGTATTCATTATATCAATTTTCATGTTTTCCATTTTATTTTCTAGTCCAATAATCATAGCATCAGTAGATTCGATTTTCTATTTCTGTTTCGATTTCCTCTACAGGATCTATACTGATTTCTTGAAAATTTCCTGCATAATTCACAAATTTGTTCAAAGTATGTTGAGAGATATCACCTTGTCCTAACAGATTTAAATTATTTCTAGAATTATTAGTAAGTCCTCTTAAGAACAAGGTTCTAATAGTAATGGAATCAAGCTTAAGTTTCGACCTTTGTAAAATATACATAAATCTTTCTAGGTAATCTTCAAGAGTTTCATCATCATCCTGTATTATTGTAAAAATCTATCCTGCTTGTCCCGAGTTTTGCAATATTCTTAATATTTAGACAAAAAAACCCTCTTCATCTGATCCCAAGAGGTTATAGTGTTTCCTCCTAACCCTATAAGCTAGCATGGAGCTGAGTCCTTGAGAGTAACAGGAAATAATCTTAACTTCTGAGTGTCAGTTGAATAATCATAACTTCTACATAGAATATGATTCAAACTCGAATAGAAAAGAGTCAGTATCTTCATGAACTTTACCATGGAAATGAGGGAGAGCTGATGGTGGAATATTCTTCATTTACGCCACAGTATCAGGGTCCACAATTGGAAACACAGAATTGGATTGTTCTCCATTTACCTGCTTTTCAGCAGTCCCTTCCACATGATCTTCATTGTCCACCATTATTTCCCTTTTTCTCCCAATAGGCTAAACCACACCTGAGATATTGTCACCAGAATCCAGGTGGATTGTTCCTGTGTGATGGGTTTGAATTGGATTGGGCTTCCTTCTTACAGAAGGAGACCCAATATGAGAATTGTTTTCAAAATTCTTTCGGCCCTTAGTGGGCTTTGAACCCTTACCTTTTCTAGGCATTCATTTCAAAAAAGAAAGAGAAATAACAAACAACTTCTAATAAAAAATGCTGTCATAAATCAATTAACACCAGTAAAATTCCTTCAAAGATGCTTTTTCAAACAATACTACAAAAATAAAGGAAAAATTACCTCTATTGTATAATCAGAAAATTCTTACCAAATCAAATCGCCTCCCAGACAACAACGCCAAAATGTTGGGTGCAAGAATTACACTTAAGAAAAATCCTCAACACTTAATTTGTCAACCCGGGGGATTCGTAAACTTAGAGACGAAGAACAGGAAATGCCAAAGATGGTATGAATCTTTCTAATATAAATCCCTACTTTCTTTAAAGGAAAGATTGCAGAATCAAACTAAAAAGAGAAAAAGGCAACTTGAACCATCAAAATAATCTAAGACTGGAACAAGGAAGAATGCATTTTCAAGAGGGAATTAAAAATAAAGCGTAATCACTCTAGCTAATTATTATTTAACTACCGAGTGTGTGTTTTTCTTTAGCAGAGACACCTAGCAGTCTCATCATATGGGCCCTTAAACTTGCTTCTTTAGAGATTTCCTTCTTGCACTATTATGTCCTGTACTATCGCAGTATGCTTGCACTAGTGCAGGAACAGATATTTATGCAGAAGGTATAAGTGGTGTCATTTCTAAAGGCTTTTTTACTTCCTGCAAGGGCTTGAACTTGGAAGGGCTTGAACTTTTCCAAGTTCAAAGCACTCAGATCCTGTGGTAAGAAACTAGTTCTTGCACCAGATCAGATCTTCTTTCACTTAGCATTTAATTCTTAAAATGAGTGCTTGGTTATTGCAAGTGCTATTATACTGTTAAATTAAATTGCACACATAAAAATGAATGTTTCTGATCTTGACAGAGTGTAGGAATAAAGAAACAATCCATATACATTTATCCGGTCATAAGCATTTAATGAAAGAAAGAAGATTGCAAAAAGTAGACTAAGAAGGCTTGTTGCATCACATCAACATGCACTGGTGCAGGTTCATTTCTCCTGCTTGGACCAGGTGGGGAAAACCAACCAAACAAAACTATAGAAAAGGAAATATCACACTAACGTGCATTAGTGCATGTTTATTTCTCCTGCTTGGACTAGGCGGGGAAAACCAATTTGAAATCAAGTGCAGGAAAGGAAATTTAGCTACTTCACACAACGGATCCACTTTCACTCAAACAGGAATACATGTGATTGAAATTAAATCACACTTGACAATATAAACACAAATTACAGGAAACAGGAAATGGGGTAAATGTGCTGGGTTGGTTGGGCCCTAGCCAACCAGCGTGTTTCCCCTTTAAATAAAAATGTTGCTCAATACTTCAATCAATTCATCAGCTCAAATACAGAAATGTGATTTATAAAACATGAGGCGAAGCTCCCTTTTATTAATTCACTGAGGCAAGTACATGCGTTAATACATCGCCCAACCCAGACTCGAGTGATAACAAAATACAACAACCTGTTACCACCTCTCTGGCTGTGTCTCTGTTCTATCAAAAAAATTCCCTTAGTCCTATTTACATTCTACATTATATAGAGCTTTGGCCAAGGGCCAAAATAGATCATTCAACCAATTATGTAATGAACCGCAAAATTTAGCTTTTCGGCCTTTAAACTTAGATAGTTAGCAAAAATGGTCGTAGTCAATCTCCAGCTTCTGTTCTTCAAAGATTTGATCTCGACTGCCTTTGGATTGATCTTGTTGTCGTGGTTGAAGCTGCTCAAAACGGGGTGATTCGATCTCGACTGCCTTTGGATTGATCTTGTTGTTGTGGTTGAAGTTGTTCAAAACGGGGTGATTCGATCTCGGCTGCCTTTGGATCGATCTTACTGTCGTGGTTAAAGCTACTCAAAATGAGGCAGTGTTCAAGGAGGTTCAAATCTGCTGCAAGGATTTGTTGTGCTGGCAACAGTGCAAGATCTGATCCTACACTAGGATCAGCGGTCACGGTAAGTACTATAACTACCAAATAAACATTGGAGATATCGATAAGTTACAAAGAGTGATTAAAAGTAAGAAATCATGTTATAAATGATTAATTAATACTAAGTTAAGTTAAAAATATGAAAAATAAAGTTTATATGAAATATTTCACCATGCTTGGACTGGTGCAAGATGAAGGTGTATAAGAGAGGTAAAACAACGGTAAATGGTTATGATTTAGGAAGGGGAAAATGAAAAAAAGAGATCAAATTAGGGGGCTAACAATACAGATGGTGCATGCAGTCAGAGGAAGAGCCTAAAGGAATTGCACAATTCAATGGACGAAAAATCCTATTAAATAGAGGCCTAATTCCTCATTGAACGGCGCAAGGAAATAGGAGCTTGGTAGGTAGAATAATTGGCTAAGTATTGGCCAGAGTAAGCTTGTAAGGTAGTGAGATAGATTATACTATTGCAGAGGTTGTTCAGGTTGAACAAACATTGTAATTTCTTCTCTATTTTTCTCATATAATGAAATATATAGATAGGAAGGGGTTGTGAGCAGCAATCTTTCCCCTTAGATAAAATCTCTGAGCATATGTGATTGAATCTTATCTCATGTTTATGTTGTGATTTCTCAATTAATTAATTGTTTTTGCTGATGAGTAGAGTAGATTCAAGTCTTTTATTTTAGCATATTACATAAGCAGTTTGAATCTACAAAATTTTTTGACATGGTATCAAAGATAGAATCACTATAGAATTGGATTGAAATTATAAACCAATCGTTGAATCTTTATGTACAATAATCATTAAAGAACTAACGAGTTGTTAGGAGGGAGAGTTATGGAACCGTACTTTAGGGCAGCTCCAGAAGACCTTTAGGGGAATTTTGAGGTCTAAAATGGGACTCCTAAGAAAAATGTACAACCAAAATAAACTTTATAAGAACCAATATGATTCAAGATGTTGATGTCAACCATGGGGGGTGATTAACCATTTTTGGAGTAAAAAAGTAAAAAGATTAAAAAATAACAAAATAATAAAACTATTTTTTCAACTCGTATTTTAAACTTATCTCCCTAAGATTTTACTCAAATTTCAAGGTTGAGTACTCGTTGGATGCAAAAATTAATTCCTTATCAAACGAGTACCCATGTTGCATACTTTCAATGGACCGTACTACACGAACAATGAGAAACACATGAAAAATGGGAGCAATCAAGTTTTTCATGTATTTGTCATTTTTCGTGTAGTAGGGTCCATCAAAAGTATGCAACATAGGTACTCATTGGATGAGGAATCAAATTTAGCATCCAACAAATATTTCCGCTCGAAATTTGAGTAAACCCATAGGGAGATAAGTTGAAAATATGAGTTGAAAAAGTAGTTTTTTCTTTTTTTTCCCTCTAAATTTTGATGATGTAATCTAATCTTACTTTAATATTTCAACTATTATTTTATTATTTCAACTATTATTTTATAGTTTCCATAGGAGGCCCATTTTGTAGGTTTTAACCCCGTATAGAAATTACCTACATACGAATTCTAAAATAGAGAAAATAAAAATGTGAGAGCATAACACATAAACACATATACACAGAGATTTTCCCCTAGATCCCAAAACCGAGACTACCAACTTGATTTTTCATTATGTTCCTTTCAATGTTATAATACATATTTATACATGCCGAAGCATCCAATACCATGGACCGAAAAACCATCATGTCCAAAACCATGGACTGAAAACCATCGCGTCCAAAAAACATGTGCGAAAATCATGCACAAAACCATAGGTGAGTCCGCCCAACCTAACATAGGTTCCAAAACCAAAATTTTCCATGGCGCTGCCCCAGACCCCATAAAGTGGGGTTATGGGTACACCTCAAACCCCCTATGACCCCCCTCTAAACCTCGATTAACTACGTGGGCTAGTCGTGGAAAGAATATAACATAACCCAACATTCTCCCACTTGTTGTTTTCTTTCCACAGGGGAGAGCTTAGTCATTTAACGAGCCCTGCAATGCCCATTGTTTCTCTACACCAAGAGAACTTCTCAGAGCTCACAGATTTTTTCAATGCATCTGCAATATTCTTCAAAATGTCCACCTTTACCAGCAACACCTTTTTTTCTTCTATCATATCCCTCACAAAGTGATACTAAACATCAATGTGCTTTGTATTTGAATGATATATAGGGTTCTTTAACAAGAAAATTTCACTTTGGTTGTCACAACCTATCCTTATAGCTTCCTGTACTAACCCCATACTTGAACACAATCTCTGCAACCAAACTGCTTCCTTGCTTGAATGAGTGGTTGCCATGTATTCTGCCTCTGAAGTTGATAGTGCCACTACAGATTGTTTCTTACTCATCCAAATGACTGCATCTCCACATATGTTAAACACATACCCACTTGTAGATCTTCTCTGATCCATATCTCCAGCCCAGTCTTCATCAACAAAGCCATGGATATCTAAAACTCTATCCAATCCTGGTCTTCCTTGGTAGGCTCATAGACCATAATCACTAGTGCCACACAAATCCCTAAAAACACGCTTCATTGTTGTCCAATGCTCCTTCCCTGGTTTTTACATAAACCTACTCAATACTCCCACTGCATGTGCAATGTTTGGTCTAGTATAGACCATTGCATACGTCAAGCTACCGACTGCACTTGCATATGGAACACGGGACATATCCTCTTCCTCTTCTTGTGTCTTAGGACACTGTTCAGCAGATAACTTTACACCTAAGGAATAGGAACCTTCATTAGTTTACTATCCTGCATATTAAACCTTTGCAGTATTGTCTCGACATACTTCCTCTGGTTTAACCAGAGCTTCCTCTTTGCCCAATCTCTTTTAATTTCCATGCCCAAAATATAGTTTGCAACACCAAGATCTTTCATGTCAAATTTGGAGGACAATTGGGTCTTCAAATCCTGGATAATTTCTTTGTCATTTCCAACCAGCAACATATCATCCACATACAAGACCAGATAAATAACATGGTCACCAATTAATTTAAATACACACAGTGATCTGCTTTGTTCTTGGTGAAGCCAAGTCCCCGTATAAATGTATTAAATTTATGAACCACATCCTTGGGGACTATTTTAACCCATACATAGACTTCTTTAACTTGCATACCAGTTCTTTCTTACCCTTCACCGCAAAGCCTTCAGGTTGCTTCATGTATATTTCCTCTTCTAGATCCCGGTGAAGAAATTTTGTCCTCACATCCATCTGTTCTACCTCAAAATCAAAAGCAGTAGCAATAGATAAAAGTAATCTAATAGAAGTTACCTTGGCAACAGGAGAAAAAATATCACCAAAATCAATTCCCAGCACCTGGGAGTAACCTTTTGCTACAAGCCGAATTTTGTATTTTTCCACTTTTCCTTCTACATTTGTCTTCTTTTTGAACACCCATTTGCTGCCAATGGGTTTCCTTCCAATCGACGTTCCACTAGATCCCAAGCCTCATTTTTGTGCAAAGATGCCATTTCATCAACCATGGCCTATTTCCAGAGTTTTCCATCCTCTGAATCCACTACTTCCTTCACAGTTCTGGGATCATCATCAGTAACAGACAAAGAAAAATTTGAATAGAAATCAAATGGACTATACCTTTCAGGCTAACTTCTTTTTCAAACTGATCTTCTCACAGGTGGAGTTTGTGGCTCTTCATCTTCTGATTCCTCCTCTGTTGTAGAGTCTGATTCTTCCTCCTTTAGCTCAAACTCTATCTTCTCAAGTTCCTTTGGTTGGACTTCATGTTTAATAACATCTTTCACCTCTTTGAACACCACATCTCAGCTGTACATAACCTTCCTTGTTACTGGGTTCCAAAGCTTATAGCCCTTTAAACCATCCTTATCCCCAAAAAAGATGCACTTTTCAGATTTACTTTCCAACTTGGTTCTTTTCTCCTTTTGAACATGTACATATGCATCACATCCAAATACCCTTAGATGTGAAAGAGAGGGTTTCTTACCAGTCCATACCTCTTGTGGAGTCTTATCCTCCAACGCTGATGAAGGTGGCATGTTGACCAGGTAACATGCAGTATCCACCAAATCTGCCTAGAATTCCTGTCCTAACCTGACACCACTGAGCGTGCTTCTTGCCCTTTCCATCAACGTCTTATTCATTCTTTCTGCAACTCCATTTTGCTGAGGTGTATATGGAGTAGTTTTCTGTCGTGCTATACCACACTTCTTATAGAATTCTTCAAATTCCTTGCTGCAAAACTCTCCACCATTATCTGTCCTCAGCACCTTTATCTTCTTCTCTATCTGATTTTCCACCGGAGCCTTAAATTCTTTAAACCTACCAAAGGCTTCAAATTTCTTCTTAAGGAAATATATCCATGTATTCCTTGAGAATTCATTTATAAATGATACATAGTACATAGACTTACTCAGTGATGGAACCTTCACAGGTCCAAACACATCACTATGCACAAGTTCGAATATCTGTTTTTCCCTCTTACTACCAGAGAGGAAAATCACCCTATTCTGCTTCCCATATACACAATTTTCACAAAAATCAAAATCAAGAGAGCTATTATTGATACCTTGTACCATACCTTTACCATGAAATATTTGAAGGCCCTTCTCTCTAATATGTCCAAGCCTTTGATGCCACAACATGGTCTTCTCTCCAGAGACCACTAGATTTTCTGCTCCACTTTTAGGAACCACAAAAATGTTGCACCCATCAATAACAGTGCTACCTTGCAGCTTGTACAGAGTTCCAATTCGAACTCCCCACATCAATACCAGTGCTCCCTGAACCATTTTGCAGGTATCCTTCTCGAACACTGTTTTTACACCTGCATCATCTGTCTTGCTTACAGAAATCAGATTTTTGGCCAATGCAAGACTATGCAGAACACCTAGAAGTGTTCTAACCCTTCCACCTTGCAACTTCAACTTTACTTTTCCATGACCAATGATTCTAGCCTTCCTATTGTCCCCTAAGAAGACATCACCACCATCGTATTTCTCATACTCGTAGAACCACTCTTTATGGGGAGTGAAGTGAAAGGATGCACCTGAGTCAATCAACCATGCCTCATGATCTACATGTGTACTTAAAGAAGCCAAGTACGCATCCCCACCTTCATCTGAGGTGTTTTTCACCTCTACAGAAGGAGCATCATCAGATCCCTTTCCTTTATCAGGAACTTTAGATTTACAGTCCCTTTTGTAGTGCCCTTCCTTTCCGCGTTTCTAGCACACCACCTTTACAGGTTTTCCTGGAGATTTAGATCTCTTTATAGATTTAGTTCTCCCACTCGATGACTTATTTTTGTTTCTGTTCTGGGACTGTCCTCGTATAGACAAGGCATCACCATTCTAGCTCTCCATATTTTTCCATCTCATTTCCTCCATCAGCAAGGCTGAGACAATTTCATCAAACTGCAAGGTAGTTACATTGCTACCTATTGTAATAACTAGACTATCCCACGAATTTGGTAGAGAACACAACAAACTGATGCACTTATCTTCATCTGGAATTTTAATATCAACAGATGCTAACTAACTTACCACAGTATTAAATGCATTTAGATTTTCTATCACCGAGTCTTCATCTTTCATCCTCAGGTTATACAGCTTTTTTTGCAGGAACAGTTTATTCACCAAAGACTTAGATTGGTACAAAGTCCCTAACTTGTCCCACAAATCCTTCGTCGTAGCTTTCCCTGATACATTTAGCAATATTGAATCTGAGACACACAATCATATTGTGCTCTTTGCCTTCTGATCCAACTTCTTCCATTCTTCATTGAACACTTCCATTGGCTTAGTACCCGGATCTACCGCAATCCACTAATCTTTATCCACCAATAGATCCTCCATCTTGAGTTTCCACAACTCAAATCTCTAACCATTAAATTTCTCAATCTCTGTCTTTCCACTGCTTGCCATCTTCTTTCACCACCAGAATCGATCTCGTAGATCTCCCACTTAACAGGGTCTACCACAGGTCTGAGCGAAACCCCTTAGCAACAAAGGCGTCCCCTTGAAGCCAAAACAGCTCCGATACCAATTGTAGGTTTTAACCCCATACAAAAATTACCTGCATACGAATTCTAAAACACAGAAAATAAAGTGGGGTTACAGGTACACCTCAAACCCCCTGTGACCCCCCTCTAACTCCTGATTAACTACGTGGGCTAGTTGTGGAAAGAATATAACATAACCCAACACATTTTAGACCTAAATATTCCCCTAATGACCTATGTGCATACTTCTTAATGGAGAAAGAAGGTTTCTAGTGGGAAGATTAGTGAGCCAATGTTTAGTGACACAAAAAAGAGTTGTGATCATTGATATTGGGAGATTGAAAGTCAGAGATAATTCCCATAGAGAGATTAAGACTCGGATGGAGCAACAAAATGGAAGCTAGTACTTTAGGATATGGGGAGATCAGACTCATTATAGTAGTAGTTGCAGCTGTAGTGTGGAAGTAGAAGCAAAGCAGTAGCAACAACAATATGAGCAGATCAGATTTCGCTATTCATGCAGCTATACCTCCAAGAGTGAGATGAGGTGATGTAGATACTTAGTCCCATAGTTGTAGAAATTTGGTCAGGGCCCATTGAGGTATGTTACAGGGGCCAACATTATTTATTAGCAAGAGGACTGGTGTCATTCAAATATTGAGGAGTGCATATGAGTGTTGACAATAGAGCAGGAGGTTCAGTAGCAGAGTCAACAACAACACAATTTTCAAATAGACAGTTTCAAACACAGTTGATTCAATTTGTTTTTTTGGATGCCTTTTAGTTGCAGATGTGGTAGTTGCAACAACAACAATGAGAATTATTGCATGCAATACATTCCAAAGGTGTTGGATTGGGGTAGATGTGAATCCCTTTCTTGTTGAGACGGAGTGTTGAAAATGGCAACAAGAAAATCTTGATTTAATTTTCCCTTTAATTAAATTAGGGGAAAATTGTAATTCTACATCACAAGGCAATTTGTATGAGTTAAATAAGTTAGTTTCACTTATTCGTCTCAGTTAATTCGAGTTGAGGACCTAACTTGAGTCATGTAGAGTGGTTCCTAATTTTTAGGAGCCTAGGGTGAGTTTAATTTGAGTTGTAATAATTTAATTCAGTTAAACTGGGTTAATTTCAATTAAACTAGTTTCGATTATTGGAGGAACTAGTAGTAGGTATAATAGTGGGGTGTGGATTCATGTGTTCAAGCATTTAATTGATAATTCAGACATAAATAACTCATACATGTCAAATATGAGAGTTACCCAATTGAGATTGGAGTTCAAGGGAAGTGTACTATCAGTTGTATAATTATCTGAATTGTATAGATGGTACATGCAGTCAGAGGAAGAGCATAAAGGAACTTCAAAATCCAATGGAGGAAAATTCCTATTAAAAAGGGGCTTAATTCCTCATTGAACAATGCAAGGAAATAAGAGCTTGATAGGCAGAAGGATTAGCTAAGTATTGGACAGAGTCAGCTTGTGACGCATGAGATAGATTATACCTATGCAAAGATTGTTCAGTTTGAACAAACATTGTATTTTCTTCTCTATTTTTCTGATCTAATGTAATATACATATAGGAAGGGGTTTTGAGAAGCAATCTTTCCCCTTAGATAAAATCTCTGAGAATATGTGATTAAATCTTGTCTCATGTTTATGTTGTGATTTCTCGATCAATTAATTGTTTCCACTGATGGGTAGAGTAGATTCAAGTATTTTGTTTTAGCATATTACATAAGCATTTTGAATCTACAAGGAATTTCTACACATATGTCCACATAGATGGGAACAAATACACCTATAAAATTTTGAAAATATCACACTGTCATGTGTCTAATAAACCGAACATAATTAAAATATAAAATATATATGTTACAATTCAAAGGTGAATTATGTAGTTAATTGTACATAAATATTTATTACCGAGTTGTTGCACCTAATACCTATGTTTAGTGCATCCTCTTCAGCATGCGAGTAACGAACAAATGCACTGTATTTATCTCTAACTTGGTCAACAACCCAAATTTTGGGGCATATTATTGGCATATTTTCTTTTAAATAATAAGGATAAGGTATGCTTGTGCCATTCAACTGTCTAAATTATTTCCAATCACTATCCCATTTCCAACTCCTATGTTTGTACAATTTGACCCATGGTTGTGTCTCTTCTGAATTGTAAATAATTAATTTATTGATGGACTTAATTTCTAAATTCACTGTTGAAATCAAATTGACATATATAGTATGTAAGAGATAAAAATATACTTTATGAAGTTCAATGTGAATAGTTACTATGTATAAATTTTACAAATGATAAGTCACTTGCTCTTTATTAAGCCTCTTTCCATTCATTTGGAAAAGATCCCCTTCTTTTTTGTCTTCATTCCTTTTGTCATCGAAAATCACCACACCTAGTGTGTTGTTGACTTACTTGATGTACTCACTAGAATAATAGAAAGACTCATATGATATGTATCCCTCTGCCATAGACCCCTCAGGTTTTTCCCTTTTTCGAACAAAACCTTTCAATTTCTTCATGTACCTCTCTAATAAGAACATCCAACAACAAGAAACCACCCCAACTTATTCAACCTCATCTACTAAGAAAATTATAAAACGAACTTGTAAGTCCATGAAACTCGTCAACAGTTTCTTATCAAACATACAAACAATCTCAGTTATCACTTTACGCCACCATGGAATTCTAGCAATATGAATCTCTTTTGATGTGATATAACATACATATGTAGATAATTTATAGATGGAATGTCGTAGGTCTTGGGGGAATTCATGGTTCACACACCCATGCACGAGCAAAGGATAATGAAACAACAAAGTAAACACATACAAATATTAATTATATTTTATCCCATTGCATAAAAATAATAACAAATAATAAAATCATGTTTTTGACATACGTACTCTTAGTAAGCTCAAATGGTCTTGTGATTTCAACCCTGACAAATGGTTTTCCACAGTGAAGTAGTGTCATAGTGAAGACCCATATAAAGAAGACACCCTCACACTCATTATAACTTCCTTTGCCAAAGAAACGTCATATTTATTTAAAATCCACGGTACATCAGCTTCTTTGAAAGATAAGGAGGGACTAGCTTCTCCTCTACTTTCTTATCTTGGCCAATGTTTATTTTTAGTTTTTGAAGAAATAAGATCTCTCCTGACATCCAATTTTGCACTTTCTTTTGATGATAGGTGCCTTCATAAATAAGATGAAATGTTTTTAAATATATTCATGGGATCTAATTAGTGGGAAATCTTAAGATGCTCCCAATTTGGGAGCTCATAAAATACATATTTCCTTTTCATCCCAATGGGAAATTTCTCGACATAGATTTTGAAAAATTCTAGATCATCGAACATAGGCTCCCCATTTGAATAAAAAAACTATGTAATATCCTTCTCCTTCTCTCTCTCATATTCTCTAAGCCATTTAGCTGGTGTCATTATTGTAGACCTTTGGGTTCTCTCTGGTATACGATTGAAAGCGGATGTTACTGTTCTATAATGGTGTTTTTCTAGGAGGAATACCCTAGAGCAATCATATACTAGCTTTCGTAGGTGGTTGGACCACCTAGTCTTGACAAAAGGTCCACAAAATTTAAATCCATGATACCATTTTGTTACAAGACCTGTGAAATTATTGTATACAGAGCACGTTGACGATCATGAAGATCAGAAAAAATGCAGTGAATTAAATTAATATGGAAAACAATATTATTATGTATATAAACAATCAATAAACATGTAATTTTCTAGAGCAAACTCTTAAGCCTGGATAATCATGTGTGGTGTAAGCACATATGTCATACAACATGTTGGGAAAAATAACGAGGGGGGGGGGGGTGAATCAGTGTTTTCAAAAACACAAACTTTTCATTTCATAATCTTATTTTTGTACACGACTTTACTAAAAGGAACCCGTGTGTGTACGCGATTGTTCTTAAGGAAACTAACGCACATCGAGTAAACTTATGTTTCAATTAATTCATCATCTGTTTATCTTCAGCCAGTGCATCAATACTTTAAACATTAGAAGGATAGTAAACATGTGTAGTAAGAACAAAATAAACCATCACACATAAACAACAAACATGAACGCCAAGATTTAAGGTGGAAACCCAATGCGGGAAAACACCACCTGTTGTTGTTGTCTTTGTCTTCTTTTAATATAAAGAAAATACTTTTACAATCTTGTACTAGTGCAAACTCATACTAGTGTGCAGACACCCACTCCCTACCTTTTGTACTAGCATAAACTTGTACCATTATGCAAGCACCAACCTGCAAAAGGCTACAACCTTCACTCATTCTCCAGCTACTACTGGAAGGGAGCTTCAACCCCCTGATCTAATTTACCAGCTACCACTAGAAGGAAGCTCTAACTCCCTCAAATCTAGGGACCACATTTCATACTGGATCAGTCCACGTGCTACAACACATCATAACTTGTAGGCCATGTTTCATCAAATTTTCAGACTGGAACCACCACCAACATTTAATCTCAATATCAATCTTCAAATTGTAACTCAATCATCAAACTCTGACACAACTGAATCAACCAATCATTGAAACCCAATCAACTAAAACTCAATCAAAACTCAACCAATCAGCTAGATCACTGTAACCGGAATATCATACATCATATTGCACATCACAGAAACCATATCTTGTTATTGTAAACCTTTATCAACCATCTACCAAAATGTATACCCTACTTTACAATATTAAACCCAAATGTGTACGTACCTTTCATGAATCATTCCCACATACATATATTAAACCTCTGAAAATTAAACAACTGAACAACTGCCATTCTGAAAAAAAACATTGAATCATACTCAGATCTTTTGCAACATTTTGAACCAATCATAGAACTTTCTCTGATCTTTAATCTCAATTAGCAAGTAACTTCAACATTATTTAATTTATCAATTCACAATTATACAATCATTGTTTAATAACATATCATTAAGAAGAATTCATTGAAAGACAATAGAAACACATCAAAACTGATTAATTGATCAAACATTCCTTTTCATCAGAACACTACTTTTTGTACATGCTTTCCTCAAAGACTATCCATGTGTGTACGTGATTTTCAGTAACCAAACTCACATGTATGCGACTTACCAGAAACATATCCGCTTGTGGATGTGCCTTGCAGGCTATAAAACCTACATATAGATCTGCAAATTCAGAGTCAAATCTTTGCTAAAACATAGAACTTTATACATACCTAGATCTCGACATACACAAACAAATCACGCGTTAAGATGCCATCAACACAAATAAAATCATCCCATAATCATAATCATCATCTCAGAGCTATTGGATCTGATCCATTATCAAACTCCCGGGTGCATACTTAGTTTATATCATGCAAAGCATCAATAGCCCATAACACACATTTTTGCTTCAGATCTAACTATTCATAAGATTTCGATCACTTGCACACTATGCATTGTATTTATCACTTTTTCTTCATCACCTTATATAAATTAGCCTTTTTCAATACCATAGGCCAAAACCACACTCCAGCTGATGGTTTTCTTAGATAGGATCAAAACATCTATTACTGGGCTCAATACCATAGGGAAATACCATGGTAAGGACCCTTGGTATTTAGAATACCATGGTGCGGAAACTATACGCGCCTTTGATTCTTCAAAGTCACGTGTGTACGTGGCTTTTCTTAAAAAAAGTCATGTATACTTCTTGAACTTTTAGCTTTATCATACCTCTAAACAGCTATGCCTTTACCAAAGCTCTATGTCACATCTGTAAAACACTCTGTCACATTCTGTTTACATCTTCAACAAGTAGGTTTCCATCAAGAGACAACTCATCAAGTAGGTTTCCATTCATCTTGTCATCAAGGACAACTCATCAGGTAGGTTTCCATCAAGGACAACACTTAATTCATAATGTCAACAATATCCCCCTTTGGACTTGATGGCAACCACTTTGGTGTTTGGTCACCACAACCTGTAATACCTGTAAACACATCAAGCCAAGCACCAAACCAAGCTACTCTCCAAACAACAAGTTACTCTCCCCCTTTTACATCAAGGGAAAAGGGCTAACCAATGTTGAATGAATGCTTCAATATCTAAATTGTTGAATATAAACAATGACTATGCTCCCCTTGAGCACATGCTACAATCTCTGATCATGCTCCCCCTTAGCACATGCTAAAATCTCTTATTGAGGTACATGAATCTATGACTCATAGGACTTGTCCTATCACCAAAGACTCAAACATACATCAATCACCCAATTACAGTGGGTTTACATATTTGACACCATTATTACATCAACTTCCCAAACACATTGGGGTTACAAATTACATCACATGTCCAAAAGGACTTGACCACAACAATCCATACATGACTGAATTTGACAATGAGTACATCATAGATTTTTACATGACTTTTACATCAAATGATAGATAAGACATTTATAACCAATACCAAATACCTCAAAAATACCATGATAGTCATCAGCAACTGTCCTACACCATATATGATCTGCACCATAAACATATGTCAGCAACAACTCATCATCAATTCTAAGATAGAACAATGTAGCTTCAATATCATCAACCTATGACCTGGTATGTAGTCACAACATCATAAGTGATAATAATCATAAGATAGGACAATGTAGAATCATTCTTCAATATGCCATGTTTCTAAGTATCATTCAACAGATGTAGCAGTAGCATATGACCATGTCTTCACAACATCATTTTCTTGGCCCAAATTCTTCATAAGAAGATTTATCACACCAACACCATTTCATCAATATGCAACATAATCAATTGTTCATCATAGAAAATTCATCATTCAAGAACTTCATCAACATAAGCAGAAACACCAAAGAATCATTATGTATGAAGCAAACATAATGCCAACAATGCATTATTAGAAGCATAGAAAATGCCTCCCTTGAACCTATGCCAACTGTTCGATGTCAGATCTAATCATATAATTTCATATATTAGTAATAATCGTCAAGCATCATCATCAACTAGTCATCCATCAAATCATCAAAAAATTATACAAGCCAAAATCACTTTCAAATAGAATCAACAGACGATAACCTTCAATCATCAGAACGAAAAATCTAATTGATAATTGACTTGAAGGATATCAGACTCATTTCCTGAGTCTGTCCCATTGTTTCTTCATCAAACCAAAATATACGAAACTTGCAGCTTAGAAACTGCATATACACGCACATTTTCTTCATAAGATCTGCATATAGAAAGTGAAATACTGAAATTTCACACTTTCAGCTCCCCCTGAATATGTTATGTCTGCACCTGTTTACTGTTACTTCACTAGAGACACTGTCAGTAGTATAAGCAACATGAAAAAAAAAACCATGGGAATTAACATGTATTACTCCACTGAGATATCACTCATCTTGAGGACCTAATAACCATCTTCTGTTTTTCGTGAGGTCAAGTGCCTCTCACCACTTCTGTATAAATATTCATTTAAGAATAAGAGACTACAATAGGCACAATTTTCTTTTCCTCTATTTCTGATCCTTTCTCATATCTATGAGAATTCTGATCTTTAAACACATATAATTTCTCTCAATATCTTTATCCTCTTATTATGAATTTTCTAGTTACTTCATTCATAACCTTACACTTGGTTGATTTAAAAATGAATATATTTCCCTTATCTGCCACTTGTCCTACACTTATAATATTATGCTTTAGTGATTGAACTAATAAAGCATCAATTGTTGCTCTAATTTTATTAATTCTGTCTTTACCTTATCCTAGAACTTTTGTTGAAACATCAGCTCCAAGAATAACATTACCATGATGGTTCTTCTTGAGAGACTCTATTTTACTCTTATCTCTAGTCATGAGATGAGAACATCCGCTATATATGTAACATTCATCTTCATCTTCGAATGAGCAGAGAGAAAGAGCACACATTATATATTCTTCCTTTTCTTGCTTATTGGTGGATCCATATTTTTCAGATTTTTTGATATCAATGTTCTTATCTGGTTTCTTACCATATTGTCTGCAACAATCCATAGAATTGTTCCTACATTCTTTTGCTACACGCCCAAACTTTCTACAAGCATAACATCTTATATGTTTCATATTCCTTCTATTGCAATCAATGGCTTTGTGACCAAACATATTGCAAGTAAAAAAGTATCCCTTAAAGTACCTGGAAGTTGATGATCTTTCTTTGATAAGATTATTACCATAAAACATTCCACTTTTACAATTAGTTGCAACATGTCCAAAATTATGACATATAGAACATTCAACGTTATTGATCAGAAAAAAAAATCGATTAATACTTATATACTTAGGAGTAAATGATTTCCTTTGAAGACCTTCTTTCCTTGGTTGTTTATGAGGTTAATTTCTTATCTCATTGTTGAGAATTTCAAATTTTGCATTAGAATTCCTTGCTTCAGCTTGTGAGCTCGACTCACCTTTAACAGTTTCATGAAAACCAAGACTATATTTGATGGCAGGAGACCATTGAATACTAAGAATATTATCCAAAATCTTAGTATTATCCTGAAATTGAAAATGTTTATCCTTTTATTCGAATTCACCTTTTAGGATATCTACCTCAACCTGATATTTCTTTTCATGCTTCTTCAACATTCCTTCAATCTGTCTTCCTTCCTCCATTTGTTGTTTCAATTTGATAATCTCTTCTTTAGCCCATTCTCTTGTTCTTCAAAAAATTGAAATAGATCTTCATTCTGCTTATTTTATTTTTCAAGATATTCTCTTGGAGATATGACTTCAGATTCAAGACCTTCACAATATTGGTTAGATGCCATAACAACAAGATCCTTGTTATCATAAGTCTGCAACTTATCATTCTTTTTCAAAGTAAGATCAAATTTTGTTCTAAAATCAACAATTTCTTCTAACATGTCTTCTTTTGAATCAAAAACTCCATTTGTCATTTTGGACACATTGTTAGATATAATTACATGTGTGATATTCCTTTGGGGCTTCTTCATGTATTACTTGTAACTTATCCCATACTTTCTTTGTAGTAGTATAATGCATAACCTTATTCAATATTGAATCAGATATGCTACAAAAGATATTACTCAAAGCCTTAATGTTCTTTTTCACTTCCTTGTCCGATGGAGGAAACTTTTTGTAACCATTGCACACTAGATGCAGTACATCGAGATTCATTAGATTTTGTTTCATCTTTCCTTTCCATTGTCGATAATTATCTTTGGTTAGCAATAGCATAGGCATGTCTGCATTGTCCAATGATTCTAACTTTCCTCGATTTGTTGCTTCAAGAAAATTATTTTCACTTTTACCCTTAAGTGAAAACTCAATAGTTTCATTATCATCATCATTATCATTGTTTCATAGACAAGAAAATGGATCACATCTTGAATAAGAATCCATACCTAATGACGCTTCGTCTTATTCATTGTTGATCTCTAGAAAGTGGTTTGCTCTCATATTTAAATATTTGTTGACATATGCATCTGATCTGTTCTTGTCAGAGCTTTTGATAAAGGTATCCTTCTCTTCTAGGGCTTCAATGAGATTATCATTAGACTCATCTTCAAATTCCATAAGTAAATGACAATCTTGATTAGACTCCACTTCTTCACCATTTGAAAGACCATCACTATCTTGATGTGTATACAAATTTCTCTTATTTTCAAACCCCTTCCTGTTTATTTTGGGAGCTTATTTTCCTTTCTCCTGATTTTCTTTATAAAGACACTTAGTAACATAATTACCAACTCTACCATAGGAAAAACATTTGAAAGGAAGCTTACATCTGAATCTTCCTTTACCTACTTGGAGTTTCTTTACTAAGTTTGCTTCTTCTTCTTCTTCTGATACATACCCTGATTCTTCCTTCTCTCATATTTGAAGGACCACCTTTCTTCATCTCAATTGTTTTCAATATTACATGGAGTTGATCAAGTGTAATACTCTTTTCAGATCCTGCATTTCTTCAATAGCAGATACATTGGATTCTAAATTTGGAGTTAGAGATCTCAAGACCTTTTCAATAATAGAGGAATATTTTATTTCTTCACCAAGATTTCTCTTGGAATTCACAACTTCATCTACTCTAAGAAAAAATGTTGCAATGCTTTCATCATCATGCATTTTCAATGTCTCATACTGAATTTTAAATTCTTGAATTTTAGCACTTTTTACCTTGGTTTCGCCTTCATAACTTTGGATAATCTTATCCCGCATTCCCTTTGTTGTGTTCATCTACATTACATTCACAAACTCGGTCTCGACCAGACTTCCCAAGATTGAATTTATATCATCTGCACTAGTTTCAAATTATTTCTTTCTTGTAGTGTCTGAAGGAATGGAGGGTAGAAATTGATATCCACTCTCAACTATTTCCCATACATCAGCTCCTAGTGCTTGCAAGTATGCTCTCATCCTAACTTTCCAAAACAGAAAGTTAGTTCCATTAAATATAGGAGGTCTGATACAAAATACTCCTTCTTGACTACCCATCTTGATGGATCTCCTTCAAGCAATCAAGCTTCTACCAAAGGACCTACTCTGATACCAATTGTTGGCAAAAATACTGAGAAGGGTGGGGGGGCGGAGGCGCATGAATCAGTATTTTCAAAATCACAAACTTTTCATTTCATACTCTGATTTTTGTACGCGACTTTACTAAAAGGAACCTGCGTGTGTATGCGACTGTTATTAAGACAAATAGCGTACATTCAGTAAAATTATATTTTAGTTAATTCATCATTTGTTTATCTTCATCTAGTGCATCAATACTTTAAACATTAGATAGATAGTAACCATGTGCAGTATGAACAAAATAAACCATCACACATAAGCAACACAAATGAACACCAGGATTTAAGGTGGAAACCCAATGCGGGAAAAAACGACCTATTGTTGTCTTCTTTGTCTTCTTTTAATATAAAGAAAATATTTTTACAATCTTGCACTGGTGCAGACTCATACCAATACTGATCAGGTGCTCAAAAATCAAAGTCATCATAATGGTGTGGAACTTGAACAGACACATAGTTCTCGTCTTCTTGAATCTAGCGCAACTTGTTTCATGCCAAACGGACACCGTATGCTCCTAGAAATGCGTATTGTTCACTTTGTAAAATAGGCAAATTTAAAAAATGGATAGACCAGTCAGCAGTCCATACTGCTGACGTGGCACTGAATGGCCAAGTTATGTGGCAGTTGACTGGTCAATATTTTCTCAATGAATCAAATCATTCCAAGTGGCACTTTCGTATTGGTTGGAAATGGGGTGTTTTTATTGGTTGGTACAGTGGCCAACCATGGGCTAATATGTGGCCCAACCAGAGGCCACCACGTGGCATCCTGAGAGGCTACCAAAAATTGGCTATAGACTAGGCGGAGGTAGCAGGAGTCGAACCACCAACCTCCCAACACACAAACCAACAAATTTACCATTACGCTTCTGCTTTGTTACTTAACATATAATGGTGGCGAGTTCTTATTAAACTTTAATGTCGCATGGTATGGGGGGGTGGGCAGACTTAACCTCCCCCCACGTGAACACTTTCACATCGTTAATGTGACTGCCAATGATCACCGCCAACATTGACCACTAACGATGATGACCAATAGACCTATCATGTGAACGAGAATGCAGGAGGTGGAGTGGGGGGCCTCACCGACAGGGTTGGGCCATTGGCCGTAACCCTTGAGCACGTGCCCCACCCCACGTGGCCAGATTTTTCGGAACTTAAGCGTCAGAGGACGTTTTAATGATCCAATAATTTTTCCAGGTTTTCAGCAAAAATGTCGCTCCATTAGAGTGCTTGGTGGGCAAAATTGTAGCATGATGCCAGATTTTGGGGAAAATGTAGAGCGAATAATGGGAAAACTATAAGAGGTCATAAATTCTCCAGTTTTCAACCAAATTGGATGCAGAAAGAGGGTAGGTAGGCATTTTTGTACATTTTGGAGTCATTGGAGTAGGTTTTAGAAGAATTTGAGTATTGTAAACAGATCATATTACACATTTGAGCATAATAGAGAGGCCCAAGCCATTAGAAGCTAGACCAAGGAGACATAGCCCAGGAGGGGTGAAATCCTTCCTCATGTTCCTATTGTGATGTGTTTCTGGTGATTTTCTATACATTTTTATGTCGCTATTCAATCTCTTATTTATGGTAAAATTTCTCTTAAAATTAACATACAAAAAAAAAGAAAAAAAACTCACAAATCCTTAAGCACGTGAAAAGAATTTTGTTTCTAATCTAAGGAGGATCTTAGCACAACAAACTAATATTCTTAATCAAATCATTTTGGTATCAGAGCACTAGGTTTTCTTTACATAAGAAGGATTTAACTATTTGCAATTTTATGTCATGCTTACAAGGTTAAAAATCAAAAGAGGAGAAGGTCAGCTCATTGGAAGCCTTGAAGTTGGGTCAAGGGGAAGGACAGCAAGGTTGCCACAATCTCCAACATCAGCTCATCCTCAAGTTGCAGTTGAAACTCCAGAGAGCATGTCTCATGAAGGAAAACCTTCAAACATGACAAAAGATGAGAAGGTCTTCAAAAATAATTTCTTTGATATGACAGAGATGGTGAAGGTCCTCTATGATGAGAGGAATACCAGGTTGTAATGTGAAAGTTCCAAACCTTCCAAAGGAGAAGGTTCTTCAGGAGGTGGTAATGGAAAAGGAGGAAATGGAAATGGAGACAAACCTCCACCCTCTACACCATATTATTTATCTTCTTCTTCACAAGCATTTCACCCTCTCCCACTAACACACCCCTTACTCATACTCATCAACAAACCTCAAAAGGAACTAATAAATCACCCTTTTTAAAACTTGATGTTAAATTTGAGTTTCCCATGCATAATGGTGAAGTGAATGTAGAGAAGCTTGATAATTGGATTCTTCTATTGGAGGTCTATTGTAGAATTCAAAACCTTCAAGAGGATGACATCAAGATTCAATTAGCTTCCTTGAGTTTGGAGGGTACAACACTAGTATGGTGGGAATCAAAGACACAAGAGGAGATAAAAAAAACATAGTAAGATCTCAACTTTTTGGTCTGATTTCATTGTTGGAATCAAAAGACAATTCTACCCTCTAGCTTATATGCAGAAAGCCATCATGAATTGTGAGAACTTTAGACAGCTTAAAGGTCAAAATGTGCAATTTTACACCCAAGAATTTAGAAAAAGGTCTTTAATGTTAGGTGTCGATTTGCAATCATAAGACACGTTGTTGAAGTATATAGGGGGTTTACATAGTTACCTTAGGCATACTATCTTAACGTTTAATCCCAATAATCTATATGAAGCTCATTGTTGGAAGCTTCATCCTGAAACGAAACCAAAAAAATCAACAACAAGGGAAAACAAAAGACAATTGCAACCACTCAATAGGATTTGGGATCCAATTCGGGCAATGAAACTAAAATTACAGGCATGGGGATAAAAGGAAAAGAATCCATTACTAGCACTAGTTCCTCAAATTCAAAAAATGAAACTCCAAATGAAAAGAGGAGGATAGAACTTTTTCACATAAGGGTGATCTCAAAACATAACAAGATTTATACACTTTTCAACAGTGGCTCTCAATCTAATCTTATCTTTGAAAACAATGTCAAAAGTTTAAACTTGGAAACCATTCGACACCATAAACCATATCCACTTGGATGGGTGTGTGATAATGCACAATTGCAGGTTACTAGAAAGTGTAAACTGAATTTTTCCATTACTGCAAATTTCATAGATGAAGTGGAGCTTGATGTTGTGCCATTAGATATATGTGGCATAGTTTTGGGCAATGCGTACCTCTATGACAGAAAAACTATCTTCCATAGACATGAAAAAAAATACCATTTGTTCAAATATGGAGTAGAATATATTTTGAGAGCTCATAGAAAGAAACTAAATCTTTCACTTGTTAATGCAGGGCAGATGAAAAGACTAGTGAATTCAAGCAAGAATTTTGTGCTTCTAATGATCAAACCCAAGAATGATGTTGTTAATGAAGCTTTTAGAGGTTGTCATTCAAAATTGAAATCTGAATTTGTTGATGTTGTTAACCAATATTATGATATGTTTCAGGGACCAAAGGGGTTACCTCCCAACAGAGGAATCCAACATGAGATATAGTTGCAACAAGATTGTCCTCTTCCTAACATTAGCATTTACATGATGTCAGTGATGGAAAGTGCATAAATTAAGAAGAAAATTCAAGAGATGTTGGATAATGGGATCATGAAGCCATCTTCCTCGCCATGTGTTTCACCTATTGTCTTGGTTCCAAAGAAGGATGGAACATGGTGCATGTGTGTGGACTTTCGTGCATTGAACAAAATTACTGTAAAGAACTGTTACCCACTTCCTAGAATAGATGATTTACTCGATCAATTGAAAGATGAAAAGTATTTTGATAATTTGGACTTAAGTAGTGGATACCATCAAATTAGAATAGTTGAAGGAGACATTTGGAAGACAACATTCAAAACAAAACAAGGTTTGTTTGAATGGATAGTTATGCCTTTTGGTTTATGTAATTCTATTTCTACATTCATGTGTGTGATGAATGATGTGTTGAGGTCATTTATTGATGAGTTTCTTATAGTATACGTAGATGACATCTTAATTTTCAGTAAATCTCATGATGAACATACCATGCATGTAAGAAAAGTAGTTGATGTCTTGAAAAAAGAACGGTTGTATCTTAAGATGTCAAAGTGTGATTTTGGAAAAAATTCTTTAGTTTACTTGGCCCATATTGTTGGAGGAGGTGAGTTGGAAATAGATCCCTCCAAGGTTGATGTCATTTTGAATTGGACAAGGCCCAAGATAGTTACGAAGGTAAGATTGTTTTTGGGAGCAACCCAATATTGGAGGAAATTTGCTAACCTTTCTTCTATAGCAGCTCCTTTGCATGCATTGACAAGTGTGAAAAAGGTTTTTCAGTGGGGAGGCAAACAGAAAAAGGCCTTAAGGAAAATATCAGTTCAGCTCCAGTACTTGCACTTCCAGACTTGAGACAATCATTTGAGATTTAGACTAATGCTAGTGACTACGCCATGGGTGCATTCCTCATGCAACATGGTAAGCCTATCTGTTTTCATTCAGAAACTTTTAATAGTGCAGTGATTAATTATCCTACATATGACAAGGAATTGTATGCATTGGTGCAAAGTGTGAAAAAGTGGAAACACTTCTTGAAGGGTAATGAAACAATCATTCACACTGATCATCAACCATTGCAATACTTGCAACCTCAATCAAAGTTGCAGCAATCAAGGCACTTCTGATGGATGGGTTTTCTTCAATAATTCCACTTGATAATCAGGTATAAGAAAGGTATCTACAATAAAGTTGTTGATATGCTTTCTTGGCCTATTTTTAGTGTAGCTACTTTACTCAAGCATAATTATGTTTTGCATGAAATTTATATTGAGCAATATGCATTAGACAATGACTTTCAAGATGTTTATGCAAGCTTGAGTCAAGGTAGTTGTTATCACTCATAAGTTTTCCCTAGAAGTTATCAGAAGAAGGAAAAGACTGAGGTAAACACAAACCAATCTTTTAGGCTTAGGTTTTAGTCAACCTAAGTCTAGAGAGGGCTCTCTCTTTATAATTTAGCTTTGTTTTTATGGGATTTTAGGTTAGTTATTAGTGTTCATGGGGTTTTGATTTTGAATTGAAGGTTGGGTGGTGGAATTCTTGGATCAGATGGATAGAGTTAGGTATTCAAGCCATTAGGCTATGGAGTCAATAAATGGATAGCATAACTGGACCAGATCATTAAAGGGGATGTTCATAGGGCAGGCTAGCAAAGTAAAAGGAAAATCTTCAGGTCTAATGGGTGAAGTGATTCTAACCAGGGTGAAAGGGCATTTAAGAATCCTTGTATCTGGATCAGAATGAAGAACAGAGGGTGATCATGAACAAAAAGCAATTAAGAATCCTTTTTTATAGACCAGAGGAGAAACTACGGAAGCTAAGGAGCAGTTAAGAATTCCCTAGCTATGATAGTTTAGGAGAAAACATTCAAAATGTAAAATAGTCAAGACAGAGTGCATTCAAGCAATTTCTGAAATATCATTCCTTGTGATACATTTAGATTTAGAGAAGCAAACAAGATTATGAAGACACATAATAAAAAACAATAGTAAACATAAGAGAATATTTATTTGTATTTCTCTTTACATAAGAATTTTGTAAAATATCTGATCTTTATTCCTTGATCCATCACACCAATCCAGTCATTGATACAATAGAAATTTGATTTGAGACAAAACGTCTATAGAAATGTCTTGAAATCCACACAAAATACTTCAAATGAAGAAGTATTTATACAAATTCTAAACTGAAATATCTTGAAAAAATATCAAGATTGGTTGTACAAATATCTCAAACTATTTTACATTAATAGAAATTAAATAAAGGACACTCAAAACTAATGAATCTACTTGGAACTATATTTATGGATTGATGGTGATGAAGAAGAGAAATTTTGATTTGATAGCAACTCTTAATTTATGATGAGTCATCCAAGTCACTAACCACATCCTTTCTTTGTGCATTCTGCCCCAGCAATTCTGCAAAATTAGGGTCCATTGATACCTTTATATATCCCAATTTGAGATAGATATGTAAAAAGTGAAATATTTTATTGTAGATAAGTATGTTTTTGATATATACCTCTCTTAGTTTCCCAAAATTTAGATCCGACTGTTCACAATATTCTCTGCAAAATATTTCAAAAGTAGGACTTTGCACAACAAAAAATATGCTGTGAAGACATGCACTTATCTCCATTTTGGTAATACATGTGTAAAAAGTGAGATAGGTTTTCGTAGATTTGCCTTTTAGGAACACAAACCTCCTCTAGTTTTTCAAAATTTATCTTGGATTGGCCGAACTAGTTTCTGAAAAACTATGGCTTAAACAGGAAATTTCTGAAGAATGTACCATTTCTGCTCTGATTTCATATTTTAACCTTAAATTTCTTTTAACTATTTTTCACTTTTACTTTGGATAAACTTCATTGTTGCTGGTGAAAGTGTTTTCATCTCTGTTTAACCCTTACTGCCTCCATGTTTACTTTTACTGTTTACTTTTACCGCTCTGTTTTTTCATCTATCTTCACTTTGACATGAATCTATATGCTTTGTAACTGTCTTCCCTGTTGTTTGTCTTCATGCTAGCTGCTTTACTTGACTTGGTCTTCAATCTAATACTCTTTAACCCTAATACACTTTGACTATTCTTTACTATGTCCTTTTACCTTCACTGTATATTTTAGGTTTTTACTGTCTATTTCAATAGTAAATCATTTAATTTCATGTTTCCTCTACTTGCCATTTAATTGTATGTTTTATTTTCCATCTTTGTTTGAATAGATTTGATAACAATATCAGAGTAAACAGGTCTTATGACTAGTATTAAGACTATTTATCCAAGGCTGCAGTCTTTTGATCGCCTGTAAAATAAAACAAACTGTTAGGAAAATGTTGGGTTGACAGGGAGGGTCATTAATGGTTGTATCAAGCTTTATAGGTCTATGGAGTGAGTCCAAAGTGCTTTCGAGAGGTAAACCATGCTTGAATTGGTTAGCAGAGGCTTTAAGTGGCGCAAAAGGGTTACACAGGGTTTTACCGCACAAATAGGTGAAAATGAGCAAAATTGGGGTTTTCATGTTTAAATAGGTAAATGTTTATTTTTTGAATTTTGGTGCAAAGTGAACAGTAGATGGTTTTGTCATTTAGCAAGATGGCGGTCAGCGGTTTATTTCACACCACTTTTGTGGGCTTGGTGGTATTTGGGAGGGGTCGCCCGATTCTATTCATTGAATGACACATAGCATCAGGGGCCAGGCAGAAAACCACTTTTTCGGGTGGGTATCGTTCGACGGATGATCCCACTCAAAATAGCTTATGAGCGTTGGATGTGGGCCTTCAAATCAGACAGTGATCGTGCTGTGAATGGGCGCGGAGGGTAATGTGGGGGGGGGGGATGGCTTAATTGTGGCAGCATGGTGATTAAGCATGGTTTAATGATGAACTTGGGCGGCGAGGGTGATTTGCATAGTTTTACTTAACGTAGTCACAAATCAATCAGCTAATGAGCTTTGTCAGGGTTTGGGTGAAATTCGTAGTTTTATAGTTAAAACTAGGTCTAGGGATATTAATGTAAGGGATTTAATATATACATACGGGAAAGGGTATTAATGGGAATTAATATATAAATGTTAGAAGTTAATATGAAAACGTCGGAAATGAATTTCATTAAGCATAATGTATTTTTTGTGATTTGTTGGCTTTTCGCATATATGCATTAAAACTTAAGCTAAAGTGTTTTTATGGGTTTTTGGGAAAAAGTGGTTTTACATGGGGGTGATTACTTTCTCTAGGCAAATAGTGTTTTAAGGAAAAGGGGTTTTATTAAGGAAATGAGGGGGAATGAATGGAGATGAATTTTTGATGAGGGGGAATCTAGTACTTGTTGTCCTTAAGTCATTAAGCCGAGGGTCCGATCCCTCCAGAAGTCAGAGAAATGCTCTGAGCCTATTTGACTTAAAGGATTTAAGTACTTAGAATTTATTTATGGGAAATTAGTAAAGTAAAGGGGTGAAATGAATGGGGTAAGTTAATTAATTGACTTTGTAAACATTATGCATGCTTAATTGCCCATTCACATTTGAAATACATGTTGAAAGATGATAAATGTGTTTTTGTCTAATCAATCATCATACTTCCACAACCTTTATTCTACTTACCCATCTACTTATCCTACCATTTTTTCTTCATTTCATTTGGGTGTATTTAGGCTAGAAAACCCTTATCCATTTTCTTTTAAAGCAAGAAACTATCTAATTCTAACCTTATATCATCAAGGGCTCAGATTAAGCTTATGAGCTCCTTTTATTTTCTCTACCTAACTATGATCTGCGAAGATCAAACTGTTTGGTCAGATTTTATTCTCTAACTATCAACATGAAATTTAAAGCATGACATAATCAAGATTAAATAGTTTGATTACCATGGATTGTGGCATGAATAACAAACTGCACACAATCATTATTATACATAAAAGTAAATAGTAGTGGCATTTTGACTTGCACACTTTCATGGTCTTTTCTTTTTGTGGTTCATATTTTTCACTTTTTTGGACCTTTTCTTATTCTTTTTGTCCTATTATTTTTATTTTAGGACATACCCTATTTTCATTTTTTTATTTTTCAATATGGAAAAAATTTGCAGAAAGCAAAGATATGTACATATTACAAGGCTTAACCTTAGCCATACAAAATTATGACTCCTATTGGTATAGAAACCTAACAGTGGCTTCACTTGGGGATGACATTTCCTTGTGAGATGTCAAGAACACCTTCAACTAGTAGCTTGATCCATTGGGCCAATCCCACACATGTATATGCTCTGTTGTATAGTCTTTGTGACTAAAACTTTTGAACTGAAAATACACCCTTTTCTACAAACTGAAATTTGATCTAACATAAAGTTGCTGCTGAAAACTGAATTTATTCAAACTTAAATCCTACCTAGTTACTCTAGTCAACTTTCTCATTGTTGGTTAGGTAAAATGAAACAACCAATGCAACCACTCAAGCATCATATACATTGGTAGATTTTGCTGCTTGGGCTTGTTTGTGATTAAAATTGAGGTTCTAAATCCAAATATAACCTTGTCAACCAATGAGAAGATAAGGAAATACTTGCTTTCCTTTGTAGGCTCTAAAAACTGTACAAAAGGATCTTCCAAAATATATACACTATTGTTCAACTGATTTAAGCAATTGCACACTTGTTCTGGATGGCTTCCATGCCATGAAATTGAAATATCACTTTTATCTTTAACACCCTGCAGAATTTCCGATAAGCTTTGTGATGATATTTCTATTGATTCAAATGTCTATCTGGTGAAAAATTTATCATCTTGATCTTGAATCTGATTGTTAGTTAATGAAGAAAAATTCTGATTACATTCACTATCCAACCCATCAGTTATGGGATCATGAAAAACTGAGAAGGATTGCTGCAACTTACTACTCATAGGTTCAAATGGGACTTCACAAATTTCTACAAGCTGCTCATCCTTTTCTTTAGAGTTTTCATACCACATTTCCTTTAAAAATTGAAATGATTCAAAACATAGTGGTATATAACTTTCCGGTATTATTTTATCAAGTGTTTCAATGGGATTTGACAACTATAATTGTGAAACTGAAGGATCTTGATCAGGAATTTTATTGTCTTCTTTGTTTTTAATGTCAATACCTAAAGACTACTGATTTTTTATTTCTTTAAAGTTTTCTCTGATGAACTAAAATGAAGCAAAACAAAGAGGAAAAGAAGCTTCACTTATTTCCAAAAAAAAATTCACTTTCTTCCTCACTTTCATAGCTGATATGGATAACTTTTTCAAGCTGCTGAAACTGAATTTCCTTATTCCCCAAACTAGCTTCTAATTGCTCTGAAAAGTTAGTTTGGATTTGAAGAACATAATTATCATCATACTGATCATATTTGGGCAAATCATCAAAAGAACTAATGTCATCAAATATACACATTAGATCAGGATATTTCTCCTCCACATATTACTTTATGAATCTATCTTCTGATCTATGGTAGTTGGAATTAGTAGGAATTTGTTCATGATTCTCAATCTCTTTTTGTTGTGGAATAAATGTGTCATGGTGATTTTGAGCAAAAAATTCATCTTTCATGGTGATCTTCTACATCCTTTCCTCTGTTTTCTTCATCAAAATGTCGATTTTTTCCTCTGCAGTGTTGTTTTCCTCTACTTCTATTTTCAACTTTTCTCTTCTAATATGCAGAATTTTTTTTGTATTTAAATTAGCAGTTTTATATTAATTCACAATATACATAGGATACAAAAAGGTTTGCACGCACAGAAAAAGGCAAAACATCAACGCATGCTCAAAATGATTATCAGAAGCTGAAACTTCATCTATTGAACGCGACGCTAACCACGCAGGGCTGCCTGAAGAGGGGTTTAAAACAGAAAAAAAAACCATCACCCTGGGCTACTGGAAAGTAGTTCCAAAAAGAAAAAGGGCCAGGAGGACCTCTACAACAATGACAAAGAGATACAAAACCAAAAGAGAAACAAGGAACAGAGAAGCCATTACAGCTTTAAAATCACATAGTTTGTACTGGGAGCACTTGGGCCGGCCATTGCAGTCATTTTCTCAGGTTGCAGAATCCTTTGAGGAGTGGGGCGCTTCACCTGGCTGGTGTCGGTTACCTCCTCCGGGACTTCCATCGCAGCCGTGGATCCCTGACGAATGGAGTGCCTGAGGAGACTAATGAGGACACTCAGCTTTTGCGAAAGGATTCTGACTTCCTGAGTCAGGGCACTGAAATTGAACTCCATGGCATCTAGCTTAGCCAAATTCTCTGTAGAAATGAGAGAGATGGCCTGGTGAGCTCTTTTGATATCTTTAGCCTACATGCTGAGCACTTTGGCCAGCATGGTCTTCATTCTCCACATTTCTCCTTGGGTTCAAACAAATTGAGTTGCTCTTGTAGTTGGTATGCCCAGATCAGCTAGCCAATCCATTTTTGTCTCTAGAGCTTGCACATCCAAATGTTCTTCCTCCTCTGTTACCGCAGCTTCGAGCTCTTTGATTTTGCGTTTTTCTTTCTGAGTGGTTCGGGTTTCATAAGCCTCCCGGGCTTTCTGTATGTCCTGGTTAGCGGAAACATTCCAACTACCCTCATGCACCATAATGTTATTGCAGGTCGAGGAAACACTGAAAATCCTAGCAGCACTGCGATTGTTAAGAAGTGAGCCGGGAGAGAGCAGTGTTCTGATCTTCTGGTTGGATGCCTTAGATATAGCTGAGGGTGGGATGCCTCCCGCTTCCCCGTCAGAGATATGTTGTTCCTGCCATAATAACTACCATTACAGTTTCCCAACTCCTGCTCATGATGCGTATCCAGAGCCTTAACTCTGCCATGCTTGAGGCTATTGGTTGCAAGCCATGTGTCCTCCCCTGCGTTTTGCTAATGGTGCTGATCATATTTTTTGTTGATTGTCCTCCTCGTTTAATGAAATTTGTCCTTGTGGATAATTTGCCACTCTTCCTCATGTACTTCATGGGCCTGTCGCCCATTGTTCCTACGTTTGGCTATCTTCATTCGCTATTAAGGCGTGACCCATTGTACTACTGCATCCCTCCTCCCTGTAATGGATGTCTTGTCTCGAAAGGTGTAAACAATTATCCCGAAGTTCTGTGCATGTAACATCATGCTAGCAGGTGTCTAGGTAGGTGAAGTGGTGATGGATCCCATAGTTAGCCATACAATCAGCCACCGCGTTTGTCGTTCTTCTTACTGCTTGCAGGATGATTCCGTCAAGGCTTGAGAGGTGCTCCAATATGAGCTCTGTGACCTTGGCCAACCTCCAATGCTTCGTTACCTTACTCGGTTTCGACCCCATCTGCATTCTCCTTGCGACATTGATAGCCAAAAGAGAATCCCCTTCCACCACTGTAGCTCCTGTTCCCAGGCGAATTAGAATTCGTAACCCTTTCTCTAAAGCTGTGAATTCCATCTCATTGTTGGTTCCTTCCCCCAATGATTGACTGAAAATATGTTGAATTTCCCCTTTGTAATCTCGGAGGACACCTCCTATACCTCGCAGACTAGGATTTCCACGAGAAGCCCCATCAAATTTGATTTTGTGAAAGCCTGTTGGTGGTGGTGACCAAACATCACGAAGGGGGCTTGTTGTTTTCATGGTTCAGAAGAGACAGAGATGGATCCTATCTCAATTCCAAATGCCTGCAAAATTTGTAAGTCATTCACTGAGAAATCCTTTTTCTGTTTTGCTTTCCATCTGGTAAGAGCCATTTCCCTCATGTTTGCAGTATGGTGGCTTTAATAAACTCTATGGGTTTCGCTTCATTTTGAAACACTCTTCTATTTTGTTCTTTCCAAACCATCCACACTATAAACCCAGGGATTAATTTCCATAATTTATTGACTGTTTGGGTTTTGGAAAAATGACTTCGCCAATTCACTATGATTTCCTGTATTGAGTTTATGTCCCTGTCCGTTCTCTTAAATATGGTTTCCATCCAGTTCCATAGGCTTTCTATCCATTTACACATATTGAGGTGATTCATGGATTCCTCCTCATTTTCACACAGGGGGCAGCATGAGGGGCCTATGAACCCTTTTTTCCAAAGGTTCTCCCAGGTAAGAGTTCTTCGGTGCATCAAGAGCCAAAGGAAAGTTTTAATCTTCGGCCAAAGTTCAGCATCCCAAACTTTACTATACCAATTGACTTTTTCCCTTTAGTCGTTTTCTTCGATATAGAATCTTGCTTCTTTGAGGGAGAAATTACCCCCTCAAGCTTGCCCCAACGCAGTTGATCTGCATCATGAGCATTCCTTATTTTCCTTTTGGCTTGCTCTGTTTGCAGTGATCTTATAATGTTGTCCTCCTCTTCTGGTTTCACTGTATCATTGAAGATACACTATTTCCATGCTTGATTAGTATCGTTAGGTTTCCAGTAATGATTCACGGTTATCCTCCCTAGCTCCTGGTTTCTTCTCTGAATGGTGAGGAAATCAGGGCTTTCGAGCTTAGGTAATTGTTGCCAAGCATCCTCCTAGAACAGGGCAGTCTGTCCATCTCAAACTTCCCAAAAACTCTGTTCCTGAATTATGCCTCGATTAGTTCTTGCAAGGTTCCAGATTGGAGATCCGTCTGGGGGTTCTTGCATCCTGATTAGATTCTATGGGCTATAGTGAATAGCATACTTTTATTTCCAATTTTTGGCCCAGGGTATGTTCGGTTCTTTGACCCATATCCACCATAACTTGGTTCCACATGCTCAATTGACGGTGTAAGGGTCCTGAAGATTTAACCCACACAGGTGTTTGGGTTTTCAGATTTTGCCCCATGCCATTAAAGACCACTTCTGTTTAACCAAGTTACCCGACCAAAGAAAGATTTCTGGATGATTCAGATTTTCTGAAGCACACCCTTAGGTGCCGGGAGGATAGAAAGCATGAATTGAGGAATAGCCTGGAGGACGGATTTGGTGAGGACTAGGCGGCCTGCAAATTTGAGGGTTCTATGAGTCCAATGTTGACACCGTTTCTCTAGATTGGCGATCATTTTTTCCCAATGAATTTTTTGCCAGGGTTTGTCTGTCAGCGGAATGCCTACGTATCTCGAAGGGAGGTTACACCTCTTGAAACCGAGGAAAGTAGATAGATTTTTCTGGTCTACTAGGTGCATATTAAAAAAGAATATGGAAGATTTATCTAGATTAAGTTGCATAGCTGAGGCAAGGCTGAAGCAATTTAGAATGTTTTTGAAACGAAGAGCTTCTTTGATAGAGGACGTGCAATGCAACATTGTGTCATCAACAAACTATTGATGTGTGGTTGCAAGGCTTGAGGGTAGGGGTTGGAGTCCCTGAATAAAGCCATCCTCTTTTTCTCTTCTAATAAGCCGGCTAAGACCTTCCATTAGTATTACAAACAGAAAGGGGGATAGGGGATCCCCTTGTCGTATACCTCAAGAGGGTGTAAACTGGGTTGTGGGAGCTCCGTTAACCAGAATGGAAAATTTGGTAGACTTAATCAAGGCTAGGATCCATATTATCCACTGCTTCGCAAAGCGAAAGGCATCCAGAATAGCCTCCAAATAGTTCCAGCTGACTTTATCATAAGCCTTCGATAGGTCCAACTGCATTAACATGCCCGCTTTTTTCTGAGTTTGGAGAGTATGAATCATATCTTGAGCTAGGAATATGTTGTCCATAATTTGTCTCCCTTCTACATAACCAGATTGTTCTTGTGAAATTATCCCTAGAATAATTGGTTTTGTTCTGTTAGCTATGACTTTAGATATGATCTTTTACAGAACATTGCACAATGCAATTAACCAAAACTTCGACAGAGTGTTTGCTTCCTCCTCCTTTGGAATAAGGGCTATGAACATAGAGTTGAGGGATTTTAGGATGGAAGAGGAACGCCGGGAATCCTCCACCACTTCCCAAACCTCTATTTTGATTATTTCCCTACAGGCTTTGTAAAAGTCGATGGTGAAACCATCCAGTCCTGGTGCCTTACCATTTGGCATATCTTTCACTGCTTCTTCCACTTCTTCCAAGGTGATTGCTTGATTTAAAGCCTTGTTTTTATCCTCTGTGATGAGCTTGGGAATAGAAGTCAATAGGTACCTAATAGCTTCCTCTCTGTAAATGTTGGGTTCTAGAGCAATTTGGCTAAAATGATTTATGAGAAGGCCCGAGATTTCATGATGAGTTTGCACCGAGGTTCCTTGATCATCCTTTATTCTTAATATTTTATTAGCACTTCTGCGATCAATGGCAGATCTATGAAAATATTTAGTGTTCTTTTCACCTTACTTAAGCCATTGAATTCTAGATTTTTGCTTCCATAGAGTTTCCTCCTGTTCGCATATGATCTTCCAATCCTGCATGAGTTTTTGTTTTGTGTTCATTCTTTCTTGATTAATATTTCCTTAGATCCATTCCTTGTGAATTTGTTCCAATTGCTCCTCCAGCTTCTTTTTTCTTTAAATATGTTGTCAAAGACTTCTTGATTCTAGGATTTTAACCTGGTTTTGATATGTTTAATTTTATCTTGGAAAATGTACATTTTAGTACCTCTTATACCTATCGGTTCACTCCACCATTGTTTTATTTTCGATGTTAACTCTGGATGACTAAGCCAAAACTTTTCAAATCTGAAGGGCTTATTCCTTGGTGTGCCTAGGATGGCCGCATTCATTATTATGGGCCAGTGGTCTGAACCTCCACTTGGTAGTATGTCTGAATCTACAGTAATCCCTTCTAGAAGGATGGTTTCTATCACTAAGAACATGTCCAGTCTAAAAGCGATTTTCCTATCACCCCCTCTTTTATTGTTCCATGTGAAAGCTCCGCTCTTGGGGAAGATGTCTACTAGCTTGGCTGATTTGATAAAGTCTTTGAAAGCTTCAGTATCCCTGTTGAGCATTCTGATGCCTCCTTTTTTCCATAAGTGAAGTGATCATATTAAAATCTCCTCTAAAAATAGATTTTTCTTGGGGATATCTTCGCTGCAAGTTGGATAGAGCTCTAAGCCATAGCAATTTTTCCTCTAGTTTCTGAGGGCCATAGACATTTGTGCAGAGATAGGTGGCTAGATTCCCTACCATTTGGACTTCTATTGATATATGAGATCTATATGCTTCAGAAGATATAAGCTGGAGAACCTGAGGATTCCAAAGAATGGCAAGGCCCCTTTCCCATCCATTGCTTTTTGTTTCTAGGTATTTCATTCGTTTGCCCAATTTTTTTACTGATGTTTTCCATTGTTTTGCTGGAGTAGTTAGTTTCTTTGAAAAAAATTATATCTAGTTGTTCCTTTTTGACTTATTTCTTTAATAACCGCTGCTTCTTTAGGCTATTTAGCCCTCTAGCATTCCATGAAAGTACTTTCATAATCAACAATTTTGTAGGAGGTGAGTGTGAATGCCTCAAGGGCTTTCATTTTACCTGAGTTTAGGAGCATTTGACGAAGTCCTTGTAATGTTTCATTGTTTTTCCTTCGTCCTCATTTTTTTCGGTGCTTTGAGTTGGTGGTAGTTTGATGCAGTCCCTGAGCTCTCACCCCTAGACCTTTTGTTGTTCCCAAGCTCCTTCTCTGCATATCCAGTTCTGCTTGTTGTCTTGCTATGAATAAGTTGTTGATTTTGTTCACCTCCTCTTCCGATATGTGTTCCATGCCTTTCTTTTTCCATTTTTCTACCATGTTTGGTAGATCCATACCTTCCTGTTCAAGAATGTCGCTTAGTTCCATATCCTCTAGCCCTATTTCACTAGTCATCATTTCTGAGTCTTCTTCTAATCCTTCTGTTGGTCCCTGATCAATTGGGATGTTGTTTGATGGATTAGAAATGGGTTCTTTTGTTCCTGGTGTGGTTGTGGTCTGGTTTTCTCACAATGTCTCACACTCTGGATTGGTGTCCTCTGAATCCGTCTCTGATTCCAACACCTCAAAAGCATTGCTTGTGCTTCTGAAGGAGGTACTTGCTTTATTTTGTTGTCTTTTGTTTACTCGTTGTCTAGCATGAGGTCGAACAAAAGCCTCCTTATTCTTACCTCCTCTGTTTTCCTTGGGTTTCTCCACCGTTCTTTTCATTGGGCATTCTCTAATCAAATTCCCATGTTCATGACATTTCCTACAGCGCAATTGGATCTTCTCATAGTCTATATCTTGAAAATACACTTCATCTCTATATTCCAACCATAGGCCCTCATGTAGAGCTCCCGAAACATCCATCTCAACACAGATCCTAGCACAGGAAGTGTATCTTTTATGTAATGTTTCCTTTGAAGCTTTGATGAAGGTGCCAAACTTATTGCCTATCTATTCCAGTGTTGCATGTCCCTAGTAGTCAATTGGTAGAGAAAACAAGCGAATCCAGAGCGATACCTGTTTGAAGGTTTCCTGTTCTGGTGTGAAGTTGGGCTTCCATGGTCTCATGTAAAGACCTACTGAGGCAAAGAAATATGGGCCTCCATCAAAAATTCAATCCTTGTCATCCAGATTTGTGAAAACCACTGTGAAGAATCCTTTGGCTCCTAGGTGGAGTCTTACATCCCCTCTGGGTTTCCATTGCTGCTTGATCCACAAGCACAGGGCTCGTTCTGTTGGCCAGAAACCCATAAACTTGCAGATCATTGTATGTTCTAACATGTGGTCTCGGTACGCCTGTAGTTCTGGGTCAAAGATTATTACCCTTAGGGTTTCAGTTGCCTTGTTCTTGCACGATCCTTGGGTTTCTTTCTTTTTGACTCCCGTCATTGTTCCTTCCTGTCCTGCCTTAGCTTGGTTTAAATCCTTCTTATCTCTTGATCGTTCATCCTCAAGCTTGTTTTCTTGTGAAACCTGTTCTGGGGCAGGATTTTTCTTGTCTCTATTAGCAGTATTATTGTTGCCAATGATTTCTTTGTGTTTCTGGGTATCATTGCCCTCGCTGTTTAGCTTTCCTTTATTGGTCATATTCTCCTTTCTTGACTTCTCAGAGCCTAATATTTGCACCCCGTCTAGTGCAGATTTATCCTTGTACATCATTACCTATTTATAAGATGGGTCTCGTTGGACCCCACGTTTTTCATCTGTAGGGTCAGAACCTGCCCTCTTCTGCGAAGCTCTGCCGCTCTAGCACTGTCCTCCTCCAGAGTTGGTACTATGGCTGCAGCTTGAACAGGTATTCTTCAAGCCCTAGCCACCATCGCTCCCTCTCGCTTCAGAACTGCACAGTCACGAGCCTCGTTCACAATTTTTATCTTGATAAGATATCCCTTCTAATTTGCAGATTAACTTCTACATCTTGTTGATAAGTGTGCAACAAGAAATGCTTGTTGAGATTGCAACAAGATGATGGAGCTTAGTGGAAAGGAGTCACCTTCACTAAGTGGACCCATAGGCAAATTATGGCGCAAGTTCTATTTTTGATCCCAGCAGGGATGATCACAGTATGGGTGATCACAGTATGGGTGATCACAGTATGAGTGATCACAGTATGGGTGACCACAGTATGAGTGATCACAGTATGAGTGATCAAAGTCTATTTTTAGACTAGCTGTCAAAAATAGAAAATTCAAATATTATTGTCTCATAATAATATTTGGACTATAAACTTGATCTTATTCTCTTGGAGCACTTCAGTATGAGCTACGGATGTGGTACATGCAGATCCCAGAAGGAAATATGTGGTTACCTATGGGATGACTAATATTTTCATGCAATACTTCAGTTAGAACTCAAGTGAGTTGAGTTTAGTGGACTGGAGGTGTAGTTGATGGAGTTGTGTTCAGTTTAGCTTTGTTAAACTAGTTGTATTTAGTCTAACTGATCAATAGACTAGAGATGAGTTGGGTGAATTAGTTTTTAATTAATTCACAAGTTATTAACTCATAATGAAACTATAGAATACATAATTTAACTCAGTTTCATGTCAGTGCATGTTCAATTCAGCAGGGACAGGTGTTAGAGGATCAGATTGCTATCAGTTGTGACTATAGCTATGCATGATGATTTGCACAATCAAAGGGATTGAGTATGCCAATGAATTGGCCAATACCATGAATTGTAGCCTGTGCTCACGTCCAACACAGTGTGAGTGATTCTTTGCAGGTGAAATACGAGTTTGGTAAACCATTCTCATCAGTTCTTGAGTAGGTATTGAGCTGTAGAGGCATGCAAGCAGTGGAATAGATTTGGAGATCAGATCTGAGCTGCATTGTGTGTAACAGGTGGAGCTGGTACTGGATTGCTTGTGATAAGCATTGTACTTTGTAATGTTACATTTTCTCAATCATTAATATACATATAGTGTGGGGTTTTTAGCGAGATGCTTTCCCCAGGTTACATAATGTGTTAATGCGTGAATGCTCTTGATGTTTTATTGTTATTGATGCTGCTATATTGATGATCAACGTAGAGGAGTTTATGTATTGTGTATGTATTCTGCAATAGTACATGATCAGGATAATCTCCATTGAATATGTGTCATATTATTCAAAATTTATACAACATGCATAATACATAACCTCCTCTACATTGATCATTAATATAGCAAAAGCAGAAACATTCACAGGCGCACATAGAAGCATCAATCACACATATCAACACAGTGTTTTCCTGGGGAAAACATCTCGTTAAAAACCCCACACTATCTGTATATTAATGATTGAGAACATGTAACATTACAAAGTACAATGCTTATCACAAGCAATCCAGTATCAGCTCCACCTATTACACACAATACAGCTTAGATCTGATCTCCAAACCTATTCCATTGCTTGCCTTCCTCTCCAACTCAATACCTGCTCAAGAACTGATGAGAATGGTTTACCAAACTCGTATTTCACCTGCAAAGAATCAAGTAGGGGGAAACTTGATTCTTTGCAGGTGAAATACGAGTTTGGTAAACCATTCTCATCAGCTCTTGAGCAGATATTGAGATGGAGAGGCAGGCAAGTAGTGGAATAGATTTGGAGATCAGGTCTGAGTTGTATTGTGTGTAACAGGTGGAGCTGGTACTGGATTGCTTATGATAAGGATTGTACTTTGTAATGTTACATGTTCTCAATCATTAATATACAGATAGTGTGGGGTTTTTAGCGAGATGCTTTCCCCAGGTTACATATTGTGTGAATGCTCTTGATGTTTTATTGTTATTGATGTTGCTATATTGATGATCAAGGTAGACGAGCTTATGTATTGTGTATGTATTCTGCAATAGTACATGATCAGGATAATCTCCATTGAATATGTGTCATATTATTCAAAATTTCTACAACATGCATAATACATAACCTCCTCTACGTTGATCATCAATATAGCAAAAGTAGAAACATTCACAGGCGCACATAGAAGCATCAATCACACATATCAACGCAGTGTTTTCCCGGGGAAATCATCTCGCTAAAAACCCCACACTATCTATATATTAATTATTGATAACATGTAAAATTACAAAGTAAAATGCTTATCACAAGCAATCCAGTACCAGCTCCACCTGTTACACACAATACAACTCAGATCTGATCTCCAAATCTATTCCACTGCTTGCCTGCCTCTCCAGCTCAATACCTGCTCAAGAACTGATGAGAATGGTTTACCAAACTCGTATTTCACCTGCAAAGAATCAAGTAGGGGGAAACTTGATTCTTTGCAGGTGAAATACGAGTTTGGTAAACCATTCTCATCAGTTCTTGAGCAGGTATTGAGTTGGAGAGGCAGGCAAGCAGTGGAATAGATTTGGAGATCAGATCTGAGCTGTATTGTGTGTAACAGATGGAGCTGGTACTGGATTGCTTGTGATAAGCATTGTACTTTGTAATGTTACATGTTCTCAATCATTAATATACAGATAGTGTGGGGTTTTTAGCAAGATGCTTTCCCCGGGTTACATACCATGTTAATGTGTGAATGCTCTTGACGTTTTATTGTCATTGATGCTGCTATATTGATGGTCAACATAGAGGAGATTATGTATTGTGTATGTATTCCACAATAGTACATGATCAGCATAATCTCCATTGAATATGTGTCATATTATTCAAAATTTCTACATGGTATCAGAGCCCTTTGATTTGTAGGGAAAGTTCTACAAGATATCAAAGCGAGGATTGATCATCAGATCTACTATTCAGAAAGTGTTTATGATTTATTTCTTCACGCAGAGTCTGTAATCGGGCCAGGTAACCTCTGGATTCATCCTTCTTTTGGAAGGTGAGATATCCAGTGAATGCCCATACAGTTGATCTCTGTACAAGAAATACTTTGTTCTCACGAATTCTAGGTCAGAAGCAGTTGAGTTTTGTGCTGGTGGAATTCGAATTTAATTCCAAAGCAAGAGATAAAACTCAGAAACATTCAGTGTGAGAATGGAGACAATATGCCCCAGTATCTCACGAAGTTCACCCAATGCCAGGATGAGCTGGGAAGTGTGGGGGTGACTGTCAGATGAGGATGGTGAGTCTAGCACTCCTTGACCTTCCTAAGAGTTGGCATAGCTACTAGGACTTGGTGAATGGAAGGGAGAAACTGCCAAGATGGGAGAGACTTTGGTCGTATCTTGTGTAGGAGGAGATTAGACAGAGCACTAGAGACGGTTCTTCATCCATGCAGGATGAGGAGAACTGTGCCTTAGCGAGTAAGGCAAAGAAGGGGAAGGGGAAGGTTTCTCTTTTCGAATCCAGTTCTTCCATGATGGGAAGTGGTTGGTTTCTTGACAATGGAGCTTCTTTCCACATGAACGGTGACAAAAGTTTGTTCAGTACTTTGGAGGAGAAAGATCTCCAGATACTCATAGGGATGGGTAATGATGAGAAGTATAGTGTCTCAGGTGTAGGCACGGTTATTTTTCAGAGGGAGCATGGAGCTCGCCTTACCTTGACCGATGTCAAGTATGTACCAGGACTGAAGAGAAACTTGGTGTCAATTGTGATGCTGGAAGATAGAGGGTATGATGTGGTCTTCAGTAAGGGAAAGGTTTTCCTTAGACACATCATAACTAGACAGGTGAAGCAGTTTGGTTCACGGGTCAAGAACCTGTATGCTATTGAGGTTCAAGATGCATGCAAAGCCTTGAGCAGTGAGGCAACTGATGGATACTTGGTGGTTGAGAGGGAGCATATATTACCGCTCAACATGCAGAGCCAGAAGAAGTCTCAGACGATTTTGGAGGATCCACGATTGGTGCAGCAGCTTCAGGAGGTTGTGGAGCAGCCACAACAAGGGAAGCTGAGAGGAGATCGAGTAGAGACATCTACTCATCCAGAGACCTCCAGTAGGGGGAAACTTTGAGCTAAGTGGGCTAAGGGATCGCATGCAGCCATACCTCCAAGTAGGAGGTGGGGTGATGTGGATTGATCGTCCCAAGGAGGAGGGGCAAGATCCTTGAGGTACCCAACCTCTTGGATGATACCTTGCTACGGGAGCCCCAGATGTGTAGTGGCAGGAACTGACTGATTGGGTAGAGACAGATGCGAATGGAGCGGCAGAGACAACAACAGTGTAGGGAATCCCAGGACAGCACATAGCTAGCAGGCTGCAACAATGCGAGAGGCACAAGTGTTTTGCACAGTGCTAGGTGGCACAGAGAGGTATGCAATGGTGCGATATGCATGGAGATGTTGCAGTAGTGCAGATGTCAGAGAGGGAGAACTTGTCAGCTACAGGTAGAGCTTCAGCATCAGAGGATGTTTCTAGCCCAACAAGGAGGTCAGTTGGGAGGTGCAGTGCGGATGCAATGTTGGGAGATAGAACTAGCAGCAACACAGATGTAGTCAGAGATCAAAGTGACAGAGGCTAGAGCAGTCAGATACTGAAGAGCACAGAGATGCAGAGTTTTCAGTCGACAGAGGCAATAGCAATCAGAGACTTTGATGACAGAGCAAGTGGACCGGCCAGATGTGTTTCATGGAGAACATTCCAGAGTTACAGGATCGGGTTTGAGAGGAAGCCTTTCTTGTTGAGAGGGAGTGTTGAAAAGTGTGCAACAAGAAATGCTTGTTGAGATTGCAACAAGATGATGGAGCTTAGTGGAAAGGAGTCGCCTTCACTAAGTGGGCCCACAGGCAAATTATGGCGCAAGTTCTATTTTTGATCCCAGCAGGGATGATCACAGGATGGGTGATCATAGTATGGTTGATCACAATATAGGTGATCACAGTATGGGTGACCACAGTATGGGTGACCACAGTATGAGTGATCACAGTATGAGTGATCAAATTCTATTTTTAGACTAGCTGTCAAAAATAGAAAAGTCAAATATTATTGTCTCATAATAATATTTGGACTATAAACTTGATCTTATTCTCTTGGAGCACTTTAGGATGAGCTACGTATGTGGTACATGAAGATCCCAGAAGGAAATACGTGGTTACCTATGGGATGACTAATATTTTCATGCAAAACTTCAGTTAGAACTCAAGTGAGTTGAGTTTAGTGGACTGGAGGTGTAGTTGATGGAGTTGTGTTCAGTTTAGCTTTGTTAAACTAGTTGTATTTAGTCTAACTGATCAATAGACTAGAGATGAGTTGGGTGAATTAGTTATTAATTAATTCACAAGTTATTAACTCATAATGAAACTATAGAATACATCAGTTAACTCAGTTTCATGTCAGTGCATGTTCAGTTCAGCAGGGACAGGTGTTAGAGGATCAGATTGCTATCAGTTGTGACTATAGATGTGCATGATGATTTGCACAATCAAAGGGATTGAGTATGCCAATGAATTGGTCAATACCATGAATTGTAACCTGTGCTCACATCCAAAACAGTGTGAGTGATTATTTTCAGGTGAAATACGAGTTTGGTAAACCATTCTCATCAGTTCTTGAGCAGGTATTGAGCTGGAGAGGCAGGCAAGCAGTGGAATAGCTTTGGAGATCAGATCTGAGTTGTATTGTGTGTAACAGGTGGAGCTGGTACTGGATTGCTTGTGATAAGCATTGTGCTTTGTAATGTTACATGTTCTCAATCATTAATATACAGATAGTGTGGGGTTTTTAGCGAGATGCTTTCCCCGGGTTACATATTGTGTTAATGTGTGAATGCTCTTGATGTTTTATTGTTATTGATGCTGCTATATTGATGATCAACATAGAGGAGCTTATGTATTGTGTATGTATTCCGCAATAGTACATGATCAGGATAATCTCCATTGAATATGTGTCATATTATTCAAAATTTCTACACATCTACTGCCATGTTTTGCATTTGCTCCAGTGTTGAGGGGTTTCTTTCTCATAGTTGAAATTATATCTCTGGATCAAATGCTCTTGGGTAATGCAAAAGAGCTGAATCAAGGGGAGGTCTTATATTTGATGGCATTGAAAAATATGCTTGATTAAATCTGTCTGAAAATTGTTGTATTTTTTCATTTGGATGTCTTTTTAACTGATTATATTCTTCTATGATTACAAGAAGATTGACTTTGATTATCCATCTATCAAGGAAAATTTTGACAAACTTTTGGAAATTTGAGATTCTTGCAATAGGTAAATTTTTGAACCAACTCTTTACTCTACTTTGCAAAGAAAGAGAAAAAAGTTCGTTAATAACATCATCTTCATCAATTTCAAATAAGTCTAGATAATTCTCAAAACCTTGAATATATTTTTGAGCAGTGATACCATTCTCTCTATCAAACCTAGGGAGATACTTGTAATAATTGTTAGGGAAAGCTTGGAGTGTAGGAGGTAACATGAGTGGTTGATATCTATCAGGAACTTTATGAGGTACTGGAATATGTACAAGGATTGTATGATTAGTTTTGATTTTTTGATGCTCCTCAATTGGAAAATGATCTTCATAAGAGTTAGAATATTGTTGTTCAGATGTGTAAGGAGACTTTATATCTACACTTTTCAAAGGGAAATAATAAAAAATTAATCTAAAATCTTCTCTAAAATACAATATACATTGAAAAAATTTATCAATGAGAAAGAACATAATGTCTTGGATAACAATCCAAGTTAAAAGCCTGATATTTTCATATTTTTCTTTCAGGTTCATTCCTCCAGTGGAGTCTTGATTGTGAAATTGATTTGGAGTCGCCAGGTGGATGATTTTAACCTTTGTGTGTCTGATCACTATCCACCATCATAGACCAGATGTGAACCTGTAAAATATTTCTGAGGAAAATGTTAGTTCTCCCTAATGGAGTTGCCACGATGTTATCGCTTAGAATTTTTCCCTAGAAGTTATCAGAAGAAGGAAAATACCAAGGTAACCACAAACCAATCTTTTAGGCTTAGGTTCTAGGCAACCCAAGTCCAGAGAGGGCTCTCTCTTTATAACTTAGTTGTGTTTTTATGGGATTTTAGGCTATTTCTTAGTGTTCATGGGGTTTTGATTTCAAATTGAAGGTTGGGTGGTAGAATTCTTGGAGCAGATGGATAGAGCTAGGTCTTCAAGCCATTGGGCTATGGAGTCAATAAATGGATAGCATAACTAGACCAGATCATTAAAGGGAATGTTCACAGGGCAGACCAGTAAAGCAAAAGGCAAATATTTAGGTCTAATGGGTGAAGTGATTCTAACCAGGGTGAAAGAGCACTTAAGAATCCTTAGACTGGGATCAGAATGAAGAACAGAGGGTGAATGAACAAAGCGAAATTAAGAATCCTTTGTTATAGACCAGAGGAGAAACTACAGAAGCTAAGGAGCAGTTAAGAATTCCCTAGCTATGATAGTTTAGGAGAAAACATTCAGAATGTAAAATAGTCAAGACAGAGTGCATTCAAGCAATTTATGAAATATCATTCCTTGTGATACATTTATATTTAGAGAAACAAACAAGATTATGAAGACACATAAGAAAAAACAACAGTAAACATGAGAGAATACTTATTTGTATTTCGCTTTACACAAGAATCCTATAAAATATCTGATCTTTATTCCTTGATCTAGCAAGCCAATCCAGGCATTGATACAATAGAACTTTGATTTGAGAGAAAAATTCTATAGAAATGTCTTGGAAGCCACACAAAATACTTCAAATGAAGAAGTATTTATACAAATTCTAAACTAAAATATCTTGAAAAAATATCAAGATTGGTTTTACAAATATCTCAAATTGTTTTACATTAATAAAACTTAAATAAAGGACACTCAAAATTAATGAATCTATTTGGCACTATATTTATGGATTTATGGTGACAAATAAGAGAAATTTTGATTTGATAGCAACTCTTAATTGATGATGAGGCATCCAAGTCACTAAATACATCCTTTCTTTGTGCATTCTGCCCCAGCAATTTTGCAAACTTAGGGTCCATTGATACCTTTGTATATCTCAATCAGAGATAGATATGTAAAAAGTGAAAGAGGTAATTGTATATAAGTATGTTTCTGAGATAAACCTCTCTCATTTTCCCAAAATTTAGCTCCATCTGTTGACACTATTCTCTGAAAAAGATGTCAAAAACAGGACTTTGCATAGTCTGAAAAATAGGCTGTCAAGACATGCACTTATCTAAATTTTGGTAATACCTGTGTAAGATGTGAGATAGATTTTTGTAGATTCACCGTTTAGAAACACGAACCTCCTCCAGTTTTTCAAAATTCATCTTGGATTGGCCGAACTAGTTTCTAAAAAACTATGACTTAAACAGGAAATTTCTGAAGAATGTACCATTTCTGCTCTAATTTCATCTTTTAACCTTAAATTTCTTTTAACTGTTTTTCACTTTTACTTTGGATAAACTTCATTGTTGCTGGTGAAAGTGTTTTCATCTCTTTTTAACCCTTACTTCCTCCATGTTTACTTTTACCGCTCCATTTTTTCATCTGTCTTCACTTTGACATGAATCTGTATGCTTTGTAACTATCCTCCCTGCCGTTTGTCTTCATGCTAGCTGCTTTAATTCACTTGGTCTTCAATCTGATACTCTTTAACCCTTATACACTTTGACTATTCTTTACTATGTCCTTTTACTTTGACTATATATTTTAGGTTTTTACTATCTATTTCAATAGCAAATCATTTAATTTCATGTTTCCTTTGCTTGTCTTTTAACTGTATGTTTTATTTTCCATCTCTGTTTGAATAGGTTTGATAAAAATCTTGGAGTAAACAGGTCTTATAACTAGTATTAAAATTGTTTATCCAAGGCTGTGGTCTTTTGATCGCCTATAAAATAAAACAAACTGTTAGGAAAACGTTGGGTTGACAAGGAGGGTCGTTAATGGCTTTATTGAGATTTATAGGTCTATGGAGTGAGTCCAAAATGCTTTCGGGAGGTAAACCATGCTTGAATTGGTTAGAAGAGGCTTTAGGTGGCACAAAAGGGTTACACGGGGTTTTACTGCACAAACAGGCGAAAACGAGCAAAACTGGGTTTTTCGTGTTTAAATGGGTAAACGTTTGATTTTTTGAATTTTGGCACAAAGTGAACAGTAGATAGTATTTTCATTTAGCGAGAGGGAAGTAAGTGGTTTATTTCGTACCCCTTTTATGGGCTTGGTGGTATTCGGGAGGGGTCGCCCGATTCTATTCATTGAATGACATGTAGCATTGAGGGCCAGGTAGAAAACCACTTTTTCGGGTGGGTATCGTTTGGCGGATGATCCCACTCGAAATGGCTTATGATTGTTGGATGTGGGCCTTTAGATCGGACGGTGATCATGCTGTGAATGAGTACGGAGGGTAATGGGGGGGGATGTGTTAACTGCGACAGTATGGTGATTAAGCATGGGTTAAGGACAAACTTAGGTGGTGGGGGTGATTTGAGGACTTTTACTTAACGCAATCGTGAGTCGATTAGTTAATGAAATTTGTAAGGGTTTGGGTGAAATTCATAGTTTTATAGTTAAAACTAGGTCTAGGGATATTAACATAAGGGATTTAATATATACATACGGAAAAGGGTATTAATGGGAATTAATATATAAAAGTTAGAAGTTAATATGAAAACAGCAGCAATCAATTGTGCTAAGCATAATGTATTTTCTATGATTTGTTTGCTTTTCACATATATCCATTATAACTTAGGCTAAAGTGTTTTTGTGGGTTTTTGGGAAAAGGGGGTTTTACATGGGAGTGATTACTTTCTCTAGGCAAATAGTGTTTTAACCTTAGGAAAAGGGGTTTTATTAGGGAAATGAGGGGGAATGAAGGGAGATGAATTTTTGATGAGGGGGAATCTAGTACTTGTTGTCCTTAAGTCATTAAGCCGAGGGTCCAGTCCCTCCAGAAGTCAGAGAAATGCTCTGAGCCTATTTGACTTAAAGGATTTAAGTACTTTGAATTTATTTATGGGAAATTAGTAAAGGGGTGAAATGAATGGGGGAAGTTAATTAATTGACTTTGTAAACCTTATGCATGCTTAATTGCCCATTCACATTTGAAATATATGTTGAAAGATGATAAATGTGTTTTTGTCTAATCAATCATCATACTTCTGCAACCTTTATTCTACTTACCCATCTACTTATCCTACCATTTTTTCTTCATTTCATTTGGGTGTATTTAGGCTAGCAAACCCTTATCCATTTTCTTTTAAAGCAAGAAACTATCTAATTCTAACCTTATATCATCAAGGGCTCGGATTAAGCTTATGAGCTCCTTTTATTTTCTCTACCTAACTATGATCTGCGAAGATTAAACTGTTTGGTCGAATTTTATTCTCTAACTATCAACATGAAATTTAAAGCATGACATAATCAAGATTAAATAGTTTGATTGCCATGGATTGTGGCATGAATAACAAACTGCACACAATCATTATTATACATAAAAGTAAATAGTAGTGGAATTTTGACTTGCACACTTTCATGGTCTTTTGTTTTTGTGGTTCATATTTTTCACTTTTTTGGACCTTTTCTTATTCTTTTTTTCCTATTATTTTTCTTTTAGGACATACCCTATTTTCATTTTTTTGATTTTTCAATATGGAAAAAAATTTGCAGAAAGAAAAGGTATGTACATATTACAAGGTTTAACCTTAGCCATTCAAAATTATGACTTTAGGTGGCGCAGAAGGGTTACACAAGGTTTTACTGCACAAATAGGCGAATATGAACAAAACTGGGGTTTTCATGTTTAAACGGGTAAATGTTTGATTTTTTGAATTTTGGTGCAAAGTGAATAGTAGATGGTTTTGTCATTTAGTAAGATGGCAGTCAACGGTTTATTTCACACTGCTTTTGTGGGCTTGGTGGTATTTGGGAGGGGTCACCCGATTCCATTCATTGAATGACACATAGCGTCAGGGGCTAGGTGGAAAACCACTTTTTCGGGTGGGTATCGTTCGGCGGATGATCCCACTCGAAATGGCTTATGAGCGTTGGATGTGGGCCTTCAAATCGGACAGTGATCGTGCTGTGAAAAGGGCACAGAAGGTAATGTGAGGGGGGGGATGACTTAATTGCGGCAGTATGGTGATTAAGCATGGGTTAATGATGAACTTGGGTGGGGGGGGGTGATTTGTGGAGTTTTACTTAACGTAGTCGCAAATCAATCAGCTAATGAACTTTGTCACGGTTTGGGTGAAATTCGTAGTTTTATAGTTAAAACTAGGTCTAGGGATATTAATGTAAGGGACTTAATATATACATACGGGAAAGGGTATTAATGAGAATTAATATATAAATGTTAGAAGTTAATATGAAAACGTCGGAAATGAATTGCATTAAGCATACTGTATTTTCTGTGATTTGTTTGCTTTTCGCCTATATGCATTATAACTTAGGCTAAAGTGTTTTTGTGTGTTTTTTGGAAAAAGGGGTTTTACATGGGGATGATTACTTTCCCTAGGCAAATAATGTTTTAACCTTAGGAAAAGGGGTTTTATTAGGGAAATGAGGGGGAATGAAGGGAGATGAATTTTTGATGAGGGGGAATCTAGTACTTGTTGTCCTTAAGTCATTAAGCCGAGGGTCTAGTCCCTCTAGAAGTCAGAGAAATTCTCTGAGCCTATTTGACTTACAGGATTTAAGCACTTAGAATTTATTTATGAAAAATTAGTAAAGTAAAGGGGTGAAATGAATGGGGGGAGTTAATTAATTGACTTTGTAAACCTTATGCATGCTTAATTGCCCATTCACATTTGAAATACATGTTACAAAATGATAAATTTGTTTTTGTCTAATCAATCATCATACTTCTACAACCTTTCTTCTACTTACCCATCTACTTATTCTACCATTTTTTCTTCATTTTATTTGGGTGCATTTAGGCTAGCAAACCCTTGTCCATTTTCTTTTAAGGCACGAAAATATCTAATTCTAGCCTTATATCATCCAAGGGTTCAGATTAAGCTTATGAGCTCCTTTTAGTTTCTCTACCTAACTATGATCTGCCAAGATTAAACTGTTTGGTAGGATTTTATTCTCTAACATCAACATGAAATTTAAAGCATGACATAATCAAGATTAAATAGTTTGATTACCATGGATTGTGGCATGAATAAAAAACTACACACAATCATTATTATGCATAAAAGTAAATAGTAGTGGCATTTTGACTTGCACACTTTCATGGTCTTTTGTTTTTGGGGTTCATATTTTTCACTTTTTTGGACCTTTTCTTATTCTTTTTGTCCTTTTATTTTTCTTTTAGGACATACCCTCTTTTCATTTTTTGATTTTTAAATATGGAAAACATTTGCAGAAAACAAAGGTATGTACATATTACAAGGATTAACCTTATCCATTCAAAATTATGACTCCTATTGGTATACGAACCTAACAGTAACCATGTAGAGGAATTGGATTATTATTTGCATGATAACTTGTTGTGCCATCTTGGAAAGCTTTGTATTCCGTAAGGAGAAAGAGTTAATATCATAAGAGAGGCACATACTTCTCTTATTGCTAGTCATTTCAATGTAAGTAAGACAGTTGCACATCTACTAAGGTATTGTTATTGGCCTCATATGCTTGAAAGCGTGTCACGTTTTATTAAATGATGTTCATTATGTGCAGTCATTAAGCCTAGCAATAGGAAGTTAGGATTGTACACACCACTTTCGGTTCCTTCACGACCATGGGAGAGTGTTTCTATGGATTTTATAGTAGGCCTTCCATTGTCAAAAAGAGGTCATTACTATTTGTATATAGTTGTGGATAGGTTTAGCAAAATGTTTATTTTGATGCCATGTAAAAAGAAAGTGACATCTGAACAAATTGCTCTGTTATTCTTTCAGAATGTATGGGTTTATTTTGGATTTCCCACATTCATTATTAGTGATCGAGATTCTTGCTTTGTTGGGAATTTTTTATCAAGCTTGTGGGGATTCATGGACACCAAATTGAAAAAGAGTACATGTTTTCATCCACAAATAGATGGTCAAACAGAGGTGGTGAATAGAACAGTGATACATCTTCTTCGTAGGTATTTCAGCAAGCATCCTAAGTTGTGGGATGAACATTTTCACTATATCAACATGCTTACAATTGGGCCAAGCATTCTTCAACTCAAACATCACCATTTGAGGCATGTTTGGGATACTTGCCTAAATCTCCTTTGGATTTGACTTTTGGCAAAGTTGTTGCTATTCATGGTCATAGAGACATAGAAAAAGAAAGAAAGTTCATTGAGCAAATCAAGCGTACACCAAAAAGTTCAAGAACATCTTGAAAAGAGCCAAGGCAAGTACAAACTCATGCTCAAAGTTAAGCTAAAAACTAAAAGTCGTCAGAATGGTGTGAAACTTGAACAAATGCATATTTCTCATCATCCTAAATCGTGTGCAACTCGTTTCACACGAAATTGACACTGTATGCTCCCAAAAACGCGCTCTATTCACTTTTTCAAACAAGAAATTAAAAAAAAAAAATGGACAGCCCAGTCAGCAGTCTGTACTGCTGACATGGCACGAACTGGGTAGGTTATGTGGCAGTTGACTGGTCAGTGTTTTCTCAACAAATCAAATCATGCCAAGTGGCACTTTGGTATTGGTTTGAAATGGGGTGTTTTTATTGGTTTTTACAGTGGCAAACCATGAGCTAACAAGTGGCCCAATCGGAGGCCGCCATGTGGTAGCCCGGGAGGCCACCAAAAATTGGTTATAGACCAGCTAGAGGTAGCGGGTGTCAAACCACTTACCTCCCAACACATAAACCAACAACTTTACCATTTACCTGTGCTTTGTTACTTAGCATATAATGGTGGCGAGTTCTTGTTAAACTTTAATGTCGCATGGTGTGGGGGGCGGGCGGACTTAGCCACCCCCCATGTGAACACTTGTGCACCATTAATGTGACCATCAATGGTCACCGCCAATGTTTACCACTAACAATGATTGCCCATAGACCTGTCATGTGAATGAGAATGCATGAAGTGGAGTGGGGGGCCCGGCCATTAGGGGTGGGTCATTGGCCTTAGTCCCCGGGCACGTGCCACCCCCCAAGTGGCCATATTTTTTAGAACTTAAGCGTTAGAGGATGTTTTAATGATCTGACAATTTCTCTCAGTTTTCGGTGAAAATATCACTTCGTTAGAGTGCTTGGCGGGTGAAATTATAGGATGATGTCAGATTTTGGGGAAAATGTAGAGCAAATAGTGGGAAAACTAGGAGAGGTCATAACTTCTCTAGTTTTCAACCAACTTGGATGCAGAAAGAGGCTAGGTAGCCATTTTTTGACATTATAGACTCATTGGAGTAGGTTTCAGAAGCATTTGAGAATTTTAAACACATGTTTCTACACATTTAAGCATAATAGAAAGGCCCAAGCCATTAGATCTGGACCAAGGAGACCTAGCCCAGAAGGGGTGAACTCCTTCATCATGTTCCTATTGTGATTTTTTTTGGTGATGTTCTACACATTTTTATGTTGTTGTTCAATCTATCATTTATGTTAAAATTTCTCTTTAAAAAGAAAAGAAAACTCATTTTACACTTGCAAAACTCATGAATCCTTAAGATCATGAAAAGCATTTTGTTTCTAATATGAGGAGGATCTTAGCACAACAAACTATTATTCTTAATTAGATCAAGTACGCAAACACCCACCTGTAGAAGGCTACAACCTTCACTCATTCTCTAGCTCCTACTGGAAGGGAGCTCCAACCCCCAGCCTCTTGTATTAGCCTAAACTTGTACCAGTATGTAGGCACCAACTTGTAAAAGGATACAACCTTCACTCATTCTCCAACTACTACTGGAAGAGATATTTAACCCCTTGATATGATTTACCAACTACCACTAGAAGGAAGCTCCAACTCCCTCAACTCCAAGGACCATGTTTCATAAATTTTCATACTAGATCCACCTGCTACAACACATCATAACTTGTAGGCCAAGTTTCATCAAATTTTTAGACTGGACCCACTACCAATATTTAAGCTCAATATCAATCATCAAATTGTGACTCAACATTGTAACTCAATCATAAAACTATGACAAAGTGAATCATCTAATCACTAAAACTCAATCAACTGAAACTCAATCAAAACTCAACCAATCAATCAAATCACTGTAACCAGAATATCATACATCATACTGCACATCACAAAAACCAGATATTGTTAATGTAAACCTTGATCAACCATCTATCAAAATGGATATGCTACTTTAAAATAGCAAACCCACGTTTTTACGTGCTCTTCATGAATCATACCCACGTACACATCTTAAACCTCTTAAAACTGAACAATTGCCATTTTGAAACAAACATTGAATCATACTCAGATCTACCGCAACATTATGAAACAATCAAAACTTTCTCTGATCTTCAATCTCAATCAGTCAGTAACTTCCAACATTCTTCAATTAATCAATTCACAATCAGACCACCATTGTTTAAGCACAGATCGTTAATAAGACTTCATTGACAGAGAATAGAAACACATAAAAAAACTAATTAACTGATCAGACATTCTTTTTTATCAGAACCCTACTTTATGTACGTGCTTTCCTCAAATCATATATGCGTGCATACGCACTTTTAGGAACCAAACCCATGTGTATGTGACTTACCAGAAACACATCCGCGCATGTACATGCCTTGCATGCTATAAAACCCACATATAGATCTACAAACTCAGATTCAAATCTTCGCTACAACAGAGAACTTCAGACATGCCCAAGATCTCAACATACACAGATAAATCATGCGTTAAGATGCCATCAACACAAATCAAATAATCCCATAATCATAATTGTCATCTCAAATCTATTGGATCTGATCCATCATCAAAATCTTGGCTGCTTACTTAGTTTAGATCAAGGAAAGCATCAATAGCCCATAACAAGCATATTTTCTTCAAATCTAACTATTCCTAATATTTCCATGACTTTCACACTATGCACTGTATTTGACCATCTGATCTTCATCACCTTGTATAGCTTAGCCTTTTTCAATACCACAAGTCAAAACCATACTCCAGCCGGTGGTTTTCTTAGACGGGATCAAAACATCCATTACTGGGCTCAATACCATAGGGAAATACCATGGTAAGGACCCTTGATATTTAGAATACCATGGTGCAGAAACTATATGCACCTTTGATTCTTCAAACTCGCCTGTGTACGCAACTTTTCTTAACAGAACCCATGTATACTTATTGAACTTTCAACTTTATCATACCTCTGCCTCTGAACTACTATGCCTTTACCAAAACACTCTATCACATTCTGTTTACATCTTCAACAAGTAGGTTTCCATCAAGAGACAACTCATCAAGTAGGTTTCCATTCATCTGTCATCAAGGATAACTCATTAATTAGGTTTCCATCAAGGACAACACTTAATTCATAATGCCAACACAACATAAAACTCCTCTATGTTGTGATGGGTCTTGATACATTGTATACATGTATCCCTTACCCTAATTCCTTTAATTCATCTACCAATGGTTGTAAGTATACATCCATATTCTTAACTTGTCTTCTATCAAGGATTATGAGAGCCAACATAAGATGTTCGTTCTTTGCGGACAACCATGGGGGGATATTGTTATTGATCACTACTACAGGCCAAATAGAATAGTTGGTGTTTTGAAGGCAATATGGGTTGACGCCATCCATGTCTATGTTGAGTCGCAAACTTCGTACTTCATTCTTAAATTTTTCGGGCCTTGTATCTTCTATATGCTTCATGGCTATTAAATCTATTAGGATTCACATAACTCCCAACTCACTTCTGTGTGAAGCATGTCATCCCTACAATATAGTTAATTCTTTGCAACGAAAGAGCCTTTGAATCCTTGGGATTATAGGCATGTGCCTCAATATCTTATGAGGAGGACCATGTGATTTACCCTCTTTTTTTATGGTACCTGTCATGCCCACATTTCAGACATATATCTTTGTTTGCATATTCTCCTCTATATAGAATACAATCATTCAAACATGCATGATATTATATGTACTCAACACCCAACATTTTCAACAACTTCTTTACCTCTTTGCAGTTACTGAGCAAGACATTATTACTTGGAAGAACCTTATCTTTGAACAACTTGTATTTGGTGGGAAATATAAGTGTACAATGTCCATATTTGATGTTTATAACATAGATCATTTTTAATGTTGATTGTGTGACAAGATTTCTCAAAATATAAGGGACTTGATAATGGTCAATTACTTCAATATTTCCAGAAACATACTTCAACATGCCAAAATTTTCTTTCATGTTGTACAGTAACATCATTGTCCCCAACTAGGCAGAATTTCATTTGACTGGCCATTGGGTCCAAAGAGAGGGGTGGTGGAATCAGATTTCAGGATTTCAAAAAAGGTATCAATGATATGTGAATCATCCCCTAGCTTATCCTTCTGGAATGAATCTAACAACATTGTCTCCATGGCAGTCGTATCCCATAAGTAATCATCCATACTAACCTCTATTTGATTGCCTCCATTGCTAACTTGTGATGAGGAACTATTATTGTTGTAGTCATTCCTAATTGGTGAATACGGATGCAGTGGGAATTGAATAAGTGGTTGATTCAACCATTCTTGGTATGCTTACTTTTTGATTTTTTCGCTTAATGCAACCTTCTCTCGATTTCACATTGTAGTTGGGTGCATCAAAAGATGTTAGGTGGGTCACTCATCATCACTAGAATCCTAATTTCAAAAAATATTTAACTTAGTACATCAATGATAATAATAAGCACAATTCAATTGGTTCATTGAAATTACATTATACCAAACAATTATTACCATCACTGACCCAAGATTGTGGCTGGAATATGGCATGTTACAATTGGTTGGGTAAAGTAGTTGTCCATTTTCATCTACCAATTGTTTGTGATATGTTGCTCATGGTAAGATCTTCTGATGTTTTTGAACGGGTGGAATAATTTATGCATCTGAACTTGATTTTAAATCAGGATCTTGTAAAGTTGGATATATTTTTATTCAAATTGACATGAATAAAATAAATGAATTCAATTAGATAATCAAAATATAAATAAAATTTGAACTTACTGTAGATGGAAAGGGAGAAATCTGTGAAGGACTTTGAGAAATATGGAATGAGTTGGAATTTGAAGAATTAGCCATTTTATGAGATTTTCTTCTTGCATTTAAGAAAAATCAGCGATAAATTTTTCTACGCATAGTAAAATTAATTTCAAGAACCATATCACAATCTGAATTTCAATATAGTTTTCAAACCATTTTTTAAGACTAAGGTGACTTTAAGTGGAAAATATATACTATGAACTATTGTAGCTCATGTGGATGCATCCTAAAGGATAATTTGAGACATGAATATGCCATTTTATCTTAAAATAGAAATTTAGATAACTTTTAAAGCATATTGGTGCTCTTGTAAAACTATTTACATCAATGTGTTTAAATAATAATCACACCGAGGTGTTTACATAATAACTGCACCAATGCATTAAAATAATAAATGCACAAATTTTTAGGACTTCAAAAATAATAAAAGGAATTCTATCATATCGGTGCGTTAAAAACTTTAGTGAACTGATAAGTTATATTAATAGGTGCATATTACTAGTAAACACATCGGTTCCTTTTACTAAGAAACACATCGATGTTCTAAAAAACAAAAAAACAAAACGCAACTTTATTTTTGTTCAAATTGAAAAATGAGCCATAAGTGGTTTTTCAAAATATAATTTCATAAAGTCTTGTAAATAGTTAGAATTTACTCACTATTTCATTATTTTTCCCAAAATTTCAAGGGAGAGATTTGCAAAAGAGACATAATGGGAGTACTGTGGAGTAGCATAATACTTTGAAACAACAAAACTAATCAGAAGATTAGAATTTGAAAGGTATGGTGATTCACTCAAAACCTTCCATAGTAAAAATTTTAAATTTTGATGTTGATTTTATTAATAATTCTTTTTACAATTTCTATTAGATTTAATTAAAATTGACCAAAAAAAAATAGAAACCCTGTATAGTAAAAATTTTACTATTGATTTTACTAAAAAAAAAATTTACAATCTTTGTTCCTACTTAGATTTAATTAAAATTCAGGAGAAAAAAACAAAAAAAACCAATACTTACCTTAAACTCTTGCTTCTTCTTGCTTATGTGACTTTAAAATTTCACCTTAGGGTTTAACTCCCTCTACCACTTCACAATTAGGGCTTTTCATTTTAGGCATTTTAAATTTAATGACTTTGTGTTACTATACATAAGACATTTGACATGTAAAGCAGAGGGGCCACTTATTGAATGAGATTCAAACCCTGTCAACCATCTCTATTTTTTTTTAAACAATTTCTATTTATCGGTGTGACCTATGTAATATAGCGCACCGATACACATCTAATAAATAACACTGTTAAATCGAAAAAAACTTGTGTTTAAATTTTTATGTATTCGGTTTTTAATGTGATGGTGGTGCTTTAATCGTTACATATTGCACCGTCATAATTTAAAGTTATTTAAAAAAAATGTTGTGGTGGTCAATAATTAAACACGTGCATTTACTAAATTAAACACAATGGTGTGTTTATCTACATAAGCGCATCGGTCACCATACCTCTCTTTGGTTGAAAATTATGTGATATATTTATAAAATATATTTAATGGCTTCTGTTTTGAATGGTACAAGTTGTATATTGATAATAAAAAAATGTTTGTCAAGTAACAAAAATATTGATCGGCACAATGATAGCACATCCAAAAAAGAAAAAAAACAATCTATTTGTAAACTCTTTACAAAATTAATATTTTTGAACTATATGTAAGTTTAACTAATAGTATTGGTTAGTGTGTGTGAGGCAAAGCCACAAAATGAGGAAGATCGATAAATTTATTTATGATCTAAGTGAAGAAGAGCGTAAACCCTGATGGAAAATTTGCAAAAGGATGAATCATCTGAATGAAAAAATATTATTCATTATGAGTTTTTTAAAATTTAATTAATAATATACTTAAAAATATTAGATAACATGTTTCAAACAATATATTAATTCACATATGTTTAATGTTCTACAAGGACCAACAACAAAGGAAAAGAATGCCCTTCTAAGAAAATAAAAATTATAGAACATGTAAGTGATGATCAATTGGTCCTTAGCTCATGTGGAGTGGTGGAGGTTAATGAATGGGGGAATTTTTTTTTACAAAACTATGAGGGATATAGTGGAATGAATTTATAGACTTACTTTCCACTTACAATACAGAAATCAATCCAATGATTCCAAGAACCAAGTTATATTTAAACTATAGGAAGTGTTTCCACAACAATGGTTAACGAGACCTGTCAGGCTTGAAATAGTAAAAACATACAACAAGAAAAATGAATCATTCAAAAATTAATATTCCTAATTAAAATGCTTTTCTAGAATTATATGTATATATTATACAAAACATTCATTTATTAATATCAATTTTGTTATATTTAGTTTTCATATATCAATATAAAAACCCTGATGATGTGATTTTTACCGAAATTTTTCTTAAATTTCATAATATGGATCACAAAAGCCTAGATTCAATTAATATAAAAATAGTTTATTATTTTTCAGGAAGATTGCGAAAATCCCAAAGGATCAATGAGATGATATATGAAACATCCTAGTATGAAAGTCCAAAAAAGTGTACAAGGAGATGGTCAAAAAAAATGGACATAATTGCATCAAAAGAGGAGCCATCTCAACAACAATGTGCTTTAAATGTATGTAATCATTGAATTTTTATATTAGGTACATATAAACAAATAATTTATCATTAAATATTAATTTCCAAGTATTTTATTGCAGAAAAGAAAACAAAATGGAGCTCATTCAACACATAAAACAGGACGACAAGGAAGAAAATGGTTGATAACAAAGTTTGTGAGTAATTGTTAATATTTCCTTATAACAACTTAATATTTCATTTTTGTATATTTTAAGTTGTTTTACTGCAACCATCCTTGAAAATCTTCAAATAGGTGCTAACATACAAAGAAGAACTATCAGAAGAATTGATTTGCATTGGGTTAAATATGGGTTGTGAGTATATATTGGCATATCAAAAATTAATTGTGGAACAAAAAAAAAACTTGTATATTAAATCTATGATTTATTATTGGGTATAAAACTTGCAAGAAAAAAAGTATAAAACTGTGCCAACAGAAGACTTGGCGAAAGAAGGCATGAGACTTGGTTTTGAAAGAATGTGCATAGTTCACGACTCAATTATTTCTTGGTACATTGCTTTTCAATTTACTTTGATGTCTATTATTTTTTGAGTTAGTTTCCTGAGAACCCACAGTAATAACCATATTTTGTCAACGTTTCAAATCCCAACAGGGATCCATCATCAGGACTATTTCTGAATGTTGATAGTAGAAGAGCTAAATGAGAGGTTTAAATAGTTATGAGGTGAGTTGATTTAAGGATGAGATGAAGGTCAGTTGTTTAATAATAATTAATAATCAACATTTTAAAGTTTTTATTGTAATTAATAAGTTTTTTTAATTTTTAATCATTTTTAATAATTTTTGAAGAGTTAATAATTTAGAAGTTAATTAATTAATTGGAAAATATTATAAAAATAAATATTTGATGTGCGCAAGGTAAGAAGGATTGTAATAGTGAAGATCTAAAGATAATAAAGAAGATTATGAAGGAAGATATGTGTAATTACATTTTGTACTTTACTTTATTCAATTATTGTTTACTTTTGTGTTGCGTAGTGAAGGATAAGATCTAAATTAATATACGAATGTTGCTACAGTTAACTATAGTTAAGATCCATTGATTTATGCACAGTAGATAGAGTTTTAGATATACGAAGTAGTCTTTTTGTATGAATAGATTAGATTTGGTATAATATTAAGTAGATTGTGTAACACAGTAATAGATTTGTAGGTGAGTCAGACTAAGTCTAGATCCACACTCCATATCCTTCTCAATGTGGAAACCTAGTTCCAACATCCCCTAATATCGCCTCGGGTGAGACTGCTATATGCACTAGTAGATCGTTTCTGAAAGGGCCGGTGATAAAGGGTTTTGTTAGTTAGCACAGCTAACCCTGAACCTGGGTGTGAGCCCCTCAAGCCAACAAATGGTTATGTTTCCAAGACCAGGATCTATCTGAGGGATATGTGATGTGGCATCCGACTAGAAAATAGATTCAAGGTTGGGTCAATTGGAAGGTGCGTGAATTTGCAGCACAAGAGAATAGAAATTCACACCTTTCAACAGAAAGGTGGTTGCAGAGGTATATCTTTACATAACAACATGATATCCTTTTCGCATCATTTGGTAACGAGCTGCACGAGTGGCTTTCAAAAATAGCTGAAAGTAAGACCTGTTGGAAATGCGATGAGATTACTACATGGACCCCAGAGTTGATTAAGCGACTCAAGGAGATTGAAAATAAGATCACAAGAGTTGTTGATTACTGGATCGATAGTGTTATCGGAGGATTTATTACTAAATTCGTGATTGACACATCGGTATCCTACAGTGAAGCTGAGCATAACTTTTCAAGGGTCTGCGAGGTAAGTATTTGAATTCATTAAATCTTTGGATTAAGATGTTGTTATGTGAGAATGGCGTACTGCGCATGCAAGTTGATTGATGTTTAAAGGAATCAAGACTAGATCTACATGGAGCAGAAAGAGATTCAGAATAGATCACAATAATTCTGTTGAAACTATTTATAGTCCGTTATTGGGTGAATCAGAAAGCGAAGAAGAAATAAGCAACCCTAGCATGCCTAGAGGTGCGTCACAGTCAGATAGTCAAGGCACTTATCGGATTCCCCATCTGACCACTCCACCTCCACCTCATACACCTCCACCTCCACCTCCACCTCCCCCATTTAATATGTCTAACGCAGTAAAGATGCTTGTTTTTAAGGGTCAGGGATCGGAGGATCTCGAGCAATTTTAGTTTGTCATAGAAGTTGTATGGAAAATGCAAAAAATTAATGATGAAGATATGAATAAAGATCATCTTGTCACAGTGTTGTAGGAGAAAGCATTGTCATGGTATATTAAGTGTAGTACAACAAACCTAGCCACTTAGCTGGATGAGACAAATAAAGCACTAAACACAAATTTTAAGAAACCAAAGTTTTAGTCGCAGTGCATTACGGAGATAAAAGAGATTAAGCAAGCAGTCAACGAGACTGCCTGGGAATTATATCACAGATTAAAATGTTTGTTGGGACAAGTCAACTTTCATATCTCTAATGAGCAGCACAAAGAATGGTATATAGATGTGTTATTACCACATCTCATATTATCGTTATCGTAGCAAAAGACTGCATCACAAGCTAAGGCATTAGAAATTGGATGAAGCTAGAAGCATGACCAGTACAGGATACTCACGTAGGATTCTAGCAGATATAGACTGGGTTAGTGAGCTTACATATGGAGATATAAGATTTGAAGAATGGAAAAGAAGTTTGGGCCGATATGCGCTCAGACGTTTGGTGCCTAAAGTGTGAAGTGGAAGGTCACTATAAGGAATAGTGTCTTGTCTATCATGATTGTTTGGCTACTGGAAGTCCTAATCCTCTAAATCTGGAACCTAGTGCTGGACCAAATACCAAATTGTGTGTCTAGTGTAGTAATTTCCGAGTCGCAGGCCAGCACCCTACTGACCATTGTTATTTGTTACAGAAGTATGTGCAGTCGCTAAAGCAGTTATTCTGTAACTTCTGTCGATTAGTATGAAATGAAAAAAGAAATTGAAGTAGCTATGATTTGATGATAGAACAAATTGTGGTGTACAAAATGAAAGTTGAAGGTCGCGCGCAGGAAGATCATGGTTCATGTGCAACCTGTGGTGGATTTTAAGGCCAAGGATGTGGTCGAGGAGGGGTGCTAGATGAGGTCGGGACCAAATTATATGTTATAAATGTGGTGAATCTGGACATTTTGCGCAGGATTGTCAGAACCCCACTAACCCTTCCTATAAGTATTGTAGGTAGTTAAACCATGTAATAGAGGATTGTCCTGTTTTGATGGCTAAAATGTATGAAAAGAAGAATTAGAAGCCTATGTAAAACTTGCAAATGATGAGGGTTGAACCGCGTGAAGATGATCCAAGTGTTAACATAGTGACACGAAGTGGCACAGCTACAGGAGAAGATAAAACAGAGGGAAAAAACATATGGTAGATACATGGGGAAGGAAGGCTAGAGAAAATAATATCGATTTCAATATGCAGAGGGAGAAAGAATCCTTCATGGAAGAAAATAAGAGTTACATGGACCTAGGAGCTTTGACATCGAAGACACGGATGCAACTAGTACCACAAAAGAATAATCCTGAAGTGGTTACTATGATAGAGAACCTTGACCCGACCCTTCTGAAGTCCTTTCTGTAGACATGTATGAAGCTGTTAAGGGATCAAAAATTAGTGGAAGGATTACAAGAATTAATTGACAACTACACTGGCAAAGAGAAGCCACGGCCTGGACAAAGCGCAGTAAACAAGGTAAAGAGAAATAAGAAAAGAATCGGTCGAGAGATGGGATTAGCTGTGCAAATTGGTGAATTCGAAATGGATCAAGTAATTCTTGGCTTAGGATCATATGCAAATGTATTACCGAAGCAAACTAGGGGCCGAATGGACCAACCAAAGCTACAATGGTCACTGATTCAGTAGCCCATGGCCAATCAGCAGAAAATCATCCTAATGGATCGATTGCATGGCGTTGTTGTGGACATTGAAGGAGTAAGCGTGGTGGCAGATTTTGAAGTCACTGATATTATGGACGACAACAATTTGTATCTGGCTTTACTTGGACTCAATTGGGATTTTTATATGGATGTTATAATCAACTTGAAAATAAGAAGTATGGTATTCGAGAAGAATGGTACCAGGGTCATTGTTCCTATGGACCCCTCTGAAGGAGAGCAATATATAGAACTTGTCTGTGACGAATATGGCGATGAAGATATTGAAAATATCTATAAGTTAACTATGTGAGATGAGGATTGAATCAACCCCACTATAGATGGGAGAATAAACTGGGAAAATGATAGATCGTGTGTCTCAGACTTTGTTGAGGAATTGGAGAACTGGCAGAATCGGTTGCATGAAATTTCTATTCTGTGTTGTAACATACTTACAAAATCTCTTCGCTGCATCTCAACAAAGGCATGTAATTTACCTTACTATGATGGGATAGGTGATGTCATATTATTTCTTAATGAGTTTTAAAGGGATGTACCAGAAGAACAGTGATTCCAAGCCTTGGATATAGCTTTGAGGTCTACACCTATGTGATGGTGGGGCACGCATAAAGACAATATAGGATATTGGAAGGAGTATCGTCGATTGATGAAGCTCAGGTTCGGTCATGCAAACACAAGGCTCATAGAGAAGTCTAATGGTAAGGATGATCCCCAATAACAATTTTCTCATTGGACTACGGCTTGGGGCAAAGAACCTCAACCAGAATGGGTACACATATTTTTCCACACTTTGGATGTGATACCGATGAATTGGTATCTTCAAATGGAGTTGTGCCATGGAACCACTGACTGGTACGATCTGAAGGAAAGCTTCATATTGATCTTTAGCTTTGAATATGGTTTTCAGTGTATCAATTATGCCCTTCAAGAAATCAGAGCAGGAATTTTTCGGACACCAAATGAGCCAATGACTTGGGTACAACCTGATTAGAATGCATAGTTGCAGAACGCACTAGAATGCTATAATATGACCGTGGAAGAGAGCAAGGAAGATTCGTGCAACATTAACATCCCTAAATTAGAAGGACAACGTGAGGTTACAGGACCAAAAGTTGAGATACCTGACATAACACAACCTGTTAAGATGAAGCAAGTCAATATAGGCTCAGAGGCGGAGCCCAAATTCACATGCATCAGAGATTAATCAAATGAGGATACAGTAGGTAAGGTCATCAAAATATTGCATGAGTACCAAGAGCTTTTTCTGATGAAGTTCACTAAGTTAAAAGGAATTGTAGGTGATTTGGGTGTAATTAAGATCACTTTGAAGCCAGATGTGAAACTCGTAAAAAAATACCATATAAGCTAAACCCAAAATACAAAGAGAAGGTGAAGGAGGAGCTTGAAAATATGGTCACAGATGGAATAATTAAACTTGTGGATGAATCCGAATGGGTAAGGCCGATAGTACTACAAGAGAAAAAGACTAAGGGTGACACAAGGATTTGTCGATTTAAGAAATTGAATGACGCATGTGTACATGACCCATTCCCAACACCGTTCACTGATTAAGTTTTGGATAATGTGGGAGGACATGAGGCCTACTCCTTTACAGATGGTTTTTAGGGTACCATCAAATTAAGATTGTGCCATAAGATAGGAGTAAGACCACTTTTGCTACTGAATGGAGACCATTTCAATATACAATCATGTAGTTTGGGTTGAAGAATGCACCTGTGATATTCTCCAGAGTTGTCATCGCAGCATTTAAATAATTCATTCACAAATTTATGGAGGTTTACTTTGGTGACTCGACAGTCTTTGGACTTTTAAAGAAGCATGTTTTGATCCTATGCTTGATGTTGGATACCTGCAGGAGGTATCAAAACTCATTGAACCTGAAAAGGTGTATTTTGTGTGTATCATATGGAATATTACTGGGACATGTTGTTTGCAAGTAGGGGCTAATGGTGGACCCTGCAAAAATTGTTCTTAGTATCAATCTGGATCCTTTGAAGAACATGAAATAGATACGCGTGACTCTAGGGCATACTGGTTATTATTGTAAGTTCATAAAGGCCTACGCGCAGATCACTGCGTCGATGGAAAAACTACTAAAGAAATATGTCATCTTTTGTTGGGACGATGAATGTCAAAAGAGCCTCGACATATTAAAGGAAAAAATGGTCACTGCATCGATCCTGATGTTTCCAAATTGGAAAAAGGAGTTCCACGTTCCTGTGGATGCATTGTGCATAGCTTTGGGTGTTGTCTTGATGTGTCCAGGAGAAGGGGATATTGATCACCCCATCGCATTTGTGAGTCAAAAATTATCTAAGGTAGAAAGGAATTATTCCACAACAAAACAGGAGGTATTGGCTATGATGTATGATTGTAGAAATTCAGGAATTACTTATTAGGCGTGCACTTCAAGATGTTTACAGACCATTTTGTGTTGAAGTACTTGGTGAACAAGCTTGTGCAGTGGGCCGGCCGGGAAGATCTACAGATGAATATTGTTGTTCCAAGAGTATGATTTTGAAGTAATAGCCAACCAGGATGACTGAACACTGGCCTGAAGCATCTCTCCAGAATTGAGACTGATGAAGAACCAATGAACATTGAAGAAGGATTGCCCGATGCATAGCTCTTTGCAGTATGGGTTGTTTATGATCTTTTTGTCGATATCATTTACTTTTTGTCTACTGGAGTAGCCCCTATTAAGTATACGAATCAACAGAAGAAAGAACTCATAGATAGAGCTGCGAATTTTATCTGATTTCTAGACATTTGTATAAAATGGGCCCCAACAAGATATTGTGTAGATATGTCCCTAAGCACGAAAGACGTAGTATTTTGGCAAAAGAACATGGTGGTGTCATGGGAGGACACTATGCAGGAAAATCCACCATGCAGAAGATTTTAAGAGCGGGGCTATGGTGGCCCACTGTGCACAAGGATTCTAAAGAATATTGCAGTGCTTGCGATGTCTACCAGAGGACTAGAAGACTATTGAAAATGGATGAATTGTTGTTGAATCCACAAGTCACCTTGTAGGATTTTGATAAGTGGGTGATTGAATTTGTTGGGCCAATCAATCCACCGAGAAATAAGACTAGTGTGCGATACATTATCACTACAACGGATTATCTGACTAGGTCAGATGAAGCACAAACCATAAATGATTGCATTGTAGGCAATGCTACACAATTCATCTTTGAATATATCTCGTCGCGATTTGGGTGTCCAAAGATCTTCATGAGTGATTGAGGATCACATTTCCTACACAACACTATTGAAGTATTGGCGAAGGAATTTCAAGTACGTCATCAGAAGAGAACGCCTTATCATCCTCAGGTGAATGACACAGTTGAGGCTTTCAACAAAATTTTGGAGAACGCTCTTACTGAAGTATGCAACGTCAACAGAAACAATTTGGATGTGTGCATACCAACAGTTTTATGGGCATATAGGACTACCTGGAAGAAGTTGATGGGACAAACTCCATTTAGTCTACTGGTTTATGGACAGGAAGCCATAATGCCTATGGAATACATAGTGTCGACTCTTAGAATCACTGCAGTCATGGACATGGCAGACAACGAAATTGTGGAGGAGAGATTGGAATAACTACTCACATTCAAGGAAGATCACTTTATTGCTCGATTTCACCAACAAGTGCAGAAAGCCAGGGAAAAGGCCTGGCACAACCAACATATTAATTAGAAAAATTTCAATAATGGAGACTTGGTTATGTTGTATGATAGTAAGTTCACAAGGTTCCCGTGAAAATTCAAAATGCATTAGTCAGGACCATACATTGTTAGGGATATCTTAGATGGTGGTGTAGTTTATCTTGCGAAAATTCTATCCCTAGGACTACACAATGACTATATGAACGGAGAAAATTCTTAGTGCTACAGGCGGTTGGAAGGAAGCATGAGACTTTAAACTACTCTGCCAAAGAATGACTTCATCAAGGAGGAAGTGCTACGCGGTATTCAAGAGGATGGCGCAGATGGAGGAATTTGCGACGAAGAAGGAGTAACAATGCTACAGGGAAGGGTTTGACATATTGCATCTAGAATATGACTATTAGGGTTGCTACAATTGATTTGACAGGGAAACTGTCATTAAAAGGAGCGGGGGGGACACAGTTAATGGGTATATCTGGGAAAATATGCCACCAAATTCACATTTATGAGATGGATATGAAAGAGATCATGGAGTTTGAAATTCAAAAAGGTTATAAATATGGAAACCCACTCCACATTTGAAAACTTTGCTCACTAATATTTCGACTAATGAATTTTCTCCTAAGTGTGAGACAAGAATTCTATTGCATGAATTGGGAGGAGATTGAACAAGAATTTCTTAGATGAGGGTTAGGATCATCATGACTGCTACACCACCAGCGCATGTCACTGGGCTGAGGTCCCCAAGGAAGCAAACTATTGGTGCAACAACACAAAAAAGGAAGCCTCCATTTCGACAATCACCAAGAAAAATTAATAAAGGGAAGAGAACTAAGGAGAGATTGGACAAGCAGAAGAAGTCAATGGAGCCCCAATATTCAGATGTGGAAGAAGTGGCTGGCGGAGTAGAAGATATCAATGCAGAATATGTGGAACCAATCTCCAAGTTTCCACCTTATATTCTGCCACAAAAGCCAACCTCAAAGGTTACTAGGTACCTAAATGCTATCAAATTCAAAGTCTTTACACCACTATTACTGGCATAGAAAATTTTAGGGGCGAATGTTCGCCCTTTGGCAAAATTAAGGGGTTTTAAATTTTTAGTGGGCGAATATTTTGTATCATAGTAAATTTTTACAAATCACCTCAAAAAGCCCACCTTATTTTAAGGGAAAGGGTAAAAAAGGTAAATTTAGCCCTTGAAATTGGGAGTGACCACCTTCCATTTGCCCATTTTCAAGAATAGGTTTTATTTAAGTGATTCCTATGGGCCAAAGGCCCAAATACCATATTTATAAAAGAGGTACGGTAAATTAATAAAAATATAAATAAATGAGAGGTATGGTAAATAAATAAAACATTTTTTATATTTACTCCATAAGTCACCTTATATACATGCAAGGGTGTAAACAAATAAAAATATAAGTAAAGTGGAGGTATGGTAAATAAATAAAACGTCTTTTTATACTTACTCAAAAGGTATGGTAAATAAATATAAATATAAATATAAATAAACTAGACGCATGGTAAATAAATAAAACCTCTTTTTATATTTAGTCCATAACCCTCGTTCTATTTATGAAGGCCAAGAAAGAGGTTTTATTTAAGTGAATCCTATGGGCCAAATACCATATTTGTAAAAGAGCTATGGTAAATTAATAAAAATATAAATAAACGAGAGGTATGGTAAACAAATAAAACATTTTTTTATATTTACTCCATAAGTCACCTTATATTTATGAACACTCAAAAAATGCGTTATATTTAGGTGAAACCTATGGGCAAAATACTATGGGACAAATACCATGGACTAGATTGTTATTAATACCATGCAAAAAAACATTATTAACCCTAATATTAGAATTAATAAAAATAAAAATGGCACATGGTATTGACCCATGGTATTCACCTGGAATGTAGCCTATTTAAATGGGGGAATTAAACCAGCATAGATCCATCTTTACTCTGGATCTACTAACCCCCGAGAGGTATCAAATATCGTGATATGCAAACTAGCATAGAGTGAAAAAATATTTGATCCGATCAAGAGTAAAAATGGATGTTGTAATTTAATGTATGTTAAACATTTTAGCTTGGTTAAAATAAAAATCAACTATTAATTTTATTAATTTTTATAAATTACTAATAGTAATTTTTAAGCTCCAGGTTTATGATAACCCATGGTATTGACCCGTGGTAATACCATGGTATTCATGTGAGCATAGACTATTTAAAGGGGAAATTCTATCATCCTAGATCCATCTTAATTCTGGGTCTACCAAGTGCTCAGAGGGATAAATAGATTTCATCCCCCTAAGAGTGGTAAATGTGGAGTTAAGATGGATATAGGTTGGTTTTTATGATAATGAAGATATTAAATAGACTTAGGAAATTATATTGTAAAAACATATTAAGGTGAATGGTTAAAGCATAGACATTGGACAAGTATATTTGTATACTTATGTTTTAAACAGAAACAAATCCAGTGCTAAAAGGAATGGATTGATTGCACTAGTCATCCTTCTATAACTTTCCAAAATATGTTGGAGTAAACAGATTGTAATTTGGGTAATTTTTCTAATTGCAAACAGGAACATACTTGTGTATTGGCAGGGTGGTTACAAGGTCCCTATAAGTGATGAATTTGAATTTTTCTTGGTTTTATATATAGTATTAAGTTTTTTCTCATGCTTTCTATGAATGGCACGGATGAATTTTATCCTACACCCACTAGGTTATCGATATGTAATTTCAGTAATTTTGATTTCAAAAGATATTCTAAAGAAATGCAATGATTTCATTTGTGTATTCAATAAACACAAGATTTTATAATTGACTAAAATATTCGCCATGCCTGGTGAGAGATTCGCCGAAAAATTATATATACATATCATATTATTGATAAAATTGCCTTCCATTATTCCTATATACCATGGAGATTTGCCCATTTATTATACATGTAAATTTGGGGGGGGTTCTTAAAATTTTCCATGATTACTGGATGAGGTGCTGATTGAGGGAGAGTTGTTGGCAAAGGTGCCACAACTGCACATAGAGGACCAGGATCTTAAATATCAGAGAAAGTATCCCTAGTTTGAGCCCAACAAGTACTTGAGATTGGTTTACTATGAAGAAGTTGGAGTAAAATGGGTTGAACCGATGTCGTGGCTAGCAGGAATTCAATAATCTAGCCTGTTGAATATGTTATATATTCCACACTTCAGGCACAACAATATCAACACAATATGTGTGTGCCAACTGTTGGCATTGGTGCATGATGGATGTCTATGGCTGGGGATGAAAATCCCTATTGATATGTTGATTAGAAGAATAATTGCACTTCCCTACTAAGGATCAAACCCCACTGACACATTTGTTGGAAAATATCAGGAAACAAAGTTGGCCGAGACGATGAAGACAAATTATGATCTGATCAGGAAGTCTCAGGGATTTGTCATCAGCTCTATTAATGATCTGGCTGTGTGCTTTTCCATGAACATTTTGGCCAGGAAAGTTATGAGGAAGTGTCAGGCGGATAAGGTACCCACCTCGATCATATCATTGGTTGCGTAATGCATCAACGACATCCAGTTTAACTGGACAAGATATTTGTGCCAATAATTTTTGGATGACTGTCAGGAGGCACAAGAAGAGGGAAATAAATTCCACTACGTGTGGTTATTTCTATTGATAGCATTGAAAACATGGATAATTCTAGAGGAATCATAGTTCCCCACTATGGACCCTGACGTCTGCGAGGCTACGAGGTATGCCTCGTAGTGGGTTTTGAAGGAGTTGACCCATGTTACAGAGAACAAATTTTTTTGGGTCTTGTTTAAAATAGATTTATGCACCTTGATCAGCCAAAAGCCGAGGCTGACACTGATTTTATTTGGACAATACATAGCGATTGCAGACTTCAAGGTGGAATTTCACCATGTACACATCCGTGCCAAGAAGGACCTGGAGGAGGTATGGTACAAGCTGCCATTCTTGGTCACTAATGATGACATCGCGCAAGTGGTGAGCAACTAGCCAAGTGATTGGCTAAATCCACCCACGGAAGGAGCAGAGACAGAATAAGCAGGCACCTCAGGTATGCGGACTGAGAAGAAGCCAACCAAGAAGGGAAAAAAAAAGGTGATTGAGAAACTCACAATCGAGCTAGAGAAGGACACTACAACAGAGACAGAGCGCGAATATGAGCAAGAGGAATAGGCCACCGAAGGTGGCGATTAGTATGGTGAAGATCCTTTTGTTAACATTGAGGAGGTATATTCCCTGTTCATAGTTAAAAGGTGGAAATCAAGTGCTAGAGGTGCGCAGCAGAAGAAAAAATTGGAAAAATCTGCTGGCACAGAATTAATGGTCCTAATTGAGGGGGACATTGATAAGATTGGAGACAGAGTCTGAGTTGTGACGGAGGACATATGGGGGAACATTGAATACCAATATAATTTTTTATTGATAGAGGTCCAACAGGGCCTCAAGAAGCTGCAGGTTCAGGCGAGCATGGTTCATGCGAGCGTGGCTCAGGGGAGCATGGTTCAAGTGAGCGCAGTACCATCAATCACAGTTGCAGGCAGCCCACAAACAACATTAATCACATTCTAGCTCTGGGTTGTGCCTTACCAGGTGGTGCTCTACATTTTGAGACTACTGAAGACCAGGAACACGCACAACACTAAAAGAATCTGAGTATCAATCTTACGATGATCCCCATTCAAACCTTGTACAAGTTAGATAAGGGATTCACTGATGAACTAAAGATATAGGAGCAATGTGCTATGCTGGTCATTAAAGAAGTTAAAGATGAAAACTGACATATGTTGGAGGATAAGAATCATGCCATCAAGGATTGTGATGAGGCAGTTGCGCAAAAGTAGCTGGAAGACGCCATCACCAAAGCTTGCAGCGAGCTACCAGAGCTCCAAATCCTGACAAAGATAGAACCCGAAGAGAAGCTTTAGAAGCTTGTGGCAACAGTAAAAGAATCAAAGCGATAAAGTCAAATTCAAGCTGGAAATTTAGATCGCAAGTTGTAGATGAGGCTACCTTTGGCAACTCCACTAGAGGTTCGCAAGAAGTGTGAAGCAGATATCAAGGTTGTTATGGAAAGTATAGCTACTACAATCAAGGATTGTAGCTAGGTCTTCAAAAACACTATGAAAATATGAGCCTCGTCACAGGAGGATGCACATGTATAGAAGATCTAGGAAGAGGTTCGTGACAAGTAGCAAAAGTTTGATGAAATCAAAGTGATGATGCATACCCTAGCACCTACACAACGGTTTGCCCGTCTCCATGAGGGAAATTTTTTCGGGGATAGATTGATGAGCTACGACGAAAGGACCAGATCATTTAAGCATGGACACAAACATGAGCTGATGAAGCCATTCATCTCTCACAGTTAGTGGAGAGAAAGCTAAACATCATAAGGCAAATGTAAAGAACCATCGATCTAACGATAATTGGGCCGACGATAGAGAAGTTGGTAGAAGAAGTACGATAGGTCGCCACACAGTGCACAGAGACACTTCAATCTTTAAAGGATGCATATATTGGCCTCAAAGCAAAGATTCACAATGTACCAGCTGAGTGACTCGAGATGAGCCACATCTTTGTGTTGGGGGCCTATTGGGTAGGGTCCCCCTAGGTCAAAGTTTTGTCAAAATTTTTAAAAGAGCCTGCATTTTGAGGAGAAAAGTGTGTTCACGCAATTTTTTCAGAGTCATAGGAGCTTTAGGTCAGGTCAAAGCCCCTTATTTTGTAAAAGGATGGGATAAATGTGTATGTTTTGAGCTCTGCCCATGGTATTGTAAGAGAAAAATATATAAAGGGTTGTCTTAGTAAGTCATAGGAACCAATGAATGATTAGAAGATGGATATGTTTTGATGTTTTTGGGTATGTAATTGTTATATCTTTTTGTGCGAAAGGGAAGGCTCCTGAAACTGTGTGCGCAGAGACCTTGGTAAGTCTACAGCTATGTGCGTGGGGTAAGAAGGATTGTAATAGTGAAGATTTGAAGATAATAAAGATGATTTTGAAGGAAGATATGTGTACTTACATTTTTTACTTTACTTTATTCAATTATTGCTTACTTTTGTGTTGCACAGTGAAGGATAAGATCTGAAGTAATATATGAATGTTGTTACAATTAACTACAGTTAAGATCCATTGATTTATGCACAATAGATAGAGTTTTAGATCTATGAAGTAGTCTTTTTGTATGAATAGATTGGATTTGGTATAATATTAAGTAGATTGTGTAACACAGTAATAGATTTGTAGGTGAGTCAGACTAAGTCAAGGTCCACACTCCATATCCTTCTAGATGCAGAAACTTGGTTCCAACATCCCCCAATATCACCTCGGGTGAGACTGCGGTCTGTGCGAGAAGATCATTTCCAAAAGGGACAATTATAAATGGTTTTGTTGGTTAGCACAACTAAATCTGAACCTAGGTTTGAGCCCCTAAATCCAACAAGTGTCGACATTTGATGTCGAGATACTTGAGACAAGACATGGTTTGATACTTGTAATGGTTACATGATGCAATTGGAATTTCTCCCTAGCTGAGAGGGAGTGCTAATTTGGTAGCTCAGTGACAAATTCCAACCATGGACAATATTTCTCTTTTCGAGAGGACCAATTTTGACTATTGAAGTGCTCAATTTGGACAAGGGAAAGTGTATTTTTGAATTAAAGCCCACATGTGCACATTTGATCAGGTCGGCCCTAAAGCAAATTGGACACCCTTGGAAGGTTATAAATACAAGTGATCTCAACCTCATTTGGAAATAATCATGGAGCATTCTTCTATTCTCTTCTTTGGTTTTGCTCGCTTAGGTTTGTGGCAAGTTCATAGATATTGGCTGGCACAAGTTCGAAATTGCAGGGTCCAATGCTTGTATCTCTATTTTTATGGTTTTGGGTCTCAGTCATAGTCATGCCATGGAGAAATTTCGACCAAAGCCTTTTAGCCACATGCATGACACATCTTCCCTACGACTAGAACCTAAAGGTTGAATTTTTCAATTGACAAAAGATTTCGCCAGTTGATCGCAGAGTTGGGCGCTTGACCTCAGTCAGTAATAGTTGATCACAAGATTTTGAATTAGGGTTTTGGATTATTGGCATTGTTGGATTCATCTCATGGATATTCTCTAGTTTTTTTGCTAGATAGGTTTATGGTTGAAGATATGGATCATTGTACTCTCTTTTGCTTAATCATTCAATGACAATATAATAAGAAAAAAAATTTGAAAGGGTTTTACCCATAGTGTGTTTTTCCCTGGTCTCAGACCAATCTTGGTGACTCTATGTGTAAATTCTTTTCTTCTATTGTTCTTTTATGTTCCACTGCATTGATGATGATGTTGTTCTTTCTATATAATTTCATATGTTGTTGAATAATGTTGTAAATTTTAATAATGGCATAATCCTATGTGGTGAATTCAACATGAAAATGTAAAAATGAAATTATTAAAGCAAAGAACAATAGCCCTAAGAAAAAATAAACTCTATATCTTGTGATGTTTCCAGTTCTTGATCTTCTTCATCTTCATAGCTTATGTAGAATAATTTATTTTCACTACACTTATGACCCTTATTGTACTTATTGTTGCAGTTGAAACATATTCCATTTTCTATTCTATCATCCATTTTCTAAGGAGTCAACCTTGTCACTTTAGGAGAGGGAGCATGATTTTCTCTATAGTTATTAGTGACCAATTCTCTAGCAGCCATACTTTTACTTCCAAATTTCTTGGCCTGAATAAAAGAATGCTCTAGATATTTAGGTTCAAAAATATGCACCTCATGTTGGATGCTTTCCTTTAAAGTTCCCATAAATAGGTCTAACAAATTATCCCTTGAAATATTCCTTAACCTAAGACTTAACTTTTTGAATTGTTGAATGTATAGTGTAACTAGACCTTTTTGTTCAAGATTTATCAATTGACTAAAGAAAGTATTGTTCTTAATATCTCCATAATGTGTTATTAATTCCTCTATAAAAATGGACCAACATATAACAACATCCTTTTTCCTTTCACAAATCCATTATACAATACATGTTTGTCTTGTTATAAACACATGGATGCAATATTTAACTTTTGTAAGATTGCCACTTGGTGTAGATCAAAGTATTTCTCTATTTGAAATATCCATGTTATAAGATCATTCCCATAAAACTTCATCATATTTATATTTGGAATGTAGTAGTTCCTTGATGTTATCTTGAAGCCCTGATGATGTGGATCTCAAATTGAAAACTCCTTATTGTTACATATTTTTTCTCTCAAGTTGTGATAGCATACTCCCCATATGTGATTGAGTCTCAACACCATGCTTCTCCTTGTGTTCATGATTTCCTTGGATCTCCACATACCTTTTAGGGAGGTATTTTAATAGAATGGTATGGAATTATTTTATTTCTTCCTTGATGGATGTTTGTATATCTTTCTCATTTTCCATTTCATCCATCATTTCACTTTTAAGGTTTTCTTGAGAACATGATAAATCCACATTTTTCCACATATAACCATCCATTTCATCAACTTTCTTCTCTAGTTGGGAGAACCTAAATTCTAAGCCTTCACTTTCACTATAAGTCCTAGATGATTGATCAAGAGGTTTAATTGGTGTAGTATCTTTTGGATATTTCTTTGGAGCCATATGAGAAATTAATAATGGAAATCCTCTTTATCACAATTTCTAGTCACAAAATTAAATGGATCTTTTAATCAAAAGTTAGGTAACTTATGAGGTACATACCTTTGAAACTTAATTTGGACAATATCTAAATGGCTAAAAAATTTCTTGACATATCTATGATATTTGTGCCTTTATCAATCTAAAACTTTGGTCTTTAATACTCTAATATATATTCTCTACAATTCCACATGTTTGACAAGTATTTTATGTGTTGTGTGAAAGTTATGGTAACTTTCCCAAAACTTGCTAATTTTTGGGCTCTTCCCATGATCAAACTTGTATAGAAATCCACATCCAATTATTTAAATATAATTATGATATTTGCACGTAAGGTGCTTCTATATGTTTCCTGATATCCATGAATATTTCATAGCCCAAAAAAAACTAAAACCTAATTTATAGCAAAATTACCAAGTTAACATATTTGAAATTGATTTTAGGATATTTTACAAACCCTAAATTCCACATAGCATAACTCTAAAAGTATAGTGAATCAAAATTTTAAATTTGAAAAATACATTTCCAATGATTTATCATCACTATGGTCAAAGTTTCATTGTCTGAAATTTCCTATAAAAAATTTGTTTTAACAATAATTCGAGATTGACCTGTTTGAAACTGATTTCTAGGACATTTATAAACCATAACTTCCTTAGAGCATATCTCTGAAAGTATAGCAAACCAAGATCTGAATTTGAATCAGATGTTTTTTTAGATTTCTCCTCATTATGATACAAATTTCTCCGTCTAAGTCTTACTAGAAAAAATTCCAGATTGACTCGTTTGAAATTGATTTCAGGGGCATTCAAGAACCCTAACTTCCCTAAAGCATATATCCAAAAATATGGCGAACCAAGGTGTGAAATTTAAACCATATCTTCCCCGATATTTCCCTTAGTATGATCCACGTTTCACTATCTAAAACCTCCTAGAAAATAATTTATAGTGAAATTTCGAAGATGCCTTGTTTGAAGCAGCAAAACCCCAGGATCATGAGATCTGGTACCAATTGTTAAGAACTTTGTGTTTTAAAAATGATAAGAAATCAATAATTATAGTTCTATTCGAGGGTGAAACCTCCTTTTACAATGAATATAATGTACAAGACAAGATTTGATGATCCTAAGACTAAGTCTCCTTAGTGTGTGTATGTGTGTGTCTATGTGTGAGACAAAGGGTATGATTATAATAAAATGGGGCCATGAGAGGTTCTAGCCTACATAACAATATAAAATAATCATTTAAATGTAATCACTCAATTTCTAAGGCTTAATTAAAGGTTTTAGGTTAATAAGGAGCTAATATAGGGCTTAAAAGAGATAGTCATAACTTAGTCTTGAAAGTAGTGAAAATATTATCTTCTCAATGGATTATAGGAAATGAAAATAAAGATAAGGGAACTAGGAATTATGGGTGAAATATAAAAATGGATCCACAGTTACTCAAGTGATCTAGGCGTCTTAGTATCCATGTGTGCTTCTTCTAAAGTGTCCCATTGAGAAAAAAGTTCTTTGCATTTGTCACTATAAGGGAACTTGTGTTGATCCATAAAAACACTTATATTATCCTTAATCTCCTTATTAAAAACATTCAGTATATTTTGTTGGAGATAAAATTTCTCGAAAAATTGTGTGTGGAGAAATTGCAATGTTTGATGTTTTGGGTAAACACTTAATCCATCTTCAACGACCGTAAGCTTTAAAATCCGTGGTGAGGAGAGAGAAATATTAGTTAATTTAAAGAGGATTAGGGTTAATTAGTCGTTGGTGGAAAATTTAATTAATTATTGAAAAGGGGTTTTGAACATTTATTCATAAATAATTTAGTTTTATATAAATTTAAAAGTTGAACATTCAAATAAATTGGAAAAAAGAATTAATAATAAATTAATAAATTAAAAATAAGGTGGATAAGACCAATAAAGGAAAGATCATAAATAATTAATGAGTAATTAATGAGATTATTATAATGATCAAAATGTATATAACAAAGCTCTTATAATAATGAGTCGTTGGAGGAAAAAATAATTAACTAATGTATAGGTTTTGAATTTTTATTCATAAATATTTTAAATAAATTTAAAGGTTCGACTTTCAAATAAATTGGAAGAAGGAATTAAGAATTAAATAATAAATTAGAAAAAAACTGTGGGCAAGACTCAGAAAGAAAATTTCATAAATAATTATTAAGTAACTAAGGAGATTACTAGAATGATAAAAATATATGTAAGAAAATTATCATAATAATTAGTTGCTAAAGAAAAATTTAAAATTTTTCGAATATTTATTCATAAATAATTTAAATAAATTTAAAGGTTAAATACTTAAATTATTTGGAAGAATGAATTAATAATAAATTAATAAATTAAAAATAAGGGTGGGTAAAGCCAAAAAAGAAACCTCAATTATTGAGTAATTAAGGAGATAATAATAATAATAATAGAATATATCATATAAAATTATTATTATTATTATTATTATTATTATTATTGTAATATTAGGATTGTTAATCAAATAAATTATTATTAATAATACTAGATTTGGTTTATATGGTATTAGTATTAATATTATTGGTATTGGATTATAATTTTATATATTTCATATTATTCGATGATATCAATAGATTGTATTAATTGGAATTGATACAATAATATTATAATCAATAAATAGGGAGAGAAAGAACTCTTAATTAAAAGATTAAAAGAATAAAGAATATATTTTGATTAAGCGTTCATTCTCTCCCTATCCATGGATTATAATATTATTAGATTAATTCAAAATAATACAATTTATTCATATGATCCAACAGTGAAATATAATATAATACTATGATTTAGTACTACTAATAATAATAATGGTGTTGTCCAGTTTTTTTGTTTCGGACTGAGCGTTGCTGCCCTCGTTGCGATCTGCGCAGACTGTGCCTGGGTGCTGCCCTCTCAGCTGACTCCGCCCCCGTCCCTAGTCCTCCTAAATGCGGGGTTGCTTGGATCTGCTAGGCCTCCCTCCTGCTCCTCGCCAAGACCTCGCTGAGCCTCCTGATCTTGCCAGATCTGCTTGGATCGGCCCTCGACTCCTGCAGAGTCTGATCGGATCCCTTTTCCTTCTCTCCGATCTTGAGATGCCTCACTTCCTGTTCTTGCTTGGTGCAGATCGGTTTTGCTGATTTGTGCTTTGCCATGGAGGCCCAAGGCTCACCTATCATCTCTCGCAAGCTCCATCTCCGAAAGCTGAAGCAACCTTCTCCTCTCTCCTTGCTTTGCTGCCTGAAAAGAAGAAGCCCGAAGTCTCCAAATTCGTCAAAAGGCTCGACGATGTTCCGGAGGTAAACTTCCCTCCTGAGGGTCCGATCCAGGTCGCTTTGTCCCTTGCAGATCGTGCCCTGGTGGGTCAATTCATGGGCCTTTGGCCCTCGCCAAAATCAACAGAAAAATGGGTCATCAAGAACTGGGATCCACTGATCGAAAACAATGTCACCTCTTATATTTTGGGGAGAGGCTTCTTCCTGTTTGAGTTCAACACAAAGGAGGACAAAGATCTGATCTTCAGGAATGGGCCATATTTCATGGGACCTCAGGGTCTCTATCTCAACAAATGGACCCCTGACTTCGATCCGAACATGGATGTCCCAATGACAGTCCCTGTTTGGGTTCGACTCCCTAATCTTCCAGTGCATTGTTGGAACTGGGAGTCCCTCAAGCACATAGGAAATACTTTGGGAAAATTCATTGATAGAGCAAACAACAATGACCAGTATGATTGCGCCTGAATCTGTGTCGAGGTGGACTTAGAGGTGGGGCTTTCGGAGGCCATCAAATTAAAGGTCGACAATTGGACGCATGTGAAAGTGCTGGACTGTGAGCAACTCCCTTTCAAATGCTGAAAATGTCATATCTATGGCCACTTTGCAAGAGGGTGCCCGAATAAAGGGGAAGTAGAGAAAGGTAAGGAAGAGGGCTGGAACCAAGTCAAGAGGTCAAAGGCATCCCAAAAGAAATCTGGGGTACATGGCCCCCAACCTGCCCCCGCTCAGAATGCTCCCCCGCTAAAAAGCCAAGAAAACAGGTATGTGATCTTAAGCTCCGCTGAAGAGACTCCCCAGGAAGAAGATAAGCAAGATAATCCACCAGAAAAAACGACTTCAGCAGATGCAAGACCTGAATAAAGCGCCACGGCAAGAAACAAGGAAAAGCAAACAGAAGCATCCAAGGAGGAACATGACTCGAAGGATTCTGAGGAGGATGGAGAAATAGGAGACATGCAGACATCAGTCAGAAGATCTGCAAGAGGCCGCAAATCTGCTAGAGAAAAGAGAGATCAGGAAACTTACAAAGACAAGCTTCAGGGTAGTCAGCCCACTCTGGAGAAACTCCTTGGAAAAAATCCGAAGATGACCAAAAACCAAGTGCATGGCTCCAAGGGAGCCCACCATCATAAAAATAAATGATGAAGATCGTCTCCTGGAATTACAGAGGAATGGGGAGCAAAGTGAAAGAAGAAGCAACGAGAAGCCTTATAAGAAGAGAAACCCCAGACATTCTTTTGATTCAGGAGACCAAAATGAAGGACAAGGAGTTTCACCAAATAAGTAAAAAAATTTGGAAAGGAAACAACGGAAATGCAGTTTCAACACGAGGAGCCTCTGGGGGTCTGGGCTCCCTCTGGAATCCTCTCAAGTATAGGCTGGTCATCGAGCTGCACAACACCCACTGGCTATTTTTGAAGCTCCAACCTTTGGACTCGAGGGAGGCAGTCAACCTTTTTAATGTCTATGTTCCAACAAATATAGGGGAGAAAAGGGAGTGTTGGGACTCCATCAGACAATTGTCGGAGTCAGAAAATTTGGAAAACATCATTGTGGCAGGGGATTTAAACCTCACCATGCGCATGGATGAAAAGCGAGGAGGCACAATCATAAGGGATCTTACAAGGGAATGGGTGGAAGACCTCATGCAGGACTGGGATCTGCTCGACATCCCCCCAGAAAATGGTAAGTACACCTGGTCTAACAAAAGAATAGGTCCTGGTCACATTGCTGCTAGACTTGATAGATACTTGGTGCAGAGTTCCTTTCTTCTGCTGGAATTTGAATCCAGATTGCATATCCTCCCATGTAGCGCTTCAGATCATAATCCCATTTTGCTTGAGATGTTGGGCCACAAAGATCTTGGACCCATCCCCTTCAGATTCAACCCTCTTTGGGCTAAGGAACCAGAGTTCCTAAAGCTGGTTCGAGACTGTTGGATTTTTCCAGTGAAAAGTTCTCCTTTCTTCATTTGGGAAGAAAAACTTAGAAGACTGAAAGCAGTCCTTAAAACTTGGGCCAAATCCCTCCCCTCCCCTGCAAAAGAGAGAAAGCAGGCCCAAGACAATCTTGCCCATCACCATGCTCAAAGTGAAGATGCAGAAATCACTAAAGAAGTTCTAGACAAGGAAGCTGAGCTCCAGCAAATCTTCCATAAAGCCTGCCTTTCGGAGGAAGAGCATTGGAGACAGAAGTCTAGGATTTTATGGCTTAAAGCAGGAGACAGAAATTCTACCTTCTTCCACAAACAAGCTCAAGCCAGAAAGAGCTTCAATTCTATCGCAGAAATCAAAGATGATAGCTGAACTCACAAAGACTTTGATAGCATAAAAAGAGCAACTTTCAATCATTTTCAAAACCTGTATAGAGAAGAGGGCGTGACGGACCCAAACTCCAAATTTTTGGAGGCGGTTCCCCCTAGGATCTCTCCTTCAATGAATCAACAGCTCGAGGCGAAGATCTCTATACAAGAAATAAAAGATGCTCTCTCCGACATGGAGCCTGACAAAGCCCCGGGCCCGGATGGCTTCACTGCAAGATTCCTTCAAACCTACTGGCAGATTGTGGAGAAAGACCTCTACAAAATGATTTTGAAATCCCAAACTTGCCAGAAAATTGGGGGCAGCACCAATTCAGCTTTCCTTGCCCTCATCCCCAAGGAAAAGGGTGCTAAAGAATTCAATCGGTTCCGCCCCATCTCTCTTTGTAATATTGGATACAAATTAATCACAAAGGTCATTGCCAACAGACTAAAAGGCATTCTTCCAGCCATCATCCCGGAGAACCAAGGCAGATTTGTTCAGGGGAGACAGCTTGCTGACAACTTCATCTTGGTTCAAGAGGCGATTCATTTGAGCCAGCTTCGCAAAGAGAAAGGTATGGTAATTAAATTAGATTTAGCTAATGCTTTTGATCGGGTCAAACTTAGCTTTCTTTGGGAAGTCCTGAAAAAATTTGGCTTTGGAATGGGCTTTTTAAAATGGATATGTGCTTGTATTGCTGATCCTTGGATCGTCCCTCTGGTGAATGGGAGAGCAGCTGGTTTTTTTAGAGCCTCAAGAGGGCTTAGGCAGGGTTGCCCCCTCTCTCCACTCCTCTTCGTTCTTCATGTTTCTGTCCTGAGTTTCTACCTAGATCAGAAACTAGTTGACCAAGAGATCCTGGGGCTTAATATAGCAAGAGGTGTTAAAAATGTTAATCACACCCTGTTCACGGATGATACCCTCCTGTTAGGGGCTACCTCCACCAGATCTGCTTCAAAATTCAAGGAGGTCCTAGATGACTACAGTGAAGCTACAGGCAATAGTTTAAACAGTGGTAAGTGTAAAATCTTTTTTTGGAATATTTCGACTTCCACCCTTTCTTCCATTTCAAGAATTCTGGGCTTTACTGCTTCCCTCAACTGGTCCTCCTTTACATATTTGGGCCTCCCCACCTTCCGCAAATTGGCTTACAACAGAGAATGGGTCCCTCTGTTGGACAAATTTAAGGCCAAAATCAAAGCTTGGGGGTTCTCATGGCTAAATCTCGCCGGCAAAACTGTCCTCATCAAATTCGTTCTCTGTAGCCTCCCCATTTTTCAATTCTTTGTAATTCTAGCCCCTTCAGGCATCATAAAAAAAATGGAAGCCTTCATTCGCAAGTTCTTCTGGAAAGGGGGCAATCATAATGACAAGAAAATCCCTTTGGTAAGTTGGGAGAAAATCTGCAAGCGTCAGAGCGAAGGAGGCCTTAACTTCAAGGATCTCAGCCTCCAAAACATAGCCATGGGAGCCAAGATCTTTTGGAGAATCATTGGACCACATCCAGGTTGGGCGCAAAGAGCTCTTTGGAGGAAATATTTTAGGGGAAAGAGGAAAAGATGTTTGGATGCCCTTCTACCCACCACAGGCTCATAGCTGATCAAACTCTGCCAAAAAGCAGTCCCTTTAATCAGAGACAGAGCATATTGGATTCCAGAAAATGGGAAAGAATGTAAGATATGGGAAGACAGCATTATGATGCAGCCCCCTTTATCGTCTCATAGTTCCCTTCATGTGTTGCATCTGTGGTTGGGCAACACAGGTTGCAACACTCTTTGGGACATATCGCAATGGGAAGGCAGAACCTGGTTGCGCTGGAGACTCCCTCCCGTCCCTCCTGAGCTATCACAAGCTCGCAATCTATTTCTTGCCTTGTTAAACGGGATGGCGCCTCTGTGTGTGGGTAAGAAGGATGCCCGTGGATGGGGAGCCACCCCAAGGCTGTACATGATGGCGCAAGGTTACAAGAGCCTGCATGATCGTCCATATGTCCCCCCTAACCCAGCTGTTTGCAACAGGACCTGGAACTTCAAATCCATGCCTAAGGTTGATTCTTTTTGCTGGCTATTATGCCACAGAGGGATTTTAACAGCTGAAAGATTGCAGAAGAAAGGTTTTCATGGTCCCTCTCGATGTCGTTTATGCTGTGACAGTGAGGAGAACGCTCAGCATATCATTCTGGACTGTAAATTTTGAAGAGAAATCTGGCAAGGCCTACTGAGTTACTAGAAATATGAATTCACTTTACCCATGTCTATATCGGATCTATTTGCAAACTGGCGGAATTACTACCCTGAAACGCTCCCAAAAAATGAAAGATTCATTGTTGCATGGCTCTCCTTGCCGAAATTTTCTTGCTGGAAGATCTAGCTCGAGCGTAATAGAATAGTTTCAGAGATGAAAGTCTAAACTCACAGTTAAATGCCTTTGGAAAGAAAGTCTTGGGGATTATCTGCCGGATTTGAATCTGAGCCAGCATGACTTAGATTGGGGTGCCTTGATGGACCTGCATTTCTCTGGCAAAATTATGCACCACAAGGCCATAAAAGAATGGCAATTCAGAGGGAAGGAGAATGATCTTTCGGATTTGCTCCTTAGGAAATCTAGATTCTCTTTGTTCTTCGACGGAGTAGCGAAAGGCAATCCTGGATTGGCTGGGGCAGGACGAATTATAAAAAATAAAGAGGGCATAATAGTGGCAAAGTTCGCTTGGGGATTAGGGCAGTCAACCAGCATGCAAGCTGAAGCCTTGGCACTTCTGCAAGGTCTTAAGAAAGAAAAGGCTATTGGTCTCTCAGAAGTCAGCATTATAGGAGATTCTCAAGCCATTATCAAAGTCTTAGTAGAGGATTCCTCTCTTGTAGACATTAGATTGGCAAGAATCATTTCAAGAATTAGAACCTTGATGAAATCTTTCTGGATCACAACCTTCCTCCACGTTTTGAGAGAAAACAATAAAGATGCTGATTTGGAAGCCAACAGGGCAGTTCCTCTTTCCGCTAGCTGCCTCTTGGCAGACGAAATTGAGAGCTGGGATTCCATTCCATAACGATTGTCATGTTTTTCTGCATTTTGCTGAATCAGTTTGTTTGCCTATTTAAGATAGGGAAAATAACAAAGATAGACTTGATAGTCTCGAATAAATCTTGCAGGTACCCAGGATTTGGGACCTTTGACAAACTAGTGGAAGAAAGTTTAAGGGCTACGCCCGACCAAATGTAACTGGTGAAAGGAATTTTGGCCAAAGTTTAATATAATCCCATACCCGTTCTTGTAAAATAATAATAATAATAATAATAATAATAATAATAATGGTGCTAGATAAACACTATTTAGTAGTATAAATAATAATTTACCTAATTAACAATCCTCCTCTAATAATAATAATAATAATAATGTTATAATATACCTTTTATTATTAACATTATATTCTTAATAATTGAATAATTATTTATAACCTTGTCCGTCTGTCATCAAAGTTGAAATTTTGCTCGTGTCCGCCAAAATAAAAAATAAATAAATTAATTAATTAAATTAAAAAAGTATACAAATTAAAAAATTAAATAACTATACGAAACATTTAAATAATGTTGGGTCATTAAAAAATTTGTACAAATAACTTTGGCTCATAAAAAGAAATTGCATGTGAAGAAATTGGATCCCACTTGGCTCATGTTATATCCGTATTTAAGATGGATCTATATGTTTCATGACGTCCATGAATATTTCAAGGTCTAAAATGTACTAGAAACTAAGTTATAGCAAAAGTACCAAGCTAACATATTTGAAACTGATTTCTGGATCTTTCACAAACCCTAAATTCCATATAGCATAACTCTAAAAGTATAGTGAATCAAAATTTGAAATTTGAAGCATATGTTTCCAATGACTTATCCTCACTATGGTTGAAGTTTCATTGTCTGAAATTTCCTATAAAAAAAGTTTTAGCAATAATTCCAAATTACCTTGTTTGAAACTATTTTCATGAGCATTCATAAACCATAATTTCCTTAGAGCATATCTCCAAAAGTATAGCAAATCAATATCTGAATTTGAATCATATGTTTGTTGAGATTTCTCCTCATTGTGGTACAAGTTTCGTTGTCTAAAACTTACTAGAAAAAATTATCGAAAAATCCCATATTGACCCGTTCGAAATTGATTTTAGGAGCATTCAAAAACTCTAACTTCCCTAGAGCATATATCCAAAAATATGGTGAACCAATATATGAAATTTAAACCATGTGTTCCCTAATATTTCCTTTAGTATGATCCAAGTTTCATTGTCTAAAACCTCCTAGAAAACAATTTATAGTGAAAATTCGAAAATGCCCTATCTGAAGCAGCCAAACCTGAGGATCATGAGCTCTAATACCAATTGTTAAGAACCTTGCGCTTTAAAAATGATAAGAAATCAATAATTATAGTCCTATTCGGGGGCAAAACCTCTTTTTACAATGAATATAATGTACAAGACAAGATTTGATGATCCTAAGACTATGTCTCCTTAGTGTGTGTGTGTGTGTGTGTGTGTGTGACAAAGGGTATGATTGTAATAAAATGGGGCCATGAGAGGTTCTAGCCTACATAACAATATATAATAACAATTTAAATGTAATCACTCAATTCCTAAGGCTTAATTAAGGGTTTTAGGTTAACAAGGAGCTAATATAGGGCTCAAAAGAGATAGTCATAACTTAGTCTTGAAAGTAGTGAAAATATATTATATTCTCAATGGATTATGGGAAATGAAAATAAAGATAAGGAAACCAGGAATTATGGGTGAAATATAAAAATAGATCCACAGTTACTCAAGTCATCTAGGTTTCTTAGTATCCATATGCTCTTCTTCTAAAGTGTCCCATTGAGCAAAAATCTCTTTGCTTTTGTCACTATAAGGGAACTTGTGTTGATCCATAAAAACACTTATATTATCCTTAATATCCTTAAAACATTGAGTATATTTTGTTGGAGACAAAATTTCTAGAAAAATTATGTGTGGAGAAACTACAATGTCTAATGTTTCAGGTAAACACTTAACCCATCTTCGAGGATCGTAAGTTTTAAAATTCATGGTGAAAAGAGAGAAATATTAGTTAATTTAAAGAGGATTAGGGTTTATTAAACGTTGGTGGAAATTTTCATTAATTATTAAAAAGGGGTTTTGAACATTTATTCATAAATAATTTAGTTTTAAATAAATTCAAAAGTTGAGCATTCAAATAAATTGGAAAAATTAATTAATAATAAATTAGAAAAAAAAGGTTGGTAAGACTGAGAAAGAAAATTTCATAAATAATTATTAAGTAATTAAGGAGATTATTAGAATCATAAAAATATATATAATAAAATTATCATAATAATTAGTTGTTAGAGGAAAAATTTAAAAGGTTTTGAATATGTATTCATAAATAATTTAAATAAATTTAAAGGTGAAATACTTAAATAATTTGGAAGAATGAATTAATAATAAATTAATAAATTAAAAATAAGGTGGGTAAAGCAAAAAAAACCTCATAAATAATTATTGAGTAATTCAGGAGATAATAACAATAATATTAATAAAATATATCATATAAAATTATTATTATTAGTACTAGATTTGGTTTATCTAGTATTAGTATTAGTATTAATATTATTGGTACTAGATCATAGTTTTATATTATATTTCATATTATTCGATCATATGAATAGACTGTATTAGTTGGAATTGATATAATAATATTATAATCAATAGATAGGGAGAGAAAGAACTCTTAATTAAAAGATTAAAAGAATAAAGAATATCCATTCATTAGGGTTCATTCTCTCCCTATCTATATAATATTATTATATTAATTCAAAATAATACAATCTATTCATATGATCCAATGCTGTGAAATATAATATAATACTATGATTTAGTACTAATAATAATAATAATGGTGCTAGATAAACAATATTTAGTCTTATAAATAATAATTTACCTAATTAACAATCCTCCTCTAATAATAATAATAATAATAATTTTATAGGATACCTTTTATTATTAACATTATATTCTTAATTATTCAATAATTATTTATAACCATGTCCAGCCGTCATCGAAGTCGAACTTCTTTTGCTCATGTCAGCCAAAATAAAAAATCTAAAATGTAAAATAAATAAAAAATAACTATACAAGACATTTAAATAATGTTGGATCATTAAAAAATTGTACAAATAACGTTGGCTCATAAAACAAATTGCACGTGAAGAAATTGGATCCCACTTGGCTCATGTTAGATCTGTATTTAAGATGGATCTATATGTTTCTTGATGTACATGAATATTTCATAGGCTAAAAAGTAATAGAAACTAAGTTATAGAAAAAGTACCAAGCTAACATATTTAAAACTGATTTCTGGATCTTTCACAAACCCTAAATTCCATATAGCATAACTCTAAAAGTATAGTGAATTAAAATTTGAAATTTGAAGCATATGCTTCTAATGATTTATCCTCACTATGGTTGAAGTTTCGTTGTCTGAAATTTCCTATAAATTTTTTTTAGCAATAATTCCAAATTGACCTGTTTGAAACTATTTTCATGAGCATTCATAAACCATAACTTCCTTAGAGCACATCTCCAAAAGTATAGAAAACCAAGATCTGAATTTGAATCAAATGTTTGTTGAGATTTCTCCTCATTATGATACAAGTTTCATTGTCTAAAACTTACTAGAAAAAGTTATAGAAAATCCTAGATTGACCCATTCGAAATTAGTTTCAGGAGTATTCAAGGACTCTAACTTCCCTAGAGCATATATCCAAAAATATGGTGAACCAATATATGAAATTTAAACTATATGTTCCCTGATATTTCCCCTAGTCTGATCCAATTTTCACTGTCTGAAACCTCCTAGAAAACAATTTATAGTGAAAATTCAAAGATACACTATCTGACGCCACCAAACCCCAGGATCATCAGCTCTGGTACCAATTGTTAAGAACCTTGCGCTTTAAAAATGATAAGAAATCAATAATTATAGTCCTATTCAAGGGAAAACCTCTTTTTGCAACGAATGATGTTAAGACTATGTCTCCTTAGTGTGTGTGTGTGTGTCTGTGTGTGTGTGTGAAAAAGGGTATGATTGTAATAAAATGGGGCCATAAGAGGTTCTAGCCTACATAACAATATATAATAACAATTTAAATGTAATCGCTCAATTTCTAAGGCTTAATTAATGGTTTTAGGTTAACAAGGAGCTAATATAGGGCTTAAAAGAGATAGTCATAAATTAGTCTTGAAAGTAGTGAAAATATTATCTTCTCAATGGATTATAGGAAATGAAAATAAAGATAAGGGAACCAGGAATTATGGGTGAAATATAAAAATGGATCCATAGTTATTCAAGTGATTTACGTTTCTTAGTATCCATGTGCTCTTCTTTTAAAGTGTCCCATTGAGCAAAAAGCTCTTTGCATTTGTCACTATAAGGGAACTTGTGCTGATCCATAAAAACACTTATATTATCCTTAATCTCCTTAAAATGTTGAGTATATTTTGTTGGAGACAAAATTTCTAGAAAAGTTGTGCGTGGAGAAACTGCGATGTCATGTTTCGGGTAAACACTTAACCCAATTTCGAGGACCATAAGATTTAAAATCCATGGTGAAGAGAGAGAAATATTTTTAATTTAAAGAGGATTAGGGTTAATTGGCCATTCGTGGAAAATTTAATTAATTATTAAAAAGGGGGTTTTGAACATTTATTCATAAATAATTTAGTTTTAGATAAATTTAAATGTTGAACATTGAAATAAATTGGAAAAATGAATTAATAATAAACTAATAAATTAAAAATAAGATGGATAAGACCAACACATGAAAGATCATAAATAATTATTAAATAATTATTGATTAATTAATAAGATTATTGTAATGATCAAAATGTATACAACAAAACTCTTAAAATAATGAGTCATTGGAGGAAAAAATAATTAACTAATGTAAAGGTTTTGAATTTTTATTCATAAACAATTTAAATAAGTTTAATGTTTAGACTTTCAAATAAATTGGAAGAAGGAATTAAGAAATAAATAATAAATTAGAAAAAAAGGTGGGTAACACTGAGAAAGAAAATTTTATATAAAATTATTATTATTATTATTATTATTATTATTATATTAGGATTGTTAATCAAATAAATTATTATTAATAGTGCTAAATTTAGTTTATCTAGTATTATTATTAATATTATTGGTATTAGATCATAGTTTTATATTATATTTCATATTATTGAGTCATATCAATATATTTTATTAATTGGAATTGATATATTAATATTATAATCAATAGATAAGGAGAGAAAGAAATCTTAATTAAAATATTAAAAGAATAAAGAATATCCTTTGATTAAGAGTTTATTCTCTTTCTATTTATGGATTATAATATTATTATATTAATTCAAAATAATACAATTTATTCATATGATCCAACACTCTGAAATATAATATAATATTATGATTTAGTACTAATAATAATAATGGTGCTAGATAAACAATATTTATTATTATAAATAATAATTTATCTAAATAACAATCCTCCTATGATAATAATAATAATAATAATTTTATAGGATACTTTTTATTATTATCATTATCTTTTTAATTATTCAATAATTATTTATGACCTTTGTTTTTCTCAGTCTTACTCACCCTTATTTCTAATTTATTCTTTTATTATTAATTTTTTTCTTTCAATTTATTTGAAATTTTAACATTTAAATTAGTTATGAACCAACATAGATCCATCTTAAATACGGATCTAGCATGAGCTAAGAGGGATCCAATTTCTTCACGTGCATTTTTTTTATGAGCCAACATTATTTGTACAATTTTTTTTATGAGCCAACATTATTTAAATGTTTTGTATAATTATTTAATTTTTTTTGTTTTTAGATTTTTCAAAATTTTTATTTTCGCCGACATGATGACAGACAAACAAGGTTACACATCATATTGGGATGTAGAATGAACCTGTCGGCTCAATAACCATTTTTTTTCTCTGTAAAGACTAATTCTATTAAAAGGAAAGAGGAATATAAATACAAAGAGGCAGAAGCCTCAGTCTAGAGCATTTGAGTGCTTTCAGGGCATCAAAATTGTCCCAAAATTGGGAAAACCAATTACAGTGAACAAAAAACCATACAGAGGAGCGGGAATACAACGACAAGCAGTAACTCAACAAAACAGAAACTGATTTGTATGTTATTCCATAGGTAGGTCATTGTTATATACAATAGGGAGTGATTGTTCAGTTCATCTCCTGATGACTGTTCACATTCCTAATTTAATTATTTACATAAAATTCACCCAATCATGAAGATTAGGTGTCAACATTCCCCCCTTAATCTGAAGGGATGTTGGTGAGTCCAAGCATCATTCTGAATCGTTCAAGATTTTCCCTTCCAAGTGCTTTGGTGAAGATGTCTGCAATTTGCTCATTTGTGGAACAATGACGGAGATGGATTGTTTTGGCCTCAACATGATGTCGAATCAAATGATATTTAGTATTGATGTGCTTTGTTCGATCATGGAACTTTGGGTTCTTGGCCAACTTTATTGCAGAGGTGTTGTCAATCATGAGTGGAGTTGATTGTACTTGTTTTACCTGCAAATCTTCAAGAATTTTCCTGAGCCACACAAGTTATTTTGTTGCTTCAGCTGCTACCACGTATTCTGCTTCTGTTGTGGAATCTGCTGGAACTGATTGATTGCGTGATCTCCAGGAGACAGCTCTTGATCCAAGACTCATAGAATATCCTGAAGTAGATACCCCAGTTTCTTTGTCTCCATTGAAGTCTGTATCAGAGTATCTGATCAAGCTGAAGTCATCCACCTGTGTACTTGATTCCAAAGTCTTGAGTTCCCTTCAAGTACTTTAGAACTCTTTTTACAGTAGACCAATGTCCCTCGCAAGGCTTTTGCATAAACCTAGAGAGGATTCCAACAGCAAATGAAATGTATGGTCTGGTGGTAGTTCGGTAGTTGAGACTTCCGACAAGCTGTCTATACTTTGTTGCATCCTCAAATTCCTTTCCTTCAATAGATGTGAGCTTCAAGTTTTGTTCCATTGGAGTAGTAAGAGGATTGCACTCTATCATGCCAAACCTGTTCAACAAATCTCCAATGTATTTCTTTTTAGAAAGAAATATGGACTTTGGATGTTGGGTTACTTCAATGCCAAGATATTTATGAACATAGCCCAAATCAGTCATTTCAAAACTTTTCCCCAATTCCTTCTTTATGGATGCAATGTAGCTTTCATTGTTCCCTGTCATTAAAAGATCATCTACATATACCACAAGATATACAACGGTTTTTCTAACTTTCTTGACAAATAAAGTTGCATCATCAAGATCAAAATGATTGAAATTGAGCTTCAGAAGATGCTCAGTCAGTTTTTCATACCAGGCTCGCGGTGCTTGTTTGAGGCCATACAAGGACTTCACGAATTTGCATACTTTATGTTCATGTCCTTTCACAGCAAATCCTTCAGGTTGGGACATAAAAACATTTTCTCTTAGATCTCCATTCAAGAAATCAGTTTTTACATCCATTTGATGGACTTTCCAACCGTTCTGAGCTGCTAGTGCAAAGAGTGTCCGGATGGTAGCCCATATTGCTGTGGGGGTAAAAGTCTCCTCATAATCGACCCCTTCCTTCTATGAAAAACCTTTTGCCACAAGCCTAGCTTTGTGCTTGTCAAGTGAGCCATCAGCTTTATACTTGTTCTTGTAGACCCACTTGCAGCCAATTGGTTTGGTTCCAAATGGAGGATCAACCAGCTTCCGAGTGCCGTTCTTTATGAGGGCATCATACTCCTTTTGCATTACTTCTTTCCATTCATCATGAGAAGCAGCTTCTTAGAAGGAAGTTGGTTCAAAATCTGTAGACAAGTTCAATTCACAATCATAAGAAACATCCATATCAATAGGTGAATTAGAGTCATCTACATCACCTTCATTTTGTCGGTTTGAATTTCTGGTTCCTGTTTTTCCAATTTCATCGGGATGAACACTTTCAAGTGTCTTCATCAGCCACTTTGGGGGACCTTTATGAGATGGTCCAGGCTGCTCTTTTGATTGAGTTGGGACTGAATCAAGATTGAGTCTCCCAACCTATCAATTACATCACTTAAGGCATCATCCTTTGTTGGAGTTTCATGCGAGGGAGAGTGTTCTTCAGAAGAAGATTCCACATGTTGACCTAGAATAGGAATCCCCCCTTCAAGATGTGGAATCTGATTATCAAATTCTTGAAATGATTTGTTTTTGTGAATCTATCCAAGCGATCAAGTTACCGCTCAACAACATTGTCAGATTTGGATGATTCAAGAAAAATTACATCTCTAGATACAACAAACTTTTTATTTACTTCATCATAGAGGTGGTATGCTTTGGAGGTGTTTGAATACCCCAGGAAGATACACTTATGACTTCTAGCACTAACTTTGTTTCTATGTACCTTAGGTATCAAAGCATAATAGGTGGAACCAAAGACCCTGAGATGTTTTACCGAAGGAACATGTCCATACCACATTTCATAAGGAGTCTTGTTTCTTATAGCATTAGATGGACATCTATTCTATATATGCAGCACATAGAACAGCATCAGCCCAAAACATTATCTTTACATTTTTGAAGAAAAGCATGGATCGTACCATATTCAAGATTGTTCTATTCATTCTTTCAGCTACACCATTCTGTTGGGGATTATAAGGCACAGTTGTTTGATGTTTGATCCCATATTGGCGAAGATAGTTTTCAAATTCATTTGATGTGTATTCTTTTCCATTATCAGTGTGAATAGACCCAATATGAGATTGTGCATCATTTTCAATCCATTTATGAAAATTCTTGAATGTTTGAAAAGCATCAGATTTTTTCTTCAATAAATAAACTGAGCACATTCTGGTGTAGTCATCAATGAACGTCATGATATATTTATTTCCATTTGCAGAAGGAACATGCATTGGACCACATAAATCTGAATGAATGAGTTCAAGTTTCCTATGTGCTTTTGAATGTGAATCATGAAAAGACTGCTTGCTATGCTTTCCTAGAATGCAAGCATCACATTGCTTAAGTTTTCTAGGAATTGTAGGCAAACTAGCAACACCATTTTTCTTCAATAAGCGGAGACTGTCATAGTTCAAATGTCCAAATCTAGCATGCCATAATAAACTTGATGGAAGTGTACCTTCTTCATGATGAGAATTGTATGAGAAATGTTGTGCATGAGCAGATGTTCCTTGCAGTTTGAGAAGCCTTTCTTCTTTTATTCCCCTCATGACAAGTGAGTGGTCAGATGCTTTTTTTACCTCAAGCTTTCCATCAAACATATGAATGGAGTGACCTTGCTGGCGGATGTGGACCAAGGACAACAAGTTTCTCTTGAGTTGTGGGAGATATAGAACATGATCCAGAAGAAACTCTGGAAGACCAGGCAGTTTAAGCCTGATTGTGCCAAGCCCTAATGGCTTGATTTTTTATTGATCTGCAAAGTATACTGCTCCATCAACATTGTCAGTAAAATCTTCAAAAAAATCTTTTCTATGAGTCATGTGACAGGTTGCTCTTGAATCAAGCAACCAATCATTTTTCCAGGAAGCAAGTGAAGCATTAAACAAATCTTCATTTACTCAAATGTTACATTGTGCCTCAACATAGTGAGCGGATTCAGGTGCTTTACCTTTGTCTATATCATCAGTTTTACCGTTCTGTCGGTTTCTTTTCTGCTCAATTTTGTCCCATGGTAGCTTGCATGTAGAGGCATCATGTGATCCATTTCTTTTGCAGCGAATGCAGTGCAAATCTGCCTTTTCTTCTTGAGGGTGTCTGCCCCCCCTGCCTCTGAAATATCTTCTTCTTTCTCTAGAATGCATACTGTAACAAAAATTATTTCTACTAATAGAAAAATATTTCTACCAATATACAGTAAAAATTGTACTCAAAAGGGTATTCTCAAAAGATTTCAAATATGTTCCTCATATACCAATATGTACATCAATACCTCACGCTACAACTTTATGCAACATATTTTCTCCAAATGTATTTTCTTCAAATGCCTCCAATATAAATGTGTCCATCATTACATTCAAATATTACATGGTATGGAAAATATGTATAAGAATGGGCAGAATAATCCATTGTATCCACTAATTTTGAGCTTTCAATAAATAACAAACTATTTGCAACATCTAAAATTTTCAATATTCTCTAACCAATCAACGAATATTATATCAAATACCATTCAATATGCTCATCGAGGTATGGACTGGCCAGATCTATATACAAAGAAGAGGCTGAGTTCATTGGCTTCCTGCGTGAAGGCTTTGAGGACACCAGAGAACCAAAATATTCCAACAATTCGAACGAAATCTGATGGCACTTTAAACGGGGGAGTAATTCTTGACAAACCGTCCCAAAAAATCGGACACTCACAGCACCAGCATAACTTCTCTTTAACTGTTTAAACAAATAAAACAACGTTGGGGTGCGCTCAGGCCAGGCAGCCGAAGCTAAAACAACAATCTCTATTCAAATTCGAAACAACGCTGGGGTGATGCTGATTAAACTATTCAAATTCGAAACATTAATAAACTAATCAAATACTGAGTGCTCAGATTCGAAACAACAATAAACTAATCAAATACTGGGTGCTCAGATTCGAAACAACAATAAACTAATCAAATACTATCTGTTGTTACGCTACAAAGTAAGCTTGAGGTTTTGCAATGCTAACGGTTTCTGGTTCTCAGATCAACGAGTGGTGGTGGTCGTGGTGAACTACAACGCCCAACATAACTCATGACAGGCTTTCAAAACCTTAGCGATGGTGGCTAGAATGAAGCCTGTATACAGCAATTCAATGCAGGGCAACATTAGCAGGTGCAGGAATGTAATAACAAGAGCAAAAAAAACAATTCTCGTGACTCTTCAGGCCAGCATTATGAGAAAAACAGATTCCCATATGTCCAAGATCGATCAGAGGCGTAAGGTTGAGCGGTCGATACCATCGATAGTGAGTTTACAGCAGAGGCAACGCTGGAAAGGCAGCGCGTTATGGACAGAGGTGGTATCGCAGCGCTGGAAAGGCAGCGCGTTATGGACAGAGGCGTTGAGGCAATCGAGAGATAAAACAATTTTAACAGACAGTGGAAGTAGGACAACGTTCAAGGGAACGTTTTATTGTTTTATGACAACGCTCAGTCAGGACAATGCTTAGGTCAGGACAGCACTCAGGTCAAGACAGTGTTTAGGTGAACATTTTATGATAGCGCTCAGACACAGTAGCAAAAGTGAATGGAGTTACAACTATTTTGAGAACTTGGCTCTGATACCATGTCAGGCCAGGCAGTAACTCCACAAAACAAAAACTGATTCGTATGTTATTCCATAGGTAGGTCATTGTTATATACAATAGGGAGTGACTGTTTAGTTCATCTCCTGATGACTGTTCACATTCCTAATTTAATTATTTACATAAAATTCACCCAATCATGAAGATTAGGTGTCAACAGTTTTATATTATATTTCATATTATTGAGTCATATCAATATATTGTATTAATTGGAATTGATATATTAATATTATAATCAATAGATAAGGAGAGAAAGAAATCTTAATGAAAAGATTAAAAGAATAAAGAATATCCTTTGATTAAGAGTTTATTCTCTTTCTATTTATGGATTATAATATTATTATATTAATTCAAAATAATACAATTTATTCATATGATCCAACACTCTGAAATATAATATAATATTATGATTTAGTACTAATAATAATAATGGTGCTAGATAAACAATATTTATTATTATAAATAATAATTTATCTAAATAACAATCCTCCTCTAATAATAATAATAATAATAATTTTATAGGATACTTTTTATTATTATCATTATCTTTTTAATTATTCAATAATTATTTATGACCTTTGTTTTTCTCAGTCTTACTCACCCTTATTTCTAATTTATTCTTTTATTGTTAATTTTTTCTTTCAATTTATTTGAATTTTCAACATTTAAATTAGTTATGAACCAACATAGATCCATCTTAAATATGGATCTAGCATGAGCTAAGAGGGATCCAATTTCTTCACGTGCATTTTTTTTATGAGCCAACATTATTTGTACAATTTTTTTTATGAGCCAACATTATTTAAATGTTTTGTATAGTTATTTAATTTTTTTTGTTTTTAGATTTTTCAAAATTTTTATTTTGGTCGACATGATGATGGACGGACAAGGTTACACATCATATTAGGATGTAGAATGAACCTGTCAGCTCAATAACCATTTTTTTTCTCTGTAAAGACTAATTCTATTAAAAGGAAAGAGGAATATAAATACAAAGAGGCAGAAGCCTCAGTCTAGAGCATCTGAGTGCTTTCAGGTCATCAAAATTGTCCCAAAATTGGGAAAACCAATTACAGTGAACAAAAAACCATACAGAGGAGCGGGAATACAACGACAGAACCAAAAAGAGGATTTGAGATAACCCCTTTTGAAGCAGTCGAGACAGACACCGAGGGACAGAAAAGCTATACATGTCAGCAATAGAACCACAGACTACCGATCCACAGAAACATAAACAAAACCACAAAACCATGATCAGCCGAACCTAACCAGTGAGCAGTAAAAAAAACTCTGAGTAGACATGAGGGGGTCCAAGTGGCGTCACATGGGGACGTCCTGGTCTGGTGACTCCTCAACGACGGGGCAAGCATTGCCATACCAAATTTCGCCATCCCTCGCCACATCACCAGCCACGCTGCCACCTGGAGGATCCAGCGCTGGACGGGTTCCGCTTGAGCTGCCCGCAATGGCCATCGAAACAGTGGCACCATGAGAGCTGCCACCTGGTGGCCGGGTGTCGCCTGGAGTGTCACCCTCCTCATGCTGCTCACCACGCCTTTCCGCCTTGCCTTCATCTGCCGGGTTCTGCTCAGAGCCATGGCTGCCTGCAACTCTACGAACACCCTGAGAATGCTCTGCCGAGGTACGCACAGGAGCATGAGGCTGAGCTTCTTCTTCAGAGAAAATGATGGTGATATGAGTTGTGATGATGGGCCTGTTCAGGCTGCTCTGAAATTTGAAATGAGTCGACTGGAAGGAATTATGTGGGAAGGGTCTGTTGGACACGTTGGGGGGAGAATTAGCTTGAGATGAGGTCGGAGAGGCAGGGGGTGGTGGCTGATCAACGGATTGAGCAGCCTGAGAATGCGCGCGACCACCACGGCTCCCTCCATGGTGGCTTCTCATGCGATGACGGACCATGGCTAAGTAGCGAAGGGGGAGCTCAGTAGAATGGGGCTCTTTGATGGGAAGCCAAGAATGCACAGCGGGATCCTGGACAGGGTGCAGAGAGCAAGGCTAGGAATGGGAGAAAGGAAACCCAATTCCAAAATCAAGAACCAATAGGAGCCAACAACGATTGCCTGTAACTGTTCTGCAGTAGGGGATTCCTGCTTGGAGCGGGCAGCGGCTAGAGGACGGGGTGTGAACAGTGGGGTTGAAGGCCGAATGCACCATGTTTAAACCATCAGCAACCTTGTCTCGGCCGAAGTGAGCATTTAAGTCATTCTGCAGGTGGACCTGCTCTCGCCTTAGGTGAGCCATCATGTGCCAAGTCTGGGCATGGATAATAGTGCTGGCCAGCAGCTGGCAGGGCCGAGCGCTGTCACACCTATTTAACACCATTAATGAGCTCGATAATCACCATCATTTGGGTGCTCTTCTCCTCCCTGTTTCATTTCATTCTTCACAATATTTTGGTATTCCATGAGTTGGATTTCTGAGGCCAGTCTGGAAATTGAGCCTGTGTGAAGATCCAATCCACTTTCTACACCAATATTAGCTAGTAAGTCAGCTACTTTATTTCCTTCCCAGCATATGTGCTTGAAAGTGATCGCCCTGTGAGAAGAGAGCCATATTTCAATGAGTTCAAGCTGCTTCGCCATTCTCCAACTGTTGCTCACTTTGCTTGAAGGAGTGCCTTGCATAATTTTGATGATCATATTTATGATGATTTGAGAGTCACCTTCTATAATAAGTGGAAAGTATTCCTTATTTTGAGCTAGAATAAGACCCTGCCATAGACCTTCCAGTTCGGCCGAGTTGTTGGTATCCCAGCCTTTTGATCCTAAAAAGGTTAGAAGAGGAGCACCCTTATAGTCTCTGAATACCCCTCCGAATCCTGCATTGCTTGGGTTGCCTTTCGATGCTCCATCGAAGTTTTACTGGAACATATGCTTGGGGGGAGGGAGCCACTTTTCAGGTGAACTGCCCTTTGGAGGAGTTGTTCCTTTGGATATTGGTACTTGATTACACTGAAGGTTCCAATTAGCCCAAATATTTTGTTCTTGGGGGAGAGAAGGAAAGTCCTCCTCATACAGGTATGGAGAGGTAAGGTTTCCTTGATATTTTAGCAGATGATTGTCCAAATATTCTCCAGGGGCGTAGAGTGATCCTTGACGATTCTCTGATTTCTCTCCTTCCAAATAGTCCACATGAGGAAGCCCAGAATGAGCTTCCATAGGAAGTTTAAAATCTTGCTTTGATATGGATTCCGATCCCAGTTGTGTACAGTGGCTATGATGTCTCCATGTATTCTTCCTTCCTTTTGGCATCGAAAACTGACTTTTTCCCAGAGTTTACGCACAAGATGACAAGAGTGCATAAGATGCTTTATGGATTCCTCTTCTTGTCTGCAATTGGGGCATAGTGAGGGCCCATGATAGTTCCTCTTCCTGAGATTGTCCCAAGTGAGGATTTTATTTTGACATAAAAGCCAGAGAAAGGTTGAGATTTTCGGCCAGTTGGTAGGGTCCCAGACTTTGCTCCAAAGAGGGTCTTTGACCATATGTTCCTTGATAATGATATTATAAGCCTCCCTAGTGGTGAAGGTACCTTTTTCTTCATAGCCCCATCTAAGAATATCCCCTTCGTCTGAGTGTTGTATTTTCCTCTTCATTAATTCTGTATCAAGAGTCTGTTGAATTTGTTTTGTTCCATGTCTTAAGATTTGATCCGCCTTAATCCATTGCCTGTATCCTTGTGTTGTAGAGGGATTCCAAAAAAAAATTACTTTGTCATAGGGCTGCATATCCTGCTCCGGAAGTTGCATAGATGAGATTAGGTCCTTTAATTTGGGTTGTTGCTGCCAGGAATCTTCCCAGAACCTTGGTGTGTTGTCGTCATTAACTTCCCAAAAGCTATGCTTCTGAATTAAGCTTCTATGTTGCTTGGCCGAATTTCAGATTAGGGAACCCATGCTAACTTCTGACATTCTTATTAGCTCTTCTGTTGGGTGATTGCTGGCATATTTTGCTGTCCATAGAGTGGCCCAGGGGGTGAATGGCATAGTAAGCCATTTCCACCAGATTTGAGCACCCATGACCTCATTGCTATGATAGGGATCCCTCAATCCAGTTCCACCGGTGCACTTTAGAAGGCACACTGTGTCCCATTTGACTAGAGCCCATTTGCGCTTTTGACCTGAATTTCCCCACAAGAAAGATCGCTGGAGATGTTTAATTTCTTTGAGAACCCATTTAGGAGCTGCTAGGATCGAGAAAAGGTACAGTAGCATGGATTGAAGAACAGCTTTTATAAGGACTAACCGACTCGCCATATTGAGGGCCCTGTGAGTCCAAGAGGTAAGGTGAGCCTCCAGATTTTCTAAGATGATTTTCCAAGAAGAGTGCTTCAAGGCCGAGGCAGTCATGGGAGATCCTAAATATTTGGAAGGGAGTATAGCAATAGAAAATCCAAGAATGTGAGCTATGGCTGCTTGGGTAGTAACAGGGGTATGAAAAAGAAGATTTGGGATTTGGATTTATTGATAGAGGCTCCTAAGGATTTCGAGAAATCCGTTAGTAACATTTTGAGTTGGCGAGCTTCCTGGATGGATGGATGACCAAAAAGCATGTTGTCATCAACAAATTGCTGGTGAGTAAAGGTGGAAGAGTTATGAAAAGACAAACCTCTTAGGAGCTGTGATTGCTGAGCTTTTTTAATGCTGCGGCCCAACCCTTCTTCCATAATAACGAAAAGGAAGGGGGAGAGAGGGTCTCCCTGCCTAATTCCTCGAGAAGGATGAAAGGGGGAGGATGGAATGCCATTGATCAGTACAGAAAAGGAGGAGGAGGATATAAGACTCATGACCCACCTTACCCAGGGAGGAGAAAAACCAAAAACAATAAGAGTTTTTTTTATGTATAGCCAGCTTAAGCTATCAAATTCTTTAGAAAATCTATTTTAAGGAGCATACCTGACATTTTGGAGTGCTTCAGGGAGTGTATAATTTCATGAGTTAGGATGATGCCATCTGTAATCTACCTACCTTCGACATATCCAGATTGCTCAGGGGAAATGATGAGAGTAGCAGTTTGAGTCTGGAGGCAATGATTTTGGAGACAATCTTGTAGATTATGTTGCACAGGGAAATAGGCCTATATTTGTCAGGGGTGTTGGGTTGAGCTTCCTTGGGAATAAGGGAAATGAATGTAGCATTCATTCCTAGAAGCATCCATCTCAAGGTTCTTGATTCCTCAACAACCTGCGAGACTTCCATTTTAATCAACTCCCAGAAATTGTGGAAAAAATTTGAGTTGAATCCGTCCGAGCCAGGCGCCTTCCCATCTTTCAGTTGACGAACTTCCGTTTCCACTTCCTATAAGTTGACAGGCTTGAGAAATAGTTGGTTATGCTCCTCTGTAATAACTTTAGGAATATTCCTTGTAATATTTTCTATGGCATGCGATCTGTCTATTTGTGGCTCATGATGAGCTTGCTTGAAATAGTTTAGAAGTTCGATTTTAATTTCTTCATGTGTTTCCACCTTTACCCCCTGCTCATTTTGAATATGAGTGATGTTGTTATTCATTCTAAGTTGGATGGTGGTTCTATGAAAAAAAATTGTTTTTTTCTCCATCCTTAAGCCATCTTATTCTTGATTTTTGCCTCCATAGTGTTTCTTCCTGTTTTGCCCTCTCTAAGATCTGTGACTCAAGATGTTTTTCCTATTCTGACAGGTCATCTGATCGGCCTTCTATTATAATCCTCTGCTGCAGACATTTCATATCTTGATCGAGGGCACTCTTAGCTTGGAGAATATTGCCAAAAAAGAATGGTTCCATTGTTTGATCTTGCTCTTGAGGTGCTTAAGCTTCTGCTGAAATTGAAACATTTTTGTACCATTTGGAGGAGAAAAATTGTTCCATTATGTGTTGATTAGGTTGTTGAAATCCGGATGAGATATCCAGAAAGCCTCATAGTGAAATGGTCTTCAAATTGTGTCACCAAGACAAGTCCATTAAAGAGAGATTGGTCAGTGATCTAACCTTGAGAGCGACAAGATAGAAGCGGATAAGTCTCCTCCTATATGTATTGCGTTGTCTGATAGTAAGAATCTGCCCAGACGAGATGCAATGTGGTGCAACCTTGCTCTTTTGTCGTTCCAGGTAAAAAGTCCATTATTGATTTGCATGTCAATAAGCCAGTTGTTCTGAATAAAATCTTTTAGGTTATTCCCTTCCTTATCCCATCTGTTCCTGCCTCCCCTTTTTTCTTCCAACCTGGTGATCATGTTGAAATCGCCCCTAGTAATCCACAGAGGATGCAGCCTATCAGTGTTGATTGCTGAAAGGGTGTTCAGGATTTCTATCTTATGCATGGCCTTCTGGGGAAAATACACATTGGTTAGATGCCCGTGTATATTGGTCCCTATGATGTGAAACGTTGCTTGAATGAAATTCTTATTAGCATGGATGTTATTGAGCATAATGGTACGAGCGTCCCATATAACTGCTAAGCCTCCAGATGCCCCAGCGGCATCCACTGCAGTTGTGAGACTTCCTGGCCAAACTTTTGTGGAAATTCTTTTCAAAGCGATTGAATTGCATTTGATTTCTTGCAATCTTTCTTGCATTATCATATTTTTGAGTAATCTACCTTTCCCTGGGCCATTGAACCATCTGATATTCCATGATATTAACTTCATTGGGAAGTGTTGTGGAGGGAGTTGTAGTACTTTGTAAGCTTGGAGTACCTACCTGACTCCACTAGCATTTCTCCTATTCGGATTGTTCGTTGGAGATCTGTTTTCCTTCCACATTTTTTGTTATCTTTGGTAATATGTTTCCCATCCCAAAGGCTACCAGTCTGAATACCTAGTGATTTTTGCCTTTGTGCCCTTGAGAGGATCACCTCCAGATTCTCTAGTTACCGTTTTGGAATTTTGTCATAATTTTTGTTTTACATGCCTGCTCTAGGCCCAGAATGTCTAGATCCCCAATATCTATACTTTTTGGTTCCTCTTCCATGTGTTGAGATTCATTTAAATCTTCAGTTGTTTCTGTTGCATTTCTGGACTCAGATTGTATATTTTCTACCTCCATTCCTTGAATATTCCATGCTGGAACTTTATGCTTAGCTGAGGGGAAAGGATCTTTGAGCAGGGGATCTTCTTGGAGTGTCTTAGAGTCTTCATGATTAGATTGCTTGTCCTTCTTTGCCTCCCTCTCTGGGGAAGTGGGATTTTCAGAGTTAAGATCATTTTGTCGGGCCAACGCTTCAAATCTGTTGCTCGTGGAAGGCTTGGAAGAGCTAGCTTGAGGCATCTTAGGATTTGAAGCCGGTTTCTTGTGACTTTTCCTACCACTGGCTACTTTGGTGAAGCCATTAGACTCAAGCTTATCTGGTGCAGATGGGGATGAGGTTTTTTTATTTAAAGGACAATCTCTAAATAAGTGACCCAGGGCATGACATCTTTTACATCTAAATGGTACATGTTCATAGTCAATTAACTGAACCCATTCAACATCATCATGGAGTATACTTACCGCATCCAGAAGTGCCTTGCTGAGGTGCATGTAGACATAGATTCGTGCGTAAGAGGTGTCTCTTTGGAGTTTTGTTTCCTTTGCAGCTTTGATGAATTCTCCCAATACATTCCCAATTTCTTGAAGAGAAGCTTCTTCCCAGTATTCCATGGGCAAAGAGTATAGACAGATCCAGACTGGAGCCCAGCTGAGGTCCTCTTTATCAGGGTTGAAACGCTCTACCCATCACCTAAGATACAGGCCGGTAGCATTGAAAAAATACAGCCCTCCATCCAGAACCCTGTTATGGTCCTCTAAGCAATTAAAAATGGCTGTGAAGAACCCTTTAGGTCCCAGCTGTAGGGTGATGTGTCCTTTTGGGTTCCATTTAGCTGCTATCTAGGCACGCAGCGCTTTCTCAGTCGACCATAGTCCTATGAACTTGCCTATCAGTGCATGGTCCCTCATATATTGTATCTGAGCATTGATTCAGTGACTTGGGAGTTCCTTAGGACATTCGGTTGCCACTAGCTTGCATGTGGTCGAGGTGACTTTGGGATGTCCTTTATCATCTTTTTTGGCTTGTTGTGAGTTCAGATCCATGTTATCCTCATTTTCATCCTCTGGTTTGTCGGCATCCCCATTCTTTTTCCGCTCTTCATTTTCATTGGAGGGAGGCGCTGCGTCCTCCACCTGGGGAGGATTCAAGATGTTCGAGACTGCTCTGTTGGAGTCATATGGACGTATTGTTGTCGTTGCGGGCAGGTCTGCAGATGTCTGAAAAGATCTGCCATTGCAGAGGTTGCAGAAACTCTAGGACGCTGAGCCGCTCTCCGGCTCAATAACCATTCAAAACATTTTAATAATTAATTATTTTTTCTTCAAGCAACTAGCTATTCTAATATTTTAGTTCTAAATATTTTTATCAGTATAAAAATTTCCTTAATTACTTAATAAAGATTTATTAATTATGCATGATCTTTCTTTTCTCCTTCTTACCCACCCTTGTTTTTAATTCATTATTTTATTAGTGAGATTGTCTTTCGGATTAATCACATCATTAGAGATGTGATTAATCCAAAAGACAATATCACTATCAATATGGATCACAAGAGTTTGAGATATAGCATTATTATTTTATTCTTAATTCCTTCTTCTAGCTTATTTGAGTGGTCAACCTTTAAATTTATTTCAATTAGAATAAATGTTCAAAATCTTATAATTAATTGATCAATTTTTCCTCCAAAGACTTATTATAATATTTTTGTTATATATATTTTTATCATTACAATAATCCCCTTAATTACTAAATAATTATTTATGACCTTTTTGAACCCAACTTATTTTTAATTTTTTAATTTATTATTATTATTATTTTTCTAATTTTTTAATGTTGAATCTTTAAATTTATTTAAAATTAAATTATTTATGAATAAACATTCAAAACCTTTTAAACTAATTAATTATTTTTTCCTCAAACTATTAATTAACCCTAAACCTATTTAAATTAAGTTATCTTTCTCTCTCTTCACCATGAATTTTCAAGCTTACAGATAACCCGAAATGTCGGACATTGTAGTTTCTTCGCACAAAGTTTTTCCAGAAATTTTGTCTCAACATAAATTCAAACTGTGAAAATTTGCACTCTAAAATTCAGTATACTTATCGATTTTGGCATCAACTATTCTAGTTTATTAGTGGTTATGATCTCGTTAACTATGAACTTCTGCAAGAGTCCACATTTGGTTCAACTAATCCACATCATGTCTTGTTGGTTCTCATCGATGATATGGTTGAACTTTGTTGCAACTTCTTGGAAAGGTTAAAAATATGTAGCCATCCTGAATGATAGAAAATGGAGGTTAGTCATTCTTTGATTAACCTTGTTTTAGGTCCTTTGAGATGATGATAATTCTTCCTCCATCTTTTCAATTGGTTTCTTTGCAAGTTCCACCCAATGTCAAGAAGCTACACTCATTCGGTTTAAGTTTCCTTAGTTAAAAGGGTAATCTTGTGTTCCTCACCCCCATTAGCCTTTCAAATTTCCCTAGTAATTTTTGTTTGGCTCAGGGTCTTAGAAACTCTTGCTTTCCAATGCTATACTTCCTTATTTGCAACAGATAGATATAGGATGTCTTCTTCAAGGTCTAACACCTTTTGTAGAAAAGCATCATGAGCTTTCCAACATCTGTGGTGTTCTTCCATAAGGTCCCCTACTATATTTGTAGTACCCAATTTTTCTTTCTATTACTACACTTGATGTTAGAGAGATGTCACCTCTTTTTTATCCTTTTCCAACTCTCTTTCCTCTTATGTGGCTTTGTTTAATGAAGCATGGGAGATGGCTAGTCCAACTAATACTAAATCAATGGTCCATGCCCTCTTGATATCGAGTATGACCTCTTCTGAAATGTAGACCATGCTAGTATCCACAATGATTTTCCTTTTCTTTTATGTCCTCCTATTGATAGACTTTCTTTTAGCTATTTTAAGTAATAGATTCAAAGTCAACAACATCATTAACAGGTTGTGGTATGGCTTGATCTCACTATGATAAAATATTTTATAGGCTACCCTATGCATGAATGGGTTTCATTGTAGCCCCTTGCTTTGATTTTTGCTTTGATCTTATGTAGTCATTTGTCCATTTTTACAAGTTTTATCTCTGGTTACAGACTAATCCTTAGTCTCTTTGAAAGATATTTTCATTTTAGGTGATTCTCGAGAGTCTTGGATATTAGTAACTTCATCATTAAGAATTGCTATGATGTCTTGAGTTTTCTTGGTGGTAACTGTCTCATCATCCTTAGTGGAGATAATTTCCTTAACTGCAAATTCTCCTTGATCTCCTAAAACATTTTTCTATCCATCCTTCCCTGAAGCATCATTTTTTGTGGGGTGCTCATTTACAATTGGGGTTCTAGTTATTTTTGTCATTTCTTCTTTAGTAAGGTCAATGACATCTTTTAGTATGATAGGTTATGGGTGCCCAAATTGGAGTCTATTTAGTGCCCCTCCAACACCTTGTTTAGTACTTTTTTCCATTTTTGTACCACCCCATCACTTAGTTTTCCCATAAAGATAATTTTTTTATCAAGGTACAATTATCTTCCAATTATGTCCTTTTCATGTTCATTCTTATGTATTTAGGAAGGAAGTTTCCTTTCTATGCTAATCGGTGAAACATAAGAATAACTTCAAGAAGATTCATAAAAATATCCTTGAAACAAACATAATGGACAATTGTTGCAATACTCTGTGTCATTGCAATACCTTTGGGTTGTAGCAATACCCTTATATTCCAGCAAGACAAAATGCAAGTGACACAACTATGTTGTTGCAACACAACCATAGTGCTTGTGTTGCAACTCCAGCTATTGCAAAACAACATAATTCATTGTTGCAACACAATTGATGCAACATGCTAGAGTGTGAGTGTTGTAACTCCATTGTTATAACACAAAATAGTTCGGTGCCACAAGAATGATGTTAGAACATGTCCATATTCATATGTTGTAACACCTTAATAGCTGATTGTTAAGGATAACTATTGCAACTCCTAGATAGCTATTATAATGTAGCACCAGTCAACCCATAGCCATACAGTTGTCATCAACAGATTACCCAACAATAGATTGGTCATTTAATTGCGCAAGATAGGAAGTGACAAGAGGTAGTTGGTTTCTCAATCAAGAAATGTTGACGATGGTGAATGATTAACCAAACTGCCACCTATCATAATAACTAAATGAGTTATCATTTGTTTAATTTTTGTAATTTTTAGTGAAATTGTTATAATAAAGAAGGAATATCTTAAGAATTTCAATATTCTCATGGATATCCCATGATCCTTTGATTACATTAAGACTATTTAAAGCATTGTGTAAAAACTACCTGCTCTACTTGAGACGGGGGAAGACGATTGATTGTAATTTTTATTTTGAATTTCTAATAATACAAAGCTTGTGTTTCTATTCAATTTCCATTATGCTATATGCATATGATGTGTTGATAATTTAGGCACTTTACTATTTTCATAACCAATGCCTCGCCTAAGCAGGTAGGGACCCCTCGTTAGTCAAGAATTTCTTTTAATTATATAAGGTAGCTTTAACTTTATTTAATTAATTTGTTTCTTAATGTTGTTGCAACTCATTAATTTGATAAGAAAATACTGCGTGCCTAGATATTGTGCTTCACTTACTCTGTTTTCCCATATTTATAGTGTTACATTTAATACATCTCGTTGGATTGGATTTTATATGTACACTTTTTCATCATTTCACATTTCATATACATATTTATCAAGATCATCATAAACCTTGAGCAAGTCACCACTTTCTTTCTTGTGTTATTTAATTTTGTGTGTGTTCTTTATTTCTTCATGTGTGGTTTGATCTACTTATGGGGGTTGAAACATTAAGCTTTTATGTCCACTAGGTATAAGGGTACCATTTCCTTTCCTACAAAAGTAGATTAGTTATTCTAGTTGTGTTGGGGGTTACAATGTTAAGCTTCCTAAGTCTACTATGTAGAAATGCGTCATTTTCTTTCCTACAAAAGTAGATTAGTTATTCTATGTAACACCCCCTCCCAAGTCTACCCAAAGTAACCATGTCAACCAGGGTAAACATGAGGAGAGATGATACAACGATCAAATTCAACCTCCTATGTCACCTTAAGGAAGTGAAATCTATGGAACATCACATACAGTCATCCAACATCATCAACAGAACCCTTAGGAGACAAGTCATCCACTCAGACATCTTGTCCTTGGGTCCCACTACTATTTTGTAGCTCTTAGGCCATAGTCGCTCTCATGCCATGGGCAAGGGAGTGACCAGAAACCCAAAGTCGCTCTCATAGGCTTTCCTGCCAACGACTATGGACCAAAATTACTAGTGTTGTACCAGTAACCCCGAGATTTAAGCCACTTTTCTAGCCCAGAATCCTGGCCTCTACCCATAACTTGTTGTAACTTCCATAATTCATTAAAAACATAATAAAAATGTTGATCAATCAAATATCACCCTCAGAACTAGGCCTGAGGATCCCCAACTGGGACTGACATTCTGTCAAACACTTGGCATCAATGCAACCTACAGGTTTAGGATACAAGGTAGATCATAAACAATTGAAACAACTTATGAAACATAACCAGAAGGATCACCTCCTTCTCCATTGAACTACTACATCATTAATTAGGTCTTACATCCATTCATTTAACATTTACAAGTAAATATATAAATAAACATGACATAAACCAATCATTCAACCATGCTTATAACCAACATAAAACCATATAAATATCATAGATATGACAACCATTAAATCTACATATAAATCAATTCAAAAGTAAGATAACTTAGATTTTATTAATCATAGGCAAATCTGACTAGGTTTCGGACTTCCACGTACCACCCGACCATAAACATGGTTGAAACAAATCTCTCTTTCATCCAGTTACCCTAGTGCCATATTCCAAGCATGAATGTGGCATCTCATAGAAAACCCGAGGGAATCTAGAGTTTAAATGACATCCACCCTCATCAAACTATGATCACACCAAAATGGTGCTCCGATTAGAACCGAACAAAACTTGGAATTCCATCCGGAATCCATCATTATCCTTGAGGAATTTTTCGTCTCCTTGTCTCTCAGGCTTTACCGCAATCCAAACACGGATCACTAGGCCCTAAACTAAGACTGCTCCCTTAGGCTTTACCGTGTATCCCATCAAAACCGGTAAAGAGATTCTAGGCCTTTGGGAATGAACCTTGAGACCACCTCTACCTCGGATTCCAAAATCCATCTGGCAAACCAAAGCTCAAAAATCGAAATAAACATTCCAACATATCATGGCATCTGGAAAAAGGAAAGGTTGAAAACCACTGTGATAACCCAACAAAACCATGCCATCGATAACAAGAGAACCATACACCAACATACAAAGCCATGCATGTCCAAACCATCTAGTAAATCACACATGAAAAAGGTTACCTGCAAGTATTCCTACTAAAGCTGCTTGATCTAGCTTTTCTTGCCTTGATCCTTGCTTTCTTTTCCTTTCCTTTCCTTGCTCCAAACTAGAGTTCTCCAAGAAAACTCTAAGTGACCAAGAGAATGAGAGAAAGAGAGAGAATAATGAGAGAACTCCAAACTTGAATTGAAAAAAGGTTACCAACTAATCCTCAGAAGCCTTTTTATGAATGAGGCCTCTATTTTCTTCATTTTCCATTATTTTGCTTCAATTTCCTCTTCACATGCAACCTATGACCTTTCACCTTACTTTTCTCCTAATTTCCTTTATTTTCATAAATAAATGTGCCAAAAATGCCTTTTTGCCTTTTAATTCCTTTGCCTTAGCCTTTTCCAATTTTCCTTAGCCAAAACACACATCCAGTGATGCCCATCAAGATATATTTTCGCAACATTTAGCTTGGAATACGTGTCCCTTACCCGTGAACTTATTTTTCCTTTATTAACTTTTATTACATGAACTTTTCATCAGGGTTGCTACAGAATCCTCCCCCTTGGGGAACACCATCCTCAGTGTTAAACCACACTAAGACGTCAGCAAAACCACTGAAAAGCAAACATACTGCCTATGGAGCTTTATAACTTAGCTCGTTGCAATATTTACAATGAAGAACCTGCTCAAAAGAAAAACCTCATGACAACATGACACGATAATAACCATACCGCTTATTGGAGCTTTCTAACTTAGCTCATGGTAGTATTTACATCCATATACATATACAAATATCAAAACATCAGCAAAACATATTCCAAACATAACAAACATCAAACCAAAAATTCCTTTCCTCAATTGGCAAACAATGAAGGATATAAGACCCACATCTGATCCACCATCTCCCATGTAGCTTCCTCAGGCCCAAAGTGTTTCCACTACACTTTAACTTGCTCTATGGCTTTGTTCCTGAGCATGAGATGCTTTCGCTACAATATGCACTGAGGCTCTAGCTGGAACTATCCTTCCTGGTCCACCTGCAATACAAGCCAATCAATAACATGATCAACATCCTTTATGTACTTCTTAAGCAATGAAATATGGAAAAAATCATGGAATTTTATTGTTGGAGGCAGTGCAAGTTGATATGCCACTGGTCCAATCCTCTCAAGGATCTTTAAAGGCCTGCAACACCGTGGTGCCAACTTGGCACATGAACCAATCCTCAAAGAGTTTTTTAGGCTTGATGCACAAATACAGATGCTCCCCAACCTGAAACTCTTTGAATACCCTGTGTTTATCTACTTGACTCTTTTTTCTATCTTGTGTTTCCTTTAAATTATTCTTTATAACCAACATTTCCTACTCCATGTCCATCAACATGTCTATTCCAATAAGTACCCTTTTTACTGGATCACGCTAGCTAATGGGAGTGTTACAACTTCGTCCATACTATGCCTCGAAAGGAATCATCCTCAAGGACTCTTGATAACCATTATTGTATCCAAACTCCACTAATGGTAGACACTCCTCCCATTTCCTCTATTGATGCATCACGTACATCCTCAGCAATTTTTCCAAGATCATGTTGACCCTCTCTTTCTGACCATCTATCTACAGATGATAAGTTGTATTGAAGGCCAACTCTATACCCAAGCCTGCAAATAACTCCTTCCAAAACTTGGAAGTGAACTTAACATCCCTATCTGACACAATATTCTTTGGAACACCATGCAGTATCATTATCTCTCTGATGAACATCTGTGCTATCTCACTGGTTGAATATGTAGTCTTCACCAACATGAAGTGAGCTACCTTTCTCAACCTATCAACCACGACCATAATAGAATGATGTTGCCTCACTGTCCTCGGAAGACCTATCATGAAATACATGGAAATGACCTCCCATTTCCATTCTAGAATCACAATAGGTTGTATTAGACCACCTGGATGCTTGCATTCCACATTTACCTGCTAACAGTCTAAACATCTAGCCATAAACTTTGCCACTTCCTTCTTCATATTCGACCAATAGTAAAACTTCTTCACCATTGTCAATATCTTATGATATCCTGGATGACCCAAGTAAAGTTTCACATGAAACTCCCTCAAGATAAGCTTCTTGAGTTCATTGTAATTCAACACATAGATCCTGTCTCGAAACCTCACCAAGTCATATGCCATGAGATGATAGTCTGCATCCTGATCCCCTCTACCTATACCTGCACCTAACATGTACCTATTCCTATGCTATGTTGTAACTTATGCATGATTTCCATGTATTTGTCATCCCAGTGTCTTGCCTGCAAGATCCTATCCTGTAACTCTGTCCCATAGGAGCTTATAGCCGATATATGGTTTACCTGTACCTTCCTGCTAAGAGCATCTGCAACCTGGTTCTCCTTACCTTTGATGTATCTGATCTCGAAGTCAAAATCACTAAGGGTAGCCAACCATCTAGCTTACTTGACATTTAGATTTGGATGGTCAAACAAATACCTCAACCCCTTGTGATTGCTCATCAATGTAAACCTCCTACCAGAAGATAATGTCTCCACATCTTTGATGCATGTATAATCAATGCTAGCTCAAGATCATGTGTTGGATTGTTCTACTTGTTCTCATTCAGTTTTTGTGACTCATAGCACACTACCTGTCCTTCTTGCATGAGAACTCCACCAAGTCCCCTCTTGCAATCATCTGTACACACTACAAACTTTGTGTCTAGATATGCAATCTCTAGTATTGATGCATGTGTCAACAACTACTTAAGCTTCTCAAAACTATCTTCACATTCTGTCGTCCATTGAAACTTCTTACCTTTTTGCTACAATGATGTGATAGGATATGTAATGCGTGAGAAGTTCCTAATGAACCTCATGTAGTAACCTACCAATCCCATGATGATCTCACCTCATCCACATTCTTAGGATTTGCCCATTCCATGATGGCCCTTATCTTTTTCGAATCTACTGCTATGCCTTCCTTGAGACAACATGTCCCAAGTAGTGTACCTCAATCTAAAAGAAGTTGCACTTGCTAATCTTAGCATACAATTGATGCTCTCTTAGCAATCTCAACATTGCTGCTAAATGTTCAACATGTTCTTCCTCATTCTTCGAATATACTAGTATGCCATCAATGAATAAAATAACAAAATTGTCCAAATAAGGACGCAACAGACTATTCATCGAACACATGAATGTAGCTGGAGCATTAGTCAAACTGAATGGAACAACAACAAACTCATAATGCCCATACCTGGTCCTGAACACAGTCTTGAAGATATCCTCTTCCTTGGTGTGTAACTGATGGTATCTCGATCTCAATTCGATCTTAGAGAACATTATTGCTCCCTTTAGTTGATCAAACAAATAATCAATCCTCAGCAAAGGGTACCTTTTCTTGATCGTTACCTTCTTCAGCTTCCTGTAATCAATGCACAACCTAAGAGTACCATGTTTATTCTTCACGAACAACATTGGTGTGCCCTAAGGTGATACATTGGGTCTGATGTATCCTTTGTCCAACATTTCCTTTAGCTGCAACTTCAATTCTACCAACTCAGATGTGCTCATCCTATAAGGTGCTTTTGATGCCAGAGTTTCCCCTGGCACCTACTCAATAGAAATTTCTACCTCCCTATGAGGTGGAAACTCTATAATGTCCTCAGGGAATACATATTGAAACTACTACAAAACTGGGTACCTTATTAACACCTTTGCATCCTCAACCTCCTTACCCTTGTCACTGGACATGTGTACTACAAACATCACACAACCTTTTCTACAACTACGCTTAGCTTGCATAGCAGTAACCATCCTCACTAATGTAGGCTTCTTCTTTCCCTACAAGGTCCTCTTTTCCCCACTATCATCCAGACACTCAATGGAATTGTTAAAGAAATCCACTTTCGTTCTATGAAGGTATAACCAATCCATACCCAAAAGCATACTATACGATCCCAATGGTAATACATTCAAATGCATTGTTGTAGGCATACCATTTAACTCAAATTTACAACCTCTTACCCAATGGTGAACTCGCTTCTTTGTACCTGTAGCCAACTATACCAACCAAGATTTTGCATTCACTTATTTTCTCAAACCACACTTATCCACCAAGTCAAGATTAATATGACTATAGTTAGATCCAAGATCAATCAAAATATAAAAAACTTGATCATAAAGCTTACTGTCCATCTCAATGATCGATTCCTGATGATTTGCCTGCCTGTTGTCCATAACTGCATAAATCCAAGAAATGTGATGACCAACATCACCAACTGTATGCACCTCCTGATCACTATAGATCTGGGGTCTAGTACCACTTTGATATTGTGGACAATCCCTCTTACAATGATCCTTACCACATATCCAACACTACAATGGTTCCCTACCACTGCCTCTAACCTATTGCTCTCCATGTCCCTTCTCAACTATATTGAATCTCTTGTAAGCAATTGTATTATCTTTCTCACTTGCATCTTGAGTTCTTCCTCACTTTGGTGGTCATTTTCCTTTAGCTTTGTTGTTTCTTTTCAAACATTCTTCGGCTCAACTTTGTGCTTCGACTGCTCATAACAATGCTTCAACTTTTGGATGGCCTCCTCCAACGATCTAGGTTCATCAAACTCAATCCGGTCTTTGTATGCAAATGGAAATCCACTGATGAATCTTTGGACCTTGGACTTCTCATCTCTGAGGTAAGGCACATATCTCAAAAACTCCAAAAATCTACTAGTATACTCCTCATCTATCATAGAACCCATCCCAACTCATAAAACTCAGCTTTGTCATCATAATACCTCTTAGACAAGTAATTCTTCTTGAAGAGCCTTTCAAACGCATGCCAAGTCAAATCATCCTCATGTATGTCCTTGACATTCTTCACGTCTTCCCACCAAATATCTGCTTTACCTTTGAGACTAAAAAGGGTTATCCTTGCTTTCATGTTTTCTAAGTAATCATGCAATCTAAATAATTTCCTCATGCCAAGCAACCAAGCCTCCACATCTTGCGATTTCTTCATCTCTCCATCAAAGGTAGGTGTCTTTTCCTTCTTGAACTCATCCAAAAAGTATCCCCTATCATTCCTCTTGTACGAATGATAATGATGATGATCATGATGTTTATCAGAACTAAAACTAGAGTAATCCTTGTGTTTGTCACCCCTCCTATTCGGAGTGTCCAACATCCTGCCATCTCTGATAGTGTCAAATATATCTAACCTATGTCTACAATGAGGTAGGCTTCCATATGCCCCATTAGTTTTTTCCTCATGTCCGTGGTTGATTCGAAGAGTTCCTTGTTACTGCAAATCTGACAAACTATGAAGTAATATTGCATTCTACTTATTTCTTTTGTGCCTGCATGATTTTGTCATTGTCTGCTTTTTAACTCCTTATTTCTTCCTTTAGGCTTCTCAATGTGTCTTCTAAGTCAGAAGAGTACCCCACACCATGTTTCCCATTTGACTCATAGGGAGATTCTATGTAGTCTACCACCTTGCTAGCCATTTGATCTCTTTATTGCAAGGCATACTATGTTAGCTAAAACAAATCACCATAGATCAACGTATCGTATCATAACTTGGGGAGGATACCTTGTCTGTAAGATCATCAAATCAACGTGATGGATGTACAACATAACCATAATAACATATAGACATATATCAATGAGTGAATCAACACATAACCATAATACTAACTAGGATCTAGTCATCAATGCAAGGCCATATCTACAATGCATGTTATGACCTCATGCATGACAACAACCATTACTCCAGTATGCACATTGCCTCATGCAACTATCCTCCTGCATGAGAAATGCCTAATCAATTACACATACACATAACCACATGTGGTCGAGCATAAGTGACCAATTCTTGTAATCAACCTACAATACTGATGCATGTAATCAAATAACCAAGAATGCAACCCAACGTACACGGATGTAATCAAGCTGCATATAATTGTATAACTAGTCATATACTCATGATGATGCATTCCATAAAATCGACATCAAGTTCCTCATGATAACCTTATTACTAACATGATCAATATGATGCAATGCAATAAGCACATGGAACGCAAGTGTAGGAGTCACACACGCAATTGACATGCATGCATGACTAACACATTCACCCATATCTGTAGCACCAGTTATGACCCAAAGAGAGCACAACCATGCTATGATACCAATATTTAACACCCCCTCCCAGGCCTACCCAAAGTAACCATGCCAACTGGGGTAAACATGAGAAGAGATGCTACTAGGATCAAATTTGACCTTCTATGTCACCTTAAGGAAGTGGAATCGATAGAACATCACATACAATCATCCAACATCATCAACAAAACCCTCAGAAGACAAGTTAGCCACTCAGACAACCTGTGCCTGGGTCCCACTGTTATTCTGCAGCTCTTAGGCCATAATCGCTCTCATGTTATGTGCAAGGAAGCAACCAGAAACCAAAAGTCCCTCTCATAGGCCTACATGCCAGTGACTATGGACCAAAATTGCTAGTCCAATGCCAGCGACCCAGAGATTAAGCCACTTTTCTAGCCCAAAATCCTGGCCTCTGCCCAGAACTTGTTGTAACTTCCAGAATTCATTAAAAACATAATAACAATGTTGATCAATCAAAAATCACCATCAATACTAGCACTGAGGATCCAAATTGGGACCGAAATTCTATCAAACACTTGGCACCAGTGCAACCTATAGGTATAGGATACAAGACAGAACATAAACGACTGAAACAACTTATGAAACATGGCCAGAAGGATCACCTCCTTCTCCATTGAGCTACTACATCATCAATTAGGTCTTGCATCCATCCATTTAACAGTTACAAGTAAATATATAAATAACCATGACATAAACCAGCCTTTCAACCATGCTTATAACCAACAAAAAACCATATAAATATTAGAGATATGACAACCATTAAATCGACATATAAATCAGTACAAAAGTATGGGAACTTAACTTTTATTAATCATAGGCAATTTCGACCAAGTTTGGGGCTTCCACGTACCATCGACCATGGACATGGCTAAACCAAATCTCTCTTTCAGCCAGAAACCCTCATGCCATATTCCAAGCATGAATGTGGGATCTCATAGAATAACAAAGGGAATCCAGAGGTTAAGCGACCTCCACCCTCATAAAACTATGATCACACCAAAACTGGTGCTCTGATCACAACCGAATAGAACTTGGAATGCCATCCAGAATCCATCATTATCCTTCAGGAATTTTTTGTCTCCTTATCTTTTAGGCTTTACCGCAATCCAAACCCACATCACTAGGCCCTAAACCGAGACTACTCCCTCAAGCTCTAGCATGTATCCTACCAAAACCGATCAAGGGATTCCTAGGCCTTTGAGAATGAACCTTGAGACCACCTCCACCTTGGATTCTGGTATCCATCCAACAAACCAAAGCTCAAAAACCGAAATAAACATCTCAACATACCATGGCATCTGAAAAAAGGCAAGGCTAGGCTAAAAATCATTGTCATAACCCGGAAAAACCATGCCACTGACATCAAGAGAACCATACGCCAACATGCAAATCCATGCATGTCCAAACCAGCTAGTAAATCACACATGCAAAAGGTTACCTACAAGTATTCCTACTGAAGTTGCTTGATCCTGCTTTCCTTTCCTTTATCCTTGCCTTCTTTTCCTTTCCTTTGCTTGTTTTTCCTTTCCTTGCTCCAAACTAGAGTGCTCCAAGAAAACTTTAAGTGACCAAGAGAGTGAGAGAGAGAGAGAATAATGAGCTCCAAACTTGAACTAACAAAAGGTTACCAACTGATCCTCATAAGCCTTTTTATGAATGAGGCCTCTATTTTCTTCATTTTCCATTGTTTTCCTTCAATTTCCTCCTCACATGCAACATGTGACCTTTCACCTTACTTTTCTCATAATTTCCTTTATTTTCATAAATAAATGTGCCAAAAATGCCTTTTTTCCTTTTAATACCTTAGCCTTTGCCAATTTTCCTTGGCCAAAACACACATCTAGTGATGCCCACTAGGATGTATTTTCCCAACATTCAACTTCGAATATGTGTCCCTTACCTGTGGTCTTAATTTTCCTTTATTAACATTTATTACATGATTTTTTCACGAGGACTGTTACATGCTAATTGTGTTCGGGGTTACAGAATTAAGTTTCCTAAGCCCACTAGGGAGAAGTGTGTTATTTCAATTATGAAAGTGTCAGCTTGAAATTCCCACACATGTGGTTTTCTTTCCTTGGTGGCTTACAAAAGAACATTAATATCTTGCTATGTACCCCTCTCTAAGAATATTACAACTTCATTACTAGTTAACAAATTGTATTAGCATATACGGTGTACAAAATTTTGCAAGTTCCATATGAACACCAGATTAATAATTAAATGACAATTTCTCAATTATCTACTAAGAAATTAGAAGGTAATTGAAAAACTCATCACTTTTTTCATCGTGGTCAAGGAACTATAAATTGTATGATCATTGTTTTGTTTCTTGATTAGTCAATATATTTATTTTAAGTAATTGATATGATGTGTTTCATTCAAGTTTTTCTTTATAATAATTTGTTTTAGAAAGAATGATTTTTTCATTTTCCATGCACAGAGTGAGGGGCCAACAAGGTAGACTCATTAGCTCCACTAAAAATCCCCACAATACTAACAATGCAGGACAATATCAAGAGGAAAAGGGGCACACTAAGTTGAATTATTTAACTCCTACATCAAGCTCCCTTATCAAAAAGAAACCTAAATACTCTATTGAGGGACCTGAAATTGTACAAGCCTCATATGTTACACGTACAAAAATATTTTTCCATGAAGGTCTGTTAAATGAGTAGTTCCACTCCGAAGAGTTAATTTTTCCTAACTCTGCCAAAGCACCTTCAGAAGATGAGGACATTTTTCAAGAAAAGATGGCACATGAGATTGTCAAAGAAGAGACATCCTCCTTCGAATTTTTTATTTGGGATTCAGATGAAAAGACAAATATGAAGAACCATTAAACCTTATATAAGCACCTTGATAACCCTAAAACCCTTATTTTTTTTCTAGGTTAAGACTAAACTAAGTACCCACGGGGAATTGAACCAGTGACCTATCGCAAGGAGTGCCTTAACAGCGCACCCATTCACCGTCAATCCAAAGCCCCGTGGGCTACCCTAAAACCCTTATTAATCCCTAGACATTAGGTGATTACATTTCTATTGTTATTTTTATGTAGGCTAAAACCCCTCATGGTCCCATTTTATTATAATTCTACCCCTTGTCTCTTATATATATACAAAAGAGACCTATTTTTAGGAGCATCAAATATTGTCTTGTACATTATATTATTCGTAAAATAGGTTTCCCTCTCAAAGAGGATTATAATTATTAGTTTCTTATCAATTTTAAGGTAGAAGCATAATCATAACATTTGGGAAGTTCCATAATATTAAGCTAAATATGGGGGGGTATTTGTTGATTAGTCCCATGATTGAAATCCAAATGGGTTGTGCTAACATTGTACTAGGGTTCCAATGGTTACAGTCATTGGGAACAATGGCCCTTAATTTTCATGATATTTTCATATTATTTTTCTTAGAAGGAAATGAAATTGAGCATAGAGGTATCCAAGGGAAACACAGTAAAGTGATAAGCTCTAAAAGCATGAAATTTTTTCTAAAAAATGAATACTAAGGTGTAATTGCACAATTGTTTTCATTACATGTTCAAACATTTATATCCTCTACTTCAATGGATCTCCAAAAAGTTATCAACAATCATTCTAAGGTATTTCATTAACTTCTTAAGGGTATTCCACCTGTCTGAGGTCATGACCATGCTATTCATTTGCAACCTAGAAGTGAACCACATAATATTAGGCCTTGCAGGCATCCACATGCACAAAAGAGTGAGATTGAGAAAATGATTTAAGAAATGTTAGAGGCGGGCATCATTCAACCTAGCCAAAGCAATTTCTCTTCACCAGTTGTTCATGGCACATGTGTCCAGATTACTAACAACTCAACAAAATGACAATCATAGATAAATTTCATATTCTTGTCATTGATTTATAATTTATTAGATGAATTGAATGAATCAATTTTATTTACTAAGTTGAATCTTCGTTCAGATATCATCAAATTAGAATGGGGTGAGAAGAAATTCCCAAAATAACATTTAGAACACATGAAGTTCATTATGTGTTTTGGTTATGCCATTTCTACTTACAAATTCACCTTCAACATTTCAAAGCTTGATGAATTCTATTTTCAAACCCTTCCTAAAAAAATTGTGCTATTATTTTTTGATGACATAATAATCTACAACAAATCTTTGGAAGAGCGTGTATAACATGTTGACAAGGTCTTGACACTATTGGGAGGGCAACAACCATATGAAAATCCTTCCAAGTTTTCCTTTTGGGTTCAGGAAGTGGAATATTTGGGTCATATTGTATCACATGCGAGTGACACGATGGATCCTAAACAAATCAATAATATGAGGGAATGAGCAATCCTCAATACCTTGAAGAAACTTAGAGGATCATTCTTAAGATTGACAAGATACTACCATAAGTTTTTCAAGAATTATGGTTAAATAACAGAACCTGTAACAACATTATTGAATAAGGAATCACTTTCTTCGACTAAAGAAGCAACCAAAGATTTTGAAGAACTTAAATAAGCTATGTGTGCAACTCATGCCTTGGCGACACCTAACTTCACAAAAATCTTCATTGTGGAGTGGGATGCCTCAACCCATCACAATGGTGTAGTTTTGATGTAAGAAGGAAGGTCCCTTGACTTTGAAAGTAGCGAACGTAAAGGAAAGAACTTACTCAGACCTATCCGAGAAAAAAAATGTTGGTCATACTATATGCAATTAAGAAATGGCTCCAATACCTAATAGGAAGACACTTCAATGTAAAAATAGATCATGATAGTCGAAATTTCTTCTTGGAGAAAAGACTACCTTCATAAGAGCAACAAAAGTGGGTCACTAATATGTTGAGTTATGAATTTGAAATTATCTACAAAAAGGGAAAATAAAATATTGTGGTAGATGCACTCTCGATTAAAGAGGAAGACACAAATGGTTTACTATGTTCTATTTCCATTCCACAATCTAACTGGGTGGAAGAAGAAAGGATAGAATGAAAATGAGATGAAAACATATGCAAGATCATTCAATAGCTAAAAGAGTACCCCCATGCAGTAGAAAAAATCATGTGGAAAAATGATTTGTTATGGTATCAAGATCACTTATACCTATGTAAGAATTCTTAGCTCAAATAGAAGGTCCTTTTGGAATTACACACTCCTCCTATGGGAGGACATTCGAGGTTCTGAAAGACATACCATAGGATCAAGAAATATTTTTTTTTTGGAAGGTCTTAAAGAAAATGTGCAAAAGTTTGTGGTGGCATGTGTGATATGCCAATAAAACAAGGGAGAGACTATCAAGATCTCAGGGCTCCTTTAGCCATAGCCATACCAAGCTAGTGTTGGGAATAAGTTTCAATGGATTTTATTACAATTTTAATCAAATATGAAGAAAAGAGTGTCATATGGAAATGTAAGATCAAATGAGAAAGTATGCCCATTTTTTCTCTCTTTCTCATCCTTTTAAAGAAAGAGCTAGGATAGAAGCATTCATGGAAAATTATCTAGTAGAAAGATTATTGTAAGTGAAAGAGATCCAATTTTCACTGGAAAGTTTGGACTGAATTATTTTCTTCTTTGTTTACTAATTTTCCTCACAACTCATCTTACCATCCTCAGTCTGATGGGAAAAATGAGCTTGTGAATAAATGTTTAGAATGAAATCTATGTCGCTTTGTGTCTGATAAACAAACACAATGAGTCAAATGGTTGACCTTGGCAGAATGGTGGTACAACACATCCTTCCATACCTCGTCAAAAATGTCACCATTTATGGCACTTTATGGATATAATTCTCCATCCATCTCGTCACCCTTGAAAGGGACTATAAAGGCTCAAGTCATAGAGGAACACATAGAACACCGATAAGAGGTTCTCAAGCTATTGAAATACAACTTGGTTATGGCAAAAGATAGGATAAAACAAGAAGTAAATTAACATTGTAGTGAAAGGGAATTTGAAGTGGGGGATTGAGTATTTGTGAGGTACAACCATATAAACACATGTCCCTCAAGAAACAAAAGGACAATAAATTAGCATTAGGGTATTATGGCCCCTATAAAGTGTTGTAGAGGATTGGAAGTATGACTTACAAATTAGAGTTGCCTCCATCTTCACGTGTATATCCAATATTCCATGTTTCTTTCTTAAAGAAGGTAATTAGTGACAAGACCCCAATATAGAAAATTCTACCAGAAATTAATGAAAAGGTGAAAATAATACTAGAACTAGAAATAATTTTGGAAACAAGGACTCAACAACTGAAAAATAGAGCAATCACTGAGTACTTTATCAAATGGAAGAATTTACTAGTGGAAGAAGTGACATGGGAAGATGAGTTGTTCATGCATAAACACCCACAAATAGACAAGTATTAAGGACAACACTTATTTGAAGGGGAGGGGCATGTTAATCCCTATATGAGCCCCATTTTAACCCTAAAATCCCTTATCTATCCCTAGATATTGAGTGATTACATTTCTATTGTTATATTTCTATGTAGGCCAGAACCCCTTATGGTCCCATTTTATTATAATTGTACCTTTTGTCTCGTATATATATACTAAGAAGACCTAGTACTAGGAGCATCAAATATTGTCTTGTACATTTTATTCACCGTAAAATAAGGTTTCCCCCTTTAAGAGGACTACAATTATTGGTTTTAACCATTTTTAAGGTGCAAGGATTCTAACAAGAACATCCTTCACTCAACCTTTCCTAACTTCCATGTCTTATCAAAAGAGGATCCTGACTCCTTCCTATTTGAATTTGATGTTCTCTGTAGAATTTATGACTATGTAATGGATGCCTAAAAATTGAAACTCTTTCCTGCTAAAGTAAAGGATGTTGCTCTATGATGGTTCTTGGGCCTTGGTAGAGACAACATCCACTCTTGGGCACAAATGAAATAGAAATTCCTAGAAAGTATAAAGATTATTGTAAAGACAAAGAAAGGAGGGATGAAGTCTTTAGAATGAACCAACATGAAGAAGAAAGTCTTGAAGGCTACATTAACAAACTACAATTTACAAAGGTCAAGACAGGAAGATTTGGCTCCTCAGACACTATAAGTCTTGTTACTACAAGGAATCCTATATTATTGTATTGAAATTCTGAACTTAATGGTTGGAGGAGATGTCTACAAACAATCTCATGATATTATCGTGGAGTTGCGTTAGATATATTCGATAGATACTTCAAATATTGGTAGAGGACCAAGAGACATATTGACAAAATCTGGCAAGACCATTGGTAATGGGATCACTAGAGCATATATTGGGAACATGTTATAAGACTTCAAAACTGATATACTTGGTCACATTGAGTTCCTAGTTAGACATGTTACACATGAAATAGAAGAAGGGAGAAGTAGAATTAGTTTTAACAATCTTTTGTCCAAAGTGTACAAGAAAACACCCATTCAAGGAATGTTGGATGGATAACACTAAGGCTTGTGTAATATGAAGTGAGGACCATGCCACAAGCAAGTGTCAATCCCTACCCAAATTAAAAATTGTTTATCAAGGATATGAAGAACTAGAGAAATTATGTTTCGTCTCCTATAAGTGTCCATGGTAGGCAAAATCTTAAGGTATGATTCAAGATAAATCAAAGTATTATAATCCATATTGGACTAACCCTTCAATGCAAAATTCTTCTCTGACATGGTGCTTACTATTAGGATAATTTGGGTGCATAACTTAGGACATAATATTTGTACCAAACCGAGTGTTTGTAAACTTAGAAGCACAATACAATCTGTAAGGAGCTAGGCTAGATTGGCTATCACATTTTAAGACTAAGTATTGAAGTTAGCTAATGGAAGTAAAGATCTAGAATTCTAATTTAAAGGACTAAATTGAGAAATCAAAACTTAATCTAGTCACACATAAATCAAATTCTTGTAAATGACTGAATTAGAAGCAATGCTCAAGTGGTTTGTTTTAATGGATTGTTAATATATTAGGATATTTTAGTGGAAGTAGAAAAACACTCTGATAGTTATTTTCCAATCTAATAAACTCAACCTAACACTACTTCAAAAGTCAAGAATGCATTATGGCCTTCTCCACATGTGAGATAGAAAGTGGATGGACACTAAGGTAGTCTTTTACTGAACTACTTAGTTGGTCTATACTTAAGTCATTTATTTAATCTAGGAAAGCGAGGAATGAAAGGAAGAAAATAAGGAACTATAATAGGCTTGTTGGTACAACACTAAGTGAGAAGTTGTGAGAGAGTTAGGGCCTTTTCAACCAAGAAAATTAGTGGATGACATTACTTGTCCTCTACATTAACTTATCAATTAGCTTGTCTTCATAGGCATCAACTATTTTGTGATAATTATGGTTCATAAACAATACTCTAAACAATAAAATATAAACAACGATATATGATAAAATATGGATAACAAGTTTATATGGAAACTATAAGCACAATAGCATAAAATGAACAAGATACTTGAGAAGACGTAAAAATTGAAAGTTATAAAGTATAAACATGAAAGAAACACATATAAAAAAGATATGTGAGCATGTACAAGATGAACAACGTATGCAATCGAGTGTACATGCGTAGGTTGTGGGGGGCCTCCACGCCTTAGCAAGAACACTCATAGACAATTAATAATTGTGAATCAAAAGAGCCGCATACATTATATGAAATAAAGCTGAAGTAAAGCATTAAATCTTAATTCTAAGCTCACCAAATATTTCTTCAATGGCATTAAATTACAAACTTACTTAACAAACACCATTTTCTTGCTTTTATATGCAAAAATGAACTAAAAACCTAAAAATCCCACTTGTTGATTATTATGGGTTGTCCTGGGACTATAAATAGATCAAATCAACCTTATGCAAGGCTCAGATCATGGAGAAAATCAATAAAAAATAGATTTGAGTGAAAATGCAAAATTGCCTTGTTAGATTGGGCACGTTGACTAAGCATCTCAAGGTTGATTCTAGTCAAGCAAATAGTTATTCATCCATCTCAAGATGTTAGATAAAAAAACCCATGTTGTGGATTTCTTCCAAGTGGTTGCATATATGAGAACAAATGATCAATTACAAGATTTACTGTAGTTTTGTAAATTTGTTTTACAATGTAATATTTCATAAATTTTTAAAAATTAAAAATGACCAACAAAATACTTTGGAAAATGCATTTAATAGCAAAATATGACTAAATGGTATCAAAAGCAACTTGAAATGGATTTCATAAGGCTAAATGGAGTGATAAAACATAGAAAAATTAATTCATGATAGGGAACATGAACTTACCTACTTAGCCATATATGGCTCCTACACCTAACTAGCCTTGGCCATAAGGGTGGAGGAAATCCCTCCTTCAAAGGCCCTCAACAGGCCTTACTACAACCATTTATGCCACTTCTTCTTTCTCCACCAATGCAACTATCCACATCAACTCCTCCTTAACCTCAACTTCCTATGCAACCCAATCATAATCCGAATAACGATAAGACAACTCAACCAATGCAAGTTCTCGGGTTTGCTACTTACCCCACTCACTCCATGTCTTCCCTATATAGTCATGATATCCACCTACGGTAAGAGAAGACTTTGGAAAAAAGAAAATCCTTTTGTGCAAATTGAAAACTTTAATGAGGAAGTTCCAATTGAAGAATCAAAACCAGTTCAATCTCCTAAAGCCTCAAGAACAAACTCTTTATGTAGGTTTTCCTTTTTCTTTGTCCTTTTCAATTCCTTTTCAACCCACAAGAACCACATACATAAATTACATTAAAATCCAAGAAGGCGAAGAGTTACAAGGAAACATGAAACTAAATAATGCATATGGAAAGTTGTTCGTTATTATGACACCGCTAGCTTATCTCACCTATAATGAGTACCATAATCAATGTTGCAATTACTCCTTTGTGATAAGGTAAGATGGTTAGGAGAGAAGTGAGGTTCATCTTGTACTAATATTAAGAGTAAGCATCGACATTTTAGGTTTTGTAATGGTGTTAGCTTGTTAATGGAGTTACAGTTTATATTAATATTAAGAGTAAACATTGAGATAATGGAGTTAATGGTCTTAGCTAGTTAATGAAGTTAGGATTTATATTAATATTCATTGTAAACATTGATTCAATGGAGTTAATGGTCTTAACTACTTAAAGGATTTATGATGTCTATGTCTACATGTAATAGTGAAAACTACCTTGCAAACCATTTCAAAAAATAACTATTATTTATGTGATATTATCAAATATTTTTATAATAACAATTTTTTTCAAGGTTCACGAACACTGAGTGGCCACTACATCCACATGAAAATCTAGGTAGATCAACCCAAAGGGATCTACTCGCCGGCTAAACTAGCAAGACCTAACCCCAAGGGCATCGAAGAGATTTGACCACATGACATCCTAATAAAAAAGACACTTAGCAACAAGAATTCAACCAACTGAGCTACCCCTTGGAGTTTATATAACATATTTTATATGAAACTTTGATTCACATTAGTAGTTGTGATGTTCCACTTTAATATATGTTTATGATGCTTTCTTTTTCTATATTAATACTTACTTGCAATCTATAAAGTAACTTTGCATTGATAATGATAAAGATGATTACCATATATAAACAGATTTATCCTACAAATCCATGTACCTTAACATATCAATTTTATATAAATAAATTTATATTACAAATCTATGTATCTTAACATACGCCTTTTTTTTTTTTTTTTTTTTACAAGATCGTCTACTCATATATTATAAAACTGCGCTATGCAAAAGCTATTACATCAGATTTAAGGAGAGATAATAGAGGAGAAGTCCAAAACCGGGACGCAGCCCTTGACTTCTGCAAGTTTAACTTGAGGAGAAAATGTTGAAATAGATATCTACTGTACTGTCTGACGAACAAGCCATCTATAAGAGTTACTTTGCTATTCATAAGATTAACACCAGAATTGATTTACTGTGTCTTCCATCTGATCATCCTTCTGCTGGTCCTTTTGGCTTGCCTTTGTAGAGGCCTCCGCCTGCATGCTCTCCGTGAGGTTCTTGATATGGCTGATGGCCTCCTCAAATGCTGACACTTCTCCTTCAGATTCTCGATTTCCTTCTTTTGTTTTTCAAGCTTTTTTCGTTTGGAACGACTGTCGGCTTGAAAATCATCTTTGAGGGTATTATGGTGCTTTACAAACCGAGCAATGAGGAAACAGTGTTCCTTGCAGAGGGTGCAGGTGTCATTTCCTAGCACCCTATCCAGAGGATTCTCTTGAGGCGCTGCTCCCTCCTGCGCCGCTGGCTGCTGTCTGTTTTCTGCCATTACTGAGCAGAAACTGGTTAGCAAACAAAGAGTTGAGTGTAAACTTGAGTTATACCTGAGGACTGCTTGGATGGTCTGCTGATCGAGGTAGCTCTGCTTTTCGCCTTGTTTGTTGCTGAAGGGGAGAACAGAGGAAAGGAACCGCAGTGGAATGAGGATGCTCTGAATGCTTCCTCTGTGGGGAACTGTGTTACCACACTCAAGACGCCCGACTTTTCCTCTCTGAGACTGAGAATGCAATGTGTTTCTGATGAAGTCGGGGAAGGGAGAGGGGATATAAAGGGAAGGGGGGGGCCATTCAGGATGAGAGGGCGGGATATTTTCTTCAGCGAGAACTGTGGTCGGATCCTGTTGCAGATTCGAAGTGCACTCTCTGGTTGAATGGAAGTGATGTTTACCTGAAGGGTCAGTGAAGAGATCACGAGAGGATTGAGGGTGCAGTGCTTTGGGATCGAAGGGAGGGAAGAATGGCGGCGGTGAGGAGGGGAAAGGAGGATCGGAGGGTGAGAGATCAATGAAGTGATTGTTGATGTGACGGAGTTCTGAGAGGCTATTCTGATGAGTTCTCTGACCATTTGAATCCTTATGGTATCGCCTTTTCATAAATTTCATCATTCTCACGAACCTGACCCTGCTGCCGGTTGACTGCCTTACTTGCTAAGGAATCCGCCTCTGTGTTATTTTCTCTAAGCACGTGCCTGAAGGTTACTTCACCCATACTTCTGATGTGATCATTAATCCTTATCCTTATGTTATTGAGGCTTGCTTTACTGAATTCTTTGCCTGTGCTCATAGCTGAGATGATGATAGACGAGTCCCCGATAATGATGGCGTTCGTTAATCCCAGTCTGGAAAGAATTGCGGAGCCGAGAAGTAAGTTGTATGCTTCTGCTGCGTTGTTCGATGCCTTTCCGAGTCCCCATTCATAGCTGCAAATGAGATTCCCCATGTGATCTTTAATTATGCCTCCTGCTCCCGCTTCCCCGGGATTTTTCTTTGAAGCTCCATCGAAGAAGAGCAGAGGGCGATTTTGATTGGAGATCCATTGACTTATCTCTGCTTTTGTTCCCCTGAGTTTCCAGTTGGGATGCTTCTGAGGTGCTTTGCTCTGGGTGGGGGGATTCTGGGAGTGGGTGATGTTGAAGCTACCGTACCATTCCCTTTCTTCTTGAACCCAGCTCGACTGATCTGGGGAGGCCATGTAATTTGCGCTAACAGCTTCAGAAATGTTAGCAATTGTTTTTGCTATGACATTGTCTAGTTTAGGCATTTTGTTGTTGAAAACATAATTATTCCTTGCTAGCCAGAGGTTCCAGCAAAGGGATGCAGGGATGCACTTCCACACCCTGATTAAATTATTTTTGCCTTTTCTAGAGTAAGGGAAATCTTTCTTCCAATTCTTCTAAAGATTGTGCATCTGATCGTGGGTTCCTCGGGTCTCCAAAGGGCTTGTTAACTGTTTCCAACATCTTTTAGCAAAGGGGCAAAGAAGGAAGGAGTGCTGAATAGACTCCTCCTCTGCTCGACAAAAACAGCAGATCGATGGGCCTTGTATTCCTCTCTTTTTCAGATTCTCAGCTGTGAGGATTTTCCCTTTTAAGAGGGTCCAGTTGAAGTGTTTTACCTTTGGAAGGCATTCTGTCTTCTAGGCAGCTGAGTGAAGGTTCCAGTTTGCTACAGGAGTTGTATTTTGTAATGATTTATATCCTTCTTTTACTGAGAAGAACCCTCCACTAGTGTCCCAAATGTATCTATCCTCGATCTCCTTGTAGGTAGGTGCTGATCCAGATAGTGAACGCTTCAGAGTGAGCCATAGCTCTTTAAGATCCGGAGGGAGATGCAGATCTTTCCAAGCCAGCCAACGATTTTGGTTCCACTGTGAGATATCATACAGGGTGATTATCTTTCGTTCCTCCATCCAATCTTGCAGGGACCTGAGCTCTTGAAGAAGGTTTCTTGGGCTGGAGTTCATTATTCTATCGGACCATACCTTGGTGTTCTTTCCGTTGCCTGGAAGCTTGGAGACATTTTCTCTGAAGTGAGCCAAAACTTTCTTGATGAGGCGCCACATTGGAGTGCAAGGCCTGTCTACGATAGGGTCATTGAGGATGTTGGAATTTGGACCTCTGAGGTATTTTCGTTTGATTGTTTCCACCCACCACGAGCCACTTTCTGTGAGAATCCTCCAGATCAGCTTGAGCCCCAGCGCCTGGTTGGAAAGGCTTGGAATTTTTATAGCCAGGCCTCCTTTTTCATACGGGAGAGTGACTTGATCCCAGTTGACGAGGCTGAATTTTTTTGTGTCCTGTTTGCCTCCCTGCCAGAGGAAACTTCTCATCATGATTTCCATGTGTTTGTGGATGCTAGCAGGAGCCATAATAACCGCATATTGATAAATAGGGAGGCCTGAGAGAACAGCCTTTATAAGTATGGTTCTGCCAGCTAGGTTTAACCAGTAGGCGCCCCAGCTTTGGAGTAAACCTCTCATCTTTTCGATGTGGTTTGTCCAGACCTCTGCTTTAATGTGTTCCTTTGCCAGAGGCAGACCCAAGTAAGAGAAGGAGTTCCAATTTTTTTGAAGAGGAATGTCGAGAATTTGGGCTATTCTTTGCTGGGTCTGATATGGCACATTCCAAGTATACAGTTTGCATTTCCTGTTATTTAGTTTACCTCCGGAAGCTTGGAGGAAAGCGTCCAGAACTCTTTTGAACCTCCTTGCCATCAAACTAGATGCTCCCCCAATTAATAAGGTATCATCCGCGAATAACGAGTGGTTTATCTCCTTTATTCCTCTTTCAATGCGGATGCCAGTGATTTCTTTTTTGTTGCGAAGATGTTCGAGATGGATACTGAGAGTCTCCGCCATAATAATGTAAAGGAAAGGGGAGAGTGGGCAGCCTTGCCTTAGCCCCCTAGAGCTTCTGAAGGATTTGCTGGGGCGGCCATTGATCAGTGGGGCAGTCCATGGGTTGGAGATGCACCCGCTGATAATGTTGATAAAGTTGGAGGCGAAACCGAATTTTTTTAGGACTGCACATAAGAAGGAGTGTTCCACTCGATCAAATGCGTTGGCCATGTCTAGTTTTATGACCATTCCACGATCTCCTCTGTTGTAGCTGCTATGGATGGCTTCCTGAATTAAGATAACATTATCTGTGATCTGCCTCTTTGGGACAAAGCCGCCCTGATTCTCTGAAATTAGAAGAGGAAGTAATTTCTTTAACCTGTTGGCGATTATTTTGGTTATGATCTTATATGAAACATTGCAAAGCGAGATTGGCCGCAACCTATCAAAAGATTTGGGGTTTGCTTCCTTGGGGATCAAAGCTATGTGTGAAGACTTTGTGTTGTCCCCCAACTTGTGATTTCTAAATGCATTTTTGACCATTCTCACAAAGTCCTTCTTTATGGTTTCCCAATGCTGCCTGTAGAATGCGACTGTGAATCCGTCTGGCCCCGGGGCCTTGTCTTGCTGCATGCTGAAGGTGGCTTCTTTGATTTCTTCTACTGTGGGTTCTTGCTCCAATTTGTTGTTGTGATCCTCTGTTATTCTGGTATCTATTACATTTAGAAAAGCATCGCTGTCATATTGTTGGGGGTCTGTCGTGAGCAGTGCCTTGAAATGGTTAAATGCTGCGTTTTTTATGTCTTCTTGGTCCTTCAGTTCTCTCCCTTCCACTTCGATTTTGACTATCTGATTGTTAGCTCTTCTGATCTTAACATTATTATGGAAGAAAGAAGTGTTTTTGTCCCCAGCTTTCAACCATAGGCAGCGGGATTTCATTCTTTGCTCCTCTTCCTCCATTCGATTTTGCCGGAATAGTTCTTTGTACATATTTTTTTCCTTCTCTAAGTCCTCTGCTGTATATTGCATCTGCTCTTTTTCTTTGTGCCAGCATTCCATCTCTGCTATCAGCTCCATTTTCTTTTTCCTTTCCAATGTTGCCTTGTCCCTTGCCCATTGCTTTATAACTGTCCTGAGATTTTTTAGCTTTGATTCCCATACAAAGTGTGGAGAGCCTAATACTTCGGTAGCCCACTGTTTTCGAACTAGGTTTCGAAAGTCTTCATAGGAGTCCCAGGCTTTGTTGTATTTGAAAGGAAGGGGACCTAAGTTTAGTCCTTTGTCCAGAGTGAGGACCACGGCCTTATGATCCGAAGCTGTGCCGTGAATTATATGACTCCTGATTGCTTGGAAGTTGCCTGCTACACCTTCCTGGATAAGGAACCTGTCCAGCCTCTCTTTTATATTGTGAGATCCTGTTCTCTTATTTGTCCATGTGTATTTGCCATTCGACAAGGGAGTGTCGATCAGATTGAAGAGCTGAATGATGGCTTCTAACTTGTCTCTCGATGGATCTGCATGGTAGTTTCCACCGTATTTTTCTTCCACCTGCCTAATTAGATTCAAATCTCCCCCAAGAATTATCAGACTGCTGTTGATAGTGGTGAGATCCGCTTCTATGGAGTTCCAGCAGCTGGCTTTGTCTCTGTAGTGGTTTGGTGCATATATGTTATAGATGTAATAAACTTCTTGGGTGCTCTTGTTCTTTAGATCTGTTCTGATCCACCAGTTATTTAGCTGTGAGTTGATGATTTCCCACTTATTTTTGCTCCATAATGTTCCTATACCTCCTGAAGCCCCCTCTGAGCCTTTTGATATGCCATTGTAGTTTTTGAATCTTTGAGTTTGGAGCAGGAAATCCTGCTCGGTGGTTTTGGTCTCCTGGATTAGAAGTATATCTGGCTGTTCCTGATTTATAAGGTCCTTGATTGCTTTCAGCTTTAAGGAAGAGCCGATCCCCCTACAGTTCCAAGAGACCAAGTTCATTATTTACCAGTTGTGGGGTGGAATCCTGATTTCTCCTTGGCTTTTTCGCCACTGCCTTTTGGCTTGCCTAGGAATGAGTCCATGGGTTGTTGAGTACCAGTTGCCATCTCCTTTGCTGCTGTTTCATCCCTTAGCTCTTTGTTCGATTTTCGGCCTACTTTTCTCGGGGGGTCGGATGGCTGATTTGCTTCTTTAGCTTTGTTTCTAGTGAGTATTCTTTCAATGGTGGGAGGAGGGGAGGGAGGAGGGTTGGAGCACGGAGAGGCTGGGCGAGGAGATTGAGGTGGGGAGGGCGGATCTTCAGCTGTCAGGGATTCGAAAGGGTTGGGGGAGGAGGGGAAAGCTGAGCCGGGAGGGGGAGGAGGGGGAGGATGACTGGTTGCCGGAGGGGATGAGGAGTTATTGCCCGGGTTGGAAGAGGACTTTTTCCTTTTTACTTGTTCCCATGGAACTTCAGCATTTTCCTCATTGTGTTCCGCTTCATTTACTTTTAATTTGCTACATCTATTGGCAAAATGACCGTACTCATGACATACCTTGCATTTGAAGGGCAGTTGTTCGTAGTCCAGCTGCTGAATGTGCATCCATTGATCCACCTTTAACTTGATGGCTTCTGGCAGTCCTTTCCCAAGATCAACTTCAACGCAGATCCTTGCGCATGCGTGCATATTCTCCCTTGGTTCTGATCTGTCTATATATTTTCCAACTGCATTACCGATCGCTTTGACCGATTCGTCCCCCCAGCAGTGCAGGGGAAAATGGGGGAGGCGCACCCAAACAGGGACCGCGTTGGGGATGTCCATTTCCGGGTCGAAGTCCGGAGTCCATCTGTTCAGATAAAGACCCCTTGTGTCCATGAAGTAAGGTCCATTGCGGAAGATGAGGTGCTTGTCTTCTTTAGTCTCGAACAGGAAGGTGTAGTATCCTCGCCCGCAAAATCTGATGGCGATCTTCCCTTGGATCATTGTGCTCCAGTTGCGTTCCACCCATTTTTGGACCGTTCTTGGGGATGGCCAGAGGCCCGTGAACTGTCCAACAAGACCTCTTTCTGATAACGCTATTGCCGATTTCCTTGGGAGGGAAGGAGGCAGGTTTACCTCAGGGATCTCATCAAGCTTTTTTATGAACTTTGTTAAAGAGGGCCTAGGTCTGACTTCTGAAGGTTCTGACAGAAGAGAGGCAAAGATTTGTTCTGGACTATCTGAAGCTGGAGGGGGGGAAGCGGATCCTGCCATTGCAGGCCCGCTGAAAACAACAGGGAGGGCAAACCGTCAGTCCGCAAGAGCCCCGTGAGAGGGGTCCGCACTAAACGGCGAGCACGCAGCGGGAGCCCGACCAGGCAGGGCCTGGGGGCGAGGGAGAGGCGCAGGGCAAACGATCAGGGCACCATCGCAGCAACGCTCCGTTCGTCCGTTCGTTCCTATTAATTTTATATTCTTAACATACGCCTTTTTAGTCACCTAAAAAATCTTTATTTTTTTTTCCAAGGAATATCTAGACAGATCCACTTGAATGGATCACATCATGCCAACTTATTAATAGAGCATAACCCCAAAGGCGTTGAGGAAAATTTACCCCGTGACCTCCCATTAGTGAAGTGCTTAAGTGACAGAAAATCGACCATTAAACTAACCCTCAAAGCTCCCTTTTCTTTATAATAATACTTTAGAAATTTCACTTCATTTTAATAATAATGTACTTTTTATTATTTTATATGTATTGTACATACGGATTCACACAAGTTTTCCTTCGTCCTTTTCAATTACTAAGCCATATTGCTTTATACATGTTGTACATATTGATTCAGACAAGTTTTCCTTCATCATTTTCAATTACTAATCGATAACAACTTCTATATGCCTACATTGCATCAAAATATATAAAATGGGAGAGGAAGAAGGTATCATGAAACCAAATGATGTACTTGTCAAAAGACATAAAATGGGAGAGGAAGAAAGTATCATGAAACCAAATGATGTACGTGGAAAGTTGTTATTATCCCTGCCGCACAGGATATAACACAATCGATGAATGCATTGACCCTTAATTACGTTTAATCTTACCAAAAATTAAACCTCATCTTGTAATGTTAACATTATATATATATATATATATATATATATATATATATATATATATATATATATATATATATATATATATATATATATATATATATATATATATAGAATTATTTTAATTTTATTTTTTGAGCTTTTGATCATCTTGTAATGTTAACATTATAGTACATACACACACACACACACACACACACACACATATATATATGTTGAAATATGACAACAAGAATATTCCAATTTAATTTGTCCTTGAATTAAATTGTGAATTAAAATCGAATTTCGCCTTAACAACTACTTGGAAATAATTAATTAATTTATTTTAATTTAATTAGTTGGAGAAATTCAAGTTAGAAGTCTTTCTGAAGTCATGCAAGAGTCATCCCTTAAATGAAGGACATGAGATTGAGTTATATTTGAGTTTTAATTAGTTAACTCAGTTTACTGAGTTAAGTCCAGTTAAATTAGTTCCAAATGGTTCGAGGAACTAATAGAGAGTTAACAATCAGTTGATGCATTAATGCACTCAACTAGTGCTACTCCAGTTAACTAAAGATTCCCTCATCAGAAACTCATGCATGTCTATTGTGAGAAAGACCCAGTTGAGATTAAATTCAAGGACAATGTACTATCAGTTTCATGTGTTTTCTCATGGATAAAACTCATGCATGCAGTCAAAGGTTCATCCTTAAAGATTGCACAGTTTTGGAGGAGGATCATCCACTTGGTAGGAAGAGTTTTCCACTTGGTAAAGGAAATCATCCACAAGGAATAACACAAGGAAATAGGAGCTTGGAGGGCAAAGAGGAAGGCTGGAGAGAAGCCAAGATTGCCTATGGGCATCTGTGAGGATTGTACTGAGAGCTGGTTAGCTATGAGAGCTAAGGCTTTGTATAATTCCTATGTATTTCCACATGTATGATAATACAATAGTATGGGGTTTTTAGCTAAGGCTTTCCCCAAAGTATTTTCATGTGTATTGTGCGATTGATTCTTCTTCTTCTAGTTATATTGTTCAGCTCAATTTAATCCTTTGCAAATTGATGGTAAAAGTAGGTTATAGTATTCTGCTTTGATGTATATTGCATTATCGGGTTAACCTACATTAGGTTTTCTACATTGTATCAAAGCTAGATATGTAAAAACTTTCTACTTGGTATCGGAGCTGTGAACAATATACTGAGAAGAGAATTTGAAGTTTTAACTTCAGGGTTGCAGGTGAAAATCGAATTCATATCATACTTCAAGGTTAGCCAATGGTGTTTTATGGCTTAAGACTCGAGTATGCCTTGGAAGGTAGATCGAATTACATATCATGAAAAGATAGAATGGAGGCTGTATTAGAAGATAATGGCTTGAAGGAATTCATTGATCAAGAAATCCCAAAAACATCTTCAACTAATGCACAAGATTTGGCCGAGTGGAAGAAGTGTGTGGTGAAGGTGAGATGGATCATCCTTGAGGGAGTTTGAGACCATATTGTCTCGAGTCTCCATGGGAAGGATACTCCATTTTCAATGTGGAAGACATTGAAGGACCTCTACCAGAACAGTAGCGACCATAGGAAATTGGTGCTCAAGGATAAGCTTCGAAGAATCAAGATGGAGAAGGGCGATACTATTTCCACATATTTGAACAAGCTCACCACTTGCAGAGATGAGCTTGGTAGTGTAGGAATAACTACTGCCAATGATTATATGGTGAGCCTCGCTCTACCTGGCCTTCCAAATAGTTGGAATAGCTACCAGGACTCTGTGAATGGAAGGTAGAAACTGTCAGATTTGGAACGACTGTGGTCGGATCTTATGCAGGAGGAGATCAGGAGGAGCACACGAGATCGTTCTTCATCCAAGAATGATGATGAAAAAAATATGGCCTTAGCAAGTAAGGAAAGGAAAGGGAAGGGGAAGGCTTCCCATCAAATCAAATTCTTCTCATGGAGGGAAGAAGGGTGACATGTCTAAAGTAAGATGCTTTAATTGTCATGAGATGGGACATTATGCGACTAATTTCCCATCAAAGAATTCCAAGAAGGGATCCTCGGAATGATCAGAAGGTGAGGCATTAGCCTCTCAGTTCGAAATGGACTTTACCGTCATCACATGCATGGTGTCATTGATGATGGGTTGTGTCTGGTATCTTGACAGTGGAGCCTCATTCCACATGACCAATGATAAAAATTTATTCAGTGCCTTGGAGGAGAAAGACCTAAAGATGCACATAGAGATGGGTGATGACGAAAGGTATAGTGTTTCAAGAGTGGGCATGGTTGCTTTTTAGAGGGAGCATGGAGCTCCTTTCACCTTGACATATGTGATGTATGTGCCTGGACTGAAGAAGAACTTGGTAGTGGTCGCGATGTTGTAGGACAAAGGCTACGATGTTGTTTTCATTAAAGGAAAGGCGTTCCTAAGACACATAGCCATGGGTTAGACCAAGAGGATATGGATTTGGGTGAAGAATCTCTATAAACTAGAGGTAGATGATTGTGCAACATTGAGTACGAAAGCAAAATTGGTGCAAAGCCAAGACATTGGTGAGTTGTGGCACAGGCAGTTGGGCCATTTGCATCATGGAGCTTTGAAGATAATGCAACAGATATCTACAAGACTTCCCAAAGGTAAACTTGAGCAAGTTGACACATATAAAGATTGTACCTTAGGAAAGTAAACCAAGTCTTCCTTTCATGATCTAGAGAGTCGAGCAGAGGCTATCTTAGAGCGAGTTCATACTAATTTTTGTGGACCATTCTTGACGGAATCCACATCGAAGCAAAGGTATTATTTGATTTTCATTGATCACTATTCTCGTAAATGTTGGATTTATTTCATGCAGAAGAAGGACCAATCCTTCACAAATTTTTGTGAGTTCAAAGCTTTGATCGAGAAAGAGTCAAGGAAGAAGATCAAGGCCTTGAGAAGCAACAACGGTGCAGAATATGTCTCTCAAGAGTTTAAGGAATTTTGTGCAGTGGAAGGAATTAAATGAGAGTTGACGGCACCTGATAACCCACAACATAATGGGGTGGTCGAGAGGAAGAACAAAACTATTGTAGGGGCAGCACGGGCAATGCTGCATGACCAATGCCTACCACTTCACTTCTGGGTTGAGGCATGCAACACAACGATCTATTTGTAGAATAGAAGCCCACATCACATACTTGGGATGAAGACACCAGAGGAAGCTTTCTCCGGTAAGAGACCAAATGTAGGTCACTTTAGAATCTTTGGCTCATCGGTATATTTCCATGTGACAAAGGATGCGTAGAAGAAGCTTGAGCTGACAGCAGAGTTGGGGATACTTGTGGGGTACACTGATACACCTCACAACTATCGGGTGTACTTGCCTACCAGTCAGAGGAAAGTGGTTCGCAGAGATCTCAAATTTGATGAGCAGAAGTCCATGCGAGTTTCCCTTGAGAGGGAGATCTAACTGCAAGCTGTGGAGGAATTGTTGGTTCCTAAGGAGGAGGAGCCTCAGACTGATGCAAAGTAGCTGCATGCAGAGTTTCCAGGAGTGGAGACATCCACTCAAACAGAGTCTTCCAAAGATGGATAGAAGCGCACAAGAGAAGATGACAGATTGTTGGAGGATGTGAGAGAGAATGTGGGAGCACCTTCTTCTTAGCGCAGACATAGGAGGTCACCTGAGAGGTACACTGGATACATGGCCCTTGCTAGGGAACGCATTGAGACCAAGCCATCTCCCTTTGAAGAAGCAATGTAGCAACTGATTTGGGTTGATGCTATGGTGGAGGAGTATGACTCCATAGTTCATAACAATGTTTGGGACATGGTTCTGAGACTAGAGAACAAGTCAGTTGTGAGTTCCCATTGGCTTTACAAGGTAAAGAAAGCTGTTGATGGTAGTGTGGAGAAGCATAAGGCAAGATTTTTTTCCCGTGGCTTTTCACAAGTCGAGAGGATTGACTATGATGAGACTTTTTCTCCTGTCGCAAGGTACTCATCTATAAGATTTATGTTGGCACTATTAGCACAGATGGGTTGGAAGATCCATCAGATGGATGTGAAGACTGCATTCCTCAATGGCCAGATTGAGGAAGAGGTGTACATAGAGCAGTTGGAAGGTTTTGAGACCTCTGATCGTGATTTGCATGTGTGCCGACTCAAGAGAGCATTGTATGGGCTGAAGCAAGCACCTCGTGCTTGGTACACTAGGATAGACAACTACTTCATCGAGTTGGGCTTCACAAAGAGTGAAACGGATGCGAACCTATACCACATCGTGGTGAAAGGTAAGTTGTTGATCATCGTACCTTATGTTGATGATATCATATTAACTGGTGATGATTATTTGATCGTGTCTTGCAAGTAGGACCTTGCAAGAGAATTTGAGATGAAAGACATGGGTCTCATGCATTACTTCCTTGGCATGGAAGTGTGGCAGAAGGATGGGGAGTTGTTTGGGTCTCAGGGTAAGTATGCCAACGAGATACTCAAGAGATTCCACATGGAGAAGTTCAAGCCCATGCAGACTCCTCTAGCAAGTAACTAGAGGAAGGAGGTTTCTACTTCAAGAGAAGTAGTAGAGGTTACTGTGTACAGGCAGCTTATGGGTTCACTAATGTACTTAGTGAACACACGACTAGATTTGTGTTATGTGGTGAACCAGCTGAGTCAAGCGATGGTTCAGCCTAGCCAGATGTTTTGGCATGCGTCAAAGCATGTATTAAGATACCTCAAAGGAACATCTAAATATGGATTATGGTACAGACAGATAGAGGGAGTGAAGCTACAGAGCTTCATTGATGCAGATTGGGCAGGGAGTCCATCAAATCAGAAGAGCACATCAGGAGATATTTTCAACCTTGGGTCAGTGGCAGTTTCTTGGTATAGCAGGAAACAGAGGTTGGTTGCACTCAGCTCGGCAAAGGCAGAATACATGGTTGCAAGTCAGGAAGCATGTGAGGCCATCTGGATTCGGAAAATCTTAGTTGGTTTGTTTGATCAAAGGATGGATCCAACTGTGATCTATTATGATAATCAGAGTTGTATCAAACTCTCTGAGAATCCAGTATTTCATGATAGGTCCAAGCACATCAACATCCAATATCATCATCTCAGAGACTGTGTAGCGAGGAGGATCATGTTTCTGCAATATATTTCAACAAAGGAGCAAGATGGTGACATTCTGACAAAGGCATTGTCAAAGTGTAAATTTGAGTTCCATAGAGACAGGATCGGGGTGGCAGATAACCCCTTTCTTGTTGAGAGAGAGTGTTGAAATATGGAAACAAGAATATTCCAATTTAATGTCCTTGAATTAAATTGTGAATTAAAATTGAATTTAGTCTTAACGGCTACTTGGAAATAATTAATTAATTAATTTTAAATTAATTAGTTGGAAAAATTCAAGTTAGAAGTCTTTCTGAAGTCATGCAAGAGTTATCCCTTAAATTAAGGAGATAAGATTGAGTTATATTTGAGTTGTAATTAGTTAACTCAGTTAACTGAGTCAAGTCCTGTTAAATTAGTTCCAAAATATTTGAGGAACTAATAGAGAGTTAACAGTCAGTTGATGCATTAATGCACTCAACTAGTGCTACTCTAGTTAATTGAAGATTCCCTCATCAGAAACTCATGCATGTCTATTCTGAGAAAGACCTAGTTGATATTAAAGTGAAGGAAAATGTACTATCAGTTTCATGTGTTTTCTCATGGATAAAACTCATGCATGTAGTCAAGGATTCATCCTTGAAGATTGTGCAGTTTTGGAGGAGGATCATCCACTTGGTATGAAGGGTTTTCCACTTGGTAAAGGAAATCATCCACAAGGAACAACGCAAGGAAATAGGAGCTTGGAGGGCAGAGAGGAAGGCTGGAGAGAAGCCAAGATTTCTTATGAGCATCTGTGAGGATTGTACTGAGAGCTAGTTAGATGTGAGAGCTAAGGCTTTGTATAATTCCTATGTATTTCCACATGTATGATAATACAATAGTATGGGGTTTTTAGCTGAGGCTTTCCCAAAGTATTTTCATGTGTATTGTTCGATTGATTCTTCTTCTTTTGGTTATATTGTTTAGCTCGATCTTTAAGCTTATGCAAAAATTGATAGTAGAAGTAGGTTATAGTATTCTGCTTTGATGTATATTGCATTATCGAGTTAACCTACATCAGATTTTCTACAATATATATATATATGTGTGTGTGTGTGTGTGTGTGTATTTTATTTTTTGAGCTTTTGATTGGTTAATTAAGCTTATATCTTATTACGTAACGATGTTTTTGCCATCGGTTCATCGATTCGACACGAGATACAGTACAACGGATCATGCATTTGCAGTTCATGATACTAGATTTCTAGTGCTATCATAGAAACCTCATACATTTGTACATCGTCGTGGCCATCTGTGAAATGTCGTGGTACATGAAATACAAAGAGGATTGAATTGATTTGAAGTTACCAAGATCACTTGACTTCTCTAGATGTGTATGGAAAAATGTCTTATCCAATTCATCGTGTGACTTGTCTAGATGTTGACAGTAGAATATTTTATTCAATGGATTCCACTCATGTGATAAGTAGGGTTGGATTTTTTTTTTTATTGGTTTCAATGTAATAAATGTGTATGTTATTGATGTTTCTTAGTAGTTATTATTATAAGGTTTATTTAGTAAATGCATGAAAATATTATTGTCAATTTAGATAATTCTTTCTATTTGGTAATTATGAGATATACCTAATATTTTAATTTATTTTTATATTTAAGAAGGGTACAAACAACTTTTTAGTAACTTGTCATATGAATGTCAAGCTACAAGATGAAACCAACATGGACACGATGCATGCAGTCCACTTAACCATCGCCAAGTAGACTAGTTGTAATCTTCAATTTCATATATTGGATATGCTTTTATATTTAAGAATGATATACATTCGTACATACCAACCTCAAATTGTCCACTTAAATTTCATTGTGAATACCACTTTTATTATATCATGATTGATTTTAATAATAAAAATTTCTAATACTTTGAACCAAAATGTCATGTACCTAAGTAATTATAATAGGAGAGAATAGTAACCTATTTCTCTGGTGAAGAAAAAAGCATGTGCTCACATGTCTCAATCTCATAATTTTCAAAAATATCTAGTGGCTGACATTCCCTTAATAACTATATTTAATGACATACAATCAATACTATTACATTTAAATTAAAATTAATTTGTATGTACTAAATAAAAAAACATTATTACACTATTTAACAAATTCTCCATATAAATAATAAATTTTCTATATAAATAATAAATCACTTTATTGTTTTTATGAGTAATGTTGAGATTCACTTTATTAAAAAAAATTAAAATAATAAATTGAAATAGAATTAAAAAAGTTTTTGAAATCACATATTTTTTATAATGGCTTGAGACTTATAGATTATAAATTTAGTGTTATGATATATTTTCACTAGGGCGTGACCTTGAATATCATATAAATAAACCATAATTTGAAAATCATGATAGTTATGAAAAACTTAACATGCATGCATAGCACTAGAAATATTGAACATGCTACTAAATAATCACTACATGCCGAAGAAGTCAAGAGGAACATTAAGCATCTAGCATGACATTACAAGGAAACATGTTAGTTAAAAAACCCTTGGCATATAAATCAAGATATAACAAGGGGGGCACACGTTCTCTCATGCAAGATTCATCTTTATTGATTAGTTTTCTCCACTACATTTCCATTTTCAATTTTTTTCTTATGATATATATATATATATATATATATATATATATATATATATATATATATATATATATAAAGACCACTTAATACAAAAGTAGACTTAGTTACTACTTTAGTGGTTGAATTTTGTTAGCATGTATTCTATAAAGTGAACTGACCATATATACCATCTATAGCTCTTGTTCAAATGTGAGAGCTGATCATTACTAGAATCCTTGACTTCCCCATAAGTTCCCTTAACTGATAGGTCACTGGCTCGAGTCACTTAGGAAGCTTTGATTAATAAATTAGAAAAGAGGGTAGCATACTAGCAAGTTGGACCTTCCAACCGCTCAATCTGGCAGGCCCTCTTGTTATTGTAAAATCAGTATTATAGGCAATCCCACACTACCTATATTTGGCATTGGCTGCCCCAAAAGTGATCTCCAATGAAATCAAAAATATGCAAAGGAACTTCTTATGGAGAGGTGCAAACAAAAAGTAGAAATGGGCTCTAGTTGCATGGGAAAAAATATGTAAACCCAAAAAAGATGGTGGCCTAGGGCTCAGGGACACTGAGCTCCTAGGGAAGGCCTTGGGAGCTAAAGCTCTATGAAGATGGATATAAAATCCCAATTCCCCATGGGGAACCCTTTGGAAAGAAAAGTATGTTCCCACCCACTCTCAGGAGAAAATAATAAGGCTCAACAGTAGCATCAAAGGTTTGGTAATCTGGAATCAAGCGTGGAGAATCAGGATATCATCCAAAAGCACAATTTCTAGGAGATTGGTACTGGAGATAAGGCACTCTTCTGGGAAGATGCCTGGAAACAAAGGCCTGAACTCGACAAGGATCAATATCAATTAATTAAATCTGAAATGAAAAATAGAGGTAGGAGAAGGGTCTGCCATTATTGGAAACCTAATGCAGAAGGGGATAGTTGGAGAGAATGGACTGATCAGAAAGACTGGGCTCCCCATATCAACCCTTAGGTTTGTTCTGAACTATCAACTAATTCTAAAAGAGACAAATCCTCCATGACACCTCAGAGGACAAAAATCCGTTGGGGCAAAAACATTGCTAGTCATTTCAATATTAAGGAAGCATACATCTACATAGCTGAGCATGATCAAATCCAACCAAACCCCAAATGGAATTCAATTTGGGACAAAAGACATTGGCCAAATATTTCTATTTTCCTCTTGCTTGTCATGCATAGGAAGATTCTAACGTGGGAAAATCTCTGAAAAAAGGCTTTATTGGACCCTCCAAATGCCAACTTTGTCAGCAAGAGGAAGAAACTTCAAACCATCTCTTGAATGAATGTCTCTATGCGACCAAACTTTGGGATTGGGTTTACTTAATCTTTAAAGTATCAGATCGGGATCCCTCTTCCATCCTCAACACCATCTCTAACTGGCACTCTTCCTTCTCCTCCCATCCTCTAGTGAACGTGCCATGGAATCTCATCCCAGGTATGGTTTGTTGGGCACTCTGGAAGGAACGTAACACTAGAATTTTCCAGGGCATTTCATCTCAGGAGGAAATCACCTTATCTAAGCTCAAGAGTTCCATTCTAGAGTCAATGGCCTCCTCCACTCTTCAGAACACCAACGGCCCTCCCAACAACTCAGATGTGAGAATTCTCTCCTTGCTAGATCTCCACTAGGTTAATGCCCCTGAGGTTACCTCTTTTACCAGAAAAGGAGATCAGAATGACAAATGGAAGCCCCCAGAGCTGGGTAATATTAAGCTTAATTACAACAGGGCTACTACAGGTAACTCAGGCCTGGATGTTTTCAGAGGAGTCTTCAGGAATGCACACGGGGAAATTCTATGGATTTACGAGGGTAATATTGGTTCATCAACTAATAACGCAGGAGAACTTCATGCTTTGGAACACAATATAACCATCGCAAAAATAAAAAATCTAAGCCCTTTGATCATGGAAGGGGATTCAACTCTTGCCACTCAGGTCTGTAAAAAGCTCCAGCAGGGTATTGAAGTGGCCAAGGTCTCGGATAATTGGCGCTTAAATAAAATTATGCAAAGAATTAAAAATAACATAGACAACATGGAAGGATTACATTTCCAAGCCATCCGAAGGAATGGTAACAAGCTTGTGGACAAGTTAGCCAACTAGGGCACAACAGCGACCCTACAACTAAGATCCAGGTCATGGCATGATCTAAAAGAAAGCGATCTCCGTCAGCATTGTGAAGCTATCAATGTCAAGGATGACCAGAATAATGAACAGTAATTTTTCAAGAATCCTGAGTCACATCAAGGTTGGATCAATGTATTTGGAGGGGGATGGTACTGATGCGTACATGCCTAGCGCCGTCCTCAGTATGACAATTGTGCTGGATAATCCGCCCTCAACCCCTCTCTCCTACAAGGACACTACCCTTATGTCCCTTAAGCCCGGTGAGGTACACTCTCCACCTCCTAATCCCTACCTCCCACGCCTCTCCTTCTCTCCCCTTCCCTCAGCTTCGTGCCCCTCGAAACCCTCCTGCCCCTATTTATTCCCCCTTACCGCTCTCTTCCCTCTCATTCCCTCTATTCTCTGGCCCTTCTGTCTTTCCCTTGTTCTTTGTCTGTTTTGGCTCTCTCATTCCTCTGCCTTCCTCATGGCCCCAAAGCACTGCTCCAGCCTGACTCCTAGTTAGGGGTGCGAGCACAACAGAGCGATATCTCGTTGGGATTCCTTGGGTTCTCCCTCCATTACTCGCGCTGAGTCCTCCGTGAGGCATGCAACTCTTAATTATGTGGCAGTTGTTAACCCGGAGACCCAAGAGTGCATAGCCAGTCTCAAAACTCAAGCTAGAGCTCTTCGCAGAGCTATCCCCTCGGAGGACATCGATGCGGACTTCAGATGGATACTGGACCCGAGCCTCACAATAGCGAGAGAGAACCTTTACGTGCGTACACTTGAGATTTGGTGGCAGATGAAGACCATTATGGGTTTGGCTCTGCAATAGCAGGAGGATTGCTCAAAGGTGGTCGAAAGAAAAATTGATAGCCTTATGAAAAAATTTGTGATCTTTGTAGATGCGGTTCACCACTGCCGCTTCATAACTCATGATTCCCTGCAATATATTGTTATCAAGAAGAAATCTATAGCTAAGGTCCACTTGCCCACCGACGGTTCACCAAGCATAAAGAAAGAGATGGATGGTGCCTCCTCCAGCCGCCTGTACACCACTGCGCCACAGGAGGGGAGCACACAGGAACAACCCATTAGTCTGGACGACGACCCGACCACTACCAATCTGGAATGAACGCAGAACATTCTCTTTTGTCCTATATCCCCCGCGAATGCTAGACCACAACTGAGTATGCGGTCACGGAAATAAAGCTCCCCGACAATGTCTATCTAGTCGTGACTCAGTGCTTTGATCTCCTTTTTGAGTCCTCAACAAATCGGGTTTTTGATTGTTTCTTGGATACTGATCTCTGTAACTCCCATAGTACTCAGAACCCAAATTTTGTTAAGTCACAATGTAGCTTGATCAATTCAAAAGCTAGAACATACAATGTTGTTGGCTCTTGTGTCAGTGACTTTGTCCTGCACAACCCAACCTTTGTAATTACCCTCTTTTTACAGTAACATATTCTATCTTATTTAAGAAAAAAAATGTGAGAGTTGATTCATACCTTTTAAAGTTCAATAATTAAATGAAGCGGCAGGTAACGCTAGTTATGGGGCCTTGTTTGTTATGGCATCATTAGCTTGCCTCACTTATATTAGGAAAAATCATGACTAATGTTGGGATTATTATTTGTGATTATTTAAAATGGTGAGGAGAGGAATGAGGTTCAATTAATATTTTTTAAAATATTTAATAATAATTTTAGTTAAATTTATGAAAATATGTAATAATAAAAAACATTTTATGGATTATTTTATAATTTATTTTTCATTTATGTAATGTTGTTGAATATTTTTATTTTGGAATTTCATTTCATATTTAATATTTTGTTTTGTAATTAGAGAAATTAATAATTACACTGGGCTCATACTTTAATGATATAGGGTAATTCTAACCACCACTACTGTGACTACTAGGTGCTCATGACTACCCCTATCATGGACATTGGTAAATCAAAGAGTGTTTTAACAAATACACCCTATCTCCAACTAGTCTACATACCGAGAACTACTTTTTTAGGACATGTAGGTGAGCATTGTTCCACTTATGTATGCATAGGCCATGCAACCATTTTTTTGCTATAGTCTTTATGGGTGCAACCACACATTTGACAATTATGTTAAGGTTCCAATGGTTTTTATGCTAGGTTCTCATAAGATTTAAATTTTACTCAATGATGAAAAGCTTCTCATTTTCCACCATTTGATCTGACCCCTAGACCATATTAATACTTTTAATACTCCATTTTACAACACATTTTTGGTAAACATTAACCTTATGAATTTTAATAATGATATTGATTAATTAATAAAAATAAGTAATAATAATATTGATTAATTAATAAAAATAATTTTTCAGCAATTTTAAAATATAGTTGTTATTCATATAATACCAATCAAGATCCATCTTAATTAAGGATCTACCAAATATTAAAAAGGATCAAATTTCTTTTCATTTAAAAAAATTACATATCGATAAAATTGATTCCTCTAGATACTTAATATATCCATAATTAAAATAAACATAAACTAATTTAATTATTAATTATAATTATAAATATAATAATTAATTTTATATTTATATTATATTTTTATATAATTTAACTTCATCAGAATATTCAACAGTAGATTATATCTCTATCATACTAACCTTGAATAGTGTCTCAACACAAATATTAAATATATTTATAATAACATTTAATTATAATAAAATTCCTTTTCATTTCTGGATAGTTTTACGTATATTTATTTTAAAATACATATGTCATATAAATTCTTTGAATACTACAAAGATGCCTTTACCATAATAATAATAATAATAAAAACTCTTAACAAACGTAACGTATCCTAACACTAACCCATAAATGATTTAAACTTCTTAACTGTGTTTATCCAGTGACAAGTCTGTATTTTATGCTAGTGTGTATTTGCACATGCCTGCTGCCATCACGAGCTCCCACGATTCAGAGAATCACTCTCAATCTCTACCAAGACGTCAGTGTTTTTGGTTTTTCCTTTTGCCATGGATATAATATCTGAAAAAATTATCTTGTTTCAAGCTGAGCGAACACAGGCATTTACTGGTTCATGCCTCATATAGTTCAGGCTCCACAGAATTAATGGTATAATGATTCAGGCTGGTCAACGCTTAGTAGGCATTTTCTGGTTCATCATTCATTCAGCTTGAATCATGATAAATATTAATTCAGGCTGGTCAACGCTTAGTAGGCATTTTCTGGTTCATCATTCATTCAGCTTGAATCATGATAAATATTAATTCTGTAAAGCTTTGAATCATTGTAATGTCAATTCCGTGGCTTGGTTTTCCATCGGATTTGAATTTGTTGAGAAATGGGGAAGTCCCTGCTGAAGAGGATAAAAGGAGCATATACCGCCATTGAGAGGAGTCCACGGGCAGAGCTTAGCCTTCAGTCCTCCATTGAGAGGAGTCCACGGGCAGAGCTTAGCCTTCGGTCCTCCGGTAGGTCGAAGAGGAAGCGGGGCTCTCGGCTATGGATGCGTTTTGATGCAGCAGGGACGTCAGAGTTGCTTGAATGCGATAAACAAACGATAATGAAGCGCGTCTCCATTCCTAAAAGGGATTTGGGGATTTTGGGCCCTATTTTCTCCCATTCATCAAACATTCTCGGTAAGCTTCAACCATACTTTAATCTGGTCATTATTTTTTCTCTGTGAGAATTCAATTGATAGATTTGGATACTAGAGGTGGATTTATAGTGTAAACAAATTTGGATTATGCTCCCACGGATTTTGAAATTTAGGCTACCAGAGGTTATGGTTAAACACATAATTGCTTTTGTAGCCAACATTATTAACTCGGCCATCAGGATCATGAACTATCTCTTTGATCGCTTCTAGCTGGCCCTAAAATGTCAAACACCACAAGCATCCTGCCTACCCGGGCAAAATGATCTTCAAAGGGTGAACCATTGAAGTTAAGCACGTTGGCTTAAACGCTTACCATAAGGGCACTTTTTAGGTGCATCATGAACTATCTCTGTAATCGCTTCTAGCTGGCCATAAAATGTCAAACACCACAAGCAGCCTGCCTACCTGGGCAAAATGATCTTCAAAGGGTGAACCATTGAAGTTAAACAGGTTGGGTTAAACTGTTACCACAAGGGCACTTTTTAGGTGAATCATTTTCAAGAGGCTAACTGTTATTTTAAGTATTTTTTTGTTAAGTTGTATAAGCATATTTACAATTTGAGTGGGTTTAATGGTTACTAATATGTGTTTTGTTATAAGTGGCTATTGATTTAAATCTAGACGGGTTAGAGTATGCACACTTCTATTGATTTTAGCAATTAAATCTTTGTGTGGAACCAAGTCTATTTCATACACCAATTTGATGTCTAATAGTGACTAGTTCAAACTATCAAATCCCAAAAAGACTAAAATATTTTAACAATCAAATTTCTGTATAGAAACACGTCCCTTATCCTACAAACAAAACATTTCATATACCAATTTAGTATCTAACCTAATTATAACCTTAAAAATAAAATTATTATATTATTTTTATTATAATAATCCAAAAATAAAACCTTTCTCAATTCCTTCATTCCTTCTTTGTATCTGTAAAATGATCAAGTCTTTTATAAATAATTAATCCCACCAGTCATCACCAATGAACCATGACCTGACCAATAAACTATAAGTTTTATCACCATAACAATATTGTTTCATTATAGTACAGTGATATGTGGTTTGACGGTAAGTCTACTTGGGTGAAGCCTGGGAGACCGAAGTTCAAATCTCATTGAGTACATTGGCCTTCTCTAGAGAAGCATATTCCCCACCCTCGCCTTGGCGGCTTGAGAGTCTTGCTTTGCTAAAACTATAGGATCTTAGTATATCCGACTTGCAGGTAATTGGATGTACTCTTGGTGTTATAGAGACAACTCCTATGATTGATCCTAGGTCTCCCATAGATTAGGACTGGGAGTTACAGATTCACCATGTGTCAAAAAAAAACAATACTATTCCATTATAATCATCCAAAACAAGGACGTTTGCTCATTACTTCTTCATACCTATAAGACCATTAAACCTTTGTAAGTGCCCTCACAAACCATCGCTACTAAACCATGACCCATCTCCTTTGTCAACATTCAGTATAATTAACCATGACTAATCAAGTTGAAATTTATTCATTAGCAAAAATAGCAGAGGATCTACTTTAAACATTACATTGAAGCTTCTATCGACATATAAGTCATTTAGTTTAACATATCCTTATTAGCCACAGTGAAATGGGTTAAAGCACTCCCCCTTTCATTACCCTGGCAGATAGGTCAGATGACCTAATTGGTAGATTTTGGAGCTTCCTCCTGTTCTTTTATCCATTTCAAAATATTTTCTAGTGCAAGGTGCTTGAAGAGGCGGGATTAAAAAATGACATGGCTTATTAATATTAATAAGATTTAAAAAAAAAAAAATTATTACAATTAATTTTTTCAATTAAAAAATTAGATAACTATTAATTTTTTTAAAACATTTATACTATTTTATGATATTAATACTAAAATGTATTAATTTAATATTAAGTATTATATAAATATAATAATAATTTCAATTTCAACTTAAAATATATATATATATATATAATAATAAAATCAAAATTAAATTTAAAATTAAGTTATATTATTTTTTTTAATAATTTTATTTAATGCTATTAATCATGGTTTTTAATATGGTATTTTATGTTAAATCTTTTAAATATTTAACAATCTACATATTATTTAACAATTTACATATTTATTTATTTATTTATATTGATATTTAATATATTTTAAACTAAAATTTATTTAACGCTATATATATATATATATATATTTTGATATTTAATATATTTGAAATTAAAATAGATTTATATTAATATGTCTTTATTAACTTTTTAATAAAAAAATATTTTATTTAATCAAAGAAATTACTAAATTTGTTATTATATGTGAATTAAATGATTTATTTTTCAAAAGAATGACTCAATTATCTTAAAATTTATTGGCAGAAGTTACTAAATCTACTTTACCTTTGCCTGTGATTTATAGAATTAAGGTCATTCCATGAGGGTTTGTTATTTTCTCTTAGTTCCTTGATGAGGATTTTCAAAATCTTATTTTTTTTCCAAGTTAGGCTAAGTATTAGTATAGATTGATCTTAACAAAGAATCTACCAAGTGCTGAGAGGGATCAAATTTCATTATATGCAAACCCCTTTTTAGAATGCAAAACTTCATCAAGAGATTTAATCTCTTTTAGTGCTTGATAAATCTGTGATTTGGATGGATCTATAATGGTTTTATGTCTCTCTCTATATATAGACCATGTGTAATTTTTCACTGTTTAAGTTGAATAATTTATTATTATTATTATTTTATATTAAAAATTGAATGAATTACAAATTTATCTCTTAAAAAATAACTAAATTATTTTACCTTTAATTACATTTTCCTTTTTAAAAAAAAAACCATATTACGGGATCACCAATGAGGTGGCAATGTCGGAATTGCGCTTCTGATGTGTGATGCTTCCTCTGCTAGGGTTACCGAATAATCCCGTCGTCCCTCTCCTTTGTGCCCTCGGCTTCTCTAGCCTTCGACGCCTGATCTCCTCTCCATGGCCCTACCGTCTGGAGGGGTGGGCTCTGCCCCCCCTCCCTCATCAGATCCCTCTCCTGACAAGCCAGTAAATGCAGAAGTTCGAGTCGGTCAAAGCCTTGACCCAACTGATGGCCCTCATTCAGATCCGGTTACAGACAACAATGGAAATGCTGCTGTAGGTCAAACAACAGCCATAGACAAAGGAACATACTAGAACAACTCGACGTCACGGCCAAAAGCGTTCTCTACAACATGCATCCCCAAGTCTGCAGAGAGAATAAAAATAGATCTTCCCAGTGATCGTATCAACGCCCAAATCCAATACATGAGTGATCATGCACTCATAGGTAAGTTCCTCGGATTCTAGCCAATTGAAAAGGCCTTGTATGGATGGATAGCCTCCAAATGGAAGCCTAAGCGTCAAGTCTCCCTACAGCTAGGCCCCAAAGGTTTTTTCACGGCTATCTTCAATTGCCTGGAAGACAAAACCCGCATCTTCGAAGGAGGTCCGTATTTCTTCAACTCTACAGGCCTATATCTCCGAGAATGGAAAGCGAGGTTCGATCCAGACAAAGAGGACTTCACCTGGGCTCTCGTATGGATACACTTGTATTCTCTTCCCGTGGAATATTGGAACAAGGAGACTTTAAAGGACATTGGCAACAACCTAGGAGTCTTCATAAAAGTCGTTGAGGAAACCAAATACCGAAGATACACATCCTATGCCAGGATCTGTGTACACATGCATCTAACCAAAGAACTCACAGATTCGGTAAGTTTATTTCATGATGATTATGAATGGGTACAAACATTAGACTACGAGCACATTCCTTTTCGCTGCAGAAAGTGCCATGAGCATGGCCATATTTTCAGGGATTGCCCTCTGAATCTTCAGTCGAAAGCATCCACATCAGAGACAAATAAAGACGCTGAAGGATTCACGAGAGTTCCTAGCCGTAGAAAGCAAACCAAGAAACCTCCAGTTGCTCCAGAAGATCCCAAGAAACCTGAAACTCGGAATAGCTTTGGAATCTTGTCCTCTCCAATCTTCATGGAGGACCATACTCTCATCCTGCCTTCAGATCCTTCCTCTTCCACCCCTGTGCCTCCCCCCAAATCCCTCAGCTCCGCCCTCTAAGTCCGCTCCAATCAACACTCCCGCCTCAACCTCTACTGACAAAAATCTCGCTCCAGAAACATCCATACCATCTTTCGCCATGGAGATTGACGCTTCTCTAGCCCACAACATTAATCAAAGGTCCGATGAGGAGGAACAGGACAAACCATCACTCATGGAGGAGGGACCACAAAGTGAAGATCTAGGAGGTCTGGACCTACTCAAACTGGAAGCAGCGTGTCGATAGAAAGATTTTAGTGATATTCCCCCAAGGGAGATCGAAAAACTTGAAGGAGTTTTGATCAGAGCATAGCAAAACAAATATCTTGGCATTCAGGCAGGTAGTCCTTGGGATAGTAAAAAAAATTTGAAAGACACGGAAAAATGAGGGTGCAAAACATATTTGTAGAGGACTATCATTATTGGAGAAATGCTCGTGGATTCTGGAGAATTCCCCAAGCTAACCAAGTTCTTTAAAGCTCTTCCCCACGGTTCCTCATGAAGCTAATCTCATGGAATCTGTGAGGGCTTAACAGCCCTACAAAACATAGAATTTTAAAAAACATGATTCAGCAAGAAAGGCCTACATTAGTCTTTCTACAAGAAACCAAAAGCAATAGCACTGTATTGGAGAAAATTCTAAACAAAGTTTGGACAGGTTGTCGCTCAGTCTTTGTGGATGCATCAGGCGCTTCTCAAGGGATGGACATCTTATGGAACCCTCAAATTCTCTCCCTTCAAGATTTCCATGCCTCTCAGTTCTTCATTCAAACCACTTTCCACCTCATTGGTACCAATATCCATGGTCTTCTCACTAATGTGTATTTTGCTCAAGATCTTCAAAAAAAGCTGGATTTGCTGAACACTCTCACAGCTCTCAGCTCTAGCAGAATCCATCCCCTATGGATAAGTGGTGGTGACTTCAACATCATTACAGCGCTGGAGGAAAAATCCGAAGGTCGAGCAAGACTGGAAGGGGACAACATTGGCTTCAAAGACTTCATATCTAGGAATCAACTCATGGATCTTCAGACCTCAAACGGTATGTTTACATGGACCAATAGCTTCCAGACTTGATCGTTTCCTCTTGTGAGACAATGCCATTCATTTGGGTAGAGATTTCCATGCTTCCATTTTGCCTCAAGCAGGCTCAGATCACTGGCCTATAATGCTTCAGTGGTCGCGTCTAGAGTCAAAGAGCAACAGACCTTTCCACTTCGAATCCTTCTCATTCTCTCATCCCAATTTCAAAGATGTAGTAATAGCTGCCTGGAAATCCTTCACTCCCCCCGCAGGAGCCAAGATGTTTCAATTTCAACAAAAGTTAAAATACCTTAAGCAAGTGCTGAAAACTTGGAATCGCACTTAGTTTGGCAACATATTCGATCAAAGGAAAGCGCTGGAGCAGCAAATGAACACTCTGCAATAATGTATCATATCAGAGGGTTGAACGAAGGATTATGCACTACAAGAGCAGGTACTCCTTAATCAGAGTGAAACGCGTAGGCAGCAAGAAGAGACTCTCTAGCGACAAAAATCCAGGATCAGATGGCTCAAGGACGGGGAGAAAAATACTAAGTTCTTTCATAGGTCAACCATTCAAAGGAGAATGCACAACAACATTGCATTCATCAACAATCAACAAGGGGAGCACCTGAAGGTGCATGAAGACATAGTACAGGAATTCCAAGAACACTTTCAAGACACTCTTAGAGACCTGTCGAGTAGCAGAAATCAAGCCATACAAACTATAGTGTAGCACATTCATAAAATCATTAATGAGGATCACAACAATGGGCTTCTCCAGCCTATCTCCATGCAGGAAGTGGAGGACGCAATGGCCCAGCTCAAGGATGGTAAGGCGCCCAACCCTCACGGACTCACAACCAACTTCTTTCATGCTTTCTGGGAACATATCAAAACAGAGGTCTGGGAGCTCGTGGATGAATCACGATCGATGCAATGGGTTCTACCTTCCCTAAATACGACCTTCATAGCGCTCATTCCTAAAATGGAAGATTCCAAGAATCCTGATAAATTTAGGTCGGTTGCATTATGCAATGTCATCTACAAGCTTATATCTAAAGTAGTGGCAAATAGACTCAAACCTCTTCTCCCTCTCCTTATCTCGCCAGAGCAGACATGATATGTAGAAGGGTGCCAGATTCTGGATGGTATCATTCTCTCCCACGAAGTGATCCACTCACTCAAGATATTGAAAAAACCAAGTATGATTCTCAGACTAGATCTCTCTAAAGCTTTCGACAAACTCAGCTGGACCTATATTAAACACATCTTATTAGCATTCGGCTTCAATGCCACCTGGACACGATGGATCATGAATCTCATTTCCTCCCCCTGCTTCTCCATCCTACTCAATGGATCCCCATCCCCTCCTTTTCATCCTTCTCAGGGTATTCGTCAAGGAGATCCTCTTTCCCCATTCATTTTTGTTCTCATGGCTGAAGGGTTAAGCCGCCTTCTTCATTCTTCTACTGCTTCACACTCTTTAAAGGGCATTTCACTACATGGCCAATCCCCCATTACTCACCGACAGTTTGTTGACAATAATATGCTTTTTGGCTATCCTTCAGTACAAGAAGCCTCTACCTTCAAACACCTGCTAAATCTTTTCTCAGACGCCTTTGGCACATCCATCAATGCCTCCAAATCTCAACTCTTTTTCTTCCATACTCCCATTCTCACTCAAAGGAATATAGCCTAGATTCTGGGCTTTTCGATAGCCAAGCTTCCTTCGAAATATTTGGGGGCTCCCCTGTTTGACTCTGCCATCAAACATGCCACCTGGAGGACCCTCCTTGACAACTTAGAAGCCAGGCTTTCCTCCTGGACCTACCGCTCTCTCAACATTGCAAGCAGAATCATCCTCATCAAATCTGTCCTCCAAGCCATGCCTCTATACCTGTTCTCAATCTTGGCTGCCCCGAAATGGGTTCTCAAGAACATTTGCAATGTTCAAAGAATTTTCTTTGGCACTCCTCAGGCCACAATAGAAAATGGGCCCTGGTTAAATGGTCGGAGGTTTGTCTCCCGAAATCATTTGGGGGATTAGGCCTAAGGGACCCCCTCCACAGCAACAACATCATGGGGGTGCGTATATGGTGGAATTGGCTCTCCAAACTGCTTACTCCCTGGGGTCGTCTATGGCAAGCCAAATACGCTCCAGGCAGTCCTGTGGAGGAGCTAATCCGATTCTCATCTATCACTCTTGGCTCACTAATCTGGAACGCTGCCAAAATTCATAGCACCTTCATTCAAGTGCACAGCTTTTGGTAAATCCGCTCAGGCAACACTGCAAGATTCTGGGAAGATTCCTGGCAACAACTTCCCAAACTTGCCTCTCTTTCTCACAAACCCAAGTGGCAAATAACCATGCAACAAAATGAGCAAATCTATGTACATCAATTCTGGCAACAACATTCTTCCCATGGATTTCAGCTTTGGAGATCAGCGAATACATGGCAAGCCAACTAGCAGGAGGAAACCTATGATGAGATTGACAACGTGCTCAAACTCAGGAAAATCAAACTATGAGATCAGAAAGATCGTTTGAGATGGGGATACACTACCAAGGGACTGTTCACTACTCAGGAAGCTTATCAAATCCTTTATCAACCTCTACAGATTATAAAAGATCCACTTTGGGACCAAGTCTGGCAACCAAACATTTGGCCTAAGGTTTCTACCTTCCTTTGGCTTCTAAGAAAACAAAGGATCCTTACTTGGGATAACTTGCAAAAGCGTGGACTTGTCGGGCCATCCAGATGCTCCAACTACAATATACATTCAGAGAACATTAATCATCTCTTGGACACTTGCCCATTAGTAGCTCAATTGTGGGAAAGAGAAACTCAGTGCAATAGAAGATCAGGCAGAAAAGAGGGAGACACAGTAAACACCATCAGAAATTGGCTTCGGAACCCTTTCCAAAGTCCTCTTCTTAATACCCTCTGGCACCTCCTTCCAGGCTTCATTTAATGGATCATTTGGAAGGAAAGAAACAACAAGATCTTCAAAAATCATAATTTGCCTCTTGATACCCTTTGGTTTCTTCTCAAGAAGAATCTTCAAGAAAATTTGGCTCTTAAACGATGGCAAGATTCAGATATGCCAGTCCTACCCCAGGAGCATCTCATTCTTGCCAATTGGAACCTTGATCTCACCTCTATAGATCATATCAAACCCAGCACCTCCATTCACTCTGAGTCAGCTCATTTTTGGTCACCTCCTGCCATCCACCCTTACAAGTTAAACTTTGATGGTGTGGCTAAGGGCAATCTAGGGCCGGCTGGCTATGGAGGCATCTTTAGAAACGTGGCAGGCTCAGTTTTGCATATTTATCATGGAACATTAGGCAAAGACACCAACAATGCTACCGAGCTAGAAATCTTATGGCAGGGTCTATTCATAGCAGAAACCAAAAATTTTCTCCCTCTGCAGGTTGAAGGTGATTCTCAAATCCTTATAGAGGTTGTAATCAGGCTACAATCAAGATCCTCAGCTACAAAAATAGCTTCGAGTTGGAGGCTCCTAAGAAGATTGGAACAAATTGAAGAATGGCTCAAAATTCCTCGCAGCATATCCTTCAAGCACATCTGGCGTACAGCTAATAAGGCAGCAGACAAACTGGCTAATCAAGGGCCGATAAACAGCTCCCATTTTTCTCTGGCCCACTGAACAATTCCTATGATTCACAAATCAAGAGATACTGCACCCTCCTGGTGCAACAAGATCTATCCCACCCAGATGCGGGTGTATAAAATGGTGTATAGCTTGACGACAGCATGGGAGGGAGGCACGTGGCCCTTCACCAACGCCAGCTGGCCTCGCATGAGGATTGAATTAATGAATCAGGACTTCAAATTAATTGCTGCATTAACGCAACACACCACCACCCTCCCGTTCAACAGTATAATGGTAATGGCACTTTGTTTGTTCTTCATTCTAGATCCTTCCTTGTGCTTAAGTTGTTCCAGCAAGAATGTCGCTCCTAGCTCTCGAGAAAGATTAGTCCACTGTCTAGCTCGGGTTCATAATGCTGCCATTCATCAGTGCATCGATCTTCCTTTTAATCCATCCTGCACCTTCCTCTGCAGCTCCCTTTCTATCTCCTCCATTGCTATTTGTTCCGCTCCTCCTACCATCCTCAAAATGCCCATAACTCAGTCTGGGATGAGCTGCAGGAGAGGCAGCTCCTGTGGTCATGTCCCCCGCCAGCCATCCTCCACAACCTCTGAGCCTTCGTCGGATGCTTCGGAATTCAGCTTTAATGGATACCCTACAACTAGAAGTGGTCGTGGCAGAGGAAGAGGGCAAATTATCACTGAAGCTTGCTCTTACCACTCCCAATCCCACATGGCACACTTTCGCTTCCCCTGCTCCTTAGGCAATTCTTCCTTCATTGCGTCCGTCACCATTGAGCTGAGTGAAGATGTTGTGGGTTCAGGAGCTGTTGGTTCGGAGGCAGTTGGTCCAGGCGCTCCCTTGGAGCCGACAACAGCAGACAAGAATGCTTCCACGCAAACTGAGACTACTCAGCGAAAGGATCCAGGTGGCCCAGCAAATCAGCAAAGTACCATTCACGCCGGTCCTAGCGCTCCGGCAGAGGGTGGCTCTTTAGGCAAAAAAGGTCATTCCTCTGAGTCTGAAGATTCTGACCAATTCGACTACCACATCATCGAGGAATCACCTCCTACCTCGCTTAATGATTGAACAGGTCCGCACCTTATGTTTTTGCTCCGCTGTGGTAAGAAGATGTCCTATCCTCTCAGAACCCAAAGTCATTTCTTGTCTCACAATTATCAATATCAAGTCTTTTGCTAATATTGACTCGTTGATTTCCCCTGCGTGGGCGGCCCTCTCCAGTTTTTTGGTCACTGTCATAACCACTGTCTTACAGTCTCTGTCCTCCTGGATTTTGTATTGGGTCAATAGGTTTATAGGTCCTCATTCGGTCATGGAAAGGCTGCACAGTTTTGAGCTTTTGTCTAGTTCCAAACACTCTATCCCAAATTTCAGTTACAGTTTCAAGACACATCAAGTCTCAAAGCAAGTCACTATGAAGGATTTATGGTTAGGTTCTCAAGTGATTTTTTGTAAGCATGCCTTCTTTGAGGCTAGAACTCTCGAGGCCTCTGCCTCTCTGTAATTATATTATGTATCAATATAGGAGTAGCCAAATTCAGAAGAAAAAAAATTACATTTTCCTTTTGGATACTAAAATGTTTTACTAAAGTCAACTTTAACACATATACACACACATTATCTATATATAAACAAAAAGAATATATATATATATATATATATATATATATATATATATATATATGAGTTAATGTGGATATTTGAACAATTTATTGGAGTTTTATATTGAAATATTTATAAAAGAAATAGAAGTTTTTCTAAATTTTAATTACTCCATGATTTATTTCTATAAAGTTATATAAAGTTATATTATTTAACATAAATATGGAAATATTTTATTTATAACTCCAAAAGTGAAAATGAAATACCTTTGCCACAATTTTTCACACTGGATTATAATATTAATAATGAACCATTTGAGCACAATGATTATTGTTTTTTTTGTAATGGTTTTAATTAAAACTAACAAAATATGTATAATTATTTGCATTTTTACTATAGCATACATTTTTTTTAATTTAAAATAATTTTTTTAAGGGAAACTTGTCAACTTCGAATTGAGCACAGACAAAATTACACATTGCCCTCATTTTGAGCAGTAGAATGAGCCTCTCGGCTTAATTAGCCTTGTTGTTGGATGGAATATAATGATTTTCTTGTGAAAATTTCAAACTGGAATGTTATTGCAACAACTAATATTATTTTTCCTAATTGTTAATTAATTAACAATTTATCTGTTATGACAAATATCGAAATAAATACACTGCAACATTCATAAGTAAAGTTATGTGGAAAAATAATGCGATGGAAGCTGAGAAATGCTAGCACACACATATAAAATTAATGCAATTATTTTTGGAAAAAAGTCCCCGGAAAAACCCAAATTGGGAAAACTGGTGCAACAACTGAGGATTTTATTATTATGCAGCAATGAGAAATTCTTAGTACAACTCGATGCCGAAATCTGGCAATCCTACAGAGAAAAAAATATTGGCAAAAATCTAGTGAGGAATTTCCTCACCCCAAAAGCAGTCCCTGACACCTTCAAAAACTCGGTCCTCTAACCCTTTGTGTTAGTCTTTGTGCTGATCCACGCAGCATGCTTGACATCAAGCCTCTCACTAGTCTCTGATGAAGTTGTTCTGGCCTTTTTTCACTGGAAAGATTGTTCTCTGTCACTCTGTGACTCCTTCCCGGCTTCTGGAACTGAAGTCGCATTTCCCTCTCAGCAAATCGAACTTGCCTCTAGAATTTTCCGCACTACCCCTGCGTCAGCTTCTCTATGGCTCTTCTGCCTCTTTGCAAATGCACTCACTAGATCTGGAATACTTCCTCCAACCTCACTGTCTTTGTCCCTCTCACACTATTTCAATCTTTAGCTCTCTCCAGCAACTGACTACTGCTACTCTAGAAATTGATCTACTAAGAAATCGAACGGATCAAGTTTCCTCTTCATCACCACCTCGACCTCCTCTTATAATCCTCTGTTGGAGCACCAACGACCAAGATTAAAACTTAATCAATGACTAGGATCATCTCTGAATTGATATGCATGAGTTTCTAGATGATTAACTATATCCCATAAGTTTAGACTTAGGAAATATTTAAAAACTGGTTAATAATCTAATTAAGTAATTTCTAGGTGGCATTTCCATAAACGATTTCCAGGTTTTTGAGATCTCATGTA